>CM060562.1:41017418-42234501 GCA_030625065.1 Alectoris magna
CACAGAAAAGCTGCCCTCAGCTGGGCCTGTCTGATTTAGAAGAGGGGAGCAACCTGACTCTGACAGATGAGGACTCTGTTGCGACCCTGAGCATCTGTAAAACCAAGTCTGGGTGGGAGATTTAAGACAAAGGGCCAGATACGGTGTTGATTTAAACAACTATAGTTTCTCTGGAGTCACTGGAGCGATGAGTCCTACTGTAAAGGTCTGGTCCCGCCGGGACATATAGAGAGGACAGGGCTGGAGCAGCCCCACACTCCTGGCAGGGTTGAGGCTGTGTCAGAGGAGCTGTGGGCTTTGCTCTTGGTTATTTAATTCATGCAGCTCAGCACTGTGACAGTCCCCGGGGACTGGCTACGATTGAGAGCATTCAGCTTTTCATATGAGATCTATTGAATGTGACAAGGTACACATGGGTCATATGCTGCTCTTTAAGTAAACCACAACTAAGTGCAGTATCACAGTAAGGGCACTAAAAACCCCAAACTCCTCCTTTTCACCCAAGCACAAACTGTCCCACGGTTTCAGCTTTACTTCTGGACTCTTTTCTGACAGTGTTCCCACTGTGTACTCTGCAAGAGGTCCCTCCGCTGATCCTCTGTGCATCCTGGAAGTTTCTCCATGCACAGAAAATGTTAAGAGGAGAGCAAGGACTCGGCAAGTTGGCACGCCCTCCTGTCACAGGCTGGCAAGAGGACTGTAAAAATGAGAAGGCGTTTCCCTGTTTTATGATAAAGACATTACCCGTTGTCCAATCCCTGCACTCCCTGATAAAGAGTCCCTCTCCAGCTCTCTTGTAGGCTCCTTTTAGGTACTGGAAGGCCACCACGAGATTTCCCCACAGCCTTCTCTTCGTCAGACTGAACAAGATCAGCTCCCTCAGCCTTTCTCCACAGGAGAGGTGCTCCAGCTCTCTGATCATACTTGTGACCTCCTTTGGACCCAACCCAACAGCTCCATGTCCCTCTTGTGCTGGGGGCCACAGACCTGGGCACAGTACTCCTGCTGGGGCCTTGCAATGGAAGAATAGAGAGGGACCATCACCTCCCTCTCTCTGCTGGCCACCTTTCTGATGCAGCCCAGGATGCAGTTGGCCTTCTGAGCTGCAGAAGTACACTGCTGGCTCATGTTGAGGTTTTCATCCATCAGTACCTCCAAGTCCTTCTCTGCAGGACTGTTGCCTAGCTGGTGCTCATGCTTGGGATTGCCCCAATCCAGGTGCAAAACCTTATGCTTGGATTTGTTGAACTCAGTGAGGTTTGCATGAGTCCAGCTTCAAGTCTCTCATTTCAAACCACAGCTTCCTCTGACCACAGAAAAATTATAGTTTAGAAATAGAGCACTTCAGCAGGACCTCAGGAATGCCACAGCTCATTCCCAGTCTTGCTGAATCTGACCCTTTTCCACTTGCTGGAGTCAACTTGCTGTGCTCTCCCTGTCGCAGCACACCTGGCAGGACTGTCAGGTCACTGGGAACACTATGCCCTCTACAAGCGTGGTGGGATGGCTGGTGAGACTGCCAGCCTGGCTGAGAGCTGCTCTGTTGTGTAGAAGTCCTTTGACGTGGCAAATGCCAGAACAGATCAGAGTTGACTCAAATCCCGGCGGGTGTTTTAAGTTAAATCTCCAAAGGTTCAAATATTAGCCTACTCCATCACCTGTCCATCAAACATTAACTCACTCCACCAAGAGCACACTTCCCCAGTCCCTCAGCTCACTGCTTACTGTGCCGGTAATTTTTCTTGGGGTGAGTGCACTGCACCCTGGATGCTGCTGCTCCTGGAGAAGGAGATAAGCTCCAGCCCAATTAGAGGAGAACATTAAGTACAATTAATTCAGGGCTGAGGATTTATATCTGACTGGGGGCTGAGAGTCAAGGTGAAGAATAGTTTCAGTGCATCTGTGAGTTAATTTGTTCATTAATTTTGCCTTCATCTTGGTAATGAAAGCTGGATTGTCAATGTGGAGCTCTGTGTCAAGCTCCTAAACAAACACAAGCCTAGCTTAAAAATGATACAATGAGGTACTTCACATCCGTTAAATGAGGATTTTGGTAATGGAGAAATGTGGAGTTTGTATTTTCCGTGCTTCTTATTTTGCAGGGTGTTAGGTCTGTGCTGCGGTTTTAGGGGAGTGTTGCAGGTAAAAAACTGCCTCAAAATTCAGCTGGTGCCTGAAGGGTTACATGAGCAGGAAGTTCTCCCAAATTCCCTTGACAATCACAGCTTTTGCCACGTTGATTTTGAAAGACGGAAAGCGCTGAGGCTGCAGGAAGGTGTGCTGCACTTGTTCTAACATCGGCTCTTTGTCAGGTGGTAAGCAAGATTATTTCTATGTGTATTATCAAGCCCGTGCATTATACCCATGTAATGTTATTTTTAGCCTTTCTATATCATGTACTCCAAACTCATTAATGATTAACTGAGAGGATGTATTGCTGGCCCAACTTCTTAGCTATGATAGGGTGCTTCATCAAAGTGCTTTGAAATGCTGGATGAAAAACACTACCAAGTACTGTGTATTACAATTATTACATATTTAGGAGAAAAGAGATGACCATACAATAATGTGATGAATAATCAGGGATTTAATTTGCTGTTTCCTCAGTCATAATCATTCCTAAAGAATAGAGCTTGAAGTCTGAGAGCCTGTTTAATATCATACACTTTGATGTGCATGCATAAAGCTGCACTGGTGTTCGCACTCGTCAACCTGCTATAGGAATGCCACTTTTGCCTCAGCTGCCCTGCGTGAGGGTTTAGCACCCACAACTTCCATTCTGCAGAAGATCAAACCTTTCTGCCAACATTATCATGCTGTAATACTTGAAATGGCTTTGCACAAGGATCTCACAGTGCAGCTCTGGCTGAGGCAGTCAGGGCAAAGTTGTCTAACTGCCAACAAGGGGGAACATTCTCCTTTCTAAGGCAAATTGCTTGGTGATATTTTTAGCAGCAAATGCACTGTCTGATGCATTTAGCATTCAGCCTCCAGGGCCACAGGACACATCACAGCAGCCCTTGCAAGAGAAAGTGACAGATGTGTGCAGGGGGCCTGCCAAGGGTAAGGTGCAGCTCTGGTGGCTGGCCAGGAGTTGGTATTGCCAGAAGCACAGCCTCATGCATGCTGCACAGAACAAGCTGTTAGTTCCTTTGCTACTAATAACATAATCACTCCTGCATCAGCTACTGTTAATGCCCCAAAGCAAACGCTGGACTGGGTTGGGCTTCTTGCAGAACTGGGCTGCCCCAGCCCTTCCTTGCAGGTCGGCTGCAGAAGTGGGCTGGAGCTGTGCTCAGGTGGGAGCTCCCAGGAGCCTCTCTCTAGCCCTCCCTCCTATATTTGCCTGTGGAGAGAAGGGGACATTTTTCTAAGGAAGCATTTGCAGGCAATGATGTTGATGTTGTGCACTCAGCTTTTGGGCAGATTGCAGCTCCCTTCCAGTAGGAACAACCTCATCTCAGGAAGTGACAACACACGTGATCAGGATTTAAAATACATTCCAAACAGATCACAGCATTTATTTCTGGCACCCTTAACACAGCAGGCAGCTGGAAAGCAGGTGTCGGTAGACCAGGTGATGTGACACCAACACCTGAATTACTCCTTACAGTGTTTCTAGTGCATCACAGTAATGTACACAATTCTTACAATCCAGGAGGGGCTATCATAGCGCTCTAGTCAGTCCAGGAGTCCCGCTTCAGGTTTTTCTTGACAAGCTTGAGCAGTGTGTGGCTGAAGTTTAGTGACAGTTTAGAAGTTCTACCCTTGAACTACAGGATTCGAGTGACACCAGCTTCCTCCCATCCTTCTGTGAGCACTTTCAGCAGTCACTTATCCTGGCTGTTAAAAGCCTGTAGTCTGCTCCTTGTTTACACTTGGCTATTGCAGCTTGCATCCTCTGGCTGTGTTACCCTCCCCCACACACTGCAACCTGAGGCTCCTCTCAGTGTGAATTGGGCAGCCTGGTTCTGCTGCAGGAAAATAGAAAATAAAGCTGTTTAAATAACCTGACCAACTCCACAAAGGTTTCTGTGATCCTCAGCAAATATTTTAGAAGTGAGGTGGTGGGTTGCTTCTTACTGCTAGGCACACACATATACAAATGTATATACATGAGACGTAGGCTTTCTGCCACTCCTTTAAGAGAGTTAAAATCCTTTCCTCAGGGTGTGCGTGGAAGCTGTCATGTTTCTAATATGTTGCAAATCTGCATTTCCTATTGATCTTATCTCCTTAGTTCTCCCGCAGCAGCCTCTGTTCCACATCAGAGCCCCGAGGCCTCCATCCTCATTAGAAAGCCTTTCCCAGGAGGCCAGGGCTGCAGCAGCTGATGGCAGATCCAGCAGTAACAGCCGGTGACCAAACTCCCCGAGCCCCTGGAATAAAAGCAAGAAGCAGTACGTGAAGGACGTGGTGCCTCAGAGCAGGCCTTCCAAACAGCCTGTTTGGCAATCACTGGCCGTCCCCTGCACCTAGCTGGCACTGACACTGCTGAAAAAAACACGGCTCCTGGACCCGTCAGGCTGCCCCTCCTTTTTGTTAGGTTAAACCACATGTGTATGGCTTTCCCAGCTACAAGTCCTAAATGTGCTTCTTAGCAGAGTATTCAAACTGTGCCGGGATCTAAGTGGTTTCCTTCGTTTGCTCTTCTTACAGTCACTGTAAGCTCTTGAGCCCTGTGTTTGTGCAGTGCTAATGCAGCAGGACCCTGGCTGAGGACTGGGGAACCTCTGAGTCCAATAAACATAATACATAAAATTTTCATTTTCTATCAGAATAAAGCATCAAACTCATATCCTCTTTAATGCGCAACACATGTGAAAATCAGCTACGGGAGCAGAAAAAGCTTTCTTCTGTTGGGCCTTTCTAGGCACAGTTGCTGCCTCTCCCTCTTCTCACAGCAGGCAGGAAAACCGCAAAGAAACAGGTTTTTTTTTTTCATGGAAGAGACACGTCCCTGTTCAGGGTTTGTAGTCTGCTTGAAACAAGCCCCTGATCTGCAGGTGGGGTCCTTGCTCAGCTGTGCAAACAGGCTATTTTTTATTTTTTGGGGGGGAGGGGAGGATTAAGTCCAAATTCACATGAAGTCTTGTGTCTGTGTTTTAAAAAGAAAAATAAATCAGAAAAAACAATAGCGGGGATTATGTTCAGTCTGGACAGACTGCAAGATTTCCTGCAATCTAGGGATAGATCAACCTCAAAACTGTTCCCTAGCATCTTTTCTTTGCAGATTTCGTGGTTATTTATTAAAGGGAATGTGCAAAAAATATTGTAGCCTCCATGGGTTAGGATGGGAGAAAGAGACATAACAGATTTTGCTGAGGTCATGGTGACTGCACTAGGCACAGCCAGGAGTTGAGCTGTCTTCCAGATTTAGCACATCTGTTTAGAAGTGAAATCATCCATCTCCCAGTACCTGTGAAAACAGAGTGAGAAGAGTTGTCAGGATGCTTGTTAGAGGAGCTCTTTTGTATTTCCTGGCATCCGTCTGTCCATTTGCATGAGGGGAGCTGGAGAGGTGAAGTGAAGGCGTGACTGCAACAAACACAGGGGGAATCAAACTTGTTACCTAAGGTGCATTTTGTATCAAAGAACTATAGAATTGTGGGTTGGAAGGGACTTTAAAGATCATCCAGTCCCACCTCCCTGCTGTGGGCCCACAGAGCTTCATCCAACCTGGCCTTGAGCACTTTCAGGGCACGACAGCTTCTCTGGGCAGCCTGAAAGAGAAGATTTGGGAAGATATTCTTTATCCCTACCACTGCATCTCTGTCCCCATTTAACATTTTTAACCAGAAGCAGATAGAATAGTCCGTTGTTTGAATTGTGTCTTGCAGGAAGAGAAGCTGTATAGTTTCACTCATTCCTTGGGACTACCAGGCAGGGTTGCCCCCCTCAGCATCTTCCTGAAGGGCGAATTTTTCACATTCAGCTGTAGCCAGCAAAGATGAGCTTACATTAAGCTGTTCTGGTGCTGTCCACTGCATGCATCCCTTTTCCTTTGGAATTTTCTCATTGCAGGACAGCAAGGGCTGTGAGTGACACCACAGGGAGCAGGTGTCTAGAAGGCTAACAATGCGACCTGCTGATATCTCCATTTCTACTACATCCCATTAAGCAATAAATGATTCTGGTGGAAGAGTGGAAGCACACAGATAATTATGCAAATAGGGTCACTTTGCTATCAGAGGGCTCCCGCATTGCCCAAAATAGCTCTGGTAGATTAGTACAAAAGTCACCTTTCTCCTCTGTTAGTTCTTTGCCTCCCTTCTCACCCATCCTGTAGCTCCCCAGAGCTCAGAGCAATGAATTCTCACAGAGCACAAATGAATTTTAACAAAGCTCTGGATGCCTTCCATGAGCCTGCTAACACATCTAGAACTGGCAGCTTTGCAGCCTATAGGGGCAAAGCAGCCTGAAGAAGCACTTGGATTCTTCACCAAGAAGTTTGCGTGAGGGCAAACAAACTATGAGCTGCTTCAATGATATGTTCCAGACTAGAAACAACACCTGCTTTTTGGAAGTTTGGGGACTGAGCTGTCTGGAAGCAAATAAATGAGGGCTCTGGTAGAAATCATAGATCACTTCAGTTGGAAGGGACCTTTAAAGGTCATTTAGTCCAACTCCCCTGAAATGAACAGGGACATGCACAGCTAGATCAGGTTGCCCAGAGCCCTATCCAGCCTGCCCAGGGGCTTTAGTCCTGATTTACTCATACTGTTAAAAAAGCAGAAGAAAACAGTCATGATGAGAAATACATTATTATACAGACGATTTCGTCCTCCCTCTTCTCCTCAAAAATGGCTTTTTTTTTGCACCATAGCTCTAAAATCAGAGAAACAAGATGTGCAGGCTGCCTGCCCACATCTCTGTCACCAATTGTCCCTAGCAGACAAAAGCCATTGTTCACTGCCACTGGTGATCGCTCCAGCATCAGCAAAGCCCCAGAGCCATCCCTGAGATCAGGGTGTTTTTTGTACTAGGCACAGCACAAACAATAGTACAGTCCTTTTCTGTAGATGACCACAATTTGAAAAAAGAAATGCTCTTTCTGGCTGCCACCATCCTGGAGATGAGGCTCAGAGAGAGAGCAACCACCACCTATTTGTGTATCACATGGCCCAGACTGAGCACAGTGCAATGGGTCAGGTGAAAAAGGGCACAGCTCCTGTGGTTGCACAGTGGTCAATATGTCCCTAAATCTTCGTATAAAGCCTCTGAGTCCAGCAAACAGCTCAGTGGGATCTACTGATCAATTCCTGTCTTTGCAGTAGTTGTCCCCGGTACAAAACTAAACTGAACTGAACTTGTCTGGATTTTGCGAAAGGAAAGCAACTATCCATCACCAGTGATGCGAAGACCAGAACTCTGATAGGAGAAGTGAAAGCAAACAAAAACACCTATAAAAATGTGCCACATGCCAAGGGACACTGATACAAAGGTGATTCATGTCACCTGATGACTTCTTTGAACATCCACAGCACAACTCCAAGATGCATGATGAAACCTGATCAAACCATGCAGATTCATTTGAACTTGTCTTGGTGGTTTGAGGGTGTATTCAAACCCAGAGCTCAGGAGGCAGCAAAGCATATGGCCTGAAGCACAGCTGGGAGAGCTACATGTGTCTGCAAACTGCTTTTCAGCATCTCCGGGGGTAAATTACATAAATAAATCGTCTGCTTTAGCCTCTGATTTTACTTTCATTTGCACCAGGGAGAATCGAGAACAGCCTAAACCACCTCAGAATTTCAGTCAGAATAAAACAGAGAAAGAGAGAAAGTGACAAGCCTTTGTTTTCCTTCTGCAATCAACAAGGCAGAATTCAATATATTCTTCCTATGTGTAGAGTATGGAGATAGGGATATTTACCTTCAGATTGCAGATTGCATTGATTCTTGCTTGTCCCTTTGGGACAAGAGGGCCAATCTTACAGTATGGTGACTTTTTAAAATGTCAGAATGGTACCGACAGGCAGTTCTCTCTGTCACCTGGCTGTGATGCAGAGTTGACAAGTGGCCATCACACCCTAAAATCCCTGACTTATTTTGATCGCTCCACAATTTTGAGATGGGAAACTCAAGCAGGAAATATGCAGGTTTCAGAGGTTCCTCTCTGCTCTGATAGGTTGTTTATCAAAGTGCAGCAAAGCTGTTTCAGGTTTCCTTGGCCTTCTCTGACTTATTGGCTTCATCCCCATCAAGGAAGAGTACGGTCCTTGAACTCCAGACACCGCAATGTGAAACCACATGGATTTCCTCTGAGGGCTGTTTTCCAACACCCTTCATGCTGGGAAGGTGCCACCGAGAACCCTCATGTCTCTGCCCACAGCATCTTCTGGTTCCACCTGGGGGGTATACAACAGGCAGAGCCCCTCCAGTCACATCGTTATGCCTGTGGTGGTGAAGTTAACGTAGGCATTGCCCCCTTCCCATGCACTGGTGGCTGTGTCCCCACAATACTCCCGGGCCACAATGAATCACACTGCTGCTTTGTTACCAGGCTGGGGATTCACTTGTGGAAGTGTGAGCTGCACGTCCTTTTGAGATGATGAGTTCTGCGCCTCCACATGCTTCTTGTCTCTTGCCAGCCTCAGTAAAACAAGGGGCTTGAAGTTGCTCCAAGAGCTGGATTTCCAGCACTGCAGCCTGATGTGCTGCTGAAACTTAAGGCGCTGACTCAGGACGTGGCCCTGGCCACCTGGAGAAACCAGGAATTCCTCAAGATCCTGCTCCTAACAGGGTACATGTCAGCTGGGTGCCTGCTGTTACCTCAGCTGGACTGTGAGGCTGCCCAAGCCGCAGAGAGTATCTTCTGATTGCAGAGGAAGGCAAGCTGGGATGGTAGAAAAGTATTATTTTTATACAGAGTATATAAAATGTATTAATATTATACATGTATAAACATTGTATGCACACATTTTTACAAATATTTGGGTCTATTCATTCATTTATTTTAATGTCTTAGTTCTCTACTTTATATACTGAAATTCAGACAGTTTATGTTCTGAAAGAAGTGAGCATTTAGAGCAGGCAGGAAATCAGAATTATTTTAAGGCACTTCAAGTTGGGCACGTCATGGAGAATCAACAAGAATTCTCACTGTGTAGATAGCCTTGGAAGCTCCTGATGGAGGATGAGGAGGATGAGAGAAAATAATGCAGTGTCTTGCTCATTATGAGTTCATTTGTTTCCTTTTCCCCTTTTACATGAATTGTCTAATCATCATGCAGTCCTTCCTCCACACTAATCCCCAGGCTCCACTGAATGGTCCCAACATCAATGCTGTGATCACACCTTGGTATTTTTCTGGCAACGCTATAAAAAGTACAAGAAAGAAGAAGAAAAAAAAAGGAACGAAACAACAAGAAACTCTTGGTGGTGTTTCTATTTATACTTCTAACACCAGGAGTGAAATGTTATAAAGCATCCTAAATGCTTTCCACAAATATTTTTTGTTCTTTTTTTTAATCATCTTCCTTTGCCTTCCCCACCAATCGGTTTAGGCAGTGTCACCACTGGGCAGTTCCATCTTTGCCCGTGGTCCCACCACCCAACAGAGGCAACCGTGTTCCCAGAGTTACCACACCTGCACCACTGTGTCCACCATGGAGGCCCTCCACCGGCTGTGACCAGCCCAAGTTCTGCTTTTCCACCATCCTGCTTCTCCATCTCCAGGTGGATAGCTGAACCATTGGCTGATCAGGGGGCAGAGACATAGCTTTCTGACCACACATATCCATTCAGATGCCTCAAAGTTTTATTCTCCATTCAGCTTTCAGCCAGTCCAGCAGGTCTAAGGAGGGCCTCTCTGGCTTGAGCCATTCAGCATTGCAGGTATGGACTGGGCCCAACATCAGCTGCTTTTCTTGTCCTCTGAGATATCTACTGGTTTTGGTGAGAGAAAGGATATTTTTGTTAGCCATTCAGTTGCTGGGCTCTCTAACACTTTATTCAGCTCTCGTTAGCATTTGCCGTCTGGGTCCGTTGCCTCACAGTGCTTAATTTATTAATTTGTTTCAGCACCTCTTCTTTCAACACTTCAGGTTCTCACCATGCTTTATTTTTATTACCTGAGTGTAGTAAGAACCTACAGCACCCTTTGTGGAAATGGCTTGGGTTTAAAGGGATCAAATCACTACTCTGCCATAAGATTACCACTTGTTTAATTGCTCTACTTCTTCATGACCCACTGGACAAGTTTATTTTCCCATATATTAGAAGGAATGGGGGCATTTGTACTTTACTATGACTTTGAATTCTTATGTACTAATGTTACCAGATTTTTTTCCCCACAGAATTAAGAATTGATAATTTCTTCCCTAAAAAAAAAAAAAAAAAAAATATTAGATATACATCAGTCTCACTCCAGAAACAGAAATATAGGCAGAGATCAGGATTCCAAGGTTTGATGGCAGCCATGAAAGTCACCTTAGGAGAGAAAGATAAATAGGAAAGGAAGATGTCTTTCCACAGCAGTCTTTTTCTTTCCAATCTGTGGGAGCCTGATGCTAAAATAAAAACCATCTTAACCACCATACCCCTTGTACACCCCCAAGCAGTATATCTTCTTCACCTAGTGATTCTTGAGGCAGTCCACCCATCCTCTGCATTCCTCAGGGCTCCCAAATCTACCAGTACCCAAGATGTGGGCACTCATGGCATGGAGGCCCATGGGCACCAACTGGGTGTTGAGGTTAATGTTCATTTATGACAAACAACTGCATGCATACATGTATGTATGTATATATACATATATACATATATACATATATATATATATAAAAGTATATAAAATCCAATCAACATAAAACTGGTAATTATTCGTGCGGAGTGATTTTCCAAGAACCCAGGGTCAAACTGAAACCAGCTGTCAACCCTCAGTCAATTCCGAATTAATAACACGATGAGAGAAGGGCCTCTAAAGGTTTTTTAATGTGTTTATATCCAGACTTGATAAACACAGTCAAGAGAGAGAAGATGGAAGAGGCAGGAAGCTTAACAGGGTTACTTTTCCGTAAAAAACAACTTGTGAAAACATCTGCACAGCCCGCAACTTCCCAGATGTTCTCTTTAACAGAGCACTTAACTTGTTTATATTTTGCCTAACACTGGAATTGGGGCAGATTATTTTTGTTGCGGGGTCTTTGCAACATTTTGTAGGTGGTCTTGTAAAAGAAAGCAGATATTTAACCCCACCACCACCTCCTTCTCCTTTGCCCTCGTTGTTTACACAGCAGAGCTTGGTACCAGTTACCTCCAATAGCGCGTGCGTGGGGGGCCTGCGGGCCACACTCCGCTATCGCTCAGCACTACATCCAGCAGAATGACTCCCTTGGCTCTCTGCACGGGTTACAGACTTCAGCCAGCAAAAATGCAGGGTGATCCAGACGTTTTGCTTCAGGGATTGGAGGGGCACACACGTGTGCAAGATCAGTGTGGGGTTTTAATTGCTGCCAGACCATCCCTGCAGAGACCAGGAGCAGTCAGGATGCAAAACCCCTCTTTGCATGCCCATGGCATGTGGCATGATGCAGCTCCACAGGCCTTAGGACAGGGCTGTAACTCCTGCTCCCAGCCAAGTTTCCCCCCGAGTATGCTTGGGCTTGGCAAGTCACAAATCGATTGGGTACTGGATGGAAGGATCTCAAAGGAAAACCAAGGAGATGGAGGAAATGGTATGGGCTGTTTTTTATGCTCAGCTTATAGTTCTGGATGGAGCTGATGCTCTTTGCATCCTGCCCTGAAGGGCTATCTCTACAGCAGCAATATTTTTATGGAAAGCTGTTACAGTGTGACCCAAAGCGATGGGCGAAGCATGGCTAGGGATGTCTCCTGGGGAAGATTTGCACAGCTGTAGCTTGGAGCTAGGAACATTGCCCCCAGAAAGGTCAAACAGGATTTACCATAGGTGTCTCATTGGCATTAGTGCCTTAGAAAATCTTTTTGAATGTGCCTATATGATTGACAGGCAGAGTTAAGTCAGAGAGCCTGAGGACACAGGAAGTCTTGTATTACTTTAATCCACTTCTTTTTTTTCTTTTTCTTTTTTTAAACTGAATTATTCCTCACCATACTGGGAAGATTTAAATGAAAGACGGTGCAGAAACACTCAATGCTTTTTCAGTAACGAAATTTGCAAGCTGGTGACAATATTCTATCCCTCTGACAAAGCACAGATTCTGCAGAGCCTCTCTGTAGTTAAATGCACAAATGCTGAGATACACACAGACAATTACATACATGGTTATGATAAAGCTTAGCACATTGTCTAAAGTAATCTTTACTTGCACTTTAAATCAGAAGTACATATTGGAGAGTACACAGACAGCTTTTCACAGAGGTGCGTAAAGCACCACTGAAGTCTACTTGCTCTCTTTCTACATTGCATTTTCAGAACACCGTTCTTTGATTTGTTGCATGGTGGTTTGTTCTTCCTTATTCCCTTTTATAGGCACTCCGTTTGGTTTTCCCATGTGTGGGAAAAATATTGACTTTCAGCACAAGAAGCTGATCTGCAGGGAATGGTGACGAGCGCACCATATGGTGCAGGCGGAACATCTGTGAACCTCTTACACTGCAGTTCTGCTCTGCAGACCAAGGGTGCCATCCACACACACGCTGAAGGGAAATGAATATGACACGAGCATTTTGCAGCAGCCTTGATGCATGAGAGGCAAAACTAATCTGCTAGAGGAGACTGTAAAAAATCAGAACGCTATGTTGTGCTAAAGCAATTTCCCTAATGGAACTGTATTGCCCCTATTACACTTCATTTCCTGTTAAATTGCAGTATCTATTTTCTATTGCCATCATGTAGCTCTGAAAACAAATCTCATGGCGAACCGTGATGTCTCATCTTACAACTTGTAGGAGGGTTAATTAAATGGCGCACGGTGCTGGCACTTGCTTGCTGCAGCTCCAACCCAGGGATGACAGATTACGGCAGGCATGCTAGCAGAGCAGCCTGTGTGTCACAGAGCTGTGCTGGGGGCAGTGTGCTGGGGACATTCCAACTCAGCAGTAAGGTAATTTATACCACACAGACTTTCTGTGAAGGAGAGTTCAGGTGTGCCTGTGTGCCTCAGGCACTTGAGATGACATTTTTGAGGCCTTGCAGAGTCATGAAGACCCCTTACTTGCAATGGTCATAGAATCATAGAATCATAGAATCATAGAGTCATTTGAGATGGAAGGGCCTTAAAGGCCATCTAGTCCAACTCCCCTGCAATGAAAAGGGATACCTACAGCTCAATCAGAGCCCCGTCCAGCCTGACACTGAATGTCTCCAGGATTGGGGCATCCACCTCCTCTCTGGGCAACTTGTTCCACTGCCTCACCACCCTTATTGCAAGCTGTTGAAGCCCAGGTCCTACGGAATGACTGTTGTTACCAATTAATGGGGACCAGAGAGTCTGCAAAATGCTCTTGGTACCTCCATGCTTTCCAGAGCCACTTGGATCTGTCAGAGGAAACACGTCAAGGTGCTTTTCTATATGTAAATCACTGCGCAGTCCTTTCTTTCTTACAGCACCAGTGAATAGGGGGCTTTTCTGGAACGACTCTGCAGTGATTCTTCACTTTACTCAGAAATCAAGATGCTGTGAAATAAGAATTCTATTTTTGAACTGACAAAAGAGAAAATATCCAGTGGCTGGATTGTGGTTGGGGACCAACAGATGAACACTGTACTGAAAACCTGCAATTTCAGAAAGAAAATCCAAACATGTCTTAGCCCAAAAGTAAGTATAATCATAACCTTTTAGTAGGAGGACAGCAGATAAAATAGGATAAAAAGGCATTGTCACTACTGAGCTGTGGAGAGGAGAATTTGGAAATCTTTGCTGTCTCCTGTGCTTGTGGCATCCTTACATCTTCAGCATCACATTGCTCAGTCATAAAAGCAATGACTGTGGGAGTGCTCTGGAGATTGTGGAGTAAAACCCTGGTACAGACTGTGAGAAAAACGCTGTCGGGTGGCACCCATTCCCACACATCCTTGTGCACATGAGCAAGTACACCCAGAGGGAAAAACACCCCAGCATGTGGGAGGATCAAAGAGAGATTCCTGCACCCACATTAGCCATGATGGGCATCTCAGGGAGAGACCATTGCATGGTTTTCCCTTGCACATCCACAGAGAGCTGATCCGCTGCCCCAGTGCAGGAGGCCAGCCCAGGGCCTTTGATCAGGATACACTTGAGCAGGATCTGAATGTTGCATGGGCCTTGACGTGCAGAGAGAGGAATTTTACCCCTCCATAAATATGCTGTGCCCTGGCAGCCCTAGGGCTAGCTGTGGCTTGAGAAAAACTGCCCAGCCAGAGCACTTCCGATGCTGTGCTCAGCCCACGGTTTTAATGGCAGTGTGTGCAGCACCAGCTCCCCTCTCCCACGGGGAAGGGGCTGAGCTTTGCATCAGGGATGCGGACAGCCGTGGGGTGCAGCTGTGCCAGTGCCCTGCTCACCTCTTCTGGAGGGGGATGCGCAGAGTGTTTACCTTGAGTTAATTATGAGCACATTTAGAGAAGGTTTCCATCATGGAAGACTGAGGAGACTGATAAAACCAAAGTCTGGTTCCTCCCAAACTGTAACACAAATGTTTCCTTTGGCTCTCTGCTTTATTGGCTCCATTCACGGTGGTCTCTAAGGAGCCCGTCAGAGGCCCCTATGCTCGTTGCAGTTAGAGCAAGCAGGGTTTCTACAGACAATTGCTTGCAGCTTGCAAAAGCAGATCTGCCAAACCACACGTAATAAATCAAAACACAATTTCCAGGCACTAGAATGAGCAAAAGCTATGTTTTATTACAATGCACTATTTCCAGAAGGATTTATTGGCCTTGCTTTTTCAGGAACACTTAATGAGAGGGAGGAAAGCAGGTGGGTAGTACAGAAACTAGATGGCACAGGTAGGCGGCTCACTGACTTTCTCTGGTTATTCTCAAAGGCAGTCATTTCACAGCTGTCAGAGTTACAGTGTTTGGGAGCTGCCCCATGTTCCCACATGCTAGGAGCTCGAGGAGCAGCCCGGTGAGTGCAGCTGCAACTCTCTACAATCATTCAGAAGTAAACCTCCTTCAGAAGGAACTGTACTCGCTTTTCTAGATGCAAACAACTGACCAAAGGAGCTGAAGATAAGAACGTACATTGTTTTTTAAGTCTATAATAATGATATTTCTTCTGCTTCCTGGATAGTCTCAGTTCTCTTTTCCAACTGACGTCTGAGAATAACTCAAGTTTCTCAAACACATTTTTTTCCATCACAGGTGGTAACAAGATGCTACCTGATAGCTTCTGCCTGCCACTGCCTGTGGTTCCCTTTTAGGATCAGTATTTTCAGTGGGTGATGCAAGGTTATAGTATCCTGCAGCATTTTTTTAATAATATATTGTATTTCTGACAGCTCTACTGCTGATATTTATTTATTTATTTTTACACTGTGTCTCCCTTTTCTCTCTCTCCAGGGAGCAGGCATTGAGAAATCCAGGCGGCACCTCCAGTTACGAACCATAAAGCACATTTCTGGCATCTGATTTGTAGAATAACGTGTGTGAACCAGGAGGTGCAAAGAACTGATTTCTCAAGCGCGCCTATCTGGTTCCCATCTTTTGTTAAATACGCGTTAATAGGCAGAGATTGGGTGCCCTCTCCCCCACCTAGGGGCAATGCTTGTAATGCAGACCAACTCTTCGTCGGAGGATCCTCACTTAAACCCATGTCATCTCTCCCTATCACAGGCATTTCTTCAGCTGAGCTCCCTGGGAACCATGACCATCTCAATTTTGCAGCCAGCTTTACTCAGTCGCAAACATCGCTGCAATATCACCCCTCCTTCGAGAGGCCCACACGCAAATATCAAAGTGAGCTAATGTGCGGGGGAGGAATATTTCTCCCTAATTTTCCAGAGTGGTTTTCAGGGATTCTCACACACACATCCTCACAGTGGGAACGAAGTGTACAACTCCCTTTAACGTTAGAGTTTTAACATCTCCTTTAGCCGAACCCCAGTTAATTATTGTGGAATCCGTGCAAATGGCATCTCAAATACCTCTCTCATACTCATTAATTTTCTGTACTCACTAAGACATTCACTATTCCTACAGATGATGAATGCCCTGCCGAGGCTATGCTAATAACACTTCCCTTAGTATCTGCGAATGGGCCCATAAAAAAAAAGAGGTAGGATTCCATTCAACCAAGTGGGGGACAAGAGGATGCTTTCCGGTCCTGGTCCTTATGCTTACACCCTTCCCCACGGCACACCTTTAAGCATATTCCTCCCACACTATTAATCTGCCGGGCTTTGGTGTGACTAATTGCAAATGGCAGGGGAGACTGGGCTTAATAAGCTGTAGTTTTGGAACATTTCCTTCCAAAGTGCCCTCCTTTGTTCAAAACGTGTCACCGTGTCAGGAAAAGCACTTTTTCACACGGCATCAAGAGGAACCAAAATTAAGTCGGGTTGTCACCTTTGTCTTGGATGAGAATTAGAGTGCAAGAGGAAAGGCAGAGGCAGCTGCGGTGGGAGCCAGGTGAGATGGGCGGTGAGTGAATCACCATTCCCTCTCCTCCCAGCCCAGTGGAAGAAAGGAGGCTTCCAGATGAAGACCCAGTGGAAAATCTGCCTCTCCCCCAGCAGATTTCAAGGCTTTCTGTGTTTCCTTTCCCTTTGTCTCTGTGCCCTTTCCCCACCATTAGAGTATACAACATTTTCCATCTAGAATAATTAACAATAATGAGGTCTTTGGTAGACTTCACAAGCTGACTGCAATTTCTTCATTTTCTGAGGTAAATTTTGCCTTGGACAAGGATGAGCTGCCTGCATGTGCAGACATCCAGACCTAGTGACACCGTCCTATCTTCCACTCTCCTCCTAGTGCTTGATGTCTATTACCAGAGGAGGAGTTAATCTGTAATCTTCTAATAGCTTATTTTAATTAATAGCAAGCTGGATTAGCCAGACAGAGAAAGGTGGGCCCCAGAGTGCAGGAGTGGACCCATGGCCAGCCCGCTCCCCACAGCTAATTGCTTGCATCTGTGGGGACGAGTGCCTTGCCAGCCTGCAAAACCCATGGAGGGGCTGACTTCTCTTTAGGTTTTCAGTAAGAAACCACTTTCTTTCTGGATCAGATTATGCACTTCCTCAAGCTATAAGAACATACAGATGTTGCAGAGCCAGACAGTCCTACTGCTCACCAGGACTGGAGGAAATTACCCACTTCTCCCAGCTATTTATTACAGAGGATAGGGTGCAGCATTTCCACTCCCTCCTTGTTTTCACGCATACAAGATTAGCAGGCAGAAAGAGCTTTGCCCACCCTCACCACACTTTTGCTGTGAAACCTAGGCATTTTCCAAATTGAAAGCAGGTGTAACCTCCTCCTAGCTGTCAGAAGATCCCACTCTTACTGCTGCATTTTGTAGCATCCTTAGAGCACTGATGTCTGGAGATGGTGATGAAGATTACCACACTGAGTTATTCTGTGGCTGCTTGTCTGTGCCTCCTGAAGCACTTCTTTGCCCAGCTCTGAGGCTGGCATGGATTCCCTCTTGGTCCATCTCTGTGGCACTGGGGTATCCCATGTTACCCTCTCAGCTACTGCATTCCTTTCTCCAGAAGCCTGCAGAGCTGTGCTGTAGGTATTGCGAGGCAGCATGTAGTGTGCCAGTAGATGCAGACAGACATCCTAGAAGACAGCATCATTTGTAGAGCATCAAGAAACAGGTATTTCCTTTTGTTCCAGATAACTGTGAAGGGAGGGAAATACCTCACAGTTTTCCATGAAAGACACATACAAAAAAAGATTTTAGTTTGATTGAAACATTTTATATCAGTTTTGTCTTTTAGTTAAGACACATTTCAGTAGAGATAATCACCCTTTAAAAGCAGTCGCATTAGAATATTGTTCCTGAGAAATCAAAACATTTAACTCTGTGACAATATTGAAACATCCCACTTCCCTGCTTTCAATCTTCCTCATCACTCCCATTCTTCAAAATACAGAGGATTTTGTTCTAAAGGGAGCCTTGTTTTAAGTGGTTTAGCCATACTCATCATGACAGATTTAAAGGCTCATGTGATGTGATGGCTTGGATAGCTGGGCCACGTTCCAAATCTGACCCATCCTAACTCCTTCTGTCTCTCAGAGCCTTCCCATCTTGTTGGTTGCTGTTGTCTGTATCTGTATCAGTACCCCAAGCTGTATCCTCTGAAATTTATGTCTTGCTGTCAGTCCTTGGCCTCTCATCAGAAAGCAAACACTACTGCTAATTATGTTACATCAATAACTCTGGAATTTCTCAGCCTGGGCTTTACACAACTGTACATGCAAAATTCAGGGCTATAAATGAGAGATCAGTTGTTTTGGGACTCTAGGCCATTGCTGCTGGATGCAAAGGGACTCTCATCCACCTGGTGCCCAACACCTGTCCCAGCTACAAAAGAGTGAGATGAAAGTGGTTTCTTCAGTCATCTTTGATGATGGGAGACAGTGAAATACATGTGTGAATTTGGCAAGGTTACAAGAAACTAGAAAACATTCTGACAAAAACCTAGGGTCAATGGGTCAATGCCTTAGCTACAGGTGTAACTAACTACAGGTGTAACTTAACTACAGGTGTAACTCGCCTCTCCCAAGGAGGCTGTGGTGCTGGATGAAAGGGAAGTGGATAAGAGGGTGGAGCTCTCTGGCTCCTTTGTTAAGCTCCCCACAAAATGTCATTGTACCAAAACCCAAGAATCTGGTTGTCCTTCTAGTGGCTGAGCACAGGCAGTTTGTGCTAGGTTCCCTTGACCCTGAAGTACTGAAGGTCAATGGGATGGATCATCAGTGGCTCTATGCAGGACTCCTCTGCAGAGAGCTGTGGGATTCTGGGGCCTCTGTCCAGAAGGATTTTCTGGACTGTCCCAAGCACAGAAACATTGCAGTGTTGCAAAAGCTATGGGAAAGAGAGTCTCGTCAGGCCTTAATCTTCTCGCAACATGTGGCTGATGTGTTCAGTGCTGCCTAGGCCGCTCCCTCTGAAAGGATATCACAGAGGTCTTTTCCTCATTAAATAAATTTTAAAAGCAATCAAACCAAACTGACCAAGACCAAAGTTTATTTTGTTTCATGCTATGTGTTTATTTTAAATGTATTAGATTTCCTTTAAAAAAAAAAATGCAATAACTGATAACGAGTGCATATGGATCTTTTCAGTTTAATGCTTTGTTTATACTGAACACTGGTTTGCCTGCAAAGTGTGCTTTAAATTACTCTGCTTTATTTTAAACCAAATATTAACCTTTTTGTGTGTGTGAGAGAAAAGGTTGAGGAGAGGCAGCCAGATGATGAGGAGCACGTTTTGTGACTCGCCATTGGCAGGCGCTGGGCTGCTCCACCACCCTTCAGCCCAAGGCCTGGATGCGGAGCCATGTTGGCACAGGCCTTGTGCATAACACATCTCTCCCATAAAGAGGGGCACAGGGAAATGTCACACTGAGGGGCTGGAGGGAGGAACCTGGGGCAGTGCTCTAGTCTCATCTCAGGAGAGAGGGGACTGTAGGAACCCCTTGGCTTGGGCCTCCATCGGGATGCAAGGTCAAATTTCAACTGTAGTTACGGAAGTGTCAGCACCCAGCTGGGACCTTTTAGGAGCTGCTGCACTGAGGAGGAGCTGCTCCTGGGTTTCCCTTAAGCCCATGACAGTAATACAAAGCCTCAAAATGGCTTTCCAGCTTGCCTTCAAAGTTTTGGGCTCAAGCTAATTCGACTTCAAAGGCAGGCAAATCCACAAAATTTCTAAATCTCCTCAGCCTGTTTCTAAACACAGACCCGACATGTAACAGAGAGCTTCCTGCCTGCTAGACGCATACCCAGAGCACGAAGCAAGCACTAATATCACAAACTGAATCCCCTGGAATAGCTCCAGACTGCCTAGAAAACATGACCCAGACTTGAATTAAATCCTTTAAAACCAGCAATAACGCTTCTCACAAGCACAAATCATGTGATTTTACAGTGCCTTCCAAAATGAGTCTTAGCTCCAGGCTTGAACTGGCTTTACATGTCGCTTCCAGCCCGCAGTCTAAACTTCTCTGGACGTCACGGGCTGAGTTCTTCTCTAAGAAAACTTTTTCTCACTGCTTGCCAGCAAATTCAGTCTTACGAAGAGTAAACCGCCCATCTGTGGTAACTCTCATGAAGTTAAATAAATTCTGAAGGGATGGATAGGAGCAGGATAGAGCCCAAGCACACAGGTTTGGGCAGACCTTGATATATAATAACCTTTTTTTTTTTTTTTCCCCAAGGCTGACATGCACTCACTATCTCATGCCTTAGTCCCATTCTTCTTTTTGTTATTTCCGTGTCAACTGAATTCAGTGTCACTGTATTCTTTATTATCATCATAACACCTAATCCCAATGGCAGCCCCACTGTGATGAGCGAAGCACAAAAAGGCTGCCTCTGCCCCAGGAGCCTCGTTATTCAAATATGAAACAAGAGGCAGCAGACGGCGAGAGACAGGTGGACACGAGCAAACACTGCCTCACACTCTCAGCACAACAGACTCACAGTCCTCCAGCCCACAGCCATGCCACAGTGCTGTGCTCGAACTTAGCATGGAGATAACTCAGAAGGCAGTGCCACATTCTAGTTGTGAACAACAGAAAGCAGTGGGGGAGCACACAGCCAGGAGGAGTGTATCATCCCAACCTGAAAGAAAATAAACTAAATTTCAGGGCAGTTTCACAGCTGTTAATGGATCCCAGAGTAATAAAGGGCCCTCAGTTCCTTGCCCTAAGACCCAAGGAGGGATATGCATCTGCAGGAGCTAAGTGCTGCTGCCTGAAGGGCAGGGAGACTTTGTGGGGAGATGGGGAAAAATGGGCAGCAAGGTCTGGGAAGAGGGAAGTCTTCATTTGTAAGGGAGAGTGGCTACAGGTGCAGAGGAGCTGTGTGCTTGTGACTGAAGAACCAGTGTCCATTATTATTTATGATTAAATGTCCATCTGTCAAATTAAAATGCCCTCTTTTGAAGTTACACATAGCAGAAGAATAACAGCGAAGCCACAGACATCCCTGTACAATGTTTTTTTGTCCGTCACCCTCTGAAGCCTATTGAAGCAGAAAGCATATTTGCATCACAAAGGACACAGTGTCTTTGTTTCTCCTCAGACCTGAACAACCTTCTTTTATAATGATGGTCAAGTAAAAATCCCATCCAAATTAATCTGTGGTACAACTCCTGTTAATTCAGAGGAGTCGCAGTCTCAACAAAGGCACCCCACTAATCTCTTCCTTGTGAGTGCTGCCTGTTGCAGACAGTTAGTTGCAGGGATACCCTGCCAGAGTCCCTGAGGACCTGATTCTTCTCATTCTCCTTACAGTGTCAGTTGGGATGGGCACAAATCAGTTGATTAAGTTAAGATCAGAGATGAGCAAAATCATGCAGTTTCTGAACATTGAATCCACCACCAGGATGCTGAGATGGAGGTTGGGGTGTGCTTATGTGCTGTCCCAATATTCAAAAATCAAAGAAATGTGATATCTTTAGCCATCTTTTCCTGAAGAAAAAGTTTTCAACAGATGAGATGTTTTCCAAAGCTCTGCATGACCCCTTCAAAGGCATGTCAGAGATTTGTAACACTGCTTTGGTTTTCTCACTTTTGCATTTATCCTCAGAGGCCACACGGCACCTAGAAGGCTGCTCTGCCCTGCTCTTGTTTTGCCAGTTGGGATCTTGCTGCTTTCCCATTTAAGAAGCGCTCTCCTCTCCCTTGCCTCCTGCTGCACAGAGCCCAGTGAAAAGTCCTCCCCGCACAGGGAGCACAAAGCTCCCATCTGCATCGATGCCACAGTGTGAGCAAGCAATTAAAGTGCTCCTCGACAGAAAAGAGCTTCTGCAGACTATGCCTGACTGCAGACCTGGTTCTTGACAGCAGCAGCTGAAGCACAATGCCCCCATTCAGCCTCTGGCAGGTCCTCGGTGCTCACAGGACATGCCGGCCTTCAGCTTAATTCAGTGTGTAATGGAGAAATCACATAGAGGCTTTGCTCCCTGCACTCCCCAAACTGCACTGCACAAGGGAGAGTCTCTGCAGCCTGTGCCATCTTACATCCTGAGGCTTTAAGGAGGCAGTTTCCCCAGCCACGGCTGCGCACTGCTTTCACTGGTGTTTTGGGCCCCTGTTGCACTGGTTTGATCAGGCTTCCTTGTTTTCTGCTCTGTTTCTGGGTGCGGGTCTCAAGATGAAGGAAGAGATCCTGTCAAGCAAGCACCATCACCCTGCTCTCCCTCTCCCCATTCTCCAGCATGGGACACGATCTGTTGTTGGTGAGACACTGACTGCCCCAACATCCTTGATGCCAGTGTTTATAGGGTCCTGGGGCACTGCTGGTGGGACGGTGCCTTTGGAGGTCCCTGCTTCAAGCTCTGGCTCAAGGCAGGGCCAAAGAGACCAGCGTGCTAAGGGCTGTCTACCTGGGTTTTAGACACCTGCAAGGATGCAGATTGCTCATCCTCTCTGCAAACCTGCTCTCATGCTTGGCCACATGCATAGTGAAGAAATTTTTTCCAAATTTCCTTTGCCTCATAGAATAATTTAGGTCATGATGACTAACATAATCGCATGACAAGAGAGGTATCTTTTCCTTGATGTGCGTGCACTTGTACTTGCAGCGATATCAGCTTAATGGCTGTGCCTGCAGAGGAGAAAGTGGGCGCTGGGTATGTGATACAGGGTGTCTGAAAAATGCCAGCAACAGTGGTGGTGTGGGGAATGCTCCAGAAGCTTGAGCTCAGTAAGTTTGAAATCTCATCCGTGAACAAGGCTTCGTTTATGGTTTTAGATAGAAATCAAATAAAACTGGTGAATTCTGGCTAAGGGAAAAGCTGTGGATTAATGGCTTGTAGAATTTTAAAATAGCCATATCATTTTAATTAGTTTGTGAGTCCTTTGGTGGTCCTGCATTCTGAAAGCTGCCAGGAACTGCTGCAAGTCTCTGGGACCTTTGAATATCTATTTTGTAGAGGATTACCTCTGATCCAGCTGTGCTCTTGAGGTTCCTTCATACCCTGCCCAGCTGAGTAAAAGCAAGCATCTCCCCACCATCCAACCCTGGGCCAACTTTCCATCAGTGCTGTATGCCTTTTATTCAGCTGAGCCTTGATGGTACTGAGTGGCCAGGTCACCCTGGCTCTCTGCACTGCACTGCTGCACAATTAATGTGTAAATATCAGGTTGGAGCAGATCACGGGCACAGCCCCTGCACTGGGGGAACACAAGCAAGCAGGGGGCAGCACGGGCAGTGAACAATGCTGCTGCATATGGGATGGGTCAGTTGTCTTCCATATGCTGGCTCCCTCAGCACTCCACTTCTTAGTCCCCACTTTTAATATCATTATCAGTGCTGTTGCTCACTCCCTCTGCAAAAAGGTGGTGGATGTGCTGCCATTTGATGCTTTCTGATTTTTTAAGTCTAGGAGTAGCTTTGCTTTGTTGCATCCTTATTAAGATTGAGGGGAGATTAACCAGGAAAGGTTAACTCCCTGATGGCTCCACAGATGAGTGCCCAGCCAGCCCGGGAAAAGCATGAAATTCATCTTTTCTTAGCTAAAGGCTTGTGAAGTTTCATTTGGAGCATTCACTCTGTGAAGCAGCGGGTATATGGGGAATGAGCACAGAAAGGGCTTTGTTCATGCTTCCTTGGCTTGATTTATACAAGGAAGGCGTTCTCGCTCTGCATAATATTTCATCTCCGTTCGAGGTTATGGTACCAATGGAGCGTGAAATTCCCCAGGGATCAGAAATGAGTTCTCCACCCCATTCATCCTGGTGCCCCCCATAAGCCGTCCCACTCCACCCTGTGCGCTCCTGCAGCCCGGCAGGACTTTGCAGTTTGACAGCAGCCCTGTGGATATATGGGGACAGGGACACAGTGAGACAGCACTGGCCAGGCTGGGGATTGCCCTACACCAAGCATCAAGATCCAGCTCTTCAGGCCTTTGGTTTTGAAGAACATTTTGGGAATATGGCTGAGGTTGCTGGCTCATACACGCTCACTGAAGACAGTTGTGGGTCTGAAAAATGCTTTTTTTGCATTGGATTGCTCTTTGGGGAGGTGTAACACAAAGGCAGAAAAACTGTCCGCCTTCTTCTGGAAGTGAGAATCCAAGCGAGAGTGCTACGGTGGGTTAATTAGTAGGTGACGCCTGGGAATCTGATGAGCTGCTGCTTAAAATTACAGCCTGCCTCTCTTCCTGTGGAACAGCTGAGCAATGCCTTACAAAACATGAATTCAACTGGATATCAAATAGAAATCAAATAGATTTGTTAAAGAATGAGGTGCTGCTGTAACCCTGGATGCGTATTTTAGATCAGGCAGGACTGAAACACCCATAGAACTACAGATCCTCCAAGTCAGAGTAGGTACAGCCTGTGTACTGATATGGCAGCTGTCAAAACCCAAGGCAATCAGATCTGACCAGGGAAAGGAAGATTTGAACTACTCAAAATAGGTTTTGAGCAGAAATGTTGCTTTCATCCACCACTAATCCTTAGTAATCCTTAATATCTTTATTTCTCCCTGACTGTGATGAATTGATGCCACTGGCTAATGGAGAAGGGAACCTGGGAACAGGGAGCCTTACTATGACATATGTGCATGCCTAATATCATGTGGGCCTGACAGTGAAATTACATAAGCAATGCTCAAATGGCTTGTGATGGCACCAGATGTCCTAGGACGACCTGACTCATCTGTTTTGTCATTTATTTGCTACAGATTTTGTTACACTAATGTTTTAACCACAGAAATTCTCTTCCATTTGCTTATTTGCCATCTATATCACAGTAGCTGCTGCCTACATCTGTCAGCTGAAGATGCTCCCATCACACAGAACTTGCCCACTAGGTAGGAGATCGCAGAAAACACTGAAACAGTAGTAATGCCTTTGTGGCAGGGTTTCTGCTACCTACCCACGGCTACAATACACCCCAGTTTCTAAAACACTGCCATCTGACATCTTCATAATGTCCCCTGGGCCTGGTGCCTCCCCCAGGAGAGTGCTATCTGATAGCGACATCCAGCAGTTCATTTCACTATGAAAGGCACAGGAAAGGCACTCCTTAGCCAAGTGCTAAAGGAAATGGAAATGTTGCCACCACCACTTGTTTGTTCCTGGGCAAAATGCCACTGAGGTGACAGGGGCTGCACAAGGCTGGTGGCCCACAGGATTGCAGAACTCGCATGAGCTGCATATCTGTGCTGAGCTGGAGCATTGCACTGCTGTGGCCATAGCCTCTGTGATGAGATTTTTACTCGGATTGCTGAGATATTTCTCCGACGTTGGCCTCCTGAGGTGCATATCTCATGTCTTTGATTGAAGTCCAGAGACAGAGTCTAATAAAACCCAATCCATCTCCTTCTTAGTCATCCAAGCGTGCAAAATCAGCATCTGTGTGCTCTGATGGCAAGGTCTGGTGGAGGTGCCATGGGGAGAGGAAGATTACCACTTGTCATGAAAGGACCCATTACAGTGTAAGTGCCTGTGGGTAGGTGGGGGTGGATGTTGCTGTAGGAATCCTCCTATCAGTGTATTAAGCTCACATGATAAGAATCTCAGGCTTACCTAGGGATTAACACTGGGGGGTTGTTAAGCAGTCAGGGCTATGTCACGTATATTCTGTTGCTTATCTTCTGTGTATGAAAGCTGTCATTAAATAACTATGGAAAGCAAGTGTAGTACACAGCAGTTACAGTACAGACCTTAGAGCATCTGACTGAAATCTTACATAGCTGCTTATTCAGATTCTTATTTAATTATTTAAAAAATAAAAATAAAAATAGATCCTTGTACAGAAAGGACTAGAGCCACTTTTGCTCTTTCTAAGGCTGTCCATTTCCCCAAATCTGCAAGCTGTCAGCTGCTCAAAACCACCCAGGTGTCGCTCCCACGCTAGATAACTGGACCATCTTTTATCTCCATTTGGAGAATGAGTGGTAAAATCCACCAGAAACAGAAACAGAGCAGCTACAGTGGTAGACGATCCTGCAGCTGACCAGCATCTGCCTTAGCCTGGTGACTCATTCTGTCCTTTGCTACCCACGTCAGTCCAAGTCCTGCTGTGCTATGGGTGACCTGGATTTAATCCCATAACTTCACTAGGGAGGAAAACTCTCAGCTCCTGGGCCTGGTGACCAGCCAGCCTATCAGTTCTTCATCAAAGCAATTATCTCTTTTCACTCAAAGAGGAGATGAGAGGGAATGGGACCACTTGTAAGCCAGACAGCCCCATGAGTGTAGAACATGGTAAAACACAAACCTGCTGACAGAAGCTGAGAGAACCAGTGTCCCTGTACTGTGGGGTGCTGAGTTGCCCCTCTTTGTCCCCCAAAAGCTTAACACCTCTGGCACAGTCACTGGCAAAACTCATCTGGTGAGCATCTGCCTGCTTGCTAGAGAAGTGCTTCAGATGGTTTTGTTAAATTCTAGCATTAAACAATGTGAGCTGCAAAGCAAGGTGCTGCTGTTAGCCTTGGAAACTGCATCTGTCCTGAAGCTTTCAGAGGTCTCATATTTCGTACTCAGAGATCTTATTTTCTTAATAAATGAGGACTGACATTCCCCCTCCACATCCCACCCCCACCCCCCCCACTGACATTCCCCCTCCACATCCCACCCCCACCCCCCCAACCCTCCCCAGTTTTTAGTTCCCAGGTAAATACTCTTCTTCATATCACCACTTTCTATGGCACTAATTGGTTGCTAGGTTGCTACTTCATTTTTTTAAAAAAAAATTTTTTTAGTCTATTTGATTTACAAATACACTTATTAGAAGACTTACCTGATGCCATCTGAAAAGGGTATGATGTAAGTAAGAAGAAATTGTCCTTTTTTTATTTTTTAATGTAGAGTTGGCTGTCTACATTCATGGGTCAGGTTTTTTGACAAGACTGTAGCCAAGCTCCTGCTCTTCTTCTTGTCTATAGGAAGAGTCTGAGGCTCTCTGCCCATCGCAGGACAGCAGGAGAACATGGATGCCTCTTCCAGAAGAGATGCGGGCAAAATGGAGATTTCCACCTCTGGGGTGAGTTTGTGAAACAGCATGGATGTATAGAAGGGATGATGGCACAGACCATTGCTACAACCATTGCCCCATTAGAAAGGATGTATAAAGAGCTGCACGTAACTCAGCTTCAAATATTAGTAACCTGATACCAGAATCCAGGAAAGATTGGTCCTGAAAGCAAAACCTAGTCAGCACTTCTTCAGTCTCCTCTTGCAAGCCTACATTCACTGATCTGAGAAATCATAGGCTCAGCTTGCAGGTAAAAAAATCAGTGAATCTACAGGCTGCACAGGGAGGTAGCGGAGTCACCATCCCTGGTGGTTTTAAAGAAAACAGTAGGTGTGACGCTGAGGGACTACAGTGGTCACAGGCATGGGTGGGTGGTTGGACTACATGAACTTACTGGTCTTTCCATCCTCAATGGTGCCAGCACCAGGCATAGACATCAGGGATGATCTGACCCTTTCAGCCATGACCTCTCAGCCTGGAATGATGTTACATGATTTCACTGAGCAATGCACACAGACTTTTAAAGCACGTGTCTTCGTACCCTGCTTCCCCCATCTATTGGCTCTCATTTAGATCCGGTTTTCCTTTTCTTTGCTTGTGGTGCCCTGTGAGCAGAATAGACAGGACAGCATGGAGGCCATGAAAGGGTTACTGCTCGTTAGCTAATTAGCTCAGCTGGTCTTGCCTAGGTTTGAAGACCAGGTTCAGGGGTGAGAGAGGAGCAGAGTCTTCATTGCAGGCATAGAGTTAGGTGAGTGTGCGGTGCCTGTGGGAGGTGGTATGGAGATTTTGGGGAGGGGTGGGAGTGGTTGGAGGTGGAGTCACTTCTGCCTGGTATGGCTGGAGCTGGCGGTGGCCTCCATGCAGCTGGCTTGGTCCTCGGGATCTGGCCTACTGCTCTGCTTTTGTGGATTTGCTGGTTCATTTGGCATTTGAGTTGTGAAATCCTTCTGAGGGCTCTGTTTTGCTGGAGGAACTCATGGATGCAAACCCTGTGTGGGAAGCTGGATTATGATGGAGAGGGAGGCTTACAAGACAGCTTTGGGTGCAAGATTTTGCTCTAGCTTTGTAGACCTTTGTTTTGTAACAGTTGTAGAAAATGTTGGCTGAAGATCATGTAGTCCAGGATCCTACCTGAAGAAGGACTTCACCAAGGCCAGGTCAGTCGGAACATGGCTTTGTCAGTCAGGACTTGAAGACCTCCAAGGATAGGGGTCCAGCAGTCTCCCAGGACCCTCTTTCAGGATTGCCTCGGCACTCCCTATGCCCCCAAGCCATTCAAACCACACCCTGTGTCCCATTGAGTTTTACTTGGCTAAAACTGAAGTTCAAAACCCAGGGTGGCAACCTGTTATGCAAGGTGAGGCTCTACAGTCACCTGGCCTGGCGATAGTTAATGAGTATTGCCATCCTGTGAGTTCTGGCCTGCTGCAACTAAAATCTTGGCATCAGAATTTAAGCACTGTAAGCAGGGAAGGGGGAAGGTCTGCAATAACGATAGTACACAGTAACAGTAATAGTGCAGAGTCAGCAGTAAAGCACAGGATTTGGGGTCCAACAGTATTGTTCTTTCAAGCCATGGCAAGCAGAGCAAAGGGTTCAAAATCATGACTTGCAGCTATGAGCGTGCAACACCTTGTTGTTCTTGCCTGAAGGAGGAGGAGTTACTATGGCATTGCTTGCCTTTTGTGATGGGCTCACTGTGTTACTTGCCTATTATTTCTTTCCTATTGGAAGAAAATTAGATCTGTATCATTCTTGTTGTCTTTGAAATATAGAGTGAGGAGCATCCGACAGAGCTGAGCACTTAACATTAGAGGGTTCCACTTGGCTTGCTGCCCAGCCTGATGAATCCCCAGGGAAGGTCTTTAAAGGCTACTGCCCAAAAGAAAACAACTTTAATGACATAGTAAATAAGTACACCCACACCACAAGGAAATGGCACTGCTCTTGCAGAGGTGACATCCACAAGGAGTTCACCAGCTGGATGATTTCCAGGGGTGACCTCTTCAGGCTTCTACTAATTTCTGATGGCTTAAAAACCGTTCAGGTACTAAGCGTTTTCTTTTAATTTCTTTCCTCCCACTTCAAGGCTGTAGAAAAAGCAAAGACAAGAAGGAAAGGAGGGGGGAAAAAAAAGAGAACGCAGAAAAGACAATAGCAACAGCTTTTAATGTAGTCAAGGTTAACTTCAAGTCCAAATCTGCAGGAAAGCAGCACCTGAAAATGTGGAGTCTGCCAGCAATATGGGGATCCATTTCTATGGGTCCCCAGCACCATTTAGTGGCAATCCTTTCTCTCTGCCAGCCTGAATGACCAAAGTCATACAGGGCTTTCTAATCCCAGTAGTAGGACAGTTGAGGAAGATGGAGGGACTTCACTGGTTACAGATTATGATCTTTTGTCTTCCCTTCAATTCTGTCTCAAATATTTAAAGGAAAATATAATTTCTTCCACTGTTGCTGTCAGCTGCAGAAAGGGATGTGCATGTCCTTGACTGTAGGAGCCAGCACTGAAGCATATGAACTGACAGCCTGTTTTTCTCAGGTGCTAGGTATCAAACAAGTCACCTTTTTAACATGGTTGCACCCAGAGACAAACTTCTTCCAAGTTTTCAAAAATAAAGTTGAATTTGGCACATTTATTTACAGTACTTTCATAGCTTCAGCTAAGAACTGAAACAGAAGAACCACAACCACCACAGTTGGGTGCAAGCATAGATACTTAGATTTTGGATCTAAGATGTGAGGACATAGATGCCTGCGTGTCTTCTGTAAATGGGGCAAAGGGCCTCAGGTAGAGTGCTTCAGCACATCTTTCCCTGGAAGTGAGGGTGCCAGAGGGATACAGCTGTCTGTCCATACTGCTGCTGGCAGCCCAGCTACCCTCATGTCAAAGCACAGATAAAATCCAAATAGCATCAAAGAGGCATTCTGTACAGCCACTTCAGAAGTACATCAATTCCTGCAAATGTATAAAAATACCCTGGAGGACATTTTTGCATCATGCTTTGACTTTATTAGATAGCAGCTGCTCCTTTTTATTATTTATAGGGACAAGCTCTATTCTTGAGTGTTGGTTTTGCCTCTTACTAGCTGTGCCAAATGTTTCCCATTCCAAGAGCTTGATTTGAGGTATTTATCAGTGTGCCAACACTTCACCTTGTGGACTGAAAGTTTACATTCCTGGGGGTTGCCCCAGCCTGAGTTTTTGGTGAATCAGGTTAGCCACATCTGAGGAGTCTGGAGACAAAGGGCTGTGTTGACAAAATTAGATGGCATCTTCTCATAGAAACCCAAGTACTCTTGTGGTTTGGAGCAAGGACTTGAAAGCACTCAAAAAATGAGGAAGCAAAGCAGTGACTGTTTGCAAAACTTGTGGCTGAAGTGACTTGTTTTAACATCTCTGGGGTTCTGAGCAGCAAAGCCTAAATTATCCTGGGCAGCACTCAGCCGTTGAGTTCCACAACCTCTTTTCTCATCCCAAGATTTCCTCCAGCCTCAGTCCTTGCTTGACATATTAAGTGGCATGGGGAAAAAAACACCGGTGAAGGATTGTGAAGGCTAAAAGAGGCTCTGGGTGCGTGTCTCCACTTGCACAGGTTGGAAGTGCATTTTGTTGAGAGCAAAGCCAACATAAACCCTTCTGCCCTATGCTTCACTCATTTTTGTCCTTTTACCACTCCTTGTTCTGCACAGCCCTGCCAGGAAGTGATCTGAGCTAGAAGTAACCATTAGCTGACACTGTAATGCAGTGGTTCAGGGGTCTTGCAAGTGGTCCTGGTTATTTGTCCGGATGTCTAAATCCTCTGTGCTGAATGAGGCAGTTTTACAGGAAGAAAAAGAAAATCCATATAATTATAGAATCATAGAATGGTTTGGGTTGGAAGGGACCTTTAAGATCACCTTGTTCCAGCCCCCCTGCTATAGGCAGGGACACCTCCCTCTAGACCAGGTTGCTCAAAGCCCCATCCAGCCTGGCCTTGAGACCCTGACTCCCTACGCACCCAGGGACTCGAATATTAATTGTTTCCCTACTTTTGAGTACTTGGCTTTTCAACCTTCACGTCATACATAGGTATAATTATAATCTGGATAGTGATCCTGTGGGGGTCCCCCCCTAACCACCGCTTAGGCATATTGAGATTGTTTAAAGAGGTTCCAACCCCTACAATTCTGTGATTCTGTTGGAGAGTACGCTGAGAACGCAGACAGAAAATTCTGTAAAGCACAGAATGCATGTGGCAGACCATAGAGTACATCTGCTTGCATCTACATACCCAGGACCTTTGCCTCTGCTGGGTTCAAGCTGTTTCACTAAGACCAGCCTCAGTCATGTCTAGAGATTGAAGCCAAATGGAGTGGCACAGGAGAGCTGCTGCAGGCAAAGTTTGTCTTATAGACAAGATCAGATCAAAAGACACACAGACTGCTTCATCCATTTGGAAGATTATCCTCTGGTTCAAATAATTCAGTGGATGAGGCCATCACTTGGAGTTCACCATACATGAAATTTGGCTTTGCTCACTGCTCTGTGCCGCAAAGTTTTGAGGAAGTCTGAGAGCAGTGCCCCTGTTGTTACTGGCTTTTCACAGCTAAGTCTGTTCGCAAAAGCTTGTTAGCACAAGCTTCTTCCATCCTGGTTTTCTTATGGGGGGGGGGGAAAAAAAAAAAGTATATTGTCATGGTGTTTTGAGAAGGGACACAAAGAACTGTGTGAGCTCTGCAGGCAGAGCCAACAAACCAGGTAGGCAGGGTGAGATGAAAGACTGCTGCCCACAGAGGTCCCCAGGACTTTGGCCCAGAAACAAAGCCAGCACGTCACTGTTCCAGATCACTGCCCCAGTAAGGACAAAGGCCTTAAAGTGAAGAGCCCTGAGAGCCTGGGGCACCAGCTACTGTACCTGCTATTGAATTAAGAAAACCAGTGTAGCAGGAGGCTGCACCTTCAGCTCAAGGAGCTCAGCATGTCCCTGGGCATCAAAGGAATACAATAGCCTTCTGAGGGCCTGTCTTACATTGTCAGAGGTCACTCTGCAAGGGGCTACTTCCATCAGGTACAAGCAGTGGTGATTTGTTCCCAGCAGACCTCCTTCCACTTGGCTGCTTCCTTCCACTGCTCGCAGGCTCTTATGGCCATTACAGAGAGTGCTGCTGTCTCAGTGGATGTAAGTCAGGAGGTGCTGAGTGAACCCACAGTCATTTTAGATGGTTTGACGGGAGGTGGTCCTCTAGGGGCAGTGATTTTGCAAGTAACACTATCGGCTAAGCACTCATCTCTAGCTCAATGACACACAGTCCATGCTGGCATGCACGCACACAAGAAACAGCTTTATTGATGGAAGGAGTGATGTTCAGAACATGCATCCTTGCTTTCTTTTTATTCCCAGCTGCTGTTTGTTCTGTTTTTGTTGTTGTTGTTTTGCTCTGTTTTTCTGGGAAGCAGCTGACAATTCATCTGAAGAATATAGCTCATCCCTGCTACTGCATGGCTGCATCAAAAGGCTGCCCTGCCTCCGGTGTGAACTTCGAATTCACAGTCACTCTGACTGGAAAATAAAATGGTGTTTTACAACAAAAGGATGTTAAGCATACAAGAACTGGACATATGCTGCCTGGTATGCTATTTCTGCAGAAGCAGGTACTTAGAAAAATTAAAAAAAAAAAAAAAAAATTAAAAATCAGGACTACGGAAAATCAGGACTCCTCTCAGCCTGAATTTCTGGCTTCAGACCTGAATTCACAGAACTGAATAAGTTTGGTTTGGATTCCTGCCTTGAGGGTAATCTAGTCTATTGGGAGCAGGGCCTAGATGAGGCTATTCAGTGGCCAATCAAATCCAGTCGTGATTATTTCCAGCAATGTAGAGCTTAGTAGTAGTTCTTAATGTAGAGCTTAATGTAGTTCTTAGTGCCATCCTTTCCCAGAAACCTTTCAAAGTGTTGAGGACTCTCTGTATGTTAACTCTTCCTTCTGGCCATCTGTATTGTCCTCTTTAACCACTGGTAATGGGCCAGTCTTTCTTGAGTTCATCTGATCTCTATTTCTGAATCTGCTTAAATATTTGGCTTGATAGCTTCCTCTAGTAGTGAGACATCGGTTAAACTAAGTGCTGTGCACAAGAAATACCTCCTTTCACTCAGATCCCAGCACTCAGTCCTTTCACTGGAGACCCTAATCCCTCTGTGTTGTGAGAAGCAGTGAATAACTGGAGGAGCACTTCCACATGCCAGGTTTTAAAAAGACTTCTAATAACAACTCAGAATCCAGTATAAAGATTTATTGCTTGAAAGCAAATTACAGCCCAGAGGTTGAACATCACTATAACTCAGCCAGCCATCTCTGTGGGCATGAAGGCTGCAAGGACACCTCTGTATTTTCTCTCGTGAAACTTACATCTTACACTCTGTCCATTTGAGATCTCATGTTTGTTGCCAGAGTTCTGGTTTACAAGCAATTAGGGGAGTGCAAACTAATGCAAGGAAAAGCAAGGAGGATTAAGATGGATGAGGAAAGGGGGATATGCAGTCCAAACCCAACATGTCCTGCTAGGCATAAGAAACATCCTCAACCTCACAAGCTCTTCAAAGCAGTGAGCAGAAAGAGCTGATCCAACAAGTTTTATAAGGAAGCAGACAAGATTATAGAAGCTTGGATCCTATTTCTAGCAGTGCCTCCCTGTTCGGCTGCTGGGGTTTGGTTTGATTTTAATCATGCTTTTCTAGAGGTTCCTTAATGACAGGGGAATAACAAGGGAATAGCAAGCAAAACCAAAGCAAAGAATTCACAAAGAGCCTATTGAATTATCAACTCTTGGCTGGTTTTGCCAAGCCAGCGGCACTTGCTCACCGGTTCTTTCATCTGCTTTTTCTCCTTGACCTATGCACCCTCAGATAAATCATCAGATAGCTCATTACCGATCACGTGTCTATCAGCTGAAGGGGCCCCTGCCTTCTTCTTCCTCCTCCCTAGCAGGTAAGAAAAGCCTTGTCCACAGGAACGCTTCAGGCAGGATCCTACTTGCACTGTCTGAAACAGGTTGCAGTGCTCTGTCTGCAGGTAAGAGCAAGCTGTGAGATTACTGTCTTTGAAGGTGGCACAGCTGTGTGCTGCAATTTTTCTTCACACTATTTCCAGCTTAGCTGTTCATCCCTCTGTCACCTCCATCCAGACCCACAGTCACCTTAGTAAATTGGAAAACTGTCTGAAGTGCCACTGGTATAGGAGGAGCAGGAGGACAGTGTTCACAATATTTGTAGAGGGGATGCAAGAGGATGTAATTGCTTTGGTGGTCTGTGTCTGTTAGGAAGTTAGCGTTTTTTCTTCATTCTCAATCCTTTCCCTGTGTTCATGCCACCAGTGAGCTCTAGCCCAGCCATGATGTTTTCTAGTCTTTATGTGCAATCTTCTCCAGGCTGAATGTATCTGGATCTGCTGGCAGAACTCCACACTACCTCTTGACATCAGATCATTTTCCACTGCATTATTGACTGAACTTATTTTCTGAACTTTTTCCAGCATTTAGTACATTTGGGGTTTGTTAGCAGTGCTCTGTATTATAGTGTGGGTCACTCCTGGGAGAAATGTAGCTTTGAAGGGAAAGAGTGAAAACCAGCATTTGGGAAAGCTGATGTAAGTTTTCCACTGAAGCCAATAGGATGAGGATTTCATCCTAAAGCTCTCTTCACGGGTGTGTATATGGCATCTTCCATCACTGCAGTGCTGGAGCAGGCAGGGGACTTGCAATTTCGAAGATCCACAAATACTCTCAGAGCTTCATAGCTGCCAATCAACTGTGCTATAAACAGTACCAATCTCAGACGTGAGATTCATAAGGTTTCATCTAGACAAGAGCAGCAGGGCATCCCATGTGATCTTCTGCATATCATAGGCTACTGAGTTTCCTGCAGCTACCCCAGGGCAGCACCCAGCACACAGAGGTTCATTACCCATCTCAGTGCAATAGCTGGTCCCATGGCTTCGATGGGATCACCCTGCTCCTCAGCCCTCCAGCTCCTACTCTGTGATGCAACACAAGTTCACTCCCAACATCAAACAGATGTGCTCCAGATGAACAAGCATAACAGTGCAATTGTGAGGGGAATGCTGACAGCCCTAAGAATGCCTTGCATCCATGCCAACAAGCATGGCTGGGGAGGGAAAGGTTAAATGAGACATTTGGAGGCAAAGGAAGCTGTACCAGCAGGGCAGGGTCCTGCTGCAGAAAGGACCAGTTCACCGAAGGAGAGTGCAGAGGCTCCATCGCTTGAGTTCACTGGGAGGAAATTAGATGAGACATACTGACAGATGAATCTGCAGGGCTCCTGCCTCATTGTGAAGCGGCTGAAGTAGATAGTCCATTTCTTGCTTATAGGTTGTTTGGAGTTTTGCTGCTGCTGTAGTTAAGTGGGCGAACATCTGCCGTCCACCTGACACAGCGTGAAACCACAACTGTCAGGAGCAGGACATGCTGCGCTGTGATGAAGAGAAGTTTGTGTACAGTGAAGTCTGAAGGCTTCCATTTGTGTCTCTCCAGCCTGTTAAACAGTTGAGCACGCATTAAGAACGGACTCACCCAAACCAAGTTGTGCATGAGTGCCTGGCAAGACAACTGGCTTCTATTCTTGGATGTATATGGGATGAATTATACTTTCTGTTTTTCTTAAGTAACTGTGTTGACTTCTCCCATAGTGGAATGGCTATGACACAGCTTTTGGAGGATTTGTATTTTAGTTCTAGCAACTGTAGCAACTGCTGCTGATCTGCTGTGTAACTTTGGGCAGGGCATATTGCTTCATCGTGCTTCAGCTTTTTCACCCCTTAAAGGGCAACAACACCATTCCTCTTCTTTGTACAATGCTCAGAGCACCACAGGGAAAAAGTAATCCACTATTGTAACTAAAGAACACAAATGCAGAGTAGCATAGCATGTTTCGGCTCTCCTCTGGCTGAGTATTAGACATTAGTTGTGAGCTTCTCTACAGGAAACATGACATCTCTTAAAGGTGTAAGCAATTAAGAAATCAGGATCTAATAGGGGGTGCAGCAGCACAAGCTAGAGGAATAGTTCAAGGCTGGCTTGCCTTTGACAGGAAGCAGTAAGTAAATGGCTGCAGGTGATAATAAAAGAAGTTGTGTGAACTCTGTAGTGGTGATAATAATAGTGCAAAGAACATGGCTCCAACAGTGTTATTAGCATGTAATATTTATGTTGCAATGATGCCAAAGAGTCTCAACCTAGCTAGGGCTTGTTGTGCTGGGCTGTGCATCAACGTGCAGCAAATGGCCATCACTTCCCAAAATAGCGTCCCAGTGCAATTGGTGGAGGAGGCAAACATGCAGAATGGGAGGAGAGGATGTAATGTGTAGAGTGTGCACAGTTCCTGCATGCCCCACAAGGAGACAGGGCTTGAGGAAAGGCCAGGGAGACTATGTCACTGCCAGACAAGAGCTGGTGACAGCTTCTGAGATGCAAGGACTTAGGCTCAGAATGCTGGATTCCTGAAGACCAAAGCACAAAATGGAAAATAGAATTCCCTCACTGCTTCCAATTAGCAAGGAGCTTCAGCTGATTTCCTGAAAACAGCCGTATTTAGTTAAAAGCATAAATCCACACACATGAAGCAATCTTGGCTCTGGCAGGATGCCACCTAACAAGAACTGCCTCTCCAGTTCCCTGAGGTGCTATTGGGTTCCAGCTGCCCGATACCCACCCATCAGATCTTTCTGCAGTTTGTTTTCTGATGGCTCTCTGCCTCCCAGAAAGTGCCCATGACTCACCTCTTTTCACACCTATAAAATGCCAAGAACACTTTCTGGATCCTAGAATCCCTGTAGGACTTTGAAGGCAGCCCTACAGGGTCCCAGCAGCCCACAAGACCAGCTGCAAAGGGAGGGCAGCTACAAGCAAACTGATGTCCTTCTCAGAGGCTCGTCACCTCTGATGAACTGAAGTGCTGTGGTCACAAAAAATGAATATGGAGAATATGCCACAGAGTGTGAGAGACACCTAGGAAGACTCCAGCATGGGATGCTGTGGGCTCCTGGATCCCTCTTCCCCGGGGTGGCTCCTGACTGAGCCTTGCTCTGAGCTGTCGCTATTCCCTTGTGGTTTTCAAGCAGATGCCAAAAGCTGAGGCAAAAGCTCATAACATGCCAATTACCCTGGCCTCAAAACCACAAATGATTATATACAGCTGTTGGCAAATGAAACTGTGTTCCAAACGTTTAATTCTTAATTGAATAAACTTGTGGAACTCGGTTGTGTGCTTGCCTGCTTCTCTGCCCTCGTGCCTTCTCTCCAGCCTTCTTCCAGATCTTGTGTGTTTCAGCAGGAGAGCAAGGAGGCTTCCCTTATGGTTTTCAGTAATTCATAAAGGAAAAAAAAAAAAAAAAAGAAGCCTGCTGCAGCATAAGTTTCAGATCTATCAATTTTCCATCAGAGCACTAAGAGGGCTAATTATAAAGCCCATTTCCTCTGTTTTCACTGCACCAGATTTCTGCTAATGGACAAATAAACTGATTCATAGTGGCTTTTGGTTCTCCAGTAAGGATGCAACAAGCGCTTCATTTAGATGTGGTGAATGGTAATTATATTTGATGGGAAAAGTGGGCAATTTTTCCTTTCTTTGTCAAATTCCTTGGATAAATTGTTTTTGTGACCTTATCTAGAACACAAAGGTCTAGTCACCACTTAAGATTATAAGGCGATTCATGAAATATGCTCCTGGATCAGACAAAGAGACCAAAAGTGACTTTGCCAACAACAACTTACACCACAGAGAAGGTTGAGAAAGGTTAGCATTGTCTTTTTTAGAATAACAATAGCCTAAATTAAATGTACCGTGTTTAATTTTAAAAATCCAGAGATTATATGGTTTACTTCTAAAGAAACAGTACCATTCTGAAACATGTGTAATGTTTCAAAGCTTATGAGAAACAGATGCCGCTACCCCATCCTTTGTGAATGACATCTGAAGCTGTATGTAATTTTCTCCAAATTGCTTTTTAACATGTGATTGCCTCAAAACCAACTCACTGAGCTGTGCTGTGCAACATGCAAATGGGAAGTTACTGCTGCAATCAACATCTCCTGGGGAGGGAAGTGCTTCTGATCCAGCAAATCATTTTGACCCATCCGTCATGCACCATGCTGCAAGGAGCTGTTGCTCTCTTACTCCAAATCTGTGCAAAGTAAACTGTTTCAGTCTTTTTCTGTGCTTTAGGTTGATAGTATTACTAAAAATGATTTTAAAGCTATTTCTGGCTTAGAGGAGAAAGAGGGGTTGTTACATCTCCCAAAGAGAATTTCCTTTTTGCCTGATCACTCTGCTGCTGTGAGTCAGTATTCTGACAGAAAGTAGTGGAGATTATAACCCAAATAATAGATCCCAGAAGAAACTTCCACTTTTTAGCAAAGACGTCAAGAGAGGAAAAAAAAAAACCTCTGTATTTTTATCTCCATCGAAACACAGTTTCTGCTTCTTGAGTGGAACTGCTGCCTAACAGACAGCTCTGTTAACACTCTAGATAACTCTCTATTGGAAGGACATAAAAGACAATACACAGTGTAAAAGTGTACAACTCAAATAGCAAGAACTATTCCTAGTTTGATTGAATTCATTTATCCACAAGAATTAAAAAGAAAAGAAAAAAAAGAAAGAAAGAAAGAAAGAAAGAAGCAGCATAGTTCTGTGGTTCCACAGGGTTCTGCAATATCTTGGGGTTCACCCGGGTTCACTAGGACTGTGTCCTAGTGGGCTTCTGCTCTAACTCCAATGCAATGCAAGGAATTTGTCCCAAGACCCTCTCAGCGGGGCCCTTGGAGGCTCAATGCCAAGTACCAACCCCCTGGACCCACTGAATTTCTCTTCAGACTGTGGCTCATTTGTTCCCAGCGCAGTCACAGGGCCATAGCTGCATGGGGCTCCCTTGGGGAGTAGCACCAGGCCATGGCAGCTCCCCACTCTGAGTGCATGGCCTCTTGAAGGGAGCCTTTGTCAGTGCAGGTTTAGGGTTAGGGTACAAAAAGCCCCTTACATGGTCAGCTGTGGATGGAGACAGGCCCTGGAGTGGTAGGTGCTCTCAGCCTACTGTCCCTGGGTTGGCCTGTGCTGCCAAGGCCTGGTGCTGGGTGAGGAGGGGGAAGGTCCGTACAGACGTCTGCTGGGATGCTCTAATAGGAGCCTGAGTGTGTGCAGGAGAGGAGATGGGCAGCTGGGGCCTGCCCTTCTGAGTATCTTGGGGATGAAAAGGGATTAATGAACAAGGTACACTGCTGGGAGGGCACATAAAGCTGTTTTTTAATGCTCCAGCTCCTCCACCAATCTGAGTGGCTGTACTCACATGGTGAAGAAATGCAGGGCTAGTCAGAATTAAGGATCTGGCCTAGAACCAAGTGAAAGGTAAGGGGCAATGTGGAGCTCCCATGCTTCTCTAACTGCACTGGTGAGATGTTAAAGATGAACTTTGGAAAGAGAAATAGGAACAGTCTGGGAAGGGCTCTTCAACCTGGAAAAGTAAAATGAGGGAGATTTGAAAACACGGAGGAGGGGGACGCAGAATAGAGGGAGGAGAGGAAGCAAATAATGCATGACCATGGAAATGGTGAGTGAAAAGAGGACTGGATACATTTGAAAGGGAAAGCTGGAGAAATGCTCTGCGGTTGTTCCCTCTGAGGGTTTCGGTCTGTGATGTGGGTTTTTATAAGCCTCTGCTAGGATAGCTCTTTTTCTCCCCTTGTTTATTCCTCCTTTTAAGACCTATGCAATGTTTGCATCCCCCCCACCTCCCCTTACATCCCCCCCTTTGCCTTGACTGTTCAAATCTAATTACCAGAGGCTCACTATATTCATTAGCTTCATTCCCTCAAAACTCTGGGCTGCATGTCATCTGGATCTGATTAAGTATGGTACATTTCATTTTCCCAGCTATTCCCCTACCTGTTTTTAATCAGCATGAGATTTTTCATTTAAATGTCATTAGACTTTTGAATAAATACCTAAAGAACATTACAAATAAATATAGAAGCTCTGTGCAAGACACAAGGAAAGCTATGCCTGGGACCACCCATTGCAGCGTCCTTCTCTGAGAAGGTTATACCAGAGATGCCCAAAGGCACTAACACAGGACTTCTAATAGTCCCTTGTACAGTCCTCTGAGGTTGTACAGGAGATACACATGAAGCCTAACACTCAGCAGCATGTTTGTGCCTTTCGTTTCTATGCAAGTCAGGTACCACTTCCACCACAGATTTTCTACAAGCTTTGCAAGGTGGCTAACCAGCCACGCTCACCTGACTGCATCTGCCAGCTCATGGCCTTCAGCATCATTCCACACAAATGAAGATTTGTTATGCATGCAGAGGGGATCCAATTAACAGAAATAATAGAGCCATAGTCTTTGTAGTGAAGTTAAGTGTTGTTACATGCCTAATTCTCCTTCTATTACTCATTTGGCTCTGCTTGCCTCAGTAAGGTTAAGTATTAGCCCTGTCCTTTATAGAGTGAGGTGTCCATGGCAGGAGTCTAATGGATCAGAAATAGAAATAAAATGCAAATTTTAAGGGACATTCAAAATAGGATTCAACATCTCTAAGAGGGACCCCATAAGACTGTGGTTTTACATAGTCTTTGTAGCTGTATTTCCAGATCTTTAAGAAGCAGTTCATTGTTTCAGATTTGTTTTTATTCCTGTAGAACTGTCTCCTCCATCTGTTTCTTCTAATTGTTTGGTTTCCACCGAATCTGTGAAGCTTGGTCTTATTTTTAGTAACTCTTTGTAATGTCTTTTTGCTCTACCTGTCTCTGTCTTTTTGTTTGCAGAGTGCCTGATAGCTTCAGTTGCTCCACTGAACAATTTCAGTACACAGTTCCTTCACCATTAGACCCCAGTTTGAAGCTAGTACTTTTAGCTTAATTTGAACTTCTGCTCTGCTTGACCTCAAAGTTGACTTTCCCTATCTCTTTTCACCAAGTAGAGTACTTAGCCTTTCATGCCTAAAGTCCAGAGGGAGGAACTCCCCCCATCCTCTGGTTTGGCTGCTTCACTTTGTACTGTAGTCATCAACTGAGCTGAGTGAGCATTTTAACAAGCTTGCCTGGTTATTGTGTTGACCCACACAATAGCATGCTTGGCAATTCCCTGGAAATATGCTGAGTACCAGACTGAGCTCATAACTGTCTCCCATGTGGCACTGAGGCTAAGCCTATACCTACAAGTAGATTTAAGTTTAGAGCTCATTTAGAGTTCTGCGTAAATATTCTGAAAAAGAATCTAATTAATGGCAGCTAAAATAAATAGCTAAAGAGTGTATTTTAAGCAACTCTTAGAGAGTTCTTTCAAAACAGCAACAACAAATACCACAAAACACTTGCTGGTTTAAGAAATACACTATTTGGGTTATTTATCCAGTGGCATTGCTTTTAGTAGCAGTTTATTTCAGTTATTTATTTTTGAATAACAGTTTGGTTTAGGCAGTCAAAACTTTTAGCAAGTGATCTTGGCTAGTTTGGATAGGCCAGATTCAAAAACGCCGTAGTCAATACTACAAACTCCCCTATTGTCCTCACACTCTTTGTTCTTTTGATCCAGAATAGCTCCTGTTTTTCTGATTTATTATCTATCCTTTCCATGTCATAAGGTGATCTTTATAGTGGTTTATCTTCGGTTTTAGGAACATCACAACCAGCAGATGTCAAGGTAATTAAAGTCCCCATGAGCACAGTATACTGAGCTCATGAGCTCCTGTGTAAATGGTTCAGGAATGCATCCTTCTTCCTCCTTTTTAGATCAGTAACATATGCCTTCAGCAGCGATCCTTTCAATTTGCGTGTAATGACTCCTTACTCAAAGCATCTGTTTGCTGGCCTCCTCACAGTCAAACTCATTCTCTGTTGGCAGCTGTATTTCCCAGGTAGGAAGCTTTGTTGAGAAATGCATTGCCATTATCCACTGACTTTTATGGATGGACAGATTCCTCAGGATGAGGTTGAGGGAAATTATCTCTATGAAAAGGCTGAATTTATTCTTGGCTGGCAAACAGGTTGAAATAGGTTGTGTATCTCTTGAAATATATCTCCCTCTCTCCTTTTTTTTTGGGGGGGGGGGGGGGCAGGGGGCTGGTTTTTATTTGGCGGTGGTGGTGGTGGTGGTTGAGGTGTGAGCAGTGCTGGATTCTGCTTAAGAAAATTAAATCCAGGATGTGCTTGAAATTTTAGCAGACAGTTTGCAAAATCCTTTATGAGGTTTGTATACAAAGAGAACAGACTACTCAAGTGCCTGTGCTTGCTGCTTCTTTGTAAATCTGAAATGAATTTGGTAGGAAGGAAACAATTGTGAGTCTTTAGTCGATGAAATGCCCTCTAGCATTTGGGCAGTCTTATATCATCACAAACCCATGTGTTTTAACGTAGAATTGCTTCAGTTAAAAAAGCTTTCTTTGCTTTTCTTAACTGATTTGTGTCCACATTTCCTAAGTTTCTCCTTGTAACTGCTCTGCCATAGTAGAACTTCACCTGGATCTGGATCCTGACTTTCTGGTGGAAAATTCAGATTCAGATCTGAATTGAGACCCAAACCTGGATAGCCCGTGTATATCGTCAGTGCTTAACATCAAAGCAGAAAGATAATGATAGTCCTGACCCTGTAACGACCCAATGCAGAGCTGTAGTGTCAACAGTCACTGGCCATCCACGTCTGCTTTTAATCTCTGTTACACTGGCATAAATTGGAACAAGTCCATGAAGTCAGTGAAAACCAGGTCCACATAGTTTAGAGAAAAATCTTTGATTTTCCTACAAGTAAATGAGTGATGAGATAAAGTAGCCCACTATTTTCAAGGAGTTAAGTGATACGGGAGAAAGTTTTGTCTTTCTCGTTAAGCTGACTGTGTCTGGGCTACATCCTCATCTCTTCCTCTGGTAAAGATGGGATTGAGGCCCTCAAGGAAAGAAGAAAGCACAGAATGAAAGTACTCACCTCCATAGAAAATAATGAAATGATAAGGAAGACAAAAAACAGTTGTTTTACCATTCTGTGGGTTGATGTAGCAGAGTAGAAGTGGAGGGGAGAGAGTTAGTGGCTGAAATTAAAGTATAGAGGTCTTTACATAAACCTGGGGAGTCAACCTGGGCATTAGATCTAGAGGTGAGGAGTTTGGACTCAGTTTCCTTGAACTGTCACTTTGGGTTGCGTGAACTCAGTGAATTTGCAGAACAGCTATTGTGGAAGAAAGGCAGCAAAAAGCTTCTCCAGGAAAGATGAAACTGAATCTAAAGCCTCTTCCCTGTAATGAGAAGCTATCATTCAAAGCAAGGTTTTTGAGGCACTGATATGCGCGTTTTACACATTGCAGTAAGGAGGAAAATGGGAGCACAAGAGAATGCTTTTTCTTGCTTTACTGAAGCTAATGGCCCTTTTCTCTCCATGGGGCACTGAAGGATGGCCATTAACTTATTATTTGCAATTTGTATGCATCTTGCTGCACTTGCTGTTTTTATACTATCAATATCTTGCAATATCTAGGATGGGAGAGAAAGCAGCACACAGAGAGACAGTCCAGTGAGCAGTGATGAATTGCCTGACCTTTCTGCCAAACTATCCTCTGCCAAGCTGCAGAGGTTGTGTGCCACAGTAGGTAGCTCAGCACAGGCTGAGTGCTAGCAATGGCAGCTTTTAGTGCGAGAGGTGAGCAGGCAGTCCCTTCTACAAAAGCCCCTGCAGCCCCAGATTGGGCAGATTACCTCAGTGGTTGTGTTTCTTTTAGAGAAGCTATAGCAGATGGTATGTAGGGGAAGGAAAACAAGGTGTAGGGGAGAAGGAGACAGTACATCCTGTTGCACATGAAGCCTTCCTCCAAGGAAGGAAAATTATAAAAGCAGAAAAAATATATTCGGTTTCACTGTGTCCAAAAAAATACATGGTTTTGGTTTATATAACAAAGGCTTTGTAATGAATGACAAGATGTTATTGTCTAGGTTCCCATGTATATCTGTGTGTGTGGGATGGGAGAGAGGGTGGAATGAAAGTGTGAATGTCTCTTTGGGCACTAGCAGGTTTTCTTTTCTTTTTGCTAGCAGTAAATCTCAACAAAAAGGCCACACTTCTGAGTGATTCAGTTTTAGAAGTCAGCAACAGCTGTGGGATAGCTTAACTGAGGACTGGGGGGTCATGCAATGAGAAGAGCTCCCTGTTGTTTCTGTAAGAAAGGAACTCTTCCAAGTTGTGGCAGACCGGAGCTGACTGGGGAACTCCATCTCTTAATAAACTCAGCCATGGGGGGCTAGCAATTTGCCTTATATCTCTTGTTAGTAGGGTTGTTGATGATGGTAATAGCTGGAAAATCAATTACAGTCAATATAGCAGCAGAAAACACAGAGGAACAGCTCTGAATGCAGTTGCAAAAGCAGTCCTTGGGTTCAAAGTACCTCTCATAGCCACAGGGCAGGACAGGGCAGGAAGGATGAGCCCACCAGTGAGACATGGGGGTGGGAGACCTGAGTCCCCATCTGCACCACAAGTTCCCAGAGGGACCTTGTCTGCCAGCAGGCACAGGTTTCCTTCTGTGTGACCCCAGGCAGATCACACTTGCCCCCCTGGCAGGGCTCTTTCAGTGGGGCTGCTGGATACCCACAGATTCTTAGACAAACATTACCATTCAGGCCTAGATATTGGCTGACTTTTCCCAGCAGCCAAAGTGAAAATCAAAACAAAATTTCACAGATAAATCATTTTTCTTTGGTGGATCAAAAAAAAAATAATATATAATTTTGCTGGAATAAAATATTTATTTTTAGTGCTCTGTCCATAAACAACCAAGAAAGCAAAATGCCCTCTTGAATCAAGAGCCTGACCTATGGACAGGGTGAGGACTTACCAGTGCAGCTTGTTCATGGACCTCTGGAAGTATGATAGAGATGGGAACACGGTGAAAACTTCCTGGGTATGAGGTCTCTACGCAGAAAGACTCTCCTGAAAGCATTTATTCGTTTTCCAATGGTCTTGGATGCCAATTCTCTTGCATGCCTTAAGCATCTCCTCCTGTGTGCAAGAGATTATGGTGTGGCAGCAGACAGGGAGAATATAGCTAAGGCTACAGAATCACTGGCAGTCATCACTAAACAAATGTGCTGCAGATTTTGTATGGATATAGCGACTATATGCAAAAAAACAAATTTTTGTATAATCCATCTCGACATTTTCCTCCCTAAAATAGCTTCATCAATTTTAATGCTAAATGAATAAATAATAATGAGACACTTAAAGTGTTAATGGAGCATTAATTATTGCTGAGGTTTCTGTGGAAGGGCGTGTGACATCCACAGAAATACTGAACGACTTTATGACTAGCATAATTACAGAGAATATTAAATGAGGCAAAAAGTGATGGGGTTCTTAGCAGCTGTTAGCAATTGTTCATATAGGACATGATTTCCGATATTGTATTTACCCAAATTGGCTAGAAAAAGCACATGAGGCAAGTAAAGCACAATGAATCACTCCAGTTTACATCTCCACTTTGAGAAACTGCTTCCTCATTGCCCACAGGAGAATAATAAGCGTGGCCATTTGGGTCTGGTTTAAACCTGAAACTGTGGCAATATGCGTCAGAAAAACAGAGTGCTGTTTTCTATTCTTGTTTGGAAAGGTGTTATTTTTTTTCTTATCAGGAGTAGCAGCAAACATGATTTTATGAGTCAAAGTGAGGAGATCTTAAACTCAACCATTTGTACACTGCTGGGAAGTCAGAGTTTAGCAGCCAGGAAAGGCTCTGGGAGAGCAGATTATGGGTTTTGGGTCACCACGGGTATGGAGACATGGGGTGAGGCTTCCCATGTGTTCCCTCCTTGCCGAAGGAGGGCTGGCAGTCCTGGGGCACAGGGGTTCTGGGCTGGTAGAGCCCGTGCCTGTGGTAGGGCTGCAGATTTAGGGCCTTGAATTGTACGCAGGTGTGAGACTGAAGGGAAACAGGGGCTCCCGCAGCCATGGTGAGGTCCTGGGGTGTCTTCCAGAGCATGTCCTTTTGTCCTACAGACCCTCAGCCCCACACTGGGTTTAATTATCCGAGGCGAAGAATTGACCTGGGTGCATGAAAGCAGAATAAAGAGGCTTACTGCTACCTGTGAGAAAATACCCTCACTTGTGAACTTTGAATTCACTTGAAACTGAAACTTGAGCCTGGATTTCAGCATCGGGATTGACTGCCGAGCATTGCCGGTGAACAGCCTTTGATGAGCTGCTGGGCAGAGCAGGCTGGCTTTTCTGCATGGCTGAGCTCCCAGCTCACACGGCCCCGCTTCAGTGAGTGACTGACGGCCTCAGAAAGTGGCCTCCCTCTGCCCAGAGCGACTTGAGCTAACTTGCCAACACAGTTTAACTTTTGGATTAAACAAGTTCGAGATATGCCTGAAATGTTCCCGCATGCAGAAATCCCTCTGTGAAAGGGCATGTGAAAGGTGAGCGAGATGTGGGGGAAACTTGTGTTTCATTCATACTTACTTCTCTAATTAGAAATGTGAGTTGGTAGTTGTGTCCCTTCATTCTCTTTCTATAGGCTCTTTTGAACCCCTATTGTATCTGAGAGCCTGTTAATTTCCTCAGCAGACTAATTCAACTTGCTCTGCTGACATGCACTTAATTATGTTTCAGTTAACTCATTTTCCTGGATGATGCTCAACTGCTGTCTGTAAATGAAATCGCTGTCTAGCTAATCAAAAGTTTCTGAGCATGATCTCTTCTGTGTGTGCATGCACAGGCAGTTCTGGCCCTCTGATTGTAACCCTGGCTGGAGCTCTGGAAGATGGATGTGTGCAAGTGAAACGTAAGGACAAAAGTAAATGAACTCTGAACCTTCTGAAACTCCAAAATCTTTCTGCAATTAAACTAATTAAGTGTCTATGCCTGGGAGCATTTGATTATAAAAGCTTAGCCTGTAGCAGCTAAATGGGCTCTTAAGGGAGACAGAGACCTTTGCAAAAGATACCATCAGCAAGTATGTTCTTTCTACTTATGTTCTTCCTGCAGCGGCCCATGTAGGTCAAGGCAGGCCCAAATGAATGCATGTGTGTCACAGAAATGTCCCTTTTTCCCTGATTGGATCTGGTCAAATTTTTTGGGATGCTAAGTGTCCTGGAAGACCTTTCACATTGACTAGGTTTGAGGTAGGTTGTTGATATCACAGCTGCCTCTTCTCCAGCAGTACAGAGAATGAGCTCTTCCCAACTGAGGCCACAGCAGAACCCACCCCTGCTTAATTAACTGCGGACTCATATGGAAGGAAAGTTTAGAATTAACATAACTTTGGGAAATGAATGTTAACTGGATGTGTTCATGGAAACACAGAACCAGACTTTGACTCGTAATAACTCGGTTGGTAGATAAAGAGCTATAACTGCTGTGAGTGTTATAAAGTTCCTGCAGTTCCTCCTTGTACTAGGTGACATAGGATGCCTCAGGTGACATTTTGGAGCACTCTATCCAAGCCTGCAGAAGTGTGATAATCCCCCAGGGAATGTTCTCCTGTTATTATGAAATGAATTTCATGAATAGAGCTAAGGCAAGCACTGTGAGCCATGCATGCCAGGAACATCTGAGGTGAGGAGCCTGAGAGGCACACAGTCTGTATGAAGAAGAACAGCTAATAAAAATAAACTTTCTTGCATTCAGAATTCCAACGTTATTTCACAGTATTCCATATGTCCCCTTCATTTTCTTGTCTGGGACTTGTATAAAGCAGACGTGGAAATCTTCTGTTTCAGGAAGCTTGGGGCTTTGTTTTTAATGATCAACTTTAATGGGGGAACTTAAGTAGATACTTGATTCCTCCTAAAAGTCACTGATGCCTGGCATTTAGATCTGATTCCTTTATGTTCATTTTTGGTTTCCTTTGTGTTCATTTTCATTAATCTGTACCTCAGGTTTCAGAAAGGACATAGTTCTGAGGTGGTTTTTTTTGTTCCTCCTGCTCTCAAACACTTAACTTTCCTAGTCAAGTCTAGCATGAAAAGTCAGTTCCATCTAAAGGTAATCTTAACTGGCTAAGAATCTAAACTGAAGTGGAAACAGTGCGTTTCTCAAGCTGTGTAAAATGATTCTTCTCTTAAAGAGATTGTACCTCTAAAAGAGAGGGAAAAGAACATTGTTAACTAACGAAGAGCTGGATTTCTTCAACACTGAAAAGAGTTTATTTCCCTGTTGAATACGTCTGAGTGAATGGTGGGCTGGGTTGTCAGAGATCTTGAAATCAAGAGCACACCCTGGCTAATTTGCAGTTAGCTGGTGAAATATCTAGCAAAAGCTCGCTGCACTGGTGATGCATGAAAAACATAATTACAGGCAGAGACTGTGCATGAGAGGTGCACAGGGCAGAGGGTGAAAACTCTTGTTCAATCTGCAGTGCTGCATACAGTGTTTTACAGGCTGCTCAGATATTTCATAGTACTTCTTGGGGTCTTATGCCTGGAGAAATTCTTCATAAAGACAATATGAGGACAGAGGACACAGATCCCCTTAAAATATGTCAAGATCTTATCCATAAGTAGTAGTATCTCATAGGGTTGATTTAGGCTTGCTAGTCAACATGTTCAATTCACCATCACATGTAAGTCACCTTCTGGTTTTGATAGAGTTTTGTCCTAAGACCTTATGCTATTTAGAGATTCTGTTGTCTCTGGATTTTGGACATCAGTTTTGTCACATGTCACTGTGCTGGTGCCACTCCTTTCAACAACCTAGATTAGGGGCTGCTTTTTGTCCTTATGCAATTACATCTGCTGTAGGTATGAACAGGGCACCCTAAACAGGGCATCTCTAGGCCTTCTTACCTTGTGAGGAAATATTCTCTGGTGGGTCAAGTTTTGGTTATTGTAGTCTAATGCTCAGTTTGTGGATTTTCCATTGTCTAGGCTTGTTTGTTTGTGTGTTTGTTTTTATGGCTACACTCCCAAATGCACCACTAGTATCTTCTAAGGCAATCTTTATGACAGAGGCTGCATGGACTTTTCTCATATTGGAAGCTCAATTCTGAAACATGCTCCTTGGGTGCTGGTTTCTTTTGCCAAAGATGTCTAACTGCCTCTGGTTTCACTTATCCCTCACTGATCCCCAGCAAGCTTTTTGGTCCTGGCAGTGCTCATGCATGAAGCATGATCAGAAATGTAGCTGTTTCTCAACTCATATAGCTTGCAGGGAGAAACAGTAGGTAAAAATGAACTGCTGGGATCATGTTAAAAACAGTAGTGAATATCCCCCTGAACACAGTGAGGACCAGGTTTTGCTTTCAAGATGTCAACGTATCATCAGTGTAGCAGTTCCAAATCTAGAATTTTTAATAAAAGAATAATTGAGTTGAGAGATATAAATAGCAAGAAAATACAAAATAAACTATGCATAGGCCACTTCTTTACAAAGAAATGTAGCAGAATGACTTTTTCAGTAAATGAATGCATTAGTTCACGCTCTGCAGCATCTATGCAAGTGAAGTCCTGCTGTATGTAAATTGAAAGCCTAACAACTTGCTCGGCTAGGCAAACAAACCAAATGCACGCTTACCTTGTGAATCTGCAATTAATTCATGTTCCTGGATAAATCTGAGTCCTTCACAAAATTCAGCACCAGTATATCTCTGTCCTGAAAAAGTATTGACAGTGGAATAGTTCAAGCATTGTAATTTCTAAACGTAATTAATATTTAATGAAATCCAATGTACAAGTTGTAGTCGAGAAATTAGGTGGTAATTGACACTCATTGACTGGCATCTGAAGACTGGAGGGAGGTAAATGTGACCATAATCACATGTAAAAGTGATGGGGATTGGGAAGTGAGAGAAATCTAGGAAATGACAGGTCTGACATCTGTGCCAGGCAAATTAGATCAGGCTACGACATGGGATAGTGTTATTGGGCACCTGGGTGAAAACAGGCAAATAGTGAAGAGTCACCCTGGCTTCTGTGAGGGGACTTCTGCCTAACAAATCTCAAGAGGCACTTTGATGAGCTAATGTGTGATGCTGGGACACAGCCTCCTCAGTTTTTCAGTGGTCTTTTCATGAAAGTATTCACGGAAACTAAGTAATAAGGTGTCAAAAAGTAAGCTCCTAACCCATGCAAGTAATTGGCTAAATGACAGAAAACTGTGGGTGGAAGTAAGGAGTAATTTTCCTCAGTGGAGGGAAGTCACCAAAGGTACTGAACAGGTCAGCAATTGTACATTATCAGCAGTTAAAGAACAACTAAATATTGGAAATTATTGGGAAATAGAGAGAGGATGAAAGAGGACAGCTAATGCTGCTGCCAGGGTAAGGATCCTGACAGATACCAGTGCAGCTCTGGGTCCATCTCTGCAAACAGCTGGGATGATAACAAGAACAACTGAAAGTAAGAGACAGCTTCCTAAAAGGAATGAAGTAGGTGGTTAGGATTGTGACCATAATACCTGAAAAAATAAAATAAAAGTAAATATAAATAAATAAATAAATAAAAAGGACTAGAAGAGGATACAAAAGAGACTGAAATGTGAGTATTCTGGGGAAGATGGCTGGGAATCAACAGCTCACTGCTGCAAGTCCAGGGGTCATGCACCACAGTGGAGTGGAGCCAGTGAGACAAAGACAACACAGCTGATCGCGTCTCTTTGTTACTGCTAATTCACATGCAAATATATTAGCTGTCAGTAGTACAGGGGAACTCTGACACTTTTAACCCATCTGGGTTAAAATGCAGCTGCAGGGGCTGCTCTGGGCTTGCCTGCGGCGTGGGCAGCAGCCTGGCAGGGCTCCTGGGGCCCTCCTCGCCAGCTCCGTCCTTCCTGCAGGATGGGAAGGGTAGTGCTTTGCGGGAGCAGCCTGCTGAAATCACTGCCGGTGGCAACTTAAGGACCAGACTCAAAAGTCAGCTGCTCAGACCCCATTTGTTCCTGTCACAGTGATGCCAAAACAGAAAAAAATGGAAGGAGGGAATGCGTTTTTCCATGCCAATTGAACAATCTCCAGCAACTATTAAAATGCTTTAATCACTTAATTACTAAAGTCTTTCACCACAGAGCAGAATTAACAATGCTTTACATGGCAGAGCTGTATTTTCTCTAGTGACAATTCTGAGTTTTACAAGTGGAAAATAGCTCCTTCTTAGTGTTCAGAACTAAGCAGGTGATTTCACTCAGTGTTTTTTTGCCTAAATAGCAGGTATGCCAACCCCAGGAGTGAGTTTAATGGAATTTTCCCGCTGGTGAGGAAAGGCAGCCGTACAGGTTTTGGCACCTTGCCGTGTAACCTAGTTAAGCAGGAGTGAGAGGGACATCCCAGCGCCAGTGGGTCTGTTCATTGTGGTGACTGCTGAGCTTGCACGCGATCCTGGGATGACAGCCCTCCTGTTTAAAGGAGGAAAGTGTCTAATGAACAGAGAGCTATGACTTGCAGGCCCTCGTGCAGCATCCTTGAAGAGCTGGGGCCCAGTTCTGCCTGGGCAGAGGCCTGGCCTAGCTGTCCCACAGCCAGGCTCATGTGGCTGAGGGGGTGAGTGGCAGCTTGGGCTGGAGATACTGAAGCTCTGCTGCCAAAAGCAGCCTTCTGACAAGGCTACCAGCAATGCTCATGTGCTTGTGAGCACACCCTCTGCTAAATTTGGGGGGGTCGTCTCCATGCCTCCTGCACTGCTGCTGCAGCACTACTGACATTTGTCTTCTGATGGTTGCTCGTGCCAGAACTGCCACTCGCCCAGGTGTTCCAAGGCCTCATTTTTTCTCTTTTTCTTTCTTTTTTTCCCCCTCTGTACATAAATCTTGTCAGCTTCAACCTAATTACATCCTTTTCCGACAGACTGTCTCAGGAGCAATGCAAATGAGCTTTGAAATGTGGAGATCTGGTTTATATTTGTCAGCTAATTGCCTGAGTGGCACAGACATCTAGAGCTGGCACCTGCCTCTTTGCATTAAGATTCACCTTTGATTTCAGATCTGATGCTGTTCCTAGAAGACTATCTCCTGGTGGAGAGCAAGGATGCTCTCCTTGGGCACTGTTCTGCCCTTGATGACAGTGGCCTGAATTCCTCAGGCTGGATCTCTTTTACACCTTCAGCACTGAGCACAGAAGTCGTGTCCCAGTGCAAAGCAGCATGGACCTGTTTCCCTCCTGGCATGCTGGCCCAGCCTCCGCCTTCTCCACAGTCTCTGTCTATGCTGTGTGGCTGCGTGCATCTGCAGTGCACATGCATCCTGACTAGCTGCTCTCTGAGATGTGATCCTGGGGTGTTTACAGTCACAAAGAGGGGAGAGAGAAAAATCTCCTTCCCTTGTAATTTGTCTTACTCAGCATACAGATGCTGGAAATACCAGAACCTTCAGCCCTTTTTGACTTCTTTAGTCTGAAAAATTCCATGATAGTTGAACATCATGTCCTGAAATGCAATCTATATTTCTCTTGTGCTTTCTTTCTTTTCCATGTTGAAAGCATTCACTTAAATCCATGTCAGCTTTACCCAAAGGCCATGCAGAACACAGATGAAATTAGTCAAGTAGAGAGCTGGCTCTCATAGCAAATATCTGAAATCAGACCCATTTTCTTTCCCACACACTTCTGCATTTTTTTTTTCTCTCTCTATTGTTTTTTTTATTGTAGACATGAAGACATCAATCAGATAAACAGCAACACATGTATTTTAGTGTTTTTGAGAAGCTCTGAAGTAGACCATCAAAACTAACATCAGCCTACTGGGCTGCGTGAGATCTGGCTGTTCTTCAGATAATGCTTCCAGCTCCTGCTGCTTCTCTGCCAGGGACACCAACAGCAGCAGCTCACATTAACTGTACGGATTCCCTGCAAAACACAGTGCTACAAGCTATGTGCTTGCAGATCCACAGCAGCCCTAGCCCTTGCTGATGTTTGCTAGCTTATCCCAATCCAAGCAAAGACATGTTGGAAAGCTTTGACAACTTCCACTGATTCAGATATCACAGTATCTCCATGCTGCATGACAGGTACATGAGAAATGCACAGATTAGTTTATCTGTGCTATTGTAGGAATCTGGGTGGGTGCTTCAAGACTGGAAGCATTTGCCAGCATAGCTCTGCAAAGCATAAACTCACTGAGCTCTCTGTTTAACTTGCCCAAACATAGAGAAACTGCAAAGATGTACTGATTCACTGCAGTTCTAAGGCCTTGTCCTTGGTGGTTCCCATGGAGCCAACAGGCAAGGGTTTTTAGGATGGAGCAAGAAAGGGCCAGCAATCGAATGCATGTATGTGTGTGAGGTCAAGAGCTTAGATCTCTGCGTGACCTGAAGGAGGGATAAAACTGGCATCTTGTACCTGTCGTTAGGAAGCTGGGATCATCAAGAAGGAACAGTGACAGCCTGCACAAGGAGAAGGAGCTAGGAGGAGGGAAGAGTGTACTGAGAAGTATCACTGTGTTTGCCTTGTTCACATACTCTTCTCTGGGCTCCTCCATTTGGTCACTGAAGTACTTACCCTTGTTATACAGGTGAGGAACTGTGCCCAGTTGGTGTTAAGGGACTCAAGTTCCACTGAGCCAGAGTCCAGTGCTCAGCCACTGAAACCACCTCAGGACTGGGTTGGGTCAGCCAGCAGTAGGAAACACTTCGCACTTTCACATGGAAGAAACAAGGAGAATTAGAGAATTCTGCACCACGGCCTGGGTTAAACCAACCACTGGTAGTGTTATCTGCTCTCTTCTCCCCAACAGTTGGACACTGAGCTCCACTCTTGTCAGGCAGATGTCTTTTGTATTGGTCTGTTTATGAGACAAACTTGCCCAGGCTGTATCTCCACCAGTGAGAGCTGAACAATGCTAGGGATGAATTTGGGTCTTGCAGATCATTACGCTGTTGCCTTTGGCAGTACTGCAGTACACAGTAAGGCTGAGATTCAGTGTTGGCAGTTCTTCATACATTTGCTTCCTCTTGAGAATAAATACATGTCGTAGAGTTCTTTATTTTTTCTATACCAAGAGGACAAGGTCGTATTTTTGCATAGCCCATAATTAAAACATTCTGATTAATCTGAAGGGGGATTTTTTTTTTTTTTTTAAATCAGCCTTCTAATTCTGCATTTCTACTGCTTTTTAACAAGCCAATACATACTGCCCCAGGGTGTTCTGCATAGAATAATAACTGGATGAGTTATTATGCTTCATGCTGTTAACCTGAGCTAACTAAATCCTTGGAAAAGGTTTATATACATAGCCCTTTTGGAAAAGGTTTATATACATAGCCCTTTAACACTGTCAAAGATTCGCCCAGAACGTCTTTCTATATCCCCCCAACCACTTCTGCAGAAGAACAAGACTGAGCAGCTTCACTTGATTATGAATCTATTTTAAAACATTTTCTCATACATGTCTAAAGTCCACAAACACTGTGGACTCTGTTTCTGGTTCCTAAATTGAGGCATTCATGGTCTTATTTCCATTGATGCTGATTGTTTGCTGTGTTTAATACTGCATTGTGGCTAAACAGACCAAACACAAATACATCAAAAGAAATTCCTAGAGTTACAATTTACCTCAAAATTTAGGATACTTTAGGATACTTTATTGCCACTAATCTCCTTTCCTGAAGACCTGATCCACTCTCCCTCCCTCTCACCCTCCCTCCCTCCGTCCTTCCTTCCTTTCTTCCTTCCTGCCTTCCTGCCTTCCTGCCTGCTCTCCTGCCTTCCTGCCTGCCTTCCTCCCTGCCTTCCTCCCTCCCTCCCTGTCTTCATGCCTTCCTGCCTTCCGTCTTTTTTCCCCATTGGTGTAGGTTTTCTGTTGAGTCTGTGAGCTCCTCCCCGGGGCCAACAATGTTATGGCCCACATGCCTATGTCAGGTGCCAGCTGCTCAGGGCTGAAGCACAGATCATGCTCCAGACCAGTTAAGAACACCACCAAGGGAGATGAGTGTCAGTGGCACCCAGCGTGCTGTTTCTGCTGAGGGCAGTAGTCCTTGGGTGTGCAGTTATCAGGTGCTTCTCCAGGCTTCTTCCTCCAGCTGAGACAGCAAGGAACTTTGCTGTACACCTGAGATCAGTTCCCAAGAAACTACCTTCATAAATTTGTGTTTATTTTGCTTATAACATGAAGCAACACCCACTTCTTTGCAGTTCCTGCTACACTGCCATGTCATGCTGGTTACTCTAGGACATTCAAACACATCCAAGTGTGCCTATGACTCTCGTAATCTTTGTGTCAGTTTTATTTGTTGCACAGAAGAGAGGCTATAATAAACATTAAACAAAGACATGAGGAAATCTTCATTACAGAGTGTTTTTCCTAGTATCTTGTACTAATAAACACAGTTGTCTATTTGGAAAGATGCCTTCAATCTGTTGATTTATTAGATATCAGCCATGCCGTGAACATTGGCTTCTCTGCCTTTGTAAAACAAGCAATGGAAAAAAAGCTGCCTCACAGGAGAGCTATGTAATGTTGGCCTGTCTCCTTCTGTAAACACTGCTTTATGCCAGTCAAGGGGGAGATTATACTGAGAAATCAAGAGAGCTCACTGTCTCAGCCTTTTTGTTTGCATCTGCCAGGCCCAGCCCTGGTCCTGTTTGAACTGATGGGGATCTTCTTGCTGACTTCAGTAGCACTAGCACATGGCCAAAAGCCTTCTGGCGATTAGTTGTGATGAGTTACTGACAGCTTGCGACCTCAAGGTCACAGTGGAAAAACCTGTCCATAAATCTGGGCTGGCTGCAGCAATGCCTAGGCGAGCTTCAGGAAAGGTCCACAGCCTGTGTCCATCCTGCCAGGCAGAGAGGTAAAATCCAACCAGCTGCAGTTGTGTTCTCCACGCAGTCATTCTCAAACCCAAGGGCTTGCTCAACTGCATGTGGAAAATCTGAATGTTTCCAATTTTGCTGATTGGTTTTTAAGTCTAATCTGATTTTTGACTTGAAATGAGATAATGAGGCAGCTCTGGTAGCCGCTCCCTGCCTAGATGATCACCAGGGTGTGAGGTACAAGGCAGGGCTGCTAGCTGAGGGAGCTCATGCTCTTCGCCAGGCTGCCTGAGCAGCACTCTCTCACAGCTCTTGGCCAGCTTCCTTAGGCTGCTGCCTGCCTACTTGTATACCTCTCTGCTTCAGAGGGCATGAGAGCAACTGTGTATGCTGATGCTGTGGGGTGTAAGAAGCAGCATCCTGGGAAAGGCAGTCACTCAGTGAGGGCAGAGACTGCTTGAGGTGAAGGTCTAAGACTGCTTGAGGTGATGCTTTAAGCCCATATTAGGGAAAATCACGCATTTTTACTTTTTCTCTTATATAATTCTACTCTGAGTCTGAGGGAAGCTGCTGTTTCTTCCATAAGACCTAGCTATAGGTGTTATGTCACCACTTCATTGTGTTCATAGTCTTAGTTCATAGCTGCACAGAAAAGTAAAGACACAAATGTCTCCTGAAATCTCAGAAGCCACTTGATAATGAAGAAATGTGTTAAACATGTTTGCATGAACAAACATGGACAAGTGTATATCTGGAAGATCCTTGCTAGGCCTCACCAAAGTCATTTATTCCCCTTTGTGGAGGATCATATTAAGTTACACTGATCTGTGGGAACTGAAGTGCTCCCTGAGACAGACATCAGCTCAGCTGCTGTGCTCCCATCAGTTGTTGCAACAAAACTCAGCCTGTCTCCCTGGCTCTGGGTGACTACAAAACAACACAATAAAACATTGCAACCTCCATGCATGGGGTTTTTAATCTCCTGTTTCTCATCTTACGGAGGATTCAAGGCCTGGGTGTCATTTGCAGCTAATAATAATGTGTAATAATGCAATCTTGTTGCCCCTTGTAGTGGTGGCTACCATGTCAATGGCCTGTGACAGCCTTTCATACTGAGACCAGTGACGACAGGGCAAGCTCAAGAAAAAGTATTTGTCTGGTCAGTGGCATGTCTTGGGCACAACAAGCACAGAGGGACTTGTTCTGCAGGTGCAGGTGAGTCACTTCAGGCCTCCTTTGGGTGATACCTATAATTGAGCTGCTCTAACAATGCCATCACAGTTCCACACCAAGACTGTACAGTAAGCAGCATGTACATATACAACTGGATGTAGGGTGCTCCATCTCTAACACTGATACATCAAGTTTTTTGTACAAAGCAGAAGCAGAAATATTTCCTGTTGCTATTTCTATTTTTGAGATCTGGCAAATACTACTCATACCTGAAATCAGAGAGATTTAGCTTAAAGTGTCGTCTGGGTCTGTTTAAGCTATTGGCTGCTGTGTGCACGTGGAAGAGCAGATAAAGACTGAAGCCAGAGCTTATAGCTCAAAAATCTCTATTTATTGTCCTGAATTTCTATTAAAAAAACAGCAACACTAAAGACATGGAAAGGGCCAGGTGTATCCCAGCACAGCACAGTGATGCCTGACATCAATTATTACATCTGAAGCTTGCATAATGATTCCTCTGATGCCACCTACACACTTGAACACATCAAAACAACAGACTTTCCCATTCCACCACACAGGGATGAGGTTCACTTCACCATGTCCAAGCCCTACAGGTAAGTCTGTTCCTAATACCATACCCTGGGGGAGACAGACTTTCTTTCCATTCACTGCCTTCTCCACTGTAACACCTGTTCATACAGTAATAGAGCTCTTTGTAATCCTTCGCCCCAGTTGTATTTTTGCAGCTGGATTTCATTATGCTTAATTCTTTTCTCTTTCCTGAATCTTAATTGAAGTTAGTTCTCCTTTCACGATCATTAGTATCCAGTGGTAGGTTATAAATCATGACCTTCCTAAAGTTTTTTTCACGTTCAGCTATTTTCAGTACTACATGTATTTTCTACAGGGTGAAACTTCCAGTAAAATTACAGCTTCAAACACTTGTTATTTCAAATTGAAGTGTGAATGCTTTTTTTTTTTTTTTTTTTTTTGCCCAAAGAGAGAATGAAAATCCTGCATACCTAACAGCAGAGATCAGGGCTTTCTGTTGCAGGACCAGTACAAAGACCCCTGGCAAGGTCGTGCAGCTAAGTCTGTATAACTACCATGCAGCAGGTGGAAAAGGACTGCAAGGAGGTGAGGAGATGTGCTGTGTTCATGTGTGAGGGAGACAGTGTGAATTTGGAATGCCTGCACACAGCGGATGTTTTGTAAATGATCCCATTGAATCCTTGCCTGTCCTGTCTCTCCTTCATGGGATGAGATGTAGCCGCAAGCCAGCTCCTGTGTTTGTAGCCCAAAACTGCCCTACCCAAGGCCTTTCTTCTGCCAGTATCACAATTAACTTTGGTTATCAGAGTTAACCCTCATTTTAACTTTATTGCAGCCTGAAGGGTTTCTGAGATGATAGGAAGCACAGAGTGGTGGGTGGGGGTGTTTAAAGGCATGTTTAAATACAGCTTTTCATACCTAGGCAATCCCAGAAAGCCATATAGCAGGTGATAAACTCAGATACCAAACATTCTGCTCAGCTGATTAAAGCTCCCAGTGCATCAGAGTGCTTCACTTATTCCTGTCCTCCCTGACAGCTAATCTGCAGAGAAATCAGGGCAGGGAGGAGCACAACTCAGCCAGGGCCATTTCCTTGAGCTGCAGTTATCGTTTACCCTGAACCTGGGTACTCGTGGTGCTGTTTCATGAAGAGTGAATGATACCTTAATGTTTCTTTGAGGCAGTTCCCTTTGCTTAGGAGGAACATGGGCTTTCCCACTGGGTGCTGTCAGAGCAGACCAGTTCATACCCTAGCCCTCTAACCAGTGCTCCTCCAACAAGCACCCACAAGGACAGCGTGTCTCTTGCCACCGTGGGCCTCCTGATGCTTTCACCTGAATACTGTAATCACTTTACACAGCTCAAAGACATGCATGATATGACCTACCCCAAATTCACACAGAGTAAATGAGGTGATGTGGCCCTAGGGAGTTGCTGGTCCAAGTCTCTGGGATGGATGTCAAGATATCTGGGATTGGTTTCCAAACCTGTCATTTCAGGCAACTTTAGGCAAACCACATCAGCATCTTTCTTGGCACGACCCCAACAAAAGAACTAAGCAATGATACCACATTTTGTAGGGATCTGCCAATAAAAGAGAACACTGGTTCTCTTTTTCATGCCTAGAGGCATTCAAGGCCAGGCTGGATGTCTGGACAGCCTGGTCTCGTGGTTGGAGACCCTGCACATAGCAGGGGGGTTGAAACCAGATGATCATTATGGTCCTTTTCAACCAAGGCCATTCTATGATTCTGTGGTTGTGTAAGAGCTCAGCGCTGTCAATCGCATCTCCAATATCAGCTGCGCCATAAAGTAATTGCATGTAATGTTCATCAAGTAAGAGAAAGGTTTTAAAAAGTCAGGTCATATGAGATATGAGAAGTTATTTAAAACTAACCACCAAGTACAACTGTTTCCCTCCAAATATTATCTTAAACTTTAGCGCTGGGTTCATTGGCAGAGAAATTAAACTTCAGGTGGACTTTGAACACTGAAGTATTATTTTCTTTTTGTTTGCTGATCACAACCTTTTCTAATGGCAGACTCAAGGAGTTTGAGAAGCCAGATCTTCCTCTGTTACATCAAAGGAACTCTGTCAATGGTCAGGTGAACTCGACATTATTTGTTACATGGTCTGCTTACCCATTTGCAATAGGCTGCTTGAGCATTCCGTCCGTCACTGCCAGTAACATAACTGCGGACATGGTCTTCCTGGCCCAGCAACTCACAATCGTGCAAACAGCTGGAACAAGTTGAACCCAACTAGGAGAAAGTATTGTTACCATATGTGCTGCTTATCTTGATTTATTTCCATTAAGTTTTTTAAGGAGTTCTTAAGAACTCAAGTGCCATCACGGACTCCAGTCACTTCCAGAAAAAACAAAGGCTACAGGTAGGAAGTTGTATTTTAAAACAACATTTCAAAGGCTGTTTGTTTTCCCAACCAGCATTCAAACATGATATATTTTTTTCCTGTCTTACCCCCCAAAAAGCCAGGATCGAGGGCTAGAGATAAGAAAGAGAATTCAGGCAAAATCATCTGCAAGTTCTTCTATTTCGTAGACTGCTTCCTTTAGGACTGAGAGAGAATGAAAGCTTGTGGGAAGGTGTTCATAAAGTGAGTTAAGTCTAACGTGTCCTTGTCTAACAATTAATGTAGCTTGAGTGCAAATACAGGGGTGCCAGGTGAGGACAAGTTGAACATTTTTAGGATCTTATGCCAGTGTATAACATGCTTAGATCTGTGGATCTGACCAACGAACTGTCTGACAGAGCAGAAGAGCATTATGCTGCATGAGAGACACTTCTACCCAAGAGGTAAAGGTGCACAGCTTCAGAGCCCATAGTGAGATGTGAAAAACATGATAAACTCCTATGATGTCCTTCTGGTGAACTGACAACATGACTCCAGTTTTGAATTCATGGGATTCCACTATCATGACAGGGGTTCTGGGCTGTATTTTGGGATCCACAGGATCAAACCACAAGCTCTGTTTGTTTCTACTCTCATGCAAGAAGGGAAAGTGGAAGCCTCTGCTGCGGGAATGGGATAAACCTGATGGAGCAGGAGCAGAGGCAAAGGTCCATACACAGGCAGGACATGGAACAGGGCAGGAGACTAGAGGCTCCTGGTGTGGCTGCAGGCTGTTGTTCTGGCTTGAGAGCAGTTTTCTCCAGCCCTGGGTGGAAAGAAGGTCTTGACACCAATGGTTTTTAGGTGTAGAATGACTGTTGCAGGAAGTTACCAGCACTAATTAGAAGTGTCTACTGGCCTTTTGGGTCCTGCAGTCCCAGGGGCCACTCCTAATCTTCCCGGCATTGAGCAGATCCTTGGGACAGGCAATGCCACTTGGGCCAGAGTTTTCCAAAGGGCCAGTGCTATGAAGGCCCCATTGGGAAGAGGTTTAATCCTGCTTACAGGCACATGCTAAAGATGCCACTGTACAGAACCGCTGTTGAATGCCATACGTAAAGCCCCTTCTCTCCTTTCAGAAGCTTGTCTCAACCCTACTTCCAGGCCTTACCATTGTACCTTTCCAGAGTCATGCTTTTGGCACAAGTAATAATGCAGAGGGTTGGATGGGAGTGCTCCTGTCACATGGATGCAGCCTGTGGCACGTGCTATGATGTGTGCTTCCTCAGCATGAGATAATCAGAAACCCATTCTGGGGTGTGGGGACCCCAGGAAAATCTACCAGTATTTCCTGCCCCTGTGTGCCTGCAGCAGGAAGGTGAACTGCCACCCCATTTATTGGCTGTTTTGAATTAAGAGGTACATAGATTGAAGCAGGACACCTCCCATTTTCATCGTCTTTCTGCAGATCTGATATTAGTGGCAAGATACCACTGGCTTCCACATAAATGGGATTTGGTCCATCATAAATAGGAGTGGTGTCAGTTTTAGAAACAGTCAGAAATGCTTCCTTCAATCCTTTGCCAAGCTTTGTCTCCTATTTTTAAGCTATTTTTCCATTCCAGTCACTGTTTTATCTTCTCTTTAAAGTCTTTGTGCAAAAGCCATTAATCTCATGTATGGAAAACTGTCAAATGCTTCTGGAAAATCAAAATATTCTGCTACCCACTAAATTGCCCTTATCTGTCATGGCAGTGGTATCTTCAAAGAATTCCAGAAGAGTAGTTAAGCATGACACGATCCTCCTGTGCCGGCTTCCTCTAATCAAGCTGGGGCTTGGTCACTGTTCTCCTACCACATCCCTTGAAAAGGCTCCCAAGACGACTTCTCAGAACAGATGTGCGACTCCCTGGCTGTATTTCTTCCCAGATCATCTCATTACTCTATTTTCTTGTATTTTCTTAAACAATAGCCATCTTTGCCAATTCGCAATTCTTGCACAGCTTTTCTCCTTCTTGGATTTTCTTACAAATGTTACTGCTTCCCTGATTACTGAGCACACTCCCTCATATACCACATGTAATTTGGGATCGTGATGAATTTCTGCCACTTAGTATGCCCTGGGGGGCACTCTGGACAGAGCTGTCTCTATTACACCTGGTCTTCTGATCTCATACCTGTGCAAGCTTTTTTTTCAGCAGAGCATTTTCCTGACATCACTTATCTGTTCTCATAATCATTTCATAAATAGGTAACGATTGTTTGTTTTTTAAGAACACAATATAACCATGGAAACTAAAGCCAACTTAAACCAGCTCTCTTGAGCATAATTTCAACACTCCCACCTCCAAACACAGGGTTGTTTGGGGGACAGGGACAGGGAGTGGTAATTGCCAGCCCATCCCTGAGCTGCTGCAGGGAGCTGAAGTCTGTAAGAAACTCCCAGCCAGAGACACTTCCGCAGATAGTTCTGCCTTGTTGCAAGAGGCCGTGCTGGCTTCTGGATGCCTGAGGCCAGGCTGTGTTCAACAACGGCTCCGGATCAGGAAGTCCATTGGGACATACCAAAAGGGGAAAGGCATCCATGGAGAACACGATGGTGGTTTGCCCTTGTTAAAAGTGAAGTTGCTGCAGATGATTAGCTCCAGGCTCCAAACACTGCTCAGTGCTGACACGAGTCAGGTGTGATCTTCCCCTCCCACACATGCATATTGCTAACATCTGTTAGCATTCTGCTGGTTCAGTTTCTCAACCCAGGAAGCGCTAACCTTGACACGCATATTTAATTTCAAATGCAGCAAGATTGTTGATGGTAAAGCACTTACTGAGCCTGGCTGGATGAATACAAAAGTTAATAGCTTTTTGTTGGACTCTTGTATATGCATTATGTTAATGACAGCTTTTACATGAATTCCTGTAGGGAAGCAATGAGCAATCTATATTCATAACCCACCTCCATTTGAGTCTGCAAGTTCACATATTAATTGATTAACAGCGTTCAGGAGGATTGAACAACAAGAAGGTCAGGCTGGCTTTGGAAGGGCTGGCCTACACATACATGGCTCAGTGTGTTGCTGTCTGCAATGGACCCCCTCTTGACCTTGCTGAAAGTAATGGTCCCTTCATGCTTTTTTCATCAGGAACTAAGAGAGGTCCGATAGCTGTACCTCAGAAACAGGGACTCTAAAAAATGTGAATACCACAATTCCCCCCTTCGTAATTAAAAGTATAGACGTCTGTATCTAGAAATGTTTGACCAAAGCCTGTTCAGAATTATGGAACTTCCATGTGCAGGAAGTTGTAGTCACATGTGCAAAAAAAAAAACAACCCATGAGCTAAAAGCAAGAGAGGGACTCCCCTCTTTTTAAAGTAGCCTGTACCCTCCCCACAGTTTCAGCAGAATACTTCTGAGCACAAAATTCCCTTCTCAACAGTTAACTAGATATGTAAGCATGTTTAGATATATTTTAGTACAGAAACCCTTGCAGAATATGTATATATGCATACGCATATCAATGCACATGCATGTTTTTGCGTGTATATACATCTATGCTCAAATACACACACATACACAAAATCTCATTCAAATGCTTGTAACCTACAAATCGCTCTATGTCTTCATTAACTTTCCAACCCATTACAAATCTGGAAACTGGTGCAAAGGTTTTGGGCCAATACATAGGGCCAGAAGGAGGGAAAGTGATTGATGCCTTGTATTGCTCACATTGGGGCAGGCAGAGCAAAGGTCTTTGGCAGGGTCATTCTGACAGAAGCAAACCCTCAGCTCATCCTCAGCACTGCTTTCTCCCGGGGTGCAGTTTTGCTGGTTAAAATGAGTCAGATGTGGGTGAGGACACTGCACATATGTCCAGGGAGGTCCTGGGCCAGCCCAGACTTGCTATCTCAAAGGGCCAGAGATAAGGAGCAAGAAGTCTGCGGAGCTCACAGGCGTCCTTATACTCCCTCACTGCCTTCTTTCCCAACCCCAGTGAAGTGGTGTGGCTCCCAGGGTGCCTCTCTTATACCTGAGAGTTGTCTTGTGTGGAAGGAGTTCCCTTCTGCTTTGTCAGGTTGAACAAGGACCACCCTCACCAGCAAACACAAGGACAAACCCTTGCACATGGGTGGATCTGGTGTGGCGATGTCCATGGAACTGTGGGCCACTTGTCTGTTACTGCACCTTCTCCTGCATGGACAAGGAAGTGCATTTTCCCCCAGCAATGGCATGTGTCTACTGAAGGCTTTTAGCAGCAGCAGGAGCCTCTCATGCCACTGTTCAGTGTGTCTTCAATGGCCTGTTGACAGGGAGGTAAAATAATGGGATTGAAAGCTTACCAACTGAGCCAACCTCTTACTCCACTACCACTGAAACCAGTTCACAGAAGGTACTCCCAATACCTCACAAAGAGGGATTGTCTTCTAGAAGAAAGTTTGTGCATGTAAGGATTGTGTTGTAAATCATCTTTTTCATTACCTGTCTAATAAGCATGAGTAAATGTCACACAGACTTGTTCTGAAAGATTTTAAAGTGGTCTGTAGACTATTAATGGGCTGCTCAGGGCTTGGGAACGAGGTTTTTAATGAGATTCTGTGCTTGTTTCAAGAACTGTATCAGGCTGAAAAAGTACTTTCTTCTGAGGTTGTTGAGTTGTTGGTGAACACATAAGCCAACTCTTTCTTAAATACACAAATCTACCTAAGTGGTCTAGGCATTTCCCCATTTTTTTTTTTTTCAATTATTCCATTTACTCCTTGCTCTCAAACTCTGCAGTTAGTGTTGGGTCAGTTTAGCTTGGCAAAGCTCTTTCAACAGATGGTTGTCAGTAAACTGTGAGCATGGTGCTGGCAGGATCACACAGTGGTTAAACGCTGGGCTGCCACTGAGGTGGGCAGGGAGAGATGGTTGCTCTGCTGCCGAATTCCTCTTTGGCCTGGCTCAATCACTCACAGCCTGCCCACACTTGCAATTTTGTGCAGATTAAGACAGGCTGAGGATTTAACATGCAGTAATTTTCTTGAAGGACCTCATCTGTGACCATCCCAGTGGCAGATGAAGAGCCTGTATTCAGACCAACAGAAAGCAATGACTCTAAGGTCCTCTGCTTCTTCAGCTCCTTCGGCCAATAAATAGGACAATGAGCCCTTTTTCCTCCCATTCTTCTTGTCTGTACATCCTGCTTTTTTTTTTTTTTTCCCCTTCATTCTTTTCTTTTTCTTTCTCATTTTTTTATGGCCAAGCACTGAGACTTAGCATCAAGGCAGGGGAAGTAGTGTCATGTTGATCCTTTACAGGTGGGCACCGTTCTGTGGAGAGGAGCGAGTGGATGGGTCCCACCAAGGTTAGCTTCAGTCAGTTGTTCCAACCAGTTTCTGAATTGCCTGGTTTGTTTAGAAGGAACAAAGAAGGAAATAGAGGCTCTTTCGCCATGGTACCCAGAAAGGAAGGAAGAAAGGAAAAGAAACACAAAATGCCAATTGATAGAGCTCTTTCCAGGCTCTGCTTTAAGGAGATAGCCCCTAATAGAGAACACACACACACCACCACTTCCTCTATCTTGGAAGATGACAGGAAGGATGAGACAATTTTGCTTTGAGGATGAGCTAAGTTAAGCCCTTGAAATGAAACAAAGGCAATTTGTAAAGCTCTGATAAAAATCCCTGCGTATGGTGTAGAAACTTTCCACTGCAAACCAGTGGCTTTGTTATAATCTTATCGCCTGCCACTGACTTATCCAAACAACTGCCTCCTACCTACTTATCTCTGTAGAGGGGTGGGGAAAATCACAGTATATAACAAAGAGCTGTGGACCACACACGCACACACATGGAAAATCCTAGTTATACAGGACTTGGAATTTCCGAGGCAGAATGCCTCTGATATGAAAAATGGGATTTATCCTCAGCTTGTTCCTGCTCCTGTTGGTGATAGCAGGTATGGAATAACATGTTTACTCTCTATGAAGATTTTACCCAAGCAAAGGAATAAGTCTTCACCCAACTTTTCATGGCACAACTCCCACTCTTCCAGCTTTCTAGGAGTCTGCTCCATGTTAAAATCTTCCCAGTGGAAGCATCTTTGCAGTGGTCCTCCTAGAAAACCCATCTCCTAGTTATGCTGCTGTCCTGAAATCCTTCCCAGCAGGGACGCTTTAGGATGAAGAGGTGTCCAGTGAGTTACCCACTTCATCCTTGCTTGGAGTAAGTGCTGATATATCATACAGATTGATTCTCTGAGATGGAAGCGAACCTTGGGGGTATGGCAGGCAGGATGCCTACTTTATGTCACTGATTTGAGAGGATGCCCAGAGAGGTTGTGGAGTTTCCAACACTGGAGATCTTCAAAAGTCACCTGGACATGGTCCTGGACACCCTGCTCTGAGTGTCCCTGTTAGAGCAGGGTTTGGAGCAGATGGACCCAACAAACCCCCAGTTCTTCTAAGGCTTGCAGATTTTTCAATGCAGTGCTTAGTCTCTTCAAGTTGATGTTGTGGCTGTGGATGATGCAAGAGTGACATACTGCTAATGGAAGCTGGGATCCATAGAAAGCTGGAATGAGCATCAGCAGCAGTGAGTGTGCTGGGGAGGTTCTCCATTAAGTACCACCATTGAGCCCACTCTGACTCCAACACACTCTTTGCAACTTGCACCTTCCTTGGCTTGATAATAAAAGTTTACCTAGTATCTTAAAAGAAATATCCTCAGTCTATAGCTTTTTCTTGGTCTTCTACCTCTGGACTTTAGGAACTCCTATTCCCTGTCCATTTCTTGTGGCAGTGGTGAATTTTTACCACATATGATCTGTGAAGCCCAGGCCTGATACTTCGCCTTCTTTGTCTTCTTTCCCAGCCCTTACTCCTGGGGTTCCTCTGGCAAATAGATTTGACTCTGCTACCCTAAAACACAGAGTAAAATGGTTCCCATATTTGACACTTTATATTTTAAATCCGCAAATCAGTTTCCAAACTTAGCATAAGTCTGTAAGCGCAGTGTGATTTCCCTTGCCCCTCAGGACCTGCACGCATGTGGAGTGGAGGTCAGAAAGGGGCCCAAAGGACCCACTCATTGAAAGGAAGATTGTCAGGAATGCACATATGGTCCAGCATGGCCCTGTGCTCCCCAAGATGCTGCTCTCAGTCTTGGGGGTCCAGTCCCCATGCAGCCTCCACAAGCTGTATCTATGTCTCTGAAAGATGAAGTTGGCCCAGAGCATTGGCTTTGTTGGAACAGCTGTACATAACTGAGAAGTTTTCAGCTCATTATTCCCTTAAACTTCCAAACTGAATTTTGCCTGGGCCAAAGGAACTTCAGGGCTCAGGATGTGAGCATCACATTACTCCTTCCTGAGCAAGGCGCTTCATAGTCCTCCTTTTTTTAGCCCTTTCCTCTAAATGATCAATCAATTTATCAATAAGGACAACACTGGCTTTTTTTTTTTTTTTTTTCAGTTATTTGCATCAGCACAATTTGCTTTATGAAAAACACAAATCTCTACAAAACACTCTTTAAATTTCAGCCTTTACTGCATGTCTGTGCTGTTTATAACGAATGAAGTTCCATGCTTTTGGTTTTGTTAATTTGGGTTCCAGGTTCAGCTCAGTCCAATAGTCATCCTAAACTCAATTAGAGAGCTGAGCTGGATAGCTCCTTCCACCAGCAAGGCAGAGGCGTACCTCACCTGGAAACACCTGCCTTATTCCTGCTCTCATTCAGGGGAGGAATACAGGGGAAGCTTGAAATCTTTTGCAAGCATTATACTGAGAAAAAAGAGGGGGAGGGGGGGAAATGATCAAATAGATAAGCAGAATTTTACAGTTTTAATACTGAGGTTTGAAATCCCTCTGAAAATCTGCAAAATATGATGGGAAAGGAGGATGTCCCCAGCAGGTGCTTTAGCTATGTCAGACAGCTCTGGGAAATGGAGGCGGCTCCTGGCAGTGCAGTGCAAGAGGCAGTTTTCAAGAATAACTATTTTTCACTCACTACAATAGGGCTGTTCTAAAGGTCAGCCATGCTCTATGTAAACGCTCTCAAGCCGACAACTTTTTTCTTAACCAAACCCAGGGATTGCTGACCGCCGCCTTTTTAGCCGAGCTCTACAAAGGGTTCGCAATGAAACACAAATCCTTCTGAAGCCCGCCTGGTTTCAGATTTCCTTATGAGCTCGAAACTCAACCCAGGTTCGTCCAAAGGTTCAGTGAGGGTTCGTGAACTTTCCTAGCCAAACTGGATTGATTTATGATTTTGTGTCACTACTACACAAATCACGTGGCTTCGACACACAGCAAAACTCAGTGAGCCCAAGAACAGAGCCAAGCAAATCAGAGCAGCAGCCTCTCCCCTTCCACCCACTCCTCTTCCCATAAAGGGCAGATGCTGACTGTACATCCCCGGTGGCTTTCTGAGCCATTATCTAATAAAAGAATGGACCCTTAAAAAGTTTGAAGGCATCTAGTTGTGCTGATCTGTCAGGAACTTCATCCAATCTCACACGGATTTGTCCAAAATGAAAAAAATAACAAAGTGAAAAACAGATGCTCACAATCAAGTGTCTCAATTCTTATCCTGTTGACCAAATAGCTGGGCTGATCTCTGCACACAGCTGAGCACCCAGCAGCTAGTGGCTTTCATCTGAGCTATTGGTGAGGTGACCAAGCACGAAGGGGACTGCAGGACACATTGGCAGCTCAGGCAGTCACAGAGCTGAACTTTGGTATCTTCCCCACCTCCATCCATCCTGCCTAACAGCCCTGGGTACCAAACCTCATGGTCCCAGTGATGTGGAGCACCTCGCTGCCCCTTATGTTGCTCTGCAACGTAATCAGCACCTCAGCAGCATGCAGGCTGTGTCTGTTGGACTGAATGCTCTCACTGCCACACTCCAGCCATAAGCCTGTGGTTTTGGTTTTACTGGTCTGGGAGGCAGGCACGGGAATTCCATCCCAACTACCAAACATGCTGCTGGGATGTGGTGGCAGTCTATCATCCTGCTACATGACACCATGCCACGTGAAGCAGTGACATGACAGCATTCCCAGGCATCAGCAGCCCCATTGCTATTTATGCAGCTTTAAATGTGGATACAGCAAATGGTGATCCCTGCAATAAAAGCTGAGAGGCAGCATGCTAGTAAGCACTTAGGGTCAAGCAATATGGGGCTTTCTTGTAGTGGGTAGCTTATGTCCCTGCCTCAGAATTACTGGGCTAGTGCTGTTCTTGTGGTGCTGTGGTTCATGTGGGCTGCAGCCACTTGTCATGTTGCTGCCAGCTGGTACAGCTCCACGTGGGGTGGGTAGAAGCCAAGACAAACATGTGTCATGAGCTCATTATGCCTTAGCTCACACCACAGCTCGTGAGCTATCTCCTCACTGCTGTGGGGGCCTTGAAATCAGTTCAGCTAGCCTTTCCAGTGTGGATTTTGGATTGTTGTGCTGTCTTTCCTGAAAAAAAAAACAAAAAAAAAAAAAACAGAAAATATTGATTCAGTTGAAAATGTTGACTCAAACCATGCTGAGGTCAGAGTATGATAAAAGCTTTGTGCACAGAACTCTCTTTATCTGCAAAGCCAAGATTTTTATGCAAGACCCCAGGGAATGAAATAAGAAAAGATTTCCAGCACTGGTACACCAAGAAATGTAGCTTGCACTCCCACACATGAAATGCCTGAGCTTTTCAGTGTGCCAGTGAGTGCCAGGCCACACTCCTGATCACCTGCCCAGTCCTAGTGAGGACCCTGGCACCCTCACCTGCCACAGCTGGTGAGATAGTCGCATGGGAAGCATGAGTGGAGGCTTTGGGCTGGTTTCCTGTGCCAGGAGAAAGGTCAGTGGAGGCCAGTGCTGCGGCCTGAGCAATACTGGGGTGCTGGATAAACCACAGTGCCCAGTGAAACCAGAAGTAAAAGGTCTAAAGACCCTCAGTCACAACCTGGGCACAAAGAAATGAGCATGCATGGAGCTTGGGTGCTCCTTCAGAGATGTACAGACATTGTATGGAGCATGTCTCCCTATAGGGCCCTTGTGTTCTCAAGAAGGACCACTGGAGATTTTGGCAGCATCCAGAAGGCTTTCTGGTCACATTAGACCAGAGCAGAGGCAGAGTGGGGAAGGCTGGGTAGGGCTGTGCTCCCCATGCCCACTCAGTGAGCGAGCAGAGGGCTCAGCCAGCTGGGCCAAAGCCCTTCCCTCCAATGGGAGCTTTGAATCCCCTCTCACAGTAGATTAACAGCTAGAAAGGAATTTTTAAAGTATGTCCCTAGCCCAGTTCTGGTTTATCCTCTGGGTATCCTCTGCTGTGATGGTACCACAATGCAGCATCTGCCATGCTGCCAGAGGTGGAGGGGAGCAGGCTCCAGCGTGCACAGACACAGAGTGGTGTCTTTGGCAGCTGGCGAAGCCACTGTCTCAGGTTTCTTTTCATTTTAATGGCTCACATACCTCTTCCAAAGTCTGTGTCTGATTTTCAGGGCATGACCTTGATTTTACATCAAACATTCCCTATGTCTCTCCTCATCCCACCACTGTCTGGCTAGATTACTGATGCTAGAGCTGATCTTTCTATTAAAATATTTGGGTTTTATTATTTTTCTAACCCAAAGCCCATCTCAAATGCACAGACTTGTTCATCCTTTCCTCGAGGGCTCCTGCACTTTGATTCCTCCTCACCACTGCTGTCAGATAGATGTGAAGCGCAGTGCATGTGTAGCTCAAGGCAGACGCCATCTGCTGCTTACTTACCAGTGCCATAGGTAGCTGCTGTGATCCTCTTCTTCATAAAACAGCTCATGAACACCGACCATCCAGAGGACATCCTACGTCATTGGTAGCTGTTGCAAAATGAATGCTGCTGTTAGAGAAGTCCCACTGACAGCACAGGTGTGTCCTTACGCATGGGCATGGAGGGCTTCCCATCAGTAGGAATGAGGAGCCTGAGCCAGGGGTTTTGCAACTGACTGTTTGGTGCCTGACAAGGATGGGGATCAGATAATGGTGATGCAGTGGTTAAGTCTGGGTTGGTGATTTCCTCACATAGTGAGGGATGTGGTGGGATGCCATGCCAGATCTGTGAGCTGTGTAGACGTCGCACTGAGGTACATGGTAGTGGGCATGGTGGTGACGGGTTGATGGTTGGACTAGATGGTCAAGTGGCCTTTTCCAACCTTAATGATTCTGTGATTCTATGATTTAGAGGAAACTTTGTACCTAGGGTCAAACTTCAGGGCTGTTCTCCCAGCAGCACTGGGAGCTAGGATAGCGCTTGGACTCAGGGCCCACAGGGACTCTGAACAGGAACCAGCCTGCTTTTGAGATCTGCTACAAAAGGTGGGATGTGCTATGGAAGCTGAAACCTTCCCAGATGACATGGAGCATCACTCGAAGAAATCAAGCTGAAAATGCGGTGAGAAAACATGATCACAAAACAGCAACAAGCAAAAAGAAGCTTCAAAAAGCCAAGAATAAACATGTACCCACATTTCCACTTAGTGACTATGTACCTTGCGTGGTTAGAGATACTGCCATGAGCCTGATTCAGTTCATGTCCTTTTTCCTGCCCATGTGAGCACTGCCTGAAGAAGGCTCCCCCAAGACAGCCCCACTGTGAACTCCCTGCACTTTAGCCCACAGGGTGACCCCAGTGGAGTTCAGCCTTGTGCAGGCAGGATGTGCAGGGAAGATCCCCTCCCTGCCCCTCAGGGCTCCACGTGCTGTCACAGGGCCTTACTAATTGGATACATCTGACCCACCGGTGTCTTTGAAAGTCCTCCAAGGAGCTGTTTCAAGAAACACATTTGGTTTCACACTGAATTTGTGGAGTGAAAGTTTTACCAGCTGGAGCAGTCTGAATTAAAGCTGATCTTTCCATAACGAATAAATTCCATATTGAATCCAGACACCTCCTGGTCTCAGTTTTCCTCTCCGCTTACTCCACTCATTTTTATGGGGAGAAAAGAATGGAAACTGTAAAGGTCTGAAACCCACTGTCCAGGGAGGGAGTTTGTTGAAAGATGAACAAGCAATGAATTCTGCTTTCTTGCCCCACAGTGCTTGTTACATCTTAGACAGCTTTTCAACAAATCTCAAGCCAAAACCAAACTGCAGCTAGATGAGCTACTGCAAACGTGAAGGCTAGGTGGCACAAAGGAAGAGGCCTCCATTCACCCAGTGCACACGGACCCAAGATCATTTTCACTTTCCTAAAGAGACTCCCCTATAGCCTCATGGCAGCAGATCTCCCTTTGCAGGAGCCCCAAATGCTGATGAGAAGAAGGGAAGCAATGTCACATCCTGGCTACCAGGCAGGATTGCCGAGCCACAGGCAGCAGATGACTTCCCAGTAACTGAGGGAACCTCAGAAATAGAGTTAATGATGAAATCTCTGCCTCCTGGGCCTGAGGATAATCCCTTACCTCTCAGAACAAGCTACATCCCCAGTCTGTAGGCAGCCTCGTTGTGTGGGCATGGATATTTTCCATCTCAATTAACTTAGACCTAGTAAAAATGAAAAAAGTGGTGTCTCTTGTGCTTTAGGCCTCATCAGGGTGGGATTAATGGCACTGGCAAGATAACTCTATTTGAATTTCATTTCTGCTACTGAACAGCATCCTGAACACTTTGCATTTTGCAAATCATGTACCTAAGTGATGCATCTAAAAGTCAAGACTGATTGCACGTATTTAAACATCAGGAAACATACTGGTAGTTCTCATGACAATGCTGAAAAGTTGAATTCATATTTTTGTGCTATGTTTGAGAAGAAAAAGATGGTACATTGCGATCACGTAAGGATGATAAAAGTGTTCTCCAGTGAATCGCTGGGAAGAATGATAGACAACAGCTGTTAAGGATACATAGTTTTCAATTGCAAAGCCCTGATAACTTCTACTTTGCAGTCCCTACAGGGCTGGCTGGGAGACCTTTGACCATTGGCATTATTTTTAATAACACTAGAGGTGCCAATATAGTTCTGGGGACTGGAAAAGCTCTAAATGTGTACCAGGGTTTAAAAATAGATGGGAGGCATGACATCAGTCCTAGCCCAGACAACAGAGGAGATGATATGGGATTCAAGCAGGACAAAAATAAGAGAGAAAGAAGTAGTGCCGATCAGCAGAGATTCATGGAAAACTCTTAATTTTGGTGTGATGCTAGTTGCCTGGATGTGATGTTGGTAAAGGTACTTTCCAGCAGCTCCAGACAAGACACGGGAAGTCTGAGGGGCTGGCTGCCTGACAGGCTGCAATAGTGTGAGCCTGCAAGATAATGACACCAGAAGAGGACTCATGCTGACAGTGGCAAGAGTGCTGAAGGTGGGATCTGGCGGTGGTCCCCCTCCAAAAAGGAGGCTGCTGCACAGAAAGAACTGTAGGGCTGGAATCCAGGCAGCATGACTCCCTAACACCAGTGCAAAACTGCACAGGGAGCAGGAGAAGCTGCAGAGCCTGATGAGATGTCTGGAAAGCTGGGGACAGCTTATGGGGCCTGGTACTGGTGCAGGCAGGTTGAGTCTTCTTCTCTGCAGACATTCAGAACCCATCTGGATGCATTCCTATGTAACCTACTGCAGTGAACCTACTTTAGCAGGAGGGTTGGACTAGATGACCTCCAGATGACCCTTCCAAACCCTGCAATTCTGTGATTGTCAGGTCTACTAGGGCTATTTTTGGCCCCCATGCAGTATGAAGCAATCCCAATAACTCCGGTGCGAAGAGGTGCTGTTGGTAGGCATGGGATGCATCACCTCCAGGCTGAGGTTACTGTCTTCTTTCATTAAAAAAAAAAAAGAAAAGAAAAGAAAAGAAAAAGAAAAGAAAAGAAAAAGAAAAGAAAAAGAAAAGAAAAAGAAAAGAAAAAGAAAAGAAAAAGGAAAGAAAAAGGAAAGAAAAAGGAAAGAAAAAGGAAAGAAAAAGGAAAGAAAAAGGAAAGAAAAAGGAAAGAAAAAGGAAAGAAAAAGGAAAGAAAAAGGAAAGAAAAAGGAAAGAAAAAGGAAAGAAAAAGGAAAGAAAAAGGAAAGAAAAAGGAAAGAAAAAGGAAAGAAAAAGGAAAGAAAAAGGAAAGAAAAAGGAAAGAAAAAGGAAAGAAAAAGGAAAGAAAAAGGAAAGAAAAAGGAAAGAAAAAGGAAAGAAAAAGGAAAGAAAAAGGAAAGAAAAAGGAAAGAAAAAGGAAAGAAAAAGGAAAGAAAAAGGAAAGAAAAAGGAAAAAAAAAGGAAAAAAAAAGACAGCGGCTCAAGGAGTTGAAGCAGCAGTGATACCGGGGCACAGCAGCGCTGCACTACAAGGATGCTTGCTTGCAACAGCCGGTCGCTGGGTTTGAGCCAGGGTTTGCTCTCCCTCATATCACAGCCAAGCTGTGCACAGCCCTGGTCTGAGAGCACATACAGGAGTTACGCAGCACTGCCAAGGATCAGCACCCAGCATCTGGGGGAGCTTGGATGGAGACGCTGCCTCCTGCTCCAAGCCCTGAGTGTGGCTGATGGGACATCCAGTAGGCAGCCCAGCAGGTCTCAGTGGGCCATGCAGCAGGTGATGAAGAGGCTGTTACCTCTTTCATTAAGTTATGATGCCACAGATTGCTAAATGGAGAAGAGGAAGGGGGCTTGTCTAGCTGGATCAAATATTCTGCTTTTGCAAAACAAGCATTCACTCATGGTTCCTTCTGAAAACCTTTCTCTGCAGCGCTGGTCACACAGGTGCTGCACGGTGCTGTGCCACTGCATGGAGAGTTGAGGGGAAAAAAATAAATGGTCCAAAAGGATCCTGGTCCATAAAGAAGTAGAGGCTGGGATAAACCAGACTGCTCAGCTTTCTAAAAGTTGAAAAGCCTGAAAATCACCTGCTCCTTCCTCCCCGCAGAAAAGCTGTCCCTTCAGAGACAGCATCCACTAATGTCAGTTTCTTGCTGCTTACCCTGACCTGATTTTGCTGAGCAAAGCTTGTAGACTCACCTGTGGTTACAGACTGTTAGTATGAACAAGATCTCTTGCGATGCAGCTTAGATAATGAAAAGAGCTTAAACTTTGGAAGAAAAATACCCTTTCATACCATTTATGAATGTATCTTGACAGCATTCTTGGGAGCAAAGGGAAGATATTGTCTGAAGCACTATTTAAGCACTGTCATGTTTATTAATATTTCCAAATTGGTCTAAGCCCCGTGCACATCATTACATGGGCAAACAATAAACAACCTCCGTTTAGCAAATTCGACACCCACAGCGTAGAGCTGGTTATTGTGCTGCAGGATTAGCTCCACATGCTGCCTCTTGCCAAAATCCCAGCTCAGCAATATCAAGCCCTTACAAAGGCCCCGGAGACTCCCTGGGCTCCATCTTTTTTACACTGTCTAGAAGATAAACGTGTGCAGGGGAAACTGGTGTAGAGCATTATGCGGACATGAAAGGAAGGGAAAGGAGCTTCTTGGCATACCCCGGGATAGCAAGGGCTGAGCAATCAGGGTATCCCACCTGCCCCACAGTACTCATTAGGATGCACAGCCAGGCACAGCACCGAGCTGCCAGGCATGGGTACCCTGCTTCGGGGGCGGGCAGCTCTGAGCAAACACCTGCTTCCCTCTGGGACAGGATCCAGCCAGAGCCCGCCGCTGCCAGGACAGAAAAGCCCCTTCATAACACCAGATGATGTCATCTGATAGAGAAGAAGGAAGCGTTTAAGCACAGAGCTCTGTACCAGCAGCAAACCTATTAAAAAATCTAACCAGAGACAAGAGATTAGCAAGTAATTTTAGCGTGCCATCCCCCCTTTCTTAGGGCCTCTGAACTTCCCTCAATTTACAGGTGATCCTTGAAGGCCAAAATGAAGTACCACCTTTGACCAAGGGGGTCCTGCCTCTGCTCACACACTGCAATGTAACCGAGTCATTCCCAATCCACTGGTTACCCCAAGTTTAAACCCACAGCAAGTGGATCAACCACACTGCCATGATCGCTCGTGGATGGTGCCGCAATCCAAACACCAATCTCCAAGACAAAAGCCCTTATAGATGACATCTTCATGCCATCCCCACATCGCCCAGCGAGCCTGTAGTGCCATGGCTCATTCTGGGGAGCAGTTTGTTGTCTGTCACTCTGCTGGCACAAGGCACGGAGGTGGCGGATACAGTACCGCTCAGTGCCACCATCTCTAGTACTCATTTCTGTGACTAAATGCTGCTCTACTAGTCATATAGTAAAAATTCTTCTACCAAAGGGGAAATAGGCACATGGGCAGTAACTTTTATTTGGAATCAAGCAGCTGAAGCAGAGCCTTGGAATCACCTCTTCAAAGTGGGTCTCTTCTCTCATTAAGAACTGAGTATGAAGTTATTACTGCTCAGCACCTTTGGCAAAGGCCAGCCTACCTTTTTTCCAAAGTGCATACACACTCCTTCACATTTCCCAGTGACATCACTGAATCATAGAATGGCTTGAGTTGGAAAGGACCACAAGGATCAGCCAGCTCCAACGCCCCTGCCACAGGCAGGGCCACCAACCCCCATATCTAACACTAGACCAGGCTGCCCAGGGTTCCATCCAAGATGAACGGTCTGCTCAACAAAGCATCGACTTTTTTTTGCCCCTGGCCACCTGGGGATCTGCAGAGGACAGGCAGAAAACCAAGTCAGCAGAAACCAGTTTGTGAGTCTTGAAAAGCAATGTATTCCTGCTTAACCAGGAGTTTGTTAGGGCTTTTCAGCACCCAGCAAGTACTGCACCCCAACTCCGCTGCCTTTGGGGTGGTAGCAGATAGATAGCTCTAAGGTTACGGTTCAGAGGGAGGTAACGCACAGCCGGAGTCGCACACAGGGGAGCTGTGGGTACTGGGCACTACTAAGATCCCAGCCCCACCCTCCTAACACTGGAACTGTGGAGCCATGAAGCTGCACCACCCACCATCTCAGAACGAGCAAACACCCCGTGAGCTCTGCAGGAGAGCCCTTAAAGGCTTCAAGCGGCATTTGAGAGGAGCACAGGACATCGGGTACTGTTTCAAACCCTTCCGCCGTTTCCCTGCGTGACCTCTAGCAAGTAATTTGCTCCTTTCCTTCCCACAACCAAGTGCAATGAGAGCATTTGTTGCTCCCCCCGGAGGCTGAGTCTTTATCCAATAGAGGCCGTAATTTGCAGTTTCCCTTTCTGTGGGCAAACAGCACTTACCTGCACAGGAAGGGGCGGAAGGGACAATTCATGGTGAGCGAAATGCTTTGCCATAGTGTTTCAAAAATGCTTGCAGTCGGCCGACGGTATGCAAATAACCGTCAGCCGCTAATCCTTGTTTGTGCTCTTGCAGGACGCTGGAAGGGAAAGCATTTGCATGAAAATCAGATTGTTGCACCGGCCTTGTTTGCTCATTTGGGGACTTGTTTCCAAGAGAAGGACGCCTATCTGCTCCATCAAGGCTCTTTGTTAAACAGGGCTTTTTATAAATTTTTCCTCCCTTCCTTTTATCCGAACAAGGCTTTTGATTATCCTCGGCTCAGCGCCAATTAACACGCGATCCGAGTTAGCGCTGGCTCAGCCCCGCTCTGGCAGCCCTCAGCAGCAGCACTGCTCCTCGTCAACCCCATTCCCCACCACCACCACCGGAGGTGGGAGCAGGCTGAGGTGGCACCTCCCCAGCTCCAGGGGACCTCAGGGGGCACGTGCAGGGCCTGTGATGCTGCCATGATGCTGCCAGAGGAAGCCAGACCCCTGGGAGATCAGGGTGGCATTGTCATTTTTGGTGACAAATCCATCGCAGCCACGTGCTACGAAGTGTGGGCCCAGGCAAGCTGCATTGGAGTTACCTAAAGTCACTGACATACCTGCTGCTGGATTATATTTGCTCTCATGGGCTTTCTACGTGCCCTGGTAACCCCTAGACAAAAACAACAACAACGACTGGTTTTGAGTTCATTTGGGGAACATCTGCCCTCCCAGCAGCATTGCCAGTGCACGGAGAAAGTGAAAAGATGTTGTTTGACCTGCCCATGCTGGTATGCTCTCACTGGGCTGAGAACAAATCTGAGCTGCCCAGTGACCCCTGATGGAGATGGCAGGCCAGTGGTAGTAGGAAAGGCATCGTGGTGTTTAGAGCTACTGGACACAGACTGCTGTTGCATTTACTCTAGCAGCAAGGCTGTCATAAGTCATCGATGCTCTCACCTGCTCTATTCCTTTCCCAGTGAACTGTAAGAGGCCCATCCCTGGAAAGCAGACAGTTGATGAGGAAGCTGATAGCCAGAGGCTGGACCTGACAGTGCATTAACTCACATAAACTCACATTTATGAAGTTTTCTTGCTTACTTACCTCCTGACTTTCCAAACTCATCATTGCTGACATTGAGGACAGCTGCAGCTGTGAGTAGAAAGGTGAAATTCTCATACAGAAACGTTATTTGCAGAATGTCCAAACTCTTGAAAGTTGCAGACCCTGGATATCCAAGCAGAAAGTCCTTTCATGTGATGAAAAGCCACATTTCTTGACCAGGAGTTTTGAACATCCCCAAATAAACACCCAAAGCAATGTTGTGGCCCCGCTGCCTCAGTCTTGGAGTAGTGAGGATTTTTACTCCTGAACCTTTTGCACTCATTGCCAGTGTGAACTCCTGAACTCCTTGCTGCATGGATGCCTTGGTAAAACCACCAGCACAGCTGAGGGTGAGGCAGCACCTGCTGCATTGTCCAGCTGCTCAGCTCTCAGCTAACTGGAAGGCCAGGGACTTCCTCTAAGTTCTTAAGGTTGGGCAGTGTAATCACTGTAGACAAAAAGGACGGGGTTTATTTAAGGCTACCATTGTGTGTATGAAAATAAATTAACATCATGACAACATAACCCACTTTTAGTGTTGTAGAAGCCTTGCAGCATTAAACCTAAAATTTCCACTGAGAATCCATGGCCATGCTACTGCAACAGAACATAGTGGGATGGTGCTGACTCATGCCTTGCTGCTTGCTCAAGCTGGCAGTGCTCTGGTACTGCTGGGCTCCCAGAGCGCTGGCATATTCCCCTGGCCACAAACCCTGCCTGGAGGGCCCCACAGCAAGTGGATGGCCAACTCCACAGCCTGAAGTGTCTATCTGTCCTGTGTACCTGGCTCTGATTGCAAGGTGAGACTGGATTTCAAAGCTTTATTAATATAATTGTGTTATCACATCAGCATGTTAGCAGCCCTTAAACTGTGTTGTTTGTTCCCGTTCCAACCTCCTCAGCTTGCCTATTCCCATTTCAGAAATCCCAAATCCTGACCCACGTGTGACTGTTAAAACCCCCTTCCACACGAGCAGCCTTTGCAGATAGGACGGTGGGGAAGAAAGGTGAAAAGGCACCTGTATTTTTAGACACATCCCTTGCAGAACTTTTGTACATGCACTTTAGAGCACCTGGACAGCTTTCTGCTCATGTCAGTGGCATCAGCCCTATGTCCAAGTTCTGCCAGTTTCTGGCAGTGTTACAGCAGCTTCCTTCCTCCAGGATCAGGTTTCCACTGTGCAGATAGGCACAGGTTTGTCTCTGACTTCAGGTCATTCACCAAAAGGACTTAAAAGTTGTCTCCCCTGATTGTGATGAGGACCGTGGTCACAAGCAACATTGGTAGCTGAGCCAGGAACTGATCTAAGATCTTCAAAAGCTTTTTCCAGATCATGCTCCTTTTCCACACCTGCCTTCTTTCCTCCCAACCTAGCCCTGCCTTCCAGCTTTGAAGGACAATGGTCTCACCCAGATTTTGTATAGGAGTTATTCTCTCTGAATACCAGAGGACTTTGATTCTCTTTGTTTTACTAGGCTCTGCTGTTGTTACAACAGTAACAACAGGTTCTCAGAAAAATACTTTCGTTGTTTTAAAAAACTCAGGCCAGATTTTGTATAACAGGCTCCAGTGAGGAACAAATGCTTGCAGCAGTTGTAAAACCAGCCTGTTTTCAAAATAGCCCTCGTCATACAGCTGTAACTAAAGCAGTCTGAAGGCCGCTGCTGCCAGGAGCACTGAAACTTCATTACCTTCCCTGCTTGTCAAGTGATGCTTCACTGCTCTGCCTGGCCGAGCAGCTTTGTGTACCCCAACACTGCATTTTACACCAACTCCAAACCACTGTGACAGAATCACTCTTGGTTTGCCGCCTTCTCATGTTCTGCTTAAGAAAGTAAATTAAATTAGAAACTCTTGTGAGAGGTTCATTTCCAAGGGCAAGGAAGGTAAGGTAATAAAGATTTCTGTAAAAGCTCTTATCCATCATACTATGAAAGTTCTTGTGCCTATGGCAGCAGCGCCCTTTGCTCTGACAGTGTTAAGGCAGAGTACTCATTCATCACTTGCTGAGAGCAATTCCATGCTGGGAAGTATCCAGGGAAGTGGTGAATCAGCCAGAACACCAGAGTGTCACTCAGCAAGCAAAGAAGGGGGAAAAGAGAAGATTCAAACAATGAGGGGGGTTCTGAACGTCACAGGCTTATGATCATCCAAAGACTTCCAGTAAAGACCAGGAATAAACTCACTTGACCCACATTTCCAGATTGGCAATGTTCCACCTGAGCTTGGCTTTAGCAATCCCCTGGGAGTCAAGAGAGAGAAAGAGACACCAGAAAAGTGCTGTTCATCTGCCCGATGTTAGAGGTGTGCTCTGGTGAGGTGACCTGTGCACAAGTTTCCTCCCATGACTGTAGCTCAACGGTAGACATATATATTATGTGTGTGTGAAGGCCATTGTGTGAGCCTCACCAGAGATGTATTTGTGAAGGAGAGCAGCTACCAAGTCACGCCAGCTTAGTGCAGGCATTTCTTGGTGGCCTTCTGGGGCACATGTGAAAGGACATGGTGCCATATCCCTCCCTTAACACATGGGAAAACAGTGTATGCTTATAAATGTGTAGTGGCCAGATTTAAAAAAAATAATAATTCAATTTGATAGTGATCATAATCACTCTGCCTGCCTCCCATGAGCCTATGAGAAACTGCTTTCTACTGGGTCGAAAGCACGTCACTGCACTGCTGTCACCTGCTTGCCATTGCGTGCCTCCCCCAGCCTTGGCAGGACTGTCCCCAGCACAGCAGTGGGATTTTTTGTCCCTGGCTTGAGCACGATGGATCTCCAGCCCCAAGCAACCTGTGTTATTGCGGGTGCTGGCTGGATTTATTTATGCCTATGGCATAAATAGTCTTTCCCCTCTGCAGGACACGTAACGCTGCTGGAATCCAGCATGAGGAGGCACATGCACAGGCAGCAGTCTCCAGCATGGTGCACGCAGGTACACGCATGCACAGCCGGCCCTGCATGGCTCTGCTGAGGACAGTTCCCCTCTGCGAGCGGGATCTGTCATTCCCTGTTCCTTCCAGCTGCTGCCCTGCCTGCTGCAAGGCACTCCAGGGACCCTGTCCCTTTCAACAAAAATGAAGGGATTTGGTCAGAAAGCAAAAAGAATTGTGCAGACAGCCAGTGTGCAGACCCTGCATGTTATCACCATATTAGAAAGCGAATTTTCATCCCACCAGGGAAAAGAGACATCTGCAAGAGGGCTGTCATGAAGAAATGGGAAGCCCCATTGCTTAAACTGCAGTTCATTTAAATAGAAAGTTTGTGTATCGTGGCTGTGTTTCACACAGAAGGACCTGGCCCACACTTCCACTGAATGTGTGGGAAGCAGAGCATCAAAAATAAAACCATGGGAGCAAAAACAGATGCCAAAAGCAAAAGAAGAAAGGGTGCACCGTGGCTCTGAAAATAAATAAATATCGTTCGTGCAGAGGGATGACGGGAGGGCTGTGTTGCTGCCAGAGTGTCTGGAAGTGGCACAGGATTTCCTTGCAGTGCTCCTGCTCCTGCTTGGCATATCCCACCCTTCTGAGATGGGACACCTCACTTTGCTCAGGTTCAGCACCTAACACCAAAGAGCCACAGCTCTTCCTTTGGAGCGCCAGTTCAATGCAAATAACTGCTTCAAGCATGGTGCCTTCGTACCTATAGTTAACTGAGGCTGCAAAACCACACATATTTATTTTAAAACAGGGTGATTTTAACCATCAGGACCAAAGGCAGCTTTTTGCATACAGCTCTCCGCCCAGGCTAGCCCATCACTGCAGAGAAGGGAACAAAACCGAGGTGCAGTGGGAGCAGAAGCTGTGCCATGTGCCAGCGCTAAGCTGTGCCATGCCAGGATCTGGTCCTGCTTCCCAGGAAGGCAGTGGCTCCGGGCTGCCTCCATCTCGTCTCATGTCCACCAGGAAAGCTCAGCCTCTTGGCAAGCCATCTTGTTCTCTCAGCTGGGAATAGCACTATTTTTGCCAAAATATACACTCAGGTCTTGGATTCAGCAATGCTGCATCAGCAGCTCGTAATCAAATCAACACGGGGCTGATTGTTTATTGGAAAGAAAGAAGAGGAAGAAATAGTGATTTGATGGGATTCAATACAAAGCAAACAAAGCATAGGAGAGGGGCCAGTCTTTGCACAAGACAGGAAATCTTTTCAGGGGACTTGTAAGCACTCAGACCTCGACCTGCTCCCTCTTGGTGCAGCCAGGGCTTGGGGATGGGTGTGAGCTGGGGGTCCCAGCAGGATGTGAGGGAGGAGCAGAGTGCTTGTTTGTGCAGGGCAGGGCGTGTGTGAGAGCTGGCAGCACAGCAATGGGGAGAGAGAAAATACGGAGGGAGGAGAGGAGGAATGCTATAAAATGTAATATGCAAGCTGCCAATCATATCCGTGATGGTTTGTGCTTGGGATACACAGCTTTCATCTTCTCTCTTTGTTTTATATGCATTTCTTCCCTTTCTGGCTTAAGCAGAGCTGATTCCCCAAGGGCAGAAAATACTGGCTTTCCAGCCTCTTCTGTTTACTGTCCTGGATTCCTGGCTGAAGCAATACTTTTTTATTTGCTTGTTTTCAGTTGGTTCAATTCCTGGGGTTTTGGACTGCTGCCACCTGTGATGTTGGAGACATTGCTGCCCTTTCATCACTGCATCTCAGTGAGGTCCCTTCTGCGCCCAGGGGTGGCCGCATGAAACACCTGAATGGAGGTGCTGAGCTTTCAGCCCTCCCTAGTCCTTAAGGAGCACTAAAAAAAAAACACATAGCCTGGTGCATCTGCAAGTGGCATGGGAAGGGCTGCAAGGAGAGGCTGTCATAGTGCCCCAAGGCCTTCCTCACTCCGAGGTGTTCCTCTTCCAGACACGGGAAACATCCAAGGGTGGATGTGATCTCCCAGATAGTATGGGCACCTATGCTGGTGGGTAAAAAGGGATCTGGAAATCAGCAGGGGAGGGGGTGGAAGAGGGGATTCGTGTGCAGAGTGTGGACCTAACCAGGAACAAGTGCAATCACGATGGACTTCAGGGCAGGACTGGGGCATTCACACTCTTCCCCACAGCAAGCATGGGTTAGCCAGGGGCTGCTGCATCCTCTGCTTACTCCTGGGTGTTTCTTTTGTGCTTTCTCTTGCTGTCTGCTCTCAGCATATACAACAGCAGAGAGATTGCAGTCCCCAGCCTGGCTCTGCAGGCACTGATGGAGCCCTTGGGGTAGCTGTAGTTTATCTCACCGTGCCCCTGGAAGCACGAAGCTCCATGACACCAAGCTGAAGGTGGCTGAGACCTTTCCATTTACCACTGCAAATGCATTTTTCTGGTTATCAAATCACCCCGAGGGACTCCTCCACTGCTCTGCAATCAGCTTAATCCCACTCTGCCAGCAGCCTGCAGCTCAAAGTGCCTTCTGCATGAGATCACCCTTTGCAGGGCTAGCTGCAGGCAAGGATGGACATCACCTGCTGCCAGCATGATCACCTTCAGCTGCCAGCACTGCCTCAGAGGTCATCCTGTGCATCCCACGTACCCCTGCTACCATTCCAGTAAAAATTAAGCTAGCAGGTGTTCCTGGGTGCAACCATGTAGATCAGATCCTATTCCTTTTGCTGCCATTGAAGTACAATTTAAGGCATATGAGGAAGAGATAAGACAACTTTCAGACCTACCTAACAGGTACCACTGAGCTGCAACAACCAGTCAAGCATGCACCAAACTCTTCATGGCAGTGGATTGGTGTGTCCCCCTCCACTACCGGTGCAAGGAGCTGTGGTTCACCACCCTTGGGCTGATCTACGAGATTTTCCTTACTTATGAGTATTCAGGAGACGGAGCAGCCATCCTAGGGAGATGGTAAACTGCTTCCAAAGAGGCAACACCTGATGCAAATTTCAGGCTTGCTGACCTGAAGTTCATCCTTATATTTATCAGCTTGGTTAAATAGTTGGAAAAGCTGAAAATAGAACTCCTAGCAGGTTTTGGAAGTAGCACAGTACTGGTGCTGAGCTTCTGAAAGGGACGTTTTAGTTTCTTTTTAATACAGTCCCTCCCCAAAAAACTGTTGGAAAGTCTCACTGAAAATGAAATAATAGTTTCATTTTCATCACATAATTTTGTGGCAGAAAATAACCTCTTAGACATTGATGACACTCAACACTATTTGCTCTACACAGCCATCAAAACACTGCAAAACGATGAATATCAGATGACACATGAGCCTTCAAGACCTTCTCAGTTTTCCAATTGGACTGCCTTGTGCCTTTTTGGTAATCTGCCACTGTTCATCAAATCCAGATAAAGCCCTCAGGATACAAAGGAGATGAAGCTTCATGTTCAACCTTCTGGGTTTAATAACCTCTGGGTTATTTTCTACAAGTTTGTCTAGCAGGTTAATCACTGCTGGACCTACTGTCTTCTGCCAGCGAGGAACAAACCTGCCTCTGGTAGGACCAACTCAAGCTCAACAAAGCAGACTGACAGCACAGAGAAATCCCATAAGAGTATACTTTTCTTCTGATCAGATGTTTTAAGGTGTGACACCTACCTGAAGAGCCAATTTTTAGAAGAGTTAGTAATTCAAAAGCAAAGTTGAACAGGACACAATCAGGGCTGTCATGGCTCTCCAGGGACAGGGCTTATGAATGACACTGGAGGTGGGGCTTTGCTGAGTCACCAGTTGGTCTTGTTTCGCTTGGCCACATCTATGGATAACCCCTTGAAACTTGGCCCTCTTTGGTAATTTCACACCTTTTAACATTAGTCTTTCTTTTGCTAACTTGTCCCCTTAGCTTCATGTCAGATAGAATGATTTGGGTCTGTTCTTTCCTCTTTCAGTTTTTGGCAAGCCAGTAAAGGGGCAAATCTTTAATTACCTTTCTACCTGGTGATGAAATGACGAAAGCTAGTAAGGACTCCTGGCACAATGAAAGTAGGAAAAAAGTTTGCGTTAACAGTGGACACCTCATCCACTATTGCACTTCTGATTTACAGCACGCACATCAGAACTTGCAGATATCTGGAAACGTGCATTTTCCCCAATCAATTGCCAATAACGCTGACACACCACACACCACAGGCAAACGTGCACCCTCCACATGACATGACAGAGCATGCATCTTTAATTCCCTTTCATGTCTCCCTTTTAGTACAGAGATAGCTTAGGCAACAGGGCATCAGCAATACAGCCCTGGAGCAGGAGGAAAAGACTTAGGACTCCATTCTGGTTGTGGATCTATAAATGTCATCGTGGCTGTTGTCTATGCCTGATCAGGTATAACTTAATTTCCACTGGGAAATTTAAATTGCTGGCTCCCAGGACAGCATGGCCAGGGAGCTGCCATGGATGCTATGGGATAGCAAACCTTGGCGTTTCAGATGGGCTGCTTCCAGATTCCTTTATGCAGTTGGTTTCTGTGCTTTGCAACAGTTGCAGAAAGGAAAAAAAAAAACAAAAAAACAAAACAAAACAAAGACAAAAACAAACAAACAAACAAACAAAAAAACAACCAAACCAACCCACAAAACTTTCATTAATGCAGTATCAACATTTTGTTAGCAGGTTTCCACTTTGATCATACAGCATAGTGTACTGTGCTATATGATATAGTACACTGTACTGTAGTGTTCTGTGTTGGAGCTGGAGCTGGTTAGGGTTGTTTATATGTACTCACTCCATAATGCACACAGAAGTTACGGTCAAATCTGAGGGGTTTTGTCCCTAATGTCTTCCCCTCAGTGGTGCTGTGCTGGATATGAAAGCTGGCCTAATCAAGATCAGGCTTCAGTCAGAAGGGGCAGAGTTATTGCCACAGGACGCTTCTAGAATACCAGATCTCCAACAGTACCCAGAAAGTACCCTCTTTTTGTCAGCCAGTCCTGGCTATACAGCTGCAACAGAGACAGACAGATTAACCTGAACACCACTAAGCACGGGTTCCTAGGTGAAACACATGCCTTAGATAGCTGCTGCACATTGCGTCCACATCCCAGCTCAGATATTGGTGGGACTAGACGCCTGCAGAACCCTGTGGGGTGCTTGTACTACAGCATTTGGATGCAACTCTCTAAAGTCTTTGGATGAAATGTTTCATGAAAGTGGATAGAAACGTCAAAGCAGTAAGCAAGGGCCAAGATCACATGATACACATGAATAGCAAAACAGCAATTTCCATTTTGTGCTTTTGCAGGAAGAGAATTAAAGCAGCCCTTCCACAGTAATTTCCCTGACATGCTTGAAATGCAGATCTACTGACTTCTCTTTGCACTTAGCTTAGGAAATACTGCTTGTGTCTCTATTTTGATGATGATTTTGTCCATTTGTCCCTTTATTCATTTGTCAAAATAGAAAGGTTAAGAAGCACAATTCCACTATTCTTTATGTCTGACTACACTAAGATAAAAAGTTGCACAGAGAAAAATGTTTTAAAATGATGGAAGTCTGTGCAGGGAAACTTGAATTACAAAATTAAATGGGTTAATTAAGCAAAAAAGTGTACACTGTGCTTCTTTTGCGAATTATAAGAAAAGCAGCCTGGCATTTATGATGGACATGCTGTGAGAACATGATCTCAGTGATCCTTTTTTTTTTGCATGTCTGAAGTCCCTGTATTTTTATTTAAGCAGTGAATTGGTTGGTACATTTGCAGCCAAAAATACCTTCCCAGACATGCTTTGGAAAGAGAAAAGGATGGGATGGCCTTTTTGTACAACTTGATAGATCTCCTTGGCATTTCAAACTGAGTAGCAAACACTATCAATCATGTCAACAGCACAGCCAGCATCCAAACCCCAAATGTGCTGCAGTCCTAGGTCCAAATACTAGCTACCAGTCAACAGTGTTTCTCTAAGCCTTTTTTTTTTTTCACTCTTAAGGATGGTGGATGAGAAGAAGTAATGAGTGGTAGGCTTGGCCTGAAACACTGCAAGGAGCAAAGCACCCTGATACTGGCAAAGGCCGAGAAACTAGACAGTTTTCTGAAAACTGCTCATGCAATTAATGGCAAATTTCATCATTTTCATTCTCTGTCTGTCTTTCCGTCTTCAAACCTTGAGCCCATTTACTCACTTGAGTCCAACTTGACCTGTATCTCAGACAGTTTACGTTCCTGTGGGTTTTGTGGAAATGAGTGGCTGGATAGAAAGGCATGAAAGTGCTCCTCAGATGGTGGAGAAGGCCCCAGTATGAGGTGGGCAGCTACTTGCTGTTCACTTTTTGCAGACAAAAGATTCAAAGGGCCATGCCTTACCCTTGAGAAGAGGAATTAACTGGAGACAGTGGAATGTGTTAAAGCAATTGATTATTTTTAAGTCCCTATCGTATGGAAGGTGCAGATGGACAACGTACTTTCTTGCAGTACAACCAGTGGAAACTCCAGTATTAAGTTATCAAAATACTTTTGTTATAAACTACTGCTGTCAGGTGCAGCAGCCCAATATCCACATGTTGAGAGCTGATTTGCTCAGTAATCATTGCAGTGATTTTGCAGAAGCTGCTGTTCTGCTGCACCAAGCTATACACTCTCTAGGACATACTACCTCCTCTTGGTCCCACCTCATACAAATGCTCTCACATCTCAGAGCACAGGGGTCATCCCTGCAGGATTTTAGACTCACAATTTCCATTTTCATTTGCTAAATGCTAGAAGAAATAGTTTGAAAAAGTACTGAATAGCCTAATGAAACGGAGGCCTGAGTTTTCATGAAGGTACCACACTTACCACAACTTTGACTGTAATTGCATTAATAGCAATCGGACTGTTTAATCTGCTGTAATTCACTAATTGCAAACCTTTTTCCTGTGCAAAAATTTGGGGGGGATTTAAAGACTTCCTAAAGGGCTGTCAGCTCAGCTAAACATCTGCTTTTCTTTCTTTAATTCCAAGAGGCAATTTGGCTTTATTCATACCTCAGCTGAGGGAACAGGACGTTCGCTCCATGCGGGGGAGCGTGGGTTGCCTGAATCCCAGGGAGGGGCAGAACGTGTTGTGATGTTGGATTTTCCTTCATCTTCTTCTTCCTTCTTTTTTCTTACTTACTTGGTCCATGGCCGTGACTCTCTCTGTATGCATATACGAATAATTTGTGTATCTGTGTGAGCACTCCTCTTTTTGTGATGGCCTTGCTGCCATGGTAGCTGTGATACCAGCTCTGGTTCACCACGGCCCCCTGCAGTGCTGGGAAGCCTCCTTATCTTGAATTGACGGTAGTTCACTGAAAGCAATGGAAATTGCACCAGAACAAAACAGATTTGCGCCCACAGTGTTGTATCCCCCTACCACCCTTCCTCTATGATATGTCAATACCTCTTCCCCCACTCCATTCCCCCCCGCCAAATCCACCTGTAGTGGTGTACTGGAGAGTGGCAATGAGGTTTCCCTCATCCTGGGCCATCACCCCTTGTGAATCCCTCACAGGCACCACCTCTTCGAGGGTCCCAGGCCATGCACATCCAACACAACTAGTTTTGGTATATCTGTCCTTTAATAAGTGATGCAGATAAGCGGAAATAGTGGTGTGATACAGATCATCCATATTGAGGACAGATCCAGTCTCCAGATTCTTTAATACATTCTGGCATTATTTACTCTGGCAGGACACAGCCTGTCAAGAGAATATATTTTCAGTGAGGTAAGATATGTGTTACCTCCAGAGGACTTTGAACCTCCATAGAATTTTATGCTCCAAACACCACTACACAAAACAATACCTGAGAAACTAAGAATGTTTTTTAAAGTATAACTGATTAAAATCAGTAGGCAATATATTTGAAATAGTTCAGTATTTTCTTATACATTTTCAATAATATTATTCGATAATGTGAGTGAGGCTGCTTTTGGTGAGGTTGCTGTTTCTGTGTAAGACACTACCATGCTGCAATGTAACCCTAAAGATTTCTTAGTAATCAGAGAAACGAAGCGTTTGATTGTTAGGGAATTATTTGCTTCATTCAAAAGGTATGAGCTGGACATGGGTCTCGCTGGTTCATATCAGAGCACTGCTTCTCACCAGCTGATCTCACCACAGCATACACTGGAGGATCAGTCCTACTGGCTAACTTACCTCCTATTTTTTGTCCAGCTACAAAGTTAAAAAAATAGCTTCTGTATGCCATTTCCTAAGGCTTATTCTGATTTTTTTTTCTTTTTTTTTTTTTTCCTTTTTTTTCTGTTTGAGAGGGAAGGAGTAAAAAAGAGGAGTGGGAACAAAAAGCTGGAGGAATGCAGATATCTGTTAACACAACCACTTTCTGGCTAGGAGTGGCTTTTTCTTCGACCCCTCTAAACGAGTAACCCATCTCTCTTCCAGCAGGGGTGAATGGTATCACCCAGCTTTGGGAGGACACAGGAAGCCTGTGGTGCACAGCCTGCTCCCCTGCTTGGCACAGGAGACAGCAAGGAGGGCAGCCGATCAGTCAGGTCCTCTGCAGCCACACCACCATGAGGGCCAAGGATGCACATACAGGGTTTCACTTTATGAATATCTGGCCTAGAGGCAGAGTGCTGCCTGGTGAGCCGCTTCAACCACCAGAAAGAGATTATTTTTTTTAATAAAGACACACGTTACATTTCTGCTTACTTGCAATCTGATCTCACACTGTGCAGCCTTTGAATTAAGCATCTCTCTGAGAGGCAACTGTCCTATTAGCATAATGTGTAACATTTAAACATGGGGCTCTTCCCATGGAATGCTTTATTGTGTGAATGCCTCATCTTTAATATTCATGGCCATCTCTTTTTAGAACATCTTTCTGACAGAGGAGAGGCGCCAAGATAAGCCGTTGGGATGGTGGTTGTCCTGGAAACAGCAAGATCCACTTATTTTTAGCGCAGAAGTCATCCAGTTAAACAAACTACATTAAAGGAGCTTTGTGATTATGACACAACAATAAAAAGAAGCGTGGCATATTTACAGTCCTGGAGAGGGTGCAGTGCTCTCGTCATGTGGCCCACCTCCAGTGCCAGTGGCGTTGCCCCTGTGCTGCAGAAAAAAGCATGCCTCTGCTGCTGGGTGCTGGCAGAACCCAGAACGGCTGAAGCGGGGCTGTGGGGAGCTGAGCATGCACCCGCCTTCTGACAGGCGGCTCCATGGGTGAAGAGGGTCCTCCTCTGCTCAGAACTGCAGCACAAAGCAAGCAGAGGTAGGCTTCTTCAGTGAGGTATGCGACGAGAAATGTTTAGATCAGAAGATAGGTCATGAAATATGAGCAAAAAAAAATGGGGGCTTAGGTGATCCCTTCACCCTCACCCCTTAGTGTCCCATTTCACTGGATTTGGGACCCTGGTGGTCTCTGAGAGCCTGGAATCCCCCCCCCCCAGAGGAGTGCTCCACACCCAAATCCAAATTGCATCAACAAAATGTCTCCGTGGGAAAGGTTCTGCCCCACCTGCACTGGGGCAGGCCTGAACCACATCCAGCAGCACGCCGCTGCTGATATTGTGATCCTTATCCTTCAGGATGCACAGCAAAGCCACAGGTGTATGGAACCAGAAAAAAAGCAATGAGAGTTACCAGCAGCTTTTCCAGAGCTGTTAAGTCTTTGGGCCAGCATGAAGCTTCAGTAACAGTTTAAAAGTGGTTCTTGCATCATCTAAGACAGTTTGCCTGTTCTCAGTTCTTCAAGTGTGCGACAAGACGTCCTGACATTAAGAAAAAGAAAAAAAAAAGACTTCCTAGGTTCAACAAAACCCACACATTTTTTACCACCGTAAAGGTCCACTTGTCCCTGCTTGTAAAACATTGCACTCATGCAGCACTGTTGAAGAGGAAAGCATAAACACACTTTGACACACCACCTTTAAAATGTAAGGGAACGTTCTATACTCCATTTGATTCTGGTAAAAGTTAGCAAAGCCCGATGGGTATAGCAGGTACAGCCTCCTTCGTAGCCACTGGGTGATGGTAGTTCACACAACCCAGACAACACCCATCAAAACAAGTGTTGCCTGGAGCTTTATCTTCCTGAAGGAGAAAGGAGTGAGAAAAGAGGAACAAAAATCAGAAAGCATCGAAAGAGGGAAGAGGTAGAGGAAACTGGCATGCACCTTGGGAAGGCTTTGGTATGGAGAAAAGGGTAACTTTTAACTGGAGAAAGGCAAAGAGCTAGAAGAAGAAATGGGGCTATGGAGACTCCATATACGTGTATATGGGAGAAATTATAGGTAGCAAGAATGGCTGCAAGAAGCCTTTGGTATATACAGCAAGCTTCTCCAGTACTGGCAGTGCCAGGAGAGATTAGATTTCACATTCATCATAGTGCTAACGCTGTAGAAAATGAGACTAAAATGCTTTAATTTATTTTGCTCTATCTTCTTGAGGACACTTGTGGTACAGTAATGAACTATCCATTGCACACTCCTGCTATGAGCAGGGTGTTGAGCTGAGGGCTTGGTTACAGGCTGTGACAGCTAGATGTAGTGGTAGCTCTCCCCTGGCTGAAGGAGGTTCTCTATCACCCATCCAAAGGAGGTCACCAAAACCTCTCCATAGGCACAGAGCACTTTTGTGCTCCCTCCCAGGAGAGGGGTCACAGCCCTGCCCCATCATTCACCTGCAAAAGCTGCCTGAAAGTCAGTGCTCACACTGTGGCACTGCAGGTGGTGAGGAGAGAGCAGCATCCCAGCAGCTCTTGCAGCCCTGCCCCTCATCACTTGGTGCAGGTATGAAAGACAAGTGATCCCCTCTGATCCAGCTACAGTCTGTCCACCGGCTCTGCTCCCGAAGGCAGGTGTGTATATCTCCAGCTGAGCGTTCCTCCTTTCCCCAGGAATATGCTTCTGGGTGCCAAAGCCACCAGGCAAAGCCAAACCACCACAACTCTGATATCTCATTTTGTGGCTACAACTATTTGCTATTTTTTTTTCTGTTTCTCATAGCAAAAATCACTCATAACAAGATTTTCTGGGTAATTCCCCTCTCCCCAGCTTCTAGATACTTAAAAAGTCCAGTGTTTACATTCTTTGTGTCTTCTTTTTCTCCTTGTGTCTGCCTTCTGCTTTTCCACTTTGCTGGATGGCGCTGAAGGAAGAAAAAGACAGACAAACCCAGAAAAGTGAGGGAAAAAGGAAAGCACTCTCCCCGGTATTTTTATTGCTTTGAGCCCACCCGGCATATTCACTGATTTTTCCTAATTAAAACCCCAATAACCTGCATTGCCCACGTTTTTTCCTTCTCCCTTCCCTCACTGCAAGCAACCCTGAACACAAAGGATGAACACATTGCCAGGCTCTGGCCATGGCTCAGCAGTCCGGGAACTGACATCTGCCCATGCTCAGCATCGTGGACGTGACCAGGTCCTCTTTGGCTCCTGGGAGCCATGTCAGATAGTGGTAACTGTCTGACGACTGTCAGCCATGGGTAACCACAGATGGAGGTCAGCCCCTGGCCTGTAAGTCAATCCATTAAGCCCTGCAATCAATTTTTTAATATCTCATCTTTCGAGTCAGTATTACTGTGTTAGCACTAACCTGTACATAGCAGGATGCGTGAAGAGTTCCGTGTACCCTCTCTACACATTTGGGCAAGAGGAGGTGGAGAACTGGTGGAGCTCAGTGGGTGCTACCTGGGCCTCTAACCTGACCCCATCTGCACAGAAACAAACAAGCAAACACAAGCTGGAAAGAAAAATGGATTCTTTCTGATGGTATCTTGCAATTCCATGCTGTGAGTCAGAGATAAAAGCAGCTGGAAGGGAGCACACATGCTCTTTCAAATCTTCCTTTTGAGAAGCTGCCTCTAGAAACCTTGGTTTCACACTGGTATCTCCAGCAGGAGAGCAGGGTGCTGTCACGTCGTGTTTTCTCTGGTTATCTGGGAGGGGGGTGAGAAAGGCAAAGCAGGCCAGCTTGTGGACACCTTGCTGGCTGGGACAGCTTCAATTCATGTTGGGCAGGCAGACTACTTGGTCTCTCTTCGAAGGACCTCTGCTGTTTTCCATTAGTGGTGTCTCCAGCAGTAGCCAGCCTGTTTGGGGTGGGGAAAATCCCTAGCACCTACAACAGAGAGGGCACCTAACCGAGGCATGCACTTATGGAGGACACAGGCCACAAGAAATGTGTGAGAAGAGAGGGCATCTGCCTTGCATGCTCCTTGCATCTCCTACAAGGCAGCAATGGAACAATTACAATGGGACAACTACCAGCGACATCCACACTCTCTGGCCCCCAGGTTGCGGTGCAGTGAAGGTCTGCCTTCAGGAATTGGGCGATTTGCCATCCCACAAGAAAACAAACCCAAGGAATGTGAGCCATCACGTCGGGAGCCCTAGCACAATGGAGTTACCCGAACCATGTGGGAGGAATTTCTTCTTAAAGCCAAAATGCATGGATCTTTCAGTGGATCATAAAGCAAACTTTTGTCTGATTTTTTGTTGTATTTTAATAACAGATTTCAAAAAATGCAAGGCACTTCCCTCCTCGTGAACGTATTTCCTTTACATTTAAGTAGAACTAAAGATTGCTGACACTAAGTATGTGCAGGAACAAAACCACGTCCTCCCTTCCTCCAAAAAAGCCCTCCTACTCATTTTTGTGACCCAAAAACTCTTCTCAGAAAAACTCAGATTAACTTTCCTTAATCCTCACATTCCAGTGTGTCTTTACAATTGGGGTATTATTGGAGCAAACCAATTCAAACATCAAGTAAAGAACTATTACACATGCACACATATGTATGCAAGAGCGTGCTTAAGACTATATAATTCTCTGTAAAATATGCTGTTTTTTAGATTACCCAGAAACTGGTCAAATGCCTGGAAAATATTCTTTCCAAGTTTTCAGACTGGCCCCTGAAACTGCACAAACAAATCTTGTCCCATTGGAGTTAGTGGAATAATTCATGTTTGGCTTGGACTCAGTCTACCACATGCATACAAACTCGTACGTGCAGATACTTGTCTGAGACTGCAAGCCAGGTAGATAACTGAGTAAATTTCTTACTTGCATGCAGTCTTGTCCAGCTGGCCCACAGCATTTGCACTGGCTGCATAGGCAGACGTAATTGCTGTATGTGCTCATGCTTTTCCTGCCTCATTTAGCCAAAAGTTGACTCCACACGCACACTGGGCCGCAGTGCTTTCAGGGATTAGCATATGCCGTCTTGCCACCTGAGCTCATCACAGAGAGGGTCCTTTGGGAACCCCTTTGGGTGATGCTGTCACTGTAGGACCATGGGTTTGTCTCAGGGAAAACATTCAGGGCACTTCCACTGGGCCTTGTGGTGTCTCATTAGATCAGGGTAAGGAGCAGGCCAAACCAGCCAAAATGAGGGCGATGGCAGGACTAGTCCGTGATTAGGACCCTGTCCACAGTCACCTGAGGCACTGATTGTACCTTGTTACCCCCAGTAGCTACCATGAGGTCAAATACTCTGCACTGACCTGCAGTGATTTGGGAAAGAACTTGCTCCGTAAGTGGGGCTTGGACTTTGTTAAAGTGCTGAAGCTCAGCAATGCACTGATATATCTCAGGAGGTTTGCATTGTGATCCAGAGCATCTATGAGGGCACTGACACGCCACAGCTACTTCAGGAAGACTGGTATCCTGACCTCATGTAAAACAGCATGAAAATGGGAGATATCGGAAGGAAGAAAGAATAAAATCTATATGCTTAAGGAGAAGTCCTTTTGGTGAAGGTTGTGAGGATCAGTGCTGCCAGAGGGGAGAAAGAAGAGAGGGAGAGCAGGCAGAGATTATCATGTGGGTGGGCATAAAGCAAGCAAAACCTATAATACTCTAACACTCAAAATAGATATTTGTTTGACTTTCATTTTAAGTGACTAGATTTTACCCGTTGTCTCTTTATTACTTCTCGTAAACTTCCATGACATCAATTGATGGAGACACAGAGGATTAACTTGCAGACAATCAATTGCAAACTTCAGCCACTCCGTAACCACTTAAGCAGATAACTCTTTTTATGTAGGGCAACTGGTAGGGAAAATGTGTCACCATCTCCTTCCCCGCTTCCTTTGAGCGGTAAGATGAGAAGCAAGCACACTTCAGACCCTGAAGCTCAGCTTCCCCACAAATGCCAAAAGCTCTTGCTAGGCAACAGCAGGAAGCCAGAGGCACTTCCCAGAGTTACAAAAGCTAACTGTTCTTAAAAGATCTGAAATCCCACCTAAGAAGCTTTTTCCGGGATCGCCATAAGTAATCTCACTTGCTCCCTTCAGTCTCCTGGGGAAAGGAGCAGATCAGCTTAGCACAGATGTTGGCTCCTCTCTGGCAGGAGTCTGGCTGTGCCACCATGGCATGGCAGCTAGCAGAGGCTGGTGTAGGGAGATGGCAAGTTCCTGGGAACGCCATGCCAGTCAGGTCAGGCCTCCTGTGATGCCTCCCCGGGGCCAGGGAGAAGGGTGGGAAGGGAAAAAAACTGCTTGAACTTGTCTGCAGCTGATGTGAGGGGTCAGTCTGGACAGCCAGCAACAAAAGGGGGTCAGAAACCAGCCTTGAGTAAACTCCACAGCCTTTTTTTGCATGGAAAGCATGAGAATGGAATGACTTCAGAGTCCGTGTCCAGCCTGCTGCCCCCAGTTGGCTCATGCAGGACAAATCTAGTGACTGTAATCTGTGTGCCAGGCGTTTTTTGAAGCGGGAACATAATTTAATTCCTTTAAGGAGATCAAAACCAGGAAACATTTAAGTAGGACTTCCTGCCCAGTGTGAAATACAAATTCTTTTCATCATGGAAAGCAAACTGAGCTTAAACAATGGTATAATGAAAGTGGTTACGCAATGAAGTTGTAAGAGATCAAAGCCGATTTTGGTTTTTAATTAAGATAACAAGGTACCTGGTTAAAGGAAGCTAGTGGTAATCCACTGCCTAACTGTTTAAAGAAACACAAACACATGCCCATTAATTTGCTGCATGCATGGAAGAAAACGAGGCAGCAGAAGAATTTGTTCTTACAGTCAGGATTTGAAACTGGGAAATGTGCTACTTGCATTTATCTGTGTCAGAGAACACAAGAGGTGAGAGAATCTCATGAATTCTGCTGAACGCCATTCCCTTTCCCCCCATCTCTTTTGCTCACTTCCACTTGATACCCCTTTAAGTAGGTGCCCACGTGCATACAGTGACGTTGTCTGCCCACCCAAAAAATCCAGCTGTTCCTCTTCCACCCATGGGGCTAATTAAAATTCACAACCTCGTTGGTCATTCCAGTTAGGAAGAAAAGTTGATGCAGGACTTTAGGTTTTGGAAGCAGCTTTGTTTACAGAGGAGTGACAAACTCCTGTGTGACGCAGCAGGGGTGGGCTTCTCTCTTCTCAGACCCCTGCTGTACCAAGCCCCCACCCCAACCCCCTCTCCCTGGGTTCCACAGCGCCACACACCATGTCAGCTTGCGTTCGCCTTCACCTGGTTCTACTCCTGCTCTTCACTTCCCTCTCCTGAGTCGAGACACTCCTGAGAACAATGAGCCCATGGTTTGGGCAGAGACCTATGCACAGGGAGGAGAGCAAGGCTTTACTTTTCTGCCTTCTTTCCAAGCCAGCTACAGGGATTTTAGAAGGAAAAATCTGAGAGTGGGGGTTAATCTGAGCTCTACCGTATTAGTAAAGTCATAAAGCCTTTGGGGAAAACCAGACCAGGGCTGAGGCCTGTAGTTTCTGTAGAGGCTCAGAACATTTACAAGACCATGTTAGGAGTGAATCTTGGTGCACGGTAGTTGGATATTAAAGAGTTCGGTCTGGCTAACACCACAGGACTGTCAGAGTTTTATCTCTTCTGCAAGGCTGCGTGCCCCATCCATGCATTTCAGTAGTGGGCGTACCACTCCTAAGAACTTGGAAACCATTCATTAAGCTCATAGGAATGTTATCATTTTCCATAAAATTTGATAGGACTTTCCAGAACCTGTGATGCTTCAGTGTAATGCATTCTTGGCCATCAACAGGCATCCTGGGCCCCAGGAGAATGCTCTGCAGAAACTACAGAAAGGTTTTAAACATACATCTTGATTTATGGAGATGGTGAGCTCCCCCCGCAGTGTGATTGGTGTGGGTAATCCAGTATATGTTTCTGGACTCCATTCAATTTCCCCGTGCCATTTCCCAATTACTTTTGAAATCATGTTGTTCACTCAGCCTTAGCATTAGGTTAGCCCGTGCTCATACCACTACATAGCACAGATTAATGGGGAGGGGACCTCTGTCATAAAAAATCTGTTTCAGAACTTGGATGCGTATATCTTCCACCATCTTTCAACATCTGTTGAAAAAGCAGGATTATCCTTCTTAAACTAACTTGCAGCTAGGTAGTGGGGAGACAGGATTGTCACATCCCTAGAACATGACCTGTAGCCACACTCTGGCCCCTGTGGTTGCATAAATGGCACTCCTACGTGTTCACCTAGCCCATCTCTGGTGCAAGAACTGGACCTGTTGTAACACAGGGTATGTCTGCAAGGGGATTCAAGCTGTTCTCTCCTGCCCCACCCCAGGTGAGGATGCTGTCTCCCATAAAGTAAATGCCTCTCGGTCTTTTTTGAGTGAATGTAGTGCTTATTGATGGTCTGATTTGTAGCGTCCAGAAGGTAGTAGGTGCCACTCAGTGGGCTTGGTGTCAGGTGCGTACAGACTCAGCAGTGGCAATTGGTGTCTGAAGTCTCCTGTTTAATCACAGATGGTTGGCAAGGGCAAGCCAACCTTCCTTATGCCTCACTGCTGGTCTGTGAATGCCTTCTTTGATCTTGAGAGAACAGATCAATCCATAAACTTCCTGGAACTTCAGCCCTTGTGCTAAGACTCCCAGTAAAACATGCCCTCAGTGCTGGCAGTAGGGACATTTGCCTTCTGAGGTGAGTATAGAGACTTCCTGTAATACCTCTTTCAGTCCCGGGTGCCCCAGGACACAGACCATTGTCCCCTCATACTGGAAAGACTCTTTGGGATGTTCATCTGTACCATCACTTAGAAACAGTCAGCAGAGCAAGTGCCTTGATGCCTTTGCAACTAGGGCTGTCAGAGTTTTTCTCTCTCTCAAGCCATCAGCCTGGCAATTTATCCATATGTACTAAAAGAGAGAGGTCTGCTCCACCTTCTGCACTGGGTCATAGATCTAACCACCCGCACACAAAAAGGGGAGGTGTCCCTTACTTACCTCATAACCTGCCAAGTTTGAAGCACTGTCTTTTTTTTTTAATCTTCTAGGTGTGTCTCTTCTGTCTACTACTAATGAAGTTTTACATTGCTGCAGAGCATTCACCCTGAAGATAAATAAATAAACAAGTAAGGCCCATCCAAGGCAGAGCAAGAGAGATGTTTTTAAATACCCCCAAAGCAACATCTTTGTATTGGTGAGTTGTGTGACTTCCAGCAGGCCGGGAGTCTTTGTGCCGAGCCTTGTGAATAAGCAAAGGGGGGGATCAATGCCGGCCACAAAGTGCGTTACTCATTAGCAAGCTGCGAGCTGGGAGCACAACAATGATATCAAACATCAGCCCCCTGCCCCGTTCCACTGAACAGAGCCTACTGATAGGTCAGTGTGTGCTGCCAACAGTGAGTCATTCATCTCTCTGTCCTGCTTTCACAACAGTGTGATTCAGTGTTTGCAAAGGAAAGTCTTGACTGCAAACATTACCCTCTTTCAGCCACGGCTAGCCTCATTGCAACATACAGCAGAGACTGTGCTCCGCATGGTGTTTATCAGGACGGTGAATCAGAGAAGGCAGAGCATCCCCCGTGACCTGGAGCTCTGTGCACACCAGGGGAAATCTGGGGGGACAGTGTGCTGTGAAACCATTGCCCTTGCCACGCTGGACCTTCCTTCCTGCCATGCTGCCCCACACCAGCCCAGCAAAGCCTGCCAAAACACAGGCTGAAGTTCAAGCAGAAGTTTCAAGACAGAAGGTGAGCTTACTAGTTGTCAGCTCTGGAAATCCAGCCTGGGGAGAGGGAAGGAATTAAGCAGTGCTATGTCCTTCCTGCCTCCTCAGTTTCCAGCAGCTGCAGCTCTGCGACTGCACACTGACAGTTTTGCTGATAAGGCAGAAAAGAGTGGGACTCACCTTGCTGTTCCCTGACCATGCTGACTTCCTCTTGCCAGCAAGCATGAAAACTAGTTTTTGTCAGTAAATGCAACGCACTCAAAGTCTCTCAGGGCCCAGATATGCTGATTAAAAAAAAAAATGCCTCTATAGCAGGGAAGGTCAGCTCTACAGGATCAACAGAGCCAGTGTGTTGCTGTGCCTAAAATGGCATGAGCTCTAGGAAGCCAGAAAGGGACAGGGAGGCTCTGCCTTGTGCATGGTTCTTTGTGTTAAGGGATGATTTAGCCCCTAATCAGTTTTCTGACCCTCCTTAAGGCTTTCTATTTGCTGTTTCTGTAATTCTTCTGTTGGCTTTCCTTCAGCCACCAGTGTCAGGCAGCGATGCAGCTAGAGTAAGTGTGGCCCCTTCCAATCCAGGCCAAGTGCAAATCCTGGATTTGATCTGAAAGGTAACTTGGAAGTCAAATAAAATGTTTTCTATTAAGTCAATAACTCATAAAAATATTTTCTTTTTTTCTTTCTTTTTTTTTTTTCCCCTCAAGTGGGAGTAATGAGTGCCTTTCAGATTTAGAGATACAGCCAAAGCAGGTATAAATCAGCAGAGTCCCACTGACATCTGTGGTGCTTTGTCAATCTACAGAAGTTGCAGATAAAGCCTTTAATGTTTCCACAAAGCAGATTTATCAGGCTCCTTTTGGGCTTATACAAGTTAACAGAAAGAGATTTCTAGCAAAGCCATCCATCACTTGGCTATCTACAGTCACCAGCACGCAGGTAAATCACCAGGGCTCTGCTACCAGATGTTAAAAGGCAGATGACCTCCTTGTATATTCCACACATGAAAAGAGCTCAGTAAATTATTTGACTTTTAAACAACAATATTCAACAATTTACTACAGAGCCCATTAAGTGGATGAGGTGTTAACCTGGACATCCTGACCAAATTCCAGCGGGGTTAATTATACATTGCCTTCATATTCCCTTCTGTTTCAGCTGCGACACTAACCAATGGTACTTTTTTCCCTCTGTGCTGAAAACTATGCTGGAATCCTGTTGTTGCTGTGTTGCACACCAGAGTGCATGTGCTATAATTGTAGATGAAAGGTCTCTGCATGCAGAGTTTTAAAAGCACTCATTAATGCATTCCATAGGAGAATGGCAACTCTAATGCATGAAAATAATTGTTTTTATTGATGCTATTATTGTCTCTTCAGTTTCAGATACAGATTTGGATAAGCATTAAAATTAGAACTTGAACTTGCCCAGAGTAATACAGTGTTGGGATTTTGGGTTCCAATTCAGACCTGTTTTATGGCAAAACCTTCAATGGCAAATCCACATTAAGATTACAGTGTGAATTCCCCATATTTTGTGAGCAGCAATTGTTGCCAGAGCTGTGAGTAAGGTTTAATATAAGTCAGGATTGGACCAGAAACAAATCAAAACATAGAGGGAGAAAGAAAGAGAAGCTAATAACTACTGCACTGGAAAATCTTACTGATTTAGCTAACTTAGGCGCTTGTTGTAGAGGGAGTAATCAATACTCTGTTGTTTGCAGTTGTTCTGTAGAGACTATAGGTCAATAATTCTACACATGGTTCTCTCGGCTTCTAACTTTGATGCAGATTTTTCCTTGAGTACCTCCCTCATTTCTGTGTGTACCAAAGAGTTCATATACTTGGCTCACAACAGAAACATCAAAAGATGGAAGAAAATAAGGAGCAAAGTTCCCTTTGCTAAAGGCATATGCTGTGGCTGTGAGGCTGGGCTGTGGCTGAGACCTGGGAGGGAAGGAAATTCCAGCTCTGCTGAATTATCAAGTAAGCAAACTGTCTTGGCGAGGAGAAATGCCTGTGTTCCGCCAGTCATGAGGCTGAGTTGATTTGAGAATCTAAAACTGCTGAAGATTTTGCACTCAGCTTAAGGTATACCCTGTACAGTTCAACACAAAGACGGTGCTTTTGAAAGAATAAGAACAGATGAAGTTTGTGGCAAAATCTGTGGCCTATGGTACATCTGCAAGAAGAAATAATAAGGAACACAGGGCAAAATAATGCCTTGGAGGAATACAGAACTCTTGTGACTGTCCCGTGCACCATGTAAACCATTTGCTCATATAAGGCAGGAATATCTTAGGCAGGAATATCTTACACATCAGTTGCAACCCAGACAAAGTTGATTTCAACTGTAGAGCACCTATCCAACCAATTAATTTCATGTTACTTGGCAAATCATATATAGCTACCCAAATACTACCTGTTAACTTAGCAAAAAAATGCCAGCTGTATTACTTGGCTACATTATCTCATTAACTTATCCACAGAAGGACAAAAGTGGAGCTAGCTGAGTCTGTTTGGTCCTTGCCCCCCCTTGCTAGGCCCATGACCTTCAGCAAAGTGCAGTCCAGGTAGGAGAGGAACCAGTAGGACAATTTGCCCCAGCCTTTTTATATGAGAAGCCATGCACACTAACTCGTCACAACACACTTTCATAGAATCATAGAATCATAGAATCACTAAGGTTGGAAAAGACCACTAAGATCATCAAGTCCAACCATCAACCCGTCACCACCATGCCCACAAAACCAAGTCCCGCTGTGTGATGTTGGTCCATGCAGCCAGCACAGGAGTGCCACATCACATGCAAGCAAAGCAGCAGCAAGACTGTTCTATAATTTGGTGTTAATTCAGAGGCAGAATTGCTGACTTCTAGGCATCTGTCTCCCTGATCACCAGACAGCCAACAACTTGAATCGTATTTCAGGGCACGGAGGTTTAAACTGTAACATCAGTTGGCACAGAGATCATGGTTTCTCTGGCCTGCACCTCACCTGGCACCAAAAAAACCCTATTAACAGATCCCCAAAATTAAATCAGACCACTACAGAGTCATCGTAGCAATGTGATGACTGGCATCAACTGAATAACCCACTAAGAGCCATTCTTCCTCCTCTCTCCAGCTCAGTTTCAGCAAAGCTCCAAAACTCCAATAAAAAGTCAGCTGTCTCAAAGTGTGCATGGCACATACCTGGCAGGGAAAAGTTCACTTTCTGCTCTCAGCATGCCTGTACATTGTACAGGAAAAGAAAGTGCTCCAGCACCATAAGAAAGACAGTTACTACAAAGAGAATTTTTCAGTTGCTATTTACCCATGAGGTGGCTCTCCTTGCCAAACCATTGAATGTGTTCTTTGATACAATGGAGTCTGCATTCAGCTGACAGTGCTGCTGCACCTTCAGTCCTCTCTAATCGTATTCTATAAAGTGAATTATTTGCAACAAATTTCCATAGCTTCTTCTTCTTCCCTCTCTCTTCCTGTGTCTACTTCAGCCCCTCCGCTGCTCTATCATTTGGCCACAGAGGCACCAGTTTGCTAATCTGGTTTCATGGTCTGATAGACCTGGACAGTGATCAGTTTGCTTCCAAGGCATTACTGTAAGAGAGAAGAGAGCTTTGATCCCTATTGACAACTCAAGCTAATAGGATTGCTCTTCTTATGCCTCAACCAGATTGTCACAGTATCCTCATGTGATAGTCTGCTATAAATCCCATTCCCAGAAATTTAAGCTGGTGGCCTCTAGGTCCACAGCCATTAACTTTGTGATGATTAACGGGCTGACAATACAGTCCTTTTCCATGTAAAATTCAAAACAAAAACGAGTCGGCAGACACAACATCTATCCAAGGCTAGTGGATCCTTTCTTGTAAATACCATCCTTTGCCTGAGCTACGAGGCGATGGAGAATTTGAAAGACCTACTGCAAAGAGAAGAATTTGGGGCATTTTATCTGAATGCCAGGAGGAGGACTTAGCAATATCCCTTAATCCACAATGCATGAGAGGGAAGAGAGCAGAGTGTATGGGAAGATCATCATTTGAAACTATTCTATTGTGGGTAGCACTACATGCAAAATTTTCTTTCCTTTGCCGAGTCCTAGACATCTTTGCTGTAAATTACACAACATAAATATGAAGAAAATGACCCAGAATCTGTTCTGTACCCCAAAGTCAGAGAATAAAAGACAAAGATATATCCAAAATGCAGCCAAAGATTTTTGACACTTATCTGTGTGGCATCCACCTTGCTAAAACTGGCTCTATACTCAAGAGGGCAGATGCTGAGTGATCCAGGAATTTCAGAGAGAGCTAGCAGCCTTGTAAACACCACCTCAAGTTAACAGAAAGGAGAAGGTGAGCACTGAGAAAAGGACAGCAAAACTCATAACTGATAGAAGCCTAACTCACCCTGGATAGTATGTCAGGATCTTTCCAAAAGCTTGTTGTTTATTAAAGTAGGGTCTACACTGGAGCAAGAGAATCTCAGAGTCAAAATGCATTCAGGTAAGACCTTGAAACCAGCCTCATCCTCAGCCTCACTTCCGCACTCCAGCCTGCCATGAGAACAGGCTTGCTTTGAAGCACAGTGGTCAAGGAGCTGGGAAGTATGGGGCTGATGGCTGACGGGTGCCACCTCTCCTGAGAATCCAAACATGAGCTTTGCCTACAGCACGTCCCTGTTCTACTGTTTTCAAAGTTCTGCCTTCCTGAGACACACAAAAGAGAACGTATTTTCATGTCAGGATGTTCTTCTAAACATTCAATTACCTTGTCAAATACCAAACACCTCTTCTTTGCGGGAAATTCCTCCGGCAGGCCCCACCTCTTCCTCCTGACAACTGCTCTTTGCTTTGTCCTTTTAAAATGGGGCTAGAGGCAAGAAATTATGTTCTTACTTGTTAGCAAAGGCAATTGCGACCTTCTTCTGTGAGCAATTAACCACTTCTATCTGGTTACCTATGAAAACCTGAATTTCATACAATTACAAGCAAACAGGCAACCCTGACATTGATGGGATGCACAGTGCCCAATACAGGCCATGCTTCGTGCAGCTAAGTGCTGTATATATTACTTTTTGTTGTCTGTCAGACCAGCAGTGCTATTGGTGGCAGCCTGGGATCTGAGAGAACTGTCCGCCTCCTGCCACAGTTGAAGTATCCTTTCCTTAAGCCTGCGAGTTCAACCTTTTCTGCAGTTTCTGAGAAACTGCACAAGGCAAGCGAGCTGTGGTTTTCCACATGCCTGTGGAGCACCGACCTTCCAAGACCTCCAAGTTGTTCATGTGCCTCATGCAGTTTTGCACATATGCACATGAGGCTATCTGTCCTGGAGAAATACTTGAAATGCCCAGCTAGCCTTTACCCAAGGCCAAAGACTGAATCTGGGGACTGAGTTACAATGAATAGCTGATCTCAGGTGCTGGAGACTTAACAAATTTCTAGCTTTTGGTATAACTCTGCTTGATGCCTACCATAAAATGGTAATTATATTTATTCGACCTAATTCTGATCTCAGCCTGTCATGACTTATTAGTTGTATCTGCCCACGGTGAACACAAAATGCCCCTCCTTGAACAGGAATGCTTCCTGCCTGCTGTGTTTAGGCCGCAGTCACTGGCCCACAGCAACAACCCTTGGGCTTCGTTGAATTTATATGTGGTTTCTACTGAGAAGAGTTTAAAGTGGAAGGTCTGAATGCTGAGCTCAACTCCGTAGTGTAACATGGAGACAATTTCACTGGAATCAAAGAATGACATAGACAAGAAGCAAATTTAAAATCAGAATTAAACTGGACATTGAAAGGGCACTCACCAGAACACAAGTGACAGCAACTCAAATTAGTGGTGAGCCATAGTGATGTCCTGTTCATTCCTCACATTTGCCATTTGCATCAAGTCTTTGTGATTAAATACAGCTCAGCAAAGACAAAGATCAGGGCACTCATATTAGCGTCGCTTTGGTATCAAGGACTGGGTACATGTTGGAGAGAGAACTGACTGCTCTATGGAGGGAGTATTTTCATAGAATCATAGAATATCCCAAGATAGAAGGGACCCATGAGGATCATCAAGTCTAACTCTTATGCTATTTAGAACACAAAGCAAGCCACTCTGTGAGCAGCAGCCCTGACGAAAGCCATCCTCCCACAGGCTGATGCCTTGCAGCCATACTGTTCCTGCAGTAATCTCTGCACTGCTCAGCAGACCGAGCTGAGCAGATCATGCTGAAATCATGACACAGCTTTGCCTCCACCAGAGGCGCTGACTGTAAGCATGACATATACCATCAGTTTCCACAGAACTTGCAGGAATGTAACATCCTGATGATCTCTACCCCTATGCCTAATTGTGGCTACATTAGTTAACGGGTTCAAAGTTTATTGTGGGAAGGGGGTAAACTTGAGAGATAAACATACCGAGAGAAATGCAGTCATATAAGCGGTGCTTTGTTAGGGAAGTGGGAAAAAAAAGCAGAGCTGCACATTTAGCTGATAAAGCCTGAAGCATGAGGACACATTACCAGAGGGTGTGACCTTGTAAGATTGGTTTTGTGCATGACAGAAATCTCTGTCAGAACATAAAAAGGATTAGAAATTGGCTCATATTCTCTTTTTGGTTCCAGAGAGCCAAGCTCTCCAAGTTTGGGATATGTAAACACAAAGCTATAAATTTACAGTTTTGCATTGCTCCCAATTCCCAGAAGATTCCTTCAGCAAAAAGCAGCCTCCCAAACCACACAGCCAGCCACCCGGTACCACACTGGGATGGGGATTCCTCCCCAACCCCTGCCACCCTTTGCTTTCCTTTCTGAGCTTTTGTTTCCGAGCACTCCATTTGTTGCGCCGCTGTCCTTGAAACAGCATCCAGCCACAAGAGCCTCCCACAGCCCTGAATTCCAAGGGTTACAATGGCAGCGCGCCGCCCCAAGCACTGTTTCCTTTTCCACGTTTTGCATTTGCCAGCTGTTAATTTCATCAAGATCCTGCATTGTGAGGGAGTCCGAAAAAACAGCAGCAGATCTGTTTTCTTCATAGGCTCCGCGGGAAGCCTGTCAGGCTAGATCTGACTCTGAAAACAAGAGAATTCAGGCAAGGCAGAGAATAATTCAGCCGTAATTTTGAAAGACTGTTCCCAGTTCAGGGCAGCTGAGACCATGGCAGGTCTGTGGGCCAGCCCACACCAGCCCACCAGTGGGGTGACAGCCCACAGCTGTCCTTCCCACACCAATACAAGTGATAGCTTTGACCTTTTGCTCGTGGAAGAAATGATAGAGAAGAAAGTTCCCCCACATCACCGGGACAAACCGCAGTGTCGCTTTACTGCAGGACAGCAGAGCTATGGAACAGTTTGGGAGAGGAAGCGGGGAAGGATTGAGATGGCAGATGACGTTTTCAAAACGCAGGACAGGATGAAGCAAGCTGGAAGAGGGGCAGGATGTAAGCGTGGCAATATCTTTAATACTATACACACCCTGGCACACTTCCCATGCAGCATGTCTGAAAGCTGGAGTGTCCTCACCATGCCCTGTCCCTGAGCTCCCATCAGAGATAGTGGTGTGACTTCCGACTACTGTTTGTGAGAGCAGAGTTAGGGCAAGGCTGGGCACCTCTGAAAACCCTGCCCCAAAGCAGTGAAAGGATCACACAAACAGAACCATTTAATTAATAAAGCCAGTGTCATTTAATTATAGATAATCCATTTACTGAGAAGGCAGCCATCACATGGTTGTGTGCTGCCAGTTTTCCCAAGCTACTACTATTATACAGCTTTTCAGAGTGGGGGATTCACAATTATTAATTCTAGATCTGTGTCCCAACAGCTTTTCTGGATTTGATGTGGCTCATGTGAGCCCACTATGGGGCTTTGTTAAATTAACCTGAGGACACATCCAGTGCTTGTGGATAGGTGCACTGTGGGTGATACCAAAGGCTTATTACACAGCATCCCACTTCCCACTCTGCTTCCCAGTGGTTTCTTTGTGGAATGTCTCTAGGCAGCTCCCCAAGCACAGACATTTTCCAGCGTCCATAACCACTCCAGAAAGATAATCAGCAGAAGTACTGTGTGGCACCAAGGCTGCCATTTGCACCTTGGCAGAAGAAGAGTACATGGTTCTGTTTTGGTATCTCTGCTTTCTGGAGGGCTTTTGCCAGACAATAGTCCTATGAGGCAATGCAGGTCCCTGCATTAGAGGGCATAAGCAGTATGTTTTCTTGCTCAGCAGGAGCCACACATGTGAAGGCCAAGTGGAACCAGAGAGAGCTGCCCTTTTTGCTGATGTAGGAGTACCTCCACTCCTAGGAGGTCACCCTACACCTCCGTAGGGACCACAGTGCATCTGCATCCCTATTAGAGAAACAAAAGGATGTCAGGGAAGCAGGTTCTCATCTCCAAGGGCTGGAACCAGTGGAATTTATGCCCAAAGGCTAATTTTCATCAACAGTCTTACCTGTCAGTGACAGTGCTAGGCGGAAACTCAACACAGGAAATGAGGAAGCAGCTCTAAAAATAGAGGGTTCCAGCTAACACCTGCTAGGGAGAGTTAAGATCAGAGCTGTAGTCCCACAGCTCTGGATTCCCGTGGGTTTTGTCATATCTAGCTCCTGCTGCACGCTGTTCCACTGCCCTTCTGTTGCCGTGGAGGCATGGATGACAGATGCTGGCAGCAAAGGCGAGAGGGATGAGGGGAGCTGCATGGGATGGGCAGCCTGCATATCCTCTGCCTCGCAAGCAGCAGGAACCAAAGGGCAAAAGAGGGAAGGAGGGCTATGAAGGAATAGTAAGGCATCAAATAGCACTGACTAGATCTCTACATGGTGGGGATTAACCTACCCCTGCTCCTAAGCTCTCAGTTCCTGGAGAAGGGTGGAAATGAGGGGGCTGGAGGAAGCACAGCTTAACTGGTGGGAGCAGAATTTACACCACCTACCTCCAGCTCCTGAGTTGCATGCAGAAATCAGTGGCTGTGCAGAGCTCCTAGCAGAATCTGGGCAGAATCTGGCCTGCCAAATTCCCAAAGGACATGCATGCAATCATGGAGCAAATAACTTGCTCAGGATCCCCATTGCCACATTTAGGGTGTGCTGAAATCAAGAGCCCCAGCAGTGCCCCTGGTACAGCCCAGACCACTTCCCTTATCCAGGAGGGCTGCAGTTTCCTGGTCCATCCTTTGGGCAGATGGAGGGAGGCAAATCTCCAATCACCCTGTGCTTCTTAGCTTCTTAATGATTCAGGGAAGGAGAAAAATATGTAGGGCAAGGAAGCATGCACTTGCAGCCTTTATACTGGGGGTCTGAATGATTACTGCTAAAGCAAAATGTAGTTCCCACTGCTGAGAATTGCTGGTTTTGCATTACATCAGGAGCTGGAGCTGATTTAGGAACCTGAGCCAGGCTCAGTCCACGACAACTGCAGGCAGCAGCTCACATGGGTCTTCAGTGTCCAACCCCTGTCCACAAAATTCTCCCCAGGGATTGCTAACAAGCTTGAGACCAACAAGAAAAAACAAAACCCACAGTTTTGTGTGGCACAGGAAAAGAGTAGCAATCACAGGCATTCCCAGTCCTCAGTCCCCGCTGTAAAACTCCCAAATGATCTTTGGAAATTGTCCAGGCCTCGCATTACAAAGGGAATCAGCATCAAGGTACCTCCCCATTTGACCTAAAGGGGCAATTGCAAAGGCCATCATGACCCCAGAAGCATGAACAAGATACACAGAACAGGACAAGGCAGAGGCTGTGCTGCCTCTTCTCCTTAGCTTCAGCCACTCTTGACCTTCTGTTGATGGGGAGAAGAGACTGGGAAGACAAACAGTGCTACAGTTGGCAGGAAAAAAAAGTATTTCCTGTTTTTTTCTTTGACTTCTATTCTGCCCTTTGAATGAATAAGTCTCTGAGGGAGGTCTGTTTGTTTGCCAAGGAACTGGGGGCTTTGCACATCCCTTTATTCTTATGAAAAGATAACGAACTTTGGTGGGAAGATCCAAGCCTTGCCAAGAAATATGTTTTGGCAGTCCTCCAGAGGCAATGACAGGCAGAAGCAAACAGGATTCCCTTGAGATAAAAGGGGCCACGGAGCTATGTGACCCTGCCTTCAGCCTAGGCTTGGCAAATTCTTGGGATCTATGAGTCTGTGTCATAAGTGAGGCTGCCTGCTACCCGCCTGAACCCAGAGGAGAAATTAGCAGCACAAGCATCACAGCATCCAGGCATGCAGCAAGGCATGCTTGCACCACAGCCCAAAGGCATCACTGTATTTCATACACACATTCCCTGTATTTCATACACACATTCCCAGCTGGACTAAAATGAGGTGGCTCAGGCATTCCCATCCCCAGCAGCATGGTCTCCAAGTCAGTTGCACAACCCGTGCAGGAAATCCTTGGTATCACTGAAGTCTACATTGCTGGGATTAGTGGGTAATCCTTGTGTATCCTCCACGTGATCTGTGGTCACACCTTTGTTCTGACTCCACACACGGCTCCATGCTCCTCCTGACCTGGTGGAGCTCACAGTGTGATGCTGCTCCTTGCCACCTTCAGGAGGTCCTGCTCAGAGCTCTCTGCTTGTCCAAGGCTGACTCTGGAAGCATGTCTTGTTCAGAGATTCCTGTATGAACCTCCCAAAGGGGCCATGAACTCAGATTTAATGGGGGAGGCAACTACTTCCCCAGCAGTGCTTCGGCCTGATGGTTCCCAAAGTGTGGATGGGCGCAGGTCACAACAATGAACAATGCTTCTCCCTTTAACAGGCCGTGACACAGTCTGCTTCCTGGCAGAGCACAAGGCTCCAAACACTCTTGCTTCCAGAGATCCCAAGAGATCCTGGAGGGCTGCTGGAAGTGTCAGTCATTCCTCAAAATCCAGCCTTGGGGCTTCGTGCAGGAAGCGGCTTTGCTCAGCCCCATGGCCCCTCACGCACCTTTGCCCAGCAATTCACACAGCAGGATGGGATCTTCCTGCCCGGCTTACCCTGCCTTTGGCCAAGGGACAAAGGTCAAACAAATAATATCAGATTATTGCTGTGAGTGACATGCAGGCAGCAGAGTCGGTGTAAGGAGCCTGTCCCGATAGGCCTGGCTTGTCCCTGCCCCTTTCCCATTGCCTTCCTTCACAGCTTGCTTTGGAAGCTTTACAGACTCACACAGATCAGTTATCACAGCTTTGTTTTCTGAAATTTTCCTGTTATCTTTGGATAGACGGATCTGTGAAATTGCCTATTGCAGAGCAATTTGGCTAATCTCAGTTGAGTATAGATTAATTTGATGGCCAGATATCATGGCCTGACTGATCAATACAGCACATTCTAGCTCTGCTGAGTTGGGAGGGGCGAGTGGGGTTTTTATTGCAAAGTTGCCCAAAAGTTAAGCACATGCCAGTGCAAGAGGGCTAGGAGGGAGAAGGGTCCAGCAGTGGCCCATCCCAGCAGCAGGGCTGCCAGCAGAGATCATGCCCCCATCTCTGTAGATAAACCTGGACGTGGGCCCAGCCCCAGCTGCTACCAGGGAGGGCCATGCAGCGGTGCTGATGTGCAGCAGCTGAGAATGTGCCTTATAAACGCCACTCTATAAAAATATGGGTCCTTGGTCTCTCTGCCCCTGTCCCAGCCCTGCTGCCTTCTCTGCCTCTGCTGAGCATCTCTCATCCCCTGCCAGGCACTCAGCACACACCGAGCTGCAGGGATGAAAGAGGCTTCAGGAAGCAGCATGCTGAGATTCAAGGCCTCCCAGGCCTCCAATCAGGCCCCCCTGAAGACAAAAAGCCTAGGGCTAAAGACCAAATTCTAATTATAACAACAGATCTGCAGTCATTCCTGATCATGTCAAGCTCTTCAATGAGGAATTAAACAAGTTATAAAACAGGAGCGCTGTCTTGTGTTTCCCTGTAGCAGTTATGGTGTGATGTTTTAAATACACAGCTAAGTCTAAACAACATGTGAAAGGAACTTTAAAGTTAATTATGTGAATGACAGAGGAAAACAATATTGGTGCATTAGACACTTCCTTTCCTCTCCACCAGCATGATTTACTGCCAAATATCACTAGTTTTAGGCTGTGGTAACACCACTGAGTGCAGTGGGGATGACGACTTAGTGGAGTCAGCAAAAAGTTAATAAAATGTGGCTGCTGGAACTAAAAGGAGATTTTGCACTGAAGAATATGGCCATCCAGTCCCAGAATACCTCACCAGCAAGCACTATGGGTCACTTTGTGTCTTTGGAACAAGGCAGAGCAACTTTTCGAGAAACAACATTGGAGCGTACCTCAGACATGATTTCCACACTGAAAATCAAAATTGCTGGGAAAAAAACTGATGTCACAACTAACTAGAATAAAATCACAGTGGTTCCTTCCAGGCTGAGAACTGATGAAACTTACTAATAGCAGGTTGTCTAGAGATGAAATCATAGAATCTTAGAATCGTTTGAGTTTGAAGGGACCCTCAAAGACCAGCTAGTCCAACTCCTCTGTAATGAACAGGGATGCCTACAGCTAGATCATGTTGCTCAGAGCCCCATCCAGCCTGACCTTGAATGTCTCCACGGATGGGACGTCCACCACATCTCTATGCAACCTGTCCCAGTGCCTTGCCACCCTCACTGTAAAAAACAACTTCTTTATATCCAGTATAAGTCTCCTCTTTTTTAATTTGAAACCATTTCCCTTTATCCTGTCACAGCAGGTCCTGCTGAAGAATCTCTCTCCTTCTTTCTTATAGCCCCTCTTTAGATACTGAAAAGAGATGGGGAGAACCATAATAGTATGAGCACAACCTGAGCCCTACAGTCCCTTCCTTGATGTCTTCTGCATCTCTGCAGCGTGGGTGGTATTTTACGCTTGTTTCATTTCTCCTCAGCTGGGTGTGGATGTCTGTAAGAGGTGTGAAACAGAGTGGGGCTGGAGTGAAGGATGAGAAAAACAGCCTGCGATAAGGTTGTTTCTCCTCACAAAATCTGCTTCTTGCCTCTAGCATAGCTGACTACAAACATGGCAGAAGGGTATTCCTACTGGTTCAATAACAAGTGTTTGTAGAGCACTTAGCTCAGTAAAATAGTAATAAATAATATTTATTACATTATACCCAAAAGAAGCCACGAACTTGATTTGTGAAGTGATTTTATAGAGATCCACAAAGGTGGAGAACTCAGGCTGAGGAAAATGTCTGACACATGAGCAAACTGCGCAGCACAGTATCCAAATGGAAAAAAATAAGCAAAAAAAAAAGCCGTGTCTTAGCTGCAGTAACAACAGCAAGCTGCAAAGTGCAGAGCACTTTGTTTTAGATTCATCAAACCAGTCTGCATTTAACATCCCCTGTCAACTGTCAGTTAAAACTCACCTCTGCTCAAATAATTGCATATTGCCTTTCCTGGATCTCCACGGCTTCAAGGTCTCTGAAACAGCTTGTGCTGGATACAGGGGAAGATTCCTACACTGCCATGCAATATCTAGCTTGCCTTTAAAACATTTCTGATCCAGACTAGATGTTGTAATGAATAAGGATTTACTTGGTGTATGAGGGGCCTACTTTGACAGCCTAATCACAGAGGAACCTGTCCGCAGCTGCCCTGCTTCCCCTGGAGACCCACAGGGATCTTGGTGTGGATTTGGGATTTTGTCAATGAATTGCTCCCTGGAGGCAGCTTAGGGAACGGGTTTCTCTGTGGGCAGAAAGACTGCAAAATTTGTAGAGTTGGTTCCATATTGCCTGTAGAGATGGATTCTGCTGCTGGTGCTGGGTCATTCTGCAAGGGAGGTGCCACGGCACGTATCTTACTGCCCCTGCAGAGTGGCCCACCTAGCTGGGACATGGGGCACACCTGCAGTCTTTATTTTTAAGGGAAATTAAATAACAATAATAATAATAAAAGAAGAAGAAGAAAGAAAGAATTTAAGTACTTATCTATAAAACCAATACAGGACCAGATTCATCCTCCAGTTTTGTAGTGCCTACAGTTTCAAGACAGAAGGGACCACCCAACACCCTTCAGTCTGCCATCTTGCATGTAACTAACAGATCATTTCATTTTAACCGCTTTTCCCTACAGTGAGCCCAAGAGCTTGTGCATTCAAAAGGCAGATCAGTCTCGATTTGGAGCCCTCAAAACATGGAAAGCCCACCATAGCAATTAATCATCTCTGTTAAAAATGTGAGATTTCCATCCCATGAATTGATTTGGCTTTGATTCGCCTCAATTGTTTCTCATTTGGATGCCAGGTTAGGTAGCCATTTGGGGTCCATTTAATCTCTGTGGAGTTGCATAACCATTTTAATTCAAGCCCCATTCCAGCTCCCTCCTGCCAAGCTAACCTCTCTGAGGGACTCCCTGGAAGGTGTTGTCTTTGGCCCATTAATCATTTTGGGACTGCTTTCTGCATGCTCCTATTTTTCTACGTGAATTTTGAAGCATGGACGCTAGAATGATATGCTTTTCCAGTCTAGGTTTCCCATATTTTGCGTGGTGTGAATTGCACTCCTGTCCTTCCTCTGTTCCTATCAACTGAATCATGTGGCAGAGTTTCCAGTATTTCACTCAAGACTGATGTCAGGCTAGCTGGCACGGAGGAACCCAAGTCATCTGCTTTCCTGTTTGGAATACTGGCCAAAAATCAGCATTTTCCTGGGCTCCTGGAGGACTCCCAGTGGCTGAGAACCACTCCGTTCTCTTGCAGATGAGCTAATGGTCCCTGCAGCCAGGTCTTGCGGAGCCCTGACCCCTCCAATCTCCGGGCATGTGGTTATAAATAATTTTCTGTCTCTCAAAAGTTATTCAACAGTAACTCTGCTTACTAATGGAAAATATGCACTGTCCTCACTGAAAATAAGGATGTAAATTATTTGTTTCCAGTTGCAAAACAGAAATATTTACCCAATGCATCCGCCTTTCTCCATCGCTGAAAATTTCATCACCGCCCTGTAATCACACTTCACATCACCAGAAGCAATTTTCTTTCTTTAAAAGCAAACATTTTTGTTCTAAATTTGCTTTTTTCCCCACATCTTTAGCTCTCCTTGGCAGCTGCCTATATTTCATGCCTCTTGGTTACTATTTCTTGCAGTCTTTTGCCCTTTTTTTCCATTTGTTCCACACCAGAAAGAGGAGAATAATTTTCCATTCTGCTCTCATCATGCCTCTGATCCAGCATTTGAGGTCATTAGCATTTTCTGAATTTCAAAATGTGAGCGTAATCAGGTCCAGGAGGTCTAGACTGAAAACCATACCTATTCTGCTTAGAGAACTGTAATCCACTCCGGTGACCAACTACTAATATTCTATTATGTTTGTTACTTAGTTACAATATTGTTAACTATTTTGTAATATACAACACTGAAAAATTGTGCACTACAGCTCTGCATTTTCATTTTTTCTCAGCTGAACCTCAGCTTTCCAAAAATGCTAAGCCTGGCTCAAAGGGTAGATCCCTCAGTTTTGGTCACACACCCTGCTAATTCTCCATTACCCAAGGGCAGGAACAAACCTTCCATCCCTGACAAAGGGAAGAAAACCTGCTCGCTTACCAAAATAAGCCACTTAATGGCACACCTGTGTGACATGGTATATTTTCCCTGTTTTCCCTCTCACATTGGTAGGGTTTCCCAGGGAGTCTCCATGAGGCTTTCTGAGGCTCTCCAATGTGGCCATCATCAGCACCTGGCCTGAGGGCACCATTCCATACAAACACAATGAAGGACTTTTTTACTGTGAGGATGACAGAACTGGAACAGGTTGCCCAGAGAGGATTCTGCTTCTCTAGAGATATTTGAGATCTGGCTGGATGCTTACCTGTGCAACCTATTGTAGGGTATCTGCTTTAGCAAGGAGTTGGACTTGATGATCCCCAGATGTCCCTTCCAACCCACGGCTCTGTGATGCTGTGATTCCTGCTGCTTCACTCCTCCCATGTGGAAACCAGCTCTAGACAAGGGTGGTGCTGGTTGCCTGATGGCAAGTAACTTAAAAGTTCCAGAAGAAGCTATATAAAGCTGGGCATGGAGTGTTCCATACACGCCTCTGCAAAAAAATCTAATTTCCATTTCAGCTAGATAAACTGATTTCATAGGTCTCCCATAGATGAGTGTGCTTATTTATCAAGATTCATTTCAAAAGCCTCAGGGAATCGTGGGCCTGAGGATTTTGTTCAGAATCATTTCTGATGTTTGTAGTTTTAAAAGATTTCTGTCTGTTCTGTGTTATTTTAGTAATAAGCAAATTATCATAACATGCGATGGGCAAACACTGAGCCAGGGGCATTGTTAGAAAATTGGAACTGAATTAGTCAAATCTTAGATTAAATAATAATAACAAAAAACAACATATATAAAACCCAAATTTCCATGGCAGTAAAAGCTTAATTCATTATTTATAGAAGCAGCATTTCTGAAGACTCACAGGGATGATTCTGCTGCAGCTTAGTTTTGTTTAATCAGGCTTTGAATTAATTAACATAATTAGTCACTATGGGGGGGGGGGGGTGGATAACTTGGACTGATTTTGTGGAGTCTTTTGTTCTGCTGGTTCAGGTCTTACAGCTTGATTTATATGTGGCTGGAGGGGTTTATTTACAAGAGCAATTAATGCTGCATAAAATTGATTACAACCTAATTTTAGCTGCAAAACCATGTTGCTGTTTGCGTTCACCATGAGGAGCTGCAGCAACTTCAGAGGAAAATCAGCCGAGCTTAATCCTGCAGTTGAGCAGCAGTGACTGATAGACTGACAGCCAGGAGCACCCTGGCCATAGTGATGGTCTGGAATCTCCTCATTTAAAAAGGAATGTAAGTAAGGCCAAAAGCTGTTAGTAGGACTAAATTCAAAGGTAAGACTGAAGGAACAATGCAGCAAATCACAATGGGGTGGTTCCCACTTCTGCTGCTGTACTGGAACAGCTCCATGGCTGCAGGTAGAAATAGAAAAGCCGTGTAAATCATAGAATCATAGACTGGTTTGAGATGGAAGGGACCCTAAAAGGTCATCTAGTCCAACTCCCCTGCAATGAACATGGACACCTACAGCTTGATCAGGTTGCTGAGAGGCTTGTCCAGCCTGACCTTGAAGGTGTCCAAGGATGGGACATCCACCACATCTCTGGGCAACCTGTTCCAGTGCTTTATTGTAAAATAAACCTTTTTCTTATCTTCAAATTCTCTCCTCTGACTGAGTGTAGTATTTATTAAGCCTATTGTTGGCCTAAGCAATTGGCCACTGCTTGTGTTACTTCTTCCAAAAAAAAAAAAAGGAGGCATGAAGAGCCTTGCTGTGGAAATTCCTGCTCTTGGCTTTCCTTATAAATAATAGTGAAGCCAAAAGAATTCTAGACATCAGTGAACTGCTGATTTGCCACCTATATGTAGCATATATAAAATGCATGTAGACGGATATGGAATTTGGTATTTGATGTGGACTACTTATGCCTGCGGAGGTTCCCAGCCTATCAAACTATTTCAGAAATAAGCTACTGTGCAAAGTGTCTGGCACTCAGTGTTGTTCTTTCAGGTGACATTTTTAATAACGGTGCCATCAAAATACAATAAGAATCTAATTTGAAGTATAAGGCCCTGGGTATTTTTAAGTAGAGCAGATGTGAAGTTTCTAAACAAGATATCCTTGAGCTTTGGCTTTGAAAAAGAAAGAAGACATTTCACACAGCTAATGACATCTCATTTGTTCAAAGGCTTAGCTCGACATTTCCAGGAACAGTTCTTTTTTGATGAAAGACTACCTGGAAAGAAATGTCATGTGGAAAGGAGGAGCTTGGATTTGTTAGGTTGTTAGGTTTTGTTTCTTTTTCATAAGAAGGAAGAAATGAAGATGGTGAAAGAGGAAAAAAACAACCACCACAACTAAACAACTTAAAATTTAACAAAGATGTAGCATGTCTCCATAATGTCTAGCATAAAATTACCATAAAAAACGTATTAATTCATGACCCTTAAATCAGCTCCTTCAGCAAATAAGATTATCTTCATTTTCCAATAAAATATTTAATTATTTTATGCCTGCAAGTTTTCCAGTCTAACAATGTTGGGTTTTTTTTCTCCTTTTTCTTCCTTTTGTGCTATTTCCAGACAAGGGTCCCATTACCCCACATAGCGTGAGGATGAAGCAGGACAGGTGCTACCTGCCTGCATCCCACCCCAACGCACGAGGTCTGGTCATGCACAGTCCCTCAGCAGGGAGTTATATGTGTATTTGCACTGGGAAAGGAGGAAGAGCAGGAGGGATTGGCTCCCTCTGTGTGCACCAAGCTGTCCACAAGTGCCATGTGCTGTCTGCAGTTTCTCCTTGGACCTCTTAGAGCTAGGCTGGGCAAATATTATTTGCAAATACATTATTTAGCATACATTGATCTTCTTCACAGAATATGCTCTCTGACTAATTGTCTCTGCAGTAGCCTACCAGCCCTAGCACCATTCATGTATTATTAGTTGAATAATTTATGAGATCAGCAAAGACAAAATGCATTGAATAATTTATTCAAAGAAAAATTGCTCCCAGTATTTGGTTAGCTCTAATTAGAACCTCTTTTCAGCCAGATTACCCACATACATACACGTGCTTGGGCATTCATACATGTGGCCACATGCCTCATTGCTGTCCCTTGCTGTTGGAGGACCAGGGCAAGTCTGCACGCTGCAGAACAGCTTTTCCCTAGCCCTCCTGGAATGTTTCCAGCCATCCCATTTCAGCTGCAAATCTTCTTATCTTTGGGGCAAGATACACGTGAGCTCCTTGGGCAAGGGGAAGCTTCACTGACCACAGTGAACTGCCAGACAATGACATACCGGCATCTTCCGTCGGTTACCTGATTTTTCACAGCTAATTTAGGGGCAGGTATTTCAGGTGAAGTGTCAGCTTTAATTCACAGCCCCTTCAAAGCTGCCCTCATATGGAGCCACATAACCTCGCAGCGTCTGGTACCTCCAGGTCAGGGCTGAGGGCAGCAGAAAGATTTTCCGGACAGTGCAGCTGTTTGCACCGTAGTGAACCACGTGGAAAAACAAAGGGCTATCATTTAGCCAAGATAACCTTTGTGATAACCTTGCAAATGCTGACATAAACCATACACACTACTCAATCTCAGAAAGGCAAAGACGAACCTTCCAAAAACTTGCAAACTGCGAAACTTACATAGTGGCATAACAAGGAGTTTCCATAGTAGGGAGGGACCTCATATTCAGGTCCAAACTTTAAGCCCCCTGTGACACAGGGAGTGGAAGGTCATCTCCAATAACATCATATGTGCATCTAATGAGAAAGTATCCAAATTAGGCTTGATGTCATTGTGTGCCTCCACTGTGTCTGCATCTTTTATTTAGATAGCTGGGCAAGATAAATGGGGCAGATATGCAGAGCAACTCAAATTGCAACAAAGAAAATAAAACAGAAACCTCAAATTGGTCATCTTGAAGGATAAAGCTGCATCTTCTGTGGTTGATTTGCTTCCAATTATTTTTTTTTTCTTGTTCAGCTTTTGTTAGAGCTCCCAGAGCTGCCCTAATGGAAGAAAAAAAAGAGTAATGGAGGTAATTGGGAACATCCTGAATAACCTAATTCCAGTGTCCCTACGGCATGACTAGACACCTAAAGGATGTCTCCAGGACAATGTCAGCCAGCATGGAGGGCTGCTGCAAGGGGAGCAGAGTGAACTCTCTCTTTTTAAAAGCTTTGTGGCACTTCCATTTAAAAAAAAAAAAATACCACTTGGGAAGCATTTTCTTTTATGTCTGACAGGTTTCCCTTCTTGCCTTTAATATATGATGTGTTACAGCAAGTGGAGTTCATCCATTCGTTAATCACCCTTTCTGTTGGCACTGCACAGACAGTACGTTGTTTCATACACAGGATTCAGGGACCCAAGTGTCAGAGGAGGTCAGCGTTGGGAGGCAGCACTTACAAGTGGGAGGACAACGCTGTGGCTTGAGCACCTTTGCTGGGACATCAGTGTACAAGGCTTCTGCTCCAGCCACAGGTTCCTCAGCACAGCAGTGGCCATGCAGGTGCATGAACACAGCAGGAGTGTACCAGATGCGTTGCTGTCAACAGCTGTGTGTCCAGAACCATGTCCCAGTGCCACCTTGGATTTCATTTCTCTGGATGCTTTCAGGAAGAATGGGGACAACTATGAAGTGCCCGGGCCCCCAGCAACAGGGATGCATCAGTAAATGGAAGTAACTCAACTCAGTAAATGGTTGGCCCAGGCTGTCTTCAAAACTGCCCTGTCTGTTTTGTGAGGGCCCTCACTCCAAAGAACTGGCATCGGTGAAGTGTGGGGAATGAGACTGATTTTAAATTCCCCACCTGGAAAGTAAATACCAAAGTCATAAGCTGCTGTCACCTTTAGTACCTACAGGGACTGGCCATGTCAAACACGATTAGCACTTGCCGGGGAGAGAAGGACCTCTTCTCCCAGTGTTTACTGCATCTTCTGTCCAGAGCCCTCTCACAGCACTGAGCAGGGACGGTGATGTGTCAGCTCCAGAGGTGACACACTGCCACAGTGCAGCATAGTTCCTGGGCACTAATCGTTATTTTTAACACTACATGTGTGCCAGGGTATTTTAGTGTGGAAGGATGTGCAGTGAGTTGGGTCAGAGCATGAAGTTTGATTATTTTTCCATAAAGTGAGAGCTTTGCAAATTTCAGGCTTGGCTAAATATTTGCTGCCCTTTTTTTAAGGATTTTATTTACAAGAGCATCAAAATGAAAGTGACAGAAGTGACAGCAAGTAAATTACCACTGCCTAATTGGGTCCAAAGATAGTTTAGGGCCTGAAATGTCCCTTCATGTAGACTGTCAGAGAAAAGAAGAGCATACCAGACACATGCTCATTGGCTTTACCAGTTCTTAAATTGCTTATTTTTGTGCTAATCACTGAAGTGTGAAAAACATGCTATGTTCCTCCCTGCTGCTTTTTCCATAACCATAGACTTGGAGGACTTGCAGTTCGAGATGTTTAGTCATCATTAGACACCGAGACAAAGTTATCAGGCAGTGTTTATTGACTTGGTTGAATTACAGAATCGTTACAGTTGGACAAGACCACTAGGATCATCTAGTTCAACCATCAACTCATTCCCACCATGCCAACTAACCATGTCCCTCAGTGCCACATCCACACAGTTTTTGAGTCTCAGAAGCTCTACTGCTCTGAATGTCTCAGGTAGTCCTGCTCAGTGATGGCTGGCTTCAGGGCTAAAAATGCCAGGTATTGGCTTCTGCGCTGGTGAATAAACCTCATTTCTTGACAGTGAGAGCCCAAAATGTCACAGAAGTACTTGTGCATCCTTGCAGAACTGTCCCTCAAAAGTGGCCAGCACAGGCATAGCCCTTGTCACCATGTCGATGGCTTCAAGGTTTTATGTCACAGCAGTTTAGATCACCGGGACTGAATTACTGCTTGAGAATAAACTTTTTAGTTAAAGGTCACTGTTTTCTTAGAGGATTTTGTTCAAAGGCAAGCATGTTTTTTTTGTTCACTAGTTTTTTAAAGAGATAAATGGAGATAATTCCTCAAACATTTTCATATATCTATAGTGTTAGGTGCACATTACAAATCTGGAGATAGAAAAATAAAGCTCCAACCTCTACATGGCATTGTAAGATGACTCTAAAAAGCACAAGAACACTGAGGCAGCACAGCTTATCCCACAGTATTCAAAACAAAGAAAGGGCACGCCGGGCTGTGGAGTTTAAAAAAGCCCTGTGACTGAGTTACGTGAAAAAGGGCTCAACCACAGAAGAAAATACAGCTAGGCTAACAGGGAAGCTGTCGCTTTTAAAGATGTGGAGACTTGCTAGATCCAATCTATCATCAGAAACCAAACTTGTGAAATTTACCTTGTTCAATAGCAAAAAGAAAAATGAATAGGAAGCATCGTTCTAAAAAGAATGCTTTAGAAAAAAAACATAATCCTCTTTTCATGGAGTTTTATTACAGAAAGTGGCAATTCTGCACACATTTTATCTACTTCTATGAATAAATGTGTTAAGCTTGAGAAGCTGGAGTCCATTATATGGTTCCACAGTCAGATAGCACGAGTCCCTATTGCTTACGCAGCTATAAGATGTGTTATCATGCAGTAGAAATGTAGCATATATGCAATGAGCCCTCTCAGAAGGTCTGCAAATCCAGCACGAAAGTTAGATTTTAATCTTTTTTTAACCTTGCTTTTGTTCTTGATTCCCAGTGGAAGGGGAATCCCAAGAAGGGAGGAGGAGAGCCAAAAGCAAGGCGTGATAGAAAGCTCAGTATTTCAAACACGAATTCAACCCTGACATCCTGCTGAAACTGGTGAGTTTGGAGTGCAGCTCCAATAGAGGAAGTTTCCCAAATCCACAAAATCAGGCTGTGGGGTGAACAGAGGGCAGAGCTGATTGGGAGGCAAGATAATACATGTCCATACCTGCTGGAACCTGTGATTTGGAATGACAGCTGCAATACTTTGAATGCTTTTCGCCACCGCTTTTGCAGGATACAGGGGGCTCCTGGATCCGTTTAAAATCTGTGACCTGTATCTGACCTTTCTTCAGATCACTGCCAGCCTGCACAGAGAGTGAGGGACTTCGCTGCTGCAGTGCGAATTGTTAAATATTACTGTTTTCTCTGGGGAAGAAGCATAGGCATGCTTTGCTGTTCCTGCCAAAATACACTGCGGTTTTTCCATTGATCACCAGAGGACAAAAATGACAATTTCATCCTTCTACCCCAGGGATGGGGCAGGGCAGCATCCATTACCTCTCTGGAAAACCTGTTGGAGTGCTTCATTATCCTTATTGTAAAATCTTTTCTCCTACATCCAATATAAATTTCCCCTGTTTTAGTTTGAAACCATTTCCCCTTGTCCTGTCACAACAGACACTGCTGAAGAGTTTGTCCTCTGTGTAACACCTGTGTCCATAATCCACTTGAGTCAAATTTAATCCTGGCAATGAGAAATTGGCAAAATCCCCAAGAAAAGAGCTCTGGAAGTACAGGTGAAGAATGGACTCCTGAGCAGCAATCACTAACCTACCATTGGACCTCAGAAATCTTTGCGAGCTTCAGTGGAGGTTAGATGCTTGGTACAGATGTGCCTTTTATGTAACAGAAGAGAAGACAACATGACTTACAAGATATTAAATGAATTTCACTCTGTACTACCTATTAACATAGAGTCACTTCTAATGATTCCTGCAGATTCTTTAAACAGTTGTGTTGGACAGTTCCATAAGGACTCAAGTAATTGTTTAAGGACAGGAAAAAGTAAACAAATTTAATGCAATGGATGTAGACTGCAAGCTTTTTTCCTGCTTCTCACAGTGCAGTATTTTTAACTTCGTAGAATCACAGAATATCGCGAGCTGGAAGGGATCCACAAGGATCACAGAGCCCAGATCCTGGCTCCACACAGCACCACCCCAAATCCAAACCCTATGTCTGAGTGTGATGTCCAAACACAGCTTGAACTCCGGCACTCCTTATGCTACCTTCCTCCTTTCTCTAGAAAATATACACTGGCACACAGGTGAATGTATGTACTTGGGTTTTGTTCTGAAACACTACTTCTTGCAAAAGAAAGAAAGCCTTGAGAGTATTTCAGACTGTCTTTTATAGTTCCTGAGGCTATAATTAAAACATGTTTTATGCATGCAAATCCAGGGACATAAATATTTACAAATTTTGTGCAGTGCCTTATTTTTTCCCTTGAAGTCCAAGAGGATCTAGTAGAAAATAACAACTCCTTCACATGCAGCTTCAGCAACTACATTTTCATTTACGGGGAAAAAAGCAAAATGTGGTTTTCCTTGCAACCACAAATAAAAGACTGCACGTGCATGAATAGCTGAAAAGGTGCTGCATGATTTTTCAGTGATGAAAGGCACCAGGCCAGTATTCTGTGAAGTTTGCCAGGCAAATTCAAGGGCTTCTTCTCCCTCTATTTGTGCTCCCCACGTGTCTTGCACTGCATGATTTATTTATTAAGAATATTAAGCTTCATTCAGGTTAGTGCTGAAAAAGAGAAAAGCAATATATTTGTAATTTCTGGCTGCTCTCACCTGCTGGGTCTGCTTGCTGTTAAGACAAATGTGCATAACCAGAGAAGCTGTGCAAGCAAAGAGGCATACAATAAAGTGCTGTTAAAGAAAAGCTCACTATTGTGTACTAGAAGGTATGCTGCAATCAGTGCTAACAGCTTCCTCAGAAAGAGTGTACACGGTAAATATTTCTGAGAAGTGCCTACCAGATGGATGCTTTGACTCACAAGAGAGGGCTGTAGTATGCATCACTCCCATTTGCTGATACCTCTTGGATGAGGCAAGCAAGGGTTTCTTACTTAATGAGAACACGGAAGATGTCGGTCCCAGTGCTTTCACTGCTTGTAATGTAATTCTGAATCTTATTCTATTATTTTTTCCCTTAAAGCACTTTCACTTGCAGCTCTGTGAACCTACCATAATTAGGGCTTTCATTTTTTGCTAGAAGGAATTTCAGAGTTCTCATGTGTTATGGAAGAAATGTTTAAAATATAGCCCAAACCTTAAACAAAACAAAACAAAACAAAAGGAGAAAGGAAAAACACAACTAATTAAGTAAAACCCAACATCACCGTTTCTATTGACTTCATTATTTCATCTGGCAAGGCTGACACTGTGTGTGCACACATTTTTGGCCTCACAAAACAGCTGACAAAGCTCCAATCTGCAGGTCACCGTCACTCTGGCTCAGAGTAGCAAAAGTGTTTGTTGAAAAGATGGCTACAAATGGTTGCACAGTGTGCCACCAAACCCCTCAGCAGCACCACTGCTGAGGTTCGTGTGGTTCTGAGCTGTAGTAGCCTGGCTGAGCCTGAATGATCCCTCACTCGCCTTGCTTTTACCCTCATTGCTGCGCACATGCAGGCAGTCCACATTCCTCCTAGGCATCCAACACCGGCACTCTGAGTCCTGTTTTTTGTGAAGTCCTGAACTACTGAAACCATGTCCACCGAGGCATCTGATGGATGTGCCTTATTAACTCTCTTCAGGTTCCCTAGAACAGGACATAAGCACCTTTCTCAGTGTAGCTGTGCTCATCTTTGGTCTTGTGACATACACAATTTGTGATATACAAAGGTCTTGTAGCACAGCATCCTGCTTTTCCAGCACTGAAATATGATCTTTTCTCGTGTCAGAGCTGCTCATCTTATTCTTCGAAAGTGTAACAGTGCAGCACCAGAAGAAGCTCTGTGACTCCCATTCCCATAGTCCTATTTTCCTTAGTTATGGTCACAGGAGACGTGTTCAGGTTGGAAAACAAACAGATCTGGGACTGTTCTCTGGAACTGAGGGCAACTGGCCCAATGAACAGGAGCCTGCATGCCACACTTGTAACAGTCTGTACCAGTGGAGGTGACCCACTGTTGCTGTCGCCACTGCAGAAGCATACCATCCACTGCTTCACTGTGCTCACATCAACTGTTTGGTCTTCATAAATGTTCAGCATGCCTTGATGAATGTCTATGAATTCCATTATTTCTACATGGAGGAACTCAGGGACACACCTGTGTTTCATCAGCACTTCCATGTCAGACGCCATATTGTCAGACTGCCCCTCTGCTGCCATCTGTCACAAAGCAACAACATGTAATGGAACAATGGTGTTAAGGCCCAGCCCCTACGGTCATACCATCAACATCTCGCATCTGACATCATGGGCCAATATCACAAAATAGGAAGCATTACCTTCAGAGCAGCCCTCATAAAATATATAGTATAGTTAATTTATATAAATGACAAAACTTAATTTTTAATGGTTGTTTTTTGTTTGTTTGTTTGTTTATTTTACTAAAACAAATAAAAAAGAGAGTAACAAAACCAAAAAAATCTAATGGGATATGTGACCCTTTTGCTGTTCACAGGACTGTGTTTAGCCAACATACCCAAATGTGTAAAATATTTAACCACAAATTAAGTTACGTTCTGGTTTCAGCCCAGGCAGCATTAACAGCAGATTGATATTTGGTTGGTACTGGTGACACTTGTGCACTCAGGGCCAGGAAGGGCTTCTCAGTGGGAAGAGCTGCTGCCATAATGGCACAGGGCAGAGATTGGGCTGCAGTGTGAGCTGTGCCAGGTCACAGGTTGGACGTGTCTGGTATAAACCAAGATCAGAAAGCATGACCACGAGAAATGGTCAATAAAGCCCTGTTTGAATGTGGCACAAGGAATATTTTCTTTTCTAGACGTCTAGGAAAAAGGTTTTATTCATTTTGTTTTCTTCTCCCTCTTACAGTGTGCCAGGAGATAAAATTGTTAGTATTATCCAGATGCAATTCACAGAACATTGTCAGATGAATCACTGGTGGGACACATGTACACACTAATATCTCGGCCTTGCTTTCTCACGTGTTGGTGTACATCAGTGAGATCACCACACAAAATCTGTGCAAGATCGGAATCAAGTCTACATGTAGTGACCGTTATTAAAGGAAAAACCCAAGTGCTTCCTTCCTATTATATCACACAGCATCGTTTGCCAAGCAGCATGCCAAGTTGCCTTCAGGCGTGTGATTAATACCAACAGAGTTCCAATAAAGCTTGCAAAGTGCACAGCCCTGATCTCCCTGGAGAGTCAGCAACAACAACGAGCAAAGCCTAAATGATGCTGTTCTTCATCCCTCAGTCACCAGGGGCTTCCTGCCTTTTCCTCGTTTCTGAGTATTAATCTTCATTTCTTTTCCAGAATGATGACATTTCTCAGCAGTGAATATTTTTATCAGCTTGCTACTTACACAAGGCACCAGGCACTCATTTCAAAAACCCATTGAAAGAATTTTGCCTTGGATTGCAACCTTCATTTCTTTAGAATCTGTTTATTCTCTTATTTACACACTGTCTTCCAATTTGCTGTGGTCCATTTTTTTTTTTTTTTTCCCCTGCTGTAAATTACAACCCCAAGCTCCTTTGGCGAAGGGATTACTTTCAAAGATACCTTAGTTATACTACATGTCTCTAATGCACATCACTAAGTGCAGATTCCTTTCCAGCCTGAGTAGCAGCTAGCTGGAACGTCAATTTTCAATACAAGGGGACAATAGTAAGTGTAGATTTGTATTAACACACGGCCGAATCCAAACGCTTTTACCCAGGCAGAACTCCCAAGGGCCAAATTCTCATTTACACAGAAACCTCTTTATACCAATCCAGCAGTGGAAAGAGACCTAACAGTGGCTACAAGGACATGCTTGCTGATCAAGCTGGAATTTAATTTTATAAAGGGTTCTAATACCAGCATTTAACTGCAGTGTCCTGGGAGGCCCTGCATTTGCACTGAAGTACAGTAGGGAACCAAGCACTTAAATTGTCAGCAGCATAGTTCAACATAGTTCTGGGAGAATAAATGCAAATCCAGCATGGTTTTATTGTCAGAAAAGTCTGACAGGATACAAGATACTTAAAGTGGAGTCGAATCTAATGCATTAGGACATTAATTGGTCATGTGGAGGTGATGAGACGCACAGGTTGCATCATTTCACTATACACACAGATTTTAAGAGAGTGTAAATGAGTAAAAAGAACTGCTGGTTTTGTACAGCACCATCCACTGCCCATCCCTGGAGGCAGAAAATGAGAGGTGGTAAGCCAGGAGTCTGATCTGGGATGGCAGATTCATTTATGCCACAGGAAAAACAGACATTTCACTAGGAATCGGCATCATTTTTAGTATTGTGTGATCTGTCATTCTAAGCACAGACTGATTTACAAGCCAGGCACCCTTCTCAGCCAGCAAGATTTGCTCAAACTTATGATCTCAGACCTCTGTAGAAGAGGTCCTGAAGTACCCTGACTCTATTGTAACCTGCCCTTTAGAGTTACCAGGCAAATAATTTATCTGCACACAGCTCATCTTCTGGCCCTCCCACCTGGCAACTTTAATTTTACAAAAGTTATTTGAGAAAACACCCATGGGATATTTAAAATGAGGGAACGTGTGAATCATAGAATCCTTAGAGTTGGAAGGGACCTTTAAAGGTCATCTAGTTCAACTCCCCTGCAATGAACAGGGACACGCGCAGCTAGATCAGGTTGCTCAGAGCCTGGTCCAGACTGGCCTTGCAGGTGGGGGACAGTTTTGCATCACCTAGAGCTCCAAACTGTAGAGGCTGTTCCTGTATGAGGTTTTATTAAATAAGCCCTAAGACTGAACAGGCAGCAGGTGACACTTTGCAGCGCAGGGATACTGATATCACACGCTTCAGCAATAAAGACCTGCAGCTCTCTGTGGCAATTCCTCTGGTGTTTGCCTTGCAGCATATGGCACTGGAGCCTTGCTCCCAGAGGTGTTGTTGTCCACATTACAGTTGTTATTTTTTAATTGGAAAACGTTAATCATATCTGTAGTTAATGCTTCTGCATGCAACACTTTGGTTATTTACTTGTCCTGCAGTGTTTACATTACAGGAAAAAGAGAAGGACTGGGGCTAGCTCTAGACTGTTGTCCAGACACCCATCATCTTTCCAAGAGTTCCAGTGGTCAAAATTCCCTCATCCTCAGTTTGACAGAGAATCCTGCTTCAAAACGTAGGAAAGCATGAAAGTGGGAGTCCATTGCAGCCCATTCCCAGACCAGCATAATCTGTCAGGGAGATACAGCCTCCTGGAGCAAATGTTTCAGTTCTGAGAACAAGAAATTCTGCCATGGAAAACTGAAGAATGGTCTGCCCATTTGCCCAAGGGAAAATCTTTTCCAAACTCTAATCTATAACTACCTGCCTTAGGTCACGTAGCACAGTGATTTATATCCCATGACCCTATCGAATGTAACACTTTTCATTATCTGTCAAAACAGTTAATCCTTCTTGACATCTAGGCCCTACTGTGGGACAGATCCTGGCACATTCCAGCTGATTTGGGCCATTCCGTTCATCTTCAGTAACCAGAAATCAGAATTATCCTGGAAGATGTGGAATTTCCAGGTGGTGTAGATGCAACTGCCCTTCCCATTACTCCACACTAGCATTGCTTTTGCCCTCTGTACAGCCTGCTGGGATTTCTGCAAGAAACAAACATGTATGATGTGGTCATTCTCTGCTTTCTTTTTGACAGTAGGATGTCATGGAGAAAGCAGAACAAAACAAAAAAAAACCAACCCTAACTTCATTAATCATATATCCATCTGAAATTGTGTGGCTACACACATATGTGAGGTTAAAAACTTTGCCTAAATGAGGAGGCCCTCCTCTGCAACGAGATGAGCAACCAATGCAGATATATAAAAGTGACTTTAGACAGTGGAAACATCAGCCAGTAGGTGGATTAAATAAACCAGAGATTGAGCTGGGAGGAGAGAAAGAAGAAAAGGATAGAAAGGAAGCAAAGCTAACAATTAGGTGTAGAGAGCTGCTTCTGTGGAAGCTGAAGTGGGAGGGTTGTGCACGGAGAAGCATTTGTTTGGGTTGTCAAGAAGAACAGAAAGTAGAAACCACAGCAAAAGGGGAAGAACAATAAATTTGGATTGGTTCAAGTACTCTTTGAATTGAAATATCTGTTTTGAAACTGAAAATGCTCATATCTGACCAGGACTTCTCTATTGACTCACACAGAGCCATCCTTTCTTCTGAAGACAGAAGAAGAGTGACGGTCCTACTTCAAGGCATATTAAGTCCTGGCACCCCAGAGGCTTCCCAGCACAAGCACAGACACATGCACACTTGAACACATGCATGCACAAGCAAACAATGTGTGCACACATGCACATGAGCACAGAGTGACAGGTTCAGAACTACATTTAGCTTCTCAGAAAAACTATGGTTTGCATAATGGACCATGAAAATAAATCTGCACAGACTGCATTGGTATCAAAAATCTATACCCACAGCTGCTTGGTAGCCACCTGCCCTGGCTGCTGAATACCAAGCAGAACACTCTATCTGCTAGTCCAATTTGCAATTCTGCTCATCTTGAGTTGAGAAGAAGCAGCAAACACCACCAGAATGACAAGCTGATAGTAACAATACTGCAGCAATACGCTATGGGAGTAAGCAAAGGAGAGAAAGAAAGGGCATTTCCAAATGAGATCGAAGCGTGATGCTGACATTATCACAGCCCAGGGAGAGGGATGAAACCTTCCAGCTTATTTCATTTTAAAACCTTATGTTTCTTCAGATTTCCATTTCCAGAGGTGAGCAGCCAATTTATTTTCTCTATGAATAATTCAGCCTTGCTGTGTATTTACTACTTCAGACAGCATCTCTACCTTTGCATGTAACAGTTGCATATCCTCTGTGTTCTGGAGATTTCCCCTTTCCTATTACAAAATGTTTGTAAGTTTTTGTGGTCTTTGGCTCAGACACAAAATGCGTAGAAGGTGTTATCAGGAAAAGGACTGTGCAGAACTCAGAACTCAGGAGAAATTAAACGGTACCAGGGCAGACTGAAAGGTTAGTCTTAGAGATCCAGCTTGCTGTGTGAGCTTCTCCAAAATGCAGACTGGGGGAAAGTTTCCTATCCCAAGAAAAAAATTCTCTGAAAATGAGGGACCCAGGTCCAAATCACCTCAAAATTCAGGAGACATTTGAGTTTGAGGCTCTGTGTATTCTAAATATAAATAAGAGGTGCAGTGAGAGAAGGGGCTCTCTTTGTAATCCGGGCACTTAGTGATGAGCACAAACTGAAGCAAACTGGAAATCTGAAGCAGATACCAAACTTTGTGCTCAAGCTTGAAATTAAATTTCACCCCACTAAGTTCCAGCTCTTTCAAGTGTGAAATAAACCTCATTAACTGAGCCAAGCAGATAAAAGGGAGACAGACACCCTTCTTATGCCAGGCTGGTGCTGAAAGGATGAGAAGCTACTTGTGTAAGGCAAGCATGCTTTATACTCTGTGCAAATAATAAAACAAAGCTATATTGGCATTTTAGGTGATAATGTATGTGCAATTGCAAAGCCCCAGTCTAAGGGTGTCTCTTTCTCTCTCCTCACACCAAGACCATGGCAGCCTTCTAGGAACTGAGCTGAAACTTGTCTGAACCCCCATATATGACCTGGATGAAAATTCTTTCCCCCCAAGATCAGTTGATAGAAGTTCAGATAATAATCTGCTATTGCTGTCCATAAGCTTAGGGCTGGCTGCTCTCTCATCAAACATACGGCATGCTTGAGAACTTGTCCAGAGCGAAATGTGGCAAGAGAACAAAATTTGGTCCAGACAGCCAGGGCAAAAAAGGCAGGCTTTGCAGTGAGGCATCCCTGAAAGCAAGAATAAAAAGCTCATCTTCCTTCCTTCCCAACAAATAGCACAATAAATACTATTTGCAGTGCTGACAGAACTTCCTGAGGCTGAGATATACCCACTAGCTGGTCTTTTAGTGCAGACAAATAAGCAGGTACCAGAGTAAAGGTCAATGCAGTTTTTGTCCTACCCTAGGACTACACAAGAGTGTGTCAGTATGTAGATGGTGGCTTGACACAGCCATCCTGCTCTGTGCTTTAGGAGTGCTCAGTCCTGCACCCCAGAAGCAAGCATTCCTTCCTTTGACGTGTGGAAGGGTGTGAAGCAGAGTTCAGGAGTACCAGGGCATCCAGAGGTGGCTTCCAGGAGCTGTCACAGGACAAGGGCTGCCTGCCAAACAATAGTTGTGCCAATAGGGCATGCAAACATCCAGAAAGTATGTAGCATGAAACTATGGCTTCGTCATCAGGGAATGTCAGAAAGCAAACACAGAAAACCCCTCCACATAGTTTAACCAAATATGTGGCCTAGGAGGAGAGAGGAGTTTTATGTGACTGGAAGAGCTTTTTCCAGTGTGAGGCCATACTAAATATGAGAAGCATGAGTAAGAGCCATGGGAGAATGTGAGGAAATCCCTCTGGAGCAGCAGGAGGTCAGGCTCTGTTTCCTTGGACACGGACACAAACACAGGGTGTGCATTGGCGAACTCAAGTGCAGATGTGGCCTGGGGGCTCTGCACTGACTGGGAAGGACATGACCGAGCAACAGCACCACTGCATCACTCATATCTCTCTGAGAGCCCTCCTGGGCTCCTGCGATGCATGGCTTTCGATCTGTGACTTTGCAGGCCCTCAACAGAAAAGAAATATAGCTGTTTTATGCATCTGTGACTTCACAAAGTGAAATTCCTCCTGCAGCTGTTTCCGTGCCCTGCTCTGTCACACCACTAGCAGGAGGGATAGCATAAAGTTGCGTCTATCATCTCCTCACGTTATCAAGGCATTTGGGACAGTAATGTTTTCCAAGACTCCTTCACTCATCTTCAGGTGGTGGAAACTGCAAGCCTCAGAAAGCCAGATGCTTAGGCATGTAATTCGGGGACCAGCCTGGTTCAGTGAATCAAAAACAGTGCAAGAAAGGACCTTGACTCTGGTTACCATGAATGAGAGGAAGCTGGAATATGTGGCTTAAGCCCTTCAAGAATGTATACTCTGACCTAACTGAAATCTCTCAGGACATGTGAGCTCGAGACAAAAGAAGCAGATGATGTACGTCCATGTCCTCCTGCAGTGTGCATCTGGCATTTATATGAACAGGTGGATTGTACTCAGATGAAGACTTTCTGCAAGCTAATCTGATGATTCCTGTTTCTTTGTGTAAGAAATAAGAATACTTAGTAAAAGAGTAGAGTCACATGGGATGGAGTGGGAACTAATAAAATAGTGGTTAAAACTAATTATCCACAGCAGCAAGTTATCACAAACTTCAGCTAGGGTGAAAAATAAAGCAATCTGCTCTCAGGTAATTTGAGCACAAAAGCTAAGCACAGCAGTTGAACATTATATTTTCCATGTCTCTCTGCATACTTTTTATGGAATTTGTAATGTTCCCATCATTCAACCTTCTCAGCCTACCTCTGTCTGAGCAGCTCTGTAGTGCCACTGCCTCACCCTGCCTAAGGTGCTCTATCCCATTCCCTCCAAGGGCTGACAGAAGGCTGCCAGAGGAGAAGGTAAGACAAACTAGGCCCAAAATGTGAAAGCCCTGAGCAGATGCTATTATTCAAAGAACAAAAATTTGCTGGAACTCTTACTAAAACACATTCACTGAGATGTAAATGAGACATCACTAGCTAGTTCTTCTTTAAAAGGTCCCACTACTGCAGTACCCACATTTCAGAGGGGTGCTGATGCCAGCAAGACCTGCAGGTGTCAGGGTGATGCTTGTTCAATGGATGCACTGAGCTGCTGATTCCTTCTAGCAGGTGTGATGCTCTGAGCATGCTGTAGTGAAGAATATTCCCACCAGAGAACAGCTTTCCAAAACGGGAAACTTTTGCTTTTCCATCTGTCTCACTCAAACCCTGGCTTGAAACAATGATCTGCCAAAAGCCACGGTGCTTCTTCCTCAGCCTGAGTGTGACTGAGCCACTCTCTACCGCAGCTATCTGCTTGGATTTTCAAACCACTGTGTCCAGTGGTGACTATGAAACCAGCATCATAAAGCTGGTCTTGTAGTTCCCCAGCAGCACATCTTGTAGGCACTCATGAGAGCATGATCTCAGTCAGTCCCAAAGCAGGATGCATTCTCTCCTTAGGCTCTGCCAGAGCCAGGTCCCTCCTGCAGGAGAGCAAGAAACAATTCCCTAGAAAAGCACAGCTTTTGCTTTTACCAATGAACACTTCCAGATTTAGCTGCCCCATTACAATTCCTGAGTTCCTATCTGTGGGGTCTTTCTTCTTCCTCCACTGTGGTAGCTATTACTTCTTTGCTATTTCCATGCTGGTTTTCTGGCCACTGTTCAGCACCCAACTAGCTGGGAGCAGGAGAACGTTACACGCATTTTCCCACAGCTTAGTCTCTGGGGAAATACCAACAGTAATTCCCTGCAAATGCACCGTGAATTTGACAGGCAGGTTGGGTATAGGCTTTCACAGAGTTGGCTCCTATTATTTTTTCTCCTAGTTAGTTACATGAAATAAGAGTTAAGTTTCATTTCAGGCTTGTTCTCTATTTGAGCACAAAGATATAATTTACTAGGAATAATCAAAAGTATTTTAAAGTTGGTATGTTTTAATAAACCTTTCAGAAAACAAGAGATAGATCTGTGAAGGGCAGCCTGCGTAAGGCATTTATGTTTAATAAGAGATATGCAGCAGCGCTTCTGTTTTCAATAACTGTATTGTTATTAGAGGTCTTTCAGCTTACCAGGATAATAGCAAGGGTTTGTTTCAACTATATATTTACAATTTATATATTTGACAATCAGTTTTGAAAACAAAATGTTGGTTAGAAGAGATGTACAACTATGCTGGCAGACCTTTATCTGTTATACACAGATGACACCAACTTCCCCTTTAAAAGAGCATCTGGCCCTTGCCAGGGCACAGCTAGAACCAAAGTTTGGGAACATTTCTAGGGGCATTTTAGGAACCTCCCTTTAGTGGTGATGATAACAATTCCCAATTCCAACCATGGTGGCCAGATGTCTGAAACTGCTGGAAGCCCAATTTAAATTACCTGTTTCTATATGCCTCACGTTTTCAGAAGAATGGATCAAATTAATCATATTATTAAAACAATAGTGAGGGAACTGATGACTGCAAGCACAGGGCATTGGTCCGGGGAGAATTAGATAATTAATGGCAGTTGCTATAAAATGATTCGGGCACACCTGCTGAAGTGGGGAAGCCAAAGCAATATTTGCTTTGACACATTTTTCGTGGGAGAATGCTTAGAAAACAGAGGATATTTTAACATTACTAGTTGATGCAGTTTTAGGTCTGAATTGTCCACGAATGGATTGAATTTCATGGAGCTGTTAATACATGAGACTTACGTGTATCCAATTAGGGCTATTAAAAACAAGAATGTTGCAGATACTATTTCCACTGTTAATTAATTGACATAGTATCAGTTGGAGAATGTCTCCCCAGAAGCTGCCTGGACCAATCCCTACTAGCTATGATTTATAGCAGCTTGGCCTGCTGCTATGGAAATTTTAAAGTCTGAACTGCTGCTGCAAGCTTATTCTTTAGCAATGAAATTAGGCTAGAATTCTATGCTATTTGTTAGGAATGAGGTAACAAAATATCTCAATTTAAATAACCATGTTATTTTAGACTGATGGAAGGATTTTCAAGTTGAAGCCCAAAGGATGTCTGTGATGGTTACTCAAAGCAAGAAGTGGGTCTCTCAGCTTATTAATTTCAATGGTTACTGGGAGAAGGAAAAAAGTTGCTAGCAAATGTGCAATTTTTTTTCAGCATGAAGTGGGGGGGGGGGGGGGGGGTCCTGTACTTTGCCAAATACCAAGAATATTCATTAAGAATTGGGAAATACATGATAAAGCATGAATTAGGAAAGGATGCTTGTTATAGGATGGAGGGATGAGGGATAGATTTCTTTCTAACCCAATGCCTTTTTCTTTTGAGGAAAAGTCACCAGCTCTCTAGGGGGTGTTCTGTTCAACAATAAGATCTTTATTCACAGTTATAGCTTTGAGCTATAAGATTTGCTTATTTCTAAAGATTTTTACATAACAGAACCTGTTGTATACATTTATAGTCAAAAAGGACCTTTCTTAAATATGCAGATGAAAACTGTTAGACAAACCTGCATGTGTGAAATCCATCAGTCACAAAAGAAAAACTTGTAATGGGTCCTGTATGTAAAATGCTGATGAATGAAAAAGTATTAGAATACCGATTCAGCCAAATATAAATGAAGAGGGAAAAAAATCGTTTACTTAATTGATAGTAGCTAAGATAGTAAGCTAGATTTTTATAGTTTAAGAATAAAAGATCAATTCCTAATTTCACTACTTATTAAAATAATTCTAAAATAATTATACTCATACATAAGTAGAGGTATAACCAGTTACATGGTTATTTATTGTTTAAAATACAACACAGACCAAAAGAAAAGTTTGGCAACTACTTTTAGCTTTCAGTAAGATTTAAGTATGTTGTAGGTGTATGGGCTATGATTTAATCTGCAACATTAACAACTGATTGAATAGGGATTATGTTAGTAACAGAACTTAACAGTGTTATGACATTAGCAAAATCTGATTACCATTACAGGACCAACAGAACTGATCATTAATGCCGTATTAAACTTTCCTTCCAAAGAAAGGCTGTTTATCAGTGCGTAATATTGCTGCCAGCACAGCAAGAAGAGTTTCTCCCAACTGTGATACTATGCTCTTATTTTGTTTATAGACACCAGGGCTTTCTCCCATCAGTATGGAGCATGAGCATGCACTGAGGACTTGTCCCACTAGAAGACTGCAACTGGAAGCCCTGGCCCAAGAGCTTCAATCTCGTTAAAAGACTTCTAACATCATGTTAGTGTTAGTATTAACAGGCTGCAGGAATATCTACAAAACCTCCTTTTACAATCTCAGAAGGAGGTACATGGTATGGTATGCCTTCACCCTAGTGACATTTTTGTTACTACTAGCAAAAACATTCAGAGCCATTGAGCAGAGGAAGCACATGCAAACAAGCACAAGCTGTAGAAGCTGAAAGAAGAATATGGAATACAGGATCCTGTGGAGTTTTCTCCCATGAGAAACATGAGTGGACTTGTACTGTGTACCTTCAGAGCACGATGCAGACTATGGCCTTGAACACTTGAAGCAGAAACCACCTAGATCTTCCAAAGCAACCTTGCATGAACCCCTGAAAGGGGGAGTGGAAGCAGGGGTTTTTTTGTCTCAGTTTGAATCCTATTAATGTATAAGGCACTTAAACAGTTGCAAAAGGTGCGTTACACTAATAACAAAGAGTTAAGCAAACTATATTAATGGTAGGTTCTGCACAGCTAACTCTTGCTACTGCTGCAGAAAGTAAATCCACTGGATTTATACTTTTATAGGATTCCCATTAAGTCCTGTGCTGTTTTCGTTGGCTTCATACTTAAGGACCTTTTGTAGATCTAAATCTGATTTCTGGAATTTAGAGAGGGATTGCATGTCTCAGTTGTAGTAAAATTTAATCCTGAGCCAAAACTTTGAGCATTGTTGGAGTTCAGCAGAGTATGGGCTTCACCCTATTAGCTAAGTGGTGTCAGAAAATTGCTCTCACCCCTTCTCCCTAAAGAAGCCAGCCTAAGCTGCTTCTACTGCATTGATGATTTAATTGACTGTGCCCATCTAGACAGTGCAGGAGGAAACACAAGGCTTTCATGGCTTAATCAGCAAAAGCCTGCAAATATGTAGTTGTATTGCTTTAACAATTATGAGTTGCTCCTCTAGAGAACCAGTTCAATTTCTTTTTTCACTTTTCTCATGTTTTGTTTTGGTTTTGGTTTTGGTTTTTTTTTTCTTCTTTACTTTCCAGCATAGACAACCTTGTCTGCTCATTTGTATGTATAGAAGAATATCCTACATTCTGAGGCAACACCTCATCCGCTCAGCAGCAGTGCTCCATTTGTGCTTTGAGCTCAGCAGGCTTTTCTTCTCTTGTTAAAAAGCTCATTTTCTTCTTATTGCAAAGGACTGGCATTGGCATGACCTTAGACGTAACAGCCAAAGAGCTTTGCTGGCACGCACTCCGTGCTCCTTAAAAGGAGAAGAGGTGTGAGAGCTTCCAAGCTGTCTGTGTAGGGCAACTTGTGCATCTGGCAAATGCCCCTGAGCCCTTGTTCCTCCTTGCTTCATCTGAAGCGTGGTCAGTAGAGAGATGATGCTCACATACATACGTGCCAGCTGTGTGAGGAGGTCACCATGCTGTTAGGAGGCCACTTGCCAGGTCATGGAGGTCAGGTACCAAACATCACACCTGGCACCACATCAGCATCCATGAGGGGGACCAGGCCAGCCTGGGCATGGTGCCACCCTAACAGATGGTTTCGTGTGCATGCATCCAAGCAGATGAAGGCAGAGTACCTGGTTTGCATGCAGCTGCGGAAAATTTATGACCTTAATTCTCCACTCCCTCACTTATGCCTGCTTTAAGGATGCTTAAAATACCAGAGAGCTCCAAAAATGCTTCCTGTGCACAAGGATCATGGTACTGGTGCCTCCTCACCACCGTGCTCTACACCAGCCCATCACTGCCCTGTGTTCCATAGACAGCACAAAGGGACAACAGAGGATGGGTAGGTTTGTGGTCTCCACCATGAATGCTTTGGGTCCTTGCATGGGAGAAGAGCCTGCAAATCTGTGAGGAAATAATGTAGTTGTGAGGCAGAGGAAATTGAAGGTGACTGGGTGAGGGCCCTGCTTTACCTGTGGGATCTGATTCAAGAATCCAGTAATGTCTGCTGAAAAGCATGTCTGCCTGATTTGCCTTCAACATCTCTTCCAACTGGTGTGAGTTTTGTATGACAGCAATGGATAGGAAACTAGATAAGATCATCAAATACATTTTATATAAGCCATCAATAACAATGTGCTGTCGCTAATAACCAAAGCTAGACTCAAAAACCATGCCTGTTCATTTCAATCATCATGTCAGTTTGATGGTGTAAGGCTTTCTTATTTGGCTGTAATTTAAAAAATAAGAAAGGAAGGAAGCTTCTTCATAGTCCACAAGTATTTTCATACTTTTTATTTTCCAAAAAAAAAATGTTATGGAAGAGAATAGCTCCAAGGTGAAATTAGCTCCAAGGTTATCTACAAGTGAAGGTGAAACAAGCAAGAAGACAGACATGAAAAATGATGTGCATGGCCAGAGATAGAATTGCATTTTGGGAACTGAGATTCATTCACTCGCTGCATAGATATTGTTATGTTTAGGCTCAGATTCTTCCTTCAGACATTCTTCAACAATTGCCTGTGAAGTGAAACGACTACGTTTGTATTTGTGTTTGTAGGTAAAAATAAAAAGACACGATTGACTTGATTCTTAAGTTTATTACTGTGGACATTTTTTCCTTTATATTTGTTTGCAAAAATCTGCACACGCAGTTTCATTGCTTAGCAAAAGGCATATGACCTTAAATCCATGTATCATCAGGATAGGTCCTTGCAAGCAGCTTACCAGCTGTCTGGATGTGCCCATGTACTACAGAGAACATCCAGCCTTCTTTGTAGAGCATCCACGTGAGGCAGCTCAGACACCTCCATCTCAGAAAACTGCAAGGTGAACGCATGTAAAGAAAAAAAAAAAAAAAAAAAAAAAAAAGCCTACCTTAGACCTCAGATGTTCTGGATTTTTGGAGGGTTTAGGGGAAAAAAAAAAAAAAAGCTATTCCAAAGAGGTAATGAGTTACAAGAGATTTTCTGTCATGAAATGTTTCGCAAGTTGAAAAATGCTAGTCTTAAGACTTTTAAGACAGAAATATTCTGTGGCTTCAGGAAAATGTAGCACATCATTAGTGGCTAAAGACTTAACACTGCACTGCAGACTTCTCAAAACATCTTGGCACAGATCACATCTCCAGGCTCATGCAAAACCATATTAGCCCTAAAGACATTCCCCCATGTACAGCTCTCTTCTCTGCGATGTTCTTACTGCCATGGAAGACATGCAGTGTGTCCTTCTTTGTCCCCTTCACTTACCCAGTTTTGTGACTACATGATAACAACACATTCAGAGGGACAGCAATATTAGGAAAAAGTTGAATGTGATTGCAACTGATTGCAGCAACACTGAAGCTGAAAACTGCAGCACCTGATGATCAGAGGACTCTTGCCAGTCAGGGACGTTTTTCATTGAGCACAGCTCAGCGCTACCAGTTTGTGTCCATTCAGCCACATCTGTGTGTGCACAACAGAACAAACATAAATCAGGAGCTTCACAGATTTTTTGGATTATTGAAAGAAAGCTACTTTCAGAGACGAGGTAGTTACTGCAGACTGCATGTTTAAAGATATCTAACAGCTTGGAGAGGAAGTTTAGCACAATAAAATGTGCCTTTAGGTACTCAAAATTTAGTTTTCCCAAGCATGAATTGCACTCCCTCTGTGACAGAACCAATGGAGAGAAGGAGATCTATTCAGTCCTCAGATGGCTTGTGGAGATACCTGTGCTGAGGCACTCTCTATAGTGCCTCTAATTTCACACTGTTGATGGATGGTGTCCAGACAAGTGGTGTGTGCTTACACTACATCTGAAGAGGGGACATAGGAGAACCTCCACGGGCTATGAATCAGCTGCACAGCTGCAGCAGGCAAGGGCATCGTGGAATATTTTGGACAGGTCCTTGATTCAGCAGTATGGGAACCAGGGCCTTGGGAGCATGAGGTCATGCCTCCACTGCTTGGTTATCTGAAACATGGGGCGTGACACAGCAACTCTTCCTCAAATGTGCAGCTCACACTGACCAAGACCTGATGAGCCATCCAGGTGAACCATGCAGATGACAGATGATATCCATGTGCAAAGTGTGCCTCAATACTTTCCCATCATGCATTCAAGCATCTGAAGTGGTAGAACTGAATCAAGACCAGTTTTTTCCTTTTTTGAGGATATTCACTCAAGAAGCAGGACCCAAATGGGCAATGTTTCCACTGCATGTGAGTACTCCAGAGCAGAGAACCACTTTGGGCTCAAGAGGAGGAATACTTGTGTGGCCTCAAGTCTTTCTGAATAACCTGTTAACAAACCTTCTATTTCAAATATAAAGACAGTAAAAGTGAACAGTGCAGCCTGCTACATCTTACTGCCACCGTATTTCACCAGCAGAGCAGTTAATCAGTGACACCATGAGGCTAACTTCATAAAATACAGGGAATTTCATACAAACTGTGTTCCAGACAACATAAGTGTGTACTATAATTCTACACAGACCCAAACTTCTGTTCTCTTCATTTTCTCCTGAACTAAATATTTAGGCCTCATCACTCTATTTACACAGATCTTGAAAAATTAAATAAGTGTTTTCAAAATCTGTGGCCTATATACTGATCTACTTTAAAATCCATTAGCATATTTCCCCGAACAAAACCTTTTAAAATGCTATATAAGGTTCTGCAAGACAAAAAGAAACAGAACCACATCCCACATTAGAGCAAATTTGTACTTCTGCATTACAGTATGGATTTATCTGAAAATGAGCTCCTGGTGATTGTTCAGCAATCCTGAGTTCCCCTGAACTGCACAGTGTGGCTGCCTGCTCCCTACCACAGGTGAAAACAGCATGATGAAAAGGAACAGAAGGTCACTAGCAAACAGCATGCTGGACTCTGGCCTTCACCAGTTGCCAGTTCAGCAGTATAGCTTGAGGGAATCATATTTGGTCTTGGGAAAGTTTACCCTGGGCCACAAAAAGAAGTTCAATCACAACACCTGAAGCATCACCTTCTTCACCTCCTCCATCCACTCCAGGCTAACAGCCGAGGAACTAGCCCATGACTTCAGAAACATTTAGCCCATAAATTTCCATGGATAACTGCAATTACATTAATTGACAACCACATTCATATGTTGAGGGCAGCTTCAGTGGAAGTTGACGATGACAGTATTCAGATGATGTCAGTTGTTTTCAGATGAAGTCAGCTGGCCAATGACACCAAGTACATGTAAATCTCTGAGGTGTCTCAGAGAATCAATCATCTGTCTCCATATTTCACTTGGTTTGTTGGAACCAAATTCATGACCACTTCAAATCTATTTGAAGCCTGCAGCTTCTACATACACTGGGTGGCTTTTGATATCTATCACATAAACGGCAGGAAGGCAAGGAGAACACTTTATTCCTGATTTTACCTGAACCTCTCAGGTGGGACTGCATGCCCCGCAACTGTAACTGGACAAGAAAACATTTATGAAGCATCACATTACTGCAGTGCCTTTCACAAATGGCCTTGTAGTGCCACCTTCAGACTAAACCAAGACATGTCCTATCACTCCTACATCTAACAGAATCCTATAACCATTAAGAAAAGACATCTAAGATTATCAGGTCCCACTGTTAATCCATCTCCATCGTGCTCACTAAACCACGTCCCTAAGAGCCGTATATATGCATGTCTTTGGAGCCATGGCAAAAGGGTCCTGCAGGCCCACTTCACAGGATGAAAGTTGGATGACTGAGCACTCTGTGAAGGTGAATCCAAACTATAGCTCCACTTCAGGCTGAATTTCATTTCCCTGCAATAGGGAAAGGGATCTGGACAATTGCAATGTTAAGGCATTAAAAGCCAATTCCGTATCTGCCCAGTCCCAGAGGTCAAGTTGTTTTCATTTGGAGGAAAGAGCTTCTGCAGAATCCTCCATCATGAGCCTGTATCTGATGAGATCTTGTAGTCCTCTTCTACTTCTGGGGTATCAGACCCTAGTATTCTGCCTCCCTTGTTAGTAAAAGCTCTAAAAAATCAGATTATCATTTTTAAAGAAACATCAACATGGCCCTTTGGGCAGCAATTTTACAACCACAGCCAATGACAGGCACAAAAATTGTGGTGAAACTCATTTGGGGAACAAATGATAGTGTTTAAATGTCTGGTCAGCAGACACAGTTTGACATGATGTCTCTGCCTTTGCATGAGCCAGAAGACAAATGAAACATTTGGCTTTCAGCTTTCTTCGTTCTCAGACTACAGATGGACACCAGTGAGGTCAGTTGTAGCTATTTATTTTTTGATTACTCAGAACTAACGTTTTTATTCACATATGGTAGCCTATATTCTCAAATCCCTCAGATACCAGCAATATATTCTCCAACCTAGTGCAAGCACTCATTATTTGTGAATTTTACTTTGTTCTCCTCAAAGTAGAAATGCCATAAGACCCAATCCTTTTCACCTCTCCTTTTCAAAATCATCTAATCATTAAGGTTGGAAGAGACCACTAATATAATCTAGTCAAACCACTGACCCATCCCCACCATGTCCACTAACCATGTCCCTCAGTATCACATCTACGCAGTTCTTGGACACCTCCAGGCACGGCGACTCCATCAGCAGCTCTGTCTTTCCTTTACCATTCATCCAACACCCATCTTTTTCTTCAGTATTACTAATAGGATGCTTACAGAAGGCTGTATACTTCTGATGTATTTTATCAGTATGTGCATGTTAGCTAATTGGGAGCGGCTGGAGGCAGAGGAGTGTGATATTTATCAAACATAACTTCAATATAGGTAAGCTTGTTTTGATCAGACAAGACTAATTTGTCATTTAGCCTAGAGTACTGTATGTACGGTAGCAAGATGGCTAGATCTGCCCGTCCTTTTACTGATATAGCACAACATGTTTCAGGAATCAGGCAAAATCTACTTCTGTGTTAACCAAGCTTTTGTTTTGTTTTGTTTCTGTTGCTGTTGACACTTATCTTTGAATACATGTATGTGTCTGTCTGTCCCCCAGTGCTGCTTCCCTACAGACCGGGAGACAATAGTGAGGCAGGAGGACTGGGAAGTTAGAATACCAAGGAGACGTAAGGGGATGCGAGGGAAGGCTGCGGACGGAGGAGCACAAGGGGGCGCGACTTGGTGTCTCAGCACCGTGTCAAGGAGTGTCGTGAGACACTTGAGAGGAAAGGGGCTACCCGTTCCACCAACCCGCGCCGCCCCAGTGAGAACACACGCCCCGGACAGCAGCTCTACAGAACACGCTACAGAGACACGCCTCCTCTCGGCAGAACGCAACGAGCTCAGTGCGCCTGCGCCGTGCTGAGGGGGTGGGAGCGGGGAGAGCATGCGCAGCGGCGGCTGTGGTAGCCGAGGCCAGGGGCGGGGCGGGGCGAGGTGAGGCAGGGCGGCGGTGAGGCGGAGGGGGTGTGCGCTCGGTCCTGCGGGGCTGGGAGTCTCCGCCCGGCAGCTCCCTTCCCGGGCACGGCGCGGTAGCGGAGCGAGCGAGGGAGGTTTGCTACTCGCGAAATGTCGCAGGCTGCCATGTCCGAGACCTACGGTAGGAGCCGGGGGTGGGGCTGTGCGAACGGACCGTGACGGGGAGCGGGGGACAGCGGGTGCGGCCCTGCGCAGAGCGGGAGCTCGGCCCCCGTTAGGGGAACAGCAGCCCCGACGAGGAGGCTGGGGGTAAAGCGAGGGCTCTGTGGGTGGACAGGGCAGCGGTAGCCTGCGTGCCTCTTTGTCCTAACTTTGCTCGAGCAGGCTGAGCGCGCTCGGATCGCCTTGGCTTTCCGCCCCTTTGCGTAGTACAGCCGGTGACATCTTGCAGAACAGCAGTGCTCTCACGCGTAAAGGCTGCAGAGCCCCTGTGCCAGGGCACTAGGGTGGGTGAGAGCAGCCTCGAACGTGGTGTGCTGGGTGTGTGCCTTCGTCTCCTCCGTCCTCAGAGACAGTTCCGACGTGGACGTGCGTCCAAGAGAGCACAGTCCTAGAAATAAATAGCTCCCATAGTTGCAGTACCGTGAGGTGCAACACCTCTGCTGGCTGTGAGAGAGGCTGGTGTTGCCCGCAGGAGTTCTTATCAGTATGTTAACTGATGGCTTCTGCTGCGCAAGTCTGTTTGCTTTCAGTTTCTACCAGTGGTTAAGATGTTTTTTGCCTTGGTGTACAGCAAGGGCATGGAACTGTAGGGCAGAATGAGGCAAGAGCGTGGGGCAGCACTTGGCGTGTAAGCATTGAGACGCTGCCTCTTTTTTCCATGCTTGAAACATGTAAACCTTGCGGCAGAAGCTGGACTAGAGGCGTGCCTTGTAGATCTAGATAAGAGTTTGGACCAACTTCTCATAGTCTAAATTCACGTGATCAGGAGCTGGCATCGGTTCTGCTGTGCTTGTGGAGGAGTTGGTTGTCTCCAAGCAATCAGGTGGATCGGCAAGCAGAGAAGGTGGAAAAGTGTTCTAGCCATGCTCCTTAGCCTGCTTGCTATTGCAGCATCATCATATAGATGGTTGCATCTTAAACAAGTACACTTCAGGCATTTTCTGCATTGTTCCAGTAATGCAGAATAGTAATTGTAAGCCTGCTCTAACTGTTGATACTTTCTGATTGGTTTGGTGTCCTAGAAACAATGGCCTTAACGCTGAAGTTTTGCAGTTGTCGTGGGTTATTCCTTTTGTTCATTTTTTCTTTGGTGTATTTTTCTTCCGAGTTACAATGTTTGTTCTTTTTTTGCACAGTTAAGCTATAGAAATTCTGAGTTGGAGTGCACAACTATCAGGTTTTAAAGTAGATGGAAAAATGATACAAAGTTTGTATCAAGTTATGGCATGACATAGACATTAACAATGGTTATGTTATCTCTGACCACAGGAGTAACCAGTATCTAATTTTGCAGTGTCCTGTTGGTGCCTTGGAAAGAGGGTGAGAGCAGGGCAAGCATATGGGATGCTTTCCCTAATATTCTTCAACCTCCAACTATTTTAATATTAATAGTTCCCAGAGCCAACAATAGTTTCTCTTGAGAAACCCTCAGCAGCTTTTTCTTCAGTGAACTCACCCAATCTTTTCTTGAATGCAAATTTGTGTTCATGGCATCCTTTGGCAGGGAGCTCCCCATGTAAGTGATGTGTTCTGTGAAAGGCCTTCTCCTTGTTTTTTTTTTGAGTTCTAATGGATGGCCAGTTTTACTTGATGACCTTAGCTCTTCTGCTGGAACGGTGTGATATTTATCTCCATGTCCCCTCTTTGTGATTTCACTCATGGTTGCATAGGCCTAACTGATGGATGGATAAAACACATTTGCATAAAACAGTTGAATTTCACTGTTTCTATTTGATTAATATTTTCTGAGGCTTTGGGCTCGATGTTTTCCAGGTTCCTTCGGGTGTCTTCATGTGCGTGAATGATTTTTGAGCATACACCTGTTCTCGAGTAAGGTGGGAGGTGGATGGAAACACTGCCATTACTCCAAACCTTGAACCCATTGCCCACCAGTTATAATATTTGCAGCAGTAGGGAATGAGAAGTTGTAACTGGATTAGATAGGAGTATGAATTTAATTTTATCTGCAACATTTTTGCTTGCTTGACATTACTGCTGGTGGAGCATCAAGAGCTGGAGACCTGTAAAAACTGGCACTCAAGTTCTACAGCAGGTAGTGAAATGGACTGATACGAAAAGCAGTGCTTGTTCAAATTGTAATGGCCGCATCGCACAGCTGTTATAAATTTACTTGATTTTTCTGGAAAAAAAAAAAAAAGAAGTCTTTCCTTGGAAGTCCAAGTTTCACCATACAAACATCCAACGGTAGTTTGCTGCAAATGCATCACCAAAATAGTACTCCCTCTTCTCTGTAGTGCTGTTAGCATGGGAGTGTGATGACTCAGTTTGCTCTGGGAAGCAATGTTTTGATAAAATGAATAATTAATAGAAATAGTGTTTGGGATGTTGTCCTTCAGCGTGTACTTTTCCATTCTCTCCAAGTTTTCAGCTCTGTTTGGAGTGGTAACGTGAGTCTGGCAGAACTCAGTTGAGATGTAAACTGGAGCAAGCTGGGACTTGTAGTACAACTACAGTGGAATGATCCAACACAATCTAAATTAAAAAAAAAAAAAATCTAAAATATGCAGCTTGTAACAGTGGAAACAAATCTCTTAATTTTCCAGTGAGTAACTCATGTTTTCTGTGATACAGTGTCTTCTGTGTATAGACAGTTACTATGGGACGTGTTTAGATTTCGCCCTGCTTCCCAGTGCAAAATGCATGCATTTTCACATTATGGTAAAGATGGGCTGATTTTTTTCAAATGGTTTACCCTTAACAGATGCAAACCCACCTTTTAGTTTTAAGTGGTGTAAGGGTAGAAGATTGCACTATCTTTCGGAAAATGGTAGGTTTCACTCAAATCTCTTCAGTCCCTACTTCCTCTCTTTTCTCCTTGAACGTCTGCTGCTACCACTCTGACCATGAGTCTGTCAATCTGTTGTCAGAGTGTGTAAGCTGTCCGTCCACTGAAATGTCTTTTTTGTCTAATTTGATTCATGCTTTTCTCCCTGTCCTGCCTTCCCCGCTCCCCATGTATACTTAGCACATGTGTTTTCATTTATTGCCCTGGTCTTCCGTTTATTTCAGAGTTTCTTTTATTGCCTAGAGGGCGTGGCTTTTTTGTTCACCAGGAAGCAACGCTTCCTCCTTCTAAGCAGTCTTCATGCAGATTGGGGTAGAGCCAAGTTTATCTGTTCTACCTGTTGATGATCTTAATTGCTACTGCTGGACAAAGGAGTAAAGAGAGAGAGCTGTTCTTTTCTCTCATTTAGAGGCAGTGTATTGCCAATAGGATTGCCTCAGAGCGCTCATCCCTTATGCAGACTCCTACAAAATAAAAGATATCTGACTACCAGGAAAGTTGTTTTTAATGACACGAATGAGGTACTGCTGACGCTTTGGAAACTAATCAATGTGTGCTCTACTCTTTATCGAGGATTAGGTAGAAGACTGATCTGTGAAAGAGGATATAATTTGGTCTTTTTTTTTTTTTTCCCCTCTTTTGTATTAAGAAGAAATACAGAAAACAAATTCATGTTACATTTTAAAGACTGAGCTGCAGTGGTTCAGAAGCTGTTCCATTCTCCCCTCTGCTGGAATCAATTTCAGTCAGAGGAGGGGGTTGGATGTCCTGGGGTGGTTTCCACACCAACCATCTGGTTTTGATCTACCGTGGTGGTTGAGTCAAAGCCCACGATTGTCTCCCTTCTCCCTCCCCCTCAGCCCTTTCCTCCCCCTGCACTCGGCAGTTCAGCTGCTGGTGCCTTTTTGGGGTGGAGCCACTGTGTTACTGATCGCTTTTCACCTGTGCTGGAGAACAGGGATCGGTCCCACTGCTTTGCTCCACGTAACCCTTACCCAGTGTGGGACCAGGTGATGCATGTAGCTTACCAAAGGGAGTAAGTCGATTCTTTATGATGTCTTATTTTCTTAAACAGCCATGATCTTTAATCTCTTTATGCCTTCTCTAGTGCATGTCTTGTAGCCCTTTTTCCTTTTGGCATAGTGTTTAATTTTCATTTTAAATCCTTTCTCTATATAAAGACATTATTTACAGGCAAAGTACTTCAACTTTTCCAGATCTTCGTGGTAGCCAGAATGATAGCAAGCGTTTTTAACAGTGGAATGATGTTCCTTTTCAGCTTCTCAACGAAGGAGGAACAACAGAGTTCATAAGTAAAGCTTCTCTAGGGTGACAGCCTTAGTGGCTAACTGGAATGTTGGAGCTCAGAGCTTCTTTGTCAGTTCAAGGGGAGGGGAAAGGGGAAGGGGGGGAAACACCAAAACTATGAAGTGAGTTAACTCCTCTGGGAGAGGAGTTCAAGAAGAAAAACTAGAACAACTAAGCAGTAGTACAAACACTAGCATATGAGTTGCATTCAGTGAAACTGCAAAGAATTAATACATGGAAGCTTTTCCTGAGTACAAAATATCATTGCAGTTTGGGCACGAAGCTTCCTTCAGTCCATCTCATTCAGTTTCTGCATTTCTGAGCCGTGCTGAATTTTTAGAGACATCCATACAGTTGAAAAAGAAGATATTTCTTGTCCAGAGTCAAGCAATGAGGGAGTTATAAAACTGTTACCAATAATGGTTGCCATTATTGTGCAAAATGACACTGTAAGAAATACATTCTGGAATAGTAAACTGGAAAAACTATTCTCTCTCTAATTACCTGCTACGTTTCTTTGTTGAGAGCATTTCTAGGTTCATAGCCCAGCACGTCAACTCAATAAATATGGGTGTTTGTGACTTTCGGTATTGGCAAATGCCTTTTCCTGTCCTTGTTTCGTGGTGATTAAATGTACACGGTATTCCACGTTTCCTGAAACGCGTTGCCCGATGCTTCTGGATAAACTGTTAACGTAAGCTGAATTGGGAGCCTTGTGCTCTTTTATGCAATTCATGTGGAGTCATTTCAAGCGATAGAAGTACATTGTGAACATGACTGCGAAGTGTTACTTTCCTTGCTCCACAAGTTTGCATGCTCCTTTTTGGTTGCTGCTTTCCCCAAGGCAAAAAGATTTTTCATTTTTGTAGAAACTTGGGGTGTTTCCATTCTATGAGTGATTAAAACAGACCTCGCAATTGACGTGGTTACTGTATGAAACTGCAGTTTCAAGTTTCACCTTAGAAAACTTGTTTGTTTTTTTTGGCAGATGGAAGCATTTTTTGCCTACCAGGTAAGCAGATAACGAATAATCATCTATCCAAATATTGATCCGTAGAAAAGATTCCCGCTTGACGTTGCCTGGCGCGATAGAACCTTGATATGAATTAGGAATCTACCCGTAAAGTGCTGTTATGGTATCAATTTAAAGAAATTAATATGAAATCTCCAGTATCACTCCTGCCCTCGGAGCAAAATACGAAGCGCCTCAAGTCAAAGCACCTCAGGAAAAACACACTGCCATTCTCAGTCTGTTCCCTATCAGTCCCTGACAGTGACACCATTGTCTCAGAATTTCTTGCTGGCCGGCAGCCTGGCCGCGCAGAATGGAGCAGCTTGTTAAATGTGCCGCTCAACGCAGATTGTCAAACACGCCTTTATTCAATCACATTTAACAACCAGGGCCTAAAATGACAGAGAAATTAGTGTAGGAATAGGAGTATTGATATGATGCGTCTCCTGCTGTAGTTTGGCGGTAGCTGTTAGATTGTATGAGTAGTCCACAGGAAAAAAAAAAAAAAAGAGGTATATTTGATTTATTTTTCTTTTTTAGTTGTTTTTGACAGGAAGTTCTGGCAAGCAGCATTTACCAAACGTGTAGGAGAGCCAGTTTTAACTGGGTTTCAAATTTATTTTTGGAAAAGCTGCAGAGACAAGACAACAGTGTTCTGGTTGCAGATGTCTTGGAACGTTTTGCTTTTTGAGGAACTCTTTGGAAGTGATAAAACCAGTGAGATTACACACACCCACGTTGGTTAAATATATGGGAAGGTGTGCAAAGTAGCACACTAGTCCGTAAGAGAAACTTTCAGAGAGGATTTTTATCTTAACCAAGCACTTAAATGTATGTAAATCGCAAATAACCCTTCATACTAACAGCGAAGATTTGATAGTCTGAAGAATGAAATATTCTGAGCCTCAGTGTGTTTTGCAGTTGAAATGACGTAAAGGGTCCTTCTTTACAGGAGATAATAGGCAATATTTCACAGCCTGAACCAAAATCTCTTTTCTTGGTCTAGAAAGCACAAATGTCTGCGTGGGGGCGTGAAGGATGAGAGGAGTTTGGAACAGAATGTCTGGGGAGCGTAAATGATTATATTTGTGAGTGAAAAAAGGCAATCTCTTCCTTCAGAATAGAATCCTGTTACAGTGTTTGAAACAAAAAATCACATAAAGGTGATGTGTAAAAATAATACTTCATTTTAAAGATAACAACTGCTGAAGGGCAACTGAAAACAGAATGTCGGACGTTCCTAGGATTCATAGCCCTCACTTTTGCTATTGAATTTTCAACAGTGGGAAACTGCTTACCATTGAATAAGGATATAAGATATTCTTACTTATTTAAATTTTCATAGAATCTCGAGCAACCTGGTCTAGAAGGAGGTGTCCCTGCCTATAGCAGGGGGTTGGAACTACATGATTTTAAATGTCCCTTCCAACCCAAACCATTCTACAGTTGGTGTTCCTGCTACAGCAGGGCAGTTGGACGAGATGATCTTTTGAGGTGCCTTCCAGTCCCTGACATTCCGGGATTCTGTGATGCTGTAATTCCTACATGAAAGAAAATGATTGGGCAGACTTCTTTGTGCTTGTTAAACTCAACTTAGAAAGCCAGAGGTTCAAACAAAATTCTGGTGAAGTAATGAATCAGTGCTTTGACTTACTTGGTATATTCGTGTTTTTATTCTGCCATCCCATGAACTGGTATTTACTGTACCGCATTTGAGAGCTTTGGACAGTGTTAATGAAATTAATGCTAGGTTTTTATTTTTGTTTGCATTGCAAACTTAATCCTTTTCATTGCATGCTTATCTGTTGTCCGCTGGAGACCTATTTATAGATGTTTATAATAGAAATGATGCAATAAAGTTGTAAAGATGACTGTAAAAAGAACGCTGTTGGTGGAAAAATAAATAGTTGGGAAAGTAATTGTAAACGTTCTTATCGTAGTTTATCAATGCAAATGTTTGAGAGTGATAAGACAAGGAAGCTTTCTTCGGTCTTTAGCAAAACTGGAAAGGTAGTATCGAAGAGGTGTGTGTAACAAGACAAAAGACATTTTGAGTACTTGCATTAGTAAATGAACGCTGATAAAAATGGCACCTAAGTAGGTAAAGCGCCAGAAGTAACTTCCTTAATTTGCCATCCAAAAGAAACCCAAAAGCAGCAATCCCAGAATAAAATAAAAAAAATCGTGTCTTGCCTGTCAATTTGTAGAAAACACATTCTACTTGTAACAGATTATACAAGTATTTAAAGGTCTGCTGGGTTTTGTTTGTGTGAGTTGATGTTATTATAGAGGGCATTTGCACTGGCTGTAGCTAGTAGCTTATTTACCCGTAAAGCAGGTTGCTGGTAGAAAAGTCAGCCAGATGCCTTCTGATCCCATCATTTTCATCTCCTGTTGTCATTCTTGTATCTCCATAAACAAGTAACATTCTTTGCTCTCACTGTCTAACATCGCTAAAAGTTGGCAATTTTTTATTATCATTATTTTTTTTTTAATCTTTAGATTTCCTGTTTAAGTTCTTGGTCATAGGAAACGCTGGGACTGGAAAATCCTGTTTACTGCACCAATTTATTGAAAAGAAATGTAAGTATATGCGAGTGCAGCGAGAGTTCCTTGAAGGGGTATCTTCCTAAGCCAGACTGTAGTTCTCTTGAGAAACAGCTCTGAGATTATGATGCATAATCAAGGAACCTATTGCTGAGAATATGTGCAACAGTGTCTTAACATGAAAAAAGAAACATGTTTTGCATATGCATGGGAAAGACTGGCATTTTGTGCTCTGCTTTTCCTTCTGTTTTAAACTGCCGTGCAGTATTAGAAAACAACATTGGAGAAAATGTTGACTTTCCATTCATTAATGGGAGCGGGTAATAACTTGATGGGGGCAGGCCATTCTAGGAATAATTTTTAATTCAATGGGGTGTTCAAAACTTGTAGATGGTTTTTTTTTTCTGTACAATGGCATTAGCGGTGCTGATTTTATTTGTTTAGGAAGTAGTTTGTAATTTGAACACTGGAGTGTTTTTATTGTACCTGAGTTGGAGTTCGTGAAAACTACTTATTCACCCTAAATATTCTCCAAGTAATAAGTCTGGTTTTTTTCTTCTTCTTTTCTTTTTCTTTTTTTTCAGTTAAAGATGATTCAAACCATACCATAGGAGTGGAATTTGGTTCAAAGATCATAAATGTTGGTGGTAAATATGTGAAATTGCAGATATGGGATACGGCAGGACAAGAGAGGTTCAGGTACCCTTTTCGGCCATTTTTTTAAATGGTGTTTCTTGTTAAGTCATCACTTTGGGTGTTGGGTATATCTATTCCTGCTTAAAAGCAGGCATATATCAAATTTGACGAAGAAGTTATGTGTTTGAGTATATTCGCCATCAAATATGATCTCTCACCAGTTTTTGTATTGGTTTGGGGTGTCTGTTCTGCTTGTTTACGGAGTATAGAGAGCTACCAGTGGTTAACAAAGGTGAGTCCAGTGATAAAGGTCTGGGGAATGGACTGCAATCCAAATACTTGTCCTTTGTCAGCAAAGCCAGGCAGTGGTATGTAGTAAGATGTCTCCAGTCTGTTGGCTAGATACCCTGAAATTGTGAGGAGCTTGTTGTAGAGGCTCATGCAAATGAGGTTCCTTTAAGTTGAATGCATTTACAGACATGCAGACTCCTTTCTCCAGATGCTTTTTATAATCTGTCTGATCCTTTTCTTCTTAAGACTGATCAAACTTAACATACTTGGTAGTCAGTTTTTAATTCATCCTCTACCTTTTGAGGAATGCTTTGCGTTCATTGTCTCCTTTTTATGAAGTCTTAAGTTGTTCAGTGGCATGTACTTCACTCACTCTTTACTCACTGCTGGAAGATGAAACATAAGTTAATTGCTCAGCTTTCGTGCCACAGTTACTACCACCAGCTCCCAGTTCTGTCAGGCCGTATTTTAAATGTACTTTCAGCAGGGCGTGGGTCAGAATAAACTTTTAGAAATCATTGTATGACTGCATTCATTGAAAACTTGTCATCTGTCAAAAGCCTACTTATAAGTTTTTGCTTCTGCATTATGATTAAAATCACTTTTTTAATTAAAAAAAAAGACAATTATGTTTTTATAATACAGTAGACATATGAAACCTAGACTTTAAACAAAATATACAACAAAAATCTGTCAATTCTATTTCAGGTCTGTAACAAGAAGTTACTATAGAGGTGCTGCAGGTGCTTTACTTGTCTATGATATAACCAGGTAAGAAAACTAGCCCCTCTGGTTTATTGGCTGTCAGAAGCAATTAATGAATAACTAGGTTCCCTCCCATGTATCTAATCCTCTAACAGAGAGTAGACAGGAAGAAAAGAAATACAAAAAGTATTACTGTTTTAGTGCGTATCTAAGCCTTGGAACTTGTTTGCATGAGGTATTATTTTAAACTGAGCCGGGAGGTTTAGGTTAGATATTAGGAGGAAGTTTTTCACATGGAGGGTGGTGAAGCACTAGAACAGGTTGCCCAAGGAGGTTGTGGATGCCCTATCCCTAGAGGCATTCAAGGCTCTGGATGTGGCTCTGGACAGCCTGGTCTGGTGGTTGGTGACCCTACGCATGGCAGGGGGGTTGAAACCAGATGATCATTCTGGTCCTTTTCAACCCAGGCCATTCTATGATTATGACAGCCATAAACGTACACAGGCTTAGAGGGTTAGACAACTATGTGGGATTTGGCCCACCAGTAGGTGTAATCATGCTGGACTGTGTGCAGTCAGCGGCTCAGGAAGTCTGTAAGCAGCAACTGTTAGGAACTGAATACACTGAGAAAAGATCACTGTGCATGTCTTGTGTTCTTGAAGTATATTTTGCATTCATGGTTTTCCAAAACCTCTGACCTGATCTGTGTTTCTCAGTTTTGTATCCTTCAAAACAAATAATCTGACACTGATGGTATGCAATAGAAACTTAGAGCAGACTTAAACCACTTGTAACCAAGGTAGTACGCTTCTGTGGACACTGCTTATTAGTGTGCTGGTGTAACAGGTCATCATCTGGAGAAGCTAGCTTTGCCCATGTGTTCTTTAACTGTAGCCCAAAAATATTTTAATCTCATTCATATGTTGCGGGCTTCTTGTTTGCTTTAATGTTGTAGGCAGCCAATAGAATACCTTACCATTGCACACTTTTGCATCTTTTTTTTTTCTGACCATGATAGACTAATGCTTGTCAGATAAGCTTCATGTTGTTTAATGATGACTCACTGGATGTATTGCTTTTTTTCCTGTGAGCGTACTGTAGTACTGCTTGCCCTTGAGCACTCTTCAAAATCAGTGTTTTGTGCTTAAGGTCAGCTGGGCTCATCTGCCAGTCTTCTTGATGGCTTTAGCTCTGCCCACTGCTATAGTGACTACTGATGTGAGCAGGATAAATGCCTGTGACGTTGTTGGTCTTAAAACAAATGTGATTCTTCAGGCCCATAGTTCTCTGTAAGTGTAGTTAATTCTCATAATACCATCTGGAACTTAATTATTGAACTCCATATTAATAACTCATCGCTATCCCTGAATTCCATGCACAGAAGGCTGAAACTAGATTTGCATTTCAAGTTTTAGTTTTTCACATTAACAGACTATCTTGTTTATTTTTATGACTTCCAACCTGTGGGTTTTTGGCATTAATAAGAAGTGAACTACTATTTCTCAAAGGCTACATGTAGCCAAATACACCATGAGCTCTGTGTGTGTTTCATCATCCATTCCCCTTTCATCTGGGATTGCCGCTCCAAAACATTTTAGTGACACTTCAGAAGAGATCTCACTTTCAAAGAGCTTTGGAGCTGCAACTGGGATTTTGTGTGTTTCAGCTCATGGGTTCTGGTGTCTAGATGATAATTTATTGATCAGAATGACTATCTAATGAAAGGAATTAAGGCAGCGGTGGAGCAGAACATTCGTGAACACTATGAGAAGTGAGCTGAGAGGCACTGCTTTCTATAGGCTCCAGAAGCAAACTATGCAGTATGTTTCTTGACTTCAGAGAGAGAGGCTGCTGTAAAGAAATCGTCTGGGTTTGGTTGTGATTGATTTAATTTTGCTTTTTAAGAACTTTACGCTTCTTGTTTCTTGAAGAAATTTGATACTCTCCCCAGTTTGTTGTTGGTGTAATTGAGGGGTGTAGGTGACTTGCCTGACTAGTAGAGTCTTGTAGCTTGCCAGTAATGAAGATTTGCCTTCAGAAGCTTTAGTTCAGTGATCTGCTTGCTAGAAATGAGTGTTTTCTAACATGGGGTTTTTTTGTTGCAGCCGAGAGACCTACAATGCGCTCACTAATTGGCTGACGGATGCAAGAATGTTAGCAAGCCAAAATATTGTGATAATACTGTGTGGAAACAAAAAAGATCTTGATGCAGATCGTGAAGTAACCTTTCTGGAAGCATCCCGGTTTGCACAAGAAAATGGTAAGTAGTAAAAAAATCTTCATGTAACGCTGAAAGATGTTTAGTACTTAAAATGGTTTATTTTTTTGTGCTGCTAGGGAATGCTTTGGTTCACTGTACCTATTCTCTTTCTGAGGGGGACGTGAGGACAGTGCCTGTAATAAGAACTGCATGTACTATTTGTCCCGCTATTGGTGATTTTTCCAGTCATAGCTGCTTACTTAAAGAATATCTTCTATGTGGTGTCATATTCCTTAGAGTATGTAATATGACTTCTCGTTACCTTGCAACCAAGGAGCTGGAGAGAAAATACAGAGTAAGATTTCTTGGTTTTTAACATCTTGCAGGCTTTCTAGATTATAGACGAGGTCGAATGGGATTGGCTGCAGTTGAAAGCAGTACATTTGACTCGTGGTAAACGAAGTTCAGTATATGGTATGGATCCAGAAGGCTGATATTTAGTGTCCAAAATTTTCAGTCTTTGGAAGCGTGTTTCTGTGGCAGCTAAAGCCTGTCTGACCATTGTGCTGCAGTCCTACTATCAGTAAAGTCTGGTTTTAGTTTTATAAACTGATTATCGGGTCTTTTCTACCGTGTATTTTACTATTGTTGCCGGCTTTCCTGTTGCACGTAGCTTTCAGTTAACAGGAACCTATACGATGCACTTTGTTTTCATGTGCTGTATTGCAAGTGCAGCCCAGATTATTGTGTTTAGATTCTTAATTTTTACATTTCTGTAAGTTTTAGAGGAAGCTTTTTGTGTGTCTAGAAGTTTTGCTTTCATGAAATAACTGTTTCAGGACCACGCTATTGGAGGATAGCTCTCAACAAGTCTAAGAAAAAACGTTCCTATTAGTTTTCATGCTTGAATTACTGTATCAGATATTCCGGGCTTGCTTTGAGATTGTTTTTCTGGTGTCCAATGCAGAGCTGATGTTCTTGGAAACAAGTGCACTAACAGGGGAAAATGTTGAAGAGGCCTTTGTACAGTGTGCAAGAAAAATACTCAATAAAATCGAATCAGGTAAACAGAAATTAATATTACTTTAACCTTTTTTTTCCTAGAAACTTCAAGTGTGGGTTTAAGTATCAACGTCTAAAGTTATCTAGTTGTGGTAATATAACCCATTTGTTTTATAGCTGTATGTTTTAACAGGAATGAACATTCAAGTAAGACCTGTATACCTAAAAAGGGGGAGAGGTGGATTGTGGATGTACAGCATTTACCTTAATAGTGAGCTCAGCATGTAGTATGCATGTTCTGTGAATTATGCGCATACAACAGTGAAGCCTGACATTAGACAGCTTTAGCAAAGCAGAAGAAAAACTTGGTGTAAGGGCATAACTTTTAATTGTGCTTCTCATATACTGCAGGCAATATGGTCAAGAGAATTTGAACACTTAACACAGAATACCAGGGTTGTTTCCTAGCAACTGTGTTTCTCTGATGTAACCTTCCTGGCCTCGTTTGAAGTCATTTTTCTTTCTGCAGATCTAGAAATATGCCAGAAGGCTGCTCAGTGCAAGTGGGAAAGCTTATATCAGAAGTTAGCTCTAGAGAAACGTAACACACTGGAGCCTATCTGCTATTCTGATTTTTCTCTCATGTTCTATTTGTCTGATATCTTACTGATTTTGAGTGCCAAACAAACAAAAAAATAGTACTATATTTTCATAGGAATTTCCTCATTATTGCATCAAAATCAATGCCAAACAACCTCCTTCATTTTAAACAAAGCAAACAAATAATAAAAAGCACAACAAAATAAAAAAAAAGGAAAGCAAAGCCAACAACGGCAACAAAAAGCAGCATATGGGTAAGTTAGTCACGATTCTGTATTCCCATAACTGATATAAAGAGGCATTACCATAACAGAAATAAGTCCTGCTTCCCGTCAGCTGCCTGTCCTGTCCCTTCTATCAGCAGTCACACACTGAATCATGAAAAAACTGAGTCTGGAGGGAACCACTGGAGGTCTCTGGTCCAGCCTCCTGTTTTAGATCCAGCTTCAAAGTGAAAGCAGGTTACCCGGAGCATATCGAGGCACAGTATGAGGTGCTCTGAGTCTGGAGGTTCCACAGCCCCTTTAGACAGTGTGTCTCAGTGCTGACTGAAGTGTACAGCAAAATTTTCATTTCCCTTGTGTGTTCAGAAATTCCCCTTGTGCAGGCTGCATCTCTTACCTCTTCTGCTTTTATTGTGGTTTTCTGAGTGCTGTCTGGTTCTGTTCTTTATGCCCTTAAGACCCTGCAATCATGCATATGTAGGAATCCCTCTTAGCCTTCTCTCTTCCAGGCTAAACAAACACGGCTCCCTTAGCTTCTTTTTGAACATGCTGAGCTTCAGCCCGCAACTGTCACAGCAGTCTTTTCCTGGACTCTCTCCAGTTCATCCTTTGTTACTGGGGAATGTAAAACTGAACACAGGGTTCTAGATGTTCTGGATGATTCTGTGTGGCTTTGAACGTGCCAAGTAGAGCAAAATAATCACTTCCATCAACCTGCTGGCCACACTCATGCTGTAACAGCCCTGTGTGTTATTTACCCTTTGTCACAAGCGTGTGCTATGTGTCATGGTCACTTTGTCTATTAGGATCCCCAGTTCTTTTTTTTGCAGAGTTGCTACCTAACTAGTTTGGTCCCCAGCCTGTACCAGTGCTTGGGCTTGTTCTGTCATGGGTAAAAGGCTCTGTGCATGTAGTTGTTGAATTTCACAAGATTCCTGCTGTCCTGCTCCTTTAGCTTGCCCAAGGTATTTTTTGAATAGTAGCCCTACCATCAAACTGGTGTCATGCTCAACATGGTGTCATCTCCTAACTCACAGAGGGAGTAGATATATGCAGTGAACCTGAAGGAATGATCTGAATTAGTCAGGGATATTTTTTATTTTAACTAGTCGTTTCTAATCTTGGTCAGTTCTCTGTGGATCTGTGAGAATGCTTCTGAAGGCCCAGGGTGTGGAGTAAACCAGTTACAGCAGTGGACAGCAGAAGCAGGGAAGGCTGAGGCAGTTTCCTCTTGGGCAGTGCTTTGTGGAATCCTACTCTCAGATTGACCCATTTTTGTTTGGCTTGGTGTATTTACAGTGCTTCTTTCCTTACATATTGAAATCTAGAAGCGTGTGTCTCTTTACATGAAACAGTGTTTGCAGAACACATTTCAGGCATTTCCTTTTTAACAAGTAGTTAAAGCAAAAGCACTTACTGTTGCAGCCTAGCTCAGTAATGAGCTGCTTCATCATTAAGGACCCACAGCTGAAATTACAGGATAAAATGGTACAGTTTTGGAGTTGCCTAAAAATAAACAGAATTGCAATAGACCTTTCCATAAGCAGAGAAGAATGTCATTACATATTTGTTTCTGATACTGCCGTTATTTGCTAGCGATCTATCTCCTGTGACCATTTTGTTTCTTTTCAGGAGAATTAGATCCGGAAAGAATGGGCTCAGGTATTCAGTACGGAGATGCTGCCTTGAGACAGCTGAGATCACCACGAAGAGCACAAGCACAGAGTGCTCAGGAATGTGGGTGTTAAAGAAGCAAAACGCAAAGTCCAGAATACTCACTTTAGATACAGAAGGTGAGATTACAGAAATCTTGGAGTTACCATATTTGAGAAATGTGCTGTACCAAGTGCTTGGCTTTTTCACAGCTTGCAGAGCGCCGTAGAATCTAATGAAATAATGCACAGTAGAATTAATTTCTTTGTTGTTTGTTTTTGTGCTTCTACTGTCAGTCCACCAAAGCACAAGTAGTGCTCCTGCTGAAGTACTGGTGAATTTTTACTGAGTAATACTGTGGGTAACACTTTGGAATTCTGTGTATCTGAAATGCATTATAGTTCAAATAGTTACCTAACGCACTATAGGAAAAAATGAATCATTTCCATAGTATAATGAACGAATATTACTAGAAACAAGAATTTACAGAATGTCTGGGGCGCTATCTTGTCCAAAACTCTTATATAGTATTTTTTTTGAAAATACAAAGTTGAAAGATTGAGATTGAAAAATGAAAGATAATACTGGATTTCAAACTTCCACTGACATTTTTCCCCCACCTAAAACCAGCCCAGAGTGATTCTGATTCCTGTCTACCTCGGGCAGAAATATCAACTGGAGAACAGCAGTATTCGCCACTTAGGCAGCATTGTTATCTACAGCATCTCTTCTTAGGCTACTGCAGCCAATGGAGTAGGTGTAGTGTCCTAAAGATGCTCAACAGAGGAACTTCACTTCAGCATAACGGGGGAAGAGGGCTGAAAGTTGTAAAACCTGATCCCAAGAAGAGCTTGATGGTTAGCCTTTCTTGTAAAGAGTCATTCTTAGATATGTTTCAGTATTCAGAGATATTATCCAACTCTGCAGCACGTATATGGTGGTTAGGACAGCCCTTCCCCCCTCAGTCACTAAGGAAGGTAATTAAGAAATTGCTGTGTAGTTAAGTTATTCTAGCTTCATTCAGTCTTACTTTTCTAACTTGAGGGCTGCAATATGAAATGAAACTATTACTGGAAGTATACTTACTACATCTTTTTTTTCCTGTATTCATTTTTATCCATTTGGGCAATGTCCACCCGCATTATTCAAACTGCCAACAGAAGCTTTGCAGAATGTTAAATAAAGCAGCATTCAATTATATGTTCTCATATTATGTTCTCATATTTTGTTCTCTGTTCCAGGAGCCCAGCTCCCAATTAAAGCTCAGAATTTTAAATAATGCATAAGAATCCTTGAATTGCTTTCCTCCCTTTTTTTTCCCCCCCTAACTGAGGAACTGCTATAAAAGGGCATTCATTAAGTCCAGTTCTATATGGCTCTACAGCTGTGAGTGTTTATTGATTTTTATTTATTTATTTATTTTGGCAGTTGAGGTTCTGAGATGGATCGGATGTAAATAAACAGTGGAGTTCTTGTGTATTTTTCAGCTGTCCGTGCAAATGGTGTTTGAAGAAATAAAGCTTGAAAGCTGTGCAGTTTTGAAAACCATCTTTCCGCTGTGTACAGACAGAGCAGAGCGCTGCTGACAGAGGGGTGCACCGTGCGGTATGGAGCAGGAACGTTCACGAGGCACAAGCCTGCAAAGCGAACCTGTTAACTCAGTGGGAAGTTGTTAAAGTGATACCTGTATGTAAACATTTTCCATTACCTATTTTTATTTCACCGTTAGTTGAAGGCGTTACTATATACTGTAAATAATGTAACAGTAAATTTACAAAGCATGATATATATATGATGATAGAACGTTGCACTACAACAGTTTAATATTTTATTTTTTTATCGTAGAAACTGAAAGCTCACCGAAGTAGGCTTTATCCTGTCTGTTGCCTAATAGTTTATATTTATGCCATGAATTATAAAAACCACTGCCAGTGTCAGCGAGGGATGGCTGTTTTTCTTCCCTCCATTTCTTTTGCCACGTTCTGACAAGGTGTTTATTTGACTGGTTCTCAACATGGGGTTAGTTCTGTTTGCTTAATCTGGGTAATACGTCAAGTTGGAAAAGGCGTTTTTATTGAAGTTCACCTGTTTTATCACAATTCGTACATATCGTCTTTTGAAGCTCTTTTATCAAACTGTAGAAGTTCAGGAAAACGTACTTTAAGTCTCCCAAATGGCTGTTAACGGATGTGGATTTTTGTTTTCTTGGTTCTGATGTTTTGTACAGCATTGGCGTCACAAAGATAGTATGTATATGTGAACAGAACTGCGCATCTTCTGTGTGTGTTTTAATTCTAGTGTTGGGGCATGGGCTTCTGGAAACCTATCACAGTAGGAGTTCTATAGGAGTTCTATTAACCTCTGATTGCTAACTAAGCAATCACCTGTGGGGGAAAAATGATTTCTGCTGAAGCATACCTTGTGAGGTACAAGCCGAACCCGGGTGGGTTCTTCTAAAGTATCCCGAATGTATGATTTAGAATACTGGTATCTTAAACATCTATAGAGTACAATTAAGAACTTGGATGGCAAAGTTAGACTTCAAAATCAGGAACTGAAGAGTCTGTCTTGCGGGAGCCCTACCTTTTGAACTTTTGGGGAGAATGTGGTACGTAACGTTGTCAACATTGCTTCCAGGAGACTCATAGGAAGGAAGAAAAAAATAGATGCTCCTGTGAAACTCATCGGGGGAAACTTCAGCCTTAGTGCTGTGTTTTTGAAAAAAAAAAAAGTTTATACTTCCCTTCTGCCTTCTTTCTATGGCAGGGAGGAGGTATGGGGCAAGGGGTTAGGAATCCTGTTGCCATTGCTCAGCTGGAGACAGAAAGGACTGGCAGAGGGCTTAAGCATGAGGACAGAACCATGAGTAGTAGTATGTATCATTTTTACCATGTCGTGACAACTGATCAGGTAAGAGATGTGGCTTTTATGTTGCCAGATAAGGAGCTGTGGAAAGTGTTTCTGGAGGTATCTGAACTCCAGCTGTTGTCAGGAGGGAAATGATATTTCAGTTGTATGGATAGAAATTGCTAGTGATGTTTTTATTAGTTCCTTATATAACTGGAAATCGGATGTCTTTTTGAAAATGCAAATGAACACAGAAAATAGTTTATCTCATTTGAACACAGTATGGAAATTCCAAGGACAAACTTGCTTTATTTTCTATATATGAGTATTTTTTATTTAAGGGACACCTGTCAGATGCACATTTAGAAACTAAATCAGAAAGCTGAACTGCTGCTGTGATTCAGGGGGCAGTTAAAGCACAGAAGCAAACCAAGGATGCTACAGAGAAGGAGGTATCCCATCTTTCACAGAATTAGAATCTTGTGGAAAGAAATAACTGTCCTGACGTTTTTGGTTCAGATTGATGTGTATCTCAAAACTATATACCTTGGCCATCTCTGAAATAAAAATACAAAATGATTAAATTAACCCAGACTCTTCCAATACACAGTATGTTTTTAAAAGACTGTAGAGTCCGAAGACTTGTTACAGCTCTCTGCTGAGTCCTCTGTTTTATTTAGGATTTAGATTTGTTGCATGACTAACGATAATTCTTCCTAAGGCATATTCTCTTCTCGATTAAAATTAAAAGGGTTTGTTTGTTTGTTTTTTGAGGCATCTTAATTCTGTACAAGAACGTAAAAGAAACAACTCCAAATAAACCTTACCTGTCATAACTTAATTTGGCTTACATTACTCCAAAACCAGATGGAGTTACCAAAAGCAGTCCCCTGTACTAGAGGTTGGATGCAGTTAGCTCCTCTACCAGTCCAAATGGCCTGCTGTTCAGCTGTGATGTTTTGCATTTTAGCCAGAGTTCTGGAGGATGGTGGAGTGAAGAGGAACATTCTGAAACATCCAAACCATTACTGAAATTCTGGAAAAAATAGTGGAGGAATCTATTTCCCATTCATCTAATCAGTTTTCTTGGTACAGTGATAAAGTGAAAGCTGAGCACTTACCAGTTGTGACATAGCTAAAAGGCTCCCCCTCTGTCACTGTTAAAATGGCTGAAGTGGGGTTGGCACTTGATTAAAACTTACTTATTATTATGCAAGCAGTTTGAAGAATAAGGGGAGTGGTTCTTTAGTTCTGTTGGTTCTGAATAGTCTACTCATGGAAGAAAGCATAGGGACCTTGCAGAGTGGTTGGTTTTTCCTGACTTCTTTAAAAATACATTTTCCATTCCTTTTCCTTTTATATACGAATTGGCCTTCTGTTTATACTGGTTCACATGTGCACTCGTTCTGTGGCTAAGCAGCAGTAAGTGCAGTTTCAGTGTTTGGTAACAACTTGTCTTACGCCATCTCCTTCTCAGGAGGAAGGAGAAAATACTTACTTGCATTACAACTAGAGTTGACATGTTTTTACTTTTTCTTCAAGTACACATTCCTACTATCTTAGTGCAACTTAACTTAACCAGGTTAATGTACTTATTTATTTTGTCATCTTGCACCCCTATGTTATGTTGCATCTCACAGACATTTTGGAAAGACGCTTTCTAAAGTGGCAACTCCAGAGGGCAATACTGTGGGAAGCAATATTACAAGCTACAGTGTTTGCTAGTTTTCCTCTATTTATTTCTAAAAATAAACCTTGTGCCCATAACAGCTGTGGAATCAATTTCAAGCTTTAACAAAGCTAGCTCATGAAAATATTAAGTGATAAATATGGTAGACTATATATGATTTTTAGTGTAAAATTAATTTACCTAAGTAAAATGGCTTAATTTTATGTGAGCTAATCCCAGGCAGCCACATCCTAGGATTTACTGAGCTTCAACTCTTTGAGTCCTTTAGAAGATATAAATGTCTTATTAAAGTCTGTTTTGCCTTTCAGTGAGGCTACTGGCCTATAATATTACATTTCATTCTTGTATCTAATGAGAAATAAAGAATCTTTCTTGATTTTTCTAGGGGTGGTACAGCATATTCTATTTATTTGTACTACAGTTACATGCTAAATCAAGTCCCTAAGACAAACTGTTAGTCTGGAAAAAGAGTATTTCAGCTGAATTTATAGTGGAGCTGGGAAAGTACCAGCAGGTAGGAAACTGGAGCACTGCTGCAGCGTGTTTCACAGCAACAGAGAGCAAGGAAGTCACTGTTCCCTCAGGCAGCAGCTTGCCCCAGGCTTCCCACTGCACAGGAAGGCCCCCACCCTGGCATCCAGCTGCTTCCACCCCATGTTAGGAAGCAACTGCAAGGTGTGTTTTCGGTAGGGAATCTCCTTCAGTATAGTGCATCCTGAAGGAGGTCAGGGCCACAGCTACATGCAATTGCCTGATACTTAGCTTCCTTGTCTGTCTTCCTGCTCTAATGGTTTCAGGAGTAATGTATCTAGAGCTCCTGGAATACATTATTTCAGAAGTGAGACATATTTTTTAAAAGCTATGAGAAGATGTTTGTACAAATCAAATCCCATATTTGCTCTTAGGACTTTTCCAGACTAACAGGCAACTCAGGTTGAGAGCACAGTTGACCTCTCTGTAAGGAAAGGGTATTAAGAATGAGAGAGCACTACAGGAAGAAAATAAATTCAGCTCTCAGATTGACTGACTTGTAAAGAATGTTGTTGGGTAAAGGGTTACATTAAGTTACTTTTCCTCATTTACTCTTTGTAAGGGGAGAGGACATAAGAGAAACAAGCCATAGTTTGTGCACAGTCTGTAAGAACCCTGTATCAGAAAAGCTGAGAGCCAAAAACCAGCAGTGTAAGCAGCCAAGACACTGTCACTCATTTTATTCACATATACAAATTGACACCACACTATTAAATATACAGAAGCATTAAAAACAAGTACTATTAAAAACCTTAAAAAACACATATTGCTTCAAGCTTAGATGCTATTTATTTATTTCCCCTATATTTTTTTTTTAAAGTGAATCCAGTGCTAACAGGAGCTGAGGCAGCTTCCCATTCTCTTCTATGCCTAATTTTATAGGTGCTATTGTCAAGGTGTTAAGTCAGGCTCTACATATGGCTTTGCTGCTGATGCAGAAACTGAGCTCAAAAGTAAGTTGGCACATGCGGGTTTACTGGACAGCTCCTCAGCTTGCTAGCTTTTGGTCCTCATGGTTAAAAAAAGGTCAGAGGCCTTTATAATTCAGTTGCATGTTAAAAAGTTAGAAGGGCAGATGCGTTTCCCCACATGGTAAGACTTGATTAATATGCATTGGCTGCCTCAATAGAATTCTTTATCAGAAATTCAGGTCTGTTCCTAACAGTTAAGTTTGGCTCTAAATTAAGTATCACCCTGACTATTTCAGACTTCCAGTAAAGAAATCTGGAGTTCATAGCTGCAAAGATGTGACAGCAGTGACGGAACAGGCATGCTACTGTACTTCACAGGGACACTCATATGCAGTTTCCATTGCAACATTTCACATTGTAAACACTAGCCTATACAACACTACAGTTAAATTGCAGCATTACGCATTGTGCAGGTCTCATTTCACTTAGCTAAGTGCTTTCAGACACTGAAAGGAGTAAACTTCCATGAAGACCAGACAACTGAGTATAACTGTGTTCTTACCAAGTTTTACTTGTAAAACAGGTGTGAGAAGTTTTCATCACTTGACTGAATTCAACAGTCAACCGCAAGACAAGTCAGAACTTTCTTAATTGATATTGTAAACATTCACTAAGTTTCCCCACTTTTGAACAAGTTAAATTTAATGCAAAACAGCCTATTCTATCAATCCATGAATACAGCTAAAGCTTTTGTGTTTTAAAAAAGACTTTCCATCAAACTTCATGTCAAAACACAAAAATGGCTTCCCAGACTTTGGCCTGGCACATCAAATACTGCACACATACAACTTGGGGTGATCAGGACTATACTATTTCACACAGTCTAAGCAAGCCTCCTAGCTTTTTTCCCTTTAAAAAAAGTCAAATACCCAAATATAAGAAAGCTACCTAATCAGCAGAATAATTTGCCCCTCACTTCAGGCATTATGTTACTCAATTAAGATAGTGCCAACATAGCACTCAAGATGATTATTTTTAGCTGCAGACCATTTGAAAAAGCACAAGTGACTCACAAAATAACCCAGTTAGTGCCACTACTGTCTAACAATTTCTTTTTTTTCCTCTCTGGAGAACAGCTCTTGTCTGGACAAGGATAAAAACGAGAGTATTTCCTCATTACAGAGTTGTCCAGATGCTGTCGAATATTTCTCATGTTCTGCAGACCATGAGAACAAGCTTGTTGGAGCCTTTTCAGGTTTAGTACCCAGTATCCAAGGCAGAAAACAGTTAAAACCATGAGACAAAAATCTAATAGGAAATGCAGCTTATCCAAGAATGAGTACTTAAGGCAGGCATCTTGGCTCTCCCCGTTCTCAGTGGGAACTCTAGAAACTGGCATGGAAAGCATGGCAAGAGAAGTTCCACCAAGGAACCTGCTTAACGCAACAAAATGCACTGAGGGCACATAATTCATCTGCCAGTTCCATGAAGTCCACAGAGACAGAGGTGTGTGTGTGTGGTGTTCTGGATGACAACAACAAGGCTGTTAGGTACCACTGAGCGCTTTGATACTGTTGTTCAAAGCTAGGGTGGGTTTCTGAACTGAAAAAGTGTCAAAACATCTTAAATAGCTGCTGTAAATACGTTTAAAGAGGAAAAACAATATACAAGGAAATAAACTCTCATGTGGCATGAAGACATCCTATTGGATAGTTTTGCCCTCAGTTTGGGATGCTGTTTTGAAATTTTAGAAAGTTCTAAACTGTTGTTTGCTGAGAAGTTGGAATAGTCATTCTTCATGGATAAGACAACTACACTTCACTTTCCAAGGTTTATAAGTGCAAGATCTCTGGTAGGTAGTCCTGAATGTGAACTGTTTGGATTTTTAAAGTTTCATGCTTAAAAATCAGGTTATAATTTCACAGACTAACACTTCCTTGTAAAGGTTTCATTAATCTTAATGACGTAATAAGATTAGAAGGCAACAGTACTTGGTGTTCCCATGATTACTCGAAGATCTGCAATCAGACTTCACTCAGCATTTTAGCCGTCCCTGTTGCAGCAGCAGTTCTAGTCCTGCTTACTCACCGAGATTGTGTAGTGAAGCACAGACCAGCACAGGCTTCTGCTGCAGCAGTGTAAGTGCGCTTCCTGTGAGAAATTGTCTAGTCTGTAAGAAGCAAGCTTCAAAACTGTTGAAGTAAGGTAAACAACATATATAACTAACACACAGCACATCTGAACAAAACTTTGAAGCTCATAACCAGAGTCATCTGCCTAAAGCTTAATTTTCAAACAAATCATTCACAGCAGCTTGAGTTTAAAAAACACTGTGGGTTTGACAGACAGTGTATGTAAAAGAAAGACCTACAAAGTGAAAGCGTTCAAACTCCATTATGTACTCTACTGGAGGGTGCCCTTTCCTTCCTCCCCTAGCTCTCACCCCCCTTAATGAGGAGTTATGCACCAACCTTGAGGCAGAAGGCTAAGGCTCCTCTACTTCATCTAAATTATATCAAAAAGGGTTTAAGTTAAAAACCTCTAATAGTACACTCATACAATACCACCAAATGGAATACAGATTGCAGTCTAACCCCACTGAGCATAGATAGATATTCATAAGTAACAAAAATAGACTTCACTGAACAGAAGCCAGCCTGCTCTGATAAACCAGCATTTACATCATTAAGCACAGAATAAGTGTGACCACAAGCTCAGTACAGTGGTGCCAAGTTGATACTTGTAGAACAAGCAGCTGCTTTTTGAGCAGCAGCTATCAGATGATGATTGTCTTTATCAGTTATTCAGCGCAACAGGCACAGCAACAGCAAAATAATTCTGCAGCTGTTTCTTGCTCTGAAAGTTAGTATTTAACTACAAATAACCTTGGAAGCAGCAATGAAAATTAAGTATCAGCAGATTTACTAATTGGTTTTCTTTTTTAAACTTCCGTATACAGACAACACTTGGCATTTGTCTGTCCGAAGCATCCGCACCCAATAGTGCTGCTTACCACACCCACTCACTTTCCTGTTGCCTGTTTTAATATATTTATTCTGGTAGAAGTATGGACTTAATAGTAACATAAATGCAAAGGCACCTCCGTCACACCTTTCAAGTTCCCCCTCCCCCCAGCACCACCTCCCTGCAGTTTGGAGGACTTGATCTTTTAAAGTAAGGGGCGACAGATTATTCATAACCAAGATCAATAAGAGTTTGTTTTGATTGCTAGTATGCAAAGCCCCCCTCCCCCCCTCAAAACAAGTCAATTGAAACTCATTAGAAAGATTCCCAAAAGGGGAATTGTTTAAAAATTTGGGTAGCTATATTTAAAAGCCTCTTCAAATGTTATGGCTCCAACTAGACACCCCACTGTGAGGTAGGTAGCCGAGATAAAAATACTTTAACAAATATTTTAACAGCTGGAAACTCCCTATAAAAACCTTGCATAAGTAGTTTGGTTCCTTGCACCAGTGTCCTGATATGCATAACTGTTTATGAAGATGCCTAAGTTGAATCCAAATTCAGCGAGCTCTTGCCGAGTAGCATCTCATATACTCTGTCATCCAGGGGTTATCTGGTGGGGAAGGCTTTATCCGCCAAGCTTTCTCTGTTTCTGCTGATCGTACTCGCCTCTGAGAAAGCTTCCTTTTCTCCACTTGTCTCCTGTTCTTTGCTCGTAGAGCAGATTCATGAATCTAGAAGATCAGAGTTAGCATTACAAAGAGGAAAACGGGCTAGGAACCACACAGCAAAGTCAAGGGTCACTTCTGCTTCATCCCTACCCCCACTGTGAAGAAACAGCTTGCTACCAAAATACCTTCTTCTGGAATTTGCACCACTACCCAAAAGTTATGTGCATTTCCATTAAAGAAATGCCTCAAACTCTATTCTGCATTTTTCCCATTCTGTGCTGCTAAGCGTCTAAGCGTTCAAAAATGTTTATCTTAATGTTACTCTGATATCCAATAAACCTCCTCTTTGTACTGTTTAGAATTCTTAATTATCCTTCAGTACACCCAAGCAACCCTTAAAATCTAAGCTCAGTACTATGATCAGTCCTCACAGACTCCTTTTAAGGCACTGAAGAGCTTCTTGATCTTCAGAACATGCAGCAGGAATACATGTTTTCTTATTAAGAAATTATATAATTTCCCCAAGTTTGGTCTCAGGAGCCAGCTTCTATGCTTGCTGATACCCATTGCAAGATCTTACAATCTCCCATGTCAGATAAGAGTAACAACTTGGAAACATTCAGGAAAAGCAACCTAACCAGGCAGTCAGTAGTCCCTCCTTACAGAAGCATCGCTAGTGGCAGAGTGCCGCCTGCACGGCTTAGATAATTGCAAGCGTTCCAGAGGAGTCCTTCCATTCACTACAATCCAGAGACCTGATCTTTGGAGTTCTATAACTTTCTAGTACAAGTAATAGTAGAAGTCTTTCAAAGCATCAGTGTATCTCTGATAAAGTTAAGCACCAACATCTATTAGGCTTCAGCAAAGCACCAGTCAGCCATTACCACCACTGACCTAAGCTTATCGATCCAGTAACAGCATCCGTTACCAAGATGAGCAGCTTGTTTCCAAAGCTACAGGACCCATTCTCATTTCCCTAAACTTCCTTAAGAGGAGATTCATCCAGGAAGAAAAAGACTACGCTTCAAACCCCTTCCAGAACAGCCAACTCAATGTCAGCCTTCAGATGTCTTGGGTCATAGATTCAGATTCTGCATTAGTAGTATGATAAGGACAAGATGCTGGAAAGAATGAATCAATTGTACCTTACCAGGAGAGTTCTAGAACTGAAAAGATCTGTTGTAGCACTCCAAGCTTATCGTTTCTTGTTAAGTCAGGGAACAACATGTTATAGCCTAATTCTTGTGTTGTCCATGGCCACGTGAATTTTACTTGTGCTGTTGTGCTAATATTTAGATCAACCCTGCAGTCTATCAAACACTGACGGCCTACTCCGCTGCCAAAGCTCCCCACTGGCAACATGCTGAAACAGCCTGCTGGACAACTTAGCAGCAAAGCACTGGGGCTCCTATTCCTGGAGAGTGCTCCAGGAAGAGTTGCTCATTCACAGCCCAGCACTATACCCATGTTTATCTACCTGCCTGCTTTGGGATGCTTGGCGCTAACTTCCTGCTGCTTTTCTCTTGTTCAGAATGCAGAAATACATTTCGAACAGCCAGCTTTGCTGGTAGCACTGAAACAGCCAGAAACAAGATAGCCAAGCATTAACCAGATGTTTTTTGTTTTTTTAAGTATTAGTGAAACACAGAGTTCAAAACTGATAAACAGTTAAGAATTACTTGAGTTGGACATGCCAGACATCTTGGATATAAAATGAAACATCACAGCAATAACCCTAAAGACAGCACTGTACTGTCAGACCTATCAACAGCTGAAGTATACTTCTCTGCCTTCCTCTGCTTCTCCCTCCATACCCATCCCAAGTTCTTGACTGCCATATGAAGATGTTAACTTCAGTGACAACCACAGTAGCAAGGACCACAGGTCACAGCCCTACCTCTGAAGCACGCTCGACTAGAAAATGCCGATACCTGCTGTGACCAGTATGGATGCACATAACCAGTACTCAACCTAGAAGTGGCATTAATCACCTTTCATCCCATACCTATCCTTTTCTTACTGCGCTGATCATCACAGCTGTAGGCAGATGGGTTCCTGCCTGATGAAACCTCTGAATTTCCTAGAGGTAGAAGGTCTCTATGCATCCTGGAAGTTCTGTGTATTCAGTCCTCCACTGTATTCTTGTACCTTCAGGCTTTTAATGTGGCAACTACTATTGCATTTTGATGTGGAGAAAGAAAAGCCATTTCTTCAAAACAACACTCTTTCTGGTATTTCTGAGACAACACTGTTACTGACTCACCTGGATACAGTGGAAAACTGCCTGTTTCTGGGAAACAGTTCAGCAACACATAGGAAGATTCTGCAGCACCCAGAACTAGGCATCCAGACATGGGTTTTGATACTTTGAAGGCCTTTTCACACACAAAAACACCACAGCCTACAAGGGCTGTCTGAAGGAATTCATGTACAGTCTCAATCACAACCTAACCTGGAAGAATGACACCAGTTCAAAGGAACTGAGTGGAATAAGCCCTTAACTTCATCGTGGCACAACTGCAAGCTAGTATTTGTAAGACACTATCACTACAGCAAAACACAGAGACTGTTGAAGTCTTTACAGTTCCCCATGTGATCAGAAATGAAAACACCTCTGAAAAACTTTATCTAGATATTAGCAATGTCTTTCCCAGACACTAAGTCAGTTCTCGCTTAAACAGAAGCTTTTACTTACTTCATTCACTGAAGCAGAAGCACAGACATTGTGAGTTTTCTGGCTTCCAGTATCTGTCTGTCTTTCTCCCGACCCATACAGAGCAAATGGATGTTTATTCTCCTTTGGTGCATCTGTCTTCTGAGGACTTTTGGCTGATCTTCGATCATTACGACTGGACAAGGCACTTTGGCTTGGACGCCGTCCTGTACGGCTGGTTTTATCTGCTTCCTTTGTGGAAGTTTTATCTGCATCCTTTGTGGAAGTATGTTCTACAGTTTTTTCTTGCTCTTCCTTCTGATGTTTTTCTTGATCTTGTCTTTCTTTTTCTGAAAAAAATAAGTTCCGCTTTAAGTTTCAATGACAACATGCTATTGTTAGATCTGCACAGCCTCTCTTGATACATAAAAAAACAAACACACAGCTTTCTTTAAGAAAGAAGTCACTAATTCCTTCGCATTAAAGGCATGCCTTGCTTAAATGCTTTCACCCTTTAGTGATGAGTATTTCCAAGCCTGTCCCTCCCTCTATACATCAGCTGCCATGTTTAAACACACCTTTCACTGGTGGGGCTGCAGATGCCTAATAGCTCCAAGCAGTGCTGTACATGCAGTAAAATTGTTTCCAGTGCTCTCCTGTCTTCACTGTTTCATCCTTCCATCTTTCAGACAGCAAGCAGACGGACTGCTGAGTAGCAGGTAGGTGCTGCCAGCCAGAGAATAAACCCCTCATACTATAAGCTTTGACTGAAAGAAGAGAGTGATTCCTTTTCCAACTCCCCAATTATTCATGCAGACATCTTGATTGTTTGTCTGCAGAGGAAGAGGGAGTATGACACTACTGGTTATGGAAAGATTCCTCCACTGGTGTTGACTGAAATAATCTAGTTTAAGGCTAGCTTACATATTGCAGTTTTGACCACAAACAACAACAAATTTTACCTAAGAACTGTCATTAAAAGCAGGACTTGCCCATCCCTATGACACAACAGGGATCATTCATGCTAATTGCTTTGATTTAGCAAATCACCTTCATGCATGAGCAATCTGACACTGCTTTAGTTTCATTACAGCATCCACCAGCTCTGCCAGAATGGGCATTACCTACCTAGCACACTGATTACCAATCCAATAGTGCTTTTTATCCTCGCAGCACAAAGGTATTCCCTTGCAAAACCATATTACCCACAAGTTTCTCTACGCAGCCCACTCCTAAGAGGGGACTGGCTAGACAAGAAACCATGCATACAAGAGACCATGTCAGAAGGAGGCACTGTTCTGAGCGTTGCAGTGATATTTCAGAAAGACACCGAAGGGGAGGCATATTGTTGTCAAACCTGATAGGAGTGCTTTTATTTTGGTATGTCAAATCTTGTCTTCAAGGAAAAACTGAACCTTCCATCTCTACAGCGGAACAGATCAATGCTGGCATTGTTCACAGGACAGAGATGGCGCTTAGAGTCTTCAAATTTAAGAAAAGCAGGGAGTCTCCACGATTGCATTGGTAGCATAGCTTTAAGTTATTACTTCAAGGCAGCAGACAAGCCTGGATGCAGCTCGCTCAGATACAGTCCCAGCTGGTGCAGAAATGACGAAGCCAGCTTGTCCCAAAATAGCTATAAAAGCATATGAATAAGTGGCACGCAGAACCTTGCACAGTCTTGCAGTAAATGCTGTATACCAGAGTATACTTTGGCACCTTATGTGCACCTGCTATTAGAGCAGGTATTTTAATGAGCTAACTCCCACAATTCACATACATAAAATTCAGAAGGTACAAGGTGGATGCTTTAAACAGCCAATTACATTTTATATCCAAGCTATTTTGCCAGGCACTCCTTACAGGAAGGCAGAAAAGCAGTTGATAGCAAGGAAGGAATCAAACCCAGCTACTCAGGAAGCCCAACCATCAGCAACACCTACTGCCTCCTTCCCCCACAGTATGCCAGCTCAGGAAGGCACTGCTAAATGCATGCTGTGAATAGAACAAGAAACCCAACTGACTGGCTGTGGCATTACAGGGATTAGCCAGCATAGGGAAAAAGCAAGGAACATTTAAAAACCGCATCATGGATGCTAAACAGAGCACACTGGACAGGAGGGGATTAAGTGCTTAGCAGCAGAACAAGGCTGCCAGGCCCACCCAACATGGCGGTAAAAAGCTCCTGCCCAGAAGAGGTCACGTAAGTCCTCCTGCATCACCCAACTTACATAACAGCTCCTCCTCAATGATTTTGAGAGGAGCTGAAAGTGCTTTTCCCCCCCTCTAAAGCTGCACATGCTCTACCTTGCTGATGAGATCCCCATGTCAAAGGCTCTGCTGACCTGCTGGAGGTACCAACAACCTTCTGATCAGACCCACAAGTCTGAGAGGTCAGCATTACTGTCTTCACATAGAAGCATTTGCCCTTTACTACCTCAGGTTCAGAAGCATTTTGTAATAAAGCAGGAAACACTAGGTCATCTTGACTGCCCCCAGTCATCTTGAGAGCTGCCCTGTTCAAACACACCAGTTCCCAGAACAGGTACCATACAAGCAGTCTCCTACACACCATGGTAGCTTAAGCACAAACTTCTCCCAACCGGGCAGGTCTCCAAGGGCTTTTGAAGAGGGGCATGAACTGACTACAGCTGGGCATAAAGTAGTTACTATTTACTACAGCTGAAGCAGCATTACTTCAAGATCAGTCTCATGATAGGCAGTGTCACAATATTTGAGCGACCAGCAACACAGCAGTTGAGTTGATTAGATTCATCCACTGAAGAAAGTTGTGTCTGGCTTGACTTGACAGCAAAGCTTGTTTCAACCCAAAAGATACTGAAGTGTCCTTGGATCTCTGTAAATCCCCAAAGTGACACTGATAGTCTTTTTCTCCACCATCAGCTACTCCTCCCTGGGCAGCTGAGTCAGCAAATACTCCTGCAGCATCATGACAGATCAGGGAACAAGTTTGAAACTGGGTCTCCTACCCAGATGCACTAATCCAGTCTATTGTGTGGCAACTGTTTTGGCACAAAGTTGTCACTGCTGTCATTTAAGGCCTCTGTATAAAAGGGCTGAAGGCAAAAAAGTCACAAAGCTGGAAAGATGGCCTAATCCTGGATGTGTGTGCAACAGTATCGTTTCACAAGCAGCAAGTTCGCTTGCAGTACCGCTGCCAAGAGCTCCTGTCATTCACTTACCAGCCCATGAGGTTGACAGCTTTGAGTATGTGTCAACTGGACCGGATGATTTAGGTCAAGACTTTATTGGATCACATGTAAAGCACATCCAGGCCTGAATGTGTTCTACAGAGCAGTCCCCCCAACAGTGTGAAGAGCCAGAAGAAGTTAAGCCAAAGTTGCCATTCAGTGCACCTTAATATCGCTCAGATACAGCAAGGAAATGCACTCGTCCTATTTGCTGTCTCAGGGGCTCCTGCTGGTAGTAATTTAGAGCAACACCACTAAGCCTCAAAGTCAAGCTGCAAAACAATAAAACCAGCTTTGTATATGCATAGCAGAAGCTTTCAAAAACTGCTGTCAGTGCTCCTCCACAGGTCAGAGCTAAGTAAAGAACAGGTAGTTGTTTCTACAGAAGAAAAACACTGCACGTGTGGTTTCAGCAACATCACTGCTGGCCAAGCATACTCAACCACAAACTCTCAGCAGAAATCTGGTTCCCTCCAGAAGAGGGAAAAGCAGCAGTAGCCAGGTAACAACCCAACCAGGATGCTGCAGCATGTGGGTGGATGTCAGATTCAGAAGACAAAAAACATCACTGACATTAGCACACCCACTGCCCCCACAGCATTTCAGTGTAATTAAGTCCTTCCAGAAAAAAAAAAAAAAGCAGTCGACTAATGAAAGATTCATGGGGTGGTGGTTTGTATGTTGTATCTTCTGTGCTTTTTAATTAGGAAGTCACTAAACAAAAGAAAATAGCACCTCTATAATTGCTTAATACTGAGTCGCTTGCTTTCTGATTGTACAATAAGCTGTACATGAATATATAATGAATTTCCACTTAATCCAGCTGCCAAAGCTGAACTGATTTCAGACCTTCTGCTAAAGCTTTTAAAATGCTGCAGAAAGACTGTTTATCCTAAGTCACTCTGCAAAGACATGAAGATTAGATACAGGTTTTCCCTCCCACTGTAAATGGGAAGAGCCTCAGAGAGAATCAGGTACTCTTACAGCAGCCATAGTGAAGTTCCACAAACCTTACTACCACTGCCTGAAGCCTCCAAGTCACTCAGGTCAGTACTGCTGGCTAGGATAAGCTGAGGTGAAGAGACAGCCGTGCATGCCAGAACCAGTCACACACACCATTACTGGCTACAGAATATGCCTATATGAGCACATCTGCACCTAATAAGTTTTTATCTGCTGCTAAAGCAGACTAACTGGAATCAAGATACCAAGGAACTCCAGCCTGGTCTTATCCCAGTGAGCTGCTGCCATCACTGCATGGCTTTGGAGGGATAGAGTGCTTTACCCTAGCAACCAGCAGCTGTGCGTACCTCCAGCTCCTTCAACTCAAACAGACCTTGTTCTTAAGAGCATCCCTAACTATTCCTATTGTCTCAACATTTTCTCCCAACACCAAGGAGCTGTGTTTCAGCTCAACAGCATTTTGGCAGGCATATGACAGCTGGGTGGTACACAGGCCCACACTGCTGTGAGGACTACAGCTCGACACTTGCTCAGGGCTACTGACTCGCCTGTCCACGGCTGCAAAGCTGAGACCACAGAGCCCGGGTACCAGCAGGGACCCAGCGTGTGGCCAAGACAGAAGAATGTCACATGCAGGTCCAGGGAAGCAGTAACATTATGTGCCAGTCACTGGCACACAGCCTAGCTTGGTGCTGCCGCTTTCGCCAGAGAACCTGCTTATATAATTGCAGGGATGCGCTGCTCCCATGGCAACCGTTTACATAAGCGGCTGTGACTCAGGATGAGTTACCACAACGCGGTTCTTTAAAGGGACGCCCAGCTTCTCAGCGTTATGGGTCCCTGAGGTCCCACAGCCTCACCTAACGGATAGGCTTCTCCCTGAGCAACTCCCGGCCCAGATTTCTCTAAAACACAGAGAGCCGGACGTGCAGTACTCTCGCCCTAGTCGCTGCACGCGAAGCCTGAAGCTGCTCACACACACTGCGACACCGCCAGGGCCGGGCCTCCCCCGCCTGCCGCGGTCACGCACCCGACCCGGCTGCGCCCTCCCAGGGAGGCGCACAGCCATCCCCGCCGCCTCCCCGACCGGCCCCACCGCCATCCCCCCCGCTCCTACCGGGGCCGGCCCGTCCCGCCTCGCCGCCGCCGCCCGCCTCCGCCGCTTCCTCCTCCTGCGCGGGCGGAGGGCTGCCCGCTCCCGGCGGCGATGGGGACCCGGCGGTGCTGCTGCCGCTGCCGCCGGCGCTGTCTTGCTCCCAGCCGTCCCACAGCCAGGGCCGGTGCGCCTGCTCCAGGAGGCGGCGGCTGAGGCGGTAGCGCAGCAGCTCCAGGTAGCAGGCGCCGCACGACTCCCACTTGGGCTCCTTGAAGCGCTTCATGTACTCCGTCTTCACGCGCCGCGCCGGCACCACCATGGCGAGGCCGGGAGCGGAACGCCGCGTAGCGCTGCGCCGCAGGCCGAGCCCGCCCCTCCCGCTGCAACGTTTAAATCCAAACAGCGGCGACCGGCCCCGCCCCTCCCGCCGCGCCAATCGCGGCTCGACGCCTCCGCCCCCCCGAGACGCCTCGCGTCTCCTGGAGACAGCGCCACCCAGCGGCGGGGTGTGAGCCGGGCCGTGCGGTGAAACTGAACGGCGCCCTGCTCCGACGCAGGGGGGCACTGACGGCTTTCAGGAGAGCGGCGAGACGCGCTCTATTTTTAGGCAGCAGGCAAGCATCGTTCGCCCCTCGCCTTGCTGCGGTGAAGGCCGGTTCGCCCGAACCGACGCAATTGAGACCGCTGGAGCCGGCAGGGACATCCGCCTTGAACGGCTTCCCGTTCAACACGTGCCCATTACCTCCCCCGGGCTCTCGTGGCCGCCCGCTGTGCCTCTGCCACCCACCGCTACCACCCACACCCGCGCTCTGCTGCAGGGCTGACGCGGCCTCCTGAGCCAGGGAGGAGCATAGATTGCTCCCCAATAAACCAGGGATGTATGGGGATATGACATTTATGGCAGATGACAGGTCTGGGTTCATAGCATCTGCCTTCTGTCCAGAAGCTGTAATTCTGTGCTGAGTGGCATTCTGAGCCACCCTGCAAAGCACTGGCTGGGCAGCTGGGATTGCAAGCTGGCTGCTGGTGCTCCCAGTTCAGAGCGCGGCTGTGCACAGCATCTCCTCAGGGGAAACAACCCTCTGCTGAGGCAGACATGGCCATACGTGGGGAATACGGGCACCCCGGTGCCCACAGATCTCCTCACAGCCATTAACTCGTGCTTCAGCCTTCACACAGGGACTCCAGAACCACAACAGCAGGCCGGCAGGCTATCAGCTCCACCTCTGGTATTTTCTCTCGAGGCTCGTCACAGCTTGTCAGCTCTTTGCAAACAGCACCGGATTGCTGTTATAACCCCTCACCTTCACTGTGCCAGGCTTTTTGAGGGTCATTTTTCCTCACTGCCATGAAAATGAGCACCCAGCTGTCCATGCACTCCAGTTCATCCTGGATCTCTTGCAACACATCCCCCAGTGATGGGCAGATTGGCAGCAGGCACACTTGGGAATTAACTAGGGACAATTTGTGTAACAAGGCCTGTCACAGAAGCCTGTGGAGACACCCAGCTGTGCCTATGCCAACAGCCACACCTTACCCACGCACATTCCTCATGGCCCATCACAGCCAGCCCTAAGGCCTAGTGGGACAGGGTCCCTAAGACCAGGGGCAGGGCCCAATGTGCCCCAGGCCAGCCATCACCCCTACCCAGCCCTGAGGCATGTTTGTGGCTCTGGGGGAGGACAATGAGCCAGACGACAGAGATGAAAGACAGACAACTCATGTGAGAGCCTCTTAGCAGGGCACCATGATCACACACAGGGATTGCTCCAGCTCCCCAGCACAGCAGCTCTAGATGTGCTCGGCGTAGCTATGTAAACATTTATTTCTTTAATCCTAATGAGTTTTGGCTTCAGTGCCTCATGGCAGAGATCTACATACACAGGCTGAGAGTAGCCAGTTATTAAGTAGCTTCAGCTCAACAGATGCCTGAATGAAGAAGTACAGTATTTATGAGTATAAGAATTTCCTCCCTCACATATTTTGTTGTTGCTTTCCTTCATTAAAAATCTAAATAGAGACATCACTTGAACCAGAACACAAATTCTAGAAGTGCTTTTCCCTTTTAAAGCCCTTTTCACTGGAGGGCCTTAGTTCTGCCTCTAGTCCCCATCATTGACTTCCTGCAGGTGGCTGGCCAGGTGAGCCAGGAGCTCTGCATGGGCTGATGGCAGAGCTGGCACCAGGCCCCGCAGCCCAGCCTTCCTCCATGCTCTGTAGAGGCAGGTGATAGAGGAGGATCAGTGGACTTGCCCCTATCTTCTCCTTTTTACTGGTATCAGCTGTTTTTTCCCACTTTTCTGCTCCTCAAGCGCTACAATGCTGTACATTGTTGCTGCCAGGTCAAGGAGGCCCCTGCAATGAATAGACCTTAGAGCCACAAGCAGGGTGATGGTCAAGGTGCCAGCCTCAGCAGCACCTCTGCAGTCTGCTCACTGAACCTGACACAACCTAGGCCTACACCCGGCCAGGAGAGAGGCAGGGCAAGCAGGAGAGACTTCCCACCTGCCCACCTTCCTCCTCCCCACAGGGAACCCTGCTGGGGAGGTGCAGAGGGCATGCGGCCATGGTTTGGTGAGCAGCGTCCCTAATATGGCCTCGGCTGCGCTGACTGGCTGGGGGCTCCTGCTGCAGGAATGCAGCCCCGTATAAAAGCCCCCACGAAGGCAAACCATGCTGGGTGCTAGCAGGGAAAGAGCAAGACTGGCTCAATATGGGAATTGTGCCTGCCTCCTGGAGGCTGTCCAGGCTCTCTTGGGTTTCAGGCAGCGTGCAGTGGCTGGGTACAACCAACAGTGACTGGGATGCGGTGGACATTGGCAGACAGAGTCCATCTTCCTGCAGCTTTGCTCTTGGGGGTTACCTGCTGACACCCAGCCCCTATCCTGAGCTCCCTGCCCTGCTCCAGCTCCAGCTGCTCCAGCAGCAGCAAGGCATGCTCCAATACAGCTGCACCAGGTACGTAGCCATGCCCTGCTCATACTGCTGCTTTGCTCAGATTTCACTCTTTTACATCTTCCAGCTTTGTACTGCTTCCAGTTCCCGTCTCCCTCCATTCCTTCCGCTCAGAGGAAAAGAAGCCCTTCACAAAGCCTCTGTCTCTCCAAGGTGAGCACTCAGGCAAGGAGCTTTGTCCTTCCCTTCCCTGTGGTGGGGAAGGGGCTCTTCGAATTTGCCCCTCCTCTCATTTTCCATACCCACTGACTCACCTGCCCCTTCCCTCCTCTCATCTGTCCCTCTCCCCAAAACATAGAGCAGTGCAACCATGCCAGCCCCTTCCTCCAGCAACCCCAGCTTCTCCCCTCCACTTCAGGATGCACAAAGGCTTTACCTGTCTTTTCCTTCTTCTGCCTTCACCTTCTTCACCTGCCTTCACATGTTACAATCATCCCCTTATCCCACCTGCATCTCAAACGGCCCAAGAAGGGGGTGTGGGTCTGGGCCCAGCTGCTCTGCTGCTCTCTAGGGTGCGTGCATGGCTCCTCTTGCAAAGGACATGCTCCTGAGGATGCCCCAGGTGCTCAGAGTAATGCCTGAGCCAGGGACCTGCTAGGACACCCACACCAAAAGGACTGCCACCACTCTGCAGGGATGACACAAATAAGTGGTGCTCTTCTGACCAAAGCTTCCCTACACTGGGGCATGAAAAGAAAAAAAACAAAAAGAGACAAAGAAGAGAAAATGTTTTACCCATTCCAGAGACCAAATCCCTGCCTTGCTGAGAAACACCCAGTCATTTGCTGCTGACTGCACAGCAGTGGCAGAGAGAGCCATAAACATGCTGGTAAACATGTTGTAGCTTCCAGTTTAGAACAAGGCACATAGATGGCAAATGCACTTCTGGTGAAATAATTGTGTGGAGGGGAGCTAGCCCAGATAGCAGTAGTTAAAAAAAAAAAGTGCCTTGAACAAAACGTCAGAATGCCACCGAGGCATTTTCTCAGGTCTCACAGAGGAGTATTAGAATGGAAATGCATGAAAAGCATGGCACACCTCTAAATGGACATGAAACAGCCACCGGTGGGGTGGGGTTTATTTTTAACCCCCTGCAGCTTGCAGATGTGTAAGTTCCATGTGTGCAGGTTTCTGCCGCTAGCAAGAGGCACATAATCGGCCACATGGCTTCAGGATGGAAACTGTCAGTGCAGCCGGGGTTAACTTAGCCTCCAGATAGGAGGGGGATTAAAGTCTTAGGCTGCCTCTTCCTTTGGCTTCCTAGCAATCCCAGCCAGCAGCCTGAATGCACACACGTGCTAAGCACTGCCAACCGCACACCAGCTTTGCAGCTTTGGCCGAGCGTGGCCCAGCTCTCCAGCTCCAAGCTACGCCAGCAGGGTGGGATGGGATGGAGCCACCAGCAGCCAATGTAGGGCTCAGCGTTTGGTCGGAGATTTCCAGTTGGGTCCTAAATGCTTCCTGGGAGGAAGCTGCTGCTCAGCAAACCAAAGTGCCTGTTTTCAGTACAGAAAAGCAAACACTACAAAGAGTTTCCCAGGTCTCTCCATCTTAAATGTTTCTCTCTGCACACCTGTTGGTCTTTTCCAGTGCTCTCCATCCTAAAATTCACCAGCACAGTAGCCTTCCAAGGATGGTCACAAAAAGGGCAGCCACTCTCACACAGCATCTCCAGACAATAGCATCCTTACAAAAAGGACATTTCAAACACGCAGCTACCTGGGTTGGTGCCAGGATTGTTTTTCAGAGGAAGGGGACCGAGCACAATTGTGTGCCCAATGCAAAAAGCCCATGTTTTAAGAAAACATCCATTGGAACACTGCAGATTATCTCCAGGACAGATCTGACAAATGGGAGTCCTTGAAAATAAACGAACACCACTTGTGAGTGCCTCCTTAGAGAGTGCTGACATCTCTGTTTATTGTTTATAATGGATTATCTCCTCGGCACAGGCAACCTGTTGGCTCCACAGAGTGCTCTCAGGCTAACTTTCATCTCCTGAGCTCACTGGTTTGTGTTCAGCTCAGGCTGCCAGCACACCAAACCCTGTGCAGACTGTGCTCTGCATGCAGGACCCACTGCTCCCAGAAGGAGCTCTGTGGACAAAGCTGGATGAATGCTCCATGAGCTCCTTGAATGTATCTGCCCTTTACCTGGGGAGGGGAGGCAGGCAGAATTGGGTCAGGATCCTCCCTCTGCATCCTGGTGGACTGGAAATGTGTTCTTGGTTTCTGGTGGAGAAACTACAATAGGCATCTGGCCAATGACACAGAGAACAACCCTTTATTCCTTCAACATGCTGCTAAGCTTTCCCTCCTGAAGAAGATATATTCTCCTATACTCTCATCAGGAGTTCCTGCCAAGAAAAGTGTGACACTGTTTAAATAAACACACTGTGGACAGAGCCAAACAACAGGCAATGGTCTGGAAATCTGCTGTGGGAGGACAACCATAAAACCTTTATATCTTTATCTATGAAAGCTGATCTCTATTTCTAGAGATTAGAAATAAATCTCTATTGAGACATAGACATGCCATCTCAAGTACTTAATATATTTTGGCTTTTTAATAAAAAAAATCTTTCTTGAAAATCAATTTTTCCCCATCATTTTTTCATCCCTTCAGTCCTATTTTTCCTTTCACCTCCGTATCTTTAAGTCAGTTACACAGGTTACATTTTAAGACTGTGGCCACTTCACCATATGGCACCCCATTTTCCCTTCTAGAGCCAATACCATCTCTCCCTGTGCTGTGTAAGACAGAACCAGAGGAATTGGGAAGAAAGTGTCTGCCACATTAAGTGCAGCGTTCCCAAAATCTAGGCAGGCCCTGGGAGTGAGCTGCCTTAGGATGAAGCCCTTAAAGGAGTACCTGGAGGTCCATTCTTCCTTCTGGGAAAATGCTATTCTGATGCTCACAGCACTGTAATGCTGGAGGTCCCGTTGGCAGAATGTAAAGCCAGAAAGAACATCGCCCTCCAGAGGGTGCTGATATGGGTATTCCCTGGAGTAACCTCGCTGCAGTTCTTGCCTGCCTGTCCTAAACACAGCCACGAGCTCTGTTCCTCTTCCCCCCAACCAGTGCCCATAGATTGGAGTTGTGTGGGTCAGATCGAGGGCAGGGAGCTCTGCTCTTCAGAGGGCAGCGGGCGTACTGAGATTTGCTGTGCTCTCCCCAGCTCCCCTCACTCTTCTAAATCACTCCCCACGTTCCATAATACGCCCCCAGAATCCCTGCTGCAGTTTGGAAGGCTTATTTAGCGAGTCAGATATAGCAAGGCATGAACTTATAAATAGAGAGGGGCAAGGCTGGGGACTCTGCAACGTGACTCACAAGTCAAACTGCCTGTGAGGAACTTATCAAACATTTGCTTTAAATATTCATTTAGCAATACCAATGCCTGCTCACGGTTACACTTACCGTATGAAAACAGCATGCCCATATGCGGTCAGCACATCGATGGTGATTTCTCCAAAAGTGCTGTGAGGCTGCTCACTGTCCCGCTGGTTGGACACAGCCCACGATTGCACGGGGTAGAGCTCCCAGGCTGCAGCCTGCCTGCGTGCCACCAGTACAGCCACTGCCACTGGAGAAGGCGGCAGCCCCTGGGGTTATGTCAGAAGGCGTTTCCTCCTTAGATGTTAATATTGCCTTTATTCCCGTGGCCACCTTTCTTAATCCAGGCCCCAACCGTGCAAACACTTGGACACTAACCAGATCTGTTGTCCTCTGGTGGCTTCAGTGAGGACCACTCACAGGACTCAGTGCATCCACAGGGAGATAAACCCAGAGCTTGTTTCATGTGCTGCCTGTCTGAGACTCCATAAATGGGATGAAACTGCCACAAGGTGTGATCAACCAAACCTCACCCGCACAAATGGCAACAATTAATACTAAGTGCAATATCAATACAGGGCCTCTGGGGAGCCTCTATCAGTACAAACCTGGGAGAACATCAGTAATGTGCTGCAGATCGCCTCAGACCCCATTCCCTCTATCTCCCAGTCCCTGCCATGTGCTGACCCTGCAGTGTTTTCTATGCTATGCTTTGCTCTCCCCTTCACGTCATCCTGCCCCTTTTATTTTTAAACAGTGATGCACACCCAGTCAGTGTACCCCATGGGCTGCCCACAGCCCTGTTTCAACCTTTGCTCAGGCAAGCCATAGCCTATGAAGAACCAACCATCACCAGTCTGGGCAGAGCTGCACCTGGTCGCTGAGCCCTGGCCAAGATTTACAGGAGTTATCACAGGGTCACAGCATGGCTGAGGCTGGAGGGAACCTCTGGGTCCATCTGCTACACTCTCTACTCAAGCAGGGCCTCTGGATTAGGGTACCCAGGGCCACGTCCAGGTAGCTTTTGGAGATCTTTAAGGAGGAGACCCCACAGCCAGTATGGGACTGTCCCAGCCCAGCTGGTGGCCATGGCAGCTCCTGGATTGTGGCTGTGCTTGGAAGACATTCAGATTTCTAGACTTTCCCCGGTATTTGTGCCAGGAAACTGGACTGCATGACTTTACGGGCTAAATTTAGGATGGTAAGTATTTCCCGCTCCCCAAACACCTTCATGACAACATCTCAGAACCTTCCATGAACATTAGCTGTTCCTCGTTATCTTCCTTTGAGACAGAAAACAGAAAAGCCATTTTGCTGGTAACAAACAGAGTGCAGGAAGTGTGGAGTTGTTCATGGTCAGAGGGGAAAACCATGATGGGCTTGGGATGAGAAAGGGTAAAAGGGAGATAAAGCCAGTATACTTTTGTCCTGTTGTCATGGAAATGTGGTGCATCACCTGGGGCAGCACTGGTGGCCATCAGCCCTTCCACTACCCAGCAGCTGCCCCTTGCCCCATGGCAGCACAGCAAATCCTTGGAAAACCCTGCCTGAAGGGTGCTGTGGGCAAGCAGCCCAGTGGCACCTGCTCGCCCCATGGGCTGGCAGCAGCCCAGGGGAAATCCGGCTCCTTCAGAGAAAGCACTGGCTGCACCAATCCCATCTGAATCAGATGCAAAATTCTGGTGTCCCTTTCCCAGTGGGAAAGTGGTTCAGGAGGAGTCGGATGAAGAGTCACCAGCTCCTGCAGCCTCCTTTCCTTGTGAAAGGACAGAGCTGCATCCCTTTACACACATTCACCTGGACTAGAATGCGAAGGCTTCTGCTCTGGGCAGAATAACCAAAAGCTGCCTCATTCAAAGGGCCAAGCGGGCACAGCCACCTCTGCAAATACAGCTTAGTCCTCAGGGGAGAGACCTGCCACTCTGCACTGAAATCAAGGCAGATGGGGTTATGTCTCCATGAGCAAGACTAGGCACTCAGGAAAAACATTGTATGATAGAATCATAAGTCTCATAGAATCATTTGAGTTGGAAGGGACCCTTAAAGGCCAGCTAGTTCAACTCCCCTGCAATGAACAGTGGCACCTACAGCTAGGTCAGGTTGCTCAGAGACTAGTCCAGCGTGGTCTTGAGTATCTGCAGGGACAGGACATCCACCACTTCTCTGGGCAACCTGTTCCAGTGATTCACCACCCTTATTGTAAAAAACTTCTTCCTTACATCCGATCTAAATCTCCCCTCTTCTAATTTGGAACCTTTTCCCCTTGTCTTATCACAACAGACCCTGCTAAAGAGTCTGTCCCCTTCTCTCTTACAGCCATTCTCTAGATACTGAAAGCCCACTCCCAGGTCTCCCTGGAGCATTCTCTTCTCTGGGCTGAACAGACCCAGCTCTCTCAGCCTGTCCTCATAGGAGAGGCGTTCCATCCCTTGGATTGTTTTTGCAACCCCCCTCTGGATGCTTTCCAACAGATTCACATCCCTCTTGTTCTGAGGACTCCACATCTGGATGCAGTACTCCAGGTGAGGTCTCACCAGTGCAGAGTAGAGGGGCAAGATCCCTTCCATCGTCCTGCTGGCCACGCTGCTTTTGATGCAGCCTGGATACAGCAGGCTTTCTGGGCTGCAAGGGCACATGATGCCACTGGCTTTAATCTGTTCACCCCTAAGTACATGAGAGCTCTTCTATAAGGGCATCATACTCTTCTCAGCTTCAGAATCTTGTTTTCCCTGGAGCAGGGAGAAGCTGCTGGAAGCTGAGAGAGAGTGAGCAGAGAGCAGGTAGGGCTGAGAGGGTATAAGAGGCTGGAGGGTTATGCCAAGGAAGAAAGCTGCTTACAGGAGTCTATATATATGCAGCCCTGTGAGGTGGAGTTACAGCATAGGCTTGTTCCCTGGACGACAGCAGCACCCCAGGGCCAGAGCTGCTTCCCAGCCACTGGTGTTGGCTTTAGAGCATGGCTGGGAAAAGGTTGTGCCTGACTACAGTCCCTGTGGGCACTGTGGGATAGCCCACCAGGAGCAGACAGTGCTGGAAGTCCAGAAAGTTGGACTTTCAGGGCTGATAGTGAGCCCTGCATGGAGGAGAGGGAAAGCCCTGTGGAAACAAAGCAGTTCTCTAAAGTGTCACCATCACATATAGCACACATCCCTAGATGCTGAAGATGCTGGCCCTGCTGATCCTCCCCCTCCTGTCAGCAGCACTGGTCCAAGAGCAGGGAGGGTGATGAAATTCCTAAGAAATATCCAAAGAAGACCAGACTCAAACTGGTGTAAATGTTAATTTTCCCTTTGCTGAATATTCCGTTCATCCGTTTCCAAACAATCTTCCCGCAATTTCTGCAAATGCCAAGCCCAAATCAAATGCTGGTTTCAGGGTTAAGAATGTGTTCAGTCCTGAAATTAATCTCCAAAAATTTTAGTGGCATCTCAACGTATTGATTCAGCAACCAAATCAACAAATCAGTCCATTGTTAAACTGCAATGTTAAGCTCTTCAGCAGGACGCAATTGGTACTGAGACTGTCACCCTGCCTGCTCTGAAGCACAGCTGGTGACTGGTGGAGTCACTGTCCCTGGAGACGTTCAGCAAATGCGTGGATGTGGCACTGAGTGACACAGTTAGTGGGCATGGCGGGGGTGGGGCTAACAGCTGGACTTAATGATTTGTGGTCTCTTCCAGCCTTACTGATTCTACAACCAGTTGAGCACTTAGCACCACTTAAGCTACAGGAAAACCCCAGATCAGGGGTCCAGTAGCGAAGGTTGGGTAAATAGCTCTCCATAGCCCTGTTGAAGTACGTACTACTGAACAACAACATGTAAATAGTAAATACAGCAAGGTCACAAACTACCTTCTGTTTGTCTTTTTAAGAAAGGATGTAATCCTGCTCTCCCAGGCAGTCCCAGCCATTCAGCTTGAATCATGTAGGGCTGCACAGGGGCTTCCCGTACCAGGTACTGTGTCTTCCTGCAGAAATTCCCTTTGGAGGCTGGGCTGTTATTGGAAAGTGTATTCACGCATGAGGGCAAAACCATCGCAATGAGAAAGAACGCACTCTTAGCACCATCACAGTAGAGCAATAACCTCCCTGGATTGGAAGTTCAGTTGAAAATCACTTTTTCTTCTAGCAGTGCTGCCCCCACTGCAGTGGTAATGTAAAACAGCCCCAAACCAACTGCAGCCTTCCTGCCAGGGCCATCTAAGAGGAGGCAGATAGGTAGGGCAGCACCTGCAGTGTCCTTGGGGCCAGAAGGGCAGGCAGGGAGAGCCCCCTGGGCTCTCAGGGCACAAGGAATCCACAAGTCTGTAGCCACAGGAGGTCCTGGCTGTTCAGGCAAAGCCCTGTGTGTCAGGTGGGGTGAGGAAGTGGCCCTGGCTGCCCCCAGCCCCGGGGACAGGGTGAGTGCAGAAGGGCTTTCCATAAGCGGAGTGGAAAGCTCTTAATTTAACCTGTGCCCGCCACCTGGCCTCAGCTGTGGCCGTGCCTCTGTCCATCACAGCTCGGAGCTGCACAGGCATGCCTGGCTACTGCTCTGGCAGGCTGAGCCCAACAGAATCCTTCACAAGCTGAGGATGAGCGGCGCTCGTAACCCTTTCCCTACTGGGCATGGGAGAAACAGGGTGCAGTGGGCGCCCGTGTCACGGGCATCCCAGGCTGCTCTCTGCACCAGTGAGCTCCCTGCAGCCCACAGCAGGGCGAGGCCCCCCCAGCAGGATCCCATCACCCTCCCCACGCCATCTCTCCGTGGAGAGCCCTGCCAACCCCGGTTCCCAGCCCCAGCACCCAATCCCAGGTCAGCGAGAGATGGAAGAGCCCAGGGAAATGATGACAGAAACAACTGCATTAGGGGTGTGACAGAATGACTGATGATTTTAATGCTTCTTGAAGTTTTATGTTTCCTTCCACAGGGCATTGGTTTTAAAAACAAACAAAACGAGGTAAAATAAATTAATTTATGTACACTTTACATACACTGTGTCACATGGAGCTTTGCAGCAACAGTAACCAGAAATTGTTACAAAATAGAAAGTTGCATGGCTGGTGCAGGTCCTCAGCAGCCTGGAACCTACAAGGTTGTCATCCTGAGTGTGGTTGGCAAAGTGATCATGTAAACATGTTTAGAAGCATTTACGGTGGACAATGGATGGGCCGGCTTCATCGTACTCCTGCTTTGTGATCCACATCTGCTGGAAGGTGGACAGGGAGGCCAAGATGGAGCCACCGATCCAGACAGAGTACTTGCGCTCAGGTGGGGCAATGATCTAGGAAAGCCAAGAGAGACAAGATCAGCATACTTGCAGCCACCACAGGTGCCATGGGGTACGCTCTGCCCCACGCACTGTTTACAGAAGGACCAGAGAAGGCTGCTCCTAGAGACTTGTGTACAGGTCCTTGACGCTCAAGCCTTACCTTGATCTTCATTGTGCTGGGGGCCAGGGCTGTGATCTCCTTTTGCATGCGGTCAGCAATACCTGGGTACATGGTGGTACCCCCAGACATGACGTTGTTGGCATACAGGTCCTTCCTGATGTCAATGTCACATTTCATGATGCTGTTGTAGGTTGTCTCATGGATCCCTGCGGACTCCATACCTGGGGGCAGAAGAAGTGCAGGCATGAGCTAAGTGCTAAGCAGGAGCTCTGTGCCAGGAGAGAGCAGAGAGCTGGCAGGGGAGGAGAGAGGAAAGGGGGGCACGCACCAATGAAGGAAGGCTGGAAGAGGGTTTCTGGGCAGCGGAAACGCTCATTGCCGATGGTGATGACCTGCCCATCAGGCAGCTCATAGCTCTTCTCCAGGGAGGAGGAGGAGGCAGCAGTGGCCATCTCGTTCTCAAAGTCCAGAGCCACATAGCACAGCTTCTCCTTGATGTCACGGACAATCTCACGTTCAGCTGTCAGAGGGAGCAAAGGCGTCAGTGATTGCAAGGAGGGGAAATAAGAGGAAACACTCGCAACTCCTCCATAGGTCTGCTGGGTCTCCAGACCACAAGCCACAAGCAAATGCCCAACAGGGAGCACTCCCAGGGCTTGCAGTGCGGCAAGAGGCTGCAGCATTCCTTGATGAGCGAGAGTTGGAAAGGTGGGGAGACATTTTGGAGAAGGGAACAGTGCTTACCTGTGGTGACAAAGGAATAGCCACGCTCAGTCAGGATCTTCATCAGGTAGTCAGTGAGGTCGCGGCCGGCCAGATCCAAGCGCATGATGGCATGGGGCAGGGCATACCCTTCATAGATGGGGACGTTGTGTGTCACACCATCGCCGGAGTCCAGCACAATACCTGTGAAAACAAAGAGCAGCCATCTGAGGAGCAGCCCACGAACATACCTGCTCTGGGGCAGAGCAGTTGGGGACTGCAGAGGACCGGTCCTGGGTGTCCTTAGGGACGAGGGTCCATTGGGATGTCCGCACTCACCGGTGGTACGGCCAGAGGCATACAGGGACAGCACAGCCTGGATGGCCACATACATGGCGGGCACGTTGAAGGTCTCAAACATGATTTGGGTCATCTTTTCACGGTTGGCTTTGGGATTAAGGGGGGCCTCAGTGAGCAGGGTGGGGTGCTCCTCAGGGGCCACACGCAGCTCATTGTAGAAGGTGTGGTGCCAGATCTTTTCCATGTCGTCCCAGTTTGTGATGATGCCGTGTTCAATGGGGTACTTCAGGGTGAGGATACCTCTCTTGCTCTGAGCTTCATCTCCTACGTAGGAGTCCTTCTGACCCATACCCACCATGACACCCTGCAGGAGAGGAAAATGGGGGCTCAGCGACCTCTCCACGGGCAGTAGCGTATCCCCGCTCCACACATGGGGCCGAGGGACCCCCAAAGGAAGCCCCGAGGGGGCCAATATCGTACCTGGTGGCGGGGCCGGCCCACGATGGAGGGGAACACGGCCCTGGGGGCGTCATCCCCGGCGAAGCCAGCCTTCACCAGGCCGGAGCCATTGTCGCACACGAGCGCGGTGGTCTCGTCCTCGTCACACATGTTGCTGCCTGTCTGCGGGGCACGGGGCCGTGAGGCTCAGGGTGACGGCGGGGCCCACGGAGGGCCCACACGACGGCCCCGCGATGGGACGCCGGGCGGCACGGCACGGCGCCCACCTACCTGTGCTGACTGCGCGTCGGGCCGCTGGCAGAGACGCCTCCCGCTCCTCCGGGTAGCTCGTGGGCCGCCGCCGGCCCTGGAGCCTTTTATCGAGGCGGGCGGGAGCGGCGCCCGGCCCCCAGGAATGCGGCCCCGGCCGTCGCCATATTTGGGTGTCGGGCCCGGCGCGGCCCCGGCCCGGCGCTGCCCAAAGAAGGCGCTCCTGGCCGCGGCCCAGGTGAGCGAGGCCGGGCCGTATAAGGAGCGTCTGCCGGGCCCCCCCGGGGCCGGGGCCGAAATAATCCCCCGGCACCGCCGGGCCCGTTAAGGACGAAGCGGTGGGGGCCTCTCCCAGGGCCGTGCGGGAGCCGGGAGCGCAGCGAGGCGTGAAGGAGGAGGCCTCGGGGGGCCGGGGCAGCCGGCGGCGGGGCTCCTTGCAGGGACGGAGCCTCCGAGCCCCACCTGTGAAGGAGCGTGCGGCCAGGTACGGGCTGTGCCAGGCAGGGGGCAGGCAGCTGGAAGGGTAGCGTGTGTTAGAGGCAGAGCTGTGGCCGTGTGCCTTTCTGTAGGACGTGGCGGCAGCCCGCCTAGAATCACAGAATCATAGAATTGCTCAGGTTGGAAAAGACCTTAAAGATCATCGAGTCCAACCACAACCTAACCATACTGCCCTAACTAACAACCCCCCGCTAAATCATGACCCTGAGCACCACATCCAAACGGTTTTTAAACAAATCAAGGGATGGTGACTCAACCACCTCCCTGGGGAGCCTATTCCAGTGCTTAACAACCCTTTCAGTAATGGAGTTTTTCCTGATATCCAACCTAAACCTTCCCTGGTGCAACTTGAGGCCATTTCCCCTCGTCCTGTCACCTGTCACCAGTGAGAAGAGACCAACCCCGCTCTCGCTGTAAGCATCTTTCAGATACTGGAAGAGAGCAACAAGGTCTCTCCTCAGCCTCCTGTTCCCCAGACTAAACAGCCCCAAAGTCACAGCTTTGCATTCTGAGTTGTCACATATTTTTTTCCTGAATGCTATTTTTAAAAAGGAAAATAAAGGTATATGGTAGTCAGAAATGCCTGAACGCAAAGCAGGGAAGGTACAGATGCAGGTGACTCAGGTCCCAGAAGCCTGATGTGGCCATGAATGCTGGTGCCCTTATCACATCCCTGTTTCTGGCCTGCTGAGCTCTGCTGGGTACAGCACAGCATCCCCTATCCAGCACAGCAACTCAGCCTCTTAAAAAGGAGGGCAGTCTCACCAAGAAACCGTCTCTGATTAAGCAAAGGTACTGTGCAACTGTACTGTGAGGAACTGTCCATCTCCCGCAGCTACGGATATTTTAACAGGTTCTTTGTGGCACAAGTGGAAGATTTTATATAGAAATTCTGATCACGTCAGAAGAATTAAGGAGGAGGTAACACAAGCAGGTCCATGTAAATCAGCCTTGAAGCCGTTCTCCAATGATACAGCTGGTCAAGGGAAATACGTATAAACTTTAACATGGAGTCAAGAGAGGAAGAGGAAGAAGAATTAAGAGGAAGAATTAAGCCAGAAGCGTTCATGCTGTGAGGAGTCTCCTGAAAGTAAAGGCATTTCCTCCACTGCCATGCAGAACAAGAAGTGTCAATAAGAGAAACAAACAACTTTTCAGCTTTAGCATCCTCTGTCTTGACAGCATTCGTTTTCACCTCTGGCTGCTCCCTATTTCCTTCAGCTATATGTTTTCATTTCCTGTCACGTTATTGTACTGAAGTACGTGTGGATAACAGATGCTTTTCTCTCACACTATTTTTCAACTTCTTGTGTTATTCTTCAGTTCTGTCATCTACAACTGGGACCTGAAAAATTGGAAACCAGAAAAGCACTTAAGAGAACCGCAGCCATTGAATCTATTTACAGAACTGTAACACGGGTTCCAAAATACGGTCACTTGCATTGAGCAGGCTTTGGATCTGAAATCAAATTATGTTTATAATAGAAATCCTGCCTAAAACATTAACACTTCTGAGATGTAAATATTTTTAATGGTCCTTCAATGAAACACGACAAAAGCCTAAGCCCGCTCTTCCCCTAATTTCTTTTGATTTTTCTGGCAGCCCAAATAAAGTTTACAGCAACGCGTGAAATTGGTGTGAAATTCTTCTAGTTCTGCATAAAAGACGATTTTCCACAGGTAGGTCTGATATTTAACTCGATTTTGGCTGTAAGTCAGAAAACATTTGAATTTAGTTTCCAAAGAGAGCACAGAGAAAACCACTATCTACAGTAAGTAACCGTAGAAATTTACCACAAATGACAATTGATAAGCATTCTCGCTGCTCCTATGACAGCTGAGGACAGAAGCGTGGGCATTTTGTGCTGCACGTATTTTCCATTAATGAAAAAGTAACACTTCAAGAAACAATACGAAGTGCTGTTTTGTGCAGGAGCTGCCCATACTTGTTAAGCTGTTTTTATCAAAACCTGAATGTTTTAAGGCCCAACTTTATTTCTGGTTCTGTTGCACTTGGAAGTAATTTGGAGCTCTTGCGTGACCTTTGATGGGCAGTGATAAACGAAGGCATCCTGCTGTACAGTAACCCGAGACAAGAGATCTGTAAAAGAACAGCTTATTACATAATGAAACGGAGCCTGGAGGGATAGCCCCAAATCCCCAGCTTTTCAAGCTTCCTAATGCAATAGTGAACCAACTTAACATTCCTTGTAGGAGAACACTTAACTTCAGTTTAGGCATGGAAGTTATTTTAATGAGGTTATATTTAAGTAAACTCATTGCCCGTAGCCTTCTGTTTTGGCAATAGTCAGATGAAAGGCATTGTACAAATGCCAAATACCTCCTAACCCAGCAGCAGAATAAAACATTAATTGTGAAGACTACATGGCTGATCGTTTCCTGTGAACCTGGAGAATGCCTTTACACCAACCGGAATAAACACATCTCAGCAAAGACGCCAGGCGCATTGGAGCAGGCAGCTATGGATGATCAGAAGCGTGTACGTCTGGAAAAAGCTTTCCTTGGCTTATCCTGTCAGTCCTAACAGACTACAGACAGTCTAAGAAGGGTGTCTCTGAAGTATTTCACTGTGGACAGTCAATTACAGAGATTCCTTTTCTTGCAAAACATGCCCAATAAAAGTTTATGTGGAACGTGTTTCAGCACAGAGTGACAGTCATCTGTTCGATGATTCCCTTGCTCTTAAAACGTGACATTTATCAATTACACGAAACCACTCTTAAAGCAATATTTAAACAAGCAGGTGCAATTCTTCTAATGTTTTAAATGACTGACTGCTTTGAAACCACAGCTCAGATTTATACCCACACTTTGTTATCAGCCACGAAGGACTGCAGGAGAGCAAAGTCTGCTTCCTAGAACAATCTGAGAAGATGAGTTGTTAATGCATTTCTTTCCCATATTAGTTAGAACCTCTCTAGATAAAGCTATTCTTCCAAACATGTTCAGACTCTCAGCCCAGCTTACTGTATTAGTACAGGGAGGAGGGGAAGCAGCGGAAGGGGAGCTGTGCTTTTAAAACTAGAAACTGGATTCTCTTCAACCAATTTAACTTCTGACCTTCTCAGCTGTTGGATCAAGTTGTTGCAGCAGGCACCTCGCCAGACAAGTAAAACATAAGGGCATGCAGCTCACTCTGCATTCATTCTCTGGCTGTTGAGCTACTTGCAACAGTAAGGTGCAAACCTATCAGACTAAAGCAACATTTAACTTAAAAGTTTAAAATCTGCTACCAGTCAAAATAATTAATAAAAAATTAACTGGGTTTTTTATTCCTGTGTTAGAGATAAATGAGACAGAGGGGCTAAGAATTAGCTGCAGCATCAACTATTAAGGAGCAAGTCGTCAAGTAAGGAAGATCATGACGGACACCCACTTTCATTAACTGCTCTCGAGGTTTCTGGTCAGCCTAGATTCAAGCAGTTACTGTGAATGCCTGCACGGTGAGCTCCGAAATCTCATTTTTAAGGTGCATTCTAGAAATCCAGAAGTAATTTTTATGAACATTAGATGGATAAAACGTCAGTTAAGGGCATTTTGAAAAAGTAAGTTTAGTATTGTAAAATACAAAATCTGGATGATCTGAAAGAATGGCGTATTTCTGGGCCAGAGGCATCTGAACGACAATAGTGCTTGGTGACAAGTTGAACAACTAGTGACAAGCCAGCTATCCTTACAGCAATCTTTACTGCAAAGCTGAAATTAGTGTCTGCAGCAGGCAGTGTACACAGTGCAGAATACATGAGAAGCGTTGATAGGAAAGCTCTTCTATAGAAGAAATCATGTGTTCCTTAAGCAAAATAGTCATCAAGAGTTAATGTTGTTTAATATGTTATCTGAACTGAAATCACAGACCCCATGAAGTGAGAGCAAGAGTTTCTACTCTCTTCAGCAGGTCTCATGTTTCACCTTGCGTGTCTTTGCAACTTTCTGACTATCAGGCTGGTCTCATAGTAAAGAAAAAATACAACAAAACAGTGAGCCTACAAAATGCATGGAAAACGAAAGCTTCATTTATTTATTTATGTATTACCTGAAAACACACTGCTGCCTCTCCTGACCAAGGTGTCAATGTTTACAAATTTAAGACTGCTGTGGTTTAACCCGGCAGGTGGCTGAGCACCACGTAGTCGTTCGCTCATTCCCCCCTCTTCCCACTGCAATGGGGGAAGAGTATAAAAAAAAACAGAAAAACTCAAGGGTTGAGATAAAACTATTTTCGAGGACAGAAAAAAGGTGAAGGATAATAGTTAAGACTATATATATATATATTCATATATATATATATATATATATATATGAATGTATATAACAAGTGATGAACAAGCAATTGCCCACCATCCCCAAACAGATGCACAGCTAGCCCCTGAGCAGTGGAAGAGTGAGAGATGAACTCCCACCCCCTTCAAAACTCATTCTGCTTGTTGTCACACAGTATGGAATATCCCTTTAGCCAGTTTGAGTCAGCTGTCCTAATTCTGTTCCCTCCCAGATCCTCAGGCCCTTTGCTGAGAATGGGCTTTACTCTACAACACTGCTTAGCAGCAATTACAAACACTGATGTGTTATCAACATCGTCTTTCTCCTAGAACCAAAACAGCATCATACCAGACACTATGAAGAAAGCAATTCCATCCCAGCTGAAACTAAGACACCCCTTATTCCATATCATTTACGTCATGTTTAGGTCCCATAATTTCTACACATCCTAACTAATTACCATCACCTATCTTGCTTTTTTATATATATACACACAGTATTCCCATGATCTGTGGGCCATTCACATAAGTTCACGGTATTCATTTAGTTCACAACTTTGGGCTTCATCTGTCAGTATAGTTCTTCAGTACAGAAGGAATGATTCATAGTGTTGGGTTACTGCACGCAGAAGCTAGTCTTGCTCCCACTGGAGTTTGTTCTTCTTTAACCTGGGTAGTTCTTACTGCAATAGCATTAACAAGAGATGTAATGACCACAATCATGATGACATGCAGCATTATGTAGTAATTTAACATCATACAATTTAAATTACTGGCCGTTCTCATCCAGCGTCAAATCACCTTACAGACATCCCCATCCTTCTGCATTACCCACCATGTGCACCCAGGTCCTTGAGCAGAAGCAGTCCCACAAATAGGCTTGCCTTTGCCCAAGGCTGGAAAAACAGACTGCCTTACCCAGCATGTTCTTTATATGCACTACCAGCACTTTATCGCCTTCTACAGCGTGAACGAGATTTAATTGGGCAGGATCAGCTTGAATGGCAGATCCCCAAGTACTAATATAGCTTTTGCCAAATATGCGTCCCAATGTTCGAATGTCCCAGAACCCATTGCTCTCAATGTAGTCTTTAACAGCCCATTGTATCATTCAGTTTTTCCAGAGACTGGTGCAGGATAGGGGATATGATTCACTTACTCACTGCCATGCTCTTTGGCCCTGGTTGTTACGAGATTGTTTCGGAAATTAGTCCCATTATCTAACTCAAGTCTTTTCAGGGTGCCATGTCACTACAGAACTTGCGTTTTAAGACCAAGGATCACGTTTTGGGCAGTAGCATGGAGCACACAATCTGTTTCCAGCCATTCAGTGGTTGCTTCCACTATTGTGAGCACATGGTGCTTGCCATGGTGAGTTTGTGGGAATATGATACAATCCACTTGCCAGGCCATCCTGTATGTATGTTTCAGCCGTTGTCCTCCGTACCAGAGAGGTTTTATCCACTGCTTAATTGCAGTACGTGTTGCACATTCATGAATAACCTGTACAACAATGCCCATACTCAAAGTCCACCCTGGATCTATATGTTGCGTCTCTTCCTTGATATCCTGAGGGGCCAAGGGCCCACTGAGCTAGAAATAATTCACTCTCATGTTGCCAGTCCAAATCTACCCAAGCCACTTCAATCCTAGCAGCCCACTCCTCCTGCTGATTACTGTGATGTTCTACAGTGGCACAACTCTTGGGTGCATGAGCACACCAGACACTACGAAGAAAACAATCCCATCCCAGATGAAATTAAGACCACAACCAAATATATTACTCTTTATAGATTTACTACAAAGTTTTAGCAAAAAAAAAAAAAAAACCAACCTCAACAAAAAACAACCCAACAGACCGTAAAAAAAAAAGTATAAATGAATTCAACAATACTTTAGAAAAAAGTATTTCTAAAAAGTGACAATCATGATGTTTGCCCTTGAACGTAGTGTTCATAGTTTGCCTTTAGCACAAATTCAAAGTAAGCGTTATATCTCAAGGAGCCGAGTTCATCCGCTTGCAGGAAGTCCTTCACGTCCGGTAAATATTCACTTAACTGAACTCCTACAATACAAAACCCCGCATTAGAGAACTGATAGCAGTACTTTGCATTAGCATTTAAGATCATTTTAAGCAAGCACCCATTTCTGCATTTTCTTGGAATTCAGACAAGCTAATTAGAATTCTATTATGCGTATTAAGAAATGTAGTAAAACTTAAGCATCCTGTGAAAACTAAGCCTAATATACTTCCTGCCTAAAGCGAGCTTCCCAATGACTTCCCCATTGACTTTCTTATTAAACCTGAAACACTTTCATATGAAACCTAAGTATTAACATTGCATTTTACCAAGGAAATATCTGTCACGTAATCAATACTGGTAGCATCAGTTGCAACGTTTCAGTCTGCACTGTGAAAATCTTACAAAAGGGAAGAAAGTGACAGGACTGAACACACAAAGCCAGACCCGTTCTGAAGAATTTATTTTTTGTATTCCTGATGCAGGACGTTCTCAACTCTGGAAAGTGTTCATACGTAGCTGTAATCGTTTTTATTTTACTTTACACTTTAAGCTCCTTCTTCCCTGTCCTCCCTGGCATAACCTATTCAAAACTGTAACTTTCATGACCACAGCTTCCCACAACCAGTTTTAGCTTTGGGAGAGTGGTGGTGGTGTCCGTTCTGATTTTGCATTTTGGGGGAAAACAAAACGCAAAATATCTGAGCTTTAGTTTACACTCTTCAAGGTGACAGATGATTAAGTACTAACAATCCCTTTTCTTACAGAAGAGATGCATTTATCTGCAGCAGACATGCTTTACCGTGCAAAAAGAAACCACTAAAATCTGACAGGTGCCCCACTAAGCCAATAATTTGAGGGCGCTGAGATTGTAGCCAAGAAATCAGCTCATCTCTCTCATTCATCAAGAGAATTAATTCTCATGTAATTGTTATTATCTAGGGGAGTGCATATGGAGGTTTTTATTACCTTAAATACACACTAGTTACTCTAAATTTGTATTAGTCACTACGTATTAGTTTTAAGCAGTTTAAAAATAAACTGCAGTTTATGTTCACCTTACCTTCTTTCAATAGCTTTTGCAGAATTTTCACAAATATACTATCTTTAGATGCTTCTATCGGATCATCTTTACCTTCTGAACTGGACCATCTGCAAAGTCAAAGAACAATTTGCAAGGAGGACTGCATCAATAAAAATTAAATGGAAACAAGAAAAAAATACACAGGAAATCTGATAAATTATCAAAGGTGATAATACATGTTCACACACAAGCATTATGTGTGTGGTTCCAGCTCAGAGCAAGAGGTTTCCTTACGCATTATTACACTATTTCAAGAGTATTTCAAGACAAGAACTACCCATTCTCGATAACTAATGACTGAGATTAAAGCAGGGATTTATCTTTTGGCAGAATACAGCAAGAGCAGCAATTTGCCAATACGGTTTTTAAAACAAATGAGAAAAAAAAAGGGAGGAAAAACTGGACAGTACAAGCTGCAGGCTTGTAACAGCACACACAAAAATGCAAGCTGAGTTTCACAGGTGATTAAACGTGAAAGGCTTATCAACGCAAAACTCATCTGTGATACAAAAGCTCCGAACAGATTTTTCTAAGAGAAATGTTATTTTAAGTGACACTTTCAATTCTGGGCCTGGTTCACAAAAGCTCCTACTGCCACATCCTCTGTACTTCAATTAGTCATGGTTTTACCCTGAATGTCAGTTTAACTCCAGAACTTTGTTGTTAACTCTACTGGGAAGAGATTAAGGGAAGGAGGAAGGGAAGATGCAGAGAGGTGATTGTCCCCCTGTACTCAGTACTGGTGAGGCCGCACCTGGAGTACTGTGTCCAGTTTTGGGCCCCTCACTGCAAGAAAGACATCGAGGCCCTGGAACGTGTTCAAAGAAGGGCAACAAAGCTGGTGAGGGGCCTGGAGCACAGGCCATATGAGGAGAGGCTGAAGGAGCTGGGAATGTTCAGCCTGGAGAAGAGGAGGCTCAGGGGAGACCTTATTGCTCTCTATAACTTCCTGAAGGGAGGTTGTGGTGAGCTGGGGGTTGGCCTCTTCTCTCGTGTCCTTACTGATAGGACTAGAGGCAATGGTTTCAAGCTGTGGCAGGGGAGATTCAGGCTGGACATTAAGAAATATTACTTCTCAGCAAGGGTGGTCAGGCACTGGAATGGGCTGCCCAGGGAGGTGGTGGAGTCACCAACCCTGGGGGTGTTCAAGGAATGATTGGATGTTGTGTTGAGGGACATGGTTTAGTGGGAGCTATTGGTGATAGGTGAACGGTTGGACTGGATGATCTTGTAGGTCTTTTCCAACCTTGGTGGTTCTATGATTCTATGATGAAAGGCTTGGTTGTAGTTTCCTTCTCCTCTGTACAGAGGAGGGACAATGAAAGCCCTACCAGAATGTCAGGAGCACGTTCAGCAAGGCTCTCTATTCCATACAAGAAACTTAGTACCATTTGCGGTTGTGGCAGTAGAAAACAGGTGCCAGCCTTAAAAGGTAGGTAAACGTAATATATCAAATATTTTATTCCACACACTGAAGAAAACTAACAGTACCTCTTTTTAATCTGACCTCTGTAAGCCTTTCTGAGCCTTGCTGGACTGGAAAATCAGCTGGGAGATCAAGTTTTCAAAACACAGTTAAGTACAAAGTGGCCTCTACTTGTACACGGTTAGCTAGTGGATGGGGCAAAATCTTGTCAGCACTACATATAATTTGAATGGTCCGAATATTGTGCACCAAACTGTTTTTGGCCCAGGGTAGGCAGGATGCAAAACTATTTCTAGACTGGTGCCATTTCAGAGTTCTTCCTTTTCTATTAGTTGAAAGAGAGAAGAATCTAGAAAACAATTAAAACAGCCTGAAACTTTTTCTGCATATATCTGTGTCATATGTGGCAATAAGCCATGCAGCTAGGAATTTTCTGCAGCCCACCATCCTTCGGAATCTGTCCTACACACAAACGTGAATCCAAATAGTGCTTATTAACTTTTTCATCACAAATGGCATGGTGCATTTGGAATGTGCGCTGCGTCCTTTCTTTCGAAGGTCTTTTCAGAGCATGGATATGAGTTAGTAAAGCTGGGCAACTTCTGGAGATTAGTAAGAAAGGAAACAGAACACCGTCTGAGTTATTTAACAGTAGCACTGCTTGAAGAAAAGACTTCTTTGACCAACTGGTTTCAGACTGTATTCAGTGTTGAAGACCTGTAAGAGTGGATCTTCTAAGCAGCATCTGGGGTTTTGATCTCTTACAGTCAAGAGTACAGCTTAATACAAAACAAAAAGCCATTAATGTGTTAAAGTGGTTCAATGGTCAAAAACAAATGAAAGAGAAGTTTCTATAAACAATCAGCGCACGTGTTGCTCTTAAAAAGCTTCATCTTGAGATGCTTCTAATGGAAAAAAGTTTCAGCACTGATCACTGTTTTCACCTTAGCAGTGTTTGGGAATGAAAGCTGTATGGCTACACTGCTCTTTCTCAGGTGTTGAAAATGAATAGCAGGTTGCCAGTAAGCAAAGCTAATGAGGCATTAGAGATTATTCTTTTATAGGAGTTTCACACACATTCTTCACACTTTACTAACCTTATGCTATGAAATTCAATCTTTTCAGTGAGCTGAAGAATAATAGTGCACTAATGTTTAATTCTGGAATAGCTACACCACAGGTACTTCTGCTGATTTTTATTCATGCTGCACTTACCCATCTCTTCGGAGAGCCATGCAGAGAATTTTAAGTTTAAGATCATTTACATCCACCTCCTCTTCCTTTATATCACATAAGGAGAAAAGACAGGTAATTTTAAGATTTGTTTGTTTAAAAACTAAAAATCACTGCTGTGACACATATTACATCAATTAAGTAGTCTTCAAGATCTGAACACAGATAAAAACAACATCCTCTTTAAACAAATGAGCTGATGGTACTGTTGGACCACTGAAGACTCCATTTTCATTTGAAGACACAACTCGGAATTTCTACATCCCCAGAAGACCAACTACCTCAACTTGAAAAAGTATATTTTAAAGCACAGAAACGCCTGCCAATTTGTAGAACAGCGTATTCCAGGCAACTTTAACATGCTAAACGGTGACTGAACTCAAGGCTCTTTTCTTGGTGAGACCGAGCAAGCTGACATGTATCAGCACTTCTATTAGGACACATACGTTATGAATTCCTGATATAGTGACCCAGCACAGATACGAGGCCAAAGAGTGTGGTACCAAAGGCCTGGACATGCCTTTGGACCTGGACATGGTGCAAACAGAGTTGTTAAGACCAAAATGCAATCTGTATACTACCACGGAGGGCAGACCTATCCCTCCTTGTGCCCATTAAACATCTGTGCTACTCCCCTTGAGACTACTAAGTTCACAGGACCACTGGTGGGAGCTCCACTCCAATATGCTCCAGTGTCCATAAAGAATCATCATGACATCTGGTGATGGACTGCTGAACTTAGGGGAAATGGCAAAAGCGAGCCTGAAACGGTCCTTAATAACATAAGCCTCCTCAGGAGCATCAAGTACTGTCCCAATAAGACCACAACAGACCGTCAACGATCACCTTCTGTGCCTTGACATCCTACATCATGATGGGTATTGTACATGCATTGTGGTGTACATTGTATTATGGACTGCTAAAACAGTAAAGGCTCACCTCTGACTTGCTCAATTATTGGTTCATGCTGTGAAAGGGGTGGAGTGTACAGGAATTGCTAGGTGATGGCCTGAACCAACGAATGAGCATAAGGTCAGAAGGTGTGGATAACCCAGGGAGCTCAGGTGCAAGCAATGCACCTGAGCAACCAAAGTGGAACCCAGGTCCACCCCTCCTTACTCTCATTTAAGGGTTAGCAGCTGATGGAGCAATCTCTCTCTTCAGAGACTGTGCATTTCTTGAGATACCACCAGTTTTCAGAAAGGATGAGCTACCTTCTCTATTGCTTCCTAAGCTAAATCTTAAATACCTTTACAGGCATGCTCTTGTCCTAGTAGAAGGCATTATCATTGCCTTCTCTTGCTCCACATCATCAAATCAAGTTTATTGAAGGCCAACAAAGCATCACAATGGTTTTATAAAGCACTACTGAAGATTTTAATTTGGATTTCTTTTATGTAGAAATACAGAATTATGCAGGAACTGAAATAATCTGAGAAAAACTTTCATTTTCAGTTACCAAGAAATATCATCCAAGCCATCCATAGGAGAAATCTGGAATAATTCACTGAAATAATACAGCTTGCTTTTACTTTTTAGTGAATCACAGAATCGTAGGGGTTGGAAGGGACCTCTAGAGATCATCGAGTCCAACCCCCCTGCCAAAGCAGGTTCCCTACAGCAGGTCGCACAGGTAGGCGTCCAGGCGGGTCTTGAATATCTCCAGAGAAGGAGACTCCACAACCCCCCTGGGCAGCCTGTTCCAGTGCTCCGTCACCCTCACCGTAAAGAAGTTCTTGCGCACATTAGTGTGGAACTTCCTATGCTCCAGTTTCTGGCCGTTTCCCCTTGTCCTGTCTCCACACACTGCTGAAAAGAGTCTGGCCTCGCCACTTTGCCCCCCACACCTTAGATATTTATAGACCTGGATCAGGTCCCCTCTCAGTCTTCTTTTCTCAAGGCTAAACAGACCCAGTTCACTTAGCCTTTCTTCATAGGGGAGATGCTCCAGGCCCTTCACCATCTTCGTGGCCCTCTGCTGGACTCTTTCCAAGAGATCCCTGTCTTTTTTGTAGCGGAGAGCCCAGAACTGGACACAGTACTCCAAATGAGGCCTTACCAGGGCAGAGTAGAGGGGGAGGATCACCTCCTTCGACCTGCTGGCCACGCTCTTTTTAATGCACCCCAGAATGCCACTGGCCTTTTTGGCCACGAGGGCATACTGCTGGCTCATTGCCAACAGCTTTTAATTTAGGTTTGATGTTTCTCAGGTGTTGATTTACCCATGCTTAATCTAAAGTTACTCCTGACAATTTACTGGATCATACAGAGAGCTGCAGTGAGCACTCCAAGCTTAAAAAAGCAAATCAGTAGTTGAATGCTATGGCTGTGCTAGAAAGTTGGCAACTCTTTATCCCACATTATCTCATGCTAATCAGAGGAAACTGCCAATAGCAGAGATGCAAGAACAAAACAAATGAAAACAAATCTTGGTCCTGTTTGCAGAAAGCCTGTGGGGAAGCAAGGCTCTAAAAACGAAAGTAGACTATAAATGGGAACTGAGGATGAGAGGAGTGTCATTTTTCTTCAATGATCTAAACCACATTTGGCATTAAATCTTCAGTGACTTAAAAAACAAACCAAAAAACGCATTAGGGACTATTTTTAACTGCTATACGCTAAGCCAATATGCTCTTAACTAACTACAGATGCAACAGCCTAGCTTAAGTGCTCAAAACATGTTTCTGGATTAGAAATTCCTCAAAAACGTTTCCTACCTCATCAATATATTCCAGTAGATCAAGTGCTTTCTTGAAGTCATACTCATTGGCCCTTCTGTTCTCATCACATATGTACATCTATGATGTGAAAGATGAAGGCAGAGAATTATTTTTAGCCTGCAAACTAATGTAACTGATAGCACGAACAACTCATTGTGGGAAGACCACCATGTATTTTCTGCTTACATGACCTTCTCATGAAGATATGCCTTGATTCAATCGCAAGTATTTTTATAGTCAGGAATATACTTAAGGTTTTAGGTTGGCATTCCACCTACATGACAATGGTCTGTGGACAAATGACATTGGATAGAAAGCCGCTAGGTTTCAAATTTAAATGCCATTTATGGCAGTAACATTCCTGGACTACTGCAGCTAGAGCTCAGCTCCACAAATAAAGTGAACTCACAGGATTATTTCAACAATTAAAGTGTAAAGCAGTACATAAGCACAAGTACAGCCCTTCCACCTTCTAAAAACAGGTAATTTTGCCATTCACGTTTCACTTTTTCCCTTATAAGCAAAGATCTAAACCAGTACTTGAAAACAAAACTAACATTAATGCACCTTTTGTTTACACTTTCGAAGTTGCTTGTTACTTGCAATGTGAGAATGAAAGAACATCGGTCAGACAACACAGAGGATTCAGAAGGAAAACTGGCATGCCGCCAGCACTTGTCAATTGTGACACTTCCCATTCTTCCCCAGTCCCACAGAAAGTCAATTAAGATAGAGGTAATGACTCCAGAATCTGCAGGCAGCTAGCATTGTTCTGAAACAAACACACACCAAATGGGATAAGTTTAACAGCTGCACTACCGGTTTCTGATTTGCCACAGGATTACAGAAAAGTAATGAGCTGTTAAACTGAAACCCAGATGAGGCACAGTTTGTTTTACAACATATTGCTGCTACTTATCGCATGTGTTTTGTGTGCATCACTGGATGATAAAAATGTGCTGCCAAAGTGGCAGAAACAGCAAGGTTCCAGGCTACCACCAGACATGAGTGCGGAAGAGCAAGCAGCTGTAGCGATCCCAGAACTAGAACGGACATTCTTCTTGTTGGCGTTGTTTGGTTTTAAAGATAGAAAGACAGAGAGTACTCTTTGCAACAAGTGACCAAAAGGCCCTTCCTGCCCTTTCTTTTTCTAAATTATAGCATCTTTCTTCATTGAACTGGAACTCTTTGCTCCTTCTGTTTTCCAAGTTCTGCCCTACCAAGGACGTGACAGAAGGTAAAAATTGTACCGGCATTTGAAAATGAGACAACAGCTTCTGGCGCCGATTTTATTTGCTTCTACTCCTTGTAGCACCCACAAGCATATATTCAACAAAGAAATCCTGTACTAAAAAAAATAAAATATTTTTATATTTGTAGTTGGCGGAAGCGAATTAAGATAAATTCATGCCAGATCTTTAGGTGGTTAGCGAGTCATAAGAGGGATAAAAACCATCTGAGACCTCATTTATTTTATAACGCCAGAAGTAGAATACATACAGGAACTTTTAACGGTGTAATGGAGAAAACATGAGATACTTACATCAATGAGCTGAGTTGCAGACAGCACCGGCATATCATTTAAGTTCAGCTGTTTGTCTACCAGTAACTGCTCAGGAAGCGTCTCCTGATGTAGAAGAAATCGTTCCTGTTCTGATATTTCTAGTAATCATTGAAGGAAATAAATGTTTCATATTATTAAAATGTAATACGTTTTATGGCACAGCCTGTTTGTTATGAAATATTTTACCTGGATACTAATCTGAGTTGTTTAAGCACAGAAATACTCCCATTGCAGTAGCATCATCCTGGTGAGCTGCTACTTTCTCCTCATGTTCCCAGTGTAAAGCAGACCAATAACTTCTTTTTTCTTTCTAAAAACCACAGAACTACTCCATAGGAATAGAGGAATGCTATGGCATTAGGTAGGAAAGCAAGTTAGCTGTGATTTCTAGGAGCCACCTGTGCTACGAACTTACTCGTTTGCAAATTGTTTTGTTTTCCAGTACAACCTGCTTCAGAGTCAGAAACCTACTGGGCTGAGGCAGAATCAAAACAGAGTAACTCTACCCACATCAAGCAAATTTCATCCCCCACAGTTTCACTGCATTGTTGAAATTAGAAAATAATTCTAAAGGAATATTTTATCTGTTTAAGTGGACGAGCAGAATATGGCAGAAATAACGATTCCCTCCTTATAAAGGTGAAATCTGTACACAAGCAGTAGAAGTTTTACAATCTACGTCCTCTGCCATACAGAAATGGGTACCCCAGGAGAGCCCACACCAAATCCTGATAATCAGATACTCTCAAAATAAAGTTTTGCTTTCCTTATTTTTAAGGTTTTCCTCTTTAACGATGAGATTGTTCACATCAGTACTAGTATACGTTTTGAAATTGCATTCACACAAATTATATGCAGTGTTTTATAATTATATAATAAAAACCCCACAGGACAAGTTATTATATCCTGAAAATAATTTGTGACACCTGCTTAGCTATCTGTTATTCTAAGACTTTTCAACAAGTTCCCATTCAAGTACTGTAAGTAGCAGACATAGACACACAGTTAAACACAAGTAAGCTTGCGAAAGCTTCAGCGATATTTTAGAGCCTCCCCCTGGTGGCCAGTAATAGTTTAACTATCAGTGTAGAAAATGCTTTCTCACAAACTCACAGAAGCACGTGCTGCACAAAAAGCAGCAGGAAAAGAGTATTTAAGCGTGATGGGAAAGGCAGAGCAGAGGAACTCTTCTACTTGGTAACTTGCAGGTAAAGCTGAATACTGAGGTTACTGCCTCATGCTCCCTTCCTCATTCTTAGCAAAATGAACAGTCATCAGACAGATTATCCTTACCACATAGAAGCTAGAGTCTTCATCTAAGAAAACAAAGTATTCACAAAAACAATGTGATTCTAATTCAATAACCTTGTTAATCTGTTCTTCACATTAGTCTGTATTTGCTTCTTACCTTCTATCTTTTCTTGCAGTATGTCTTCTGAGAAATCAGATGCCAGTGCAGCTAATTTACTCAAGCCAAGAAGGGTTTTCTTCTTTGCAAAATATCTGGTCTCCATGTTTGCTAAAGTTTGCAGCGTTCTGTGAGCCTAAAAATAAACAATCACGCTGTACGTCAGTTTTAGAAGTTAACATCAAAAGGCTAACAGGTAAGAAGGACTTCATCTGAACTGCAGTCTCACAGCTATTTAAACATTTGTAATATTGTCATGTGTATTTCCGAAGACTTACACAAGCTGCAAATTAAAGTCCTGCATTAAACGGTATTGGAAGACATAGATCTCTACTCTTATTATATTCCCAGAATACTTTCCTTTAATAATGGAGAATAACTATCTTACGATTAAAGGACAAGGTGCAACTTTACATATTGTATCCCTGGGATTCTATTCAAGGCTTCTCCGTAAGAGACAGGCAATGTTCTGCTCTGACAGAACATTCTGCATGCAGATTATTTACTCGTTAATTCAGGAATTTGCTTGTAAGTGTAACAGTTTTCCAACCACTGTAGTAATCAAACAGGCAAGAATTTACTTGCGTGTCTGACAAAGGAACAGAACATTTCTGAGAACAGCCTGAATTACTTCTATTCTAGAATCCTTGCCTACCTCTTCACAGTGGTGAAACAAAGTCTCAGACGAGTACTCGATTCTCAAACACACTTCAGTCACTTGTATCATCTTCATCCATACAAAACTCTCATATTTCTACACCCACCCACCCCCTTTTTTTCTTTTTGAAAGGTTATACAGTATTCTCAACCTATAATTCGCAGTATCAGAAAGGTTTCCATCCACTATATATTAATAAATGGGCACACAAGCTATTGCCAGAAGTAGGAAAATACTGGGCAGCCTAGGAGGCAACAAAGAATCAAGTTTAAAAATAAAACATCAATCTATCCACATGTGAACTCTGTAAACACATGTGAACACTGTGAACTCCCGCTATGACTAGATTGGTGATCGTATTTATGTCTAATATTTTGTCATCAACAAGGGGGTAAAAAGCAGCTCTGATTTCCATTCCATGATGCAGTAGCTCATGTGATACTCCAGATGGTGCCTGGAGGGGTTCTTCTGGTACTTCATTAACGATCTGCCTTTATCCCCTCACTCAGGTAGTTAGGCGTCGTTCTTTTGATCGTAAACTTCTGACCCAGCGGTTGAAGGTTTTAAAACATGATACTTGAGCTTGTTTGTATTAAGAAAGCCTACCTTCTGCAAATCCTGACTATTGATTTCATGTAACCAGCTCAGGTGTTCATGTGCTTGCAAGAAACTGGCCAGCTGTCCGTGCTGAGCAATAGGCTGAGATAACAGCTTCCCTCGTTTTCCTTTTTCTAAGTACCAGCGAAACAGGAAATCTGAGAAATTCTGAAAAGGAAAACAAACACATTTTAAAAGTTGCCTTTAAGCATCTTATTTGTCTTATCGGGCTTAACACTTCATAAACTACCACTGGAAAAACACGGGTTAACCTGATTAACAAAACAACTCTGAAAAAAAACTTTCATCAAAATGGTTGACGAAAAAAGAGCTGAGTCCTGTCAGATATACAGTCTTAAAAAGAATTCACCAAATACCGATACCTCAGGATTCATCGTTCAGTGGAAGAGATGGAAAAGTCAAATGCAAATTCTCTGTTAACCCACAAGAATGAACACAGTCATCACCTCACCCACAGCCTTATTTCTGCAACTGTCCCTTTTCCTGCGCTCAGAACTCCATACTTGCTGCTTCCTTTCAGACCTGGACGCTTACTTCTGCCGCTGTTCCTGAAACATACCCACCTGCCTCCACCTGAACCTGCAACCTTTCCCCCCTGTCACTGACAAGAAACCTTTGTTTTTAAAACAAACTAACAAAAACCAACTCCCCCAAACTATTTTATCCTCATAAACTTTAGTGTTAAATAACCAATCTAGATTTGAGATTTAACTTAGTCTGTCAAGAGTAATCTTGAATGCTGTTTCAAGATCGAATGCTCTGATGCTGTTTCAAGCGCATTAACAATTTCAAAAACTTTAAATAAGCCATTAATCTGACATTCTACACATTAGACTTGATCTATTCCCTCCTATGTTTGCCAGGGTGAATTCTCTTCAGAAAGCAGTACTTTCAAAACAAAACGAAAAAATGAATAAACAAAAAATTCCACACCACTAAAATCAGTATTTAAGACACCTAACTAAAGAGAACATATTTCTGTTGACTTTTTTTTGCAAGCTCTGGGAAAACTGTTCCATTAAGTCTTACAAGGCAAATCTTGGCTCCAGTTTTCCACATAACATCCTGTGTGTTTGTGTAAGTATATATGCATACACATAAATACATATACGCTAAAAGAAAAAAAAATTGAAAGACTTCAGGTGCAAAGTTCTTAAAAAGCATTATTTAAATGTGGTTGAGATAAAGAAAAAAAAAGAACAGAGATACCTGATCTGCAAATTGACTCATGTAACGTTGTAGTCTGGCCTGGTTGTCTGTCTGCTCACACATTTGCACCAGGATATCAAAGTCACAATACTTCTCTGCTAAAGCAGCTGCCATCTGATACTGTCCCAGCGAAACTACGTAACCAGGAAGAGAAAAGTTACATCAGATATGTTCATCTTTAACTGATGGAAGATGACTGAGTGAAATGAAAACAAATTTCAGGTCAATTATTCATTGAAGACATGACTGCATCTGACACATTAAACACCAAGTTTTATTCTGATAAATGCTAAACAAACTTATTAGAGGTATGGCTATGGAGGCAATCTTAGAAGGAACATTTAGCTGTTCTCATTTCACAAATATCCCATTAAATCATAAAAACCGGTAATTAATACACCGAAGTCAAATATAAAACAAAGAGAATTCATACACAAATTCCATTTACTCTATTAGGTTTGCATCATTTCCTCACTGAACAGAGCATTTAAACCTTGCATTAAAAGAAAACAATCAGTACTTACGGAGAGGAGACAAGAGCTCTGATCTCTTCTGCACATATTCCATTTCCAGATTGCTGTATCTCTCTTGATCAGCAGGTCTGTCCACAGACTTCAGCTGAGAAACGTAACCATCCAGAAAGCAATCGAGCAGTGCCACCACCTGTTCAGCCACAATGCTACGGAGGTTGCTGTCCACCTGAGGATACACCACCTTCAGAATGATACCATGCTGACGTGTTATTGCTGCACGTAAGCTGCTGGATGCTTGGAAAAACAACACAGTAGATGTTAAAACCACCTCACCTGCAAAGGGATCCAAGCTCAAGTACAACAAAAGCACTGCCAAGTAAAATTAGGAAGAAGAAAAAAGGGCTAGTAAGCGCCTTACGTTTGACATCAAACACTATCAGAAAAATGACACCAACTACACACTCCCATCTTCCTTTTAATATTAAACGTAATCAAAACGGAATAAACAATCAAGAAGTAAAAACACAGCCCCAAAGGTACACAGATTTATGCTGTCAGCTATCAGGATCAGCTACTCTGAGAAGAACCAGCATGATCTCTGAGGAAAGAAGAGAATATGCAAAAAAATAAAAAATAAAAAGTTTCTGTTAACCCACCTTAAATCTATGGGTGTAATCATAAAACATCAGAACAGTTTACACAGATTGTGCTTTTCAAAACACTTCGATCTTAGGAGTGCTAAACAAATGTTTTATATATAAAGGCCAGAAGAAAGCCTAAACACCAACCCAGAAGTGCTTGCTTTTGCAAGCATTTCTTCTGATAAAACACATTCAAGCACATGGAGAACCACTGGTCCTCTCTGAAACAGCTCTAGATCACGTGATTTACTTGAACGTTGTATACCCCATAGCTCCATCAACTGGAACCAGCACAGTAATTGAAAAAATATATGTTAGCTCTGTCTCCTAAACTTTGTAGCTGAATCTGCAATGCAAGTTTTAAAGAATTATCAAAAAACCCACAACCCTGGACAGAATAAGTGTTCATTTATCCACTCGCTGATGAAAACCTCTCACTTCTCCCACTCTTACTGACCATCTTTGAGAAGCTTTCAACAACAAGTTTGACATTCAGATTGGAATTCATGTTTTCCAGAACACAAGAGAAGTCCTTTTTGTTCCAAATAATTACTGGAGTAGTAATAGTAATTTCTCACCTGTCCATGGAATATATTCAGGCTCTCTTTCTGGAAGCTCTCCTGTTTTATATAAAGATGCTCTAGATTGACGATACTGACAGGCAGCCTGTAGCATATCCTGTTTAAAGGTAAGCAAATACATATTTTAAAATCTACCTGTGTAACACAGATTATAAAAGATATATATATCTGTTATAATGATGAAATGTTATTTTAATAGTGCCTTCCTTCTCAGTTATACAGAAGGGAACGTACTATGTAAGCAAGAAATCTCAGTTCTCGAACTCTTCATTCTTTGCTACAAATACAGGCACATCTTTCAACACTGCAGCTTTTCAAACTCTCTTTAGCAGTGGCTAAAGAGGAATAGGAACGTCGCTAGTTCTGCAGCAGACCACCTCTTCTGTTCTAATATATTTAGGCATATAAAAATATATTTACTTCACACAACAGAAACTTATATGTACTGGTGTACGCAACAAATAAGCATTCATTAATATTTGCCCTTCCCAAGAACATCCCAGTTGGTGCAGTTCTATACCTTAATGATGTTGTTCACATTGACAACTACTTGGGCCCACTCAATTGATTCAATATGCATCTCTCTCAAGATTTGTTCCTCCTCTTCCAGCAAGCATCCAAAGATGGAATCTATCAGGGACACCTTAAATTATAAAGAAAAATTGCAGTGAGCACCAACACATGCATCCCCCGCTCATACCTACAAGCCAAATGGTAAGAGTTGCATAGAAAATCCAGAACTCCAGATCAATATCCAAAAATATTAACTACTCCCATGGATAATGAAATCACTAACTTACATTTTAAACAATAGCTAGAATAGATAAATTGCCTCACTGCCAGCCTTACATCAGACATAAAACAATGCACTTTTTAACAATCAAAATTAGTCCTCCTTATTTTCTATCATATGTTTTCCTCCATTAGCAACTAATGCCCTCTACCGGGGAAAAATATACAATTACATATAGACAAACCTCAAGTGTTCTGTGTAATTCTTTTAATTATTTTCAAGGAGGAAGAATTAAAGGACCGGCTACATGAATTAAATGCAGCATAAACTGAGAACTACGTTGGATACACTTGCATTAAAAGAGGACAAGAAATTATGAGAAACATATCTGATAAAACTCATTCCAGCTTTCACTCCTATTTGCAAAGCTTCATATTCTTCAGTTCATCCCACAAAAATGGCAAATCAGCACATATTTTCCGATATGCTGTAAAATTGCCTTCACCTTTCCCATCATTCGTCCACACAGGTTAGTTGGAAATAGTAACAAATTTGATTCCTCTACACGTAGTAAAGTGAGGAAAACATACTACCAAACCATTACTATTTAAAGGGAAACTGTGTAGAACTCATTTTTGAAAGGAAACACTTCAAAGTATACGTTAACACATTTCAGCGTCCTCGACATGCAATACCATTTAGAAACGACACAATTCTATGCGGTTTGCTGTTCTTACCTCTCGAAAGAAAATATCTGCAGGGGTAAGACTTGGTGGAATGTCACAGTCCCTTTTGTTTAAAGCAATCAGTATAGCAGCATTCACTAGATCAGGCAGCCTGGAGTGATGATTCTTGAGAACAATAGCAGCTGCTAGTTTTTCTGCATGCTCGCAGAGCAACAGTCGAGTTGCCATCGGCATCCCCCGCACTGGAAAACTGCCCAGTCGTTCAAATATGCCAACCTTTTATAAAACAAACACACACACACCATCCACACTTTAAATCATTATACTTTAAGTCAAAAACAGTTCTCTTTGTTTGCTGACATAAGTAGTAGAGTAAGATATTACCTGGTGAAGAAACTCAATGAAGAAGGAATGAGCTTTTGTCTTATCCTCTAGCTGATGAAGAAGAATGAGGGATGTGTTGCTGAAACCACTGGCTTCTAGACAGAAAATAAATAAATAAATAAATCTTAGAACATTTCATATCTTCATATCAAAGACCACTATTTTTCTTTACCTCTGAGGCAGATATATTTCTGTAAGTTTCTGTACTGCTACTACACCAGCACGCACATTTGTATACTGCTGTTTTTAATGGGCCTCTTGAACTCTTACCATAGTTGAAACTAAAGCCTTTAGAAGCAATACAGTATCTCTTAACAGCACTACTCCGAAGTACTCATGAACTTGTTAATGCTGCTAAAATAACAGCTTACGAGCTTATTCAAGTTGTAATAAGATTAATATTTTTATTATCATAGCAGATTGGCTAAGGCTGAATTTATATGCCCTAGACCACAGCTACTACAAAATAAAGCCTGCAGTTTCAGGCACTCAGACTTGAGTTTTGTCTCTGCATTGCCTGTATAGTTCCACTGCATGACATAAGCAGTGGCCTAACTCATCACTACTTTTCCTCCTCCTCAAATGAACTTGCATCTGAAAAGCACGTTAACACATCCACCAAACAACAAGGCTGTTCAAGGAGTCAGGAAGGATGATGGAAGCTTCCTCATGAACACCCCCACAGCTTTCTCACCTCAGCAGATTCTCCAGAGGCAAAATTATTTTTGTATTTTAAAACTTTCTTATATTCTATTTATGCTTTAAGCCGAAAACTACTAAGATACAAAACTCAGAAGAACCACTACTGTCAGCAAAATTAGCAAGACTATTCCCAAGAAGCAGTGAACTTCCCCTTCTCTCCTTAGCCAGTAAGAAGTGCAGATAAATTGCTGAGTTAAAGATGAAATGAAAATTCAGAAAGATTTGGTGCCTGACAATTTCATACACCTGTTATGTTCTTAGTACACACACTTTCAAGTGAGACTGTTTAGAAACTGGCAACTGCTGCCTCGAGGTCCTGGGGACAGCTTCAAGTTAACACTATTCAAGAAAAGAGAATCACAAACAAGGATATTTCCTTCTTAAAAGGTGTCTATTTTAACCCTTTACGCATAGCAAAAAAAATTCAAAATGGTTTTCTCTTTAAAGCAGGCATTAATACCAATGTGCCAAAGAGCTATATGCTCTATCCGACCCAGGATCCAAACCCATCAGAAGTTGTACAGCCACGCTAACAAAGGGTCAAGCATGAGCAACGAAATTCTTATTTTTCTTAACACATTTATCTGCAGAAAACAATTTACATCTACTCAAGGAATTATGGAAACACTAAAGTGGTACCACTCGCTCTTTGCAGAAAGTCCCATCCTCAGAAACGCCCATTTCCTTTGCAGTTTCCGTTACGATACAAAGCCCAGAACTAACCACAGTAGACTGGAAGTTAATCTGGCCGTCTCACATAAGGTGCATCTTTTTGTCCTTCTGAAAATACATCTCGAGGTGGAGGAAACATTTATGCTTTCTTTGCAAATTAAATTATGATTTTACCTAGAGTACTATAAACAGTTTCCCACAGATCAAGCAAACATTTTGCTTACCTTCAGGTACAGATTCAGCCCATCTTGGATCAGAGGCAGGGTAATCATCCATTAAATCCACACTGATCTGAGTCACTGCCCTATCCAGTTCAGCATCAGAATCCACATCTGTGTTACTTGGAAACAGTTCAACTACCATGCTTTGAGCATTAACTATATCTTTCCTGAAATAAAAGAAATACAATGCATGTGAAATAAAAAATATGGTAGGATTACAGGAACAAGAACAACTCAATTTGTAGCACCTTTTGAGATGTCCTTTTCGTATTTTAGACTATAAACATTGAACATTGTTTGGGCTACCTTTAAACTAATCACAGATAAAAGGTATTCTGATTCTTTTGAAGTGAGCAGATTATACAGTCTTTAAAAGTAAAAACAACCAGCAAGTGTTTGAAGTTACTTTTTATTATCCTTAATCTTATTAAGAGAAAAAGGTTCATCCTCTGCTCTGTTTATTGACTATCAACGACAGTTAAGTCTCCAAAGATCAACTGCTTGCTGCGAAATCCCTTCAAGAATCCATGACATCACTCCCGCAAGTGACAACACAGTAAAAGCTCTCAAAAGTCTGACAAATATTATAATGCATTACTCATATTTTCTATAAATTTTAGAAACTCTCTTTCTATTCAGGTCTGTAAATAAAGAGTAAGGAAAAAGCATCTAAATGTTCTTTCAGCTTTCAAGGTATGACAATGTACTGAAGCACTGTGTGTAAGAAACATTCAATATACACAAAAAGCATCGATTTGATTCTGTGATTAAAAACTATTGTACTCAACCAAGGATTACTGTGATTCCAAAATATTAACTGGAAAATATTTATACTTTCACCATTAATCAGACTTTGTATGAATGTCTGTCTGAGCCAAATGTCTTGAAATAAAATCAGCACTGCATCCAGAAATTTAGAAGAAGTTTACTGAAGTAAAACATACTTTTAAAAACTAGAACGTCTTACATCTTTTACGGGAAGGAGGTTTTATCTTCACCTCTCCACAGGACACATGTTTCTAAGGGATTTATGGGCTGCTTTATTGCCTCCATCAAACCACAAACTGCCATCAGCCAGTACGTTGCAAGAATCAAATCTCTTTCTACAGAACATCCATATAATGACCACCAGATCTTTAAGGTCAACTGTGGTAGATACACAGCTTGTGGATTTGCACATTTCCGTGTGCTGAACAGCTTTGTTCCACATCAATTGCTTTACCATATGGGCAGGTCACAGCTACAGCTGTTCTGTTAAAGATTTCTCAATAGTTATGCCATTTTTTTTTTCTGGTAAAAAACATGGTGCAAACCAAAGTATTAATTTTTTCCAGTTTCATGAATATAACCCAAAATAACACTAGACTTTCAAACTGTTTCACACAGTCTTCCCCACTAGATCAATTCAACATGGTCTAAAGCGTTACTGAGAACTGATAAACAAATAAAGGTGAGAATTAATAGGAAAACCTATTTACTTTTAACAACAAAGTGTCACACTGAAAGAATAGAGAAAACAAAAGAACAAAGCTGAGATTCACTGGCACCAACAGAGTACTGCAGGGTTTACAAAAAGTGAACAATATCATTCAAATATAAGGTCTGCTCCTTCTTAGCACACATCTTGAGCTAATGAAGAAGTGATGCACCTGTGCTGTTCTAACAAAGTGCATGTGTCACGAAAACCATTGTTAGTTAAGGAGCACAATAGTAAACCTTTACCAAGACAATTTTCTACTCAAGTACCGATGAGCCTTCAAGAATAGCAAACAAAGTCTCAAAGATAGAATGCAATTTTTACCTGCAGTATTGTAGAAAAGCAGCTTTCAGAAGCTTTGTCTTATCTTCTTGAGCTACGATTTCTAGCCTACTGGCTGGATCAAATGCAGGACTCTTAAAACACAGAGAAAGTATTTCAGATGAAAGACAATTATCAAGCTTCATTATTAAATTAAAACAGTTTTTCTTCATAACAATACATATTCAAAATAAAAGTGCCACTTGGAAGCAGTTGTGTTTGTTAAGCCCAAAAAATACCTTACAATAAAGTAAAGTAAGTCTGTGTGTATATAATATATGTACACATATGTTTTAGGCACTCAAAACTAACATTTTTGACAGAATTTAACAAGGTAACAGTATGTTCCATTGCCCACAAAAACTGCAGACAAATCTAGATGGAGATTAACTTGGTAAGAAAAATATAGTTCTACTTGAGATACCATCACAAATGTTTTCTACTAAAACACTAGTTCATAGTAACACATCCAAAAAGGTGATTTAACATTGCAACTCACTATTAGCCCATCAACATCACTCCTATTTTCTATTTTAGCAAGGTTTTCCGTTCTTCCCACCTACTCCAGAGACATCTTGACAGCAAATTCTACATACATTTTAAAGACACCATGTTTGAAAGTATATAAGGGCTTACTAAACACACAGTGCCCAAAATGGCAATAAAAACGCTATCACACACATTTTGGTAAGGCTGTACTCACACAAAAACACGTGTAAGAGCAGAAACAATATTCAGCACTTATCAATTTCGACTTTAAGCTTTTCAGAATGCAATAGGAAAACCCTGTCTTTTGCATACATAAAGGAAAAGACTTTAGGGACCATCCTGACAGAAAAGTGAGAGCAAACTCTCCAGTCTCTACAGTTTGAACTCAGCGTACTATCAGTCTTAGTGACACCTAATAATATACCTATGAGAAAAATTACACAAGGGGTAGGGAAAAGAAACACCTTATTCAAACTGACAAATACTGTAAAATTTCTTGGATTTTGGAAACTGATTGAGAGTATTCAAAACTCTATTTAAAAAAAAATAAAACAAACCTCAAAAAACCTAGGATTTTCGCAGAGATAATACAAATTGTCAGAAAAAAATACCTTGTTTCTGCTCTTGCTTTTCAACCATTACCTCATTTATTGGTCCAGCAATGGAAGAGGACAGGGAATCTTCAAGTTCTTCAGGAAGCACAGAAATGTTTTCTCTTGATAAGATGGTAATAAGTCCACTTCTTTTGACAAAGAAGATGGGGAGGCTAGTATAGGAACCTGCTCCTAAAATGCTGTCTCCTACGACAGTGGCAAAGGAATAAACGCATGTCAAATGCAACACTAAGAACAAAATATGACACAGTTTCATAAAAACAGATTTAATTTTGCTAGGAACCAATAATAATTCTGACAACGGCACCCGACTTACAAACACCATGAATACTGTTTGCTACCAATTATGTACATTTCTATGTACTGTTGAGTAAAAACACAACAAAACACACACAAAAAAATCCACCCCAAAAAACCCATCAAGATTCTGGTAGCTCAAACTCTACCTAAAGAATGATCTCTGCTTCAGACTAAAAAACACCTCTGAATATCAAGGACAGTGTACTTAGACACCTGGCACACAGACCTACAATGAACATTAGGCTGACCCTCAAAACAAAACTAATTGCAAGAAAACTGAACATTGGAGGAAAGAAAAAAAAAGAAAAAAAAGGCCAAAGCAAAATAAAGGTTCCCAGGCCTTCAGCTTTGCCCAGACAGGTTGTAAACGCCCCATTCCTGGAGGCATTCAAGGCCAGGCTGGATGTGGCTCTGGGCAGCCTGGTCTGGTGGTTGGTGACCCTGCACATAGCAGGGGGACTGAAACTAGACGATCATTGTGGTCCTTTCAACCCAGGCCATTCTGTGATTCTATGAATCAGTTATCGGGATCATAGATTTACTTTATTTAAAACACTGTAGAATAATCAGTACCAGCTGTCATTTTGGTGTTTTCTCCATATACCTATAAAAAAAAAACCACTTCAATTTGGAAGACTTAAAGAGAAAAAGGAGTGTAAATATCGTTCTACTCTCTATGAAATGTAATGGCATAAACACATTCAATTAAAAAACATCAACAAAACATTACATTTTCCCTGCATGTTACCTTGAAAGCCAAATAAAATTTTCTCCTGTGGTAACGAAATTCTTCCAGTTCCAGTGGAACAAGCGAACACCTCATCTTCCTTATAAAGGTAAGCAGCGTGGCTGAAGTAATCTGGGACCACCAGACAGCACATTACTTCCTCTTCAGACTGAAAGTATTACATACAAATAGTATCATAGTCAAAACCTTAAAAAAATAAACACCTAACATTTACAGCTGATCTACAGTTGCATTAAATTTATTTTTTCTTTTTTATAACATGACAGGGATAAAACAACAACAGCAACAAAAATACATCAGACCCAAAAAGATGCTTTACATTTGCCCTAATGTTTAAGATTTTAGGCCTATAACTAGCAGTGTTCCCCAGGGATCGGCCCTGAAGCCAGTCTTGTTCAGCATCTTCTTCAGTGACCTGGATGAATGGATAGAGTCCACTCTCATCAAGTTTGCTGATGATACAAAGCTGGGAGGAGAGACTGTCACATCAGAAGGCTGTGCTGCCATTCAGAAAGACCTGGACAGTCTGGAGAGTTGGGAAGAGAGGAATCTGATGAGACTCAAGGGTAAGCATAGAATCTTGCACCTGGGGAGAAACAAGCAACTGCATTCAGCAGTACAGCAGGATGACCTGCTGGAAATGACCTCTGCAGAGAAAGCACCTGGGTGTCCTCATGGACAACAGGTTGGCCATGAGCCAGCAGTGTGCTCTTGTGTCTGAGAAGGCCAAAGGTATCTGGGATGCATTACAAAGAGTGTGGCCAGCAGGTTGAGAGAGGTACAGACTCTTCGTTCTGCCCTGATGAGGCCACATCTGGAATACTGCACCCAGTTCTGGGCTCCCCATTTCAGAATGGCGTCTCCTAGAAAGAGACCAGTGGAAAGCAAAACATGATTAAGGGCCTGGAGTATCTCCCTTATGAGGAAAAGCTGAGAGATGATCTCAGTACTGTTCATCTTAAATATGAGAGTCAAGCCAATGGTGGTGGACTCTCTTTGATGGTGGGCAACAGTAGAACATGGGGCAATGGGCAGAAATAGGAACACACTAACAGAAGGAAGAACTTCTTTACTGTCAGAGTGACAGAGCACTGGAACAGGCTATCCAGAGAGGTTGCGGAATCTCCTTCTCTGGAGATATTCAAGATGTCAACCCGTGCAACCTGCTGTAGGGAACCTGCTTTAGCACGGGAGTTCAACGCAGTGATCTCTAGAGGTGCCTTCCAACTCCTACAACTTTGCCATTCTGTGATCACTTCGTTATTTTTGCTTTTTTACTTCCACTCCTTGTTCAGTTTTAGAGCTTTCATTCGCATACCTGAAAAGATGGATTATACTGTGTGACCTCCACAACAACATCATCAGACATCTGAAAGCCTTTATCTTCTACTGTTATCAGAGTATAGTAGACAAGACATGGACGATCTCCAGGATGCCATGCCGCAGCAAGTATCACCAGTCCATCACTATTCAACAAAAGTGATCACATCAGTAAAGGTGATTATTAAATATTTCTCTTGCTTGAACTCTACCACTTGGAAAAAAAGATATTTAAGTACAATTACAAATAAATACTTTCCATATCATATAGTAGTACAATATTTTGAAAGTAAATTACTACCTTATTTCAAAAAAGCAAACTCTCTGTTCTTTCATTCTGTTTTATTACATGTATGCATATTGCAGTGCAAAACTGAACCAATCCAGTTGTGGAAACATTATGCAATTAAATCAAATACAAGAGATACAGAAAATTTCCTACATTTGCTAGAATAAAAGCTATGCTTGCTATTCAACGTCTTTGTATTACAAAAACCAAACAAAAATGACATAAAAAAAATGAAAGAAGTTATTCTTAGGTAAAGAGTCATAATACTAGAAAGCTGGTCCTGTGCTTCATGCTACGATTGTCTAGTTAGCTGACGTGCTCATTTTATTAACAGTGGCACTCAAGTAAAATTATATTTTAGTTTATTAGAAAAAGATTTTGCAAGAAAGCAGAATGCAACTTATTTACTTTACCAGATGAAGTGTACTGCCTTACCGATTCTGCTGCAAATCCATATACTGTATATTTACTCCTCCTTTAATATCTTCATAGTTACTTTCAGAACCCTAAAAAAGAAATCCAAACAGAACAAACTACAATGTATCTGGCTTAACACCATACATAAATAGGCTGCTTATTAAGGAAACAAAACTTCCCAGTGAGTTTGCTCTTACCCAAATTGCATCTGAAATGTGTTCCTTCAGGATTCTGTTGACATCCCAGCTGAGAATATAACGTTCTGATGAATTGTCAATCTCCCATTTGTTTAAATTTGAACTTGTTAGCATATAAAAGCTTGATCTCTCTTTATCCCAAAGAACACTAGAAATCTGCATTTAAAATAGAAAAATCTCAGATACGATGATCTATATCACTCAGTCCAAACAAAAATCACTTCCTTGAGAAACTGGAACAAGAGGTGAGACTTTACGGCTTCGCAAACTCCCCAGGAAACACTGTGCTGCTTTAAAGCTGTTTTTTTTGTTTCAGATCTAAAGAATAATTAATCATTCTCCAATACACAACATACACATTTATTTGACTTCTGCCTGCCTTTTTAATTAAAAAAAAAAAAAAAAAAGTATATAACACAAAATCATTAAGAGTCTTCTATTTTTTTTTTTTGACATCATACATCCATAAGCAGACTTGTGTTTTTCCTTGCCAAAACACAGAGACTAGAAAGTACGGACAAATTAAAGTAGATCAGTGTCTGAATTTTTTCAGGCTTACCACAGCATCATTTCCAGGTGATAATATACCCAGAAGAGAAGAAACTTTTCGACCAATTCCAGAAAACATGCCCTGACCCTGTGGCAGAGCATGCTGATGAATCTTGCCAGAACTATCCGGAATCAGTCGAACCAGCTGGCCTCTGGAAGATGATAAAATAAAGCTTCCTCCCTTAAAAAAAAAAAAAAAAAGGAATTATGTTAAAAAGTTAAAAGCACATTCCTGAAGTCATTAAATAGTCATAAAACTCTTTGTCAGCTCACAAAGAGAAAGACTGAACAAGACACCAGCCATTCATATTACTTGAGCATTAACAGAAATGTTATGTGCTTTCATATGCATCTGAATGGGGCATTAGCAAATATGTAACTGTGAAAAGATATTACAATGCTAGCTTCACACAAGGGAAGAACATATTATATGCAGATATTAGAAAAAGGTGGGGCTTTTTAATGTTCTTGTTTGTTTTTTGTTTTGCTTTGTTTTTGTTTCTAAGAAATACTAAAAATTAGCGCTTAGCCAAATACTTAACTGGTAGTCAGTACTAGAAGAGACTCATTTACTAAGCTCTGACAGCATCACATTTTTACCCATGAAACTCATTTCAGTCTATCCACAGTACTAAAATTCCGTGTGACACCATGGACCTTATACTGAAAACTAGTGTTATCTTTGGACTATGAAAATGTCTTCTACATAAGGCAAAAGCATACATTCCACTCCAGGTGCTTATACAACCTATTTTAAAGGCAGGAACTTCTGTGCTACTGTATTTTTGTGTCCTAATGGGTACATCTACATTAAATTTGCATCAGGAGCGTGTTTCTGAAACAACCTGCTAGTCTCCACGTACTACATGTTGAACCACATCACAGTACTCCGCGCGCACCAGCACAATATCCTTTGAAGGAATCTAAACTGAAAGATGGGCTCTGACCACCGACAGACATTCATTAAGTTTCATGAACTTGTTTCAATTAACAACCCCGTAAAAAATTAACCAATGCAGACAGTGGCACTGCCATAGCACCAGCCACAGTCTGGAGGCTACTAAAAAGAACAATCTTTACCTAATTTTCATACCATATAAAAGCTACGCTACAGATTAAGTCTGTTCACCAATAGGTGGACTAATATCTGATAACGCACTTTTAGATCACTGACTAAAAATGGTTCCTTTAGTTCTAAATTCTCACACTTGTAGTTTTAACACTGAATTGAATGTGAAGATTTTGCTTTCCTCAGCTTGACGTTTGAAAACTGGACACAGTAGAGCAGTATTTTTATATAAATCTATTGCACTGTACCTTCACTGCTGTCAGGAAACTGCATAGAGAGCCTCCAAAGTCTGCGAAAGTCTCAGTATAGGAACCTTCATGGGCAAGATTGGGCCAGTAGCGCACAGAACCTTCGCTGGTAGCAACCATTATTGCCAGGGACTTGAAGTGGGAAAATAATAATCATAACATGCAAGACAAAAACAATCAGACTGCAGCTCTACCTACAGCATCCTATTTTACATAACAGGATATCATGACTATGAGCGACTCACACATGAAAATGCAGTGAATATATATGGACGCACATTCACAGGCATACACTGAACAGCAAAATGATTCTGCAGCATATCTTAATATATGCAGGGAATGCTATACTTGCTTATTTTGCTAATAATGGCATGTATGCTGTGTTCATGTTTCTGATACTTCAGCCTGCTACTGAAAAGCAAAAATTTACAAGAAAAGCTGCAAGACGAAAGAGGTAGTAGAGAATTCTGGATGCCAAGATGACGACTTAAAATGGAAGATAATAATATAACAAAGAAACTGCTCTGGAGCAATTAATAAGAAAATGAAATCAGATAGTTGCCCTTCCCTTCAAAAAGACATAAGGCCACTGTGTGCCTCTATTAGGGCTTCCGACTTAGAAAACCACCCAGACACCAAATTCAAAGCATGATGCAAGAGACTTCCAATGTCAGCTTTGCTATAAAGACTAGGGAAGGGGAAGTTGCTTGTTTTTTGCTTTTCATCTACACGTACTCAGAATTAAAGGACAACTGAACTCTTTTTTCAGCTAGCACACAGTCTAGTTGCACCTGCTTAGACTGAGTATTTGAATGCCCAGGTGTTAGTTAACTACATATTTCTTCATTAGTTGAGCAAGCATGCTACATAATACTTATGGAAACCGTACAGTATTCTGATTATGTAACGTGTAAAGGGCATAAAGTGAAGAGACCTTATTTCAAGCATATTTAACACAAAACAACAACCCTAACTTCTAAAATATATGTTATAACAAGAACACAATTTTAAAATAGATTAAAAAAACACAGAAATAAAATACACAGGATAAAATAGAACACATTCAAAGATGGTCCAACAGTATTTTTAAACACAAACTTTGAAAAGTTGGATCACCTGAAGAGAAGGCGCATCACCTGAGGAACCGAGACAAGACACAGCTGCTAAACTGGAACTCCATTGGTAGTCACTGGGTGGCAGCTGGAGTTCCTTGCACAGAGATAACTGTAAAAGATGCAATTATAAATATGAGACTGTAAGAACTTACTCCTGAGCCACAAAATCTCCACAGCTGTTGACCCTGACAAAAATTGATTTTAAAGTAGCCTGCACAATGCACGAGGGGAAAAAAATAACACAAAAACAAAGAAAGTCAAAAGAGATTTTTCAGCAAGTTTATCTTAACACGTGAACAGCTAAAACACACACATATGTATTTTCAAACACAGCAGTTTTCCTTCTGTTATTTCTGAGTGTTTCTCAGAACTCCATAGCTTTGTTTCTTATCAGAGGTGCCACTACTCATACATACCTTAATATAAGATAATAACAAGATGGAAGAACAAATTAAACAGAAGGCACTTGAGAAAACTGTGGCTCTGGGCAGCCCGGTCTGGTGGTTGACAGCCCTGCACATAGCGGAGGGTTGAAACTAGATGATCATTGTGGTCCTTTTCAACCCAGGCTGTTCTATGATCGTATAATTCTATGAAAGCCTGAGGACGGACAACATTCTCCTATCTTAATAGAAGGGACATATCAATCAGAGAAACAATAATTCCCCCAAAAAAACCTCTGTAAGTACCAGAATGTTTGACATTTCTGCATTGACATTAAGAGCAGAATCTCTATAATTAACAGATGTTGCACTAATTGGAAGATACTGATTTTGTAACAACAGGGTTCCTCTGAACATACTTGCTACGCACTATAATACTGCTGCTAGAAAAACGCTTCCAGAGAAAAAACATTTTTCTTGACATAAGAAAAACTAAATGAAATATACCTTCAATGCTGCCAAAACTCACTTGAAAGTCACTCTCAGGAGTGTCTAAACCAACGTGTAATATATCAACTACTTTCAAAATACTGGAATAAACTTTATCAAGGCTAACACATTAAAACGTAAAAGTTTCACACAGATGTTAAGGTGACAATTAGAAATGAAGCGAGAAATACAAAGCAATTAAACTCTACCAGGAACTTGAATTACTGCTCTTAGCATGACTTCGTATCAAATGCTGCCATTGGTGGAAAAAGAGGCAAACTTCAAGTTACAAAGAAGCCTTGATTTAAAGCAACACAACTGGATAACTTATTCAACTAGCTCAAACATGCACGTTTTTCATCTTAGTCTCTCATTTACCTTTGCAAGAGGAGATTGACCGATCTTCCAAATAATCAGCCTCTCTTTATGGACTAGCCAGGCCCATCCACTTTCATCCACCTGAACGCTCAGATGGTCATCAGCTATACAGAAAGTAATTTTTCAAAGGGTTACTATTTTTACAACAATACAGAGTAAGCTGAAAAATCAACTCACCTTCATTCTCATAAGCAAAGAATGTCTTTTGCAGCAAAATTAAATTTTATGTTAGATCTTCCATGTATTTAAGATACCAAATTACTAAATACATTATAGAAACATCCATTTGACAAATCCTCAACTTTTGGAGTGCAAAGCAACACAATTCTAGAAGCTGACCAATTACTGCAGATAAAAATCATTTTTAAGACAGCTGAAGACTTTTACAAAGTTATTATAAAGCTATACATTCTTGGCTCCTCTTATCTCTGTTAGGTAAATGAAGCTTAAGTAATTTATCGAACTGAGAAAACAGTTTCTATTATAGGGGGGTTTATAACTGAAAATAAAGCTAACGCTTCTGTTTATTCTCATCCACTGGTCTTACCATCATTACATGAGCTGAAGCTTAATTTAACTGACTGTATCTAATTTAATGGCACAGAGCACATGGACTGAAAAAAAAAAATTCAAAGTAGGAACAACCAGTTCAGGAAACAAGAGAATCCAAAACAAGATAGTACCTGAGAGATAATTACAAGCATTCATATGCCTGCATTATTATAACTGCAATTACAGTTAAGCACGCTGGATTCTAACAAAGTCACAAGCACATCATTTTCCACTGCAGTCAGCTTTTAAATAGCATCAACACCACATTAACTTTCCTTTTACTTGTCAACTTTCAGAAGGAAAATAGGGGATAAAATCTAGTCTTACCATCAGCCTTTTTCAGGGCTTCCATCACCTTAACAGGCAGGGCGGACCCAAAAGCTTTCACATCGTAGTTAACAGTCTCACTTGCTGAGGGATGCTGTATAACTCTGGTGGGAGTTGCTCTTAAAACAAAACAAAATTTGTGATTAGTTCCCTATTGTTTCTTCAGGAACTCCAACAGTCCCTTACTTCAAATGTCTACACTTTTCATGTTTCTGTTTTGTTTTCCATGCGTAGCTTCTTGTTCTTCCTCTATTTCAGAGGTATCTGAGGAATCCTCAAATTCAAAAGTTAGCAAGAGAGGGGTAGAACATATCAAACTTGCAGCATTTTATATTAAACTCTAAAAGAATAAAGCTGAGAAAACTGACAAACTTGACACATCAATGAATTCTGTCAAGCAGGTATTACAGTGATGGATGCATGGGGGATCACTCCACCAACATGCACACTGAGAGAAGCAACAACTACATATTTAAAGGTGTAGCATATACATATTTATTACACTCCAAGGACATGGGCAGAGATTCCAAAAAATAATTAACATCTCTGGTAGTCATGGGATGAAGGATGAAGTCATTCTCTTTGTAAATTTCCAACCTTTTAAGGGGGCGTAGCTCAAAGCTGATCTCATTATTCAAGAATCACAGAATGCTCAATTATAAGGTGTTTCAGTCAGAACTGGATAATGTGAAATGATATCAAATATCCTACCAAGAAAAGACATCAGTCAACATGACCCAGACAATACTGGGCATCCGAATTTCCTGCACCTTTCAGAAAGGCTCCTTACTGAATATCACTAAATAAATCAAGCTTAGAGATGATAGGTGGAAAACTCTCACTGTGGCCTGAATTACGTATAAAAGAAAGGAATAAACAAAAATAAAACAGAAAACAGAGGCTGATTTACACACTGCTTCCAGCAGAGGGCAAGATCCTATTCTATAGGACCCATCTGGATGTCTAAACCAAAGGGAACAGCTCGCTGGCAGTGCAGTGTTACCTAAGATTTCTCTATCGCCAGCTCAACTGCTGATTACCTCTACCAAAAGCTACTGTTCATTGTATCACAGAATCATAGAATCACCAAGGTTGGAAAAGACCTACAAGATCATCCAGTCCAACCGTTCACCTATCACCAATAGCTCCCACTAAACCATGTCCCTCAACACAACATCCAATCATTCCTTGAACACCCCCAGGGTTGGTGACTCCACCACCTCCCTGGGCAGCCCATTCCAGTGCCTGACCACCCTTGCTGAGAAGTAATATTTCCTAATGTCCAGCCTGAATCTCCCCTGCCACAGCTTGAAACCATTCCCCTCTAGTCCTATCACTAATGACATGAGAGAGGAGGCCGACCCCCAGCTCACCACAACCTCCCTTCAGGAAGGGATAGAGAGCAATAAGGTCTCCCCTGAGCCTCCTCTTTTCCAGTACGAACATTCCCAGCTCCTTCAGCCTCCCCTCACCAGCTTTGTTGCCCTTCTTTGAACACGTTCCAGGGCCTCAATGTCTTCCTTGCAGTGAGGGGCCCAAAACTGGACACAGTACTCGAGGTGCGGCCTCATCAGTGCTGAGTACAGGGGGACAATCACCTCTCTGCTCCTGCTGGCAACACTGTTTCAGATGCAAACCAGGATGCCATTGGCCTTCTTGGCCACCCGGGCACACTGTCGGCTCATGTTCAGTCGAGCATCAATCAATACCCCCAGGTCCATTTCCTCTACACAGTCTTCCAGCCACTCCGCCCCAAGCCTGTAGCGCTGCCTGGGGTTGTTGTGGCCAAAGTGCAGGACCCGGCATTTGGTCTTGTTGAACCTCATCCCATTGGCTTCAGCCCAGCTCTCCAGCCTGTCCAGATCCCTCTGTAGGGCCTCACTACCCCCAGGCAGATCCTGGGGGTACTCCCAGATCCTGGGCACACTCCCAGCCAATTTGGTGTCATCTGCAAACTTACTGAGGGTGCACTCAATGTCCTCATCCAGGTCATCAATAAAGACACTGAAGAGATACTTCTAAGATACTGAAGAGTACTTTGTTACTACAGCACCGAGCACCCTGCCTAGACGGGAACCGGCGCCCCTCAGCCGCACTCACCGAGCAGAGAGGGAGCCGCTCCTCCGAGCCACCGGGGAGAAGAGCCCGGGGGAGCCAGCCGCCGCTACCACGGCCAGGTTCTTCCTGCTGCCCGGTCGGGAAAGGGGGCTCGGAGCGGCACTACCGAGGGCCCTGCGGGCCGAGCCGCTGGGAGTCCGCGGCGACGCGGGAGCCGAGGGGAACATGGCTGGAGGAAGGGAGGAAGAGCGGACGCGCCGCGTGGCGCAGTCGAATGACGTCGATGAGCGGCGCCTATGAATGACGTCACTGTTCTGTGCCCGGTTGAGCGGGAAGCGAGTCCCTGCGCTGCACTCGGGTAAACCCCGGGGCGACGGGTCGCTGAATGGTCGCCCCGTTGGGTTTCCGCGCGCTTTTTCAGAAGGTTCATACTTACGTACTCAGGGAAGACGTTGAGCTGTTATGCAGGTTGTCAGATGACGCAATCAGTTAAAATGAAATGAATAAGACAACATTCAGAAAGTACCCATCGTTCTTTCCCATCGCAGTGTTTGATTAAAGAAACAGCATTTAAACTTTCAGTTCGTGATTTGCCGTTTGATTGAAAAACAGTGTAGAAAACGCCGCTTAGGCAGGCTAGCTGCAAATAGTTGCCTACCTATTTTGGAATGAAATTAGTCTGGAAAGATAGTAGTAGCTCAGATACCATCATCTGCTGACAAAATTCTCATTAATTGGTTTATTGGTCATGAGTGGTTTATTGGAATCAAACATAACTGAGCGTGCTTTTCGGCACTGTGCAAGTGTCCAAAGAAAGGTGTGCAAAGGAGGTCTGCAACATCTTCATGAGAAGTGTTTTGCTCATAAAAATGGAGCTCCCAAGCAGGTCATGGTATCAATTTGTCTCATAGCATCATGAGTTTAAGATTTCTTAAGCAATTGGCAGCAGTTCTCCCAATTAAAGACAGTTGGAAACGTTGAGCAGTGTAGACAATTCAGTCTTTACCTTTGCAAAAACTGGATATTCTCTTCTATTACTCCCCTAATAGGAATCTGCTCCCTTTTCAAAGAATAAAGTATCTGTAGAAAAGAGGCCTTTGGTATCAGAAGATTAAAACAAAAAGTTGAATTAGCTGCTTGAAACCCAAGTTAAAAGAACTTCAGAGTCGCCAGTCATTCACTGCATTTAAGATAAATAGCTTAACAAGTAGCTTAAGTAATAAGATTAATATAAGTAATAAGATTAAATTAATAAGATTAATTTGTCTCTCTCTACTCTGCCCTCGTGAGGCCGCATCTGGAGTACTGTGGCCAGGTATGGGGCCCCCAGTACAAGAAAGACAGGGAGCTCTTAGGGAGCTCTTTGGACTAGAGGAGGACCAAATGAGTAAAATGCATTAACTAGTAGTAGATCCTGAAAAAGAAAAAAAAATACGTTTCATATTTATCTGTATGGATGTGAAGTTAATTATTTTTAAGTGTTTGGGAATCATTTTCACTTCTTTCCTATGCAAATGGGATATGTTTAGGCCAAAGTAGAACTCCAGTGCTCACAGTGTAGAAGAGAGTTGGTCTTATATAATATACTGCAGGATCACTTTAAAAACTGCTAGTTTCAAGAAAGTTCTGGCCTTTCATTCAGGAGATGTTGGATACACTTAATCTGACTTGTTAAATGGAATTTACCTGTGATTAGAAGCATTTCTGAGTACCATTTGGCATTTGCAGTACACTAGCAGTAACACATTTTGAGGTCAATACCCTCGCTCATGGAACTGAGCCTCTTACTGTTAACACTAGCTTAAACAAAATGAATAGCAGAGAACAGAGATTGTGGGCTGTTGCTGACTGCTCAAAACGTGCTCTTCAAGGTTGTGGTTTAATGTAAATAATAAAGCAGACTGTGCCCTCTTAGAATCATAGAATGATTAAGATTGGAAAAGATCACTAAGACCATCTAGTCCAACCCTCAACCCTTAAACCATGCCCCAGAGTGCTACATCCACACACTTCCTGAACACCTTCGGGGATGGTGACTCCACCACATCCCTGGGCAGCATGTTCCAATGTGTCATCACTCTTTCTTAGAAAAGATTTTTCCTGATATCAAGCCTAAATCTCCTGTGGCGCATCTTAAAGCTGTAACTTCTTGTCCTATAGCTATTTACCTGGGAAAAGAGGCCTACCTCCACCTTACTACAACCTGTTGATGCAGAGAACAGTAAGGTCATTCCAGAGCCTCCTCCAGACAAAACAATACCAGCTCCCTCAGCTGCTTCTCTTAAGGCTTGTGCTTCAGATGCTTCATCAGCTTCTTTGGACGTGCTTCAGGGCCTCAACGTTTGTTGTAGTGAGGGACTGAAAACTGAACACAATACTCAAGATGCAGCCTCACCAGTGATGAAAGGGGACAATGTGTCTAATAAAGGTGAGAGGTTCTCCTTGACCCTCCTCTTGCTGTGAATATATTAGAAAAACATGTTTTGTTATCATCAACAATGGTGGCCAGATTAAGTTCTTGCTGGGCCTTTGCCTTTCTAGTTTTCCTTCTGCATACCTGTATAGTTATAATTACACAAGGCATAATAAATGAATAACCAGAGGTTACATAGGAATAACTCACAAATGCTGAGGCTCACAGTTAAGATGGATGCTCACCAATGTTGAGGTTCACTACAAGGAACTCCACACAGGAGCAATCTCCAGAAAGAGATGCTGCCTTAGTGGTGGTCAGTCCTTAAATGGGATCTAGGAGAGGTGGAGTCAAGCTCCACCCCTTCTGGGAGCACAGCTGAATTGCCTTCACCTGTGCTCCCACAGCTGACCCGTCACTTGCCTCAGATGGTTAATCAGTGGTTCAGGCTGTGATTAACAATTTCCCATACACTACCAGAGTGACAAGCAGCTGTATGTAGCACAAAAAAACAATCTCCCTTGATCAGAGTGCTTTAAAATCTCCACATTCTGGGGAACTCATTCAGACATGTTCATGGAAGTCCTAGCTACATCCACTGAGGCTGTATTTTTGCCCAGAGAGAAGAGGTGTGTTTTTTTTTTAAAGCAAGCACGACTTTCTAATCCTTGCTGAGAAAACTATTGCAGCCTCCACTCTTCCCTTCTTTCCAGAACAACTCCACAGCAAAGGTGCTTGACTCCTTCAGCAGCATTATATAGCTTCCACCATGGTTTTGAAGTAATACTCCCACCACAGACCTCCCTGGAGACAGTAGAAAAGGTAGAGAACGGGTTGCATCCCAGCAACAGGCAGTGCAAGTGGTTTGCATGCTACCCATCTCCCGAGCTGAAATTGTTTCTAAGGGAGGAAGACAGCAGGCGCTGATATTTTCATCCTGAATTACGATGGCACCAGCAGGCACTTGGCAAGCAGAGCGGTCCTTTTATCTGCCGGTGCATTCATCGCAAACCTGGCTGGCCCCTTCTCATCTGCACACACCTCTGCCAACGTCCTCCCAGCGTGGGGGAAGATGCAGGAGGGTACTTTTGTTTCTCAAGAACGACAGTAACAGGGAACAAAGATCTCATTTTTTGCTGAGGTTGAGAGAACTTGCTAACAGAGCAGCTGAACTGTGAGACGCTTTGTGGGGGCATGCCTTGTGATGTCACAGAATGGCCACAACATTGGGAAGGGCATCAGAACAGCAGTGAGCCTCAAAGGAGGGCAAGCTGCTGTGTTCTTCCTTCCCTGGATGCTGCTCCCAAGACACTGCTTTGCCCCTCAGCTGGAAAATGAGCTCCCTGAGAAGCTGCTTGTCTTCTGTGAAGTGAAAGGGGAGGAGGCAAGGAGAGTAATGTACTCTATCTAGGGCCTGAGTAAGAGTTTTCACTGCCCCTTTGCAGCTCAGGATTGCCTCTTGTGACTCAAAGCAGCTAGCTTAGTTGCTTTTTCAGATCAGGTCATGCTCTTGTCTGGAAAACCATCATTAATGATGACGTAACTTTTACTATCTTCAGGCAAATCTGTCCTGCACTTGTTTTCAGATTATTCTCTTACACTGTTTAGGGGAAAAGAACAGCTTAACCTATGCCAGCATGCTCACAGGCATTGCGTACCTTGGCATTAGCCTTGTCCAAGCCTTCCTTCAGTATCAAGATGTCGTTCTCCAGGTAACGGCAGTAATCTTTGGAAAGCTTCAGAGATTTTTCTGAAATCGACTGCTTTCTGAAACTATCGGCAAGTTTCGCTTGCATTTTTTCTTCACGCTTCTTTTCAATCTGCGCTGATGTTTTATAATCCGCCACCACAGCCTCCAAGCGCTGCTTGAGAACAGCCTCCTTCACTCGCAGCTCCTCATGAAGGAGACATGTCATGAGGAGACACTCTTTGAGTGTTCCACCTCCAGCTGTGCAGAAAGGTCACACACCTGTATGCAGTGGAAAAACAACAGTGTCCTATGTTTGTTCTCAGCTGATTTGTTCCCTTTCACTAGTTGGAGGAAATGAACAGCTTCACCCGTAACGTTCACAGATGATGCATACCCTGGCATTAGCCTTGTCCAAGTCCTCTTGCAATTTGGAGTTTTCTTTCTTCAGTGAGTCATGTAAGTCAGAAATTTTCTGGGATGCTTCTGCAATCTGCTGCTTTCCGACAGCCTCAGCGAGCTCTTGTTGCAGCTGTCTGTTCTCTAGAGAAACAATGGTGCAGGAGTGTGAAGAAAAAGGTTAAAACCTGAAGCCTGCATTTTTATTTTTATTTTATTTTTGCTTACTAGCTCCTATACTTAGATCATTTTTCTGAGTGAACTTCAAAGGGAAGAAAGGTGGTAGAGGAGAATCGCCCAACCCTCACTTGGGGTGTAGAGCTCAGATACACCACTTGCCAAATGGCAGCAGAAAGGGAACAGAACTGAGGCAACCTGAGGGATGGCCTCCCCAGCAGGTAGCTCATAGCCGGTAAATTCTAGAAGTGCCAGATGACTTTGGGAGCTGTTCTACTTCAGTGTCCACCTGAACTTTTGTTCTACTTTGTCCGTCTAGCATTTAAAGACATCACTCACCGCACATCTTAAAACTGCTGAAAGAGTAAATGCATACATTTACATCGGGGAAGGGAAATGTCCCTGCAGAAAAGTGCAAAGGGCCATTCTCAGGAAGGAAGGACAGAAGGGTGGCTGTCGTAGGCAACTCCCTTCTGAGAGGAATGGAGAGCTCTGTAAGTCAGCCTGACCCTACCTACAGGGAAGTGTGCTTCCTCCCTTCGGTTCAGGTCAGGGATATTTCTAGAAAACTCCCCAGTCCAATCTGCTGGCTCATGGCCAACCTGTTGTCCACCCGGGTCCTTCTCTGCTGAGCTCCGCTCCAATGGAGAGGAGAGAAAAAAAAAGTGTTAACCGTTTACGGCTGGTCCGGCCCGGCCTCGTGTCTAATGAGACAGGGCACTCCAGGGCCAGCACCTTGAGAGAGAGAGAGAAAGCGTGATGGGGAAGGGTAGGGAGATAGTAGATGGGTCTAAAAAAAGCCAGGGCAACAGCAATGATCTGAGGAGGAACATTAATTTACTAAATCCAACAAAATCAAACAAAATGAGAGAGAAAGTGTCCAAAGCTGAGGCCTTTTGCTGTAGGCCACAGAGGGAACCACGTGCTTCTCCGCTGTGAAACAGTCTGTGAGAGAGGGAGAAGGGAGAAGTGGGTGCGCTGCCCGGAGATCCACCTTTCTTCCTCTGGGCACAAAGTCTTCTGGGGAATGCTGCTCCTCCCCTCCGAGAACCAAAACTGCCCAAAAAAGGCAGTCCATGGAACCAGAACATTAACTCTTTAACTCCCACTGCTTTACATGTTGTTATGATGTGGAATGCTGACAACAAAAAATCAAAAAACCAAAACAATTACATAAAGCAGATGTTTAGAAATGGAATGTACACAGGGTTATCGTTATGCTTTTAATCAGAATATCAATCTAATGGATAAGTGCACCATGAAGTGTTTGCAGAGACAAGACAGGAACATACGTGTCTTAAAAACAATCTGTTGGACCAGTTGGGGCAGAGGGAGCGGTTCATGTGTTCCAAAAATGTATGCATTTACCAGGGCAACGTGGCCAAAGGAAGCAACACCTTGCATACCTGCAGGAGCACAGGATGCCCAAGCCACTGCTCCAAATCTTCTGTGTAGCTTTCACTCAGAGCCCCTCCATTCGCTCTGGTGTGTCTTCATGTCTTCTCTGTTATCCCCCCTGCAAGCTCCAAGTTGCCCCAGACCCCTTGGGTCACACACACAAGGGGACTTCAGTCCTTTCCACAGCATTCCAGTTTCCTCCCTTTCCCCTTTTGGGATGATTGGAGTTCCTTCTTCCCCTCCAGGCATGCATAAATCCTTTTCACTCCATAGCCTCTGCTCCCTCCTGGCACACTCACATGCTTTCCATTTCCCAGGGTACATCAGTGATCTGGTAGGAACGGGGAAGGGAAATGTCCCTGCAGAAAAGTGCAAAGGGCCATTATCAGGAAAGAGAAAGGCAGTGTCATGGACAACGTGGATGGAGACTCTAGCTCCTAAGAAAGCAGCAGCGTGGTGCAATGTGTGTTCTGAAAAGGAAGCTGTAACTAAGGCCTGAGGGAATCATTGAATGGCCTGGGTTGAAAAGGACCAGAATGATCATCTGGTGTCAACGCCCCTGCTGTGTGCAGGGTCACCAACCACCAGACCAGGCTGCTCAGAGCCACATCCAGACTGGCCTTGAATGCCTCCATGGATGGGGCATCCACAACCTCCCTGGGCAACCTGTTCCAGTGTGTCACCACCCTCTGAGTGAAAAAATTCCTCCTAATACCTAACGTAAACCTCCCTGTCTCAGTTTAAAACCATTCCCCCTTGTCAACAGCTGTTCCCCCTCCTGTTTATATGCTCCCTTCAAGTGAGGGAAGGCTGCAGTGAAGTCTCCCCAGAGCCTTCTCCAAGCTAAACAAGCCCAGTTCCCTCAACCTTTCCTCAAAGGAGAGGTGCTCCGGCCCTCTGATCACTTTACTGGCCCTCCTCTGGACCCGCTCCAAAGGCTCCACATCCTTCCTGTACTGGGGCCTCAGGTCTGGACGCAGTACTGCAGATGGGGCCTCGCAAGACCTGAGTAGAGGGGGATGTCATGGTTTTATGATTTTTGGTTACTGGTATTCCACATCATAACATCATGTAGTGCACTGGGAGTTAAAGTGTTAGTGCTCCAGTTCCGGTTACCAGTCCAGAAGAGGAGAAGAACTACATTCCCCAGGGGCCTTTGCGGTCAGAGAGGAGATATAACTCCTAGCAAGGTCACCTGATCGGGTTTTTCATCTCATCTCTCTCATTATATTTGATTTACTAGCTTCAATTCTAATTATATTGTATTATAGTGTGTTATATTGCATTCCGATACCATATTTAGTAAATTAGTTTGTTTCTCCTCAGATCGTTACCGCTGTTTTTAATTATTTTGTGGTCCCCTGTTCCCCTTTTCTGGAGGCGTGGATTTTGTGAAATCCCTCTGCCCCACTAGTCATGGAACTGGGCTGAACCAGCCCGTCAACCGTTGACAGGGGAAAATCACCTCCCTCTCCCTGCTGGCCACCACTTTTTTAATGCAGCCCAGAACACAGTTGGCCTTGCGGGCTGCAAGCGCCCACTGCTGGCTGATGTCCATGCTGTTCTAGGCACGTTATTCCCAGAACAAACAGTTGAATTCTAGCTCCGTTAGTTCTGCCCAGCTCATCAATGCGTGATGTGAACACATTGGAATGGTACCTGCGATGTAACATCAAGCTGTGTTGCAGACAATTACCTTTACGCCTCCCAGGCCTGCCACAGTGTTGATGTCGTCCAGCAAAGCTGTCTTGCCTCGTCTGGTGCAAAGAACATTTTGAATAAAGTCTGCTATCCAATGTAGCTCTTGTAACATAGATTCAACTTGCTGTGAACTAGTGCTCTTCTCACTTTTTGGTAGACTGCAACACCTTCCAGAACAACTCATGATCAACAGACATAAAAATTCAGCTGCAATTAACTCTTGTGATCTCATGCTTTAAACTCACAAACAAAAGGGCTGATTACAATCACATAGAGAGAGATTAGGAGTGAAGATGAATGTATCCTCTAGATACATGATCAAGAGGGTAATTGATTGCCAACACTGAAATTAAACACTGGGTCAGTGGTATTTTTGGCGTAACTAATTAAATCTCTGCTTCTCCTAAGACTATAGCAGAAGATATCTTATTTTCCTTCTACAGTGCAGGGATCTTTTAACTGTTTTCACTGTGTTCCACAAAGTGCTTTTAGTGGCACATTAGAGAAGGAGGTTAAGCTCATCCAGCGTTAGGCACCTATTTCCAATAAGACTTTCCAGCAGCAATCAGATTTCCCAGCACAGGGAGCTCTGATGAGACCCTGTGAACTGTTTGGCTTCATAAATGTTCCTTGTGGTGCTCTGCATCTTCAGAAAGCACAGAGAGATTCCACTGGAAGAGGTTCTTAAATTAGAAATTAGAGTAGGGAAGCCTACTCTTCACCGCCAAACACTTCCTGCAGTGTCATTAATATCATGCTATCACAGCATATTTTACTAATTGTCCTTGAGCAAGTGACACGAGGTGATTAGGCAAAATCTGGGATTTCTATGAAATTTTAAGTAACAATAAAAACCAGACTTGTACGTGCCTTAAAAAAGACAACAACGCACATATGTAAAAACATCTTCTTTTGGACATCATCTTGTAATAGAAATACAACTAAAGCTGGGAAGGTAGAAAAGGGAAGAAAGTGCACGCAAACCGTAGATTATCCTACGCTGAAAAAATACACAGTAAAAATTATACTTTGTTTGTCCTTACATGTAAAGTACTTTCAGCAACTTTTGTTTGTATTTTCAGTAACTTTCCTCTAAAGTCTGTTTCCGTCCACTAAAGACAAGTGCTCATTTGCAGTTCGTTGTTAACTGTAGATGGCGACCCTAATCAAGTTCTCTTATCTCACAAATGGTAACTGAAACGGGCATTTTTGGAACTCCAGCATTTTAAGATTAGCAACAGAGATGAAAGCAAAAGTTCCTCGAAAAGAGAAGAAACAATGAAGTGAAAATGATCAGACTGTCACTTGATTCCCCTTAAAATACTGAATTTACTTGAGGATACAGCACATGGCTGTACGGCACATTACAGCAAACACGGTTCTAAATGGTCGCGGTTAACGTGGCACAAAGCACAAACATCCATCCTCTGACACCGTCTGAACGTGACAGACAATTAAAAAAGTTACAATAATTATCAAAAAGCTTTCAATACAAAGTTTAAACACATTTAAGTTTCAAAAGGATATTTTGTACATTTTGGAAAAATATAACATTTACTTTACATTACTGGAACATAAGTTACATTCTTCATAGTTTGTAAGCTTCCGTCGCTCGCACATTCCCTCATACGTTTTCTTTTAATAGATTATTTTCTCCGGATTGTATGTCTAGTGCAAAAGTATCGCTGTTCTGGAGAAAAGCTTGTTTCTGCATTAGTTTCCTGAAAAGTCCATTTGGATTCGCAAGGAGTTCCTCACGTTTTCCGCATTCAAGAATTTTGCCCTGACCGAGGACTGCCACAAAATCAGCGTTCTGAATAGTAGACAGACGATGAGCAATGATTAAGACCGTCCTCCCTTCCATCAGCCGGTCCAGAGCTTCCTGCACTAGGTACTCGTTTTCAGCATCCAAAGCACTAACAAGAAATGAGAAGCAGAAGGGGCGGAGGGAAAAAGGGGGTGGAGAGAAGAGGGAATTTGTTATTTTAACAACAGGTTAGCTTTTGAAACACCTGCTTCAAAGCTACGGTGCACATTACAGAGCTAGTTTGGGAAAAAATTATTACAGCGTTCCAGCTATCCTTCCACTTTGCATAAACAAAGCTTTTAGCACTGATCTCCCAGTCAATTTATGCATCCTGGAATTTTCGTTTCTTGTGGGCAGAGAAAAATAAGAGGCTGGGTAGCTTGTTCAAGGGCGTACAGATAAAGAAAGAACACCGCCCAAATCTCAGCTCCACAGATAGATCACGAGTTTCTGTTTATTTTCTCTTACCTTGTTGCTTCGTCTAACAGAAGAATTTTGGGATTCTGAAGAAGAAAGTAAAGTTGGTTACGATTACAATGGGACAAGATCTGAATGTATGAAAAATAAAGTGTTCGTACAGCTCAGCAATTATTTCTTCAAAAGATCTGGGTGCCCCTATGAAATCACGTTTAGTAAATCTACACGCTGAGACAGCAAAATGGAAACAGCACTTTCATCTCCAATTTTGCAAGCTAAAGAAACAGAACACTACTGACTATTTTAAAGATACAAGCTAACGGCAGCGCCGTGGGAGATGATTTTTAATCTATACTTGGCAGCACTGCAGTCAGAAGTCCAATTTCCTATTTATGACTGTCACAGGGATCTTTCACGGTGGTTCAGCTAACCACTGCTTGGAGTCTGTCTGCTACTTTACCGCCCAGAAACAAAAAATAACAAAAATCTACCAACAATCAGCGTTTCAACCACAGATGAGAGCTCACAATACTGTGTAACTCTTCTTAATGAACAGGTGCAGTCTTACCTTGAGCAGAGCTCGAGCAATTGCAATTCGCTGCTTCTGCCCACCTGGGGAAAAAGTCAGTAAGTTGAAGTAGGAGAACACATCCAAAGTCATTTTAACTAGAGGCCTGGGCTGAGCTGATTTAGGCACGTGCATTAGGAGGGGAATGGAAGCGACGGTAATATTGATGTTGGACTATGACTTGGAGAACAAGACTGAATAACAACAACAGCAACAAAATACAATTCTGGCTTCACTCTGAAGCACCATGATTTTAAAATCAAATAACAAATGTACCTGAAAGTAGAATGCCTTTTTCTCCAACTACAGTGTCAAACCCTTTTGGAAAATCTCTGATAAAATGAGCAGCATTTGCTATTTCGGCAACTTTCTGAATCTCCTTTGCAGTCACAGTAGATGGATCCTCCGCACCATAGGCAATATTTTCAGCAATAGAACAGGAGAACAGAATTGGTTCCTGATAAATTCAGAAACATAACTAACATGTTACATCTGTAATTACAAGCATGTATCGTCTGGATTTCCAAAAACATGAATTCCAATTACAAGACCCAGCATTAATCCATTGTATATCCATATAAAGGAGTATACATGCTAAAGTTAATTGAAATAGGAAAAGAAATCACAGCCCAAATTCTAATATCAAAAAGCGCAGTCAAAATCCATTCAAAAATAGGTTGTTTTTTAACTGATAAAACATAAGCCTCAATTCCTGATATTTAAATAAGAGTTCAGAAAGAGCTATTCATTCAAACATCAGAGAACCTCCCTTCATATTTTACTACATCACTGTCTGAAACAACAATGAACCTACTCTTAATTATCTCCACAAATTTTAACAGTATTTTGTGCATTTAGTTAAAGCTTAAAGCAGAGCAGAGTACTGTCAGATAGGACACGTGATATGCAATGGGAAAATGTGTGAAACAAGGAAAGTCTGCTCTTCCTAAACCATAAGGAAGAAACATGCTCTAGTATGAGATCTTGCACTGGTAACCCAAGCCTGGATAAAATGAAACGCAGACATTCAAGCAAAAAATGCTGGCATGCCCACAGGAAAATCATTTTTGTGCAAAAGCTTTTTACGCTGTTAATCAGAATATCAATCTAACAGATAAGTGCACTGTGAAGCGTTTGCAGAGACAAGGCAGGAACACACGTGTCTTAAAAACAATCTGTTGGACCAGTAAAGATGTCACTGAACAGCTCCCCGCACTTCCCAAGTGAGGGAGTTGCTTGAAAGGGGGCACTCCATGACTAAGCGCCAACAGGGCTGTATTTTCATGCTTTCCTAAGGGAACTGTGCTTGCCAGGAAATAACACTGAGCGCAAGTCATTTTTCAATTGGTTGTACAAAGTGTGATTGTGCAACTGCCATTAATACGTAACGTCGTTGTTAGGTTTTGTGTTACTTTCTTCAACAAATCATAATAACCATGGAGGTACTCATATCTATACAACGTGAAACAGTGCTTCCTAGTCTCCATAGGCACTTTTCTTTTAAGCAAGCACTCTGTATCGCTGTAGGTCTGTAAAAACAGACTACAGAATAACAGGACAAACTCAGAATGCTGATCCTTAGAAGAAAACATTCACAACAGCAGTTATGGATGGATGGAGGAATTTAATTGAGAAGCAAGACTACGCAGTTCTACGAAGAAGAGAAGTGTGGCACAGCAAGTTGCTTAGCGAAAATTCTTTCACTTAGGAATTTGTTTCTTCCTTACCTGACTCACTGTTCCTATCTTTGTCCTGAACCACAATGGATTTAACTGACGAATATCAAAGCCGTCAACAGTGATAGTACCTTAAAGTAAAGAAACAGTAAAGTCAAGGGTGTTCTGACTTGCACTGAAGAGGTAGATTAAACAGCTGAGAACAAGGGCCCCTGGATGCATGCATCCCAGGATGCTGTCAGAGCAGATCAGAGATGCAAAGCAATGCAGGCACCACCACACAGCAATCACATACCTCAAAGGGAAGCACACTTGCACCAATGAGATGGTCCCATCAGGACCTCAGTGCAGGAACCTCAATTGTTTGTAAGGTGTATCAGATATGCAAAGCATTACTTGTCAAATCAAAACAATGTGCGAAACATACCTGCAATAGGATCGTACAGCCTTAGTAGAAGAGATACAATAGTTGACTTCCCCGTGCCACTCGAGCCAACCAGAGCCATCACAGAGCCAGCTGGAATGGAAAGGCTGAAATCTTTGAAAATAGATGTTTCTGGACGTGTTGGATAAGCAAACTCAATGTCCTTGAATTCTAAAGCACCTCTGAATGTGTCTTTGCCTAACGTGATTCCCTCTGTATGAGGAAATAAAACAGAAACATATGTTAAACAGATGTTAAAATCAGCTCAAACCTCCCAGAACCGGCTTTACAGACAGTCAATAGAAGTTATATCTCTTCATGTTAAACCCACGGATAACTGGAAGCCACAGAGTTTATGTTTCAGCCATGATTAAGTTAATGTGGTACACTCCTCGCTCCAGACTGCAATTTCAACTTGCTTGCCGACAGTGAAGCTTTAGGCTACTACAGCAATAGGGATAACATGTAACAACTTCTGGCGTTCACATCTAAAACAATTGTCTGAATTTTTCAACATATTATAAGCAATTTACGTTTTCTCATTTTGGAGCAATTGAATAAAATGACACACTACTGAAGGCCAAAGTCCTGTTGCCATAGAACAGATGCAAAAAGATAAACACTGCAAATCACTATTGCCCTTTCACTGTGCCATGAAAGTCACCTGAAACGGCCGCCCCTTTGGAGGAGAGTAGATCACTTGGAACTACCATTTAAATCATTAGCTTTTAAGTACAAGCTGTCACAAGAACTGCTGATTGATTTGTGAACAAATGGCCATTTTTAAGACTTTTTTTTTTTTTTTTAAGTGGAAAATGTAACAAATTCAGGACAAGGAAGCATTCAAAGATCAATCAGAGGCATAATACGTAGGCAACAGATCATAGAAACTAAGGTTTTGGATTGTGAATTACCATAGTGAGCCACTATGAAGGAATGATTGTCAAATTTCTTCAAGCCCTGCTATATCCCAACAAGCTAGTGGCGAGTTGCAGGAACAGGCTGCCCAGAGAGGCTGTGGATGCCCCATCCCCGGAGGTGTTCAAGGTCAGGTTGGATGGGGCCCTGGTCTAGTATTAGATATGGAGGTTGGAGGCCCTGCCTGCTACTGGGGGGTTGGAGCTTGATGATCCTTGAGGTCCCTTCCAACCCAAGCCACACTATGATTCTATGAAGATACGTCCACACAAAATACACTAATTTGACAGTGGTGCAGTGTTCTCAGTAGATAGTTTCATGAGGTTCTGACCAGTTTTGTGAAAATGGACAGCACCACAGACTTAAGCAGCGTTCAGCTAAAGCCACGTGACCCCAGACCATTAATTCCTTTTAGATGTAACCCCAAACCAGCCATAGCACATGGCAACACACGTCCCTGATAAACAGGTAACTGGGAGAAGGAACACAGACACCAATCAATATTCACTAGTTCTGCTGTTCATAGAGCAAACTACTGATTTTGCTTCTCTTTTTCCCAGCTTGCCTCCTCTTCTCCAGGCTTTAGACTTTAATGGGAGTAGCACAGAAACGGTAGAGGCAAGAGCATGCTATTTCAGGCTTCTTCCTTGACATTAATCTATGGACACACACATAACTTGTTAGGTAAAGCATGACAGCCTGTAAACTCCTCTTTGGGAACAGAAACTGTATGCTAGCAGCATAATTCTTAACACATCAACGTAACAAGTAATTGCTTATCTTTATTGTCACTTCCAGTCATTGCATAGTCTATACCATTGCCTGAAATACTGAAGTCTACTTCAATACTGGAATTCTGGTACTGCAAGTTCTTCCTCTACATACCGCTTGTAAAAATATCTAAAAGCTATATGCAGGGTTGTGATCATCTTGTGTTTGGATCACAGGAGGTGGTGAAAAAAAAAAGACATCACCATTTGTTCTTGACATATTCACTGTCACCATAAAAAATAATAGAGCAGGAGTTCAGTGAAAATAAAACCTAAGTAATCATGTGAGAAGGTGTTTCACAGGGACCTGGACAGTAAAGGAAAAGTCTCTTGGCTTTATTGCCTGATGAGCCAGAAAGAAACTGTAAATGTTCATTGAGATAAAAGGTTTATGTCCTTTCTTCCATAGTTAGTTTACAATGAAAGAACACTTAAAAGGAACTAAGCCTACGCAATATGGATGTCTGAGCCTTCATCCAATTTATTTTCAGTCCACACAGTAAGTATCATCTTCTGTATGACACTATTCGTACAAATAAACAATTCAATATCTTCAGTGGGAAAGCCAATACTACTGCTTATGCTGTTCTGTTGCCACCATAAAGAAGACAACCAATGAAATTATCCAAATCAAAATAAAAAAAAAAAATAAATCATGTCGAAATGATGATTAAATCAACAGTCACACCGGATCTACAAGGATACAGCACACTGCAGCGAGCACTAGATTGTCCCTCATGGTGTAAAGTTTATGCTAACTTCATCGATAAAGACAAAAACATGTAGCTCTCCCTTCATAAGCCGGTTGGTAGTTACCTTTTGGACAGATGGCTTCTACTCTAAATCTCTATCTCCATCCACTGGAGGAAGTATTGCTTTTCCCTGCCTACGCAGAGTCCGTACACATCAAGCAGTGTCCTACAGACATGTTTACAGCCATAAAGAGAAATGAGACAAAAAGCCAGACTGTGCCTTAGCGTCAGCCAGATTAAAATCCCAGTACTTCCAGCACTAGGAGACAGGAGCAAATAAATAAACTGAAATGGAGTATTTAAAAAATAACCCTCAGAGTCAACCAATGCAAAGGTAAAACTATATTCTCTATGCCATAGCTCACTCAAAAATCAATCAATCAATCAATAAATCCATGATGCTCTTTTCTCCTCTTCTTAAAGCAACCCTTACAAAGTTTCTTAATTAGAGGACCATATAAAGATTGGAGGGTAACTAAACAGCTCTCCTGAACTCTGCTCCGTTGCATTTATTAACAGCATGCAGAGCTGGTCAAAACTTATATGACTTTTGTTTAATGGGATGCAGTTGATGAAAAAAAAACACACCAAAAAGCAATTCACACCAAGTATCTATTATAAGCAACTCACTGAACTACTCTGAGACAGGCAAATGCTGTTTTTATCCAAAATAGATTCAACACTGGAGGGTGCTGTCTGGCTTCCAAACAATACAGCTGTAAATTGGGTTGCTGACAGAACTTTTAGTCGCAAGGTCAAAAGGCAGTTTTATTGATGGTGTTTGCCTGTCTTCTTTTCAGGATTTGACAACTGCATGAACAAGCTACCCTTTATAAAAGTGAATGCCTCTCCAAGGCAAGCAACTTTTTTCTGTAAAACTACTGATAAAATAGACATGATTTCAGACACACCGATCTATCTTTAGGCTTAAAGCAGCCCACGAGAAATATCATATGTGAATGACTGAATTGTCACAAAAACTGCCTGGTTTTCCTCACACTTCAATCAATGTCAAACTCAATTAATCGAAGACATTACCTCCCCTTCAAAACTTTTTTTTTTCCTTTTTTTTTTTTTTCCCTATAGCTTAAAATATTGCAGCGACATCAGAAATGTTCTGTGCCTGTAACCAGGGCCAACACCACACACCCCAGTTTAGGAGACTGCTTGTGCACAGAAGCCCATAACCCCCTTACCCATGCTGAATTAGGTAAGCTGTATATCAGAATGGCTCCTTCTACAAGGGTAAATGTGGGGGCAGTGCTACTGGGAAGAGAAGGGTGGAAATCATTCTGAAAGCCACACCTGCTGTACCTACACATCCCTCTCGAAGATTCTCTACCTCTGCTCCACCTTTTCCTTCCTTTCATTCCTGTCTTAGCTAAGCCCCTACTCTTACATCAGAAGAGCTAAAAACTAGATTTGACACATGCTGCTGAAACGCCTCAAGCTGTTTGCACTTGCAACTTAGATTTCAAGTTGATGCCTTACCAAGGAACCATTTTTCACTAGTTCATTGTGAATTGTCTGCATATTGAGTGAACTGTCTGAATGTTGAGATATTCTTAAGGTGAAATGCCTGGTTTTGAAAGCTGCCTTTTTCAGTCTGCTGATTTCATAGACATTAGAGACGCGTACGGTAAGTCCTTCAGTGAAAACATGAAATACAGCCATCTCATACAGAGCTCCTCCCACTCCTTTTTCTCCCTTCAACTCTTAGCTGTAAAGCTGATGCAAGAGAAAGTGGTGCTGACATCAAAGCAAGGAGCTAGAAATCAGCACATCTTCAGTCAAATCACTTCCAAAGCTACAATATTTAAACGCATATCCCGAATAAATAAATGAATAAATAAAAATGAAAAACAAAAAACCAAACAATTTGAGCATCTAAAATTTCTGATTAAAGGAAATTTCTGTTTCAGAGTTAGAAAAAGGCTGGAAGGTTACCGCTATATCTAGGTTCTTTCTCAAAAAGATGCTTTCTGAAAAGGATACATTTAAGCAGTATCAACCTCTTTCTGGAGTGCAGCGAAAATCAATCTATGAACAATAATGAAATGAGAACCCACCATTAAATGGAAGTTGGGGCTTCCTTTCAGTAAGTTCCCACAGACGTCCACCAGCACCTAATCCTTTCATTAATTCAGAATAAAAGGAACTCAGACCTAAGCAAAAAGAAGAACAGCATTATGCATCTATATCAAATGGAAGACATCAGTAGGCATCAACTTTGCATTGCACCAGCATCGAAGCATCAGATATGCGTAGGCAATCTTTAAATCCAACACACTATCAGACTTGCTGATTTGAGTCCTATCTGGCCTCAGCTGAGAGCTACCAATGACCCTTATTTGCCATTTTTATATCTGCAAAAAATAATTCTGAAAAAAAACCCAGCAAGTGTACACATCTAAGCTTGCATACCCTCAAAAGCAAAGCACGTCTCTTCCATTCATTTGTTAGCATTTAACTTCAGAGAAAGAGCTCTGCATACAATCAGTTATATTTTCAAAATTTTGCAGCAGAATAGAGCACTGTGAATGCCCTTCACAATCAGACAGTTTTACCAGATGATCCTAAAGGTCCCTTCTAAGCCAAACTATTCTGTGATTCTCTGCTGGCTGAGTCAGCCACAGGAGAGGGAGGGCACAAAACCTAAGGCTGAACTGACTGTGCCTATGTAGAGAACTGAAAACGTAAAGAAATACGACTCCCACGTCTGCGTGCTTCAAACATTACTGGGCAAAGCAAAAGCTGAGGATAAAGCGTGCATGTAGTAGAAGGTCACAGCTCTTCACAGCTGTGTGAACCGTCTTGGAACCTGCTTGACTGGAGAGTTTTCCAGTTGAAATAAACACACAAACCAACCCGGAACCAATCTGAGTAAGTATAAAATGTTTTACTTGCTGATTTTTTGGTATGTATTTCAAAATAGAGTTAACCAATTTCAGAATCCCTGAATACGAACAGAATAAATTCATAAAGAATAAAGCAAGTTGGCCTCAAAATGCATATAGTGTTAATAGTGATTTCAGGAGGGCAGAAAATCCAAGGCATCCTAAAATAAGCTTACTGGTTTATTCTTGCAGAGCAACAAGCTCGGCACAAAGTGTAGATAGGGCTTTTCATCACGTTATTGCAGAAGACTGAAAGCTGGCGGTATGAGGCATGAACCATGTCAAGAAGCTGTCTGCTTGGCAGAAAAAGCCAAACCTCCTGCAGCTTACTGCCCAGCGCGAGGCAGGAGGTGTCACTCCCACACAGCGCCTTGAAACTGAGACACATACGTTTGCAAATCCGTAACCAATCGTAAACAAGACTGTACGATACGGACAGCAAATACCAATGAGAACATGTTTTTAATTTTCTCAACCTGTCTTCAATTTTTGGTAGAAGACACTGGCAGCAAATTTTTGCAAACGGAACACTCACAGCAAACAAATAGAGGCAGCGTTCCAGATTACACAGTTAACTTCACAGCTCACTGCATGAACTCCTGTATGTACTGCTGACAACATATACTGAGCGGACAAAGTGCTCAGCAGATTTCTATGGTTTTAGGCACCAAGGAAGGCAGGCACCTTGTGGCAATACACCTTTACTTCAGAGACCCCATGAGAATGAGCTCTGTGCAGAACTATAGTCCTCAGTAATCTCAAGCAGAATTTTAAAAGATATTTTTATTGGAAATAGGACTCAACAACGTCTTCAGTGTTTCTAATACTATTTTGCATTCATTGAATATTATTTTTTCCCATGTTTCCAAAGTGCCAGGTATCTGTCTACTGACCAAGTGTAAATGATTCAGACAAGACATATTTTTGGTGGTTGGAATGGGTTCCACTGGGGTTCTGATAGCCAAGGAAGCAGGTTTTGTGAATTCTGTCCTCAGGCACATCCTTGTACTTTCCACAATATCAGGCTTTGTGTTAAAAAGTATAGATGAGCTGCATTGCCTTGTCAATCTATCAGAAGCGACAGACTCATTTTTAAAGAACTCTTCTAACCAGTAATCAGACTTCAAAGTACCTTATCTTCATTTCTGCCTGTATGCAGCAGTGAAGACTGCCCTCTCAAAAAGATGAACAGTTTGTTTCTGGGCCAGTAGATTACTGAGTCTGAGCTTCAAGTAGTCAGTAAGGAAAAACAAAAGGTTAGCACCAGAGTGTAGCGTTCTGCTGGCATTTTATTTAATCTTCCAGCTCAAAACACTCTTTATACCGATTTACCACTAAATTCTACATGACCTTCTAACTTGACTACGTTTAAAAACAGAAACGTGTATTTAAAAAAGTTAAAAAAACCAACAAAACAACCCAAACCCGCAATATTTTTTCTCTGCGTAACATCCCAAATATTTTAATTTAGATCCAAAGAATATCAGACCAACACTTATCTGTCACATATCCACATTGAAAAAAATAATAATAATCTCAGTATTTGAGTATACAAAGCTTATAGTAAGTTACAAATTATTATTTTAATTAACTCTTCAGAAAAAAAAAAAAAAAAAGAAAAAAGTATGATTTCTTGGGAAGTCCTTTTGGAAAAGACTTTTTAAGAAAGCCAGATCTTTTAAGAACTTCTTCCCTCACACCTCCATACCGACTGCAATGCTCTGAAGTGAACAAAATCTAATTCCTTATTCCATACCTCCAATGCTTATTCCAACCCAGAAGGCATACATTAGGAATGAAGAGAGTTCACCAACTGTCATATAAGCACTGCCCATCAGTAATCCTCCTTTGTATAAGACTGAGAGGACAATTAAGTTTCCAGAAAGGCCAGTCTAAGAAAAAAAAGAAAAAAAAAAAAAGGAAAAATCAGACTTGTCACAGACAGGAAATACTGTTTCAGAATTTTCCTTCTACTGAAAGAGTTATCTACAATTTTAGAGGGCTGAGTTAAATCTGAGCAAAACCAAACCAACAGCCATACAGACATCCAGTGACCCTGCACTGTGCCATCCAATAAGCATACGAAGAGCAAGGAATTCCCCCCCACCCCTCTTTTTTTTAATCCTCATTTCCTAAAATGGAAAGGAATGACAAACACAGGCATAATTCAAGAAGGGTTGATAGGCTGTGGTTAGGTTGCAGTTTTAGCTGGTAAACAAATTCAGTGCAAACTGTTACGGACAAACACAATCCCACTCCAGTCCATACTTCCTTTGCATGGCTGCTCGTCTCATCAGGAAGCCAAACATGTAAAATACCAAATGTGGGGAAAGATTTCCACTGGTTTAGTTCCATGAACAGGGGGTATGGGCTTAGATGGATAGTACAAAGGAAGGTATGAGACAGAAAGAGAGGCTTAAACGGACTTTATCATACCAATTCATCTTGAGGCACAGTTTCACAGCAATTTAGACTGATTTAAGTCCGATCTTCCCACAGTTTTATGTTGGTTCAATTTACACTCAATTCATTTATTTGCAAATCTGCAAGTATCCTCATGAATTTTAAAATACTTAACACTTGGAATAACACGGTTGGTTTCCTTTCATCAAAGCATACTTACTGCTCCAAAGAAGCCTGCTCGAGCTAGTGCCTCTTTTTTAGCCAACTGTAGCACATAATCAACTTTATTCGTGTATTTCTCCATTTCAGCCATTTCTTGCCCAAAAGCTCGAACTGTTCTTATGTTTCCGATACGCTCTTCGGCTAACTAGATTAAAGCAAAGAAGATAGCAAATACACATAGTCACACCATTTTGAATGTTCCTTTTATAGACCATTTGAAAGTCAAACCAATATTACTATGCTAATCTCCAAGTACATTCCTTTGAATACCACTGAAAAATTCTCATGCCCTCCTCCTGACTTTTTTTTTTTCCCCTCACTTTTATTATGCTAATTTTATTTTGCATGCCCAGGCAGTTTTAAAACAGAACTTCAAGACTACCTTGACTTCAGTGCAAACAGGGAGTGAAAAGGATAAAAATAGGGTTCCAAAAAAATCTTAATTTGATGAGAACTATGAACATCTGAGAATTACTATTCACAGTAACTTGCAATAGCACCATAGGGAAGGGAAAAATAAAGAATATTGCACTCTATAGTACAATGTGACAGAAATCTTGCAGTTATTTCCTGAAACAATTGCACTCATTTAAGCAAAGCAGCACCAGGAATTAATTTAGCCCAACTGCCAGTGCCCCATTCTGACTCAGTATTTTATTTTAACTTCTAAACAGCAAAATAAAAATTTTAAAATGACCTGAACTATAACCAGTTAGACTAAGTTATTAGCAGACATTGTGACATCCTTACAAAAAAAACCAAGACCTATTTTGGGTGTAGGAGTAGGAGATAAAAACACAATAATTGTCTTTTCCACACCCCATTCGATCTGAAGATAAGAAATGGAACACTAAAATTGCTTGTTTGAGTGAACTCCCACACCTAGTTTTCATGCTGTGAGCTTCCTTTGGATACAGGATGAGAGAGTTAAATAGAAGATATCCAATCCTTCTTCTGCACAGATAATTTACAGAAATCCTACATAGGATATCCCAAGTTTAAAACAGCTGATAACTATGGCTACCTTAGCCATATATATATATTATACTTCTGTGCATTTTAATGACATTTCCCCGACCTTAGTCTGAGAGGAAATGATCATTTTATCACTCCTTATCTCCTAGCACTTTTCTGTATTTCACTGCACTCAGCAAACACAATTAAGTCTTTTTTTACAACATCCTCCTTGGAAACAAGAATTACTTCTATTTCCCTCTCAAAGATCTAAGTGCATACGGAGATGCCGAGAAACTTATGCATATAAAAAACATTCTAGCCTCAAACATTAAGAAGATGAAAACAAGTCAATGATTCCTTTCAGAGGTCAACTCTCTTACTAAGTTTTCTTAAAAAAAAAAAAAAAAAAAAAAAAAATATATCTAGAGTGCTTCCAATTTTGACTTTTTCAAATTTATAATCATGGTCTGAGAAAAGTGTTTTTCAAGCCCAGGTACTAAGTTACACAGATTGCTTCTTTCATAGATAGATTCCTTTTTTTTTTAAATACTCTTTCATAGCTGTAGCTTACCATCATCCTTTCCACAATGCACATCTCCTAATTCTCAAGGCCTGGTACATCCATGACATGTTGTATGGACAATCTTTTCCAAAGCACTGTTGTTTTTGAGTTGTATGGGTAAGTGTTACCAAAGCTTATATCTGTAGCGTTCCAGGTGTGAAACTAAAGGCATAGCATGGCTTAGGGCAATGAACAGTACGATTACCTTCAGGTCTCTAACTTCAGAAATAGTAATCTAAATACATCAGAGTAACTTTGAAGTTAGCTAGAAGGGTCTTCTGCAAGATTACCTGTGTTGCTTCTGCAAGAGAATCCTGGGTCATTTTAGTAAGTTTTCGCAAGTATCTTCCATAAATCACAGCCAGGATGGCCAAGGGAGGCACAATGCTCAGAACAAATGCAGCAAGGCTAGGAGACACAAAAAACTAGAAGAAAAAGGAATGTGTCAGGGGTTTATGTTCAGATGAAAAATAAGCCACTGCAATACTGAATTGGAACTTCCCTTGCCAGAGCTTTCTGAAATTAATAAGACTGTAATTTAGTGCCACCGTGCTTTCATTTCTCATGTTTTATTTCTTCCAGACAAAGCTCCCATTCCTCTACAGCACCTGGGGAATGGGTTCCACAGTTACAACAGAGGACTATAGGTCACGAATTTCATTTCCAGCTTTCTCACTGGTTTGCTGCGTTAACTTAGCCATGTGTTTTAACCTGGCAGTCAACAAGTCTACCTGGGGATGCTGAAGGACATAGGCTATTACAATATCTAAAGTGCCGTCACAGCTTTTGAATAAATGGTGTAATACAGAACGTTTGAGTAGAGAAATATCATACAATATTTCTGGGTATCTGAGGAGCAGATGGAGTCACCTGCACTCTTTGGCACTCAAGGATGGCCATAGCCTAGAACAATATAGCGTTGCAAAAACTTTATCATTCATAATAGCACCATCATTAATACTCCCAGGTAGATTATTTATTTCTTTATTTATTATTTTTATACTATTTCTTAAAATTAGGTCTGATACGTTTTCACTTTATCTTGATTTCTGTAGTTAAAACAGAAAAATCTCAAAAAAAAATATTAAAAACTGATTTAACTGACACACTTTATAATTATTCTCTTTTCTATACAGTCTCTCTTTCTATACAGTCTTTTTATAGTCCACCTTTTAAAACTGCATAATGGCAGCAGCATTTTTGAGCAAGATGTCTTATATAAGGTTATTCCAATTAATCTGTGGCAGAATAAACCTTAGGCTCTTGGCTTAGATAAAGACAGAAAGCTGTAATTGTTATCAGTGACAAAGTATTTAAACTTGAAAGCTTCACAGTGGGAACTGTTAGCAGTTTCTAATAAAATCAGTCCTGGAAGATTTTTTTTTCCCAATCCTTGAATTTACCATACTTTTATCTTGCATTTAAAGCAATTGTCACCAGTGTATCTTCTCTTGAATAAGTGTAACAAAATTCATGAAAACCACCAAGAGAAGTCAGATCTTTTGTAAATAACTCACTGCTGGGAAATATTAACTGATGCACTGCACCAAAGCCTTCACGCACACACTTCCTACCCAAATACAGCACTAAGTGACATGGTTTAAGCAATTAGAAGGTTGATGGTTGGACTTAGTGCCCTTGAAGGTCTTTTCCAAGCTGGCTGGTTCTAGGACTCTATGTTTCTATAACCTTTATAAACAAAAATACTACCACCTGTAAAAGCCTTCAGCAGTAACTCAGTGCTTGCTGTCTTTGCTCACCTAGGCTTTACTCTGAATCAATGAACTTCAATGACTTTTACATCAGGCCCATCACGTCTTATTCTACCAACAATCAATGGAATAGTACCACCAATTTTATTATATTCAGTAAGAATAGAGTTAAATTATTTGCCTACTATATTTCATTCGATAAACCAGGGAGGCAAGAGCAGTTCCTTTCAAATCTTCATTCTCCTTATTATGGCTTGTGAATAAATATCAAGTGCCCACAGACACATCATCTATTACAACCTGTGCATAAAGGATATTGTAGCTGTTAATAACCAGTGAAATACACTTGAATCCAAAAGGACACACACTTTCTGGTCCGAACCACATTCCCTGAACTGAAAAAAAAAAGATGAAGCTACAAGAAGCAATAAGCAAGGAACAGACTACCATACCATCATTCCAACCCCCACGGATGCCTGAGCTCCTGCTCGGAGCCCATCGGAAAGGTTTTCAGTCAATGAACGGCCCAAGAGTGCTGTATCGGAAGATAAGCGGTTTATCAGCTCTCCTGTTCTGGTCTTGTCAAAGAAAGCAGTTTCTTGCTTCAGAATAGAGGAGAACATGGTTGTTCTCAAACGTTTCACAATTCTTTGACCTGTCAGAAACAGAAGGCAGTCAAGCATGGCTTACAACACTTTGCACACATCTACAATGCAAAAATCACGGCACTCGACAGCACAGAACGAGTCACATTACAGTTTTACCGTATAACAGGAACATAAGCTTTGAGATATCGCACAACAGTAAATAAACATGAACAATTATTCAGCACGCTCATCTTTCCATTATTAATTTACCTTTGATCTGGAAAGGAAAGCTACTGATTCCAAGAGGTTTTCTTAGCCAGTGCCAAGACTATCTTACATCACCAGATATCCTGACTGTGAAAAAAAAAGGTGACTCTCAGGTCCACTGTTTTGTTTTTACCTGCAGTCTGCATGAGGTAGACACGAGTAGCATTAGCAGCAGCACCGCATAGAAAGATTCCACTCAGCAAGGCACACAGGCTGGACAGGCTGTCAGTGAAGTCGTTGCTGGGATTCGTGTAAATGACATCGATCACTTTCCCCAGAAAAAAAGGGGCTGACATGGTAATGACGCTGGAAACTGTCAGAAAGCCAACGGCAGCTGCAAATTAACAAAGAAAAGGCAAGGAAACAAAGTCTGAATTTGCAAGATCATTAATAGTATATATGAAATAATTTTCCACTTCAAATTTCTATTAAGCTTGTGAGCATGAGCACTACATAACATTCTTTTAGGTCACGTTCTGAATGGGATACTTTAAGTCACAGAATAAATTACCTTAGGCAAGATACACATTAGAATTACAGGAGGGGTGCCAACTCTTTGAAAAGGTAGATAATATCAGGACAAGGGGAAATGGTTTTAAGTTGAAGGAGGGAAAATTTAGGTTGGATATCAGGGGGAAGTTCTTTACTATGAGTGCGGTGAGGTGCTGGAACAGGCTGCCCAGAGAGGCTGTGGATGCCCCGTCCCTGGAGGTGTTCAAGGCCAGGTTGGATGGGGCCCTGGGCAGCCTGGTCTAGTATTAGATATGGAGGTTGGTGCCCCTGCCTGCGGCAGGAGGGTTGGAGCTTGATGATCCTTGAGCTCCCTTCCAACCCAAGCCACACTATGATTCTATGATATGAAAATTCTGAAAGTCTCTGTATATAATCACAGTTCTGGAATTGTTTGTTTCATCTCACATATCCTCTCACACTTGACAAGGTTATCTTTCTACAGATGTCATCTTCTGAGAGCGTAACTACCAATAAGTTTTCCATATCCCTCAAACAATCCCTCCCTCCTGTTTGGTTTGTTTTTCATTATTCATGCTTGTTAAACTAAGACTTCCAACTGTCAGTTTCTGAAATAGTAATGGACTGAAGTGAAGATCCGATTTGAGAACCGTCTAAAACAAGCAATTCTACTTGCAAGAAAAAAGATAATGCATATATGTTCTACTCTTGATGGGTAAAAATAATATACGTTCGGTTTGTTTAACTCTTCACTATTGCTGGTCTGAAAGTAAAATAGTGTGAGTACGAATAGAAGTCTGCTTGCTGAGGAGCGGTGCTCATCATCAATGTTTGAATTTCTGTTGCAAGATCACCTTGGTAGCTCTGTCTGAAACTGTTTCACACAGCACTGGACCGAGACTGAGCCTTACGAACTTCCCTCTGCAAAGAAATTTCCTGAGCCAAGAATACAACTTGATCCTGAGAAGGCAAGCCAGGCCTGAAAGGCTGAGAGCTCGAAAAATATCCTCTTGTTCAAAAACTGAACAAACCTGATATGAAAATCACTGAACCACAGCAAACAATGCCATTTATTATACAGCATAATTTTCAAGGAGACAGCTCCACACTGAAAGCAACCATTCATACGGTTACCATAAAACTACTCGCAGATAATGCCTTCCAAGGCAAAAAGGAACTTTATTGAAAATCCTGGAGTCATCTGAGTTTTCCTTCGATTATCCTGAGCTTCTTGTATCACTTTTATTATGATGTGAGAGCAGCTGTGCACTGCTGTAGAGCAGTACACCCAACATCTGTCACAGATGGTGTGACGTCCCTTATCACCTCCACACACACACACAGAAAGCTTTGCTTCAGTTTGACTTTAAGCAAAAATACAGCTGTGCATTTCTAATGAAAAACTCAAGGCGTGAAGAAACATATACTCACCACCACCTGAAGCAAACGCTTCTCCACATGCTAACTACTGTCCAACCTACCATACTCAGTTCTTATTCATGAGTTGCATGTCGTCATTCAGTTGTGTTACACTCAGGCTACCGAGAACATTAAAGGACTCAAAGCTTTAATTTGAAGCTACAGAAATTATATGGAGCCAGAGTAGAAAGCTAAGATTCCTTGCTGCAAACCTAGCTAACCCACAACCAAATCTCATAAGCACATTATTTAGTAGCTAGAACTTCACACAAGCAGGTAACCTCATTAACAGACTGACTGCAGAGGTGTAGTCAGGCTGTGAAGCAGCAGGGAAAATCCAACAAATCTAGGCCATATCCTGTCAGCAAAAGCTGGTCTGTGAGACAGCAGAAGATAGACAGTCAAAAGCATTGCTTTCGTGGGCCCAGCACAGTGTTGCAGCTTGGCATCCATGAGTCCTGCCCCCTTCTCAGTTATGGATAAGACTGGACAACTACATAATGTAAACATTCAGCAAAGTAAGAGGAGTGTACAGCTGAAAGTCCCTTCTGTCTGTCCAGTGGTACAGCATTCCTGTCCTGGATTTACCAGCCACACTTCCTCACTTAAACTAGTATGGATTTCACTGTAATTACCTCCAACAGCCTTAGCCGGACTAAAAATCAATGCCAGTGTGCAATGCAAACTGCAGGCTACTGAGCTACTTAGATATTAGTCAGTGGGTTGATAATAATACACACGAACAATGCAGTCCTGAAAATTAAGGCTCATATCACTCAGACTGCTCATTTTCCCCCTTAAGCAGTACACATGCCTAAAGTTATTTAATCACAAATCACAAGTAAATGAGGCTCCACAATTTGATTCAACAGCAGAACAACTACAAAATAGCACAGATGTCAAGCTGCTGAGCTACCCCTGACTAATTAAAGAAAGAGGACTCAGCAACCACTCTTATCTCCATGCACAAAGAAGAGCTGTCACTGTGATAAGTGGCTAAAGGGAGGAGCACAAGGTGCTCAGCAAGCAGATAGGAAAACACTTTGGTGCCACTGAGCGCAGTCACTGACAAAAAAAGGTCAGCGTAAACTTTATAGTATTCATTTCACACAGCCTGCTTTGTCACCCAGAAGATTACGCCAAACAAAAGAGTGCATTTTGGAAGCTATACACACACACACATATATTTAACCAGTTTTGCAGGCTATGAGATGAAAACAAAACACAAAGCAAACCAATGGATGCTATAAAACCAGGGCTACACCAGACATGATGATGCTTGACAGCATACAGCAGCTGAACACAGTACCTAGCACTTCCCATTCGGAAAGGCTATAGATGTTACCTCCCAGAATCTTTCATACATTTTACTGGTTTCATCTGAATGCTGGGGCTGGCAGATCAGAGCTTTGGGTTTGTGAGAAGCACTCTTCTACCAGTAGCTGAGAACACTTGCTCTTTATCAATTATCAGCACAATGATATATTAAGTGAAATAGACACTGACTTTTTAAAGAACTTCCACAGGGTCATTTGGAGTGATGAATAAAGTCTACTGTGATGCACATGCATGGGGATAAGGCCACACAATTATTATTTTATTGCAGAAAGACGTGCTGATAAAATCCATATTTGTTGCTTAGGTGAAGTCCATTTCTGTTTGGCGAGTCCTGACCCGCACAGAGTTTGTTGTGGATTATACAGGAAGGCTGAATGGCTGTTATCAACACCACTGAGATGCCGTTCTACAAAGAACTATTTCAAGATGGAATTTTCTTCCAGTGTGCACTTGAAGATTTTGTGCATAGTTCTAGGTTAGGTATGACTGGAGTGGATTACTTTTTATGTTAAATTCATACATGATATCTGGGCTGCGTCTATTACCGTGCAAGAACAACCTTTTAGAGGAGATCTCCTTAGATTATGAGAAGGAGTGTAGTACTGTCCTCAGAAAAACATGTAATTCTTAGAATCACTCAGGTTGGAAAAGACCCTAAAGATCACCAAGTCCAACAAGTGTGTTCCTGACAGCACTGTCATATGCTGCATCCCTGGGGCACTCTGGAAAGCTGCTAGCTCTTTTTGTGGAGGTGTGTTAACTTGCAGGTGCATCCAGTATATCGAATCTTACATGTTACTACCCTCTGTGATTAACATGGTTTTTAGATATCTTTTTTTTTTTTTTTTAATAGGAGGATTCTGTAGACAGTTTCATGCTGTTATTGCATCTGTGTAGTTTTTTGCTTGGCTTGCATTTTTATTTTCAAGGCACAAAAGAGCAGTTCAGGTTTCCAAATGACAAAAAAGCTTTTTTTTTTTTTTTCCTTTGGTACAACAACAATCGCACAACTTGAAATATCTTGAAGACAGCTTGTGAAAAAAAAACCTGGCATACTCATCTGACTGACCAAGGTCATAAGACAGTTTGGAGAAGTTGTCAGAGAAAATTGCAGTGGGACAGAATTAAACAAGAGACAGATTAAACCTCTGAGGCAATACCTCAAGAACAGAGACCGGCGTCCAAGATCTGGAGGGCATAGCAAGACAGCAGCACCAGATAGAACCCCAGAGCATCAGCTGGCGGCATCCTTTGTGCTCAGAACATTTCCATGATGTGACTTGGAGAAGTTGCCTATCTTGAAGAAAGACTGCTTTTTGAGTCGAGAGGTGTTCAGGATTCACAGAAATTATCCTCAGTAGCTCCTCAATGAGGCTCCTATGACCAAGGATTGATCTACCAGGAGTCCTTTGCTGTGCGGCAACCAGGACAACAAGAAGCCTCTGCAGGGTGGGCTGCAGAGGGTTTGCCAGAGGAGCTTTCAGAAGATATTTACAGAGGGAGGCAACCTTCCACACAGAGTGGTTTGAGGGAGCCCATGCAAGGGAGGAGCAAGTGAGACTGCTGCTTTGCATGGGAGGAAAGGAGGAAGAGGCAGCAAGGCATACAGACAGACTGTAGGCCTGTGCAGGGCTGTGCAAAGCCTCCATCTGACAGCAATAATGGAAGCTGGGCTCAAACCGACTGTGAGGAAGTACAATTTGTTATTATCAACACAAACAGGACTGTATGCTGGTCCTTTCTGATGCTCAAAAAGAGCCTGTCACAAACTGGCCTGTTTAAGAACTCATAGAAAGTTCTCTCTTTCACATTTTTCTGCCATTGTGGGAAAACCTTTGGAACTCACCAACCAAACATAAATTGCAGTTTGCCTGGGGGTGGGTAGGAAAAGTTTGTTCTTCTATCCAAACTCACTATGAAAGGATGCCTCATATACCTGGGCCTGAATCCTCAAAATGTTTTCCCTGGATTACTTCAGGACAATGGACCAGTCTGAAGTTAAGGACAAGCAGAGACACAGACCTTACACCGAAAAGGCAGCAAGCATTAATAAATTCTGTGCATTTACCACTACGTGTTAAAATAGCATAAACCACTACTCACAGACTCACAGAGTTTCATCAATTTTTAAAAACCAGACTTCCTTCCAACGACAAAGTATTTCAAGTTTCCATCATATTTTCTCATGATACTGATTTTCCTCGTCCATAAAAATCAGTCAACACCAAACACCAAATGCTGAAAAATAATCAAATAACTCCAGGTTTGCTGCAGAAGTACAATATCTTTTTTTATTTCTTTCCGGAACTTAAAATGCAAGCATTCAATTTGCTGCTACTCACCTACTCAGTCCTTATGTCAGACCAGTCTAGCAATTTTCCTTCTATCGTCATGATTTACTTAAACAGATGTTGCAGTGAAAACATTCCCCAGAGAAATCAAATTCTAAGCTCCCAGGTGATCACAGTGGTCAACAGTTGCTGTTACTGCAACATCTTCACAAAATAACTTCTCTGACAGTTCACCACCAGTTTAAAATACGAAGTGCAACCAACCAGCCCCCAACCATTTATTTACTTAGTGATAAAGCTACAAGGCTGCTTGAACCCTTTTTTAAGATTAATAACATAATTAGAAGAAAAGTTGAAGGCAGACAACAGGTTGGACAACAGATTGGCCATGAGCCAGCAGTGTGTCCCTGTGGCCCAGAAGGCCAATGGGATCCTGGGGTGCATTACAGGGACTGTGGCCAGCAGGTCAAGGAAGGTGATTCTCCCCCTGTTCTGCCCTGGTGAGGACACATCCGGAGCACTGTGTCCAGTTCTAGGCTCCCCAGTTCAAAAAAAACAGGGATCTCCTAGGAGTCCAGCAGAGGGCCACAAAGATGATAAAGGGCCTGGAGCACCTCCCTTACACGGGAAGGCTGAATAACTTGGGTCTGCTCAGCCTGCTTTAGCAGGAGGATTAGACTCGATGATCTCTTCACGTCCCTTCCAACCCCTGTGATTTTGCAAGGGGGGGCTATTTTACCTATTTGATTTCTATCAACAGCAGCTCAATGCACATGGAAAAACAGTCGTCAAGCTAACCATGTAGCTGTCATACAGCAGATACTGTTTAAAAACCACTAGCACTGCCTTCAGAAAGATCACGTTAAGGCCACTGCTGAGTTGCAGTAACAGAAAAGAGTGGACACAGGTTCACTTCTCAAGTCCACATACGTGTTGCTCTGAAACACCCCAGCTACTGAGGGACAGCACAGAAACGTGATTTATGAGAGTGGGGTTCAATCCAAGTTCTGAAGAGAAGGGCATTCTGGTGCCTGCAGTCCTTGGCTCCCATCAGCTTCCTTCCCATTATGCACATTATAGAATTAATTTGACTCAGTGTCAAGGTTTTAGCGAGTGTATGAAAACTGACCTTTCCCAGCCATATTTACCTTTTAGTAAAATTTTAAATGGAGAGGAAAAACTATTTCTTTAAAACGGCACACGGAATGCCTGCTGGTGTTACAATTCATACAGCAAAGCCTGGAAGAGCAAGTTTCACAATTAAGCCAGGTAAGCATTACTACAAGCTAAATAAACATTATTTGCCTGGTTTCATCTCCTAGAATAACTTATGTTACCAAAAACACTCACTCCCATTCAAGTACTTGACATTAAAAATGTCAGCTTGTACAAGTATAAGGAACCAAAAGCATGATCTTCCAGTAGTAATGCTCAAAACTGATGCGTGCTACATTTCTGTGTGCATCCTATACAGGAGAAAAAAAAGAAGAAAGGAAAAAAAAAGAAAAAAGTTCTTTACTACTCCAATCAAAGGAGCTAGTAAATTATTAAGATGGTTTCTGAACTGCTTTACAATGAATGCACCCAAAAACTTCAGGTAGTCTTGGGTACAATACTTTGATCCTGATTTTCTTTCTTACATTGTCTTTCTATAAGAATTGGTTTTTAGAGAGATTTATTCCTTATTAAAAAACTGCAAAAGAAAAATCTACAGCAACTCAAGGATTTCTCATTCAAGAAAGTGCATCACCTGGCACAGCTTCAAAGCACAGAAAAATCGCATTATGAACAAGGCAACATTCTTCTAATTTCATGGCAATCCTAAAGCACAGGGAAAATGCTATTGCAAAGGATGCCCAAAGTTCTAACCTAAAACCAATGGAATAACATTTCTTGCACATCTTTAGAGAAGACCGGAGTAGAAACCAAAAATTCTTTCTCTACTCTACTCAGCCTGCAGTTAAGAGTTGTACAGGAAAAGGGCACACTTTGCTGTTGGATTAAACATTTCAAAGTTGCTTGTGCTTACCCTGCAATTGAATAGAACTATTGTTTACTTGGAGTGTGGTTTGGATGAAGTGCAATGGACAGATTCTCACAGGGAGAAACAAGGAAGCGGGAAGAAATAAAAAGGATCATTTTGAAAAAGCATTTTTGTGGCCTCCCACACACAGTGGGATCGAATAACTTCAATGGTGGCTAGATCCTATTCCTTGGGAATTAAATTTAATTGAAGACTCCAGTTCACCTGACTTGGCGGTACAACATCAGCCAAAGAATTCCTAAAATGATTCTCTCCCACTTTGTTAAATCTGGGAGGTATTAGAGAATTTAAATTCTTGCCGTTCCACTGCACAAGCACGTGGTTACTACCGGAGTGAATTCCCTTTGCAAAATTTACTCATCTCTTTAGCACTGTTTATAAACTACAAAATGTAATACACATGTCCTGTTGAAGCCGTACCTGGCTCTAAGAGTAACTGAGGATGAAAGACAGAGCACATTACACCAATTTATTTATTTCTGACAGCGTGATGTTTGGTATATCCACAGACTCTGGAGGGCCAGCACATTGCTGTGTGAGGAAGGTATTGCAGGGGGTGCTGTGTGTTAGTGCGTAGCAATTCCTTGGCAGAGCACACCACTGCTTCCTGAGCCAGCAGGCGGCAAACAGCCATGCATAAAACAAGATGCAAATATCTCCTTCAGTGCCAACTGAAGCAGGTCACCTTCACTTTTGTATCTGCACCAACCCAACTGACACCATTTCCCCCTGCACCAATACAGCTGATGACAAGTTGAACATGAGCCAGCAGTGTGCCCCAGCAGCTGAAAGGGCCATCCATCCCCTGAAGTGCCCAGCACTGCAAGTGGGCGAGGGGAGGGACTGCCCCTCTGCTCTGTGCTATGCAGCCTGACCTCCAACACTGGGTGTGGTTTGGGTGCCACTGTATAAGAAGGACACAAAACTATGAGACAGCATCCAAAGGAGGGCTAGGAAGATGGTGAAGGCTCTAGAGGGCAAGATGTATGAGGAGCAGCTGAGGTCCCTGGGTGTGCTCAGCCCAGAGCAGAGTTGCTGAAGGGAGGCCTCATGGTGGCTGCAGCTCCTCACAGGGAGCGGAGGGGCAGCGCTGAGCTCTGCTGTGTGACAGCGACAGGGCCCGAGGGAACGGCATGGAGCTGTGTCAGGGGAGGGGCAGTGGGGGTTGGGGACAGGGTCTGCACCAGAGGGCGGTGGGCACGGCTCCAAGTGCCGGAGTTCAGGCTGTGTTTGGACATTGCTCTCAGACAGAGGGTTTGGATTTGGGGTGGTGCTGTGTGGAGCCAGGAGCTGGGCTCCGTGATCCTTGTGGGCTTCTTCCAACTCGGAATATCCTGTGATTCTGTGAACAGTGACTTGCACAAACCATTCAACCTCACAGATCATCTATCCTCAGCTCCCTCAGCCTCCCCTGACATCAGCTACTCCATCGTCAGAGATTGTGAATTTCAGTACACAATTACAGTGCTCAAAACATCACAACCCCTGCTACACGGTGTAACAGAAGAAGTACATCACTCCATAGGGGTACTGCCTTGTACCTACGTTGCCAGCTACGGACCATATGATCTGGGAAAGCTAAGCTAGCTTGCAGAACAAAATCTCACCAGTAAGCCTCTTCAGAGAACCCACTGTGTTTACTGGTTACATGTGCTTGAAGGTGAAATCAGATGGTTCACTCTAAGTTCATTGTCTCATACAGTGATACTTCAAACCTTCCTCTTTCCTCCAGAATGGACGTAATACAGATGCTGAGTTTGTAAGGGCTCCATTTTCAGATGCGAAAGAAACAAAAGAAAGCATTTAAACATATTTTAGATACAAGGTCAGGTGTGACATCCTTACAATCACCTACAAGGGCATGTCCACCTGTATTTTTTATTCTCGCACTCTATAATAACCCAAGGTCTTTTCCTTGTTTCCTTTTCCATCCTCTCATTTAATTACAACTTAATATAAGTTTTGCCTTCAGCAGAGTGTCGATGAGGATAAAACATTTTGCATAAATTCACTTATCTCCCAGAACTAAGACCAATGTTAAGAAGTAATTATTACATTTGCATGCTTTTTCTCCGTTCTCATGGTTTGCAATCAAGTTAATAAAAACAAAACCAAAAAAAAACCCCAAAAAACACAAACATACCATTTTGTTATCTTTAAAGAGAAAATTGCATGTAGCTGGTTTTTAGTAACCACGATAGTCAACTTGCTTAAAAACATCAGCAGGTGAAGGGTACTTAGGACTATTTTAAAATACATTTGCAAACTACCGTGCTTAACTGTAAATTAAGTCCTGAGTTAGATAGCAGACTCCGGATCCCCAAATCCTTCTTTAAAACAACTGCCATTTCTGGAATTTCAGTGGAAATTTGGAAGCCAAGGGGCTTTCAATTTTAACTCATAACACTGAGCAGAAAGCAATCCAAGTAAGATTGAAGCTTTACTCAACACTACAACTTTATCCACTCCCCTCAGACTTTCCCATTCATCTACCCCTGCTTTTACTCTGCAAGCACCAAACAGCTGCAATAAAGCAGGAGTTCGTGGCACAGAAATACTTTTTTTTAACAGAACTTAATTTGGATCCAAACTATTTCGGCCACGTGATGATAACGCCTAAAGTCCTGCAATCATCCAACTATGAATAAGAACTTGCACAGAAGTATTTTGCATTTCTCAACACCACCTCCTCACCCAAGCCTGCCTACCCCACCTCCCCTCCCTCACCGCAGGGAGGGTTGCAGACAGGGACAGGATCTACCCACAAATCAAGTTTGCGCCAAATCCTACAGGCCCAAGGCTGTCACAAGAGCACACCTGCTGTCCACCAATTCAGGTGGTTTTAGAAAAAGCATGCAAACAAACAACGATTTGATAAATTTCTTTCTAAGCAGCAATGAATCCTATTACCCTCAGGAGAAGCAATATCAAGGCTACTTTGTATCAGCTAGCCCTCTGTCAGTGGTGCATGTTACAGACCACAGTGCTTTACTTCATCCTAAAGAAACTAAACATAAACAAATCGTTTAACCAGCATATATATAGTTTTTTTTTTAATAAAAGTTTTTTGGCAACAAATTCTCGGTTTGCACAACTCTGATGTGTGAGATTAAACAAACAAACAAAAACAACCCTCAGGACTCCCATTATCTGCCTCATTCCGTGCAGTCTCAGACCCGAGTTTACTGCAATCTGCTTTAGGAGCGAGCCCAGCACACGCACAAAGGCGGGAACCAGCACCAGCCGAGTTCCGTAACTTCCCCAATTTCTGCTTTCCCTCCCTTCAGAACAAGGCAGGAGCTCAGGGGCGGGGTGGGAGCCTGCCCGTAGCTTTTCACACGCACCCGGCGCTCCCTGCAAGGCCTCCCCGCGGCGCTCCGGGCAGGTCGACGCGCCCGACCCGGGGCTGCCCGCGGGCACAGAGCTACCCTCACTCCGGACTGCGCTCAGCAACGCGCCCCACCGCCCCTCCCCGCTCCGCCGAAGCCCCGTGGCGCGGGGCGGAAGGGCCGCGGCCGGTACCTGTCAGTCTCCAGCGCTCGGGACGCGCCAGGGCCAGCAGCCTCCTGGCCTCGAAGCGCGGCGGCCCGGCGGCAGCTCCCTGCGGCGGCGGCGGGGCCGGCAGCGGTGTCGCCGGCGGCGGTGTCGGCTCGGGGCCGGCGGCGACACTCAGGGCGCGCGGGGCGCTGCCCGCCGCCCCGGGCGGCAGGAGTAGGCGGCAGCGCGGCGGCGGCGGCCGGGGCAGCGCCCCGCACCTGCCGGCCGAACTCGGAGGGGCGCGGAGCCCGGCGGGCCCGCAGGCGGCCCGTGCCCAGGGGGGCGGCACCGCACGGTGCAGCAGCGGCAGCAGCCAGGGCAGGCGCGGCGCGTAGCCCGCCATGCGGCCGGCGCGGCGGAGCCCGGGCGGCAGCGGAGCTGCGGCTGCGGCCGGTCCGCGCCGCGCGGCTCTGCGGCAGGAGGAGGCGCCTCAGAGCCGCCGCCGCCGCCCATGGGTCGACAGCCGGGGCCCCGCGGCCGCCCGGGCAGCGGCCGGCGTGCGGCGCGCCGATAAGGCTGTGGGTGCGTCCTCCTTTCGCCAGCAGCTTTTTGCCGCCGGCCGGCCGGGTTGAAATGGCGGCCGAGCCTGCCCTGAAGCGGGGTCCAGCCCGGGAGACCGGCCGGAGCTGAGGCGGCACCGGAGAAGGATAAAAAAGATGAAAGTGGCTCTACCGCGCTCGCCCGGGACCCACCTCGGGCATAGCGGCCCGGGACAGGGGGGTTGCCCCTCTTCGCCAGAGCATCCCTATGGACAGGCGTCCCATACCCGGACTAGAAGCTACGGGATCCATACAACGAAGCATTCAACAGCGTTATTTTATTACTATTTTTGCATATTGCCGCCGCACCGAGTAGCACCGCCGACCGGCACGCACCGCCCCGCAGCCCCAGGGAGATGGACCCCCGGAGCGCTCCCGTCTGGGCCCGGTCCAGCGCCTGCGCGGCGCGGCGCGTGAGGCGGTTTTTCACGCCGCTTTTTTTTACAGGCGTCCGGGGGACGTTTCTGGCGCTCGCGGTCTCCTCGCGCCTCCTTCGACAGAAAGGCGCGATTAATCGATCCCTCGGAGAGGAGAGGCGGGCGGGACGGGGCGGGGCTGCGGCCGACCTCTCCGAGGCGGGCCACGGTTCTTCTCTGCTCTCCTGCGCTGTGCTGCCTGTCCCCAGCGCGGCGTGGGAGCTACATAGTGCTGTACAGAGCCCCGCTGCCTCCTCGAGAGGGAAATATTGACCTAACTCCTCTCATCACCAGTTTTGAGACGAAAACTCAGTTTCCTGAGCAAAAAGTGAAACGATGTACGTGATCTCATAGCAGGGGGGAAAGGCTCTGTTAAATAACATGCTCTTGTTAGCATGATGGAACCCACCACAGCCACCTGAGCAGCAAAGCGTGTGGCAGGCCACAGCCACCAGCCCAAGGGACTGCAGGCCAGAGAGGAAATAGGGGGCCAGTGCTTTTCTTATAGCCCCATGGGGCTCTAGGGTGGGGAAACAGGAGGCAGTGGTGAGCAGGAGGTGATCTCTTAGTATATCGTGGCAGGTAAGCAGCTTGTGCTTGCTCCCAGTATGACAATCCATATAATAGATAGAAGCAGTGCTTCAGATTTGTGGATTCTCTTCCTTCGTGCGCTAGCTGCAGCATGAAGGCTGTTGGAGCACTTGGGATGCTTTCTCTTGAGAGACTCTGTAGAAGTAATTAACAGTTATGACTAAGTTAGCACCAAAAAATAAAGCTTCCCCTGCCACCCATGGCAAGGAGATCTGATGGGCAAAGGTGACAGGAAGTTTAAAGCTATACTGCAATTATGTTTGAGTTTGTTTTAGGCTTCAGTTCTAGAAGCAGTGTTAAAAAAAAACACACAAAACAAAACACCAACACAACAAACCCCAAGCTCACAGATGGTTACCCAGTCATTCCAAGTGATCACAAAGTATTTTTGCTTGCAGAGTGGAATTACCAGAGGGGAAGAGAGCTTAAATTCTGTCTCTTCCAGTTTACCACATCCAGATTGCTCTGTTTATTGCCTTCAGCAATAGTGGCAAAAGCAACAGCAGTCCAGCACATAAATCTCCAGCTAAGCTACTCACCAATACAAAAAATGAGCAAAAGCTGTGCAAACATGCCTTGGTTCAATGCCAGCAAGGAACTGAAGTTGTGATGTGTAAACCCCAAGTACCACAAAGTTGTGTGCGCTTGCAACTCCAGATCTCATGATGACCAAGCTAATCGTTTGAGGATGGCTGATTTCTATTTCTGAACTATGTGCAGCTCAGGAAAGATTTGCGTAAGTTCTGAAGAACAAATCATCATTATGTGACTTCTGCTGTGCTTTACTGGATGCCGGACAAATGGCTACTCTCCACATGCAGTCAGCACCGGTTTTTGACTGTGTTTCTTACTGTGTGACTCCTGTTCCAGTTTCTGCACTTACTTGCACCATGGCTCCCTCTCCATTAACTACAGAGCAACACTGACTATTCCAAAGCCAGGTCTGGGGCTGGCCCAAGGCAGATATCAGAGACTGTGATCATGGATATGGTGAATGTTTGGGTGAACAATCCACCCTCTGCACACAGTGGAGGTGGTGCAGTAGGAGAAAGAACAATCTTTGCTCTCTGCTTCCTTAGAAGCTTAAAAGACCAGCTGCCTTTTATCTACTTCTCTACTCATCACTTACAGGAATTTCCTGGGACGCATGCTGACCCCAACCTCTGGATGCCTCAGTGGGAGCAGTGCAGTGCCATTGAGAAGAAACAGCAAGCACCATGGCTCTGTCTAGGCAACTTAAGTGAGAAAGAAAAGAAGGAAGAGTCTGAAGTGAAGCTTTCCAAATTAAGTTTGGAGGGCTCAGGATCTCCCAAATATCCCAACAAATGCCACAAATCAAAGGCTTCTCTCAGATGGAAACCACGCATGTTACAGCCCACCCGTGTTAAACAGTTTAAAGCCATGGAAAGAAAACAAAATACATTGTATTTCTTTACTCAAATGTATAAGGGAAGAACAAGGCTTGATTATTTCAACAAGTTGCCTGACCAGCCCTGCTACGCAACAAAGCTGCTGGAGTTAGGGCTGCATGATGCGCAGTGGGCACAGAAACACCACTGCTGGGTGGGGACAAGAAGCGATGGCAAAGAAACAGAAATGGACACCATCATGGCGCAAGTTTCATTCCCTGGTACTCATAGCTTCCACCCTCCCTCCCATTCTTGAGAGCTGTAGTGACACATGTATAATCTCCCCTCCTTTGACAGGGATAGAAGGATTCAAGGTTTTTCCTTTCCATCAGAAAAGCACTGCCCATGGCCTTGTTGAGTCCTGGGGAAGAGGCCAGCTGAGGTCGGCAATGGCATGCTGGGCTCTCCTCCACAAAGCAGTTTCTCAGGGACCAGCTGTCCCTAAAATTTGAGATCTACAGCAGGTAAAGGGCACAGAGAAAAGAGAGCCTGGCTCTCCCCTTCATGCATGCCAAACCTTGATAGTTATTCCAAAAAGATCACAGTACTGTGACAAAACGAGGAAGAACTGCCTATTACCTAACTGAAAGATAGTGTGAATTAGCCCATCCTTGTATTCTTGTCATTGTTTTCCCTCCAATTCAATCCTGAAGCACACTGACAATGTGAGCTATTACATTCACCCTACTGAGTTCTACTGCTTTTGGGAACCGGGGTAACCAATATGCTTATATAGCACCAAGCATCATAAAGCCCTGTTCTTAGTTGATGGCCCAACTATACATGCTGAAAGGAGTTTTGTCACCAGACTTTTTATAAGCGGAGGCTCATGACTTCACAGAAGATGACAAACCTACACAAGGAATAGACAATTTTACTTTAAACTGAACCGTGAAGATCTGAGCCAGACAAGAAAGAAGGGCTGCTGATAAAGTCTTCCTTGTCTAACTCTCAGCTTAAATGCAGCTTGGTGCGCATTGTTGAGTTATTTCAGTCAGTCTTGGCTCCCACCCAGTACTTAAAAATATATATATATATAAATCATAGCTAACGTGCAGCATGATGGGATAGTCTTTGGCTAGGGACATTCAGGCAGTTAATTTAACTGTCACATCGGTGTCTTGTAATAGTACAGTTTTAGAGTCTGGCTCACTGTGAACAACTCGACACCAAGGAAAGCCATTTCAGGATTTAGCTGAAGAACATACTGAGCCTGGAGGACTAAGTCAGCAGCAGTTAAAACAAGGTTAGCAGAATTGCTCCAAGTCCTCTCTCATTTTTCTTGGCAAACCCAGAGGATCTATTAATAGAAATATCATTTCGGCAAAATGTTCTTAGACTCAAAAGGCATTTGTCAGACAGCTTTTTAACAAAGGAAGTGGAATGGGGAGAAATACAATGAATTTCTCTGTTAGGGAAGCTAAAACTTCTGAACCCTGTGCCAGCATGCTGATCAGAAGGTGCAACTGTTAAAAACGGGAAGGGCAGCTCTAACAGAGCTGTGAATGGGCACAGCACTTTGTTTACTAGAGCAAATACCCTTTTCCTTCATCAGCATTCAGTGACTAAGCATGAACTTGTACCTCACCTTTGTCTATATTTATTGCTGCCTGGACTACCTGACACCACTGTTGATAACCTTTATCAGTTCAGCGGGTTAGTGAACAGAATGAAAACATCAATCAACAGATGTTAAAAAAAAACAGCAGGGAAATAAATTGAGCCACCATCTGATACTGCGCAGTGCTTCATGTACAATCCAGGCCACAAATGGAATGGCACAAACTGGTACACAGCCTCACAAGCAGCAGCAGTCCCTGCTATTTAACATTTGAGCACTTAACTATGCTAGCTTAAATGTCTTAACGTGTTCTATCGTATATTTAAAACGGAATAAGGAAGAGGTCTCTGCAAACGCGTACTTACTTGAAATACACAGCTAACAAATTACTATCCAAATTTTGCTAGACTTAGAAGTATTTCTTCCTCCCACTCATACTTTTCTCCCAGTTCTGCCCTGAAATTCAGGCTGTCAACCGATTGCAGACATTTCTTACAGTCTACATTTTTTTCCCGGCTTCCTGCCTTCGAAGATTTGCATTTTGTGAGCACCAAAACAAGAACCGTCCACACAATACCCCAAAGTTGATAGTTTTGAAGTACCTCGTTAGTAGTATCATTTTGCTAACACCTCAGAAAGACACTTTCGCTTCTTTTGCCTACTTGCATATACAATGATAATCTTCCTAAGCCTCTTTACCTACATGTCACTTTTGTAGGGAGAATACTTTCAATAATCCAACTAATCAAAAGCCCAATTCCATTAGAGAAGATGTTAAAATGAAGCTTTGTTTTGGTCACTGCCCACCTCACCTGCTTTTTTTTTTTGGTTGCTGTTCAATCTACTTCAGGACCAAAGTCCTACTGCTTTAAAACTCAACTCAGGATGCATGGCAACAAACAGCAAATGAATTCCAGTAAATACTGATGAGCCACATACCTTCTAAGTATGCATGCAAGCATTGCAGCAAGCACTTTGACACTTCCCTAAGACACATTTAATAATGAGATGTTTGGACTGGAATCTACAGAGTCTAGCAGAAACACTCAAAACAACCATAGAGATTACTGCAGGTTCAAGAATAGAATGCATTTCATCCAACGAGCAGCTCAGTAGATCTGAGAGAAACCTTTCTAAAAGAACTATGTTTCACAGCACATCAGCAATTCACCCATCACCCATAGTGTATTTTCAAAATGCCTGATCCTGGACTGGGATCTTCAAGCTACTTCACACTTGACTCACATCTAGTTGTCAGAAGATTAGCAATGCCATTCAACTTGTAGTATACACAGATGTTTCTGGTCCTCTTAGAGCAGAGCTGCAGCATGCAGTTACTCATCTCAGAAAGGTCAAACATATTTCTGATAAAAGGTGATGGTTATTTACCAATCTAAGTAGACATGGAGGGGGAAAAAAAAAAAGCAGTTGCGAGGTGTCCTGTGATCTCAACTCTTACTCTGTTTTGATGTTCTTGAAAGAATTCTCTCACACAGGTCCAGAAAGCCTGAGGGAAGCCAAAAAGGAATTATCATTTAATTCCAACAATCTGTCTAGAAGACGTTAGGAATGTGCCTCTGCTCTAAAGAGGAATTTTGGAATGTTAAGCCAAGAACAAAAATGCAGTCCTGTACAATGAGACCTTCCAGTGCACAGCATCCACCTTAAGCAGTACCTCAGTCCTTCTCTCACACTTCAGCTGGCCTACAAAGTCAGTAAGCTATGCCACGACCTGCCGGGTCACCTCTGTGGAAAGCAAACAGGAAGATATCAATACAGTGAACTCCAAGCCACCAAGACCACCAGATTCAAACCCCGAGTGCCAAGCAGACCCTGGCTCAAGCAGTGTATGTAGAAGCATGCTCCCGCCATCTCCTTCCCATGCAAGATGGAGCAAGTTTCCCAGAAAGGGACCAAACCATTTTTCTTTTTTTTTTTTAAACTAAATGCTTTTAATAGAAAACAAAATACAAAATAACTCTTTCCAGAAAGCAGAAATATTTAATCTCTCTAAATGACAAATTAGAACGTGCTTTCTCTGCAGATCCTTGTTTTAAATGCTGATGATTTATTTCACAAAGCGTTCATGAAACTGATATTGCAACATTTTGAGAAAAATCCAACACTGGCAAAGCTGCCTCTGCGTATGCACAATAATTTAGTAATACTATTTTTTCCCATGTCACTTTGTGTGTATGTCTCTCTCCCCGTCCCCTTCTTCCTAGATTGCCAACTTCCTTTTACAGAAATATTTCTGTGAGGTGCAGTGGTAGACTGACGTGTCTTGCTTCAATTAGGAGTCCAAACTCAGCCTTTTTAGTTCCATCGTGCCCTCCTCCAGACAAAGCAAGTCACGTATCACCATTAAAGCCACTACCCCCTCCCCTCGCCATTCTCCCATCCTCAAAACACAGTGCAACCAGATTCAGAAAGATCCCTCATTCATGGAACATAAATACAAATATCACAGCTAGTACCAGGAATCAAACTCAAACGACAATGCAGAGACGGGCCTAACTAAGGTCAGATTTCCATTCTCTTATTAAAAAGAAAGAAGGTATTTTCTGCTTAGCTAGTCCAAAATATTGCAGAAGTGCAATAAGGAGCTGTAATATTTGGGACAGCAATGAGTGTAGAAAATACATAATGTTCTTTTAATATAAGGGTCTTAAAATGCTGGTACTCTGCAATACCAAGAAAAGAAAACAAAACACACTGGGCCAGTAGTTCTCCACACGCTCAAACCTCAGTTAGCAGTAGATAAGATGTGCCCATCAATCAACGCAGGACATTTAAGTGCAGGTCAGCAGCTTATCTGGCTGGCAGTTTCACTTGTCTGGATCACACTTTTGGTTTCCCCAAGCTACTGGACTTCCTCCCCTTTTCCTTTCCTACAAATACAGCATTAGAACATACATGTATTTTCATCACTCCTCCTTTTTCCTTACTCCATTTAACAGCACAGGCCTTTGTACAGGCATGGAATTTTAAAGCATTTGCATCACTCTGAATGTGCCTTTCAAGGAGACAGAAGAAGAAAAGTGTTTCACAGTCAGTAATCTCAGCTTGTAATGGACTCTGGCATTCAACACCCCCACCACTTCCCTAAGGAAATGAAAAAAAAAAATTAATGTTCCTGATTTTCTTGTGCAATTCCAGTCACTAGAAGAAGATTACAGGCCATAAACTGTACGCTCAGTACATTATTCATTTGTCCGGTATATACACCAACCAGTTCACTGGAAGACCCATCGGCAGGGGCATTGCAGTATGTGTTACGGATGTCCCAGACCCGGACAGAATTGTCCATCGAGGCTGAAGCAATTAAACTACTGTCAGGGCTAAAAGTAAGGCTGGTTATGTTGTCCGTGTGCCCCCTCAGTTCTTTGTAGAGAGTTCCTGAAGCCAAGTCCCACAGCTTTAGCCGTTGGTCTTCACCCGCCGAGGCCAGGTACTTACCATTGGGAGAAAATGCAAGTGCCAGCACGGGGCCACGGTGCCCAGTGAACAGGCGCACCGAGTTGCCCTGCTGAGTGCTCCATAAGCGCACAGTCTTGTCTGTGGAGCCTGTCGCTAAGTAGTTGGAATTGGGGTGGAATTTGACGCAGTCTACATCCAATAAGTGGCCTGCATATATTCGCAGAGGGTACGTCCGATCAAACGACCAGAGTCTTGCGGTGCGATCATGGGAGGCGCTGGCAAAGTACAGGCTGCAGGGACTGATGTCCAAATCCCAGACAGGGTAGGCATGTCCTTGGTACAACACAGTGTTTGTGAAACTTCCGAGGTCCCAGTATCTGATGGACATGTCCTCAGAACAAGACAGAAGTCCTGAGCTGTCTGAAAGGAACCTGGTGCTATACACAGGCCCACAGTGTCCTCTCAGGATTTTCATTTCTGTGCCTGCGCTGTCATCCTCTTCCTCCTGGTCAGGGAAGAGGAAAAAAAAAAAAAACAACCAAAGAAAAGCATGTTTATCTGTTCAGCACATACAGGAACCACCACCAGGAAAATAAGCTGGCATTAACACAGAAGAATTCATTTCAGATGTGGCACGTTCTGTGTGGACACAAAATGCTGCTAGTGCATTTGGTATCAGTGCTAGAAGAGTTGCTGAGATCAGCCTTATGTAAGAGGTTTCACCCTTATTTTGCATAGCCTCACGCCTGCTCTAGAAGGCACTTATCCCAGGACTGCATGAAAAATAAGGAAAAAAGAAGCATTTTAGGAAAGCTTTCCAAATATCTGTTGCTTTAAAACACTTGTTAAAAACATCTGCTAATTCCCTATCCGCTCTCTACTATTTGGCTAAGATGTTAAAACCGATCTTGGCATCTGCTCTTTTGGTGTGGTCATCCTTGGAAGTAAAACTCGCAGTAGAGAAAAAGAAGCCCAGATGTCCTAAAGAAAACAATAAAAAAAAAAGGCAGGAGGCAGAAGGACAAAGCCAATGTGACGAACTGTGTACTGGACATTCCTTCTCAGCCTCACACCTTAACAGAGATGCAGCAAGGTCATATTATCTACTTCTCTGTGCCAGCACCACCAGGGTGCTTTTGCACCCCCACCTCTCAAGAACAACAAATGCATGCATCTTATTTAGGCCAAATAATCTATTTTGCGATAGGAGAAGATGAATAATCACAAAAAGGATTGCAGTGGAAACCTTTTTATCCCGCAGCTCTCCAATTCAAGCACCAGAGCAGATCATCAACAATTAAAGGCTCTTACATTGAAAGACTTCAGTGAGCTGTGCTAACGGAATTCGAGCATTTTATTCCTTCTCAGTGGAGGCCGCCTCTGGGAGTCTGCTCAAGCAGCGCCTCGATAATCAAAGGCTACAGACTGCACAAGCTGCTACAAATCTCAACTCAAAACTGTGTCCTTGCCCAGCAAGTTGCAATCTCACCTCAGTGAGAGCACAAGAAAAGAACCACAGCTTGGGAGGCACCTGCTTGAAATCATCCTTCCTTGGGATGGTCTTCCAGACGCTTTCCAGCAGTAGTGAATCAGTAATGCTCACCTATGGACAAGTCTGCGTGTGCAATTCAACACGATGCCCTTTTGTTTGTGAGCAGCCTCATGAACTCTTATCACTGCGCACCGGTCTGTTTCCTGCAGAACAAGCACTTCCTGCCCTGAGAGGAAACTCAGCTCCCCAGGGCTGTCGCTGACCAGCAGAAGCCAGCACACAGCAAGTGGCTCTCAGCTCACACAATCACCTCTCAGGGCTGCGGGACCTCAGGAACTGCAGTTCAGCAGCATCCACCTACAGCCCGCAGAGCCCTTCTCATCCAGCAGTTTCAAATCCAACTCACAAAAGTGACCACACTGTAACTCTGCTAGCTTGCTGTCCTTCTCCATCCCGGCTTTGCGCTCAGTGGTAGGTGGCAAGCAATGTCTAATAATGCTAATTCTCTTCAGAGTACTCCGAGCCCATGGGAGCTTTATGATGTGGCTTGGAGCCAACTCCATCACTCATGGAAGGTGAGGCACAAAGAAATTACAGGCTCTAGCATGCAAAGCCCCATTCTTATTCAAATTGCTTTTTCTACTTCAGATAGAGCACTGCTTGCTGGAATCCACAGCATCTCTTTTAATGTGGTAACACAGCCTACAACGCTGATACCTACAGTGTTTTATCTTATTTAATTATGACCAAAAGGTCCCTAACAAGTTTCTAGTAGAAGTCTGTTCAAGTTCCCTATACTGCATTATAGTTTTGGTAAATTCTGCAAATCCGGGTCCTTAATTCCATGCTTTCAAATTCATACAGAGTTACTTCAGCTAACTGCAAGCACGTACACTTTTGCAGTGTACACTTCCACATACTCCTCTTATAATAAAGCAGCAGCCGATTTGAAAATGCCTGCTTAAGTATTCAAAAGCCACACTTCTGCATGGGCACAGGTAGCAAATCTTATCTTTCTCTTCTGTTTGATACTCAGTGAAACAACTGCACATTTCTGTTATAGTTCACTGAAAACGGTATGAGTCACTATATTCTTCCTTTTCCACCCTGTAAGTTAGCCTTCTAGCCAGAGAAGGCTAAATTTCCAAGTTATTTAAGCAATACCCTACAGATACAGTAAAAGCTTTTATTATTTGCACTCTCCATTTTCCAAAGAATAACTATCGGAAAATATTTTTAGTAATAGGATAGAACTGGAAAACCAACACTACTGGAATGACCTTTAAAAAAACCAAAACTACTCATCGATAGCGAGTAGGAAATCATCCTGAGCTAGTACAAGACACCCCAATACTACTTTGTTTTGTTCTTTCCAATTTGTTAGTAGGTCGATATGTTTTGTTATATAGCACACCTCCCAAATGAGATACCTGTGAGCAGACTGCCCAACTCTTCAGTTATCACTGATTTCAATAAATGAATTTGACAGGACAGCCACCTGAATCCAGAAAATGCAAATGTTTCACTGCATTTAACCTTGTGAGCAGCAAACCTCACCTAGCCTTCTGTGCTGCATAAGCATCAGGGGAATGTGTGACCCTCAAAAAACCCAACAGAACAAAAAGCCATCCTTCACCACCCCAAAAAGACTTTATTTTACTCTAAGTAGTATCAAGTTTCTCTGAGTATCGTTCTTCTCTATCATCCTGTCAATATGGAAGATCTCTTATCTGCCTACAGTAGGGATCTCCTAGCAGGGAAACACGAGGAGGTAGATACCAAGGCTCTTTTTGCAGGGCATTTTCACTGCTTCTTCCTGCACTGCCTCCTCTGTCTGCCACCCACCGAGCTGTCAGTGTCATCCCTCCTCACTGCCATCTCAAGGACCAATGTCACTCACTGTCCTTAAAGTAGAGTCAAACAGGGTCAAGTCTTAGTCTTCATAGAATTTAAAGGCTTGTCACTCTTACAGCTATCTGGAATAAAGAGTATAATTTTATGTTGATGATTGATGTAGCACCAGTGATGAGCATGGCAAACAATAAGGCCATTTGCACTGCTGCAGAACTGCATTTTGTACCGGACTCTAAGTAAGAGAGACTATGGAGTGCCATCTGTGAGATGACACTATAAATAAAATGTGGCACACATGTGAATAGTGGTCTGGTTTCTACCTCTGATCCCATGAGTACCTGTGTGGGCATGCACTTGCTGCTCCCTGATACAGGCATTTGTTTCCTTTTCAGTCCTTAGGCTTTCATTTGCATTCAAAGATATGGAACCAATGATCTGCTCAGGCTGAAGTTTGCCCTCAACTCTGAACTCCTGGTCAGGTCACTATTTATTTTGTCAGTGATGAAATTATTCAGGGCAACGACTACTTTGATTTGTGCTGGTCTTTGACCAGTTTTTTAGACCTGTACATACATACTGCAGGATACACAAGATCTTCAAACAAACAATGACATTTGTTTGTAATTAAGCTTGTGTGGCCTTTTAATAATATATGTGAAATATGCAAATACAGGCCAAGAAAAAGCTAACTATACTCCTGATAGCTATCCCACTTGTCTAAAGTCTGGAGTCAAAGAATACGACCTGTTGATTTACCAGATAAATTTCCTTTGTCACAGGTTATTTTCATTTATTTTCCCTGAAAGGCAATCCATAGCCAAATGTCCTAGGAACTTTTGCAGCTTATGATGACAACAAACCCACAGCTCCACCCTGGGTTAGTGTGACCCACTTACCTGCTCACTCAGCAGAAGGGTTTAGCCTGAGAAGTGGCAAACACACTGCTACGCTGTCTCACCTGGACACCTGCCTCTAGTTCTCAAGCTAACTAACAAAGCAATCTCAACTCTCATACCTCATCATACACCAAACTGGGCACGCTTCAGAAATAAACAGAACCTTGCCACCAGGTATTTTCCCACTTGTAGAAAATAAAACAGCGGGGGAAAAAAAAAAAAAAAAAAAAAAAAAGGATGCTTCTGCTGAATGCACAACAGAAGAACAATTGAATGCTTCCCCCTCCCCACCTCCCCTTCAAGACAGGAGTGATTAAACAAAGGAAGAGTTGCAAACTGATCTCTAAACCAGATATAAGATTCTACATGGGCAGTTGTGGTGAGAGGGGAGGGAGGGTGTGACTAGAAGTTAAATTAAAAAGAAAGAAAACTGGAAGATGCTATCTAGCCTGGCATGCAAAGGCACAGATATCCCAGTCCTCATCTCCAGCACTCAAGAAAGTGAGAATTATCTGAATCTCCTACACTACTGATTCTTTAATGCGGACACACTGTATAATTTTTCCATAACTCCTCACCTCCTGCTAGGGTGACTCTTCACACACAGTCTTTCACTTAAACATACTTATTACATCTGAGGCCTCAGATCAACCTCCTCTGGTTCCTTCCTTACTTTATCTCCTTCCCATTTCTGCCTCCCTTTCTCCACCCTTCTGATGGCTTGTTCTGAACCACTCCTAGTTTTCACTACAGTGTGCCTTTACTTTCCACACTTCCTTGTTTCATCTTCCCATCCAGAAGGCGGCTCCATGCTACAGAGCAAAGAAGGCCTTCTCCAGTGATCTATCTGTACTGAGCTGTCTCTGTACTGCGATCTCTTCAAGGACAGTACAAAGAGGGAGATCTGCACCTATGTCTAATGAACTGTGACCTGAGCACACTGTCATTACACCTCAGTGCAGCATTTTACAAGCAAGCCAGGAAAGAACAGGGATGAGAGGAGGCTATAAAATCAGTGAGTCAAGGCAGGCAGGCTGCAAAAAGACTCACCATTTCCTATAACACTATTAGATACTCAACATGAAGCCCAAATACGCCTCAATAGAAAGGATACTGGGGAGAAAAAAGATAATAAAATAAGAGGTATCCAGACCTCCTCATCCAGGATATCACAAGCCAGGCGGATGCGGGACACATCAACAAGATGGGGCTCAGATTTTAACTTCTTGGAACGCAGGCTCCACAGCTTAACGCATGAATTATCAAACCCAGCAGCAAGCAGCTTGCTATTTGGTGAAATCTCTGCGGTGTTCAGCAATTGCTCTGTGTTATAGAAGGCATAGAAGCAGATGGTCGTTAAGGAAGGGGGCCCATCCTTGACGCGTTTAATGCTGTCCTGCAGTAATTCCAGCGCTGCCTCATTCTGCAAGATGGAAGCTGGCACCTCACTGGGCTCCAGCCCATTGCTCTCATTACGCGAGGAGCTCCCGCTGGCGTAGAGCTGGTAATCGGTCCTCTTGGAGGGCTGCACATCCAGGTGGATGTGCAAGGTCAGGACTTTGCACAGGGCGTTGTTGTTGTCACTTTGGAGGTAGCGAAGAAGGTAGTTGTAGCTGTCCTCTTGAAGGCGGATGACGTACTTGTTGTCCAGAAAAGCCCGGAGCTTCAAGTTGGACAGGATATCTTGAATAGTCATGGTAGTCTGTAACTGCTCAATGATATCCTTCTGGCTGGCATTCTGCAAGAACATGCCATGGAAGCGGCTGTAAAAACTGTCCACTGTGCTTTTTAGGCCATTCTGGACCATGTTCAGATGGAGGTAGACGAAGAGGGGATACAGAAGAGGCATCACTTCATGGCTGTGCTGAGAATCTGAATCTACAGAGAAAAGAACAACAAACTTTGAACAATTTCTCAATCTAGTTTCTAATCAGAATAAAGCAGAGCAAGGACAATTACTGCAAAAAGCCTCAAAAATGTGACTCTGATGGTACATTTAAGTGGACCTTTTCAGCCACTTAAAGGGGATGTGTAGCATCTACTGAAGATTTAAGTAGAGATTTCAATTTGCTGAACTATACTGTCAGAAAAAAAAGGGCAGATTTCAAAACTCCTTTTCGGTGTGGTCAGTTATTAAAATACTACCTTGAGCTACATGACAGCAGGATTTTTTCCACTATGTATTTCAGAAAATACATACATTCTTCGTTGTAATAAACTCTAAAATTTACTTGTTACATTTAAAATAGCACTTAATACGTTTCAGTCAAAAATATTTATGTTGTTTATGTTGGCCTGAACTTAGATGGCTTTTTTATCTCCCCCTGGGCTTCAATGAAACTTGTATATGATGCTTTGGGTGGAACTGATTTGTCTCAAGCTACAGTTTTCAGAATGTACTGCAATATGCTGTGCTTGTTTCATTTCTGTGCCAGCTTATGTGCATGCTTTCTGTCTCTCACCCTGACAAAGCAAATCCCAGCAGTAACTCCTAGAGCACTGTGTAAACAGCTCCTGATTAGGCTATGCTGTACCTTGCAGAGACTGATCTGCGCAGCAGCTCCACCCCTCTTTCACCAGCTTCTTGGAGCTGTTCCCCTCCCAGCAACTGCAGGGAGCAGTGAGGAGCAGAGCACTGCCACCAGGTATCTCGATCCCACGCAGGGCACAACAGTGACTTACTGGAGGCCCAAATGCATCTCCCACTGCATACCTCCCTTTCAACCACTGTCAGTAATATCAACCAACACTGCACGCTAGGATCCAGGCTCACTGGAGAGACATAGATACGTCACAAGGTGGGAAGAAAGGTAACCTCCATTTTTAAGGCACTATTATAAAAAGTCTTATGTTTTTTTTTTTTTTTAAATCTTCCCACCTTTGGGACCGTAGGAGAAATATGAACCTTTGCAGGATTACCTGGAGTCCTGGATGCCCTATGCATCCCACTACAGCATTAAAATATTTTTCCCATCATGTATTTGCAGTCTCTAAATCCATACAGGTAAATTTAAGGATATAAGTTATCTCTTAGTAGCCTTGACAACTGTGAAAAGAAATCAATTATGAACAAAATTCAAAATACCTAGACTAGGAGACAGAAATCAGTGCAGTCATCTGCTAAGTTATCTGCCATTCATATAAAACATCACCATCCTCCTTTTTGTCTTGTATACATACAATGTTTTTCAGAAGATCTACAATGATATACAGGCTAAATCTATATGAACAAGATAAGTTCAACAGACAGCTAACACACTGCTACTCAGCAATCAGGCAAAAATATATACGTATAATATTTAGTTGTAGTAACTGAAACCTCATAGCTTGGAATCAAAAGATTCAGATAGAAACACGATTTGAAGTTTTATTATATCGCTGTGCATTTTACTAAGACTTTCCCTAGTCCACACCACGCCTCTCCCATTTCTGTATTAATAACCGCACTGTGTGTCACGATTTCAAATTCTGTTATACTGTCATTTATGTGTTGAAATGGCACAGATCCAGCTGGTTTCCTCTTCCTTTCTTCCTGATATTTACCTGTGAGAAAATTGCGTAATCGTCCAAATTGTACTTCATATTGCTGTGGCTCCGGCAGGCAGGGAGCTGCAGACACAACGTTGGTACAACCAGATTCAGATTGGACTGTGAAATAAAATAAATAAAATTAGGATTTAAGGAGTCCTGCATGTGTGCCTGGAAATAAAGCTTCTCATAAGATCCAAGGTAATGCAGCCCCCGAGATGACATTTTGTACTTCATACTGTCCAGGGAGGACACTGTCTTAAGCACCAAAACAAGGCATTTAATAAATTTAATCTAAAGACCACAACTGAGACAGATCATGAATGGAAAACTAAACTGATTTTTTTAATTTAAGAAAAGCTTAGCAACTCATCTGCTTGCTCTCCCCCACCCCGAGCACATTTTTAAGCTTTCAGATACGTTGAGTTCACAGGAAACACTGTGATGCTGTTACAGATCCCTTTAGAGTTTTACAAGACACTGGGTGGTTTTACAACTTCGCACTTAGAAATAAGAAAGCGATTTCTAACTTTGTCCAAAACAAAGCCTCTCCTTCAGCTAGATCCACCACCCACCAAGACACAAGGTCTGCAGTAACCCTACCTCAGGGCATCAAGGTCACCTCAGAGGGTATTGAACTGATTTTTCCCCTCCATAATATTTATTTTCATTATTCTCCCTTTCAACTTCTTCTGGTCCTCCCTGCCTGCCAGCCCCTTTCATCCTGCCTCTTTTCCTTCCTATCCTTGATCGATCGCTTTTTTTGTTCCATCATTTGGCTCACACACAGAGGCACATATAGCCCTGGAAGTCTATAAACAACATCATCAAATTTTCACGTGCTCAAGAGAGAGGCCAGCCTCCAGCTCGTCTCAATGCTTCTAATTAGAAAGAGATCAGCTCATGGTATGCACACAGCCTGTCACTATCCCTCCCCTCTCTCTGTATTCCTGGCTCTTAGAGAAATACAGAAGATGTATTTACTGACTCTCCAGGGAAAGCTGAATTCAGCTCCAGAAACAGAGAGCTGGGCGGTGCTTGTCCTCCTCCCATGGGAAACACAACTACAGACTCCAGTACCAATAGCCTATCTTCTATCAAGTCAGTCTCAAAACAAACAAATACAAGCTGTTAAAAGATACACACACACTGCACTTCCTACAGTCTGGCTGCTTCACAGGCTCCATGCTGATAAGAATTTCGGGTTTAGAGCTTTGGATAAAAATTCAGAGCACCAGTTTATAAAGACAGTAACTTTTTTAAAAAACAAAACCAAGCATTTCTGTAATGCAACTTACTGATATTAAAGCCAAAATTAAATGAAAAAAAAGCCTGCTACTTGGAGATATAGTTTAATATAATCAAAATTAATCATCAGAAAATAAACTCAGAAACCATTAGCAATAGTTTTCAATGTCACTTGTGCTACTCAAGGCAAAAGCAAAGGACACCAGAGAAACAGAAATATGAGGGTCTTTCTTTTATGCAGTGCCACAGATTTACATACAAGACTCAACTCTCTGCAGAGCTTTGGTGGCCTTATTTCGGCAGGAAGGGGCATGACCCGCCATCCCGCTTGTGACACAAAGCATAATGTCTATCCTCAGCTTTATGAAACACTCCCTCCATGTCAACTACTTAACTTTCTTTCTGTAAGTAACATAATTCCAAAATTAAGATGCCCTTCATGCTTTAGAAAGAAGAAATTGATCTTTGGCAGCCTATCTTGGAGCAGGCTGACTGGATGGCCATCGAGCTCTGCACTTTACTCAATAAAGATGCTAGAGTTTGATCCTATCAGGCATACAGCAAACAAGCGCTAACCTAGCAGCCAGTGACAGCAGGTTCTAATCATTTTCCTTCCCAAAACTCTTGCCCAGTTAACACTGCTAAATGTTAGCTAAATGTTAGCTAAATGTTAAATGACATTAAAAATGGGATCGAGAGCTCAACAGCTCCCAAAACAAAAGTAAATATTCAGGTATTTTTTCGCCCGGTGGAAGAAAAACACTTGCCATATTCCCCTTACACATTAAGAGATCTACACTAGTTTCTTCTCCACTTTCCCTAGTGGCCGTAAGTGCAGCTATTGAAAACATCTGCTCCCTGCCTTCACTTCCTGTAATTGCAGCCAGTTAAGCAATCCGCCAGCAAATTCCAAGGAACCTGCTCCTGTTTCAGGGATACCAACAGCACCCTTCCGGTCTCCTGTTTCTGCTAAGAGGGAACAAATGCAGGGCTACCGTAAACACTGTTTCATAGCAACTGGCTCTCCTTCGATGCAAGTGTGATTAAGTAGAATTTTACATTAATTCTGACAGTCTTAAGCACTGATAAGCTACTATAGACATTATTGGAGAAACCTGTTCTTCAGTTGCTTTTTCTATCCCTCAAACACTCTTCTAGTTCATCAAGAAATACGAAACAGTCAAAAGGAAGCTCTGAGCTGTATTTTAGTGCAAAAACCAGAACTGTATAAATATAGTAAGTGTGGAGAAGGGCTGAAGAGGCTCTGTAGGATGACAAAAAAGAAACATCGAGGTAAAACAGAGAAACAAAACTATTTAAAACCAAAACCAGTGGACACTTTTCACTCTGAAAGGAGAAATCAGAATTGAAGACAGCAGTAGGCAACTCTCCCATGGTCTAGAGTCTAGAGACCAGCTAATTTAGAGTGCAAAAGGAGAAGAGCTGAACAGAAAAAGTAAGGTGAGTTTTGTTAAGGACCAAACAAAATCATCTCCAGAAAACAAATATTTCATTGCTTTCCCTGAAGTAAAGCAGTGCTAGCTTCAGAACCTGGCCAGCTTTTATTTAGCTTGCAAAACTAAAATGACTGAAGCAGAAGTATTTTCAGCCTGTTTTGTCAGGATAAATACATGCTGGGATTTTCTCTTTCAACGGAGTCATCTGTGGAACTGCAGCATATTCACTGATCACTTACTACCAGCATGTATGACATGGAGAAGTAGTAAGCAGCAGAACACATGATAGAAGACCATTTTCAGTTCTAACGAAAATTGATGACTAAGTTCTGAATCATTAGCCAAAAAACCCTTGCTCCGGCAAGAAGATACAAACTAATAAGAAACTCAGTAATAATATTTGGTGAAAGATTAGTAAAAAGACAAAAATCAATCACACACAATCATGTTCTACTAACATATTTTCTGCATGATGCCACGTGGGAATGCAAGGACTTGCAGCCCAATTCAGCTCTACTTGTCCTTCAGATACTCTGCACCCTCCTGGTATGAATTAGTTCCAAGTTCTAATCTCACTCCAACCAGCCTTTCTACTCTTCCCTAAAACCTCTCATCAAAACCAACCAAAACCAATTTGCACTTTTACTTTGGTTTTATTTCTCCCCCACCCTTCCAGTATTACTTCAGAGAGTTGCAGCAAGTGTCTGTCAACCTTAAAAACAGCAAGGAAAGGAAAAATACTGAGAAGGTGCAAGTCCATTCTAATAACAAAACATTACCCAATTTCCTTCAGGCTCCTAGAAGAGTCAGCCTACATATTTACCCATACATTGCTCATCTTAGGACTGTAATTATAGCAAAATAGTTGAGACGTGGAAAGAAGCATTCTGGCATTCAGCCCTATCCAGGTACAAGCACAGATTTATACAGCAACCAATGTTTTGTCAAATTAAGTTGTATCACAAGTAAATAATGTCCTCACCACTCTCAGCTGGGGATACCGTCACAATCTAAGCAGATCAACTAAAAAAAAATCCACTTTTCTACTTGTGCTTGTATTTTAAGCATTAATGTATTGCTTTTAAATATAAGTTATGTCTTTACAACCTCCACATCGCTTGCATACTTTCAACATTTGTACCCGCACAAATACTTACATGGTTTACTGCAACATAAAATAGATAACAACATAAAAAAAAGATTAAAATTACAATGATTAGTCTGTCTGGTCACAGACAGGATTTGGAACAGCAAATAGCATAACAGAATCCAAAAGCCTTTAAGAAAGAGGAAACAGTTTATTTCTGTGTGCCCTGCCTCATCAACTGAAGGGTTTCTTCCCCCCCCCGCCAAGAGACACATAGGATATGCTCCACATATATTACATATATACATACTATTACAGTCCATATTATTTCCATTTTACATGACATAGCCCTCCTGGAGCACAAAGGTACAATAGATTTTCCTACTTCTACTTAATCCCTCCTGTAAGCTCTTCTCATTTTGGTATCAAAGTACCACTACTCACCCGACTTCATGTTTTCTGGGATGCAGCATACGTGTTTACCACTATCCAAACCCAATGTTTCACTGCCTGTGCACCTTATTTTGTTATGCTTCTAACAATACTTTCAATCTTTGACATCACCTAACTCGCTCCAGCTTCATACTGGCAAATTTCCTTATTTCAAAAGGAAAACTCTCCATACATACAGGTGAATTCATTTAACTTTACCAAGACACAACATCACGCTTGCAGCAACTCTGCTAAGAAGCACGCATGGAAAATAGCAGGATTACCTGTGAGATTAGCTGCCATCTCTTCAGCAGTCTGACACAGCCTCAGCCCTTGTTTTAGGGGACCTTCTGAGTCCACATACTGACGGCGCTTGAGGTAGCAGGACACTGCCATCTGAATCTGTTCTGTGCGTACGCGTTTCATGACCTGGAAAGAAAAGAAAGATGATGGGCTGCTACTGTGGAGGTATGTGCTGAGACCAACACGCACCACAGCTGTACTGCAACTGATAGGGAACAAATGGCATTTTCATCACTGAAGTTAAACAACTCCATTACTGACAGCACAAAACAAAGCTTGTGGGCGCCTGTCTCTGTACCAAGGTGTAACTACATGCTTTGAATCAGCTCCCCGAAGACATTTTGCTGCTTGATTCTACTGATATTGCTGGGAAATCCAAAATACCATTGAGGATTCGATACTGAAACTGCAGTGATCAGTCAAAGTATTTGATTTCGTTAAAGTAACTCATAAAAAGGAAAGGTTTCTCCTCCTTGCTTTTTATGGCAGCAGCAACTTCAGTTGTATGCTGATTCTTCTGCTTAAACAACCAACAAAATGACACCAGAAGAGTCAGAGGAATAAGAAATTAATTTAAAAAGGAGGAAATTTCAGAATTGTCATGCTTTAAATAGCCTACCTATTTCACTTATTTGAGGAAGCAAAGAAGCAATAGATTATAGCCTGAATTTAAAGGTCAGAGCCAGCATTCTGGTGCCTCAGACAGGTAAGTTTCCAGAAAAAAAATAAAATAAAATGCCAAAGTCTTCTGCCTTTTACACCTGCCCCCACCCATGTAGACCTACCACACAAGTTAAAAAAAAAAAAGATCCTCAGGAGTTTCTGCTAAGTAGATTTTGAAAGCCATTGTCACAAGCATCACCTGGTTGCATCTCAAACCCAAAAGGAGACTGATGTTCGCTTTTAACAAAAGCCTCAAGAAGGGGAATGGAACAGCTGCCTCCTATCAGAGTAGTCCCCAACTGCCACCAACCTTTACGCAACAGCCATGGATTCTACAGGAAGTTTAGATTATCTAAAAGGCCTTATATAAAACAGAACCAAGCAACAGTTTCACTTTAGCAGAGCAACAGGTACTGCCTGTCTCAGAATAGCTCCACACCTTGCAGCTCCAGCACCAAAGGCCAGCGTACATTCTGCATGTGCACATGCTTCTGGTTTGAGCAGCTACATCTGATGAAACACAGCTTTGCAGAGAGACAGGCACGCATGACCTTACTTCCCTCTTCCAAGAACTGTGTTCCTAACAAAATGCCAACTTGAAAAGCATGGCCATAGCCCAGCCTTCTCCAGTACCCACACATACATCTGTGCTTACCCCAGCTGTCAGAGCAATGAGCTCTCTGAGAAGTCCCAAGCAGACGAAGATGCAAGGTTTTAGCACAAATCACTTCAAACACATAGGTGGAAGCCCTAACGCTAGGGGGAAAACTATTTAAAGGGATTTCCCCTTGTTTTCAAAGGTGAAGTAACTACTGATGGTGGGGAAGGGGCACTGATCCTCTAAGTTTTGAAAGCATTCTAAGTACTAAGTAGTAAGATAGATCTATTAAAATCAACCACAACTTTTTCCACACCAGAAACAAATTTCCTTTTTCTCTTCAATTAAATAAATCATATTGACTTACACTGTTACAAATGCACCCTCAGCGAGTCTGCTGATGATATGAAGCTGGGAGGAGTGGTTGACACACTGGAATGCTGTACCGTCATGCACTGAGACCTGGACAGGCTGGAGATATGGGCAGGGAAGAACCTGACAAGGTTCAACAAGGGCGAGTGCAGAGTCTTGCACCTCAGGAGGAATACTCATACTCATCAGTACAGCTAGGGGCTGACCTGCTGGAAAGTTGCTCTGCAGGGAAGGACCTGGGTGTCCTGGTGGACAGCAGGTTGACCATGAGTCAGCAGTGAGCCCTTGTGGCCAAGAAGGCCAATGGGATCCTGGGATGCATTATAAAGAGCGTGGCCAGCAGGTTGAGGAAGATGATCCTCCCCCTCTGCCCTGACGAGATCACATCTGGAGCACTGCGTTCAGTTCTGGGCTCCTCAGTTCAAGAAAGACTGGGTCTTTCTTACTCTCATGTGACAGTGCAGCAGGACAGAAGTCATCCCCAGGAAACCCCTCTGGGCACCAGGCTCAGGCCTCTTACCTTACGCCCATCATCCCTCACCCTTAGCACCAGAAAACGCAATGCCACAAGAAGCAGGGAAAGCATCATGGTGAAAAATAGACCAACAGTGCAAGAAAAGAAAAAAATAACATTCCTACAAACATTCTTCACCAAGCCCTAAAAAACAGGGGTTATCATAAAACAAACATAACAAAGGGTTGCCAAAATGCCTTGAGCTGGGCTCAAGTTGAGCACACTCACAACAGGTCAATGATGCAGAATTGAAGGGAAAAAAGGACACATCTGTCCCCTGAATCTCAGCATCACGTCTACGCCTGGTTCTCAGAGATGAAGGGGATCTTCAGGACATGCCCGCAGCAACCCCTGCCTGTGCCTGCAGGAAACCTGGAGCACTCACTCCTTCATTAGTCTCAGCTGCCTTGCTCCACCCAAACATCCCAAGAACGATAAATACCAGCACCATTAATTATTTTGACTGATAAGCAAAATACATAAGGAAAGAGAAGAATGATCATCACCTCAGGAGCCTACGCAGCTACAACACAGCCTCTTTTGCACAGTCACCAGTGAGAGCAAAAAGGGACACTGGGCTGCTGCTTTTTGAGGAACCTCTGCACAGAAGCCCAGAGAATATATCGTAGGTTCCTCTTTCTTAGAAGAGCTGGAAGCTGACAGTGTTGAGCGTTGGGCCGGGAGAATTCATTTCCTGCCACCCGGATGCAGGTTTAGGCAGATTCCGTGGCCCTTCGGTATCACAGCACGGATGGAGAGAAGCTGGAGAACTGCTGCTGGCAGTTCCAGTGCTTGGGGCCCTGCCCTCCATCCTGCCCCAGGATGGGGCTGCTGCTCCCGGCAGGCCGGGCAGCAAGCATCCTAAAACACCTCCTGCAAACTCTTAACTATTCAACTCATCCAATATTTACAAAAGTTTCAAAAGAAACAAGATAACGGCCCACCTGAGGAAGGAAAACCGCGGCCCCAGGTGGCCGCGGGCAGGGCGCTGCGGTGTGAGCAGCAGCGCTGCAGGCAGAAAGTAGACAACCGGGATGCGAGGCGCAGGGCCGGCTCCCACCCTGCCCGCGGGTCCACACCGCCAGCCCCATAGGGCTGCTTTCACTCCTCCCTCCCCACGGCACGATCCCCAGTCCCCACGCTCACCCCCGGCGCTCGCCCCTCCTCCCGTGCCGGCCGCAGCGCCCTCCCGCCACAGCCTTGCCCGCGCCCGTGGGCCACCCCGCGGCCTCCCCAGGGCCTGTGGGGCCTCCGCCACGAGGCGGCCTCCCCATGCCCGCTCCCGCCGCCGGGCGGCGCAGCTCCGCTCCGTCCCCTCCCCTCCCGACCGCCCGCTCCCTCGCTCGCTCGCTCCCCCCCCCGGCGCCGCGCGGGCCGCGGCCGCCACTCACTGAGCATCGCAGGCGGCGGCGGAGGCGGTGGGAGGCGGGGACCGACCGGCGGGGCCGGGAGCGCTGTCAGTGCACCCAGCAGCGCCGGGCAGGGGTGCCGCCGCTGCCGCCTCCCCTGTGTGCCGCGAGCGCAGCGGCCGGGGTTGCCTGCGGGCCGGCGGCCGGCGGCGGCCGCTCCATGGCCGCCTGACACACGCCGCGGCGGGGCGGGGGCGAGCGGGGCCGGGGAGGCCCGCGCGCAGGCGCCCTCCGGCCGCCAATGGGAGCCGGCCGCCCCGCGCCGCCTCCCCGCGCTCGGCGCTCGGCTAGCGGGGCCTGGAGGGGTGGAAGCAGCGTGGGACCGGTGGCCGGCGGTGCGCCGTGCGGGGTTTAGAGGGTCGAGGGGCCGAGGCTGACATTCTGATCTCCGCCGGACGTTTCTCCCAGCTTCGTTTCTTCTCGGTTCGGCCTCGGGGGCCCGTGAGGTGTCCTGATGGCGGCCATCTACTCCGGGGTTCACCTGAAGCTGAAGAGCGCCAGGACCCCTTGGGAGGACAAGCTGAAACTCGCTCGCTTCGCGTGGGTATCCCACCAGTGCTTTCTCCCCAACAAGGAGCAGGTAAGCGCGGTTTGGTAGCAAACGCAGGCAGAACCAGCGTCCCCAGCCATGATGGGGACGGAGCTGATCCTGGAGGTCTTAACAATTTCGATGATTCTGTGGTTATATGAGTCACGAAATCCAGAGCTTGCTGCTTAGCGTGCTCCTCGGTGGTGTGGGCCTAGCTCTGCATGTCCCATGTGCAGGGAAAACATGGTGCTCATGGGTTTCTGCCTGGGAGGTTGTTTTGGTGCTGTCTCCTAGGAACTTGCCCTCTCCTCAGTATTTTTTCCCCTGCGCTGAAGTTCTGGTCAGCGTTCCCCTGAGTGAGGGCTGCCTTGTGCTGCCCCTCCAGCCCAGAAGCTTGGTGGGAACTCCGCTTTGCACTGCCCGAGAGCAGCTTGAATTTCTGTTATTTCAGTTCCGTATAAATTATGGTGTAGCCTTACACCACGTTTTGAAATCAGCAATTTAAATCAGTAGTCTTCAACCTCTTCCAATTTGCAGATCCAAATTTCTAGGCCTTAGTTTTGATGTAGTAGATTTAAACCCGCCAAGAGGAGGATATCAAAGGTATTCTGTGTATTATGTGTGTTTCCAAGTCTGTGATACAAAAGATTACCTTTGTTAATTAGTGTCACCCATCAGAATTGTTGTATCAGCTGAAGAAGCTGATGAAAGGACTTCAGGGTGTTGACTGTCCTGTGAACGTCCAGGGGAGTGCAGGGCCAGCACTGGATTTAGAGTGAAGTATCTTAGGATTTAGGTGGTGACTGAAAGCTTCATAAATAGACTTTTCTGCCCATTCAAACCCTTTCTGCTTGGACATAGAGCTCTTCTCAGAACGTGAGTGCTGTAATTGTGAATAGGTACTAGTTTTGTCCTATTTTCAAATTTTTGTGATTTTTTTCCCCCCCCCATTTGTTAACAGGTATTACTTGATTGGGTAAGCCATACATTGGTTTCGTACTACAATAAGAAACTCGAACTGGAGGATGAAGTTGTTGAGAAGCTTTGGGCATATCTAGACAATGTTATCCATAGTAGAAGGCTACAGAATCTTTTGAAGAGTGGGAAAACGATCACTCTCAGCTTTTCAATTGCACAGGTAACTAAAACGATGGGTATTTTGTAACATACTGAATAGCAATGCCTGTTTTCTACAGTATGTGTCCCTTCCTCACAGGCTAGTGTTACGTGAAATAAATAATAATTAACCTGAAGTTTTTTGGGACCTCTATTAAAGACTCTTCTATTTCTGTTCTGAAATATGGTTTGTATTTGTGTGGAACTAAGACTGAAAAAGGCAGAGGGTTCTAATAATAACTTCCAAGTTAATCTGCCCCTCTGTCTTTCACGTCTTCAAACTATCTGGGTGGGAACTGAATTAAGTATTTCAATAGGTAAGTAAAGGTTTGTTTCTGTATGGCTTTCTTGTATGTTATTTAATGTTTATATTATCATTTTGCCTGGGAGTCTTAGGAGTGATTTTTCCATACTCCATACAATTGGCATGAGTACTTATGTGCTGTTCAGCGGACTCAGTCTCAGAACTTGCAGCTTTTCGTGATGACTCTGGATGAGTTATCCTTTTGATTTCCCCTTCCTCAGTGAGCTCAGGGCCCTCTCTCATCCCAACAGACCAGCTCGCAGCGCTGCCAAGTCCCTGTCTGTGCCTCTCTGGGCGATCTGTGTATGCCTGTGGGAGCTTTAACCAGCACTCCTTGGTGTGTGTCTCACCCGTGTTGTGTTCCTGGCCCAGTTCACCCCAGTTTCTCTTCACTGGAGGAACCTTGCATGCTAGATATTTGAATCAAGGTGCAGGTTGTTATGCTGTGCTGCTTGTCTCACAGATTTCCCATATTAGTTTTTAGTTTGCTGACTGTGAATTGAGTTAAACCAATTTAGTGGTGGCATCAAATCATTATTGAACTTAATCACTTTGTTATTTTAGCCTCAGATTGAAATGTATGGAGGAGACTTCAGTTACAATTTAACTTAGTTCAGAATTGAACCAGAAAGTCTAACTTATTGTTTCAGCATCCTGGTTACAGAAATGGCAGAACTCATGGATGGCTGTTGGAGACAGTCAAAGTGGCTGTGACAAATGACCTCTTCAGTTGTGCACTGGCTGGAAGGAAGCAAGGGAAAGCAGTCTTTACCTGCTGGAATTGAGTTGTGAAGTACAAAAAATTGTTTGAATGAGAGGGGAAGTGGAGAAAGTGTACTAATTTAACCATGTACTGGGTGTGAAATGTCTGACTGAAGGTTGGTTGAGTAGGCCAGGGTGCTATTAAGACAAGACTATTTGGAAGTGAGAATAGGGAGCAGATATAAAGGGAATCAAAGGAGAAAATGGGGAAATCAACTCAAAGTTTGAGAAAAGGAAGGGAAATGGAGGTTCAAATAAGCTTCAGTTATTTAGAACTGTGTATCTCTTAAAGAAGAGAGAAGACACTGTTTTAGCTTCCAGGTTTTAGCACTGGAAGCTTTGGCTCCTATTGGAATGCAGTGATGATATTAGTCATAGGCGTTTTTGCTTGTGGTAGACTTCTTAAATCAAAGAAAGTGTGTTGTATATGTTTTTTTTTATTTTTATTTTTAGTTGTTTATTTGGAACATAATTTGGGGGACTTAGCAGGAAGAGAGGGAATTTTCTTCCCCCTCCCTTTCTGCAGGATTACTACAAGGATAAAATATGCATAGTGTATGCATAACATTTGTAACATTTGTACTAAATGAGGGGCTCCTCACACATCCTGGGTTGCAAACAAATGCTGGGACACAGTTCTAGCCAGATGAGCTTCTAGTCTGAGACTTCTGATGTGAGAGGCCCAGCAGCAGCTGATGGCAAGTCCCTGTTTCTTCCTTCTTGCTTCCAGAGCTCACAGAAGTTGTTGGTTCATTATGATGAGCTTTGGCTTTGTGTACAAAATTGACTGTGGGTTTTTTCTTTCAACCTTCAGGTCATAAATGAAAGGTTATCGGAGGCCTGTTCTCAAAAAAACCAGCAAAACGTTGGCTTGGTGCTGAGTTGCTCCAGTGGCATCCTTTCTACTCCTTCACTCTCCATCATTTACACAGCAAAGAGTGAGCTCTTAGTTGATCTCCTCAGCAAGCTCTCTGAGCTGGCATGTCAGCAGCTGGCTTCAGAAGATGCTGTGGGCTCCCAGTTGTTCAGCATCCTCCACCTCACCTTTGTACAGTACCTCCTGATCCAGAGGCAGCAAACCAACCCAAACCGTGTTTTTGGGCAGCTGACAAGCCACTTGCTCCAGCCATGTCTGCTACTGAGGCATTTACTGACCTCACGGAGCTGGACACAAGCAGATGACAACCACGTGCGTCAGTACTTGAGCAGGGAAATCCGAAATCAAGTAGAGACATTGCTGCAGATGGGGTTATTCCAGCCCGAACTCTTCTTGTCCTACAAAGAGGAGCTGCTGCCAGAATGGGAACCTCAGGAGAAGAAGAAAGGAGCTTTGAAAAATCTCTTGCTTCCAGTAAACACCGTGCAGACCAAGTTGGGCAGTGGCTTTTGTGAACCTGCCATTCATGGACCAGTTGTGGCTAGTGCAGTGTCCCTGCTATATAAACTCTTTCTGGACTCATACTGCAAGGCAGAAAACCACCTTGTGTGTTTCCACATGCTTACCAGGCTTTTTGACTGTCTCAGGCTCTCTGGCCTACAGCAGGGTGTGGGGGAGGACACACTTTCTCCGGCAGACTGGAGCACAGAGCTCCTTGCTTTGGAACAGCTTCTGAACTTGGTGCTTAACAACGATATCTATAACATTGCCAGTGACCGAATCCGGCACAAGGAGGTACAGTTTAGTTTTTACTGCAAGCTGGCGCAGATGTTGTTGAGTCACTCTCAAGCTTCCATCCCTGCTTGGTTCAGGTGTCTCAGAGTCTTAGTGTCATTAAACCACCTTATAATAGAGCCTGACCTGGTTGACTTAGTGGCCTCTGCTTGGGTCGATGCAAGGGTGTGTGAGCTACGTGCGAAGAAGCCCCAGGAGGCTCTCATCAACACCATGTTTCAGACATACTCCAAGCTGCGGCAGTTCCCACGGCTTTTCGAGGAGGTTCTGACAGTCATTTGCTGGCCAGCTGTCGATGAGCTGAGGCTGCCAATCTTGTCTGCTGGATTGACAGTGAAGCTTCGTGAGTGCCTCCTTGAGCTGCCACCCAACCAGATTCTGGACATTGTGTGTCTCTTAGTGGAGAAATGCCAGCTCCTTATTCCTGCAGTTGAAGGGTCTGCTGACATGGCCTTGAAACTGATGTCACTGAGCTCAGTGCTGCACGCTTTTCTGTTCAACATGAGGAGCTTAGATGATGTCACTCCTTCCCCTGTGGTTCTTCGCATGCAGAATCTGTTGGCCAAGATGCAACAAGGAGTAATTTGTCCACTGATAGAGCTGCTGCAGGTTCCTAGGAGAGAGGAAAAGAAGCCAGGCCTTTGGTTAAGAAAGGCCTGCGACTCTGCTCTCCTTCTTGTTTACACTTGGATTGAGATAGACGCTTTGTTTGGTCTTAGCTGCTGTAAATATGTGTCCCCATCAGCTGAAACTGATGGTGCTACTACTGCCTCTGCTACAAAGCCCTGGGACATTTCAACTTTCATCCCTGGTGTGGAGGAGCAGTGTTGGGAGAGAGTCGTGAAACTTGCAAGTAGTTTTACCTCCACTAGTAAATACTGTTTACAATCGCTTGCACTTCAGAAAATGAAGATGATTTTAATGCAGACTCAAGCTGATGTACAGGCCTTGCAGCAAGCTGCAGCTTTCATCATAGAGTCTGGGAGAGCTAGCATGAGCAGAGGAGAATGTGAACCATGGGATGGAGATATCAGTGCAATAAATGATCTCACCTACCCCACAGCACATTGGCACCTTGTCATCTCCAACCTGACTATGCTGTTACCATATATTTCCCTGAAAAATGTACAGTACATTGCAAATGTGCTTTTGGAGACATTAGTATTGACCAGAACACAGGAAGTTGCCGCAGACCAGGAGCCTTCCATCAGCATTGGAAAGATCTGTCTTAGTTTGATGCACAGTTCCTTTCTCCCTGAGATGAAGGTTCTACATTGTGCTTTTCTGACCAGCCTTATTCATCAGTTTGCTAGGGTGCTGCCCTCTGCCGCTCAGGATTCGGTAGATCTACCGCTTCTGCAGCTATCTGCAGATCATATCTCTTGGCATGAGGAAATCCTGGCTTCTTGCAAAATAACTGATGCATTGGAAGCACAGTCAGAAAACAAACAACCGAAAGATGAGCCCAGTTTATCTTGGAAAACTCTGGAGAAGGTTGCCCAGTGTATATTACTGTTATCAAAAAATAGTTCCCCTGTCGTCCTGAAGGAAAGTCAAGTAGAAAGCTGCCTGACTTTGCTAGAAATTACTTCTCTTCTGAAACTAGACAATCTTCTTCCCGCTGACTGTATCCGGTGTTTTCTGTTGCTGCTGTCCCTGATAGCCAATACCAGGACTAGTGCCTCCTGCAGCAAGCAGTTATCATTGAAGTTTTTAAGTACCTGCTTCCATCTCCTGAGGTGTCTGCAAGCTGGCAGGAATGCCAACTCTGTTTTTAAGGTTTTTCATGCCAGTGATGTTCTTGAGGCCATCGTAACCTCCCAGCTTACAGCTAGTAAATCTTTTGCTGATACTTTGACTGTTCATGTTTGGGCAGAATATCTCCAGGAAGCCCAGGCCTCTTTGGAACACTTTCTTCAGATGATTGTTGAAAGAAGGCAAAGTGTGAGGCTTAACTTGGAAAAGTTTGTCTCTTTCCTCGCAAGCTGCAAGCCAGATGTTGGTGCAGTGAAAAGCAAATGCTGGAAAAACTGGAATCCCGCAGCTGAGCAATTACTTCTCATGTCATTCACCACACTGTGTCACGTCCTCACGCTCTATCTTCAGCAGCAACCAGAAAAGAAGCTGCAGTCTACAGACATACTGTCTGCTTTGTTGGAGCCAGTAGTTCAGCAGATGGGAAGAGCTATTGAGCATGGTCTTCAGAGTAACACCCAAAACCACCATTTGCCTGTAGCATTTATACCATCTGTCATGACTCTTCTCAAGGCAGATCTGAGCCACGCTGTCAAAAAGGGCTGGCAAAAGAATCCTGAGGAGCCCTGTGCGTTTTTGGAGCAATCACGTGTTAAACTGTACCAGAAGTTTTACTCTCAGATACTGATAGAGCTGCCCTCTGCAGGAGGTCACCTGCAGTTCCTTCAGTCTGCCTTGCGGTTTTTAGCAGTCTTCTGCTCAGTACCGGAGCTGTATCCTGGAAAAGAAAATGCAGTCACCGTTGTTTTTGCTATCAGAAAGCTTCTAACTGGTATGGAATCTCCCTTTCTTCGCTTCCATCACTAATTTTGCATGGCAGAATCAAGTTAAAAGCTGTTTATGTAAAATATTTATATTTTACATAATATTTTACATATTATATATATTTATGTAAAAAATTCTGTACCTGTGTAAGTGGGTGAAAGCAGCAGGCTATCCGGCTATCCTTTTTTTAAAATGCTTAACAGAAATATTATCAGGGAGGCAGTGTTGTGGTACTTGGACCACAACAGCCATCTGATCTGGTAAGGATCTTCTCCTGGAAATTGTAAACATCTATGTCTCATTCATCTTCTGGTTCTTTAGTGCATATTGCACTGAAGGGGAGTATAACTTAGTTTAAAATGTTGTGGGGTTGGGTGCAGGGCACTGTGAGGGCAGGGATTTTATATTAGGACTAGGAGCTATCGGGAGATGTCCATTATTATAACTTTTTTCCTGACTTCTCTCTCTTCAATCTGTGCCTAGCTTTCCTAGTGTTAGCTTGCTGAAGTGCTTTAACCTGAGGAGATGATTAATTGCTGTAAAAACCTATTTTAATCTCTTTTTAAAAATAAATAAATAGATAAGGCATTACATAAATTGAAATATAGATTCTTATTAAGGAAGACTTTTTTGTCATTGACACAAATCCAGTGGATACTTGTGGAACTGTGAAGCAAGCCTTCAGAGTAGTCTAAGACATAAACTAGTTCAGGACTGTCTATGTAGTAATAACTGAGTAAATGAAGAGTATGACTTGTGATCAGTAGGAAGCTGAACTTTGTCAGCTTAACTCTCTTGACTTATGATGGCTGTCTGGCCAGCACTTGCAGTACAGCCTGACAGCTTGTGTAGCCCATTTCCTTGGCTTCTGCACAAGCTTTATTGTAGCGTTTCTGTGCTTCTGAGAGCTTTTTATCAGTATAGTGACTTCTCTGTAAACGCTAGGGTAGTAAATACTTGAGAACAGCAATTCATTGCATGCGTGGTGGTGGGGATAAAGGGAATACTTGGGGCCCATTATAAATCTGATTGTTGAAAAAGTACCCACACTTCTGTTTAAAATTTTGATTCACCTTGTTTCTATCTGTGGAAGTCTCTGTCTTGGAAACTGAGACTTGCTTGTGCCTCTTCGATGTGCAGGTCCTGCAGTCACAAATCAGGTGATTCAAAGTATAGAGGTGGAGCTGACGGAGGTGGTTGTGCAGCTACTGGGAAACTGCTCTGCCGAAGAATTTTATGCCATAGTGAGGCTGGCGCTGCAAGGACTTGAAATGAGAAACACTTGGCAACAGAATGCTACAGTAAGGAATGAGCTCAGTTTATTGTCAAGATCCTTCTTCAGTTTTCTGTAACTTGAAAAAATGTGTTAACTGAATGGCATCTGCTTAAATATTTTTTCCTCTTTCTGCTTTATGGTTTGGTCAAAATAATTTATGTGTTTAAAGAGTTTGTTAACTGTGTTGAGGTATGTTATGGATGTGAACTGAGAGAGGTGGAGTCTTCATGGAAACCTACCAGAAAAACTTTCTGACCATTTTCATAGAATCACAGAATACTTTGGATTGGAAGGGTCCTTAAAGATCATCTAGTTCCAACCCCCTTCATGGGCAGGGCTGCCACCCACTAATTCCGGCTGCCCAAAGCCCCACCCAGCCTGGCCTTGAATGCCTCCAGGGATGGGGCATCCACAGCTTCTCTGGGCAACCTTTTTCAGTACTTCACCACCCTCTGAGTAAAGCATTTCCCCCCTGCCATCTAACCTAAATCTCTCCTCTTTTAGTTTAAAACCAATCCCCTTGTCCTGTTGCTATCTGTCCATGTAAAAAGTTGATGTTTCTCCTGTTTATAAGCTCCCCTGAAGTACTGGAAGGCTGCAATGAGGTCTCCCCGGAACCTTCTGTTCTCAAGACTGAACAAGCTCAGCTTTCTCAACCTTTCTGCATAGGAGGGGTGTTTCAGCCCTCTGATCATCTTCACGGCCCTTCTCTGGACTTGCTCCTACAGCTCATGTCTTGTGCTGGGGGCCCTGGGCCTGGGTGCTGTACTCCTGATGGGGCCTCACGAGGGCAGAGTAGAAGGGGACAATCCCCTACCACTCCCTTCTGGCCATTCTGGATGCAGCCCAGGATACTGTTGGCTTTCTGGGTTGCAAGTGCACGCTGTTGGCTCATGACAAACTCTTCATCCACCAGAACTCCCAAGTTCTTCTCCGCAGGGCTGCTCTATGATTTCTTCTCCTAGTCTGTACACATATCTGGGATTGCCTCAACCCAACTGCAGTACCTTGCTCTTCACCATGGTGAATCTCATTAGGTTCACATAGGCCCTCTTCTCAGGTTTGTGCATGTCCCTCTGGATGGCATCCCTTAGTTCTCTTGTGTCAACTGCACTGCTCAGCTTGGTGTCGTCAGCAAACTTGTTGAGAGTACACTCAATCCCACTGTCTGTGTCATAGATAAAGACGTTGAAGAGCACTTGTCCCAAGATGGACCCATGGGGGATGCCACTTGTGATTGGCCTCCAGTTAGACATAGAGCTATTGACTACAACCCTCTGGCTGCAACAATCCAACCAATTATTTATCCACTGAGTAGTACAGTTTGTTTCTTCAAATCTGTATCTTATAGGTACAATTTGTTTCTTCAAATCTATGTCTCTACAATTTAGAGAGAAGGTGTGCAACCATGTCAAAGGTAGATGATATCAGGCACCCTTCCTTTGTCTGCCAATGCCATCATTCCATTAAAGAAGGCCACTAGATTGATCAGGTATGATCTGCCTTTGTGAAGCTGTGTTGGCTGTCTTGGATCACCTCTTCATCTTGTATATGCCTTTATATCTCTTATAGGAGGATCTGCTCCATGATCTTCCTCGACACAGATGTGAGGTTCACCAGCCAGTAGTTCCCAGTAGTTCCCTGGGTCTTCCTTTCTCCCTTTCTTAAAAATGGGTGTGATATTTCCTTTTTTCTGGTCACCGGGGACTTCACCTGGCAACCACGACTTTCCAAATATGATGGAGAAGGCTTGGTGTCCATATCAGCCAACTCCTTCAGGACTCTGGTGTGTATGTCCTCAGACTCGTATGGACATGTTTACGTTCAGCCTCAACAGGTGGTCTTGAACTTGCTCTTTGCTTACAGTAGGAGGGATTTTGCTCCTCCAGCTGCTGCCTAGAGCTTCAGGGCCACAAGAGATGTGGGTAGCCTGACTGCCAGGAGTGACTGAGGCGAAGAACTCATTGAGTCCCTCAGCCTTCTCCATGTCTGTTGTAACCAGTTCTCCTTTGTCATTTATCAGAGAGGGTACTCACTCCTTGGACTGATTCTTCTGGTCAGTGTACCTCTAGAATCCCTTCTTGTTATTTTTTCCCTTGCTAAGTGTGGTTCCACTTTTACGACTCAGTAGCCTTAATTCTATGTAGTGTCAACAGAAATCACGTCTGTGATGCTGAAGATTTCTGCCATGCTGAATCTTTTCTTTTACTTGCTGATTAGAGCTCTTCCAGAACAGACATTAGCAGTCCGTGAGGTTAACTACTGTTTGTGTATGACTCTTCTTAGCAGGTTTAAAGACATAATTTTAAAAAATTATAGTAGTTTTAAATAAAACAAAGGCTGCACTCGTGCTTTCGGTATTTGTCTCTAGAATGACTTTTACCTTGTAATAGCCAGATACTACTCAGTAGCTTTTTACCATGCCTTTCTCCAGAAAGGCTTAAGCAGCAGTGGTAACACATGGAACACTTCAGACTAAAAAGCCAGCTGCACCCTGCATAGAAAACTCAGTGATTTGAGATCAAATCTTGAATCAAACATAGGAGTTATCTGATTGTCTTATTTCTCAGAAATAGACATGAATATGCATCTTCAATTCTTGATGGCTGTTTGGAAGTACATCTGGAATTCCTGTATATGCATGTAAATCTACCCACCTGGGTGGATATAAGCACTGGAATAAATATGCATGTGCTCCAAGGTTGATATACGGTGATAAGACTTTTTTGTTTTGATTTGTGATATGTTTCTTTATTCAGTTTGTCAAAACCAGATTTCTTTTTTTTCTTTTTTTTTTTTTTTTTTTTTTTAAACAAACAAAAGTCTTGCTGTGAAATGCAGCATTCTTAGTATACCGGTGTCCCTATACTCCTCCTGCTTCCTTCTGCTATGTAGTGGCTGCTAAAAAAGGCTTTCCTTTCTTAAAAATCACTTAAACCTTTTCATACAGTAAGTTGACTCTAAAATAAATGGAGTAGGCAGTACATTTAGGCTCGTGCTGCTCAACACACTGAATTTCACTGAGCTGCTAATTATTTTGCTATTTCCAGTGAGCTGTGCTGGTAGAAGGGCTTTCATGTGTCAAGGCTCTGGTAACGCTCAAAACTGCCACGGCCCTTGAAAGAGCTCTTTTGTGCTTGAAAGGAACCAGTGCACCTTGTACCGTGACTGATTGTCAATCTGCTTTCTGCAGGAAGTATTGTCAGCTATTACGCTAATCAAATTGTTGCTCAGCTGCCCATTAAGTGGAGACAAAGAGAAAGCTTTCTGGTTTGCCAGCCCACAGATAATCACAGCTTTAGCTGTAAGTATCTATTTATTGTAACTTCATTACCTATCCCTTTTATTTGTTGGAGTCTGTAGTAATTGCATCTATTACATGCACAAAGGAATATTGGAATAAAAAAGTATCCATACCACATTCACCGGTACTGTCTTGTGTAGATCTTTTCTCGCCTTTGTCAGGTAAACCTCCTCCTGTGTGTAAGTCATCCACTTCTTATTCTTAATAATTTTTTGGGACTGCAGTGTGTAATCTGGAGCTTGGAAGAGGCTTGTTAGGCTGCAGAAAAAGACTCTGGATCTCCTGTCCTCCTCCTTCCTGTACAAAGGAGGAGGAAAACCATCGGCCATATGTCACAGAGAAGGCTAACAGCAGCAAAACAAACAAAACAACGAACATGCTCACGTTAAAAAATTAACTGATTTTAGAATAGGAAACTTAACTGACAGTAAAATCCAGGCTTTATGTCCTTGACCGTGCAGCATTCAAACCTAGTTATATGGTTTTCTTTCTTTTATCATGGTGACGTGTCTCTATCTAGACCACTGTTTGTCAGATACTGGCTCTACAGTGCTGGGAAATAGAACTTGCAATTTCTGCTATTTTTCTGCATGCTTGCAGAAGATAGAACTGGATCAATGCATTCATGAGGAAGTGCAAAGAGATGCTGGCTACTGTAGTGTAGAGTAGTCCACTTTATCAGGAAGCTGGGGAATAGTTACAATTCCACATTTATAGCAGTGCTCACCTGAAAAATATCACATGCATCCCCTGCTCAGGATGCAGTTACAGCAAAATTGCTGAAAATGAAGGAGTTTTTCTACAGTCTAGCTTGCACCAGTCTAGTGCTAATGACTCAAATCAGAGCACTGTGGTTCTCTGTTGTTTGAATGCTTATGAAAGGTGGCTGACACATTCTTTCTTTGTTTTTTGTTTAGCTGCAAACCAAAGAGGCCTGCCAGGACCAGACATTGACTTCCACCATAGTTGTACCTATTCTGGAGACCACAGCAGCTCTGCTAAGGCAAGGAGAAGGAGTTCTCTTAAATCCTCATCATGTGGCATTGGCATTCAGCATCCTCTTAACAGTCCCCCTGGATCATCTGAAGATAGAAGACTATGGCAATGTCTTTCTGGGAGTCCATGAAGTGCTGTTTTCCATTGTGCAGTGTCACCCAAAGGTATATCTCTGAGGTGGTGGGAGGAGAGAGAAAAAGTAGAAAGAACCAAGACAGAAGCTGGCAATGAGAAACTTTTTAAGAGCTGTCTTGATATTATTTGCTCTGCTTCAGTGAAAGTGCTTTGTACCACTTTTCGTATAAGAGCCTCAAAATCACATCACTTCAATTACTACTCTGCTGTCTTATGCCTGCTTTGTGAGCTGTCAGCAGCAGATTGCTTTTCCAGCAACATAGTGTGCATTTGCTAAAAGCCTGTGGTAAAAGCTGCCTATCCAGACACTTTTCACAGTGGTCTGTAGTGTTACTGGACCCTGTGTTCTCTGAGTATGACTACACAGCTTCTCCACCAACAAGTGCAAATTCCCTACACATGGGAGTACAAATTCAAGTGTTGCTTTGGAGGAGGAGGAGTAACTCTAATGTGAAGTTTGCTTATTATTTATATTCGAATATACTCATGAGTGTAGACCTGCTCCAGGATTCTCATCTGCTGGAGTCTGTACAGATGAAGAATGAGAAGATAGTTTTTGCTCCTGATACCAGTGTTAAGCCATATAGTTTCCTTCTCAGGAGTTAATTTCCCTCTTACTATGGAATGGTATATACATCTGCCCTTGCCACATGCTTTACTACGTAATCTCAGGTGTTTTTACTTCATGTCTTTGCAGGTAATGTTGAAAGCTGCACCATCTTTTCTGAACAGTTTTCATCGTCTGGTTGCTTCTGTCATGGTTGAAGGACGTCAGAGAGGGGACAGAGGTGCCATCTCTTCTATTTTCATACTGTATATGTGCACTATAATTGTGTATATGCTACAAGAGGAGATGCAGGACAGGGCAGTCTGGCAACAGATGGAAAGTCCTCTAAACCTACCCATGGCATTGAAACCATTAGCCCTTTCTGTTCTGTGTGTAAATTTGAGGATTAGCTTTATAGCATACTGGGCATGTGAAGATAACTGGAGCTCCTGTGGAGCTGCATCCAGGCAGTACTTCTTTGAGGGGAATAAGGTACTCCTCACTGTCTGGCAGGTGATGAGTGTGCAGTAAGGCTTACTGTGCCCAATTTCTGCTCTTCCTATTAGCCTTTGTGCCTGAAAGTGATACAGACATTTTATAGCAGGGGGGCTGTGATCTCAGCTGATACGTACTAGCACACCTGAATGAGAGTCCTGAACTGGTCCTGCTGAATGTAGCTTCTTGAGGCTGAAACCGTTTACTACAGACCTGAATATTCACCTGTTTATGCTAAGCATGCAGTCCAGACATTCAAGTTACTGGGGCTAAGTATCTTAAAAAAAAAAAAAAATTATATATATATATATATATATATATATATATATATATATATATAGACACTTTACTGGAAGTTGTTGAAGAATTCACAATGACCTTAAAGCATGAGTGTCAAAGTAACTAAGTGAAGGATGTTCACAGTCCTGTATTTTTGTGCTGGCCAGAACACAAATATCCTGTCATTAACCATGGTAACGCTTTGAAGCAACCTGACTTGATGGCTGGCAGCTTACCATATCACAGCTCTCCACTCATGACCTACAAGTTATTCCATGTTCAGTTTTATCTCAGCTGATGTGTGTTGCCCACAACTGTGAGTGAATGTTAATACTCATATATATGCATAATAGGAGAGCATGCCAACTGTGGCTTAGTGGTTAGAAAGGTCACACTGAACTGATGTCAAGCTCTGAGAATTTACTTTCTTCTCTAATACATTTTTGTTAGACTGGGGTTACAGGAAATTTACAGGTATATGGCATCCTCAGATTTGAAAACATACTGTATATCCTTGCAGAATTCTTTTATTTGCATAACAGATAATGAGGAAGTGATGTCTAGATTTCCCTTCTTCCTTGTTTGTAATGGTTCTTCTCATTCACTGCTGACTGAAAGAGTGAACTCTCAAGTGATCTCTCCAGTCTCACTTTAATATCTCTAGTGCTGTGGCTTCTACTCTTACATTCCACATAATAAATGTCGTCAGAGAGCTTTCTTACCGTGCTGTTTCTAAGATATCTCTTGTGATTTTCTATCAGGTAGAGAATATCACTTCCCAGTCTCCTTGTTTTCTCCTCCACGGTGTTAGCTGGGACTGAATCTTGGCAGGGATGATAGCTGCTGCTTTCGACTCTTCAGCATATCTAACAGATACCTCTTACATTGCAGTGTGTGTGGAGTTGGAATTAGTGTGCTCTTACAAATCAGCTGTTGTAAGAGAGGCGTGTGGTGTGTTGTGAGGGTGTAGGGGGACCTCTCAGCTGTGGCTTTTTAAGAAAAGATAAAATAGGCGGTGATAAAATTGCTGGCGTTAGCTTCATGTAGTTAAAGAATTAGAGAAGATTTTGTGTGTGTGTTTGGTTTTTTTAGCTGCATTTTTTACATTTGAATGACAGATTGAAACTTGCTTTTCTGTTTTAGGCAACACAGATGAATTTGAAGTTATACTGAAATGTGCACACCTTGTGGAACGGATGTATAGTCACATTGCTGCAAAAACAGAGGAATTCACTTTGTTTTCTGCTTTCATTGTGGCTCAGTATGTGACCGAATTGCAGAAGGTAATGTGTTCTGTTTTGAAAGTGCCATGGTATTGGCGTATGCCTTATGCGGATACAGTTCTGTTCCAGACTTGTTTTGAGCAAGAGTTCCTGAGGATCTTTCTTACCTAACTCCTAAAAACTTTCTAAAAGGGTGGACCAGAGCCAGTCTAACTTCTCACAGGACCTAAATTCAAATCACCATCCTCTGCAACATAATGAATGTATATTTCCCCAGGATTTGAATGCTGTGTGCATTATCAGTACCTGATAATTATTTGTGGTTCTAGCCTGGACATGGGCCAAAAATACAGAGATTAATTTTATTAATTTTTTTTCTGTGGTAAGAAGACTATTTGATGCTATGTCTGATCACTTCAGGACTCAAAAAAATAAAGCATATTACTAAGAAAGGGCATTATCCAAATGACGCTTGAACTCTGACAGGCATGGGGCATCAATCTCTTTGTTAGGAAAGCTGTTCCAGTGTTTTACCCCCCTCGTGACGAAGAATTTGTTCCTGATAGCCAATCTGAATCACCCCTAAAAGCTGATTCCTCGTCTGAACCTCACATTCTTCTGAAAGTCAGTTTTGCCATAAAAAAAATTATTGTCAAAGGACCTGCACAAGAGATGCTGTTTTTGTGCCACAGTCCCTCAAAGAGGAGCTTATAAACAGGAGGGAGACCAACTTTTTATGTGGGCAGATAGTGATAGGAGAAGGGGGAATGACTTCAAATGCAACAGGAGGTTTAGATTAGATGTTGAGGTAGGTTTTTCACTCAGAGGGTGCTGGGGCATGGGCACAGGCTGCCCAGAGAAGCTGTGGATGCCCTATCCCTGGAGGCATTCAAGGCCAGATTCTACTGTGTCCTGGACAGCCTGATCAATTAGAAGATCTGGGGGGACTGGAACTGAATGATCTTTAAGTTCCCTTCCAACCTAAACCACTCTATGAAAAACTAGGGATGAATTAAGACTAGTTCTCTTCAATTAAACTAGCTCCGAACTTCACTGCATTTTGTTCACCACTGAATGTAGAGCCTTTACTCAAAGTACCTGCTGGAGAGGAGCTCTGCAGAGAGGGACCTGGGCGTCCTGGTGGATGACAGGTTGGCCATGAGCCAGCAGTGTGTCCTTGTGGCCAAAAGGGCCAATGGCATTCTGGGGTGTATAAAAAAGAGTGTTGCCAGCAGGTCAAGGGAGGTGATCCTCCCCCTCTACTCTGCCCTGGTAAGGTCTCATCTGGAGTACTGTGTCCAGTTCTGGGCTCCCCAGTATAAAAAAGACAGGGATCTCTTGGAAAGAGTCCAGCAGAGGGCCACAAAGATGGTGAAGGACCTGGAGCATCTCCCCTATGAGGAACGACTAAATGAACTGGGTCTGTTTAGCCTTGAGAAAAGAAGGCTGAGAGGGGATTTGATCCAGGTTTATAAATACCTGAGGTGTGGGGGCCATAGTGGTGAGGCCGGACTCTTTTCAGTAGTGCGTGGGGACAGGACAAGGGGAAATGGGATGAAGCTAGAGCATAGGAAGTTCCGCACGAATGTGCTCAAGAACTTCTTTATGGTGAGGGTGACGGAGCACTGGAACAGGCTGCCCAGGGGGGTTGTGGAGTCTCCTTCTCTGGAGATATTCAAGACCCGCCTGGACGCCTACCTGTGTGACCTGGTGTAGGGAACCTGCTTTGGCAGGGGGGTTGGACTCGATGATCTCTGGAGGTCCCTTCCAACCCCTACAATTCTGTGATTCTGTGAAGCCTGGCTTAAAATGTCAAATGACCTTTCAAGTTAAAAGCTTGAGTACAGCGACCTTTGAGACTTTTAGGAAAGTTTTGTGTAAATCCATTTGCTGATGAATGGGAAATGGTGGATGATATTTGAAGCTGCATGTCGGAATATATGCATGGAACCTTTGGGTGTGGAAAAATGAATTTGTGTAGTGAACTACAAGAAACTGTGACAAAGGGGTGTTTTCAGTCTCTGAAAGAACAAGTAGGTGATGATTTGTTTCACCATTAAACTGGTGAGAATTGATGGATATTAGAGGAAAGGGAGGACTCAGCAAGTTCGTCTTGAAGGAACGCATAGATATCTTTTATGTTGCTGTGCAGAGGGAGAGAAAAAAATCCTTTAGTTGTTTATCTCATCCAAGTCCATTTGAGAGGCTTTTAGCTTATATCTGAAGACCTTGGGTGCTCTGTGAAAGGTAAATGAGAAAAATATGTTAAATTTAAGTTTTTATATGGGTATCTGTACGCTTACTGGAACCCCTTTTAAAGATATGCAAGCTAAAACGCACAATAGCTACTGGCCCAAACAGTCACTTTTTCCCAATATAGTTGTGTAGTAGTTCCCTCAGTGCTTCCTCTATACCTGGAAATAAATACCCTTGTGAATTGTTCTGTTATAACCTAGAATGTTTCCTTGCTGGAGTGGTTGGCATCAATAGCCACTTTCACACTGTTGACAGCGCTCTTCCCTTTTTGTGTATAAACTCTTGCTTGAGTCAGCAATAGTGAAATGCCTCTTCACGCTCTTAATGTCTCACATCAGGTGCTCTGTAATGCTTGACAAATTGCTTGTGCTAACTATATAGACCATAAAACACTTACAAGCATAATTAACTGCCAGTTAGTAGTGGCATCTGTTTAAATCTTTGCTTCTGCTTCCCATAGCGTTATTGGAAGGTGTTTATAGGAAACTGCACTGCAAAGCAAGAATGGTCCAAATAAGCCACGGATGTGGTGTAATTTATGATGTGAAGGATGTAAACTGTAGTTCTGGGGTACCTGCTTGTCCCAAGTGGGCTGTCTAATTTATAGTGTCAGTATCTATGGGGTTCCCTGTCCTCCTCTGCTCTAGGAAGGAAAAGATAAATCCAGTGCATTCACTGGGAGCTACAGTGCACAGCTATTCTGTTACTCTAGTGTATGGGAAGGAGAAATAACATCTTTTACAAACCTCATGGATCAGCTATCAAACTTTTGGATGTGCAAACTCTTTAGGGTCATAGATCAAAAGAAAGACATATGTGCTTTAATGCCCACTGTATGTTTTTTCCCAGCTTTGTTGGCAGCTCTAATAAAATATATTAGCTCTTTTGTGTTTAGGGCAGAAAGAGCAGGATCCTGTCACAGTGATTAGGAGTGCACTTCATTAGTGGAAAGTTTATTAGTTGCCTCAGGAAGAAAGAAGTCTGAATTTTAATGACAGCCTTTATGTAATTTTCATTAGGGCTGGAGTGCAGAGGCCTAGGTCTGGAGGCATAAAGCTAATTTTGGGATTCAGCAAAGATAAGATGCAATTCTGTGGCAAAAAATAATGTGGTTATGCCAGAGGCCAGCACTGCGGAAGGCAGTGAGGCATTTAGCAAGTGATTTGTGAGCACAGGACAAATTCCAGTTTGCCTGTAGCACCAGAGGGTTCTGGAGTTGTCCTGTTTGTAGTACATTGTTCTGCTGGCTGTGGCATTAAGCAGGAGGAGTGGCAGAAGCAGGGCACTGGGTCTGGAGTCCTTGCTTGTATTCCCAGTTCTCCCTTCAACTTCCTGCATGATGAGGTACTTAATTTCCAACATTAGATCAAGGAGATACTTGTGTCCCGAGCTTTTGGAGGGCTCCTTTTATTAAAGCTTATATCTTGAAATCCTCAGATACGAATTGCTAGAGTATATCCAGTTGGTAAGTTACGGCTACCCAATGTGAATCATAGAGTAGCCTAAAGTTGGTGCTTGTTTGACACTGGGATTTACTAGCATACAGCTAATGAGATGTACAGAACCTATTTAAATGTGTAATCCAGGGCTAGTATTTTAGGGTTTTTTAGTTACAGTTTTTCTGCTGAGGAGTTTTCATATGATTCCAGAGATGATCAATGTCTTTGCCACTGCAGCAGTGCATACAGCAGCAGTTGTATGCGTTTTACTGCAAGGGACATGCTTGTTCTGCAAAGCGTATTTGCGAAAATGAGGAAAATATTGAATAAGATGACACTTAGGATTTTATCTAATGGACTATTCCAGATGGTCAGATGCATTGAATAACACGTTGTCAGCACTTAATGTACATCCGCAGTGGTAAGGGTGTTTTCTTGCCTTTTTGTCTGTAAGTTTAATGCATTTTTGTTCTTCTTGTAGGTGACTTTGCACCCAGCTGTGAAGAAACATCTCACGGAGGGGATATATCACATCCTTGACCTTTGCATTGATCAGGACATCAAATTCTTAAATGCATCGCTACCAGCAGGTGTAAGGGAGGTCTTTAAGGATCTGTACAATGATTACAACCACTACCACAAAGCAAAAAAACAGGGGGAGGAAAAGTTCACTGCATGATGAATTCTGTCCAGTGCCGCATAATCAGTTATGAAGAGATCTCACAGTGCACAGAAAATCCTTTTTTATGTGATCAACCTTTGTAAGGGGGAATGGGGGTGGAAAGTAGCCCCGCTCTGTGCCATGAGTGGCAGAACTGCTGCACCTGTGCAAGCCCCAAGTGAACTTGCTGGGAGCGTGTTGCAATCTGGCAGCAGATGTCAGGTTTCAGGCTTTGGCACATCATGTTATTTTTCTGTGGAAGCAATAGTCTGGTGTAAAAGCCTGTGAGGGCTATAACTCATATGTACTGTAAGAAGAATTAAAGCAGTTAGAGTACATATTTTTATATGCTGTTGCTTTACATTTTTTTACTGAAGAACTTTGTGAATGCTACACAGCTGTTGCAGTACTGCTGAAATACATGTTTTCAAAATACTTTACTGTATGTTCTTACTTGGTTGGTTTTGCTGTTGAGTCCAGCCCCGAGCAGTCTCGTCTGACCTATTGATGTTCCTTCCTACCAGAATTACCTTGTGATCCTGCTGATAATCAGAAAGACTGACAGCTTAAAGCTCCGGTCAATTTACTATCATAAAGCAATTTACAGTTAGTTATCTGGGCTGTGGAGGCCCTCGCTGTGCATTTTTATCTTGTGACAAATGCTAAATATCAAGACCTATCTGAGAGCTCTTTGGCCTAAGCTGAGCCTTGTTGCTTTGCTTTCGCTCAATGATAAGAGCAAGCCCGTACTGCAACTCAGCTGACACTAATAAGCTGTGGTAAATTAATCATAATTGAGCTTGTAGGAAGATTTATCAAATAAATTTCATTAGCCAAACTACCGAATTTTATTGTGTTGAAAATGGTGCAGTCTAAAATCTGAGCCATTTCGTAAGTGGTAAAACAGTCTTCACGTATGGATACAGTTAGTAGCAAGAACTCATTGCTCAGAAATGATAATCTCCCTTAGGTTATAGGGTGGACAGGGCAGGACTGGAGTGTACTGGGCATGGCTGGGTTGGTAATATTCCTCATAGCAGCTCCTTTGGTGCTGGGGGTGCTGGGCTTTGTATTTTTGGTTAGGAGTGTTGGTAACATGCTGCTGTTTTGAATGTTACGGAATGGTGCTTGCACAGCATTCAAGGCCTTCTGTCCAGGCTTCTTACTGGGAATGCGAGAAGCACCATCTCTGGTCCAGAGGGTGACATTTGGCTGGCACAGGAGGCTCTGCATGGCAATGATGGAGAAAGTGAGCAGGGCCGAGGGGCAGCTGGACCTCAGTGTCGGATGCGAAGCCCTTCGTGCTCTTCCTGCTCCGCCCACCAGCTGCAGCCCTGGCTGGGTGCTTCTGACACATCGCAGACTTCCTGTGGGACCCCGATGGCAAAGCAGTTCCCTGGTGGACATGCCCCATGGTAGGCTCTTGAGCCATGCCTCCTGCCAGCCCTGGGGCAGTTCTGACCCTTCCAGGTGCCTGCCACTGTTGGCTTGTCCTGTGCCATTTCCGTGGTTTATTTCAAAGCTGAAATGTTGCTGTGGGGCAGAGTTGGAAGGGCAGTTACTGCTGCATTAAGCCTCTGGGGCTGTGGGACAGTAAAGCACCTGGTCGGTTTCAGAAGGGATAAGCGTGTGAGCTGTGCTGAGCTGAATGGGCTCTGAGGGAGGAGGGCTGCTAGTGAAAGGAGGATGGTTATGGACAGTGGGAGAGGATCTGGAAAGAGCAGTGAAAAAAAAAAAAAAAAGAACTATGTTTAAAGCGGGGGAGGAAGGAAGTGAGGTAGTAGCTCTGGTTTGCAAGTGTCAGAGCTCCCTCAACGTAGCCATATGGTTGCAAGCCACGCACGCAGCTTAAAAGCTCCTGAGCGCAGACCACAGCGTAAATAACGTCTTACTCATCACTGTACAGGAGGTAAACTACTTGACTTGGTATCAATTTTATTTCATCGATATTAACTCTTTAATTATTCTAAATTTTATCTCGGCTTGGAAATGAAAATGTGTAACTGCCTTATGTGGGCACTGGTGACAGAAATAGCAGACCTGCTATAAAAAGGACACGGGGCTTGAATGAATGCAAAATGAAAACCCTGCCACAATTAAAGCTTTATTTCAAGCATGCTACGTGATCACAGCTTATCCCACAGTTCTCTTCCTTCTCCAGCCTGACCATCAAAATTCTCAAACACAGAGCTGTGTTTCGGTGTAGAAGTTACAAAGGAGTTAAAGATAAGAGAGTATTTCATTTGCCAATCTCGTCTCTTTGTCCAAGAGCTGCTCTGGGTTTTTTAGCTGGCATAAATTAAATCATTGGCATAGGGCCACATGCTGAGAAAGCAGGCTTTGTTACAGAGTACATTCCCGTTGGGTGCAGTGTTCCTCTTCTGTCACACGATGGAGCCATCCTGCAGAGATACAAAGGCACCACAGGAAATCCTATAGTTTCGGAGTCATTTTCTAGGCTGCAAGCTCTGAGCGCTGGGCAACTGGAGGACTTGCAAGAAGCAAACTAAAGGGCGGGATTTCATCCTTCCTTCCAGCCAAGCGCTAGTTGCATGGTCTTTGCCTTGGTCTTTACCTTGGACAGATTTCCAGCTGTTGATGCAGTGCATCTTTTCTCTCAGTGCTGCTGTGCTAACAGGAATCCCTCCTGTAGGCAGGCTGGTACATCAGGTTCCAGTGGCTGTGCCGCAGGCTCGGCATGTGCCTTGGGTGTGGTGCTGGTTATTTTGGCCCGGGTTTGTCGTTTACACCTGAGCGTGGCTCTTCTATGCCAAAACAAATTCAAATGTGAAGTAGGAGACGCAGTGGGCAAGAAGGACATTCGTGACTGGCAAAGATCATGCTGGTTTCATGTATCCCTTATTTTTATGTAGCTGCTGTGAAAATCAGCAGATTTTTCTGCTTATCAGAGGGTGGTGCTTGATGCTTAATTTATCTTGCTATATAGGATAGAAATACCAAAAAATGGTGCAAGATGGCAGAAATTATTCTGCTGGTTCAGAAAAAAAAGTGTCTTCTTTCTTATCTTTCAAGAGGAGACAATGTCCTGAGCACTTTCCTTTGAGTTTGAAACAGATCGGTAACTTTGGTTTATTTACCATAATGTGGATCTGTGGCTTGGCAAACAGAGGGCTCCTCCCGAAGCTTCCTTTTTGGCTAAAAGATACTAGTTCAAGTAAAGGACTACTTTGAGAGATTCCCACATCATTATTATTGTACCACTGGATGTCTGCAGTGATAATTGCTGTACTGGGGCTGTGCGGTCTTTTTGTGTCTTACTGACTTGCGAGGGCACTTGCCTTGAGCTGCAGTAATGGCTTTTTTGCTTGAAATAGATTCTAGCTGTTTGGACGGAGAACTGCGTTTGTGTATTAAGCGATATTTGCAACCATGGGATTATTTTTTTTTTAATTATTTTCAGCAAAACAACTCCTTGACTTTTTTTTTCCCCCCCCAATAATAAACATAAAAGTGCCATTGTATCGCTTATGGGCTGCTTTGCCACCGTAGGACAATTAGTGAAGTATTCTGCAAATGGTTAAATCTTCCAAAAAGGAAGATGCTTGTGTTGATGTATCTACACTGTAAGATTTGTCAGATGTGAATAGAAGTGAAACCCGACTTGCTAAGGAGTAGCACTGATTTGTGTTCACTTTTTTAAAGTACGAAGGGTGAGGAGTGTTGGCAATTTTAAAGCCTGGGGAATTTGTGAAAGAGAGCATGTCCTTGTGACCTTCTCAGAGCTTTTAGTCTAGGAGAGCCCTCAAGCAAACCCTTTAACAGTTCTTCATGAGAATTTGGAAGAATGAATTAAGGCACCCCAGGTGCTTAAGCTGTGCTTCCATCCCTTTCTTCCTGAGGAAGGATGCTGATTTTTTGTCTGCCTATTTCTAAAGATAGTAAGGAGTGAAGATGTCAAAATCCACTTTGTCTTTTGCAGGTACCTTCTAAGCCAAGGGTGAAGGCAAGGAGTACAGGCCTGCAACAGTTTGTCAGCAGAGGCTGCCTCATCCTTGTTTCGTACATTTTTTAGGTCAGAAAAACCTTATTCTGACACATAAGTTTGACATTTTTAAGTTTGGTGGAGATCAACTTCTGCCCCAAAGCAGTTGGTGTTGTGTTGTTTTGATTGCTTCCTGTTGAAGTTAGATTCACAACTGCTTCCTAGAGGGAATGTTCTATGAGTCTCTTGACCTCAGCCAGAGTTCTCATGGCAGATGCCACAGACTCTGGGCCAGCGGAGGAGTCTTTGTAATGCCTTTTCAACTCTTCCCTGCTGCCAGAGGACAGGAATCTTTCAACTGATAGCTGTGGATTGGATTTGGAAAGCAAGCAAAGAACAAAAGAAGGGAGAAGTCAAGGACGTGTCCCTTGTTAGTTCATTAAGCAGCTGAGTTTTCTGTTAGGTTCAGGAACCCAGCCCTCACTTGCGGGGTTGGTTCTTCAGGCTTTCACAGAGCTGTGCTGCGGCTTCTCAGAAAGAGGGACGAAACTGAGCATCACTGTCCTGAGGATTGAGGGTCATGGGACAACTACTGTTGTGGGGAAGAAGGGAAGAAAGAGCAGAAGTGGAGACTTGGAGTGCAGTCACATTATTGCCAAGGTTCTTTGCTGTTGAGATAATCTTATAAATGATCAGATTTGGGGTAGAAATCAGCAGCTTAGAAGAATGAAAGAAGCTCCTGGTAGCTGAAAGCAGAGCAGCTTAGAAAACCAGGCTGCTTCTGGTTGTCAGTGCATCTTAAACTTCCTTTGCTTTTGCCTAGAATCCTCTTTTGATTGCAGGCACCTTGTTGTGTGCTGCAGTGTGAACTGTGAGCAGGCACTCGCTGTCCTTACACACGGCCAGGTGTGAGAGACAGTGGGTGGGAGAAGAAACAGTACTGCAGCGAGAAGTGACTGGTTTATGTTTAGTTTTTCATGCCAGTTTTAGAGCAGCGTGTGGGAGTTCCCTTCAGTAACCCCAGGGAGCAGCATTGCTGGGTTTAGCTTTTGTTAAGTCTCCAAGAAACAGAGTGAAGAGTAAATGCCCATGATACAAAACAATCAGATTTTCATGTTGTGACACAAACGGACAAATCCATAAAAACAAATTTGATCAGCCACTGTTGCTGGTGAATTACATGGCCCGCACAAACAAGGCCTCAGCTTTATCAGATTGTGCATTAACTTGTGGGGGGAAGGCTGATTTATTACTCTTCATGCACTCAGTAATTGTCAGCCCATAATCCCCACGGGGAAAGTAACCGTCCATGCTTATCACCAGAGGAAAGACACTTGAGCAAACAGCTACTGATGTTAACCTTGTAAAGTTGAACACAGGCTGTCTGTCCAAACACAAGTGATCGCTGGTTGTTCCTGTCAACGGGTCACAGTGATGCAATGGATTCTCAGCACTCACTGTTAGGAATAAAGCTCAAGGCTTTCATCTGGCTTCTGACCTGCTGCCGGTCACCTTGGTGCCTAGGCCATGTTTTCTTTGGCCCTTGCACAGTTGTGAGTCTTCCCTTGGAAGGACTTGTGGGGTTCACAGGTTGTGCGGTGCTCTGTGGGCACCTGGCTAAACTGATGGTTTTGTTTTTCAGAGCTAGAGAGGTAAGTAATAGAGCATCATTGCATTTATTCACAGAATCCTAAGTGATTGTTGGAAAACATGTAGACTGACAGCATAATTCCTGTCCCTTTTGTCCTCCCACTAGACGTGCATGAAACTTGCTGTTCTTTTAATGTGCATTTTACTTTCTTTTCTAAGACTTGTCAAGACTGCTCAGTGTTTTCAGGAGACAGCTATGCAAATGTGTGCTTCTAGTACCTGATTTCTTCAGACTGACATTTTAAATTACGTTCATTAATGTTTTCATAACCTAAGTCCATAACAGGGAGAGCCGAGAGTATGCGCCTTCTGGTAGCGCATCCAAAGGAAATGTGTGTCTAAGAAACCTGTTATTAGCAGCTTATATTTTGTTGTGCAGTGACACCTAGGAGACTTTCTAAGCTACTTATTTTCCCTTGCTGTAAAGGTAGACTTCGTACTGCTGCAAGGGGCAGATCTGTTCTTCAGATCTCAACATGTGCCACATTGTCTGGGTGAGGAGAAAACTGGGGGGGAGAAATACCTTTGTTCCTGAACCATGGAAATTTCACCAGCTGGAAATCTTTGACCCAAGAGTTCTTTCCGTGCAATAACCGGGGATTATCATCTGCTGTTCTGCTGCCCTCACTTTTGCTCTAAGATGCTACTACTGTAAGAGCATCACCAGATCTTTTGCTTCTCCTTTATTAGCAAGGGCTCTTGTTTGAGGAGAGATGGAGCATACTAGGAGTTGGGGAAAATCTATTAGTGTGAATGGTAAGAGGTGGTGGAGTTAAACTTTCTTCTGATGCCTCGAAGTTTCAGTCTTCTTTCTAGGTAAGTACAATAGTTCACAGTTAAGCCATATATACGGACAGCATGGACAACTTGGAGGTACTTGAGTGGTACCTCCCAGCACTCTTCTGTTCCTGTTTTTGGAGAAGAATATGTAGCCATGTTGTCTTAACACAGAAGCGGTTCGTGGAAGATAGTAGGCCCAGGCGTTGAGAAGACGTGTCTTTTTCCCTGCTACACTGTGGTAGTGGTAATGTTTAGAATTACTGCACACAATTCCTAGGGACTTCTGGGGGCAGAAGTGTGCCCTTTAGAGCTCATGGCACTTCTCATCTTCAAAGCGCATTATAATCATTAATACATTAATTAGGCATTCTCCGCTTCCTTCCTGCTAACAAGGTTTATTAAGCTGAATGTATTTATCTTTGCACAGCTTCTGCAAGCAATTGAATGAATAATTTTCCTAATAACTTTAATAGCAAAGACTTGAAAGGGAATAGGGATGATGAGAAGAACGGGGTGCAGAGGTAAATAAAGCTGCAGTATGAAAAGAGGAGCAATTTCATTCTGGGTGTAGTTCCACCTACCTCTGCAACTCCCACCTGGCATCTGTGCAGCGTTTGTTGCTTCTGTCTCCCCTAACGTACATGTCGCTGCACATCGACCCAACGTTTATGCTGGCACGGGCAATTGCAAAAAAGGAGGTCATGGTTGGCTGAGACCTGCAGCAGGAAAGGAGAATGTAAAAATAGCTTGCAATTGCAAGGTGGAGAAAAGCCTATTTGAAAGCTTGAATTTACATACACTTACAAAGTCTTAGGTGCTTTTATGAGAACCGGTGTAATCTAGCACATCATTTTACAGTGGTTGAGTTGCAGGACTCAGGAGGTGGAGAAAGGTCATGAAGGATTCTGGCAGGAAGGCTCGGGCATTGAAAACTTGAAAATAATCTAAACCAAATGTACTCTTTCTTTCCTGCTTCATCTTTATCCCTCAAACACTGTCTGTTGTGCTCTCAAAACGCACACAAGTAAATGGATGTTAGTGGGTTGAGCGCTGCGCTGTCAGTTCAGCAATTTGCATATGGGGTAGTGCTCTGCTGCTTGCTAAATGATTTCACCTCTGTCTTCTTCCTGTCCTGTTTATTTAGATTCACGGGTTTAGAAACAGGAGGGACTACTAGATCGTTGGACCAGACCCGCTTTGTATCATATTGCAGACCATTGAGCTTGATATAGTTGCTGCTGTAGGGAGCCCAGTAACCTGTGGGTGGCTGCAGCCTATCTTCCACAAAGCCAAATTGTTGACATCAAGGTCTTCAGGTCAGGAGGTGCGTTCTGTCTGTTTTTGAGTGGAGCTTCTCAGGAGTGCTATTAAACATCAACACCCAGAACAACAACAACAAGGGTGATAACAATAACGTTAGTTAAGAATTCTATTAATATTTTATTGGTTGAGTTTGCAGAGACTTTTAAACTGTGAATCCAGCTATTGCATATGAGCTGTAGTCTTAGAATTATAAACGGAATTACTTAGTAAAGGGGATTGAGGGGAAAAAGAAAAAAAAAAAAACAAAAACCCAACCAACCGACACACACAAACATAGCCAGGAGCTGTATTCCAGCAAATGCAAATTTGCAGTGAGTTGCAAACATCTATTGAGCTCCGTAAGGCAATAAAGGAATAAAATGCTACAGCAGGTGTCAACCAGGATAAATGCCAGTCTGAAATGTAAATTTCATTAAACTACACAGATGATCAGCTTTATGTATCTTAATTCCTAACTTAAGGGTCAAGTAGTCTGCCTGTGCTTCTCTGACAGAAAGCGGCTTGACAAATAGAACAATTGTGGTTTATTTATTTTTTATTTTTTTTGTAAGGATTCATTCAGCTAATGTGAATTTGCTACTTGAACTCCATCAGACCAAGGGGATGTTTGTCATCGTCCTCTTTTGGTAAACTGGTCTGAAATCTGGAAGGCAGAAAATACTGGCTTAAAATAGAAGCACTTGTGTCAGGATGGGAATGGACGGATCTTTCTTTACCACCTGCCTGGTTGTAACAGGAGCTCATCTCTTCCCTTATGCGCTTTTGGCTGTGTAGTTTGCCATCTGACGAAGGAGTTAGAAAGACAAACTAGTACATGGAGAAGTGACCTGAGTTTATCTGCTACAATAGGAGCAGCACCCACTGCTGCTGCTGGCAGCAGCTTGTTATAGCCCTCTGATGGGGGAGCATCAATTACTTTCACTGGTGCACTTTTTCCTCTGAAGCCCCAGGATGCTGCTCCAAGTGTGGCTCTGCCCTGTGCAGAACCTCCTGCCCTGCTTAGTGACTGTGCTGCAGGTGGAGGCACTCAGCACCAGCAGCTCTCAGATGCCTTCCAACAGGTGCAAGTGCTCGAAAATCAGCCCTTAATCCTGGCCACCTTGTTGCTTTGGGTGGGGCTGCCCTCTTCCCTTTGGCCTTCATTGCTGTAGCTCCACAGGTGCTACTATCACAGCTCCCTCGATTAGAGCTAGCCTAAGAGCAGCTAGAAGTGCTGCAGTTGCACCTTTGGTAGCAGACTGTGCTTATGTTGACTTAAAAACCTTGCCTTAGGCTTCTGTATGAGAATGGACTCTCTTGCAGCAGCATCATGGGAGGATTAGGTTTATGGCTGCATGGCTTGTTACATAGATTTTTCTCTGTAACAAGAATTGAGTTTTCAGCTCAGTGGAAAGAAGATCTTCTCAGAGAAGAAGATGCGCAACCTTATGTAATGCTGTGCTTTTTGGGAACCAAGTAGGATGGGAGGCTGTTCTTTCAAGACCATCTTAAAACGGAACATGCAGAGATCCAAATGCAGGTATGTTTTGAGTGTTGCTTCAAAGCTAGTAGGAAGTGTTCAAGTGGAAAGCATGCAGAGAGACAGCAGGAGTAGATATTCCCGAGGCAGCTTGGTTCAAAGCAAGGTCTGCTCTGATTTTCTATTTATAGGACTTTAAGAATGTGTTTATTTTGTTATTATGAGACAGCTGGAATGGGAGTTGTGATGTGGAATGGGACAGATTAAAACAAAATGCTGTTTCAGTAGTGGCCCCTTCTTGCTTTTTTTCTCCTAGAGCCAATGTAGAACGCAGGTGAGCAACACCACAGAGATTAATTCCTTGCAGCTGACAGATGTTAACTAGGGTTGTGTCTTTCAGAGCTTTGAAAAGTGGGTCTTGGAAACTGCATAACATGCATTATAGTGTGGGTGGTTCCATTCCCCTTGCCTTGAATTCCCTCAAAATGTATTGCTCTTCCCCATCAAGATGTTTAGCACTGCATGTGAGCTCCACTCAACTGTGGGCTGTTAGTAACATCAGTACAAGCTGAGATATGGTGAGTGTGGGCTCCTTGTGTTGTACCGTTACATAAGGTAATGCCTTTTGCAGTTCTTCAGTTGAAGCATGAGATGGTTTTGTGCTCAGTTTTTGTGGATGCCTTGGCTTGTGAGCCTTTATCTTGTCTTGCTTCTATTCTTTAGTGCTGGGCATGACCATCTCTGACAGGCTGCTTATCTTCCATGCTGAGCACTGTTTCCTAGCATCTGCAGTATTTTGCCCTTCATGCTTTTCCTCTGTTTGCACAGTGATTGCAGAAATAATTTTTTGCCTGCTGTACAGCATTCCTTGGGCTCTGGAAATGCAGGCTACGTATTTGTTAACGGAAAGCAAAATTGCAGCTCAGCGCTTAGAGTGAGGTATTCCTTGGTCAGACTTGGTAACTTTGTTGGTAACTCTCAGGCTTCTGAGATGTTAAACCTAGAGGTTAATGTGGCACATCAGACTACTTGAGGGGAAGGCAGGCTGTATAGCGGACTGCTCAGCAGCTCAACCTGCTCTAAATGCGCTACCTTTTTCAACTGTATTCCCAATGCACAGCTTCACGTTCTCTGGTTCCTTTAACAGTTTCTAGGGGTCTCCAGCAACAGCATGGAATGCTGAAGCCCTGCTGCTTTCAGTCTGCTGACTGCTTTTCTGTCACGTTCCAGCTGCCTGAAGCCATGTTGCTGCTCCTGCCTTGGGTTGGGTGTTTCTGCAGCTATGAAGTGAACAAATGTGCTAATCCATGTTTTGGAGGCCAAGAAAAGATTTTCAACATCTGCAAGAACCCTCCCCAATCCTTATGGGGAAGGATAATGGACCCCAATGGTTTGATGCCATATGGTTTTGGCTGATTTGTGTCTTTAATCATTTTCTTTTGGCAAGGGACTATCTAGCTCTGTGTGCTCTCCCTACAAGAACTGACTCGTGCAAATGGAGTTTTCCCCCAGTGTGCTGGGAGAGCGCATCTCTGTGTGTGAGCAAGCTTATTAGCTAATGTGCAGATGATGAAGATCCTAACCGTAGGGAAAACCCATATGTGGCTACTTTAAATGAAGCTCACTTAATGCGTCAGCCAGTTGCAGGTTCATCTATTCTGAATCAGATATTTATCTGCCTCATTGCTCACAAATTGCATAGCTTGTGACCTGGATGCTGGTGCTTCACAGACTTACCTGATGGCTGGTAGTGGATAGAACTGATCAGATACCAGGATGATAACCCCAATATAGAAATACACACTGTGAGCTAGCTGTCTGGTCTGTGCAGGTCACGTGTCCTGTGTTGGTGAAACATTGTGACCGTCAGCATTATCATGCCTAGGTTCGAACGTGGGATTTGTGAATCTAAAAGCACAATCCATTACAAGCTGGGGGCTCAGACAGGCAAGTGCATTGTGACCAAATGCAAGGTAAAGCATATTTGCTTAAGCCTCAGTGAAAATGATTTAAGCAAATACGTTGAATCCCACTTCTGTGATAGGCTAAGCGTGTGTGCAGTCTGCCCCTGAAGCTCAGCAGATATGCGGTGTCTTTCGAGATATAGCAACTCAAGTATCTGAACTGAAAGCTGAGGGGCCCATCTTTGTAACTGCAAGACCGTCTCCATGCTATTTGTGATCCAGCATCAATGAGTGAGCCCTGAATAGAGTGTGAGCAGGTCGTGTTTGTGGGAAACCAAACTAATCATAAAGGAATCACAGGCTCATAGAATGGCTTGGGTTGTAAGGGACCTCAAAGACCATCTAGTTCTAGCCCCCTGCCGACCTGTGTGGGTGCAGGGATTGGTGTGTTTGGGGCCCTTATGGGATGAGTGCCTCTGGTGTGTCAGAAGTGTCTTTGCACAATGCCTAGTGACCCACCTGTGCTGTCAAAAAGATTTTTCTTTCTCTATTCTGTTTGTTTTCCTCTGTTGTAGGATTAGGTGTGTCAAACAATGGAGCATTCTCAGTGTCCTCAGGAAGTTATTTCCTACCTTTGAAGATTAATGTTATGGAAATTTTTCTTTGATCTCCAGCCTGCCTTTCATTGGATCAACTCTATCTTCTTATTCCCAGGACTGTGGCAGGAGATGTAGGGTTTCTTGCATCAAGATTTGGAGGAACAATATCGCCACTGCCCAGCTGTGGGGTGGTTGTGAATGGCCAGGCTTTGAAGCAGCACTGCCTTTTCCCTGAGAACTGAAAGCCTCCTGTGTGTAGCTGTGTTGCCTGCTGACCCACCAACAGATCCCTGGTTATAAAATGTTCCTGTTGTATGTGATATCTATGTAGCTACAGCCCTAAAAGTTATCTGTGTGCTGTTGCACATCACCAGACTGTGCTGTGGCTAAATCCCCTGGCATAGCAGGGCATTAGCTGACAAGCAGGTGATAGGCAGAGAACAAAAGGGGAGCACAGAGGGCGTTTGTTAGGCTTCTGGGGCTGAAGAAATGCGGATTTGTGTTTAGGAGCAAAGATGATTTGCATTTAATTTCTCTGGGCTGCAGTACTGGCGACAGTGGTGGATGTTCATCTGCAGCATGAAACTGCTGTGTGGCCTGGGCTGAATGGCTGCTTTGTTTCAGGCAGCAGCAGCGCTGCAGGGCAGCACCCCAGCACTGTCACACAGCTTTGCCACATGGGTGAGAGGGAAAATGCCTGCTGGTAAGGCCTCTTCATGTCTCCTGCAGCCCGGAGGATGTGCATGGTGGCTCTGGGGAGCCCTCACCATCCTTGAGTGACTCTGCTGGGGCCTACAGTCAGTGCCCACCATGCTGGGAGTCACCTGTGCTCTGTGATGTGAAGGGAAGAAGCTGGTTGCTGCTTACAGGGAATTGTGGAGAGGGTTGGGCAGAGTGAGCCAGCCTGGTGGGAGATAAATCCTGCATCTAGCTGGGACTCCATGTAACAGGTTGAGCAGTCTGAGCTATTATACATCAGGGATGGGGTTTGTTCCCTAGATGAGGCATTCATGAGGCAGTGAGGAGGGTAAGGACAGAGGAGGAGTGAGAAGTGTTGGTGCAGAGCCCCACGCTTCTGGCAGGCACTTGAGCTCAGACAGGGGTTACGTGATGGCTCGTGTTCCTCTCTGAGCTTGGCTGGGGCAGGCACAGCACTGAGCTTGATGTTGGGTCAGACCTACTTCTCTGCCCCTTAGGGAAAGGTGAGCTGCTTCTGCCTTGCCTACCCCGTTGTACTGTGCTTACCCTGCCAGCCAAATTAGAAGTAGTGTTAATTGCACTCTGTGCTCCTAAGCTTCTTTCCGTGGCTTTCTGGAAGCTGATTAAGAAAGAGAAAGTAAAGTGGGGATTATTGGGATCCTGGTGGGTTAGTGGGGGGGGGGGGGGGGAGGGGGGGTCTGGGGGGAAGGAAATTCCTTGGAGGGGAGGAAAGAGGGATTTGTGCAGCTGATGGCAAGCCTCTGCAAACAGACAGGGAGTGAGGCGGCAGATGGACTCACGCTCACTGGGCTGGTGCCAACGCATCAGATTGATTTTAAAGCTGAAGCATCCACTGCCTGGGAAAGAAAGCCGGTAGCCCTTGGAGTAGGAGCACTTCCTGGCAGCTGTTCAAACACCGATTACTTTACAGTTCACTTTTGGTGCACCAGGTGTCAGTGAGAAGTACTGGAGGCTTGGGATATGAAATATGACCAGTGGGGGCTACAGACCAATAAAGAGGTTATTTTCTGTATGGAAGATTGCATGGAAAATGATGTCTGTTTGCTCAGGAAAACTAGAAACTTGTGGTGCACAATTAAAGTACCAGAAGAGAATGAAGGGCCATCCAGTTGAGCTCTTTATCCCCTAGCAGGGTGAGTGCTGAACATTTCAAGCAGAGGCACAGACTTCCTTGTGGTTCAATTCCAGAGGGAATTTTTAACTGGACTTTGGCTGTAGACCTTGCTGTAGTTGAGCTTATGTCCTAAGATAGGACATTAACGCTGTCACGGATGCCTGCTGCAGTGTGTTTGAGCTGTACTTGTAGGGCTGTACATCCCAGCGATGGGTTTGGATACATCCCCTGACAAATACCTTTTTATCCCACCTCATCCATTTCCTTCTACAGAAACAACATGGGCTGGAGTGCTTTATTATTCCCTCCTGCATTTTTTCTCAAATTGAAATGAAAAATCTTCTGTTGATGAAATAGGACTACTGAATAATAAAACACATGACATCCATGTTCAGTGAAATAAGCATTTTCGCAGCAGTTCATTCCATCACATTCTATATGTGTATCTGTAATATGGCTTGATGGTCTACCTAATTTATGGAGGCTATTCCATCTTAATTTCCCATTATGTACAATTTGGTTCTCCATTAAGTATGCCACACACTGTTTTTATGGTACCTGCAGCGCAGTGACACCAGCTCAGGCCCTGAACTGGTGCCAGCTCCCACATCTTGAGTTGCCCCTTGAACATAAGCTTACGTAAAAGTTAATCAGTTTTTAGGCTGATCGTACAACATGTGCAGTTATGATTAGAGTCTATATTTAAGACTTGGCTGCCAAAAAGACTTCAGCTATGGCAGGCTTGGAAGTCTTTCAGCAAAAAGCTCATGCAAACAAGGGGTGGGCCAGGAGTGCCATGCAATTTAGGCTCTGCTGTGAGGAAATGTCACCCCCAGCCAGCGTGCTTGCGTTTGCCACTTCCTCCTCCTGCATCTTGGAATTTCTGATTCAATCGAGCCCAGAGTGAAATAACAAGTATGATGCCGTAGGCTTGGGGAAATACAGCCATGGCAAATGGCAAAAAACCAGCAGAGATGTAATATCGAGGGAGTCACGGGTGGAGGTGGGAAAAACTGAAGAAGGAGCTGTTGGTTCCCATAGGTGAGGAGTTCCCATGTCCCCATGCTGTGCTGACATTCTGCCTGCAGGCAGGGAGGGCTGGAGGAACAAATGCCCAGATGTCACTCAGCACTCAGGTTGAGTGCTATCTCTGTGTTGGAGCAGGGCCTCATGACTTCTGAATAGCTGTGGCCTTGCTGAAGCCAGAGAACCTGACCGGAGAGGATTTTCAGTCAGATTGACAGCTTGCAGTTGACTAAGAGTCTTATCTGCTTGCTTTGCTGTGACAACTGTCGGTGCAGGGCTGGGTGGCACGGCCTTTCCCTGCTGGGGCACTCACTCGGATGGGAGTAATGTGAGCAGTCTGACAGCACTGCTGGCTGCTTGGCCACTTGGTGCCTGGTAGCAAATAGACGTGGTGATCCATGGAAAGCCAGCAGGAATTTGGCACAGGGACTGTAGGCCCAGATGAACGTCACTTAAGCATTCACTGAATGATGGTGTATCCAGATGTATCCAGCCCAATGGAAGATTCCTTTTCTGCCTCCCCAAAATAGCATTCCATTAACTACAGCCCTCTCTTCATCTGCTTTACTAAAAGACTGTAATTAAAATGTTAAAGCAAAAGTTCCTTCCTCCTGTCCCTCAGAGTGAGACTGTGTAGCCCTTACCAGTCTGAGCTGTTCTACCCAAAACACACAGTCTGTCCCTTGGGCTCCCCCCATCTTACTGTTCCTGTATGTGGTGTTATCTCCTTGCTCTGCAGGCAGCCTTAGCTGTGGCTGGTCCTTGTACCAAACACAGCATCTCAGCCTGGTCCTGTTGGTCCCAGACATGGCTTTGGTGTGATCCCTTCCTAAGTTCACTCTGAACTCAGTTTCTGACTCCAGTTAGGAAGATATGGGATCTGGAGGCAGGTTTTTGCCCTCTGGTAGCATTATCTATGCTTCATCCCAGGCACCTGGGCCACCAGGATGCAAAGTCTGCACTGTGTCATTCAGGCAACCTGAAGCAACTTGAAGGGGCCATCCACAATGGGATGCGTTCACATGAATGCAGTCCCCTGTTGTATCTCACCAGTTCTGTACCACTGCCTTCAGCTAGGGGCAACATCAGTGTAGGACTGCAAGGGCATGGTGGCAAGTTCAGTCCTGTGTTTGCTTCAGCAAACTCATTTAATGAGTTTCTAGAAGCAGGAACGTCGTGGTAACTGATGAGAAATATGTCAGGTAAGAAGTGACAGGTGGCTGACTGATAGCCAGGCATGTTAAAGATATGGGTGTTTACTTCCAGGGAGAGTTATTGGGGCAAAATATTTTATGATTCAAGGAAAAGAAATGTAAACATATAATTATTTTGTTTTACTTTCTCCTCTCCTGGTCACTGAGGATGCTTGATTTAAAATGTTACCTACCTGCTTAGAGAGCACAAACATTTTCTGGGCAGATTCTGAGTCATAACACCAAAGTAAACCTGGAGTCATGCCCCAGTGCTGTCTGTGGAGTTTCTTTGCCTTTACACCAATGTTGTGGATCAGCTTATGGCTCACCAGAGCAATCAAAGCTAATCGACATGGCTGGAATCAAAAATTTCAAATGCTTCCACTGAATGGTTCATGAGCAATCTACTGGCTAGGAATTATTTCCGGAAAGTATCCAGCAGTTAATTTCGAATCCCATATACATTTGAGATGTTCATAAGCTACTTGCAGACAATTTGCAAACAGAAAAAGAGGCTAAAATTCATCAAAATAAATGATCGGGCATGAATTATTCATTTGGCTCCCATCAATCATGCCGAACGTCTCCCTTGTTGTTAGTCTCTGCAAAGAGATCAGGGATTGAATTTAGCTTAGAGACAGAAGTATGCTTTCACCCCTAGAGGTGCCTCTTCAAAGCAGACTAGCGGCATGTAGGTGATGAGAATAAGAAAGCTTCCACGGCACAGACCGTTCCCGCTCTGCAGATAAACAGCAGATTTTAGCCAGCAAGGCTGTCAGGCAGGCTGCTTCCACAAGGAACATTACAGCAACAACAACAGAAAAGGAAAAATAAAATAAAATAAAAGAATCAACCTAAAAACCAAGCCCCAAACTGGAAAGGGTAGAAGAGAGATGTTGGGGTGTTTCTGAATGTGCTGTATCTGGATGTTTGTTCTGAGCAGGACAGGTATCATTCAGCCCATCCTCGCAGCAGGCTGCAGGTAGCTCTACATTTGAAGGTAGAATGGAAGAGCACAGGTGAAGTGAAGCCTAGGTTACTGAGAAATCCAAGAAGAGATTGGGCTTCACAGTGCATCAGGCACCAATACCACGTCCCTTCCTTGTGTGAGCAATTGGGCTGTAGTCATGGGCATGCTGCAGTGACAAGCAGAAGGTGGGCAGCCGGAGGTGGGTGAGTGGTGGCAGTGCAGCATCTGCAGGGAAGCAGTGCAGAAGAAGGCTTTGCAGCTTGGTCAGCAGAGGGGAAACCATTTCTAGACAGCATTTGTGGGAGCAAAGGTGGCTAATTAAAGAGAAAGGAACTGATTCACTGCTGTTTACTCAGGTTGACACCAGAGAAATATAGCTGACACCAGCTGCATTTCGATAGATGATGGTAGCATTAGCACAAATAAGGGCCCTAAGAATAAATAAGCTGTCTAATGTGGAAAAAAAAAAGCTGGATTTGATTCAAAGGCAGTACATATAGCAGTGTATGTCCTCAACAATTAAAGGATCCTCATACGAGGATCTCATAAGCGGGCTTTAGTTGCACATGCACGTATTATCCCTGATTTTTGGATAAAGGCATTGCTATGGCTGCATGTGCAGTGACAAGTCAGACCCAGCTCTTCAAAGCCTCAGCCCATTGCCCGAGGTGCTAGGTTATGGCTTTTAAAATTCAGAAAATGGAAATAAATAGAGTGTGATGGAATTTAGGGAACAACAGTGCCATGTAGCTGAAAGACTGGCATCTAATAGCAAAACTAATCAGACTGTGTATTGAAGTAATCTCTTTGCAGTTCCATTGACATCTTGTTTCTCTCACAGACTGGTGCTGCAGAGAAACGATGCTGATATCTCTTGTGCAAGGCAAGCCCTGGCCTGGCTGTTGTTCCTTTCTGCAGCCACCTCCATGTCCTGTGCACCTAAGAAGTCCCAAGAAGACTTCTTCTGCCTTCCCTTTCCCATCACTTGCCTCCTGCCAAGATCTCTGTTCTAAAAGGCTTCCAAAAAGGTACAGAGCAGCTCTTCCCTGAGCTAAACTGACTCTTTCTTGGTCCCCTCCCCACATCTGCTCCTTTCTGCCAGAAATGGTGCTGATAGGGTGTTGGTGATTCCCCAGGGGAGCCTATTACTCAGAGGTTGACCCAATCCTAAGAGGGGCTGTGGGGACAGGTCTGAGCTGCTGAGTTGACACTCCCACTACTTGTGGCACATGAGAAAGGCTTCTGTAGGCGTCCAGAGCTGTGTACTTTGGGGGGAGGGAATGGGAACGGGGCAAAGTGGCTTTTTTCTGGCTGGAGGAGCGGCCCCACACCTGACTCAGTGCTGGAGCCCGGCTGGGCAGGGCAAGGGCTGAGGGCTTGTGGCAGTGCTCTCGTGTTGCATCTGCTGGGAAGGGCTGGGGACACAGGAGACTTGGTAATACCAAATTACTTTGCCATTAGTGACACAAGCTCTGTTACCTCAGTTACCTCGTGTTTCATTTTAAATACGTTTGCTTGCAGACAGCAGTTTTGCAGTCTCACATTGCCATAGAAACAATCTTTTGCATTCCTGTATTTGTTGTGCATTTTTGTTAAAGGCTCTTTCTTCTTTACTTATCCTCTCCATCTTTTCATTTGCTGCTGCTCTCTTCATTATGTTGTTCCAATTCCCTCACCTTCTATCTTAATGTGCTGCAGCTAAATATTTTCTCCATAAAGATACTCGGCTCACAGCCCCTACCTACCTAGCTGTAAAAACCCAATGGTGATAAATCACGTAGATAAGGAAATTGGGCTAAGTGAGTGCATGTGTGAGAGTGAGTATGGATGTGAACGCACACCCACAAGTGGCAGGATGTAGAGAGGAGAGGGAAGTGGGAAGGAGACTCGTAATCTGGCATCAGGCTGTTTACCCTTGGCAGTAATGACACCAATTTAATTTCAGCTTTGTGACAAGAGAATGGGGCTGCCCATCAGATAAGGGACTCCAAGGGATTCCTCGCCTGGTTCGCTTACGCTGGAAAGGAGCATGGCATACAATGTCTGTGCTCTACATAATTATAGGAAGACAAACATCTTCTTGGGCACGCTGATTAAACATAGAGATTTGATGGTGAATCACTCTCCCTGGTGGATTGCATTTAATTGTTTTAGAAAAGGAAGAGAAGGGGAAAGGACTATGTTTATGGCTTTTTTGATTGCAGAGAGTGACTTTTGCTAACACCTGGATTATATTTTATTTCTCTCCTCCTCTGCTCTAGTTGGCAGGAAGTACCCCAGAAGATATAAAAAGCCATTCACGAGAAAAGAAAACAGCAAATGCATTCAGTAACTGATCACATGTAAACAAATATGGCTCTTCACCCCCCCCTTACTCATGGGTGGCTGCTCTACTGCCAGCAGCACAGGCACCCAGATCACCTTGAGCTGCAAGGGAGAGGCAGCAGCCAGCACTGGGTTTGTTGGGACAGTGAAACCACGTCAAGTAGCCAGAACATCCAGGAGTCCCGAGTCTTGCTTGCCTTTGTGACAGAAGGGCAAATAAAACCAGAATTCCTCTTTAAACAGAGCAGGAGAAGAAGAATAAACAGCTGTAACAGTGTTTGGATTCACCATCAGGAAGCTGCACACACAAGTTCTTTTCCTTCCTTCCCTTGCTTTTAGTGGATCCTTTAGGTGCAGCAGCGACAGGGGTGGATGGAGACAGAAGGGGGTGAACAAGACAGGATTTAGCTTAATTATTCCCACCCATCAAAGTCTTCTCTCAAGAGGAGTGTGCTCAGGGGAGCTTGGTTCTTGCTTTATACAGATACACTGAGCTTCTCTTTGTTTTATTTTTATTTTTGTTTGCATTACCTCTTGAGGAAGCTATGCACCAAAATCTGTTTATAGTACATAGTTATTAAGACCAAATGTAACAGTAATACTACATGGCAGTCTTCTCTTTTCTGAATCAATCTGTACCATGCATGAATCTTAGTCCTGTCAGATGAAGTGAAGTGTGACACCGTCTATCCATCTATCAGGACAAATTGAGCTCTACATACATTTACTCTCAAGGCAGCTTACTGCGCTTAAGATTTATCCCTGTGGCAGAGTAGGGCCAAATGTAAGAACTGTGGAGTCAGTAGGTCTTTTCAAATTGAGAGAGCTGCACTGGCTGCTTTAGTGTTATCTTATTTGGCTTCCCTCCAACGTTGCTTGCTCTTTCACTTTTTTTTTTTTTTTTCCTCTTTAATTTTATTTACAGGGACCTTTATTTACAGGACCATCCATGTCTGGATGTCATTTGCACAAACTCAGAGTTGACCCACAAAGATGATTCAGACACTATTAGCTCATGGCGGCAATTAGTACTGCTGGGCTTCTTGTGTGGCAAGGCAGGGTTTGTGAGGATAAACATGCACACAGATTTTCAGCCTGATAATAATGCAATAGATATTCATTGTTAAAAGTGAGTTACAGTACTGGAAAACTGGGAAAAGTCTGGGAACTTCATTGACTTGAAATGTGTACTAGCACAGGAACAGAGCCCCTTCGCCCTCCCAGAAGAGCAGGGCCAGCCATGTTGTGCTGCTGCGTGTGGTGAAATGTAAGTATTTCCCCAGAATCCAGCATTTCTGAGGATATGTCTATAGCATGACCCCCAGGATATGAATTCCTCTCTTGTACAGTTTCATTTGAAGTGGCAGGTACCATAATCTGACACTTTAGGTGTTGGTTCTTTTGTGTAAGAGTGTCTATTTCTCTATTAGAGAAGCTCATGGTGCTTGTTCCAGCATCCCAAATCCTTAAAACTCTTTACTTTGTCAGCTGTGGCTATTGATATTTTTCTTTTCCTAACTTATTTTTCTCACCTGTCTTCTCTGGGGACTTAATTACACAAGACACAGCTATAGAAAGGGTCCAGAAATGATTCAGAGCAAGCAACGCTTCCACGCCGCAGTGTAGTGGCTTCAGTGCTCTTTGGTGCTCAAACTGTAGGGGAGCATCCTGGCCAGCTCTGACCTCCATTTCCATCTGCACTGGCCCTCCATGAGCACAGTACCCTTGAATAGAGGTTTATTGGCATGGTGAACCATGTTCTGCTCCTGCTCTGCACATCCGTTATTGGCACGGTGAACCATGGCCTGCTCCTGCTTTATGCATCCTTCGTGGTGTGGCAGCAGTGAAAGGGCCCTATAGGGAGACCCGTCATGCCCAGTAAGATGATTAATGCCGTATGCTGGAGAGGACATGCAGTAGATTTCTAGATGAACATACACAGAATCATTTCAGTTGGAAGGGACCCTTAAGGGTCATCTAGTCCAACTGCTCTGCAATGAATAGAGTCACCTACAGCTACATCAGGTTGCTCAGAGCCCCATTTAGCCTGATCTTGAGTGTCTCTGGGGACAGGAGTAACTGGGAGTAACTGGGACTGAGTAACCTGATCTATATGTACAATGGCAGCATTTGCTGATATTTTTAAAATTGTTTTTATTATTATTATTGTAAAAGAGGTTCCATTGCTCAGGCCAAAGACAGAGTGGCTCCTTGACACGGCAGTGTTGCCATGGCCAACACGCTGCTGCCCTTGAAGGACCCAGCCTTGTGGCCAGAGACTTCTGATGGAAGCATGTACTTCCCTCAACTGCCACGGTCCTCCTGGAGGCAGCAGCTGTGGCCTGGGCTTGTAGCTGGGTAATAAAACAGAGAAGACAGCAGAGCCACTAAGTACTGTGGTGTGTAGAACAAGAGTACGGGCTCATGCTCTTACACTCATTTACAACGTTCTGTACCACCCAAACTCAGCAGTGAGCCATGGTAAATCATCCTTTTATATCCTGACGCTTCAGTTAAAATGTTTCATTAAGCAGCTCAAGTTGAATGTCTGGAAAAGTTTACACCTCCCACAAATTCTCCTCTGCTAATGGAAAAGTCATGTAAACAAGTATCGCTTTATTATAGCCATTGTTCCAATAATGCCCCTTTCCAAGTGGGAAAGGCTTAAATCAAGACAATTTAGTCCTTGTTTCAATGTAGCTGCTCTTCTGGCCAGTTTTATTGGCGGAGGAAAAAAAAACAAACAAAAAAAACAACAAACAACCACCCTGAAAATACATCCACAGTTGCATGTCAGCAGGGAAAAACCGTACCAGCTCACCCGCTGTGTGCTCTGGGGAAGCCTTCTGTACAACATGCTTAAGCCCAGCTGCAGAGCACGCATTGCTCCCTGGGGTGCAGGAACCCGCAGGGCTCCCTGCCCTGCAGCTCTCAGCCAGGGCACAGCCCAAGCACTGCAGCTGGCTGCGGTCGATGACCAGCGCTGAGCGGGGCAAAATCAGCCCAGGTCGCTCACCAGCCTGCAGCAGGGCTGTTCCCACCGACCCTGCCTTCTGAGGCATGCGTTCAGTGGGAGTCAAAGTTAACCCTGAAGGGTGAAATATAAGGGAGCTCATCGTTGCATGAGAGCTGGTGGAGCTCTATTATAAATGCAAAAAATCACATCCGTTGCATTCGTTCTTTCCCATCGTTTCTGATGGATGTGTGCAGTGACCCTGCTCTTGCCCCACGTGCAGGGCTGGCTGCATATTCCCTGGGCTCTGTACTTGTCTGTGCTTGCCTTTAGATACTTTGGCCACAAGCTGCTCAAAGCCTTGCTGCTAACCAGCCCCAGCTTTTCGCTGCAAAGCTCTTGGTTGCGAGGTGATAGCAGGTCTCCAGCCCAGCTGCTGTCTCTCTGATGCTTTCCCTCCCACCTTCTCTTCAGAGCAGCCTTTGTACTTCTTGCACTGCCAGAGGGAATGCTCCAGCACATCTCCCTAGGAACTGCGCTGGGGCTGCAGGGCAGGACCGAAGGCACAGCTCCTTCCTCATGTGCGAAGGACGGGCAAAAGGCTCTGGCAAGCATCGCTTTCCCTTCAATTGTCTGAACCGTGAAAACTTGCAGGCAGTTTCCCAGCGGGGGTTTGCACTCAGAGCTTTTAAACTCCATCCGCAGCTCTGTGCTCTTCAGTTTTCTCAGTGACCTTGCAAGGATCACTGTGCCTCCCAGGTCCTTCAGCAGCCTTGCTGTGTGAGCAGCACCACACTGACCCTGCTTGGTGGCCAGGAGGGAGCCTGTGGGGTGCCCGGCCTCATGCACCTGATCGCTTCCTACAGATCACCAAGCAAAGCTATTGCAAAAGGCAGTGTTAGTGCAGCTCCCCTTTCTGAGCCTTTGATCACTTTCTGACATGAAAGAAGGAGAACCAGATGCTGTACTGTATAGGATACTTTGAATTCCCTGCTCTGTTTTGGGGAGGGAAAGGGGAAAATAAGATCAAGACAGTTACTGGAAGGCAAGCCGGGTGCAGACGATAACTGTGCTACGTATAAAATATTTAATTCCACAGTATGACTCACTCTGACTAGGCTGCTATTGACCCGGGTAACCTTAGTGAATATTGCATAAAAGGCCCTCTCGTTTTGTCACTATAAATAAAATCGGTGATTATTCATGGGGAATGCTGGGTTTCTGTTACCATAAGCAGTTTCACAATGGCATTACACTTGAAGATCAGGTTGCATTCACAGAGCTGTGGGTCACCCAAAGCTGCCACTGTGGGTTGCAGCACTTCTGCCCTCAAGCATCTCCAGGAAGAGAGGGCTGCACCCACCAAGAACCACCAACACTGACAATATTCAGCTGCAAAGAGAGGGTGTGATGATGGAAAAGTAAAGAAAGAACCTGAAGAAAAGAAAGGGAAAGGAACTAAACATAGGAAATGGGAAAAAGCAAAAGAAGAGTTAAAATCTCTCCCTCCACATTCCCCAGCACTGGGCTAAGTTTAATTACTGGCTACTGTTCTGTGGCACAGTCACCTCCTGCTCCATGTATTGTAATTGGGCTGCCACTTGCTATATACACCCTAAGGGAAGGTAACAATTATTTGACGGATAACCATAAAGTCAGTGTGTTGGCTGGTGTTTGTGATGAGCCCTGTATCACTACCTGGACTTGCAGGTGGCTGGTTCTACACCAAACCCGTGATCCTATGCAGTCTCATGCAGCCTCCTCCCAGCACGGGGCATGGATGGGGATTTGCTTGTTGGGTGCTGTAGGGAGAGATTTCAGTGAGCCCAGCAATGCTGCGGGCTGTCGCCTGTGGCAGTGGTTGTACAGACCAGGCTCAGCAGCAGCCCCAGGCAGGAATGTGCCTGCATGAGGTCCTCAGCCCTAAAAGGGGGTGAGATCTTGAACAGGGAGAGGGAAGAGCAGAGGGGCAAGACAGCAAAGCAGGGAGCTGTTTGAGTACATCAGAGCTGCCCTTTCTTAGATTTTTTTCCTGTATTTACAGATGATTAAACTCTGTGGAATGAGAAGGCAATTAGGTGCTTAGCATAAAGTATGGCCTCTTCATTTTTGTTTGAGTTGTGGCACTGAAAGGAAGTCCTTAATTGCCTTCCTAATTGTCAGGAGAGCAACACAGGCCTGCACAGGAGACATCCCTGCCCTCCAACAAGTGTTGGCAGAGAGCAGCCATAGGCTGGGAGATGCCTGGTGGTTGTATTATGGTGCTTATTTTGCAGCTTCATCAGGGAATCTGAGATGGAGACATGTTTTATGTTGGTGTGAGCTTCAGCAGTGTTGGGATAGGGGAGTGACATGTCCATCAACACCAACTTTGAGTCTGCTTCCCTTTTGTATGCCCTGACCTGGGCCTCTACAGCATCAGGCTTTCTCCCCGTCCCTCCTGACAGTGCTGCACAGGGGGCATCCCACCACCATAACCCATCCACCCCACCTTCCTGTCCTGCACAGCACAGCAATGTCCCATTCACCCCCAGTGCCTCCCAATAGTGATCTAGGGCCAGTGGTTCATAGAAATCACAGAATTGTTGTGTTGGAAGGGACCTTACAGCCCACCCAGTCCCAACCCCCTGCTGTGAGCTGGGCTGCCACCCACCAGCTCAGACTGCCCAGGGCCCAACCTGGCCCTGAACACCTCCAGGGATGGGGCACCACAGCTTCTCTAGGCAGCCTGTGCCAGAGCCTCGCTGCCCTCTGAGTAAAGGATTTCCCCCACATGTGTAACCTAAATCTACCCTCTTAATTTAAAGCCATTCCCTCTTATTCTATCACTATCAGACTGTGTAAAAAGACAGACACCCTCCCGTTCATACCTGCCTTCCTCCAGTTGTCTTCACTGGCTGTGTAAATCAGTCTGTCAGGTATCTCAGCTGCTCAATTTGGTCTTCACAATATGTCCCCACACAGATGGTGTACCTTGTGGCAGATGAAGGTCTTCTTTGTTAATTACTTAACTCTTCGAGCCCTTTGATGCAAACATCTCCATCTACAAGCCAGGTAAGTAGATGTCGTTGGCTCATTTCATGGCACTGAAAATTAAATCCATGTAGCGATCAGCAGGATTTAAGTGGAAAGAGACATATGTTAAATGACTTTCCAAGAACATTAAAGTGCTCGTGTCCCCAGAGCCCTTGGCTTAGATTCACTAGCGGAGAACATTATTATAATAGAGTGGCAGTGGATTGCTTTAAAACTATTTTCATGTTTGAATTAAAAGACTTTACAGAAAGAGCCTGAATATTCATCTGAGGGGATGGAGCACGGGGGGAGGATCACGACAAATACAAGCATGCAGCTACCAGAGGAACACAGCATTGATCTGGAAAGCGTTTGTTCATGTTATTTACCAAAGGTGTTGGGACTGGGACTAAAATACAAGCTAAACCCTTTGCAATTCTTTTTCTCATCTATACAAGTTTTCCTGTATGCATCAACTGCCACTCACCAACAGTTACTATTTTCCTGGAAAGCTGGAAATAATGTTAAGCATTGAGGCATGAGTAGCCAGTGGGAATTTGCTGGGGTGATGTGATACCACTAAATGGACAGTTTTGCTGGGAGCTCAGATACAGCTGAAGTCTCTGCTGCTTGCACAGCTCCAGCTAAACTCTGCTGAATTAGCCTCTTCACTTGCAAAGCTCATCTGATGCATTTCTAACTCACCTTTGACTCCAAAATGTTTTTACACCAAATAAGCCACTGTATTCTGCAAGCATTTACACAGTGCCAATATTATTGGTATAGTGTACACAGATATGCAGAGGGACACGTTTTTGGAAAGTGTGTGTTGAGAATGTGTTTAAGGACAGAAGCAGCAGCATAAGATTAGCTGCAGTTTTAGGCATGAGAAGGCAGCAAAGCCAATGCAGCACTGGGATGGGAGGAGCAGAAGGGGTCGGGAGAGCAGGTTACTGATGCCAGCACCTACGTGGCACTGCTGGATGTAAACTAGCACTGGCACTTGACCTGCTGACCCAGAAGGCTTTGAGGTCTTTGTCAAGAAGTCACAAGTGCCATCTGAAATACCGTGTGTAGCTTGGTGCTCTGGAAACATGGAAATGTGGCACTGAGGGACAAGGTTAGTGGGCATGGTGGGGATGGGCTGACGGTTGGACTAGATGATCTTAGTGATTTTTTTGAACTGTAATGATTCTACGGTTCTATGAAAGACAAGCCCTGTTAATAAGCAGTAGCTTTCTCCAAATAAAACTTTTTTTTCCCCTCACTCTTCTTTCTTTATTTTGGATGGTTATTTTAGAAGTATTCCATCTTCACAGAAAGAACAAAAGCAAACTCTGTCCCTGAGCAAATATAAATTCATATTTCGACTGTATATGTGCTCGCGTATGTGCATACACCTACAGAAACATAGAAAAAAAACCAAACACAGCTTTGCTGGGACTTATGTAGACAGTTTTGGCAGTCTGTTTTATTTATTACACTTCTATTTTGAGAGGAAAATTGGATTTGGGGCGGTGTCTGTCTCTGAGAGTGCATTATTTGAGTCTGAATCTACATCAGGCTGCAACAAAGCACACCCCATATCACAGCTTCTGTTGCATTTGATACAAATTCTGTATTTCAAGTATGTTTGTGTGTGTAGAATTATTGAGTTTGGCGGCAGAAGTGTTGCATTTTCCTTTTTTTTTTTTTTTTCCTTCTGTGGAGTATTACTAGTTGTTACTGATTAAATTGATATGATATTCATGAAAACTCAACTTACGGAGTTGGTGGAAATATATATGGGTTGGTGAACACTCATTATTACAAATGTAGCAAGGGTTAACTCTGCACCCCTTTTCCAATGCTTGGGAAAGGCTGCCAGGGTCTGAGAGAAGAAGGAGTGCAGGCTCTCCATCCAGATACTGAGTGGGGATGACCCCACCGTGAATGGGGATCCCCAGTGGTTTTCTTGATGCATCTGTGTTGTTTTTTTTTCTGGGTTACAAAACCATTGGTGCTCCTGACAGGTCTGACTAGCTTCTGTTAAGTCTTTGTACTGATGTTTTAGTAGAGAGCTGCCTGGAGGAAAGGGCGATAGAATCTATATTTCATAAATTATTACGTCTTTATTTATCTGAACAGGATCAGCCAGATTTCAACGGGGACTTGTCTAAAACTTCTATGCACATCTGTGGTTGTGTACCTGAATTTTCAACCTGTCTCTCTCCCCATACCCAGCTCCTGCAGATACTTCATACCATCCTAGGCTAGGCATCCTAGTGCTACTGAGCTCTGTCAGATTCCCTTGGTGGCAACGTTTCTCCCTTGTGCCCTAGACAGTTCTGTCAGCTGCTTTACTCTCATGACAGGATGGCTGCATTTCACTGCAAATGAGATGCTTTCTTAGCGTGTGACTGTAAAATACTTTGAAACCCTGGTGGATGAATGATGTTGTATCATAAATATAAAATGAATATTGTTTTACGGTTCCTGAAATATTAATTTGTGCATGGAGCTACTCTTGGAATGTTTTTTTACTAAACGTAAAGATCCTTTTGAGTCCTGAATGTCCTTGCTTTGGTTTTTATTATTAATATTCCCTCCAGGAGACATTGACTTTCCCTTCCCCTAGACATGCTGACTCCTGCCTGCCAGAGTGATTCAGCAGCTTGCCACTCACTTTTACAGAAGGAAACTTTTCCCCTGGCTTTTCCTACTGGCCTGGTGTGACCATGGCTGGCTATCAAGTGACATACTCCTGTGGCTGGTCAGTTCCTTGCACCGACTCACTGCCGCACTGTTGCGAGTTCTTGCCTAGCTGATGGCTCTGTCCTTTACTTGGAGGAGGAGAGCCCTGCAGAGAGAACCAGGGTGGCCTCACAGCTGGCCCTCTTCCAGTGAAGTAACCAAAAGTTATTTATAATTGGGGTTGGCTGCTGATGGACACAGTCATCTGGGACTGTAAAGGAAAGTCTTCAGAAAATGTTCAATTGCTTAACTGCAATGAACGCCCATAAAAAATTCAAGGGGTAGAGTATTATCAACATTTCATTTTCTGTCTTTCCTGTGCACAAAAAAAATGGAGATGGATCACTGTTTTTTATTTAAGACGAGTAGAGGAATCACACAATATTTTAATCAAGTTTTGATTTTCCGAATAAAGTGTCAAATAGCTGTCAGAGGTTAAAACACAGAGCCTAACATGAACCAAATCAGAGACATAGGTGTATACATCTGCTTTCGTGCCAACCGACTGGGGTGTCTTGCTTTATTAAAGCATGGTATATGGAGCTACACATACGTGCGCTTTACGGACCCCTAAATGACATGTTTTTATTGATCTCTTATCACTCTTAAAAGTATATCACAGAGAAAAGGAATGTAGCCTTTGATACTGAAAAAGAAATTCAACTGCAGCACATAAAAGATCTGGGAAGCTATAATTCAGTGTACAGGGCTGACACAAACCTCAGTGTAGCTGATTAGTCTTAAAAATTCCCAATCACTTGTCTTTAGGGACTGTGTAGGGGCACAGTGCTGCAGTCATTCAAGGGATAGCTTTCCCAGATGCCCTAAGGTACGCATTTCTTTGCATAAAGCTTTTGTATCTTCCAAACCACCTAAGAAGCATGTCAGCCTGTGATCCGGGAAGCAGGGACGTGGAGTCTGAGATCCAGGAGCAGTGAAAGCCAGCTTTCTATAGCAGCATCTTTTTCGAAAACCTGGCCTTTGCCTGAGTCCCAGACTGGGAGGAAGGATTGCATCTGTGTGTGGACTATGGTGCTTGGATGCCAAAAAGCTTGGAGGCCCTTGCTCATGCTGGAGGAAGGGCATGGCTGAGAGGGGGCGGGGTCAACAGTGTGAGGGAAGCTGTGCAGCACCAGGTTTGTCATCCTGTCAATTTTTGATGTAGGTAAGACATTACCCTATCCCCGGAGGCACCCAAGGCCAGGGTGGATGGGGCTCTGGGCAGCCTGAACTGGTGGCCGGCAGCCCTGCCCATGCCGCGGGCTCGAACTGGGCGCGCTTTAGGGTCCCTTCCAACCCAAGCCATTCTGTGATTCCATGACTCTTTGCTCTCTTGCAGCAACCACTGCCAGTATGGAAATAAACCCTGCTCACAGCAAATAGCAAAGGGCTGCAGGTGGAATGGAGGGTGGTGCAATATGCCTTGTTTGCAGGGAGGAGGTGGGATGGAGGAGTAGTGTGTTGGTGCTGCTGCATGTGTGGAATTTGGCTGGCAGCTGTGGTGCGTCCATTCACCTCCACAGTTCATTACCTCAGGCGAGGTATGAAGTGATTCTGAGCAATCATTTTTATATCTTCTCAGAAATTAGTCTGCTTCTCTAGTGGCCTCTTACTGTTGCAGGAATTCAGCTGCTCACCCCAGAACGGGCATCGCTGTTGATATTGTTTGATCTCATAATGTGAAGCAAACCAGATGCTCGTGTCTGATAGACCTGAACATAGCCTCAGCGCTGTCTGTTCTTACAGCAGAGAAATGCCTTAATTTTACCTCTCTCCAAACCTGATTTTTTTGTGCTGGAATAGAGACAAATGTGAAATATGTACTCATATCTCAGGAGTTGTTTCTGGTACTCAGCTACTAAAAATTCAGCAGTGGCCTTCATAGGTTATTACTAATGTTTGAAGTCGCTTTTTTACCTTATCTGTAAGGAGCACTTGCACCACCGTATTTACCGAGAGCATGAATATTTCTTTTGTTTCTGCAGAGAGATTTAAAAGAAGGGATTGGGCCAGTTCATATGCTAATAGAGGTACAGGCAAAATGTTAATAGCGGAGATAAACAACAATGGAAAGAAAAATTATTTCAGTGGGTAGTCTTAAGGCGGAAGGCTGGGTCTCTGGTTTTGAGGGCCTTTTCACCCCAACCTGCATGTCTGACAGCCAGCTTTCATCCTAACACAACTTCCAGAGAAGGAAAGGTATGGGTGTGGCTTGAACAGTCCATCTGCTTTGAAAGTCCATTGAAATGTAAAAAACCCTATATTCCAACAGCCTTCCCCCTGTGCTTTATGATTTGTGTCTCCAAACTGGGTTGTTTGCAAGAAACTGAGACATGAATGCATAACATGTGAAGTTTTCAGAGACTTGAGTGTTCTGTGCAAGCCTTGCTGTTGCTCTGACTGCTCTTCCAAGTGCTCTGACCCGTGAGCAGGACAGTGTCGTCAGGACACCTTGTTCCCAGAGGGAACCCACCCCTGCAGCCCACCCCACTCAATTCACATTCTACATCCATTTCTCCTTCATGCTTTGGTGTGCAGGCTGTGGCTGCCCAAGGACCCACCTCAGCACCACCTGAGATGTGCACAGGGGAACACGGACTCCCAGAGCAACCATCCCGCTGCAAGGCCCACCACCCCATCCCGCTGGTGAGTCAGAGTCCCCAGGCTCAGTCTTGCCTCTGAGCCTTCCAGTGTGCCACACTGAACCCCCACACCGAGTCATTTGTTCCCGAAGAGATGATGTGATGACACACGCCTGAGGCTGTTAGTGAACCTGGGAATGCTAACGAGAGCCTGATCTTGCTGACAGGGTGGAAATGTGCCTGTGAAGGGCCTAGCACCTGGTGACTCATCCTGTCAGCCTTTGATGTAGGTAGGACTCTGCCTGGCAGGAGGCTTCTTCTGAGGACACAGCACATCAGCCAGCTGAACCGGGACAGGTAAATCCTTTTATCACTTGTTCCCTCCCCTATCCTGGCCCCAAAGGATGAAGGAGCTGGCACTTTGTGTCTCTCCAAGCCTGTTCTGTGCAGAGGCTGTTTGTTTGTTCTTCAAGGAGAGTGAGTGAACTGCTGCACTCGCTAAGTGTAGCACATTACAGTCCATCATGACAATCATGCTGTTATGTACATGCAGGTTACCACTGTGCAGTTACAACAGGACTGTAAATGAGCCTCTGAGGCATGAACTCCTAATATAAAGAACTCATAATATAAATATTTTCATTGAAGAGGAGCATAGGATGTTTCTTCCAAGAGCTTTAAGGAGAGGGTAAGGCCTGGTGACAGTCAACAAGCTGAAATAACAGTGGTAATTTTCCCAAAAGGAGGGTGTGCTCAGGGGGCACTGTGAGAGATTTTGTGTGCCCAGGAGAGACAAGTGGGAAGCCCATAGAAACCAGAAGTGGGATCAGCAGAGCATGTCTTCAGCAGTGCTTAGAAAGGTGCTGGGAGCCTGGCAATGAAAGAAATGCCAAAGGTAGGAGATCTTCTCAGTGATGGCTGTGGTGAGTAGAAGGTGATCTCTTGTCTGAGTCTTACAGAGGCCAGGGATCTATCAAAGACACAATGGCTTGTCACTGCTTCCCAAAGAATGGAAACACCCTGCGGAGCTATGAGCTTTGTTGTGTTGCTCATGCTGGGATCAATATCAACAGCAGAGAGCAAGAAGCACCAGATGCTGCTTTATTCTCACTCTTGTTGTGGCGTCAGAGAGGACATTTCTTCCTCCTTCCTTTGGCCAGCAATTCTTCAGAGATCAGGGCATAAGTGAGGGCTGTCTCAGGTACCAGCTGCAGAAACCAATGTCTCCTCCACAGCACTCTCATATCGCACATACCAGGAGATGTTCTCTCACCTGTGGGAAGAAGTCTGGCTAATGCTGACAGGCTCAAACCTCATGTATATGCAGGAGTGATGCATTTAAACAGTGAGGGATGACGAGGTGATGAGTAGATGCTTTCTCATGCTCAAGACAAACAGACACACACAATTGCTCTGTGTTGGCTCCTCCTCTCTTCCCAGAAGCAGAAGGCATGGGATGACACTATGAGCTGACAGTGTGGGACAGGATCACTAGTTCAAGCCCGCCAAAACAAGTGCTGAAAACAGGATTCTTCCAGGTAAATCTCCCCAGCAGCAACAGTAAAACCCCTGGGAATTTTGTTCCTTGCTATAGGCATCTAGAAACACTCCTTGTTGAGCAAAGAAAGAATGAGTGGCTGTGAGTTGAGCCACTCCACAGACACACCTGGATGGGAGGCAACATATCTCACAGCAGCTGCCAAACAGATCCTATCAGGGGTGATATCCTCATGGAGGTTACAGGAGCAGATGCTGAGCCTGCATCTCACTTCTCTAGGGCAGAATTTCACCTGATGCCTGTTGCTGGGGATAGCGGTGGTGGTGTACACAGGTGATTTGTTGGTGCTGATCCTGTCCTGGTGTGCCAATCAGAAGCACCTCTTCTTCTGAAAATGAGATTGGTTGAGCAAAGCTCAAATGTTTTTCTGATATCTGCTACGTGGGAGGATGTAGGAAGAGTCATTCAGAAGGAATAAAAAGAATACTGAAGGGGAGCTGAAGAAGCAGGGATCCTTTAAGCAGCAGTATTCAGAGCATACTTATTAAAACATTCTGCAAGTTAGTTCATTATTATTGTAAATTCCACTGGGTGAAACCAGTTACAAGCAAGTGTTGTTCAGGATGCTACACCAGAACCTTGCATCGGCATGAGTCGACAGGAGGCATTAAAATCAAAGTGAAATTGTATTTGGATTCTGAACATGGACTCAGTCTATACCCCTGGAGATAATATACACCCTCCCCATTATCCACCTTCAGGGAGTTTACACCTCCCTCTGTCAGTCTCACTCCTACTTGGGCAGTGGTTGCTTATAATACTGTGGCATGAGATGCAGGTTCCCTTTGAAATACAGTCTTTCCCAGTCAAAGGCCTTTGGAGCAAGGCACTTCTCTTTAGTCTGCAGTTATGGCATTCACAATAGCAAGTCTAAGGAATTTGTGTTCAGAAAACATGCACTCTTCAGAAATGTTTCATGGAAATCAGATTGCAAAGGGCAAAAATAGCACAGAGACTGCAGAAGGTAGAGATCATTTTCTTCATCCATTTTCCCAGTAATTGATTTCTCCTCTGGCATAATTTGAGGAAAATACTATCATCTTTCATTAATATACTGTCTCTCTGTTAAGGAACATTCTTTCAATGGACTTTTTTAAGAATGCACAACTTTGATCAAGTGCTCAACATAGATCTGACAGAACAATTTAACACTGCTGAGCATTTTCCTTGTAGGACAAAGTGTTTCACGCACGTAGTCAAATCCCAGTCTGGGGTAAGTTTCATTTGGGTGAAGCCACTGGAATTGCATTCACTTCTACATGAGCTACATGACCAATTCTTTGCACAGTGTAAGTTTCAGTGACTCATAAAGTCAGATTGTATGTGACTAAACAGTAATGCTTGTGGAAACATAATTCAGGGTGTTCTAGTCCTGTATGATAATAGCCATTTTCCTACCAGACTTCTGTCTTAGAAGCTGGTGAGTATCTGCTGATTCAGGCCCTGAGTGTTTCTGCCAGTCTTTTACCTCTGGAAGAGAGAAATACATCTTTAACTGAACAGTCCAGACATGTTATTATTGTCAAAAATCAGCTGAAGCCTTCCCTGGACATAACTTACGCTGTTAGATTTACAGGGTCAGGCTCAACAGAGGTGAATTGGACAGAATCAACAGCCCAAAGTGTGTGAGAAGCTTGTCTCAAAGAGTCCCTTCCAACCTCATGCTCTAGGAATTGATAGAAAACCACTTCCTTATTTTCCATAAGACTATGTAGGACATACGCTTGGCACACTGTTTGGGCTTCAAAGCCATCAAGAAAGATATTTTTATGCAGATCTTTCTGTTTAAAACTCCTTCTTGTTCCTGAAGAAAACCCATTTCTTCAGAGTCTATTCCCTACTGACAGTTCTCTGTGGAACTGTCCTTTGTTGTTGAAGACTGATGCAAGGTCTTTCTGTCCTTTCCCATTCTTAGCTTGACATAGTAATAATTGATGTCTCATCTCAACCACAAGTTTATGTAGTGAACTCACATATATGCCACCACTTCTGTCTTGATATAAAATAGCAAGTCTGCTTTTTGAAGGAAATCAAAACATCTTTATCTGTAGGTTGACTTTGTCCTCAAAGCTCAGCTGGTCAAATGCTGATTTTCGCTGCATCCTCCACATTACCCAATACACAGAGGACTGAGCCTGCAAGTTGCGGGACAGCTGTTCACAACTTTTTCTCCTCATAGAACTACATTTGGGGCCACAGTCTTCATTCAGATGGCACTTTCAGGCTCTTAGACTCAGGAAGAGTTGCAGCTCATCGCACAGGAGCCTCTGCTCAAGCAACAGACAGAGTCTTCTTCATGAGCAGAAGTAAAGCAATAGATACTGAAGCCATTCAGATGGATTCTTTGGGCATCTACAGCTTCTGTGTGGGTGACATTCTTTTTTTCTTAACGTGAAAAAATAAATAAAACTAGTTGAGTCCAAATGGCCCATATGAGTCATGAAGAAAACATTCTTCTTCCTCCCCCTGAGACAGTTAGTCACCCTTTCCCTACCAGAAGGCGGAATTTGGGTAGTTCCGACTGTACAGGAGTGGAGAAGATATGGAAATTGTTTTTAGATATAGACAATTATGTTTATTATGTCATGAGGTGACCAGAATCCCCATTTGCATGAAGCTAGAGCAGTGTTGCTAGAGAATGACATTGCTGAATAGCTTTTGTTTTACCTGTATCTCTGAAAACTCTGATTTTTAGGTTATATTTTGAAGAACTGATGACATGGAAGAGAATGGTGTCTTTTGTGTGGTCTTCATTGCAGGTTCATGCCCGAGAGTATGAGAATCCTGTCCAAATCCTACTTTTTCACTGTCTGTTGCTTCAAAGAAAACATTCAACATTTGCACCTCAGCTTCCCAACTATGAAATGGGAATTGTGAGGGGAATTACAGCTGTCCTGTGCCACAGTGTTATTCTGTGGCTGAATTAGTCAGTGTTTGGAAATCACTTTCAAGCAATAAAGTGCTACCTTTTTAATAGCAAAGTTGCCCTTTTCCTCAGGAGCCCTATTCAGAACCTCTCAACCTTGACAATAAATTGAAATTGAAATCTTTTGAGTACTCACATGAATACATTATCTTAATTTTTTGAAGGGATAAGATTTTGTGCAGAAAGTGGTTTTGAATACTTAGTAACACAACTTTAGCTAAAGCTTTTTCTCCCATAATTATGGTTTTTAATACAATTCTCTCAACTATTTTAGATTGAAAATGAGGGAATATCCTTTGTGTCCAACCCTAAATTGTCTCTGTTTTTTGATATCATTTCAAAGGATAAAGATCTAACTCTCCCTTCCCCAGTATACTTTGTAGTCATTTACACATGTAAAATGCTATCATTCTCTCCTGGAAACATACATCAAAGCGCAAATTACTCTACAAGAGAAGCTAGCATCAAACTCAAGTACTCCAGAGGATAAGGGCAAATGAGCAGCCTAATGTGAACAATCCAGACAGTGAGCTTGAAGCCAGTCAAGTACTAATCCATGGTCCCAATCCACGTTCACAGCCTTACTCTATAGCAAAAGAAATGTACCTGACCTGTGGAGGAAACTGAGGTAAATACCTCCTACTCAATGCAGCCTCAAGCACACCAATGATTCTAAATGTGCTTCTGATCTTACCATTTGGCAGTTCTTCTGTTGGTCCAGACCCTCAAACTAATACACTGCAAATGTCTTCTAAATATAAAACTGCAACTTGCTGTGTAAACTCACTGAACACATGACCTTATGTATATCAAAAATCAAACAGTGGCTGGCAATCAGTTTAACACGACTGGTTACTGAGCACACTTCAGCTGTGAGCAAAGCCAAAGATATGCTAAAAACAGGCTTGCATAGCTACTCTTTGTTCCCAGTTGCAGACTCTGCCTGGGTCGGCCTGAGGAGGTGGGCTCAAGGAGCAGCTTACTGCTGCCTAACCAGAGCCCAAAGAAATGGGTTGGGTCTGGTGCCACCTTTACAGCTCCTGACCAGGGCCCTTCTTCCCTTTGGCACTCCTCTAATTATAAACCTGCACCTGGGATTGAAGGATTGTGGGGTGCAGGTGTGCTCTGTCCCTTTCTGGAAGTTTTCAAGACGAGGATAGATATGGCACTTAGAGACATACATTAGTGGGTATGATGGGAGAGGTTTGACATTGGTCTAGATGACCTTAATGATCTTTCCCAACCTTAATGATTCTATGATTATTTTGGTCTCCCCAAGGTAGAGCTTTAGTCAGGCTCCCCAGGTAGAGCTTTCAGCTGCAGGACAGGCATAGGCCAGCTGGGCTTTATTTTCCTTTTAAAGCAAATATTTTAAACCCCCAGCCCCATGCTATACAGGGCTGTCAGAAAACATCAGCCAGATGGACTTTTCTGCTCTCTGCCCACCACGTACTTCTCTCAGCCTGGGGCAACGAATGGACCAGAAGAAGCAATTTGGCATGAAAATGGGAAACAGACAAAGTGTCTTGTAAACTTGGTCCCTGAAAAAGAGATATGGAGAGAGAACAGAAAAGCAATTACTTCAGAAAGCCAGGTTACTCCTTACTCCAAATTAGCAGAGCCGCTCGGAAAAAAAACCAAACACAGATAAACCTTTTTGTAGGTAAGCTGATATCTTTGCTAAAGGTGCTTTGCTGCCAGTGAAGCAGTAATTTCTATGAACATGCTTGGTCAGATCTCAGTGCACAGGCCCGGGATCTGTGAGACAATGACATGGGATGCCTCCCCAGTTTTAATGAGATCTTGGAAAGTTTTGGGTGGGAAAGACACCCAAATCTGAAGGAGGCCACATTGCCACTTACTGAAATCCTCACTGAGATGGGACAGCCATTTTCTGAGCAGCCGTTTCAAAACCTGGTTAGGTCAAAACTTGGCCCTGGTGATATTTGTCCTGGTATCCAGGTACCTACACAACTGCCAGACTTCCAGGTTACATAGCTGTCACTGACCACCTATGCTTCTTCCTGGAGTTTGTGAAAGTTATTAGTTCTCAACAGCTTTCAGGGCCAGGCTTGTGATCCTCGCTCGAGCAGTGGTGGAGATATCTAGGAATAATTAATATACGTATCATAAATGCATTTGATCTTTTCTTGATGTATGTGCAAAGAAGTATTTTTGTGATGTGGCTCCTTGCCAGCGTTCCTGAGAAAGTCACAGATGCAATTTTCCGTCTATAAGTTGTTAAAACACTATAATTAGGTTCTGAAATATTTCTAAATCTTTTTCTGCAGTAGTTACCTCCTATTTGCTAAGAAAAAGAAAACAACATCTTTCCTCCTGAAGCCCCAGACAACTAGCTTGGTTCTCTGTCCCCATGATTGTGGTGCGTCATCAGGCACCAAAAGCTATGTGCCTCCTCCTCCCAGAGCTCTCGTATGAAAAGTCTGGGACTTTGTCAGAGAGTTTCCTGACTTTCTTCCTGGCTTTCATTTTTTATTTTAGTACTGCGCTAGAACAAACGTTTTGCATTTAATATTAAAGTTTCTGGATTATTTCTGATCTCATTAGATTAATTCCAACTTCCTGCCCCTTGGTAGCTGATTTGAGTGTATCAAATTATGTTTGGTCTATTCTGGCAATGGCCCAAATTAGCCAGTTACCCTAATTTGCTACTCGTCCTGTCCATCTCTCAAAGAACAAATTAAAACACGACTGTCTCATATGTCAGTTGAGGTCTTCTATCTTTCCTTTTGCTCCTTTCTTAATTGATAGGATTTCTTTTTTCTTCGTTGTGCTCGTGAAGGCCTCTAGATTTACTGCTCTTAAAGTCAAAGTACTTTGTCTACAGATCAAGTACAGCAAAGACAGCAGCAGTTTTCAGATTATCCTGCCCATCCATCTCAGTCCTGGAGGGGGCCAATTTATGAAATGAGAATTGGACATTCTCTGTGTCTGCCTCTTCTTCTGCTGAAGCTGCGGCCGGCGAACAAATCACTGGCTATTTCAGGGTCTAAGGATGGCAGAATGAAAACCTGGACTTCAAAAAAGCAGATTTCAGCAATTTCAGAAGGCAGTTAGGCAGCATCTCTTGAGGAGAAATTCTGAGTGAAGAAGTGCGGAGAGCTGATGGCTGTATTACAAGCAAATTGGCCACTTGTCTTACTGCAAAGGAGCAGTAGAGTTTACAGTTAAATCTATATAGCTGCATCAGGAGCACTTCATTACTTGAAATCCAAAAAAGGAGTTTTGCAAATAGCAAAACCAAGGCAACAAGGCAGCGTAAACAATATTTCTGAATGCTTAAGGAGCAGAAGTAAAGCAAAGAGAGATGAAACTCCACTGCTTAATTGACACAGAGAACAAGTAAAGTGTGACAAAGAGATGTTTGAAGTATTCAGTATTTTTTTGGTTGAATCTTCATTAGAAAAAAAATCACCATGAAGTAGCATTCAAGTTATTGAAAAAATGCGCTACCTGGTTCACAAAGCGCTTGTGTCAAATTGAGAAGGCATTTCATGTTAAATTCTGCAGGGGAAATTTTTTCCTTGGGACTATTTCTGTTCACTGTCTTCATTATCAGGGTGGATGATGGAAAAGACTTCATAAGCAGCAGACACCAAGCTGGGAAGGAGCTATAATGAGTTTGGAGGACATAATCAGAAAAAGAGTGATCTTGATGAGATGGAGAATTGATCTGGGCTCAGCGAGATGGAATCGTTCTGGAACAAGTTGAAGGTATTACACATAGAAATCAAATGCGTACATACTGATTGCACAAAAGCTGCTGAGACAGCAGCACATGAGAAGGGGAGCAGGCAGTTTGGTGTGCCACAATCTGAGTGAGCAAGTAATATGCTGCAGTTTTGATGAAGGTGAATCTTTGGGTAGGAGGTGTTAGCAGGTGGATAGTATGAGAGCTGCTGACATCCCACCCGGTACAACGTGTCTGGATTTGGATATCATACCAGAGGCAATCAGGGCAAAGCAACAGAAAAAGGAAACTGTCAGGAAATGTGAGATGATAGGGATTTTTGTTTTGTCTAGAAAATGGTTGACTGAGGGGAATCACAAACTTTTTTTTTTTCTCTTTCCTCCTTGCCTCCTACAGGTGGGATGAGAAATAATTGATTTAATGTACAGCAGCATACCCTTAGAGTAGGTGTAACCAAAGATTGTTGGAGAGCTGTGTGTCCTGGAAGGGACAAGAAAGGAGATTACAGCACTGCCTTCACTGAAAGCTATTCAGAGCGGATGAGAGGGCATAGGCAATGGCCAAGCACCTCTAAGGATATCTCTGATCTCCTTTGTGAGCCAAACTATGGCACTGGGAAGAGACTATATGACTACATGGTCTGTTTCTCTCCCCCAAAGCACACCTAATTACAAAGCATTAATGTGTGTCTGGAAGCAATGCAACAGAGATTAAAATAACTCCACAGAATAGGAAATAATAGTTGTCACTTCCATGAGCCATGGGAGGTTACAGCAATACGGTGCTCTACAGGTCACCAATTTGTCCATATTAACCTGCAGCGAGGAGTTAAACCAAAAGAGAAGACAGAAGAAGAGTCAAGCTGGGATAAAACTGCATGTGAGGAAAAGCAGTTTGCAGGGACAAGATGAGCCCTTTCCCCCATCAGGAGATAAGCATTGACCTGGGAATGAATATATGCCTTCCAGAGCTCCAGGTCTGATTCTTGGCAAACATCATGGAAGCTGTCAGGAGGTGAGGTTCAGCTTCAGAGTGTGCTATGAGACTGAGAGAGATGCTGGAGGCCAGGGTAGCACCAAGAGGTACTGTCACTCTAAACCAAGTGTGCACATACACAGTGGAACTTGGCGGAACTTGGTCGTGGCCTCAATAAATGCTAGAGACAGACACAGGGTGGATTTTGTCAGCAAGAAGGTGGTGAATGCAAAGAGCCTGAGTTTATTGACCGTGAGATGTAAGCTGTTTGCTCTTGAGACAGAGGATGGTTCATTACTTCCTGCAAACCTGGGCACAAATAGACCTGGAACATCCCTGGCAGGGCACAGGAACGCTCAGTGGGACAAAGTCATCCCCAGGCAGAAGATGGAAGCTGGCCTCAACCTTGTGTTCTTCATCACTCTTGTTTCTCATGATTTGTGTTTAAAAAGAAAATAGATTTTATCCTAACGCACTGGCATGTATATTGCCCTAGAATTAATTATTTATATAGGATGGGACCTGCAGAGCTATGCTAAAGTAGAGAGGAGTTCCAAAGAAACTTGAGCATGAGTTTTCAACTTCTCAGTTTATCCCCACTTCGGCTGGAGTTATTCCCATAAGGCAGTGCTTGCTTTCAACGCCAGTCCTGCTTTTCCCTGTGCCTGAAAGGCCACTCCCCCTGTCCTGTGTATGTGCACCAGCTGGCTCTTTTCCAGGCTCTGCACAGTGAAGAAATGCCTGCTTGCGTACCTGCTGCAAGCTATTTACATCTCACTTTCATTGGCAATAAATTAGCTCTGCAGAAGAGCTCCAAGCAACAGTTGTTCTGAGCAAGGAGGGAGTCTGGATTTTGTGATGGTGTTTAAACAGCCAGACCTTATCATCACAAATGGAGGAGCGCAGGGAGCTTGTTGATGCAAACCAACATCAAGTGAACTGTGGCTGCCAGCAGAACAGCTTCCCATGTGAAAACCCTGAGTGCCTTCATCATGACAAGGCCACAGCAAAGCCAAATCAAGGACAGCGTCTTTTTTTCCCCCAAACCAGCTGTTAATGGAATAAGTAATTCTGCCTTTCACATCTCACTCACTTTATATGCATTCTAATTAATTCTGTCGGGGAAAATAATTGGCTCAGATCAGGTCGATCCAACTGAAGTTCTAAATAACTTTGGTTGAATGGTATTTATATTTCAGAAACTAGCTTGGGTGAAATGCTCACATGCTCAGCATACTGATCCCGTGCTAACTTGGCATAAAAATAGTGCCGCGGTCCATCAAGTGGCATTAAGTCCTATCTATAAAAAGACATCCAGCTGCCTCTGAAGTGTAGCTCTCTGTGGGGCTAGAGGGGAGTAGAGCAACTTGTGTCAGTGCTGAGTGGTGGGCAGCACAGGCACATTGCCTTCCGGGGAGGTGGGAGAGGAACTGCCCTGTGGAGACAGTGTGGGAACACAGGTGCTGGTGGTCAAAGATTTGGAGGATGCGGTGGTGTTGGGACAGTGCCAAAGCAGAGATCAGGCAGTAGGGGGGAGGGACAAGGATTTCAGACAGAGTTGGGAGCTCTGGTGTATGGGAGGTTGAAAGGGGCATTACAAGCTAATAGAAAGCTGGGACTGCTCTCACCTGAGGGACAGAGATAGTCAGAGATGGTGGACCCAGGTGCTGGCAGAGAAATGTCATCCTGGCAGCCGGACTGCCGTGGTCAGTATATGAATACACATCCCATGAAGTGGGATGCTCTTGTCCTTGGTTATTTAAGGCATGAACATCATGACTTAAGAAACATGCAGATGGACAGCAGGTGTTGCTGTGCTGAAGGTCAGAGCTACACTAAAAGCACCTTCAGTTGTCTTCATCCTACAATTTCTCTGTGAACATTTGGGCCAGCGTTTCTCTCCCTCTCCACCTGAGAAATTTCAGATCTGAAGCTAGATCCTCACTCTGTAACTCAGTTTTCATCTCTGCTTGCCACAGCATCGGCCCACTCTCTTGGATCCTAGAAAAGCAAATTCATCTTTCCATCTGGTCCTCTTCATCTCCTTATTGAATAGGTAGCATTTGCCTCAGATGGCTCACCCCGTACTGAAGAACAACATGTTTCACACTGCACGGATCGTCGCAAAAGGCCTTATTTCCATCAGTGAATCATGTAAACTGGCTCTCCTGCTGCAAACCTACTCCGCTCGCCTGTGTTGGCTGCGGGGCTCCCCGGGGGAAGCCTGGGTAAATGAACAAGTGTGAAGTGCGGTGCCACAGCCTTCTGCACTTCTTTTCTCCCCAGTGCTAAAAATAATATCTCATTTGTAAATAAAGCAGCTCCCAGACTATTTTTATAGTGCTTTGGAGATGCGTTGGATGAACAAGCCCACATCACGCTTTCCTCCTGAACCCCAGGTCACACCCAGCACAGGCAGCTGCTGCACTAGCTGTGTCAGATCGCAGCATGCAGCCAGCATGTTTCCATCCTGCTCTGGAGGAGCCACCCTTGTTAATGAGAGCAGTTTTCATTCCAGCTGAGTTTCCAGTTTCTCTCCCACTACCAACAGGACCTGCATGCGAGCAGCTTCTGATCATCACAGTGAGGACACCCATCTGCAAGAGATTGTTCCCAGGTAGGAGGCATACAGCATTAAGCAATTGGCACTGTCACACTCTGAGCCAAAACAAACGGCCAACTGGCAAGGTTTGCCACCACCAGGGCAATTCTTGCTATTGCTAAAGAGCCTTTATCACCTTTCTCAGCCCTGCAAAGAGGCGCACTGACAGGAACGTTTCTTTCAACCAGTTCCTGTGTTGACTCTGTGGTTAACTTCCCACAGGAGTCAACAGCTCTGAAATTGGATCAGCAAACAGAAACACAGGAGGTGAATGACGTAACATCCAGCCCACAGGCTGCACCACAGGCTACTCCTCTCTGTGTGCCTGCTGCAGGAGGTCAGGCTGTGAGGCAGCACAGAGAAAGGCTGCTCAGAGCTGGTGGCTGTTCCTTTTCCTTGATAGCCTAAAGGAGCAAAAGGGATTGTAATAAAGCTACTAAAGCTAATGAATGGTGATTGCAGCAATCACAGGAGGAGTGGAGCTAGTCTTAATGTGGCTAATTTGTATACCGCTAGCAAGAAAATCGTGGCAGCTTAGAGCCCAAGATGCAGTGTGGACAAAGTGCCTGAAGCTGTAGTAACTAATCCTGTAACACTGCCACTTCTATACCTGAGTTAACTTTGCTGACACTGTCCCAGGTGCACACAAAGATGCCCATAGCTGGTCTGTCTGCAGTGAGGATGGGTCCAGCACCAAGAAAGCACCAAGGGACTGAGTTCCAGCACCTCTCAAATCTTTCCTGGCAGAGCACTGAAATCAGCAGGTACATATAACAAGCATTTTGAACCTTCCACAGGTCCTAGAGCCTTCAGGAACAAAAAAAAATTTGCCTTTCCTAAATTCACTGTGAAGGAATAGGTCAGACTAAAAACCTCTGGCAACGATGCGAAAGGGATCCGAGCTGGAGGGAAGGCTCAGACACCCTGCCACCCTCCCCAGGACCCTTCCCAGTCCCCCCAGCCCCAACAGCTGGAGCAAAGCTTGACCATGGTGCGTTCACTGCCCACAAGATGAGTTGGATGAAATCCTATGACCTGTATTAGAATTCAGGCACTTTCTGCCTTTAGTCTGAGTCCAGGAAAATAACCCAGGATTAAAGAATTGATCTACCTCAGGAAAGCTCAGTGAAAGTCTTACCTGTTCCTTACTTTCACTAAAGTGTTCTCACCCATCCATCCCTCCCTGCACTCACTTAAAGATTTATTTGGTTTCTCCCTCTCTCCAGGCTCAATCTAATTAAATGCAGAAAAAAAAAAAAAATTAAAAAAAATGGAGCTTTATTCATGTGAGTGCTGTGAACTTTACTCAGGAAAAGTGCTGAATACACCAGAAAACAGAAGAATTTTTATGTGACTATGGTCTTTTTTTTTTTTTTTCTTTTTTTTTTTTTTTTTCTGGGATTTTTTTTCCTTCTTGCTCAGCAAAGCTCTTCTTCTCTTAAGTAAAGAAATGGCTGAAACCCCACAGTTTGGTACAGAAAATTCAAGCTCAATAAAATGACAAAAACATGAAATGTTATTTTATCGGTCGCTGAATTCCTTTTCCACGTTGGGAGCATTTCCATAGAAGTGATTAGCAAAATAAAGCCCTGATCCCTTGAGTTTAAGGAGCTTTTAAAATGGCAAAATTAAGCTTTTAGACTATAAGTTAGACATAGGATTGTCTGGCAAGGTCCATGTGACTTCCATTTCCATATGCATTATGATACCATCTTTCATCTTGAACCTATGTACTTGCATAATAGCATTTCCTTGGGAACTTTTCCTATATTCATCGTCCAAAATAAATGGTGATCTCACAATCAGGTATTTCATACTTTCCATCATTTCTCCTCATTATTCAGAATGCGTCTCATGCCTTATTTACAAGCCATGATTAAAACTGTGCTGTGGAGGAAATGGGCCACAATTTCCAGATTAATTTTTCTGTGTAACGTTTTGTGGTAGCGTCCAAGTGCTTCCCAAGTCTTCATGGGTTTGTCTAGACAGCTTCTGTGTGAGGTCCTGTGTCTGCAGGGCTGCTGGAGGCAGTGGTGTTAGAGAGAGGGTTGGGAAACAGGAATGTTAAGAAAGGGCATTCATAAGGCAACATAGAAAAGAAGTGAGACACGAGTTAGTCACAGTGCTGAGAACAGAAGGGCAGGATAAAGGAGGGAGTCAAAAGGATGACAAGTGTTGGTGAACAGGGGCTCTGGGAGGGCGTCCTGGGAGAGCTTGGTGGCTGCACAGTGTTGTCTCTGCATGAGGAGACAGAGTGCTTTCCACCCCAGTAAGTTGCTCGCCACACTGCAGTATGTCTGCTGGTACAACCACATCTCACTTGGTTCCTCCCATCCCACTCCTAGAGATTACAACTGCACAGAATCACAGAATCATAGAATTGCAGGGGTTGGAAGAGACCTCTGGAGATCATCAAACCCAAACCCCCAGCCAAAGCAGGCTCCCTGCAGCAGGTACAGCAGGTGTCCCATCCTTCCCCTTCCACCCTCCAAAACCAACTGTGTTTTTTCTTATGCATTGTTGGGGTACTTAGTTGCCTATGTAAGGATTAATGAGTGCATAGAGAGTAGCTTTCTGTAGATGGAGTGTTCTGGAATAGTCGAGATAGTGGGCGGGGGTTTAGGTAGGTGTGTGGCTAGGTGTTCTCGCGTGCATCGGGTTTTCGTAGCGGGTGTACGCGTCTGTGCGGGAATTAGGATGGTATATAAGGTGTGTGACGCAGCAATAAATTGAGAGAAGATTTCATGGCATCCATGATTATGTCTCTCTCTCCCCCGGGCGGTCGAGGCCCCGGGATAAGTCGGGTTAATTGACGGCTACGTCATGCATTAACGGCTGTTCTGCTCAAAGCACACTTCAGCCAGCAAGTGAGAATGAGGGGAACACCTTGGTGCTGGGAGAGGCAGGGGTTAGCTGGAAGGTTTCTCGTCGGCTTTCTCACACTGCTGCCAATTGCACTGCATATTTATTTTGACACCTCTGCTGGTTATAGCTGTGGCTATGCCATTCCCCAGTGAGACTGTTTCTCAATTAAAAAGCCATCACATTTTGTTAAGATGAAAGAAAAGCACCTCTAGGTATGAATATTTGCAGAGCCACATAGGTAGATGGCAAATACAAGTTGAATGTTCTTTCTCAAAGCACGCTTCCAATGTATCTTTATGAATAGGGTGGGTTTGATACTGTGCACTGGGCAAGGGAGGTGCATGTATTTGTTTGCATTTTAAGGCAGGTAGGTAACTCTTTTGCTGATAACAGAACGTGATGATTCCTGCTTTTCAGATTCTGTTACTCTACTGTTTTTCTGAATCCAGTGCCTTAAGTTTTAACCCTGATACAAGGAAATACATTCAAGATTGAACCGTAGCCAGCAAGCTGCCAAACAGCTGTATTTCAGCAGAAATTAGCGTTAAGCCTGGGTGACTGTGTCCCAGAGCTGAGCTCCCTGTCACTGCAATACTGTGGTAGAAAAAGTCATATTGGAAGTATGGGTCGATGACGTCATTAACAAAGTGGCCTTATGCAGAGGGGAGTCAATGCATGATGATGCCCAAGGATTTTCCTTAAGAGCAGGTTCTATGGTAATGACTGGTAATGTGGAGAACAACAGCATATTAAAAAGGATTTTTCCAGCAAGCCCACTGTGACTGAATTTCCAGGAACAGAAGAACTTGCATCAAGCTCATGCCAGTGTTTGTGTTGCTTGATACATGGACAGTGTCAGGAGGCTGTTCTGACCCCATCAGCATGGATTCCCCTTCTCCTCTTGCTTCCCACCAGGTTTATGGCCAGTGTGGGCGCTCCTGAAGACCAGGCAGTGAAAGGCAAACAGCAGGTCTGCAGAGGATTTGGCACAACGAAGCAGTGAGCAAGGCTTTACCACCAAGCCATAAACTGCTCCCACGGCATATCCTGGCTGGCTAAGGGCACACCTAATAGACTGAGTGAGTATACATGGATTCGCTGACTTGAGAATCTCTGTCCCTATTATGAATGCACTGAATGAGGTAGAAGCTCAGGCTCTGCAAGGCAAAGTAGATAAAATAACATTAGGATCTAATCTTCTCCAGATTCCTACAAGCCTCTGGGAAGATGTGGGATTCATGATGGGTTTTTATTTTCCTATAGATTTCTAGTCATACTTCTGTTGCCTTCTATTACATACATATATGGTGTTTCTGCCTTCTCCACTCCACCAAAAAGAAAAAAATAAAAGAAAGAGAGAAAGTTAACTGGGGGGAGTCCAATTACTGGAACTTAATTAAAACAATTTAAAAATGACTCAAGCAATTATCTAACAAGTGATTTCTTTGGTAGCAGCTGTACACAGACAATTTATTAGTTAGTGAGGCCAGCCCTGTTTTTTTAATACAAACAGACTAATTAATCAGTGGTTAACTCTTGTGATGACCAACTCTGGCATTTAATTATTGTTGCTGTCATCAAGCATAATCACTTATTTCCCAGGGTTATTATACAAACTGCCAACAGTGACCAGTCCGTGTGAAGTTTAAAGTGCTTTCCCAAATTGTCTCTCATTTCCACATCCTCAGGACTTTTTTAGAGCACGTTTTTCCTAGTGTGAAAAGTTCCACCCAGCTTTTTAGCTCAGTGGCAAATTTCCAGGAATGCTGAGAATTTTCTGGGAAGAAAATCTTCCCAGCTCTTTCATGCTTTAGTTGCTGGAGCAGAAAAGGAGAAGGAAAAAGTGTTTCTTTCTCACATTAGAAATCATACAATGATAGAACCATAGAAAGGCTGGAAGGTTGGAAGAGACCTCAGAGATCACCTTGTTCCACCCCCCTGCCATGGACAGGGCTGCCACCCATCAGATCAGGCTGCCCAGGGCCCCATCCAACCTGGGCTTGTACACCTTCAAGGATGGGGCATCCACAACCCTCCAAAGGAGGCACAGGCATTAGGTAGGGCACAAAAAATCTCAGAGGTGAACCTGCCTGCCTGGAAGGTACACCTGTGGCCACCTGAGCCACAGAGTGCTGACCCAGTGTCAGCTGTGTGCGCAGGGACCTGCAATTACCCAGTCCTGTGCACATTTCTGGGAGTTAAAGATTTTTTAACAGATTTAATAAGCCAGAAATGCCCAGCAACAGATGCCAAATTTGATCATCTCGCCAGAGCTGACAATAAAGAGGTTCACACAAACTCAGTGGGAAAGAAAGCAGAGAGAGCAGAGGAGCTATTAGTGATGGGGCTAGCATGAAGCAATTGCAAGCAGCAGTCAGTAGGGCAGTAAAAGCTAATAAAATCTTGATGTACAAACCAGACTAATCAAAGAGCAGGTCCCGTGTATGTATCTCCAGTCTCCTTGGCCTTCACGCTGCAGCCAGTGGGAATAGCTTGATTGCTTCTTTAGATAAATGGATCCCAAGAAAGCAATACTCGAGCATCTCTGTCAACCCACTGGACTGAAACAAGACTTCAAAACTGCTGAAATGAAGCAAACAGCTTCCTCGAGTTTTCAGGCTGTCAGCTCTCCGCAGCCCAGCGATAGAAAAAGCCCTGGGTTGGCTTTGAAGGTCTGAGTCAGCATGGGGGAAGGGAGAGGCTGCCTTTTTCCGGAGCACGCCTTCTGCAAAGGGCAAACAAACAGCCTTGTGCTCTGCCCCACAGGGCAGGGGAGGAGAGTGAGTCTGGATCCGGCCCTGGTCATGCAGATGCAGCGTGGAGCTACCAATGGGGACTTACGCCCAATAAACCCTGGGGAAAATGGAAGCAGACTTGGGACCCTTTTGCCCACATTTTCTATGACCAGACTTCTCCCCAAAGCCAGACTCTGGCTCTGACCACGCAGTGAGTAATAAGGTTTTATTTTCAATTACTTATTTGTAATAAGTTTGTGAAAAATGTATTACAAATGATGTCAAAGCACTCCTGTTGCTGCGCACCACAAGTGCCACCTCCCTGGCCCCAAGAATGGCAGACCTGGTCCTGCAGTGCTCTAAATGAAGAATACAAGCAGAGTCACATCAGTGCTGGAGAGACAGGAATTGGGTGATAAAGTTGTGATTTGCAAAGCACTGGCCTATTAGACAGCCTGCATTAATCTGATGAATGCAAAGGGAGAATAGGTAGGAGTTGCTGCAATAAACCTAAGCTAGTAAAGACCCTAAATCCCCATCTGCTATAAGCACCTTTGTCTAATTCTTAGGCCGAAGACACCCAGTCCTCCCTTTCCATCAGATGAACTCCCCCATGTCTGCACTTGAGGGAGATTAGATCGCATCTGGGGATCACACCTGGGTCTGCTTCCTCAGCACTCTGATTACACATCAGCACTGGTCATAATGGGACTGAAACCTGATGTAGGCATCCAGCCCTGCTCCTCCACCAGCAAGGGCAGAATGGATGACTTTAATGAGTGCTTTGAACCAAGACTGTTATTCCTGGCAGGGAAAAGGTATTAAGTGGCTGAGCATCCAGATCCGGGGTTAACTCTGCTTCCATCTAACTCAAACAGCAAGCCCAAAAGGGAAATGAACAGCAGCTTTTCTGGCTGAAAACACTGTTTTTGTTATTCTTTTGCTGGCTGGTCATATTGCAATAAAGCAGCATATGGCCTGACAGCACAGGCTTTACTACCCATCAGTGCATGCATACACAGCTGTAGGCAAGTTGCCTGCATGCCAGCATGTACTCTCCTTGGTGGGGAAGAATCATAGACCAAACCTTTCTCTGGGGTCATGCTGTCACCAGAGGTGACAGGAGGTACTTTGCTGGCATCAGTGGCTTTCTGCAGGTGCAAAAGCAGCCTCCTTGTACAAAGGCAGAAATAACTCCTGCAGCGATGGATCAGGCACCTGAAATGTGCATCTCCCAAGCACCACAGAGCAGCAATGATGCGTGACCTACCCATGATCTCTGGGTTGGCAGAAGGACAGCCTGCCTGTGCACCAGGCAGGACAGCAGATGCATTTCTGGGCTAGACACTTCCCTCACTGCAGGTTTCTCAGTCATCTCAAAGCTCTGATGACTAAGAAGTTCAGAGAGGATGGAGCATTCATGGCATTATTTCCTGTTTCTGTGCCACAGGATGACTCTGGGAGCACAGGTGCTCTCGCGGCTCTTGATGTTGGTGGTGCAGAGATTAGTCTGACCTCAAACATCAGCTTTATGCTGAGCACTGGGAGATACTGCTCCCTCCAGGTGCCAGCAGTGCCAAGAAGTTTTGTAAGCAATGTTTGTATCTCCCAGCAGAAAGCGCACAGAAGTAGGGCAGCCATATATTTCCTCCAATTTGGCATTCAACTACAGGCAGAGAACAAGCATCATTTCCATGCCAGGCTGGAGGTGTAATGGGAAAGCCATCCAAAGGTGAAAAATGAAGTGGCCCCTGACACATGCAGATACTTCCTCCCACCTACCGCGTCTTTCCTCTGCTCCCTGGCATCTCTGTAATATAAACTGTGCTCATTTTGCAGGCTCACTGCAGGTTGAATGGATGTTTATTGGCCCAGCCTGTACTGCAAACACCTGCAGTCCTTCATCTCCTATGTGGGGCAGCGTTTCACTACGTGCTGCAATATCCAGGCTGCTTGCAAGCCAGTGCGGACTGCAGGTGCTGCAGAAGCACAGGCTTCACTGGTCAAAGCATGATAGGGTTCTGGGTATGTCCTGGTCAAATGAAAGCCAGGCTCCTTCAATCCCGCTGCTGTTGGCAGCTGAGCCAAGCAGCTCAGTTGTGCCTGCACTCATCCTGGACACACTACTTGGCAGTGGATTGGCTGTCCTGGAGATGCATTTGGAGAAGGACAATCTTGGTGATGGCAACACAGTACCTGGTGGGCTGAGCTTTGAGCTAGCAGCACCCCTGGGGTATTGTCCATGAGGGAGCACTCCTGCTCCTGCTTTGACCTGCCCATGCTGCCTGGAGTGTGACTTACTGGGTCCTGACTGCACTTTGAGCCCTGCAGATGGAGGTGTTCGCTGCTGTATGTGCTTGACGGGGAGACCGATGGGCAATAAGTAAAAAGCATGTCTTGTCAATGCCTGGTAGTTAAAGCCTTGCTAAAGAAGAGCATTGTGCAGTACATATTTGTAAGGAACATCCATCTTCCCACTTTGCTGTTTTCCCTTTGCAGATCAGTATCCTAAGCATGTTTTGCTGGTGCCAGAGTCATAGAATGATAGAAACATACAAATCCCAAACTGGAAGGGTCCCACCAGGATCATTGAGCCCAGCTCCTGGCTCCACACAGCACCACCCAACATTCAAACCCTGTGTCTGAGTGCGCTGTCCAAATGAACTCCGGTGCACAGGGCCACGTCCTTGGGCAGCCGGTTCCACGCCCACCGCCCTCTGGTGCAGACCCTGTCCCCAACCCCCACTGCCCCTCCCCTGACACAGCTCCATGCCGTTCCCTCGGGCCCTGTCGCTGTCACACAGCAGAGCTCAGCGCTGCCCCTCCGCTCCCTGTGAGGAGCTGCAGCAGCCGTGAGGCCTCCCCTCAGCAACTCTGCTCTGGGCTGAGCAGACCTAGGGATTTCAGCTGCTCCTCATACATCTTGCCCTCCAGAGCCTTCACCATCTTTGTAGCTCTCCTTTGGACGCTCTCTAATAGCTTTGTGTCCTTCTTATATTATGGTACCTAGTGCTGCACGCAGTCCTTCAGATGAGGCTGCACCAGCACAGCGCAGAGCAGGACAGTCCCTTCCCTTAACCAACCGTCAGTGCAAGCCTGGAGGTATCACTGTCTTTCCACAGTGGACCACTTTCAGATATGTCTCATCACCACCAGGGATGTGTTCCCTTGATCCTAAAATCATTTAAATGAGTTTCATTATCAAAAGAGTATCTGCTTTGAATGAGGTTATTTTATTTAACACGTTAGTCTTTGTAGTTGTCCTATCTTGGTACCGCAGCCTTGTTTTTGTAATATTTAACTACAGCCTGTGTGAGTTGCCTGTGCTCTTACTTTGTCTCCTGGTATGCCGCACTTCCTCACATGAGTATCAACTCACGGTGAGAGCAGTCTTATTTTAATATCTTGAGTATTTGCTGTTTTGATTGCATCAGCCCCTAGAAGGACCCTGCTATTTTAGCAGCTGTGTAAGTAAATAGCAGTGGAAGCTGGAACAGGTACTCTGGGAGGAATACAGTGATGTTGCTTGTCTGTGTGGAGATGGTGTCAAGAAGACCAAGGCTCAACTGAAACGGGATTTGGCAAGAGGTGCAAAGAAAAATAAGAAAGGCTTCTACAAGTATGGGACAGACCTTTTATCAGGGTCTGTTTTGATAGGACAAGTGGAAATGGTTTCTAACTAAAAGAGAGGATATTTAATTTGGATAGAAGAATGAAGTTTTTTACAATAAGGGTGGTGAGACTCTGGAATAGGTTATCTAGAGAGAAGGTGGATGCCCCATCCTTGGAGACACTCAGGGTCAGGCTGAAGGGGTCTCTGAGCAACCTAACCTATCTGTAGCTGTCCCTGTTCATTGCAGGAGAGTTGGACTAGGTGACCTTTAAAGGTCCCTTCCGACTCAAATGATACTATGATGATTCTTTGCATTTATTCATCTCCAAAACAAAATGCATCCTTAGACCTAGACCAGCATAACTGATGAGCAAAACGATGCTGTCACTATGGCTTGATTTGACTTTACCATTTAAAATAAATGCATCTGCTTTAGAGAGGCTTGCACAGTTTTTCTGCCAACTCCTCGGTAGCCATTACATGGTGGAGCTTGATTAAAGGAACGTGGATTTCAAAATCATGTTCGTACACATGTTCACTTAAACTGAATGTGAAACATTTTAAGTATGCCTGTCTGGATTGCCTTCATGCTAATCAGTCACCGAGGGGAGCTGACACATCATCTGTCCTCTAGCCAGCTAGGAAGCATCGCTCACACATTTTGAGTTCAGTATTGGGCAAGATGGCTGTCCATCAAATGTGAATAATAGATTGGAAGAGTTAATGGTCTGTTCCAAGATATTTTATGAACAGAAAAAATGCCCTACATTTATAGAATCAATTATTCACTATGAACAATTCTCCCCATTTTTCTCATTCAAAACACAAGGTAGTTAAATACATGCCATTATCCTCACTTTTCTAGATTCATGGATCATAAGACCAAGGGGGTAATTAAAATCATCTAGGTTGACCTCTAGCTTAATACAGGCTAAAAACTCTCTTCTGATTATTTCTGCATGGAGACCATCCTTTCTGCTTGAGCAACAGCACATCTTTTAAGAAGACAGCTAATTATGATTTGAAAGCATCATGTGCTATGGAATCTGGTACATCCCTTTAAGCTGTTTGTATAATTAGCCTTGTTGCCAACATTTTTATCTTGTTTCTAATCTGAATTTGTCCTGCTTCAGCTTTCAGCCACAGGATCTTATTAGATACTTATGTCACTAGATTAGAGACCTGTTTGCCATCAGAAACCCCTTTCATAATGGTGTTTGTGAGTCACCTTTTATCTGCTCTTGAATAAGCTAACAACGTAAACTTCATTGGCCTTTCACTATACATACAGTTATCTGATCTCAGATTATTCTTGCAGCTTCCATCATCTGAACATTTACTGGCCTTTGCTTTTATGAAGCAAGCACAAAATTTCCTTAGAACTGCCAAAAACCATAGCTGGCAATTCCCTTCGTGGGGATGGCATCCAACCTTGCAGAGTTCTGAGCTAGACTTTAACTTGACAAGAAGGACTCTTCAGGTACACAACTGAAAACTGCTGGTTGTTGAAACTCGGGTGATGGTGGATTGAGAGTCTGCTATATTCAAAGTCAGCAACACGTAAATATTTCACAGCTTAGAAACCCAGTTTCACGAAGCTGCAAAAGAGTGCCAAATTATCTTGGAGAAAGAATTTAACATGCAAGATATCATAACGGTACAAGCAGTTTTGTTTCCTTACATCTTTGGATGAGAATAAGAGAAGAAGAGAGGTTCAGCAAAGAATGAGAAAAGTGAGCACAAAAAAGGCCAAAATAATTTTGTTCAGTGAGCAGTTAAATAGGCCAAACTTTGTCAGCTTGGAAAGCAGTTGATTGAGGAGCAAACATTATGGAACACAACCAAAAATGATGCAAAAAAAGTGAATGGAAATGACTGCAAATGAGGATGAGGAGGCTCTCATAGTGCCTGTGCTGCTCTGTTGTACAGACCCCAGGCAAGCTGGCTGCTGCTGGAGGCTGGCTTAGTGGTCCTTTGATCATGCCTGGTCCAGCTGTTCTCGCCTCCCTAAAACGTGAAGTGTAATTGGGAGTTTTTATGCAATAGTTTATTACATGCCCCAAAGCCACACAGCTGCCCAAGTGAGAGAAAAAATTTACACTGGTAGAAAGAAGCAAGCTAGCTTGAAGTAAGTGAATGCAGATGAATACAAATGCACATACATACACACATAGGGGAAAAAGAGATAGTAGTGAATACAAATTAGAAGGGTGGAAAACCAGAAAATGTCTTTGTGAAGTGACAGGACACAGGGAAAAACCCAAGGCAAGAAAGCTAATGACTGTTAAACAAAGTTTTTAATATGTCTGTTAATACTAAAATATCCTAACAATGATTCTTATCTGCAAAAACATGTTTTTAATGTAGAAATGGCAGACAGATTCAATATATCTCATTGCTCCAAATGTTTTTTGGAAAGTCTGCATGAAGAATTCACCAAGGGTGAAGATGAAATCTGTTCACTTCCAACTTGGCAATGTGCTAAATGCACTAATAAGCTGGCTGTTTTTAACCAGTAGGGCTGGTTGCAACAGGAGTTTTAAAGGGGCTGTGTGAGGAGAGCTGCAGACTATTAAACCACTAAACCATGGGGACACTAGGAAAACTTGCTTGTCTGGAGATACAGAAGATAAAAATATTGATAATTATAGGCACGCTGGCCTGACATAAACAGTGATCCTGAGCAAAATAGTGCACTGTCATTAACAACAAGGCAAAAAACAACAACAGCAACGACAAAAAGAAAAGAAAACAAAAGAGCAGCCAAACAACTTTACTCAACAATAATCAGCTTAGGCTCAAGGGAAACAAGTTGTTCAATATCAGCATAGTATCATGTCTGTCTGATGATAGAAATGTTGGGGGCAAGGTGTTTCTATTTCTCTAAGTTGTTTGTTACGGTACTGGAAAACTTTTTTTATCGAGAACTACTCAAATGACTGTGTCATGGTAAGTGGGACTAAAACTAATTTAGTAAACTAGGCTCAAAACACGCTGTTAAATGTAGAGCTATCTTCAGTAGGCAACCTGTGCTTTTCAGCTTTTTGCTACCTAAATGACCTAAAAGAAAATTTACAAATATTGCTGGAGGCTGAGGAGAGAGGATGGTGAAGAAGAGAGGATGGTGAAGAAGACATGCCACTGAGCTGAATTACTTCTTAAAATGGGAACCTGCAAATCTTTAATTGCAAACAAATTTAAAGCAGTTTGCCTCAGGAGAATGCAAGTAGGCTGCACCTACAGAAAGGTGATACCCACTGTCTTGGGTATCAGTGGCCCTGGAGGGACTGGAGAGCTGGGGTGCAACATCAGCTGAACACAAACCTCCACTTGCTTTTCTACAATGAAAACAGCTGTAGTCATCCCTGGCTATAGGAAAAGGCTTGTTTCTGCCAGCAACATCCAGTTCTCTTCGTATGCCTAGTTCTGGAAGTGTTAAAGGCATCAGAGGAGATCTACGGTAGTGGGAGAGTGTGCTTACCAATGGAGGGGGGTGGCAACAAGGAGGGTCAATGTCTGACCGCACTGCAGCCCACACAGCCACACCAAGGGCTCTGGTGACAGAGGCTCCTCAATAAACAGCCTTAAAAGGATCCAATAATTTGTAGCTGAAGTTAGAAAGCTCCGTTTTGAGATAAGATTTACACTTCTCAACACTCACACACTGAACTGCTTCAGGACTTCAAGCAGAATCTTTGTCACTGTAAACCTTCATTTCAAGAGAGCATATCAAGGTCTTCTATTCAGGAGATAAAGTGGATCAGCAACTTGTACTTTTTTCAGTTTATGAACTTCTAAAATATTTCATATGCCTACTGTTCTGTTTATGCTCTGTGATGGAATTTCTAGAAATGCTCCACGGACCAAAATTTTCCTAAGGAGACCAAAGTGGGCAACTGGTTTCTACTGCATACAGAGCCAATGTGTGCAAATGATTCTGAGCTGGCCTCCCCCTCACTACTTTGTATTGAGAACATCTTTGATGATTTTTATGATCTATTTCAGATGAAAATATGAAACACGAATGGTTGCAGACTGATTACAATCAAAGAGCTTTATTGTCCAGTATAATTCCTAACCATCTAAGAAGGCTCTTTGACTTCACTAAAAGCTGAATTAGGATTTAACCAAGACTGTAATATTAGAATTGGGATTACAAATTATCGATTAGTTTGATTTTTCTGCTTGGACTGCTAGACAACAATTCTGTCTCAGTTAGAACTGAAATGAGTGGCAAAGCTGGGATTCAACGAAGTACAAGAATGAAAGGCACAAGAAATGATTTCCAGTCCCTCAGGATTGCTTCTTTCTGCAAAAGCTCACCAAGTTCTTGTTTGTTGTGTGTGTGTGTTTGCCAAACTGAGAAGCTGCAGACAATACTGATCTGGGCTCCCAGTAATTTGGAGGCAAGCACTGGATGGAGGCCAAGAAGGCCAACATTTCTATGTGATGCCACTTGGGCTCAATGGGCTGTTTTTCAAGAGGGTAGCCTCTTCTTCTCAGCATTTGCACCTGTGTGCGTTATGTGGCTGTGGATAAAGCTAAGAGGTGGTATTGTTGTTGAGAGACCGGAGCTGGAATCTGAGGGAAGGGCACTTGCTGTTGGTTTGTGATTTTGAGCTCTCTTGCTGAGATGGCAGGAAGTCCACAGGAAGTCCTGAGCCTGTGGGATGGGCATAGTGTGGTGTGTGGTGTGTTTAAAGTGTATGGGGAGCTGAAGATGAAAGCTGAAAGATAAACAAGCCCTAAGATTAATTATGAATTTTCATAAATCCTTTCAATTGGATTTATCTTTTCATATCACTTCATAATTGTGTAAACCAGTAACTGAGACCTCCTTTCTCCAGCCATGGGATGACTTAATCTGAATTGATTTGAGTTTTGTTTTTTTTTTCGGATAAGCCCTACAAGATTCCACAGTAATTGCTCAGAGGTGACTTCAGACAGGTGAGAAGAAATACCACTTCACGAGCCCTTCTGGGCAGAGCGCTTAGGCTCGTTGTGGAAGGTGACGTCTCTGTAAATATTCAATGTTTTGCTATTGGAAAAGGACATATTTATTCCTGCCGGGGAGAGCTCAGTGTCAGACCCAGCATTTCTCTTTTACCAAACATGTTGAAAATGTGAATTTGAAATCTCTTTTCCTCTTTTGTAAGCAGTGTAATTCCTATAATAGCATTTGCAAAGCTTATGACTATATCCATTTTATATGGACTATAATCGTGAAAGAGTGGGCCAAAGAAGGGCAAAACACTCCCAGAAATGGATACAGTATGAATGACCCTGCTGGGCCGACAGGAAAAATGTGGTTGACAAATTCTTTGCCTCCCGCAATGTTCCGGGTTCTTGGCTAACCTCAATCACACATCCATTTCAGCTGCATGTGGAAGGCAGGATTTTGCTCACATCGGCATTGTCTGACCTCTCCCTTTCTGCTGAATATCTGTGTCCCCTACTGATTGCTCTCTCTGTAAAATAATCCTCCTTAAATTATTTAGTTGCATATTCTGCCTGCCCCTTGGCTTGTGTTCTAATTCTGGTGAGTGAAATGACCTCAATTAGAAATTCTTGCTTAAACATACAATATCATGGAGGTGGTTTCAAGTTGTCTTGTCCCTTCTTCATTTTGTTCAAGCCTCATTTTGTACATTTTTGTTCATCTGCAGCTTGTGAACTCCTGTCATTTCCTTCCCTTAACACAAAACTTACTCAAAGATAATTATTTAGTTTGCAAAAAGGAATTAAGAACACCATAATTAAGGTTGCAGTTTTCCTTTTTAGATCTTGAGGGGATAGTATCCGCTCTAATTGTATAATCATACTAAACCAGGCTCCATATAAAGATACATGCATTTTTAATATCAACATAATTTATTTGGTTTCATTAGAAATACTTGTGATTTATGGTGGTAAAAATGAGAGTGGTATTAGGGCCATTCATTTTTGAACCTGGAGCCTTTTATTGTTGCTCAGGTTACTGTACTAATTGGGGCACACAGCACTGCATGTCTCTTAGCCACTCAGTTTTATTATCATTTCCAAATACATTTTACACATTATTCTTATGTCAAAATCAGTAATAAAATTGCTCCAGAAGCAGTTGTTTCCTGACAGCCAGAGAGAGAGGACTGCAGCTTACCAGTTCTTGAAAGAAAATCGAATTTCACTCCAGCACCCACTTACTTACAAATTTTTTGAGTTACTTACAAATTATCTGACACTTAACTCTGAAATTAAATTCTGTATCTCAGCAAATATCTTACCACACTTTTATCTTTTAATTCATTTACAGTAAGTTTCCGGTGCTATTTCAGTCATTTTTTGCTACCCTTGAGAAAACCAGGGTCCGTAGTACTGAGTTCTGACATTAACACGAACCATGACCGGACAGTGTGTTTGAGGCAGCCCCTGGCTGTGACATCCATGTGGTCTAGAATTCATGTTAGAGGAGAATTTGGCTGAATTTTTACCTCATCTTTCCCAAAGACAGTAATTTTGTGGAGGAACCATGTCTATCTGACATGATTTGCCTTTCAAAAAACTCTCCTGACTCATGATTAATAAATAATTCTCTCAGAATGTACAGCTCGTGGTCCAACTGTTTGATCCCCAATCTCCAATATTAACTGTGAGTTAACTCATACTTGCCTGGTGTTTTCTGTCTGTATCTAACACAAGAGGGTCTTTTGCATGTTCATTAATCTCCATAACCTCCAGTTTGTGCTCGTTAGTACCCACACATTCTCTGCGGGCTGTTAATATGTTTTCCTAACAAATTCAGAGGCAAAGAAAACATTTAGTGCCACTGTCACTTTTTCCTTCCAAAAGCTCTATTTATTGACCCATTATTTTTCTGCAGTTTTCATTCCTCTGTTATATTGATGGCATTTCCCATTTTTAAATATTTATGTGCTTTCTTCTCGGTTTCTTTTTCTCCCGCTTTTCTCTTCGTGTCCTACAGTTACTTATGTTTCTGCTCACAGGCTCCTCGGATTGCTGCACTGCTTTTCCCTGGACTCACAGTTACACCATGGCTTCTTTACTGGAATACTCCACGTATGGCTGAATGAAAAACCCCAACAGGATTTGTTGGATTTGGCAGATGAAAGTCAAACAAACCACATCTGGCATTGGTTTAGTACGCCAGTAGATTGCAAACTCATTCATACATTCACTTCAGGTATTTACTGACGTCAAAGGATACCTTTCTTTTTCCTCCTTCCTTACCCCTCTCCTTTCTCTTGTAAGACAAGAGCCCTATATACTCTATCTATCCTAAATCACTGCATGCTGAGCTCTGGACAATGTTGTTGGCAGCATCTCTCACATCTCATTTGGGTGGCTTTCTTGCTCATAATTCCAAATACATCTACATTGCTCCTGTTTAAGAAGGCTCAATGAGCAGAAGGCTGCTACCTTCCGTTCAGCCACCAGAGTGACAAAAAGGTGTCAGAACCTGACATGGAGCTGCTTAGAATTGTAGAATGATAAAATCATTAAGATTGGAAAGACCACTAAGGTCATTTAGTCCAACCAGCAACCCATGCCTGTGACCACTCTAGGCCATCTCTCTCAGTGCTACATCTCCATGTTTATTCAGCCCATGCCAATATTTTACCACTCTTGCTTAGAAGAAATTTTACACAATATCCATGAATCTCCTCTGGCACAACTTAAATCTATTGCCTCTTGTCCTATTGCTAGTTACCTAGGAGAAGAGGCCAATCCTTTTCTCTGTGAAAGGGAAACAAGGCATTTTCTGACTCTGGAAGCTGTTCAGATTTGAGCTTTTTCTGTCTTGTGTAGCTTCTCAGTGAAAATCTTAAAAAAATATCATTTAATGAGAAAAAGGGATTGATTAAATAAAGTTATTGTGGTAAAAATTCTGTAAAAAAGGATATTTGCAGAAAAAAAAGGAAAAGAACTATTTCAAGCTCAGTGAAATGAGCATGACTTTGCTCTATTTTGTAAAGCAAAGTATCTTATTTTCTATCGTTTCTAGAAGTATTCAGGAAGAATGCTGATGGGAGAAGAGATTTATCATGGAAAAGTGTTCTCTATGGCCAGAATATGGGTAGGCTTTCTTTCTGTCCACAAACTGGCAAAGTTGTCTGAGATGACGTGAGCCCAGCTGCCTGCAGCCTGTGGTGTATAACTACTGTAGAATTACCTGGCAGGTTCGTTATCAGTGTAAACTTATTGTGCAGATAAGTGTAGAAATAGCAGAAGTTGTGCCTGGGTTCAGGACCTTGGTGTTCCCACTGCTGGTTACTGCGTCCTGTACTTGTGAAATCTCCCACTGGCAACAGCATTTCCCATCAGTTCTCTCCACCTGTGGGAGAGCAGGTGTGACAAACCAGAGTGGGCTACTTACACCTACTGCCAGTTTTGGTATACTTATGGTGTTCTGTCATTTTGATTAGTGACAGAACTTTGAGATCCCACTGTGTACTGGAGCCCCACTGTGCTATATGCTGTGAAAGGACAAATCAAAAAGATAATCCTTGCCCTGAATAGTTTACCATTTTTTTTTTCTTTCTTTTTTCTTTTCCTTTGATAAAAATCCTTCCAAAGAATAGAATGAAGTAAGGGAAGAACAATCACCAGAGCAATGGTGAAGCTTGGGCTGATGGGATCAGGATGCAGGTCTGTGCAGCAGTAGCCATTCAAAAGCATGAGGGCAGGATTTCTTTAGTCAAGTTGTAGCTATAGATGTTGCACCAACAGAGATGTGAGAAGATATGGAACCAGATAAGATTATCACTGGGTGATTGTGTCATATTCTGTAAGATAAACTATGCAAAATGAATCTCCAAGTCCTTCATAAGCTGGTTATGTCAGAGGTGACTTCTCTTGGGTAGATGTTACACTCATGGCAAGCTGAACCAGTAATGTGGTCTGCAGTGATTAAGCAAGGGGTTTCTCGGGATGTTTGACAGAGTGGAGGACAGAGGAAATATCTTATTTAGACCTATAGGTGTTGAACTGACATTTGAAATGGAAGACTGGCCATGATTTCAGTCTGGACATTAAGAGACAGAACTGGCATACCCAGTAGATGTGGGAATGACGAGGAATGTGAATTCTGCTTGCAAAAGGAACCACTGAGAGATAGAATGAGAGAAGAGTGTGGGGCAAAAGGCAGAGCCTTGAAGCCAAAAAAGCTGAAGGAAGGGCAAAGAAGACCTCCCAGCTGAAGAGGTGGGGAAAACACATGAAGGGAAGAGAAGGGTGTGGTTGCTGGTGTTGGGTGTGATGGGCAGGCCATGATAAAGGAGGATGAGGAAGGTGGAGTCCTGCAGTCTGATACAGAACAGATCAGCACTCACTTGTTGGTAAATACCTTTGCTTACCTCTGGCCCTAGTGACGCCTGTACAACAAAAAGATGCAGTGTCCATGTCCTCAGTTCCCGCGTGTGAGGCAAAGAAGTATATTTACAGCTAGGTAGAATAAGCAGACATCAGGGAAAGCAGCGTCTGTGGTGGAGATGTGGGGCTGTGAAGGAAGGAGGAAAAGGAAGGAGGAAAAACAAGGTATTCCCAGCTACCTGGTGCTGGGAAGAGGGAGTGGTAGGAAGCTCTCCCAGAAGCTGAGAGCAGCAACAGTAATTGAAGGTGGAAATGGTGAGGTTCAGCAATGATGCTGAGGTTCTCAAATGCATGTGAAACAAAGAACATGAGGAAGATGATGGATAAGGCAATACTATCATTGACATGGGAACTGCTGAAGCCCACCAAGAGATCAAAAACATTGCTATGAGGCAGGAGAGGAAAGAAAAAAACCCAAAAGATAAGGGACGGGATCATGCCGGCACATCTCCATGCATTTGTGGACAGCAGCCCCTGGTTCCTGTGCTGTGACTAAAAATATCAATTTGCTATCTTCTCCAAGGAGGCTGTGCAACTCCAATTCTGGACAAAGATCTTGGCCAGAGGCAGAAGGCGCGTGGCTGATGTACAGCCAAAGGCTGTTTGCTATGATCTTGCTCTGTTAATTAACCACCTCTGCCCCAAAGCACACTTGTGAAACAGTCCATTTTCTAGCCGTTGTATATATTTTTAAACTTTCCACCAATTGCTACTTACACAGGCTTGGTGACATTTATATCCAGTTCTGTTTCTCTTCTCTGTTTCTTCAGATTTGGATTTACACTGCTGCTCCGTGTTGTGTGAGATGGGGAGAGACTTTATATAGCAGACAATGTTTGTTAAGAAAGGGAGAAAAAATGGAAAGTGAATGATTTGGTACAGCAACTCAATAAGCCATGACATATTTTACAAAAAAACAATCGGCAGTCATGTAGTATAACATCACACGCTGAGTAGGATTCGTGGCTGTGCATAAGTTAGAGCAGTACACTGACAGATAAAAAGATTAATGAAATCTCCCCTCCCTACTCACAGAAAAAAAATAGTTCTCGCAGATTCCCTCGTATCTTCAGTCATTGCCGAACTCCCCTTTTCCTTCTCCATGAACTCAAAAGCTGAGGTTGAGAAAGCTTAGAGGAATGTTGCCAACCTCCAGCTTCATATTTTCTGGCATCAACATGTAATTATCTCTGCAGGAATGTGGCAGGCAAATCTGTTGCTGTACAGTTTTTATACACAGAGGATGAAATTTCTTGTGCTGATTAGAAGGTGACACCTGAGGTGAGATGAGGAGGTTCACTGACTTTTAAAATAATTATCTGTGCATCAGCAGTAGCATGTAGGATGCTTAAGATAGGAAATAAAATCTAGCTCCTGGTGGCTACTTTGAGCCTTTGTCCTGGAACTGCAGGATGAGGAAGGAGCTTGTCCCAGGTAGCTCTGGGAGTCTCAGGGCTGGCACTTGCCTCCTGGTGAGGACAGGTTTTAGATGCCTGCAGGTGTATGGGGTGTGTGGGCCAGGTGGTGCTGAGCCAGCAAGGTGGGCACTGAGCTGGCCCAGAGGGTCTGGCTTTCCTCTGGCACTGCTTTCCACTTCCAGGCCACTATGATAACACGAGGGACAGTGATGGAAAGAGATGAAATATGAACATGGCACCTGTTGCTTTTCACTGGACAGGACCCAGCTGCTAGTTCCGCTGGGTGCCCCGAGTTGTTTAAACCCTGTCCTCCTTCACAGCTGCCCTGTTTGCAGCTCTATGGATTGGCAATTGATTTACTTCTGCTTTTTTTTCCAATGCAAGAATAAAAATTGGAGTATTGAGCAGATCACAGTTTCATATTTACAAGAGATAGACGTGCTGGCAGAAAGGAATAGCTACCCAGCCTCCACTGCCGTCCTTGAGCAGTGCCTTTTTGCCCCCACCCATCTCTCTCCCAGCCCAAGGTCTGTGCCATGCTGTATCACTGCGCAGATGGAAAGGCAGGGTGGGCTCTTCTGATCTTTAATGCACTTACCCAGAAGATCCTTGAGCAGTGCCTTTTTGCCCCCACCCATCTCTCTCCCAGCCCAGGGTCTGTGCCATGCTGTGTCACTGCACAGATGGAAAGGCAGGGTGGGCTCTTCTGATCTTTAATGCACTTACCCAGAAGATCCAGCTGATGAATGATCTTTTGGATACCACAAAGCAACATCTGCAGTGTGACACATGGTGTCAACATTGCTGGTGTCACACAGAGAAAAGTAGGTGCTCTTTGACAAACAAAACCCAAAAGAGGACAGAACTTCTGAAAGGGACTTTTGTCCAACTTTAGTTTTTGATGTTAAAATAATCCCTCTGGTTTATTTGGAAAGCTCTTCCCCCAGTAGACTTTATTTTCTTTTCCTTCTTGCAGGAAAAAAAAAAAAGGGAAATACAAATGTTAAAATATGGAATGATATATTTTCCCTCGTAGAACAAACCAGAACTGAATATTTTCAATCAATTCCCCTAACTCACAGAGAAGCAGAGACATGCACGGCTCTTTGCAATGAGAAGAGAGTGTAAAAACGCTTAGCAAGCTCTTGCCTAGACAAATATAAAGCCGTGAGCCCAAATTTTCCATCCGGGTGGGTCATGCTCTTATGCTGGTGTTGAGGTGGGCTGAATGCCAGAACCATTTCTCTTCTACCTGACTGGATCTTCTGCCCGTGCACAGCCTGTTGCTGTGAATCCCCACATCGCTCCCCAGTTTACTGCTCAAGCACAGGCTGTTTATATTGCATGCTGCCTGGGGAGGGTGCCTAGACACCAACCGCTGGTTTTGTATGAGTACATTGGGTAAACATCTTTCAGGACAGCATTGGGTGAACACCTGGCAGGCTTAGAGTATGCTGAGACTTGACAGGCTTCATGGTTTGCTAGTTCCCCTCTGCCTTGTGGTTATGTGTGCTGTCCATGACACTCTTGCCACTCTGGGGAGCCACAGGAGGTGGCCATCGCCAGGACAGTCAGTGCTGCCTGGTCCCCGCAATCTTCTTTCTGAGAAGTGCCTCCAGACCAACTGCAGTGTGCTGCCTATTGTAGCTGGCCCAAGCAACTCATTCTTGATCATTGTAGTCATTCTCAAGAGAAGTGGTACTGGGAGAAGGCCATGGGCTGGGTGAAAAGTCCCAATGGCTTGTGTTTGGTCTAAATATGAACTGGTCATTTGGTTTGCAAGACATGAGTGCCTCAGAACCTCTCCAGGTGACACACAAAGGTCAGAACAGGAGTAATGCAGAGTAATAAGAGTGGAAAAGACCCACAGCTGTAACTGTCTTGCGTAAGCCTCACTTTATGAGCCACATGATCTAAGAAGATTTTGATGGTGGATGTTGGGATTTTCTTGCCGTTTCTCTAAGGAGTTGCTTGAATAAATAGGCAGTGAGGAAGCTGTCCTTGAGGCAGGAGGTGACAGGACAGGTGGCACCAAACTGGAGTGGCCAGTAGCATGCAAATTTTCTCTTGGAGGAACAGCAAGGGAAGAGTAGATGAGGGATGGAGTCAGAGGTATGAGGAAGGGCAGTGACAGTACATAACAAGGGTTAGGACGTGGTATAGGAAAGGGAGAAAGGTGGTACATAAGATCCAGACCTGTAGAGGAGAAAGGAGAATTAAATTACCAGGAAAGGAAGGTATCCATTAGACTGGCTTATGTGTGTGGTGGCTTGGGGAAGGATTATGATTGTTCTATGGAGATGGGGATGAGGTGACAGTAACAGCCTAGAAAGTATTTGGCCCGGTATGAAATTGCAAGCTGTGTCCGTAAGTTTTAATCACTCTGGGAAACATCTGTCTGTGATTAGCATGTCTATGGCCAGAGCAGCTCCATTACCCATCCCTTCAGGGAGGGAGAGCCAGCTGGGTGGCCATGGGTGGCACAAAGGGAAAGGAAGGGATAATGGCTGAAGCTCATAACACAGAGCAAGGCCTCCCCCAGGACCTCCAGGCAACACTGTTGCTGGATGCTGTTGCCACTGCCACATCAGTGCCTGAAAGTCTTGCTCTTCTTACAGGTTTGTTCACCTACGTGGTCTGCAGTGAAAGGGTGACACAAGCAGCAGCAGCACATTGGTTGACCCCAGTGTGATCTGAGCAGGGCGCTTGGTGAATGCATGTAGTGGAAACCAGCAAATGGCTTCCATATGCTATTCATGTTCTTATTGTTCATTTGACAGGTGATACCTTTTTTCCACTGAAATGGTATCCCCTCGTCGTCGAGCTGTAGGTCTGTGAGGGGAAGATGTGGTCTGTTCCAGTTAATTCTGTAATTGCGATCTAACTGCTGACAGAAAGCATTTGGGAAGCTTCTTAAGCAATCCTAATGATTTTACATTGTGTACACCTAGAAGAGCACTCAGCCTTTCCAGCTCCATTGGTGCGTTAACATGTCATGTAATGAAACTATTCAGCTGAGATTAGAGGGAAGCTGGAGGAGCAGGCAGTGGGGGAATTGGTTAGATGCTTGGCTGTGTCTTCCTGACACTTGTATTACCAGGGTCACTGCAACAGGCGGAGTAGAGCATGAAATGAGTACATTGCTGTTAATTTGTTAAACAAAACAAGTTGATATTAAGCTGTCTAAAAGAGAATACATTTATCCAAAAAACAGCTGTTGCAACACCACCCACATATATACCTATACAGTGGTTTTTGCCCCAGGATCTCGAAGCACACCTTGCCTTAAACACTGCAGCTCTCAGTTTGCAGATGGGGGTCAGGATATTGGGTTTCAGTTGTCCCCTGCTGATCCACAACCTGAGAGCAACACTGGGTCTTGTGCAGGGTTTCTGTGCTGTTTCAGTGCTGAAACTCATTGGTCATACTACTTTGCTTGCTATATAAATGAGCAACAAATCATCTACCTAAAAAACACCCCTCTTGTTCAGTGATGTCAGTTCATTTCAGACAAGCATTAGCATTTATGCACAGCAGCCACCAAAGGTGCTTATAGATCATTAAATTGCAGTGGAATTAGATGGCAGTTTTTGCACCCCAGCAAAAGAAGCCTCCCCCACATCCCATTATGAATAGATTTCAAATGTTGAAGTTAAGTCAACAAAATTGCAATTGTTTTCTCTATAATCTTCCAGCCAAGGCAGGGAAGATTTACACAGACATTGCTTGGAGTATTTGAGAAAATGTTTGTTTGTGGTTTTCAATACAGGACTGCAAATTTCCAGCAGAGCTGTCCTGGGTTATTTCACAGTCCTATGCATTGGGAATTTGGCCACGATGGAGGAGGAGGGCAACCATCTGCAACCTCACAAATACTTCCGCTCCCATGAGTCTCTCCCAGTGGATTCAGGGGACCAAGCGTGTGAGCACCACTAAATACTCGCATGGATTTCAGCATTTTCTATGGAAAGTCTGGAAGGGAAAATTCATAGAGAATGGAGTGGTTTCTGTGAATAGAAGAAATTATCTTGCTTTTGTCCATTCATTCGTTCATTCTCTTCCTTCCTGCCTTTTCACACTCCTTCACTTCCTTTCCCTTCTTTCCCTCTCTTCTTCAATGCAGGTAAATGAAAATCTGTCACTTTGGAGTTCCTTTGTCCCTTCAGAAGGTTCTGAGCAGTGATTCCAAAATGGCCCTGTCTGCTCTTTCAGTCCATAGTTCATCACCCTAAATTATTGCTTCCTCGCTGCAACCCAGATACTGTGGATGCAATATTATGAGAAGAAATCAAGAAAATGGAAAAGGAACAAAAGGAAAGTTGGGAAACCATGAGGGTATAAAAATAAAATAAAATAATAATAATCCAGAAGTATCCTCAGTTCTCGTGCAGGTGCTCACTTGCACACCTTACACCCTGGCATAGTAGTTTGCATTGCTATGTGATGAACATACACAGAATTAAGCTATTCTCAGCACTGAGTGCCTGCTGTGGCATAACACCTTAAGCCATGAGACAATGGGCAGAATAACATGAAGACAGAACTAAGAAAGGCATTAGAGATGGAGTTTTGCAATTGCAAGCTCTAATCTGCCTTTAACTTTTGTCAAATTCAGCACTGGAAGTGGCAACCTAGCATCAGCTCCTCTCTGTACTCTGCAAAGTGCCACCAACTTCAGCACCAGGGGAGGGGCATGTGTGGAGCCATGAGGGGAGACAGGTAGAAAGCCAAACAGGCAAGAAAGAATCCTGGGAGCTGGAGTAATTGCATTAATACGTACAGGTCCGACTGCCTTCTCCTGCTCCCTTTGACGTGAGTAGAGAATTTTACTGCGACCTTCAAGAGAAACAGGATCAGGGTTGAGCAGATCAGGACAGGGTACAGAATGCTTGGAAATGTGATATGAATCCTGTTTGTTTCTGATACGCCTGTGCAAGGGTGTCTGAGTGATTAGATCAGAATAGAAGATTTTCGGGTCCCCTTGGCAAGAGAAATGAAACAGAGAAAGACATGGGGTTAGGAAATGTAGTGATTATCCATTCATCCTAACTATTCTGTTATGCGTATGGTGCTCAGATTAGTGTTGTGCTTTATATAAACTGGTTTTAGTTAGTTTTGATGCTTCAAATACTGACAGCAAAAAGGAATAAAGATAGTAACACACTGAAAGCCTTTTAAAAGCTTGCTCAGCTGTGAGAAAGAGGGGTTAAGTCCTTGAAGTCCTTGATCCAATAAAGCGTTTGAACATACACCCTTACTTTGAGCACGTGAGAGGGCCCTTTGATTTACACTCAGTAGTCCTGGGCCCCTGGCTAGGAAGCACAGCAGTGCACATGTTTGGCTTTCCGCTTCTGCAGTCCTGTGACTTTCCTAAGGAAACTCATGTGTTCAGCAGGGCCGGGCCAAAGGGGTTCTCTGGGAGGTGCTCAGCGCTGCATTGGGGCCTGGGCTGGAAGGAAAAATGTCTCTGCTCTGAGTCTCTGGCTCGGCCATCACTTCTTTTCTGGCTGTTGAACTCTGTTCAACTACTTGTAGCTTTGGGATAAACCATAACCATTGAGAGAGTTCCTTAGGAAAAAGAAACACAAATTTTCACTCAACATTTTGGCACTCACAGTTCTGGCCTTCAGCAGACATGGAAAAGAGAAGAGGTAGCCAAGAAGTTTAGAGTCTTGAAGGAAAAGATACTATAAAAGTGGTTTTAATCAGGCAGGGGTGTTTCAGGAAGCAGAGAGGAAACAACAATTTGGGTCTAATTCTGCTCCTTCTGGCAGAATACCGTCCCCTGCATGAGATCACTGGTGTGGCTCCTCTCCAAGCTGATAACAGCAGTGCCTGCCTTGTACGCCTTGTTCACATGCTCAGATGAACAAACTGCCAGATTTGGAGCCAGGAGGGAATTTCCCCTCAGGTCAGATGTGCCGACTTGGTTTACTCCTCCCCTTCTCCCTCAGAATCAGGGTGCTCCGCCAGCTGTCCTCCTGGGGCCATTTGTGGGAATAGCTTTCAGGCTTTTACTGCAGAACTGAAGCTCATAGTGGGATTTTGGGAAGATCCACAGGGTGGGGTGGGCCATCCTCCTGCGTTGCACCTCACAAGACATTGCCTGAGATGCCAGGGGCCTGGGCTCAGCAGTTTCCAAGATGTCCCCTTCCCACCATAGGTTTCTGATGTCTAATTAGGCCTAGATCTTAGTGGGGGGGAGTAAGACCTGCTACAGAGAGTAGCTGCTAGGTGTCTGAGAGTAAATAATACCATAGGAAGGGGTCAAGGTGAATACACAGCACATGTTTTGTTGAGTCTTTTTGACAACTGAAATATCTTCAGATTTGCTGCTCATGCACGAGCAGGGGAGCTCTCCTTTCAAAGTAAGAGCCAAGTATCTGCGCAGGGCATGTCACCACCTCTTTGGTGGGAGCTGAGAAGCGTGAGTGCTTTGAGCAACCCAGGTGGGGAAGACGTATCTGCCAGCAGGAGGAGGCAGGGATGCTAGGGATGGAGGACAGTGGAGCTGTCTGCAATCTCGTTTCCTTGGGCCTTGCCCAAGCCTCTGCAGTTTGTTTATACTAGAGTAATCCCAAGCACTTCACGTGACAACTCCCTGGCGATACATTTCAGAGGAGTTACATTGATTTACACTGCTGGAGGCCTTGGCCTATATTTTCCAAAGGATTTTCCAAAATTTTCTAATGAAAAATACCAGAGTGGTCTAATCAGCAGAGAGCTGGGTTACTACGGTCCCTGGGGTTGGATGTGCAGAGCCCCTCTTCCCCAGCCCCAGCCCCAGCCCCAGCCCCAGCATGATGAGTGTACAGACTAGGTCTGTGGGCACAGGGGTCACACCTGAGGGGTCTCACCCCATGAGAAAGGGGCGAGAACCTCTGATTAACCATCTGAGGCAAGTGACGGGTCAGCTGTGGGAGCACAGGTGAAGGCAATTCAGTTGAGCTCCCGGAAGGGGTGGAGCTTGACTCCACCTCTCCTAGATCCCATTTAAGGACTGACCACCACTAAGGCAGCATCTCTTTCTGGAGATTGCTCCTGTGTGGAGTTTTTGCAGTGAGCCTCAGCATTGGCAAGCATCTATCTTGACTGTGATCCTCGGCACTGGTGAGTCTTTCCTACATAACCTCTGGTTATCCATCTACTTTATCTTTGTATAAGTACAACTGTACACCTTGTATAATTTCAGCTATACACCCTGTCTGTGGTGCCCCCATTTGAAAAGCTCTGGTGAACCTCTTGGCAGGCACCAGATGTAAATGTCTTGATGTTAATTAACTCCTTCATCCTCCCTCACCACTCTTCGTCTTCCTGTCCAGGGCTTGCCATCTAGGCAGGAGAAATGTAGTTCTCTCCTTTCTGTGGAGAAGGGTTGCAGGAGTGGAGAAAGGCTGATGAATAGACAGAATATAATTTGAACCATACTGTTCATCAGGATTCTGAAGTCTGTCTAAAGGTATTGTTAATACCTTGACAAGGCTTGCTTATTTTTCTGTCTTCCTGTTACAGGATTGCAAAACTCTTTTCCAAATAGACTTATTTCTTTCCTATTACTAAAAGCAACAGAAGTAATTTATATGCACATTAGAGAAATTGGGGTCATATGAAGAGAAGAAACAGCCGTCCTCTCTTCTACCTGTATGTGAACTTCCTCTCCCTTCAGTATTCTTCCCCTGGGGCTCAGACACACAGTGAGGTTGCTGTGGATTCTGGGCCTGCTGTCATAACTTAAGAGCATGCGTGGACCCAAGAGGAGCCAAGATTTGCCTTGTTCAAGGCAAAAGCCCTCCCTTTTTACTTTGCTATCTGGGAAAGGCTGAAATGCTGAGTTAGGAGTATTACTTGCCTATGTGCAGTGAGGTTCATCTTAAAACTTAAAATTCACTCCACTCCCTTGTCCTTGAAGACAGATTCCCAGGGGGTTTTGTTGACTAACTCCCTGAAGAGCTGGAAGTTGGCTTTCGTGAAATTTAGCATCCTGATTTACTCTTTGCCTGTCTGATATCCCTCAAGAGTGATCCCTCAACACTATTGTATGGTCACTGCAGCCCAGGCAGTCTCCAATGCTGATGTCACCAATCAGTTCACTCATGTTGGTAGGCTACAGGTCCAGCACTGCATATTCCTGATGGAGTTGTCTATTACCTGCCTCAAGAATTTATTCTCAATATGTTCCAGGAGCCTCCTGGATTGCCTATCACCATGCTACTTTTCCAGCAAATGTGAGAGTGATTGGATTCTCCCAGCAGGACGAGAGCCTGCAATCGTGACACCTCCTGCAGCTGGCAAAAGAAGGCTTCATCAACAGGCTCCACTTGATCAGCAACCTGTATTAGACACAAACCACAAGTCTCACTTTGTTGCCTCAATCTCTGACTCTTACCCTTCAGACTCACAACCGTTCTTCAGGGGCAGCTCTTTACCCTCTATTCCTTTCTTGACACAAAGGGCAACTGACATAGAGATGTACAGCTACTTCAGATGGGCAGCCAACCTTGTTGCTTTCTTGGAGCAACTTTCTTTGAAGTACTTCCTTTGAAGTATTTCCCTTGAGTTTCTTGGTTGCCTTTTCCTATTGCCTCAGAGATCCCAGGCTCATTGTCCTAAGATTTCTCAGGGCAGTGGGTTGAAGGCCTGTACTAGCACTGTGTCCCTCTAACCTAGCTATGCTGGTTAAACACACCTTTTAATGGGCAGGCTCTCTAGAGACCCCCTGCTTCCTTCAAACCTAGTTTAAAGCCCTGCCTATGAGCCCTGCTAGCATTTTCCTGGGCCTGAACAAAGCCCACAAGTCAAGAACAGCATATTCCTGAAGCGGAAGCTCACTCAAAAACTGCCTCTGTATCTCTGTTCTGTATTCTCATCTTTTGTCTGAACCAGATAGTGATTCACCAGCAGATCTGAGGTCTGGTGTTGGCTCCTGCAGACCACAACCAGGGGCATGAACCTACAGGCCCTGTGTGGTGGCCCGGGGCTCTGCTCACCACTTGCACTGTGTCCATGTGGTGGGAGAAGGGTCAGACTTGACTGAAGAGAAATTCCTGAGGTGAAAGGAGTGCCCAGGGAAGGGATTTGTCAGGCTGGAGCAGAAGTTAACAACAGACGCTGTACCTAATGTGGGTGGGAGGATTTTCTATCTGAGGTTGGCAAGGGTACGCTAATGAGTATCATCAGAATTAGGTAACAGCGCGCTTCCATGTAGGGTTGCCTAACTCTCTTGCTGTGCTTTCAAGCTGAACATATGTTTTCAATTATTAACATGATTAATGGGAATGAGGTGACTTGAATCCCAATGAGCTCTATCTTGCCATCACACGCAAAGCCAGCAATATGGTAACAGTTACGCAGTATGGAAATGTGTAATTTTTTCATTGGAAGGGGTCTTCAGAGTTCTGGGTGCCTACCTCTTAGCAATTTAGAAATTCCCTATTAAAGCCACTTGCTGTATAAATCCCTGGGCAGCTCTTTGGTACCGTGACCTGCTCACAACCAATGCCTTGATGGCTCCCACCTCTGCCTCTCCAGGAGCACAGGATAAGGAAATGGCTGTGTAGGAGCAAGTTCACACAGCACTGTCGCAGCCTGGTGTGGTTTTTGGTCCCCTCAGAAGGACTGGGAGACATGAAACCATCTTTCATCGTCATCTGGGACAGCCTCTAGGATTCATAAACCTCTGGTTTAGATAAGACTCTCCCACCATTTTGTGTGGGCTCTAAACCACTCTGTCTGCTCTTGATGGGCAAGTGTTGCAAGATGTACATCAGTTTCACTATACCCTGTGTCTTTGCAAAGGGAATAAATAAGGTTTGGAATGGGGAACAAAAAGAAAACAGACTTGGAAATTCTTGTATTGCTTAATACCTCTTCAGCTGCAAAACTAAGAAGTCGTCATTGTACTTGGACCATTTTTCTCCCTCCAGTTAAGTCCTGGTCTAATTCTTTCTGACATAAATATGTACTTCAGTCACCCTAAGTAAGAAATTCTCTCTGGAAGGAAGTCATTCAACTTCTGCTTCTTACAAGCAGAAAAATATTGGGTATAAGAAGTGTTGTACAGGATGAGTGTGTTTGCTGAATGCCCAAGCCAGAAATAAACAGAGAGACACTGTTCAGAATGACAGAACAAAGCTGAGTTGTGAGTGCTGGAATTGATAAAACCAGCAGTCCCAGTGTCTCGTGTCTGGAGGTTGAGTAGAACCTCAAACTTCCCTCAGATTGCTAGAGTTTTAAATTTGCTTTATCTTGCAGATTCTATTGGTTAAGATGAGGGTAAATTCATATTGTAGCTTTTACATCAGGCATGATACATGTTAGGGCTTTCTCCTGTCTGGAGGCCTATTTTCAGGGATTCTGTAAGAAACACATTATCTCCAGGTGTGGTTGAAGCTGTTAAAAAGGTTCGGAATTTCAAGGAGAGTAAGCAGGCGGGATGAAGGATGATTTCATAAATCATAATTTCCATGGGAAATGTGACTAAATATTGCTATACAGTGCAAGCACAGATGGTTTTTGCAGTACCAGCAGCATATGCACATGTGTATGTGCAGATATACAGCATCAGTTACCATCAAGAAGCTGAGTGACTGAATCTTCTTTTCAATTTTGAAATATTCTCTCTCTATATGTACATATGGGTATACGCACACACGTATAAATGATATATCCTTGTCTGTCTCTATGCATACGTGTATGTATGTGTGCATTTTTCAATCAGAGCACTCTATATATTTAGACAGAGTGCATAGAATTGTCAAAGTTGGCTGGTGTGTGATCATTTGTCCCACTGTGATTTGGATATGGGCTTGTTCTTTTCCGATTAATCAAATAGGTTGCATATAAGGACTCTTAAATTTAACAAAAGAGGAGTGTGTACATGCTAGAGCATGTGAGTTTGTGTGTAACAGGCAATGAGTGGCCATACAAAGGTTGCAGGAATTTACATGGGAGACAGTGACATAAGGAAAAGCAATAAGGCCATCCCAGGTGAGCACATATGGCCACAGCATTGACCACAGTCTGAATACCTGTATGCTAAGGGAAACTCCGCAGTAACCGGTACATTTTCTGTCCTTCTGTGAGTAAATTTCACTGTTAGCAAGCCCAAAAACTGTGGTTAGGGGAATGATCTGAGTGCTTACGGATGGAATTTCCATGTGTGACTGTAGCTGGGATAATACAAATAAAAACTTGCCTAACAATAACCTGTAAGTTCCCAAACTGTAAAATACTTAAAATTGAATCTGCACTCACTGCTGCTGTGCTTGGGCAAGCTGATATGGAGGAGTCAGTAGCGACACTGGTTTAGCAATGGCACATTAGCAGGGAATGCACTCCCTGCCACCATTGATCAGTGTGTGCAATCACACAGACGTTACTGTCAAACAGTACCAATTTTTGATAATTGCCAAGCACGGTGAGAGGCAGAAACACCCTATATTCCATTACCCACCCTCTGGGACATCCAGTTTTGCTGAGGAAGGGATTTTTGAAAACTATTTTTAAGGTCAATTGGAGCCTGAAGAGATTCCTGTTTTCTGAAGCTGCATAACGCACAGCATCTGCGAAAGGCGAGGTGGGGGATCTGCTCCTGCGCTGCAGTGTGGGCAGGGGAGGCTCTGCAGAAGAGAAGAGGCAGAGACCCCCACGTGCTGGAGCCAGCTCTCTGCGTAACCAAGGTGCAGCGCTGGGGCAGTGCCCTTACCTACCACAAGCACTTCTGCCCGCGTTTGTGCTGGGTGCAGTGAATTTTAAGCAGTCAGACACTGTTAAACAAGAAAACTTCACTCCAGTTGTTGTTTTTATTTATTTCTTATTATTTATTTTTTTTATTAATTGTTGTACTTCCAGTAGATTTCACTTTGTAGGCAGTACTTGAACATCCCAATTTGAAAGATTTAGGCCTTTTATAACTCAGTGTAGACCCTGTACCCTCATTTCAGTAAGGAGCGTTTTGATGAATCCCCACACAGACTGAACATAAAAAAAGAAAAGCATTAAAAAGACCTCACATTTACTTCTGAAGGGACCATGCAGATATGGCTAAAATTAGAGATATATTGATAGCAGTGTAAAACTGGCAGTTCTGTGTTTGTTTTTAGAGATAGAACAGCACTGAGAATGTGGCATTTATTATGTCTGCACTGCCGTTTGTGTGGGTCAAAAATAGCCAGCTCAGACAGATGAAAGCAGTACTGGGTGTTGGAAGGTGGTACAAAAATCATAGCTTTGCTGTTGAAAACTGTGTATTTAGAACACTGCAGTGGGAGATCTGTGTCATATTTTTTTTAAGCGCATTAAATTTCAATGTTTGTTTGAGAGGTTCATTTGGAGAATGCCCCAAAAACCACTGGCTGCTCATCATGGCCAGGATGGCAAGCATTTGGCACCCATCCCCAGAGCCCCCAGTTTTGAGTTACAAACCTCTGTGGGTGCTAGTATAACAAGGTGCAGTTTTTTGAACAGTAAGTTTTCACTCAGTAAATCATGGAACGTGTGGAAGAGAACCAAACTATTCCTGAATTTCAGTCAAATCCATCCATCAAATCCAAAGATTTCAAAATAGTTTGTGTTCCTAGTTTGAAGTTGAATGTTTTGTTTGGGGAATCCCATGGAAACCTTTATTATTATTATTATTACTACTACTACTAAAGGCTAACATAATTTGAGATGAAAACAAAATATTTTATTTCAAGTTAAGCAAAACATTTCTGGGGATGATATTTGTTTCAAAAAAGTTCTGATTCATTCTGGTTCACTTAGATCTGACCTCAGATTGTGTACAACACTGAAAAACCGGGCAGAGCAAGCACACATCTTCTTTCAGCTCTGTGTTTCCCCAGTTTGCATAGCCCTCTGCAAATCCTGACACAGCTGGGGCAGCTGTGGCATACCCTACAAGCAGGACTCACCTCTGATGGGTGGGTTTTGTCTGACACCTGTTCTGCTAGTGCACAGCCTGTTTGGAAAGAGCCTGTGGTCTTCCTACAGGAGATCCTAAGTTCACTCTCTTGCCCAAATGTTGGCCTAGGAGCTGTTGTCACCTAGTGGAAACAGTTTTTGGGATCCTTGTCGTCTGGTCATCCAGGCAGTGGCATTTACTTGAGCATGGCAGGAAAGTTGGGAATCATCCAAAGGAAATTCTGTGTTGGAAGCAGTGGGGGGAAACATTACTCTCTGCAGAGAGATGGAAGACAAGACCCAATAGCAAGTGCTTTTCCAAGAGATGACTTTTGCACTTTCTTTCCTTCCTGCATTTGCTTAGCTTGGAGAAGAGAAAGCTATGGACAAACCTCATTGTGGCCTTCCAGTGCTTGAAGGGAGCCTACAAGCAGGAGGGTGACCAACTTTTTACGTGATCTGATTGTGATAAGACAATGGAGAATGGCTTTAAACTAAAAAAGGAGCAATTCAGATTAGATTTGAGGCAGACATTCTTTACTCAGAGGATGATGAGGCCCTGACACAGGCTGCCCAGAGAAGCTGTGGATGCCCTGTTCCTGGAGGCATTCATCACCAGACTGGATGGGGCCCTGGGCAGCCTGTGCTGGTGGGTGGTATCCCTGCCCATGGCAGGTGGTGGGGGCTGGGTGTGCTTTAAGGTCCCTTACAGCACAAAGCGTTCTGTGATTTTATGATTCTACCAGTCCTATGATTCTATCATTCTATGATTTTTTGCTCTGTCACATGCAGAATAAAGTTCTCCAACTGAGTCATGGAAGCACTACTTTGTCCTCTGCAAATCTCACTTCAGTTATGAAGCGCAGTCAACTGTTCTGAGTAAATATTTATTAGACGCTAATAACATGGTTCAGTATTTCTTAAGTGTATCCTCTAAAGAATAAAACCGTACAGAGACCTGGCCAACACTGAAGTGTCTTATCATTTCCAGTCCTCTTTGTCTCTCCGTTCTTTCAGTACAGGTTTTCTACTGGTGCTTGATGATATCCCCTAAACCTAGTTTAAATGCATTTGATCTAGAGACATTTGTCTATGTGATTCCTGTCTTGCTATAGTATTAATAACAACAAGACAATATTTTATTATCACAGCAGCAGGGATGATATGGCCCTGTATTTTCATCCTGATCCCAGCTGGATTCTGTGGGAAATCACCCTTACCCACAGCAGGAGCAAGTCTGAGTCTATTACAGTTGCAAGTCATTGGTACTGTCCTTTGGGAATTCCTGGCTGGCTGTGAGCAGAGATCTGCTGCCTTACTGTCTGCAGGGATGTCCTGTGTCTTATGCCACCCTGATCATAGCTGGAGGCCAGCAGCCAAGCCTGAGGATGGCTGCTTACCTGTTCTAATGCAGCAATACTTCTAGTTATGCTAGGTTGGCACTGGCTCTTCAATGCCTACCTGAAGTAGACAAGATGTCTACTGGTGTCCAGTAGATCCCAATACATGATACTGATTTGCAGTGTGAGGCTGTGCAATAAGACCTGGACAGACTGAAGAGCTGGGCACAGAGGAGCTTGTTGAGATTTAACAAGAGCAAATGTAGAGTCTTGTACATGGAAGGAAAAACATCAGTACAGGTTAGGGGAGCACCTGCTGGAGATGAGCTCTGCAGGGAAGGACTTGGATGTTCTGGTGGACAATAGGTTAGGCATGAGCCAGCAGTATGCCTTTGTGGCCAAGAAGGCCAGTGGTATCGTGGAGTGCATTACCAAGAGTTCTGGGCCCCCCAGTTCAAAAAAGACAGAGATCTCCTAGAAGGAGTCCAGCAGAGGGCCACAAAGATGATAAAAGCTCTGGAGCACCTCTTGTATGAGGAAAGGCTGAGTGACCTGGGTGTATGGTAACTGTTGAGTCACATCCTGAACCACTGATTGAGCACCTGGGGAAAGGACCCGGTCAGCCCTGGGAGCACAGGTGAAGGCAATTCAGCTGGTGACTGGAAGGGGTGGAGCCTGGCTGCACCTCTCCTAGACCTTATTTCAGGGCTGACTGCTACTTCTTGGTGAAGCTTTCCTCTGTGAACTTGCAACCTTCTGATAAGGGTGAGCAATTTTCTTCCATTCGTTTACAGCACCTTTCTATGGTGTTGGTCCTTCTATCACCACACCTTTGTTGTAATGCCTTTACCTTTGTGTTGATCTGTCTAATTGCTACACCTGGGTCTGTTCAGCCTGGGGAAAAGAAAACGAAGTGGGAGTATGGTTAATATTTATAAATATTTAAAGAGGGGTGGGAGGCAAGAGGAGGAGGCGGCCAGGCTTTTGTTGGCACTGTGTAGCAATGGGACAAGGAGCAGTGGCCTAAAACCTGAACATAGGAAGTTCTATGCAAACATGAATAAGAACTTCTTCATGATAAGGGTGATAGAACACTGGTATAGGCTGCCTGGAGACGTTGTGGAGTCTCCTTCTATGGAGATATTCAAGACCCATCTGGATACCTACCTGTGTGGCTTATTGTAGAAGACTCACTTTAACAGGGGGACTGGACTCAATGATCTCAAGGCCTCTTCCAACCCTGGTGGATTTGTGATTCTGTGTAGCTGATACCAGCTTGCTCCAACTGGAGCTCGCCTGCTTGGCCTGGATTATTTATCTCACCTATTAAACATTTTATTAATATGATTTTGTCTTGTGATTTGCATTCACTTTCAAAAGAGAAGTACCAATCCATACAAAAATCTCCTATGTCAGTATCCTGTGTCTAGAAATCCCTTGCTTCACTGCAGCACTTTGTAAAAAAAACAGAGTAGAAAGGATAATTTCTGAGATAGATGTTGTTCTATCAAGGCCTTTGCACCTTCTTACGCATCCAGCCTTTTTATTTTCCCCCAGTCCTCTCTCACAAATAACAAGCAATGCACTGTAAGCAATCCTGTCAGATCATCAAGATGCAAAGGTTAGGCTGTATGTTAAGGGAAGAATTCAGATATCTTTAATGCTTCACTCATTATCTCTAGGACATCTTCTGTTTGGCTCACAGACCTGCACTGTAATCTGCTTGATGACTTATTGACTATTTGACCCATCGCAATCTCAAATTATTGTTTTTACTGACTTAGAATTATAGGTATAAAGTAACGGTTGCCTTAATATAAGCCTACAATGGAAGTGTATTTCACTGTGCTGAAGGCAAAGAGTTGTATCTAAGGGAATCTTGTACACAAGTCATTTCCATGTATCCTTCTGGTTATTCTTCAGATTTTGTTATCATCATTTATTTATTGAGCACAGCCAACATGCAGTTTCCTACACTGTGTAGGAACAGCGTACAGCGCTTGACTCTCTGCCAAATTAAACTAGAGTGTTGTGCTCTGGTGAGTTTGGATATCACTCCCTTATCTTCAGAGCTTACCATCAAAGGGTTTCACACAGCTGTATTAAGTACCAACCTTGTCTTTGTTTCATGTGCTAGTTCTGCATTCAAATACCTTTGGGGATCTGGCCCTGCTGAGAAACTGGGACTTAAATCAGCATCAGTGGAAGCTCCAGGACTTCATTCCTAAACCACACTGGCCTGGTTTTCCTGTTATTTTCTCTTTCATGTTTTTTTTTTTTTTTTAATCCCCTTTCTTGTGTGTTGTCATTTAATTCTCATAAGATACACAAGGCTTCTCTTATTCTTATGAACACAAAAGCAAAATCCTCGTGGGCATGATTATCACACAATCAGAGCTTTTGGAGATGAGATCTGTTACCAAAAAAATCAATCTTCATTATTCTCTTCCTGCCTGGAACCCCTGAACATTGCTCACTGGGCTATGGATGGTCCTGGTCTGCCTTGGTGTGGGTTGTTTCTTCACAAGCTCTGTGGGGAGCATCCATAAGTCCATGAGACCAATGCACTGTACTCCCAGGCATCTCTAGACAAGGATGTGCTGTGTCATCAGTGAGCTGGTAAAAAGGTGCATTGGGGAAGAAGTGCACTCCCTCTGCCATCATTTTCAGGCAGGATCATTTCTCCTGGGTGCATTCCACTTGGACTGCATTCCAGCTGGGCTTATTCATTACTAGGAGTGTTCTGGAGCAAGATGTGATGGGATAGAGTGTGGGTATCTAAAAGCTACTGTGATCCAATCATTACTGTGGGATCCACGCTGCTTTTGTTCGTTACTTTACTACGTAATTATGGCTCATTTGGGCCTTGTGCAGCTGTTGCAGCATGAAAGTGAACTACCATTAAGCCCCCATGCATTTATTAGGATCCTAGGCGGATCTTGCAGTCCGTACTACGCCCTTCAGAGCTCTGGTCCCACTGTTAAAACTGAGCTGACTGAAGTCTGGGTGTCAGGTCAGCTGCAGCTGTGGTATGCCCATAGCTGGAGGGAAACTTCTTCCAGCTGCAGGGATGTGAGCCAAATCTGGGAGCTGATGGGAAATGTAAGGGCTTCTGTGAGGACAACAGCCAAAAGCAGTAAATATTTAAGTAAATAAATAAGTAAATGGCTGAGGAAATGTATCCCTGGGTGTAGTAAGTAAAGGAAGTGGAAGGAAGGATAGAATTAGAGAACAGGGCTAGAAGAGAAGCGAAAGAGACTGAAAAAAATGAAATTTATTGAGTTCATCTTTCTTAAGAGAAGCTGAGAGGGGAAATTAGGGAATGAGAAGAAAGAAGCTAGGGAGAAAAAAGAGCTGTGGAAGGAAGGAGAAAAAAAGATACTGAAGGATGTTAAAAATGTTAACATTTTTTGGGGTGGCTTGAGCTCACTTGTGTGCATGTGTGCAGTGACTTCTCACTGATGTCTCAGTAGCTTGTTAGGAGCAAGTTAGAGTTTCAGGAGCCTTTCATTTTTCAAATTTAAAGTCTTTTTTGAACTAAAATATCTGGTGAAAATACAAGCAATCGCCCTTTTTTTTTTTCCTTTATTTATTTATTTATTTTTTTAATTTCCAAGAAAAAGAATCACAGTGGTAAAGCTTCTACATCTTATTTTATTACCTCTTCACACTGGTTTGGCTGTCTGTGGGGGCAGAGGGAGGATATTCTCCAGCCATAACAGAAGCTCTGCAGGGTGATGCATGCAGCTCTCCTGTCTGTTTACCTGAGCTGGCTGCGCTCCCAAGGCTGCTATCCAGCTTTATGCTCTGTGCTAATTGCATTGCTGGGGTTTTTAGGGCTGTGAACAAAATCGTTTGTAAAAGCTACCGTGAAGCTGGGCAGATCAGCCTGCATGGTGCTCCTTCTTCCTTCAGCTGGACTGCTTCTCATAATTTAAAGTTTTCTCACATGCAGTGATGCTGCACCACAGGCTACGGCACATGGCAGAGTACATCCAGGCAGCAGCTCATGCTCATGCAGCACCTGCACTGCATCCAACATGTCAGGCTCTGAGGCTGCAGCATTTCAGGGGCTCAGGCTTTGCATTCATTGGGGTGGAGATTGGGGCCTGAGAGTCTCCATAGGCAGCTGAGCCCTGAATAAACCTTCTCTGCTTTCCACTTTCAGGATGATCTGCAGGCTATTACAGGTGGAGTTCCAGCTCGGAACAATATCTGAGAGTGTCTGGAAAGGAGTTAGGTGTGATCGCTCAATTGTAGCTATGCCACATAGCTGGTAGGACATGCAGTGCACTGGGGAGAGAAGGGGGAATGCAAGCCCCCACAGTTCTCATTGCTGGCAAACCCATGTATGCAAGCAAAGAGCAGAGCAAGATGATGGGAGTGCTTGCTTCTTGTTCACCTAGAGCATGAGAAAGGAAAGGCGTCTGATTCCACATTCATAACTTCTGGAGAATTCAAGAGATAGAAGAGCACCTGCAGCTGAGCTTCAGCTGTATGCAGCTGCAAATAAAAGCAACTGGATGGAGCTGTTTATAAGACAAGTTTGAGAAAGCTGAGATGCTGGATGAGTGCACTGAGCCCATGTCCCTGCTCCAGGGGGGATCAAATACACCTTTAGTACTGCCAGATCTACTCCTAAAGTCCTCCACTAGCAGGGAGTCCCTAGCCTCTTGACTTCCAGAAGATTTTTACTTGATGCTATATTTCCTAGGTAGGGTTGTTTTCAGGTCTGAAAATCCAATGAGCTGAGTAGTTCCCAAGGATTATTAGGCAGCCTTGGATTTTCTGCCAATATCTGACTTAAATCTGTTATTCTGTAGGATCTAGTTGATTCTTTCCTGAAAACTAGGCTAAGGGAGTAAGTGGTTGTCCCCACTTGAACAGTTTTTCACTTACTGGTAAATTATTATCCAGCATCCCTTTAGAGTTTCTGGAAGAATCAACCTAATTATCTGAGCTATTTCTGATTGATCACATTCTCTAAATCTCTTATATTCTTGTTTCTCTTTTTCAAGCTGTGCAGAACTAGATCCAGTTCTCCAGCTGTGTGAGGACCAGTGCCCTGCAGAGCTGAATAATCCTGTTGCGTATGATGCTCATGTAATAATACATCAGTATGAGATTTGTCTTTCAGGAGGTTTTTCTGCTTTGCTCATATTTGCTTTGAGTCCTACCTGTAGCTCTCACATCCTTTTATTTTGCAGTCTTTTCACCTCTTCCGTGATTCTGCATTTTGTATTTGTACATTTGATCTTTCATTTTATGTGTGCAGTGCTTTGTACAGGTTGTTACTGAATCCCATCTTGCTCATTTTGGACTATTTCTCTAATGTCTTGAGATCATTCTGAATTCTGATCCCATCTCCTGAAGTGCTTGCATCCACTCCCACCTTCATGTCATCCACAAATTTTATAAGTGCACTCTCCACTCCATCATCTCTGAAGACGGCGAGAAGATATTGAGCTAGGTAATAAAGCATCCTTTTTTAAATCTCGCTAAGATAAATAGTGAGTTAAGCTCTGATAAAGAACACTTGAGGGTAAAAAAGCTGTAAGTATATCTTAGTTCTATGACTTCTAATCCCTGCTTGTGTGGATAGTTCACAGGTGCTGCATCCATGAGCAGAGACTGGAAAAACAATCCTAATTTTTGTGAGAGGCTTTCTTCCCTTTCTAGCCAAAGTGCAAGTGAAAAGGAATGCTGATAAACAAAAGCATTAAAGGAGCCATATTGTACAGCACAAGGCAGTCCTAGAAAGAAGTTTAGTATTCTGGGAATATATGGCACTAAAGTACTTGTCAGTGTTGGAGTATTTTGACACATAAGTGGGACACATCTGAAACCTTATCTTTGCCCTCCACTGCCTAGTGCAAAGAATTGGCACAGTGACAGAATTCATCTTGCTCAGAAGTCAAGATGCTACAAGAGCCATCTTTAGAAGAAGGGGGAAAAAAAAGGAAAAAAAAGACAGAAGTATCGCCTTTTTTTGAGTCTTGCAGCCCTGGGTTGGCAATTGCGGCATCTATACTTGTGACAAGCCTGAGAGATTTTGCCTCAACTCAAAAAATGTACAATTTGTGACCTTGCTCTCTGGGGAAATGTCAAGAAGCACTGAATGAAGAGGATACTTTCATTAGCCTTTGGGACATCGCCAGTGCTCCTGAACTGTTGTCAGCTTTGCCACTGCTCATAAGATTTTCCCATCTGTGTAATCAGTTGTCAAGATGTATCTTTTTGCTTCCAGAAGGTATTAATTCTGCCTATACCTGATTGCTATTTTTCCTGTGTGGGGTTGTTTTCATGACTGAAATTCCAGAGGAAATAATGAGCTGAAAATACAATAAATTCCAGTTGCATCTGTTTTGTTATTGTTAATGGTAATGCTGTTTTTTCTATTGGTCCTAGTGAAATTAGTGGTTCTGAATGGTACTGTATTAGCAGCCTCTATACCAACGTCTTTTCAGTAGAGCAGATACAGGATCTGTGTAGGCTTTATCAAAGGTCTCAGCAAGACTGAGGGCAGAATACACCCTTGGTTGTATCCTTGCAACAACTAACAGTGAAGGAGGCTATTACAAGTGCAAACATTGTTCATAACGTGCTATAGGCTCTGATCCACCACAAATGGCCTAACAGAAAGCCCATTTCACAGCTCTCGCAGCAGCAGGATGGGAGTCCGTTTGTGGCTGGAGCTCTGAGTGCTTCATGCGGAAGTCAAAGGAAAGTCTTGGCAGGGAGACTTAGATGAGATGGTGGTGACAGGTTGCACAGTGTGAAGAGGCCTTGACCCAGCTAAGCGATTTATTCAGACTTGTCTCAGCTCTTGGTAATGTCACTTTCCACAGGGAGTTTAAAATAGAAGCACAACTGTAGTAGGCTATCTTACATTGGAGTGGTCTCTCTATGAAGAGTTCATTCCTCTGGGATCAACACAATTCTAGAAGAAGAAACTCCTGCATGTGATGAATCTCAGTGCAGACCTCTTATGCCTGTGTAAATGTGAGCCCTTTTATTTTGCATTTCTTTGGCTGTCAGAAGTGTATTGACTTCTCTCAGACATTTATTAGGTACTGCCTCAAGTTCTCACTAGGGCACTGCTTCCTTGGCTGGGACAGTGGGCCAGAGGAGTCAGAGAATCACAGAGGATCATAGAGTGGTTAAGGTTGCAAGGGACCCCTGTTGGTGATCTGGTCCAACTGTTTGAGCAGGGATACTCAGAGCAGGCTGCCCAGACTGAAGTCCAGGTGGCTTTTGAAGATCTCCGTGGAGGTGACTCCACAGCTTCTCTCTCCCTAGCAACTTGTGCCAGTGCTCTGTCACCCGCATGCTAAAGAATCTTGTCAGGACTTCTGGCATTTTATTTCAAGCCTTCTTTTCTGTGCAGTATCTTTGTACAATTTTTCAAGAACTGAAAGAATGACGTGTGCAGACTGACCCCGACGGGCATTTGAGATCTGAATGTCCATGTCTTCCAAATGCAGACATCTTTCCCCTCTCTCTCATTGCCAGCAATTATATGAGCTCATTGCTGATCAAATCCAGCAAGTAAAGTACCAGTGGGATTCTGAACTAATTTGGTGTCCTGTCAAATTCTTTGATATAGCTATACAACAGCTCAATGTTTTAGTGAGTAGAGTTAAAAAAACAAAACAAAACCAAACAACAACCTGCTTTCCTCTCCTGGGTGTATTGGGCCTGCTGATGTTTTCTTGGCTTTTAGAACAGAAGATCTAACTAAAATAATAACCACATGAACTACCTCATTTTTTCCTATTTATTGTTACTCAAGCACATGGCATGCCAACCTAGCCAAGAAAGCAGTGTAGACAAACTGAGAGCAAGCAAGCACTATGGAGAAGCCAGCTCAGAGCATCATGATCCAACCTAGGGAAACTCCAGCTGCTGGGTTAATTATTGTTATTTAGTCACATGCCGGAAATCATGTGATTAATTGCAGTGAGAAAATGCACTGCCCTTCATTGACTTTAAAAGAATTCTGCCTGCCAAGAAGAAAGATGAAATCTGTGAAGTTAATAAGCTGAAACATTAATAAGGAAGAGAGAGATAAAAGTTGATAGTGGTTCTGCAGCAGGTGAGGCTTCCCAATTGCATCCAGCCCTGCCAAGGTCCCATTAGAGAGCAGGAAAACCCTGGCACCCAAGCACAGGGGATATTGTTTTTGTTCTGGCTGAAGTCCTCTAGCAGTGCCTTGACAGAGCTTTGTGGAAGTGTGGGAGTGCAGGGAGTTATTTCTGAAGCAGAGGGTTTGTCTGTGGTGTGTAGATGTGTTCCTGGCTAGTGTGCTGTGATGTGAGTTTCTTCCTGATGGGATCTTTGCCTTCAGGTGTGGCAGTGCACACAGTTTCCTGCTGCCAGCTGCTCTGCTTTCTTGTCAGCAGGAGCCCCAGTCTGACCTGCTCTGGGGCACGTAGCAAGCATGATGCTGAAAGGGCAGATGAGTCAGATCATGGTTTGAGTAAGGTGCTGCTCAGTTTGGCAGAGGTTCTGCTGTTTAGAGGTAGAGTTTCAACTATGCTTCATGTGGCACACAGCTGCCAAGGTCAATATTGCATGTGTGCATTTGTCTCTGCTCTGTCCCACTGCACCTCTGCAGGCACACCAGTGTCCCTAGGCAAGTATCTAGTGAGCTCTTCTGTAGCAAGGACACATAGAATTTCTGGTTTTATACTGTGTGATGCAGCTAGAGATGTTTGTTCCTGTAACATTATCCTGGGACATTCATACAGAAGGGATCACTCAGACAAGACAATTGAGAAGTAAATATTCAGTAGAAATGCTGCTTACAAAGCTGGGAAATCAGAAACAGCGGTTTTCTTGTTCAGCATCACAGCATTCCCTATTCCCAGCATTGCAGAAGAGAGCACTTCCTAGGTTGTGGGATTTTCTCCTTCATCGGTGATGGTGAAAGGCTGCAGTGTGTAGGCATGTCTCTCGTGATGGGCTGTCCTAACACAGTCAGGATATGTTAGCATGTGCCCAAGAAGAGGGCATGTCCTCTCTTTTCTGATGCTCTCACTAAGAAAGCTGCTTCATTTTCTCTGCTTTCACCACTTTCATCTTGTTGCAGAGAAGTGGCCATCTGCAGAGTTGGTGACCAGTTTACGTCAGTGCATGTGAGATGACAGAGCAGGTATCTCTCTCTCTCAGACTCATAGAAGGAATAACCTTGCTGGAGAATTTCTGATTGCAAAAATATTATTTCAGCTGAGAAGGCCTCATTTACACCCATATGGACAAGAAGAATCTAATTTACAAGTAAAAGTCAAATCATTATTTGTCCATCTCTCCATGCGGTGCACGTCTCTCTCAGTTCAGCAGTAGTTTTGAAAGCCAGATAAAACAGTGCACGGTGCTGCAGTAGAATGAGAAAGGAAAAAAGAGGTAGCATCAGTTCACAGACCTGCAGATCTTCAGCTTATAAAAACATGATGGAATGGTCTTTTATTTTCTGTTTGTCTTCTTGGAAGAAAACACTTGCTACTCTACCTGAAACTCTTGAAAGACCAAAGGGCATGGAAAATACATGGGTCTCTGTGGTGCAATCCTTGTTTCTCTTTTGAATTATTTTGTGTGATAGATGCTGGGGCCAAGTTCATCGTGGTTCAGAAGTGTTACACAGAGGGTGGATCTGGCTACTGCCTTGGGAAGGGGAACGCTGTAGAAGTGATTTCTCTTGATTTGTTGGTTTCAGCCCTGTTTTCAGAAACAACGTCTTTCATGATTTTAACAGATGATGATAAAGGTTTGAAGCCAGAAGGGTCATAAAGGCTACAAAGGGGGGGTCAGTTTCCATCCCCTGTGGTGAGTGAGCCTGTTTACTGTCTGTTCCAAGGTACTGAAAGATTAAATTTGGGAGAAATCAATATATGACTTCTACGGAGTGTGTGAATTGAAGCAGCTATGAGCATCTCTTCTGCCTTACACAAAATATGCTCGTAAGCAAGATACAGAAGACCTATGTAATTTGTTATAAAGACTGTGAGATCCAAACACCATGTTTTATGAACTGGCAAGTATGCAAAAGACCAGGATAAAATGACACGTTTACTTTAATGTGCTGTGGGAAGAGACTTTTAATTGCACAATGCAAAATATTCTTGAGAAATATCTGGGAGTACAATCTAGAGTATCGATAAAAATGAATCACTGGGATTTATTTGTTTGGCCGTGGTTGTAAAGGAAAAAGCAAGCATGGTGCTAGGGCAGGTGTTTGTCACTTGTCAAACATGGAGGAGTCTTTGAGAATGTGCGCCACTGCTGACCATCAGACCATGATGTGCCCAGGATGAATTGTGTGTGTAGGCTGCTCCAGGCAGCACATCACTTCTGAGGCATGGGCTCTACTGTGTGCATCTGAGTGAGAGCCAACAGTGTGAAAATAAAATAATGAGAGGAAATATTTCTTTAAAGAAGAATCTGAGCTCTATTCAGTCTGTCTGCTATGGCACCTCTGGAATTACCTTGTCATTGTCAGTGATTAGGGTGCTTCTCTAGGAAGTGGGAGACCTGCTTTCAGTGGCTCTGGCTGAAATCGCTTTTTTAATACCTTCCATAAGGGAAGTGAGGACAAAGTAAGGAGACGTTTTCCACTATCCAAACGAAACTAAAATATTATATAGAAATAAAAGGTTTACTCTCACTACCCTTCTGAAACATGTACAGTCACTGAAGAGAAGCATTTACGGTACCTACATTAAGTAGTTGATAAGGATCATCCTCTCCCTGTTGTCTGTATAAGAAGGCGGGGTCTGATATCCTGGGGAGCAGGCCATCTGAATCACCATTCACCCCACTTCAGATGCTGCAGACAGATAGTCTAAATACAGCCCTGCAATTTTGAAAGGGAAGGCCCTCCATTGCTTACTTGCACACCGAGCTCCCTTCCTACAGGTCTTCCTTCATTCCTCCTTCCGTTTTGTCTTTTTCTTCATTCTCTTGTATCTCATGTGGTGAGCTGGTGTCAGTGCAATTAGCTAGGAAAGATTTAAAGAGATGAGAAAAGCTGTTTCTGGCAGAACGCTTTGAGTTGGGGAAACCTTTTTCCCGTTCTCCAGGAATTTTGTTGTCAGCTAATTTAGCAGCAGTTTCTATGCTTTGCTGTATCATAGACAGCCTCACACTGCTGATCCGCATTATAAGTTTGAAAACATAAAATACCAGTTGAGGTTACAGAGACGTGTGTAGAGTTCACATCCATTTTTGTTGCTCAAAACCAGACTGCTGTATGCATTAGCGCTCGATGTTCACCCATAGCCTCAAGTGCTAGGCTAGTACATATTGCTATGGATGCACACCACTGTGACGCAAGCGTGCTTGGGAGGAGAGGAAGGAATTTCCTGCCCTGTCTCAGACTGTAGATCACCAGTCTTCACTGCTCCTAGCAGGAATGAGGAATCCAGCATGACCCTGAGAATTCAGATAAATGCAACGAATGGGGATCGGATTACCCCAGTCAAAGGTGAGGTCATTGTTTCAGCAAGTCTCTCTCCATGGCTGATTGTCACCCACCTATCATCACTCTCCTGTGAGAGATGCTTCTGAGCCATATCACATTTTGAAATCTGATCATCAGCCTCCAGAATGCTGCAAGAGGGTTTTTATTTTTTTTGTGCTGCTGAAGTTCAGTCCGACTCACTAAGTGACTCAGCTCAGGAAGAATAGTTGGCAGTGCATCTGTAGTTTGTACTGGTTGCTGCCATCCTTAGCAGGAGGCCTACTGAAGGCTGAGTTGTTCTTTCTTTGTCTTGTTGTGGTTTAACCTGGCAGACAGCTCAGCACCACAGTGCTGTTTGCTATCTCATCCCACTGTGGAGTGGGGGAAGAGAAGTGGGAAAATGGTAAAACTCATGGATTGTTATAAAGACTGTTTAATAGGACATAGAAGGAAAGGGAGGTAATAACAATGATAATAATAATGACAGAAGAATATGCAAGACAAGTGATGCACAAAACAATTGCTCACCATGCTTTCACTCTGCCCACTCAGTTCCTCAGCAGTGGCAGCTCCCTCAGCCGGCTCCCCCAGTTTTATTGTTCCACATAACCCTGAATAATACGGGACACCCCTTTGGCCTGTTTGGGTCAGCTGTCCTGGCTCTGTCCCCCTCCAGACTCCATGTGCATTCCCAGCCCCTTGCTGGCAGCACAGCACCAGAAGCTGAAATGTCCACAGCTTAGCATAAGCACAGTTTTAACAACTTAAGTGTGGTTGTATTAGCAATATTACTTCCAACCTAAATCCAAAACATAGCGCTGAACCAGCTACTAGAAAGTTAACTCTATCTCAGCCAAAACCAGTTTAGCCTTCACCACCCACAGAGAAAAAGTCTATATCCTCTGTTCATAAAACAAACAAACAAACAATCTGCAAGGAATGTTGAACGTTCAACTTTAATGGAGAGGAAGAGCTTCCAGATTTGGATTATTTGCCTCGGAAGCATGTGGGCTTGAGGTGATGCTGTAAACCTTTGCGAGAAAATATGGCATTTGCTTTACCCACATCACATGATGTAACACGTTGTTTGATCTCTAGTGAAGAAACAGCGTAAGAAAAACTGCTTCATGAGGAAATAGTTATTGCTTCATGCTTTAAAAGCAAAGATTCTGCCTTATTGATGTTAAAGTCTGCAAAGAGAGAGAATTTCAGTTCTAATGGACCTGAAAGTACTCCGGCTTTGCAGGGCGTACTCTGTGGTCAGGCAGGATGACACCCTGTTCTCAAGGTAAAACTTGCATGATACAGTATTTGCTACTTGGGGTTTTAACAGCTCCAACAGCATTCTTGGAGGGTAACAAGATTTTCTGGAAGTGAGCCACTCCAGAACACTATTGCCAGCACGTCTGCCTACTCTGGGTAGCATCAGAAACTGTGCTGAAAAATTAAACAAACATAGTTCTTGTCATCTTAACAGATGGGAAAGGACACGTTGACTCCCATGTCTTTTACCAAGGAGGTAGGCTGTGTCTCATTGTTACCACTGTGCAGTGAGGAATTGCAAAACACCCACATAGATTTTCAGACCTGCTAGCTGCACTTAACCTTTAATCCTGCAAGTACTCAGCCATGAGCGTATAATTTTAAACATCTGAGTAGTCTGACTGACTCCGGTGGGAATATGCACTGAATGAAGTTAAACATTTGCATAAACGTTTGCAGGTTCAGGATCTTTCACTACAAACACGATTCTTTCACTACAAACACAAACTCAGAGCAGGCTGAGTATTCAGCTCAAGCTCTCTATGTATTAATAAACCTTTATCCCCGCAGATGTATTTTACATTTCGTGTTAATGTGTGGTTTCTGTCTTACAACACGTCTTACATCAGGCTAATGAGTAACCATTTTCTTGAGGGAGAGGGAATAATATACCTTCTGACATAACTGTATAGCTGTCAAACAATATAATCTGAAATGGATCCACTATGCACCTTAGCTTTTGTATATCAAAAAGGTTCAGGTAGCTTGGTCAGAATTCGGGCCTTTTAAAGTGTTTAAAGCCTATTTGCTGGGTTTTAGACCTGATCTGATAATCTTCCCTCCCATCTTTCCAGGGGCAAGGTTGAGTGCATGAGTAAGGGACTGACTTGCTTATTCCTAGAGGGTAGGACTGCTTTCCATTCTCCCTGCTGGAGGATTCATTTACCTCAGGCTAGGTCATTTCACTCCAGAAAAGGATGAGCAATGTTTGTGGTCTTTAGTTACAAGAAGGTGAATGCCAACACCCTGAATTAGCCTCTGATCTCACTTGTGTCTGTTTCCATACCTGCTCTTAAATACACGTGGTGGAATAACCTCTGGTTTACGCCCTAGCTAAGAAGAGCAGGATTCGGCCCATTGAATCTAGGTGCCGCATTACAGATCAAAGAAAAAGTTTTGATGACTCCTCCTGCGAATTTCACCCCTATTTGTACTCTCACATGATTGATCTCCCTTTTGTTTAAAGCACCGTGGTTGATACAGAAGCATTTGAATTCAGTGAATCATTCTAGCAATGCTGCTCTTGAAATATGCTAATATTTTCCTTTGAAATGCGCTAGAAAAAATCAGTTTTAAATGTCTTACATTTTTTCTCCAATTCCTTGCTTTAATTGAAGGTTGCTTTTTTTTTTTTTCTTTTTCTTTTTTTTCTTTCTTTTTTCTTTCTTTTTTGTGTGTGTGTGTGTGTGTGTGTGTCTGGTTTGCTTTGCTGACTAAACACGTTAGGACTTTTGAGGCAAAGAGGTATGTGCATGCAAATGTGTCGTAATACAACAGGCAGCTTTTCCTAGAGTTCAAGCTATATAACATTTTCCATCCTAAACCTCTGTGTTTCCTGTGGTCACTGAAATAAAAGTGCTTCAGAAGGAAATCTTCCGGCTTTGGGCTTTTTTCCAAATGTGAATAATTTGGAAGGATTTGAACAGAACCGGTTCAGCCAGTTCAGAATATCAGGAGACTGGGAGGTGGGGGGGTTGGGAAGTGTTTCTTGAGCTAAATAGATCCTTACAGCATTTCTTGAGCACGTCTGCAACTTTATCAGTAGAAGGCTGAGAAGTGAACTCTGATGTGGAAGTAGCCTTCCTTTAAGTAGATGTGCCTTTGCTTGTTCAAGAGGAAATTAGTTTTGATTTGGCTGAGTTATAAGCCTTTGAAAACTGTGATTGAGCATGTGCAGTGGATTATTTCAGTAAGCTTGTGAAGTGTGCGGCCACAGAAGGATTTTCTGTACATGCATGGCTGGCTAATTTTGCTGGAAAGGGAAAAATCTATCTAAGCACATTGCTAAAGTCACTGAAAATACCTGAGGCTTCCGGAGGACCTTTGAAGGCTGTCTCAACATCTTTTAGACTATGAAAAGGGCACGAAAAGATTCCATAGGCTTTGCAAGGCATTTGAAGAGTAAGTGGCCTGCAGAATGTGTAAGGTTAAATGGGATTATGGCTCCAGAATCGAGTACTTGACATATCTGTGTGTGATGTTTTCTGTGCAGAGCCATAGAAGGACCAGAGCTCTCTCCCCCAGCACATCTGGCTGGTGAAGGAGTCCCCACGCAGCAGGGAAGCTGCTTCACCATCTCACCTCCAGCTGATGACGGAGCTGGAGTTTATCAGCATGTTGACAACCCTGGACTGCTGAGGCTGCTCCAAATTACACTGAAAATGTTGGTAATGAAAATCTAGCCTTTGGGATGATGTGTGTGTATGTGCCTTTTTAGAAGCAGGTTTTTGCAGTTACGGTGCTCACTTGCATCAAACACTCTTTGGATAAATCAAAAAATCCCATCCAGAACATGTGTGCGTCTCCTGGCAGCCCGTACTCCCCAGTGTGCCTCACTTCAAGGGATGCCAGCTGTTTGATTCCAAAATCTGTGTTCTGCACAAGTTGATGCCTCTCCCCAACTCCCTCCGAACCCAAGAATCGTAAATCATAGAATGGCCTGCGTTGAAAAGGACCTCAAAGATCATCTAGTTTCAGTCCCCCTGCCGTGGGTAGGGTTGCCAACCACCAAACCAGGCTGCCCAGAGACAAATCAAAAACCGCAACATTGAGTTTATCTGAAAGAGTCATTTGCATGGAAGGAAGAAGTGATGTTATTTTACGCTTCTGGCAGGAATACTCGGATTTCTTTGACTTTTCATCCATGCCTTACCTCCAGTGGAGTTGTGGCAGGCAGGAGGGCACACCAACCAACTTCTGTCCGGGCAGTGCCAGCACAGACGTGGCTCCCTGGAGAGGCAAGTGAGCATCCAAAGCCATTTCTTTGGGCTGCTGTATCTTTTCCCGCTAACACAGCAGACTTAGCACCAAGCCCCTGCCGCACCAGAGGGTCTCTGCGGCCGTCCGTGCAAATGCACTGGCAGAGGTCTAATACTGGCGTTAACAGATGGAGCAGAGAAAAGTGGTGTTGGGCCCAAATGGGCGGTGATGAAGCCACCCGTAGAGAAAACACGGTGAGGCAACAGAGAAAACCTTCAAAATTAGGAGTGCAGCCCTGAGCCGCCCGTCTCCGAGGCGCAGTGAGGACCTCCGGCCCCACCGCCCGCCTCAGGGGCCTCAAGGGCACGAGAAGCGGAGCAGGGAGCGTCCCGCCGCCCGGGTCTGCCCGCCAGCCACCAGGCGCGGCGCGCGCCTCCGAACTCGCGGGGCGGCGGCGGCCCGGCGTGCTGCAACCATGGCGACGTCGACGGCCCCGCCCTTCCCCGCCCCCCGCGGGGCCGGGCGGCGCGGGATTGGTCGGGGGGCGGGCACTCGCCCTCTGCCCCCTGACCCTGCGCGGCGGCGGCGGCGGGCGCGGCGGCTGCTGCTGCTGGCCGTTTCCTGGTGGCCTGGCGGCGGCGCGGGGGACGATGCGGCGCAGGTCCCGGCTGCTCCTCTGCTTCGCCTTCCTCTGGGTGCTGGGCATCGCTTACTACATGTACTCGGGCGGCAGCGCCGCGCTGGCCGGCGGCGGCGGCGGCAGGAAGGTGAGCGCGAGGCGCCGTGCCGGGCTGCGAGCCCCCGGCGGGCTGCGGGGCGCCCTCGGCGTTGTGCTGGGGGGCGCCCTCCCGCGCCGCTTCTCCCCACCCTTTCCCCTTTATTTTTACGTTTCTCCTCCCGCCCCCAGCGCGTTCCGCGGGGCGGGCGGCTGCTCGGTGGACTTCAGACCGGCTCCCGCCCAACCGCGCCGAGCCACGTCGCGGGCCGGGGGCAGCGGGGCGGCATGGAGCGTCGTTCTCACCCCGGACATCTCCTCCTAGCGTGGGGTTCTCCTCCTGCCCGCCGGAGAGCCGGGCTGATCGTGGGCCGGGGCTGCGTCGGGCTTTCCCCCCTCGTTGTGTTTTATTTTAATTGTTTTAATTGTCCTTTTCCCCGGCATTGTTCTGGGAGAGCGTTTGGAGGTGCTGTGGTGGTCCGTCGTTGAGAGAAAGAGAGGGAAATTGAACACTCCGCCGTTCCCATCTGTGTGGGTCAGAGAGGTGTTATGGCAGAGCCGAGGTGTGAGGCAGCGCCTTCGCCCCATAACTCTGTTTGGAGAAATGAATTGTGAATACGTGGATTTGCATGTGCCTCCCCAAAGTCAGGAGCTTCCAGAAGCCTTCCTGCTACGGTGGCAAAGCCTCTGGAAAGTGAGCTTTATTGTAAAAAAATTCCTCAGACGAACCCAGAGATGGGCAGAGGATGAGGAGCAGAGCGCTCGGTGGCTGAGCCGTGCTGTTTGCTAAAAATGGCACTCTGCTGGCAGGTGAGCAGAGCATTGCTCCTCCATTCGCACGGCCACGGGGATCTCTGTATGGTTACTTTGATGCAGTGCTGCTCATCGGTGTGCGTGTTCCAGACGAAAATGTGGCTGGCTCCTGTGCAAGCCGTGGGAGCGGAGCTTGCATGCTGACTTAGGGAGTTACTGAGGTGAGCGGGGGTCTGGGGAGTGGACTGCTCTCAGGCTGCCTCAGTGCTCTGTTGTGTCCTCTTCTTTCCTCCCTGTGGCCACAGGGCAGTGGCTGTTGACACAGTATGTTAAAGTGTTAATCGTGTATCCTACATACAGGCTCTCGGAGCAGATACAGTAGCGGAAATAGATGAAGCGTGAGATAAAAAGTAAGGCAGTACCCTAAAGCCTCTCTTGAGGAACCACCACCAGAGTGTGTTTAGAAACTAAAAGCAATCTTAGGCTGCTGCCGATGCATAATGGGATAAAGCAAAGCTATCAAAGGCGCATATATCTGCAGATAGGGAAATAGATTTTTAACTCCCAGTATGTTTCATTTTGAGTTCCCAGTCAGATTTGTAGCTGAGCTCAATTCATTTTTACTGCTGGGGAAACGGCAGCATGGGGATGGTGATTTGCACAAGGTCACCTAGAAGATCAGGTGAGAATAAAACAGAACAGAAACCAGTTTTTCTCAGAGCAACTCTGGAGCTTAATCTACTAGAACCTGCTGCTATTCCTTATTGGTAGTAGTACAACTTTCTATTATGGGTTGAAGAGATCTATGATCCCGGTGCTTGCTTCAGCCTTATAACTTGTCATCGTTCTGTTAGAAGTTTAATATACCTTACCGATCTGGGTAATTGGAGAGTTTTAGTGAAGACAGGTTAAAGTAAATGAGATATTCTGCAGGCATGAGCCTAAGCTCAACATTGGGTTTAAAAATGTGGAAGCTTAAACTAAGGTTGTGGTAAGGAACAAAATAGGTACTGTGACCATGAGAAACAAGTGGGGAAATTAACAATTATGTGTGGATTGGTGATTGAGGATTCTATTTTCTGTCAGCGAAGCGTAAAATTTAATCCTGGGCCTCAGAGTAGGTTAGCAAATGTAAGTATGGGAAGATGTGTGTAATGTAATAGCTTTTGAATCTCAATAAAAGCCTTATTAACTTAGTGTCAGACCCTGGTACGAAGCAACAGCGCAAACTGCCTTAAACTTATGAACAGAAACCCTGCTGTAGTAAATTTCTTGGTTTGTATGACTTCATGTAGTTTTCATTGCTTTCCCACTATTTCAGTGCAATGAAAACAGGGTTGCTTACAGAAGAGCATCGCTTCTTATAAATTGAAGTCTATGCCGTGTTGAGTCTCTAAAATTACAGAAGCCAGAAGGGGATCGTTCTTCATTTATGTGAATAAGTAATTTGCATGTTAATTACAGATCTAGTTAGACAAACAGAATGGTTTTTCCGTAAGGATGGTTTTTTTCCACATTCAGACCCGATGTATTATCTGGACACCCTGGACTTGTTTGGTACGACACCCTGTGCTGTGATGGACATTGTCAGTTCCCGTTTCCTTTAGAAGAGGTGAAAGTATTTGCCCTTTTCCAGGATTGCACCTGAGAAAGAGGGAAGAATGCTTTATTTTTTTCTTAGTAGAGGAGTCTCAGAGTTGATGTAAGCTTCTGCATATTTTGGTTCTTCATTTATAACATTTCAAGCCATTTGGATGCTCCAGCATGCAGTATCCTTGCCCAAGTGTTCGGCCTCTGTCAGCAGTGGTGGGAGCCACAGCCCTGTGCGCGCTGCTCTGGTTAGGTGGGCAGTGGGAGCTGAGTGTGCACAAATGGAGCTAAAGCACACAAAGTTGGAGCTGTCTCATTAATAAATATGTGGATAATAATAACACGCAGGAGAGATGTTTCATGTTTCAGAACTAGGCACAAAGCTGTAGTGGGATGAAATTACTTCTTCCACTTCTGGAATTTAAGGTATGAGTGCGCTTTTTCTTCTTTTCTTAAAAGGAAGAGAAGGGGCAGAGTTGAAGCCTTTCATTCAAATGTGCTCGGAGGTGACAGAATCACTTCTCCTTCATATTCTTTTTCATCTCCAGTGAGAGTGACTGTAAGCATGAGAACCAGGGGTTCATCTTGCTCCTTGTCCAGCCAGGTCACTGGGTTGTAGATTGGAAAGAGCAAGTCTGTCTCACTTGCTTAATGCTTAGTGAAATAGTTCCTCAGACAGAGTCTGTGACATAGAAGAAAGCAAGTCGCAAGCCCAGCAGTTGTGAGGCTGAGAAGAATGTGGGTTGCTCTTGTGCTCATTTATTGTGCTTTATATTAAACAGCTTTTGGAGTGGAGACTGGAACTTTCCTTCTTGTGCGCAAATTTCTTAACCCATAGCAAATGTCATTTGTGCTCTGTGTCCTGGAACAAAGTAGAGCAGCTTCTTCAGCGTGGTTAGAAATGATGCATGCCCTCCCAAGCTGGTGTCATCCTGGTGATATCCCACAGTGATATCGCCCCAATCTTCAAAGAGTGGTGTGAATTAAAATTGGTGTATTTGGAAATCATTTAACTTGTTTCAGATTTTGTTTTGAGTCCTTTAACAACTAAGTTCTTCCACAAATGAGTGACGACTGGGTATGAAATGACAAAACAGCTTGTCCTTCCAAGCATTACAGCAGTAGGCTTGCTGAATGGAGCCCTTCAGGGAGGACGGAGGAAAGCACCAAACACCTCACTGCTGCCAAGAGTGAAATCCTCATAGGCGTACCCTGGAGGAGACCTGTAGGCACTGAGTGTTGTAAGCAGAGGCATCAAGAGGAGATGCCTGCTAGGCAAAGCTGCAACTGAGCCAATGTTTGGAGTCTCCTGGATTTAGGTACTGAAGCACTGACAAGTTTTGGCTTTTGTTGCTATGTGAAGCTGGTGGTTTTGGTTTGTTGGTTTGTTTGTTTGTTTGTTTTTTAAATGTAGACCTTCTGCCCCCCTCATTGCTGTACCTCCTCTCTTCCTCTCCATGCACTTTAGAGAAAGAGAGTAAAACAGTTATTAGGTAATCAGAACTGGATAACTTCTGCCATGTTTAAAATTAGAAACCTCTTTTTCATTATATTCCCTGTCTAAAACCAAACAAAAATTAAAAAGAAAAACAAACCCAGCTCTTTGGACTAAAGGCCCATTAAGCTTCTGGCTTGCCAGATTTTCTGGGTGCAATGGAATGAGTTGCAGAAGTTGGATTGATTTTAGCTGAGCCACAGGGAGGCAGACTGCTCCTGCAGAACTGGTTACGACCCAGTGTGTTGTGCTGCTCTGGGGTTTTTCCTTCAGTTCCCTGGGCTTGTGTTGTTGGAGCAGGGAGGGAGCAGTAGCGGGGTTTTTTTTGTTTTTGTTTTTTTTTTGTTTGTTTTTTTCTTTTTTTTTTTCTGTAGGCTTTTGATAGTGGCTGTACCATGAAGCTAGCTAAGGTGGAAGAAATTCAAAGGTAAAATATGATATCTGGAGTACGTGATTGACTAAAAGTAACTCAATCATTTGGGGAGAGCAGGGGGAAAGGAAGGCAGCTGCTTTCTTCGGGATTTTACAAGGATACAATTTTTCAACAACTTTTCCAGCATTCTCTTCCTCTTTTCTCCATTTGGAACACACAAACTATTTCGGTTAGCATTAAGTGAGGCTCTTAGGTGTACCATTGTGTGCTTAATGACAGGAGAAGGAGAGCAAGGGAGCTGCATGTTCGACAGACTTAGTGCACTTGAGCTTCTTTTTGAAGGTTAAAGTAGGAGGGAAAAGGAAGTGTGTTTTAACTGTAGGTGCATTAGCCAGTTTTTGACAGAGAATGAAACAGCGGAGTGCGAATTCTTTTGACTGTTTTTCCTCACGGCAGGAGAACTCCTTTTTTTTGGAAGGGGATTGAAAGTAACATCAATTCTGTTGTCTCCTTTTGTCTAAGGAAGACGTTGCCAGCTTTAATGGCTAAGTATTGAAAGTTTAGTTTATTGCATCCTTAAGGGTAACTGCAGTGCCTTGTAATGATGCCACATTGGATGTGATTTCCAATATCTCGATCTTTAGACAAATGAAGACACGTTGTCATGTGGCATTTGCTTCCTAGGAGGAGCAAGAAGACAGAAAATGATGTTCCGCTGTTTAACAGGTAGCTATTTCCTGTCCCAAAGATGTTTTTTCTGCTATACATAATTCTATAACAGCTGTGAAAGAAATGAAATGCCTTGGCACTCTGATAAAGCTGTCCTCCTCTTGCTAGAATGTAAAGTCTCTGAAGTTTGTCATGTGTATGCTTTCTTAATTTAAAATGTCACTTGGTGAAATTACTGCCTTATCTTTGTGGATTATTTCTTTCATGAATTTAAGTTCAGCTGGGAGGAACAGACAGCCACCTGCAAACTCTGCAGCTTCTCTAGGTCTGTGGTTGCATGAGGCTCTTCCTCTCCTCGCCCATGCAATCTGAAATGCTTCCAAGTAGAGGTTTTTTGTTTTTTTTCTTAGACATGAGAGTGCTGTGTCATCCCCCACAACCCACCCATCAGTGTAGGAACTGATGACTCTGGCTTTGGTTTGGATGCTATTGCTCTTGAACAGTTGAATCTATTTTTGTTGCATAAACAGAAGGGAAGCAGGACGGTAGGGATGATGGAAGAGACTGAAGAAACAAGAATGACTTCTTCGGTGTTACATGAAGCGGGGTAGTTAAGCTGCTTTTCCACTTTTCCTAGTGTTGTAATAGTTAGCTGTGCTTCTCCGTGTTATTCCACTGCTGTAGTTTGTTGCTTACTGTGATCTCAGTGTACGAAAACTTTGTAAATTCTAATAATGATGTCCTTTGAGAGATGTAGGTTAAAAAATTAACTAGAATGTGAACAAAGAGTGCCACGTATTCTACCTGTTTTTGTCTTGTCAGTCATGCAGTTTGAAATGTGTTGTAAACAAACGTCAGTCATTCTTTCAGTGTATTCCAGCTGCTTCCAAAAATACAACTTAAAATGTAATATTACGGCACTGTTTTTTCTAATTTAGAAAAAGCACAATGTTACTTCATGTTAAGTAAAAGAATGCTCAATATCTATCTCAGTCATGACTAACAAAATGAAATAGTCGTCACTTCATCCTGAGACCAATCTAGAAAAATAGAATATTGGTACATGCTGGGGGACTTCAATCTCTATCTTCAACCTTACATGATAATTCCATTTTGTTTTCCTCTTGTCCACTCTTTTGCTTTCCAGTATGACGTGATATCTAAGCGCTTGCGTGTAACTGATGCTGTTTATCAGATGATGAGAGGTCAGATAAGAGATCGGATATTATCTGCTAGAAAGCCTGCTCACAATGCTGCTCTGTTGCAGAGAAGAGATGCCTTTGTGCCTGTACTGGCTGTCATGAGAGGGTAACCCTAGTTGCATGTCTGGAAACTGTTTCAAAAGTAAGACCTATGCATGGCCTAGAAAATGTAGTTTTACTTGACTATTTTGCAACTACATATATTTCTATGAAGAATTAATACAAATGTTCCTTCAGTGGACTGGACATTGATAGCTTGTTACTAAATGTGATTTTTAGTAGGAGCTATTGGAGGAGCAGCGCATTGCCAGTATGTTAGCAGTGCCATGTGTTGGCAATAGACTTGAATTCTAAAAACGAATCTGCAGGAAGTACTGAGACACTCATCTTTTTTTTTTTTTTTTCCTTCGGTAATAAGGAGTTGAATGTCACTGCCTGCATATATTGGGGTGGGGGGAAACCGAATATCAGAGTGGGTGTTGCATAAGGTTTTTCTGTTGTCATCGTGTAATTCAAACCGGTGGCATCTTTGGCTATATGAATTTTAAAATCTGAGTGCGTTCTGTCATGCTGCTTGTTTTGAAGTGAGTGCGCTCTCATCTGCTTTTCCCTTTCTGTGAGCTTCTAAAGAAGTAGGGGATGAATTGAGGAGGGAAGATAAATCACTGTGTGTGACTGGTGCACACTGGGTGCACGCTTACCTGTCATTCCTAAGAGTTCATTTGCCAAACAATCTTACCATGAATGAAGCAGGAGTACTTACTGAGTCCTGCGGCAGTTATTAATGATCAAGAAAGTGAAAAATTCAGCATCAGTTTTCTTTCTTAAAGCTGTAACTTATACATCCCCTGTTGGAATATAGTGCATTTTCTTTGTGGCTTTAGGGTAGGTTTTGTAGGACGGGCTTCTCAGTGCATTAACTTGTTTGGTAACAACTTGTTGATATGATAGCAATTTTCAGAGGCTGTGTTTGAAGCCTGTCAACGCTTTATTTTTCCAGTTGCTTTTCCACGTGTTTAAGCTGTTTACTTTCACCGCTTTTTTATTTTTAAACATTGGGTTTGTTAATTGCCTGCGCTACGTTTATTGTCATTTAAGTGAGTTAAAATGCTAACTTGAATCCCTGAACCACCTGGCGGAGAACACCATGTATCTGAAGGGACCATCTATATGAAGAGACCACCCCCGCCCATATAATTCTGAGCTCTGCTTATGAAACTCAAATGGAAAAAGGAATGAGATAATAAAAGAACGCAGTCTGAATTTTAGAGCATTCCATATATCCACAGAAATTACTATGTAGTATACATCAAAAGCAGTCATTTGGATTTGTCATCTTTATAACTGTGGTCTCTTATGGAAGAAAGAGCCTATTGAAAAGTTTACAGATTCAAGTACTGAATAACTTCTTGAAGTTGTAAAGTTACCATACAATGTGGGCGCTCTCTTTAAGGAAAACTGACAGCACCCAGAGATTCTGCTGAGTTTGGGCATTAGCAAACTGCAGTAGATTGTCCATACTGAGTAAAGGAGCTGTTTGAAACAAAAAGAATTTAGTTAGGGAAAGATTTGACAAAAAGTTGGCACTGAGCTGATGCTATTGTGAACAAATCCTCTAAGAGCCATGACTTGATGAGAAGAAAATGTTTCCTTGTCATATGAAGTTTCAAAAGTTTAACCACCCTGAAAACAATCTGTGCAGCTGAAATTACTTTTGGTTACTAAAATAATTTGCTTTAGCTGCTCCGTTGGTTTGAGGATGGTCAGTGTGTGGGTATGGGTACGTTTTAGTGAGGTGAAACGCTAGTTTTTATATAGCTTGACTCTTTTTTTCTTTTCTTTTTTTTTTTTTTCCTTTTCTTTTCTTAAATGGAAAAGTCTGTTCACTCAAATACATTCAGATTCTCTTAAGACCTCAGTAAGGAAAATTTCCGTATTTCATTAGGTAGCTAGCTGCTACCAGCTAATGGTGGATTGGCCTGTGTGACTACTGGTCTTTGTCCAAGCACTGGGGAATGTCCCTCTCACAAAACCAGTACTGTGGGAGGCAGACCTATCAAAAATGTGGGGGCGATTGGATTACAGTATTTTCTGCTGGAGTATTCCATGAAATGAGGAGTGCATATGTTGTCCAGACAGTGTATTAACTCCTTGCTACGGTGCTCTCCTATTACAGTGGAATGCTTCATACCATAGCAGACCATCCATTAACAGCAAGTATGCTCGTTTTCTCCTGCATTACCTACTTGGGAACAACATGTATTCTTTAATCCTCTGACCTGTGCTCTCACAATACAGCATACGTTTGGGTTCTTGCCCTGTTGCTTTGCCAATAAAACACCATTGACACAAAAATGAGCCATGTCATTTAGTCTTAACAAATGGGTAACTGGTGTTCTAGTGTGTAGAATAGTTATTTCCCAGATACATGGTTGGTTGATGCTTTTTCAAGTGTTAATTTAGAAATGTTATTTTTTTGTTCAACCGATGGCAGCATCTAGGTTTCATTCAGTGTCTTTTGTAGGTGACGAGGAACAGTAACTGTAGCAAGTGCAGTGAGTGAGCTGGAGCTTGGTTCTCTTCCTACACTCTCAAGAGCTGTTCTTAATACCTTTTAAGTGGATAGATGTCTGTGAAAGACAACCTCTGCCCCATTTGCTAAGCTGTGTCAGGTTGGTTAATGAGCACGTCGTATGTTGCAGGTCTTGCTAGTTATACTAAAAAGGCATTTACAGCCAGAGAGAAGCGTTTCAACTGAAAGTAGTTGGCAGCAGCCAAGCAAACAGTATCACTTGTTTGTCTCCTTAGGTTTTGTACTCAAGCTGATGTGTGAGAAGTGAGGGGAGAGGGAGCTGAGTGGAAGTGTTGGTGCTTCCGCTGTGTGACTGCGAGTTAGAAACACATCAGGACAAATAAACCTCTACTGATTGAGGGAGGGAAAAAAATTTCAAGGACTCATCTGCAGTGACTGTCAGGGTTGTGAGAGATGTCACAGTGATGCGTTTCCTTTGGTTAAGGTGCAGTTGTTCAGTTATTCCCAATACTTACTGAGCATTCTCTAGTGTATATATACAAAAAAGAAAAGGCAAGAGATTGATCTTAATGCTCACGTTAGCCTGGGCATGAAGTATCTGACTTGATATACAGTGAAAGCTGTTTGCTTAGAAGTCCATTTTGGTTACCTACTGTGATAACTAATGCAAATTATAGTGGTGTTCCAGGAAAACACTACTTGCATCCTGGGAACAATAGCTAGAAAGGCAAGGTAACCTCATTCTGTGCTCACTTAGTTCTCTCTCCTATGTGCTTGCCATCTCAAGAGCAAGGGACTTAGGCAAATCCTGTTTTTATACACATGCATGGCCTTGGGGTGTGAGGTTTTTTTTTTTGTTGTTTGTTTGTTTTAATCTTAATGGTTGTAAATGTTTCATAGGAGACCATGATTATGTCTTCATTTAATAATATGTTAAAATAGTCTTTTTTTCTTTAATTAAGCATGCAGCAACTATTTTTGATTCCAAGAAGTAGATTTTGCTAAGCTGTCTGAGTATAAGTAGTGATTTTTTTTTTTTTTTTTTTTTGAACAGCTCAGCTGTTGCAAACAGTCTCTGACAATATTGGAAAGATGGGTGAAATTCAGGAGTATTTCGACTGTTGTTTGCCTTATAGCACTGTCTGGAGTCCCAGCTCTGTTGCGCAAAGGATTGAGTGGTCTTGACAGGCTCTTTCTACATTGTGAGTTTAGAGAAGGGCTTTTTCCTAATGGTTATTCAGATATGGGGGTGAAGCTGTGGTCTTACAGTCAAAATTCTCTTGTGGTCATCTTTTAGGGTTTGTCTTCTGTTCCAAACCACCCTATTTGTCCATGCATTTCTCAACAAGGTGTAGCAGAGAGTTGGCTTGTATGGATTAAAGCTCAGTAATGGAACAAACGATAATGTCCCAATTTGTACTCAAATGAAAAAGGATAACTCAAGCCTTTCAGGCTTTGGTACTGAAGTGTGATGTGATCTAGCATTGCTAAGCTTTGAGGAGAACAGGACTGGACTGCATTGTGGATCTGGGTACGATACTGTGGGCGGCAAGCTATGCAGACAGCCACGGATAGTGCCTGATCTTATGTAGCTGATGTTCACCGCTTCTGAAACCTTCAGTTCATGCATGTTCAGTTTTGTTTAGGACTGTGATATTTCGATGTTTATTTCAAAGAGCAGCTACGGCTCAGATGCAGGCAATGGTTTCGAAATATTTTGGCATTTGCTCTGATTAACCGTGACTGTGGTTGTCCTCTCACAAAAGTGTTGTCTCAGAAAGCTTCCAGTGACAGATTTGGATAAATATGCAACAGAATTGCTGAATTTTGTGCATCTTATAAGGACTCCCCCCCCCCTACATAATAGAAATGCTCTTGGTGTTCGAAAAGTTATTAAAAAAAACACACACACAAAAAAAAACCAAGAGGCATTTTAGGTAAGTTGTTAGATAACTCTTGTAGTATGAGAGTACTTAGGATGTTACTTTCTTTGAGTGCTTTACAATGCCTGAATCAATTGCTCTTCAATTGTATATTATTTCGAAGACTTTTTTTTTTTTTTGGTGAATTCCTGCTTGAGTGACTTTGTTAAGTCATGTGAGGACTGATGAAACCATGTAAAAAAAAATACCAGCTTTAGTAACGAACACAGTTTGTAATGAAAGCCAGTTCATAATGATGAGTAATCGAGGTGTTGGTTGGATGGATGTTAGTGGGAGTACAATCTTAATATTATTATTATCAGTTTTTTAAAAGGTATGACTAGCGTGACTAAAGGAAATACTTTGTGCTTAAAATGGCAGTTTCCGTGGATTATGAGAAATCATTCAAGTACAGAAATTACAGTGAAACCTCCAACCCACCTTCACGTCCCCCAAAACAAACCAGCAAAAAAACCTGTAAGCATTCACTTATATAAGCAAAACAGCTAAAAAGTGCCTACGGTTTTGCTTCAGTTATTAATAATTTTCTGTTTTGAGTGTCACACACCATGTTCTTACTTTGAGTGCATTGCTAATTTCCAGTAACTATATAACTGTTTCACTTTCCTCTAGTCATGATTCTTTGTGAGAACATCATGACACAATGGAGATTTTTTTTCTACAACACACTGTCTTAGTTAAGACAGGTTTCTAGGTAGAGATTGTATTTTAATATACAACAAGAAGAAATTGGTTATTGGTTTTTATGTAGAGTAGATACTTCATTGCTGTTTCTTGTACAGTATTAGAACAAGGTGACTTTCTTCTTTTTGCCTGTTTCTATAGGTTAAGTGGTGCTTCTTGTTATGGAAGTGGAAGAAGGAGTGCTGAAGGATCAGTTTGGAACATGTATTTTTGCTTAGGAATCTACCAGAATTATTGTGGGCATTTAGTTAAAATTCTTTCATTTTTAGTATGATCAATTAGTGCTTGTGGATATCAGTTTTCTAGAACCGAATTTGTTTAGCTGACTCTTCTGCCAGTTGAAGGAAGAGGAGTCTCCAATGAGAGAGATTTTGGAAGTACAGCAGTGTAACTCTGCTCCTGGCAACTGTGCTGTGTTTTCATCTAGGCTATTTTCATGTTCCTACTGGCAGTAGACAGCAGCAGCTGGGATATCAGCATGTTTGCTTTCTTGTGACGTAGTTTATTCTTCTTTTTCAGGCGTATCAGTTTAAGATAATAATTTTAGTAATTTTTTTCTGTATTTGAATAGCCTTTTGCCATTATACAAATAGTAAAAAAAGAAAAAAAAGCAGGCAAGTGAATGGAGGAAGTGCTTGTGCTTCCTTTCTAGTTTTGGAAGCTACAGAGTAGCTATTGCACTTCAGAGTGCTATTTCTTGCCTGTAGTTTGATGATCGAGCTGTTGAATCTCTCCTTCCCTCTCTGAGTACTGAATTTTGGTAGAAAAATGAAACTATCTTCTACCCAGCTCTATCAGTAAACATAAGTGCTTGCCAATTGATGCAGTGATTTTAGTATGGGTAAGAACTACTGATGGGTAGGAGCTGTCCCAGTCAGACATATCAGCCTATGTAAGTGTGGTATGGGCTGTGTTTTCTGCATCTCCTTTGAGTGCTACTGTGCTCAGGTACATGGCCTTAGTTTGCCCATGTTAACTTGAAGATTACTTCTCTGAATACTTAATCCAAGAGTATTTTTGTGTTGGGGAAGTAGCAATTATTGGCTTATATCCACTAGAGATGCAGATGCCTTTTAGCATCTGATAGTTGGAGTAATTAATCCCTACCATGGTACTCGTAGTCAGTTTTTATATTGTGCAATAACTCTACATCTCAGATGTAGCACCATGCAACTGCTAATACTTGGTTCTGTCAATTTCTTTCTGGAAGTAACATTCTAGTTCCTGTGCCCGCTTCCAGCAGTAGAGGTGACTTGTAGGATGGTGCCCACTTACTCCTTTGAGGATGGAGATGTACAGCAGTAAGTTGTGTGACTCCATTTGCTCACTTTGTGCTATGTGCCTGGGTTTCTACTCAAATATGTAGCTGATCTTGCCTGTATGCAAGTAGAGTAGCTGATCCTTGACTCCTGTCCTTATAGTCTTCAAGTGCATATCAGATCTAAAGAGAATGCTGTTGGTCAGGAGAAGAAAGATCTTTTCAGTTGATGGAGAACATTAGTTCCAGTAAATTCTTAGACTGCAGAACTGGACTTCTTTTTTTTTTCTTTTTTTTTTTTTTTTTCCAATTTGTATTTTCCAAAGTTGACTAAGTTCTAAGTTTCTGTAGGACTTGAGGGTAAAACTTTAAACCACCCCTATTTGGTTTCTTTAAGGACATGAGTGCTTAAGAATGCTCTGATTCAAGCTTATGTCTTTTAAAACATGTTCTAGCATGTGAGCCTCTTGTGTGTGTCTGCATAGTATTTTATGCTGTTAAAACTATTCACATTTTGGTAAGACATTCTGTTGAGAGGCTTCCTCATAACATGATTTGTTACCTTCTTCCCCAGGGTAAAAGCAACTCTCCCATAGCTTTGGGTTCCTGCCAGTCATTTATTTGATAGCAGAGAGTATTCTTGGTTTTTCTGCTGTCTCTTTATTCTTTGGATTGGACAGAAGTCAGGAGGGGAGCTCAGGGTAAAGTGGGAATGAGCGTATGCTGCCTCTTAGGCTGTTGCAGGCAGTTGTGGTGCATCTTCATGTGTGAGACTGGTGACCATTACTTATTCACAGAAGTATTGGCTTGGACTGAGTGGTCAGCTTGCTTCGTGTTTCCTAGCCATTAAAGTTAAGGAGGAGGCTCTTTTTTTTTTTTTTTTTTTATACCCTTCTCCCTCACTCCATTTTCTCTTTTATTTGGTAAATAAATGGTCATCACCTCCATACAACTTTATATTGTTGGCTGTGTGTAAATGTATTTTCACAGAATCACAGAATTATCGAGGTTGGAAAAGACCTAGAAGATCATCCAGTCCAACCATTACCAATACTTCCCAGCTAAATCATACCCCTCAACGCAACATCCAAACGTTTCTTGAACACTCCCATGGTCGGTGACTCCACCACCTCCCTGGGCAGTGCATTCCAATGCCTGACTACCCTTTCTGAGTAGTAATACTTCCTAATGTCCAGCCTGAACCTCCCCTGGCGCAGCTTGAAACCATTCCCTCTAGTTCTATCACTGATTACACGAGAGAAGAGGCCAACCCCCAGCTCACCACAACCTCCCTTCAGGAAGCTATAGAGAGCTATAAGGTCTCCCCTGAGCCTCCTCTTCTCCAGGCTGAACAATCCCAGCTCCCTCAACCGCTCCTCATAAGGCCTGTGCTCCAGACCCCTCACCAGTTTCGTAGCCCTCCTCTGAACACGTTCCAGGGCCTCAATGTCTTTCTTGCAGTGAGGGGCCCAAAACTGAACACAGTACTCGAGGTGCGGCCACACCAATGCAGAGTACAGGGGGACAATTACCTCCCTGTTCCTGCTAGTAACAGTTTTTGATGCAAGCCAGGATGCCGTTGGCCTTCTTGGCCACCCGGGCACACTGTCGGCTCATGTTCAGCCGAGCATCAATCAGTACCCCCAGGTCTGTTTCCTCAACGCAGTCCTCCAGCCACTCCGCCCCAAGCCTATAGCGCTGCCTGGGGTTGTTGTGGCCAAAGTGCAGGACCCGGCATTTGGTCCTGTTGAACCTCATCCCATTGGCTTCGACCCAGCTCACCAGTCTATCCAGATCCCTCTGCAGGGCCTCGCTACCCTCAGGCAGATCGACACTCCCTGCCAATTTGGTGTCATCCGCGAACTTACTGAGGGTGCACTCAATGCCCTCATCCAAGTCATCAATAAAGATGTTGAAGAGGACAGGCCCCAGCACCGACCCCTGGGGAACACCACTCATGACTGGTCTCCAACTGGATTTGACTCCATTTACCACCACAATGGTTAGCTGCACCATTTTAGCTGCATTTCAGACTTTCCACCTCTTTGCTGGCATCCAGGTACTTCATCATCCCATTCTGTTTCACTTCTGAAATGTTTCTACATTCTGAAATGTAGGTGTTCACATGTTTTGCAAATTTGAGTGTATGGTGTGTCCAAAAGATAAAGAAATGGCTTGCCAAAGTCTAGGATGTGGTGGTGGTTGGCTGGAGAGAACAAAATGCATCTTGTGTGAACATTCAATGGAACTGTTTTCTCATTCACTGGGGCTTTGTTGCAGCAAATAGTTACAACAGTAGGAACGGGCTACTTCCAATTCTGTCCAAAATCAGGCAGTTTCCTTGGAGGAAAAAGGGCTGCAAGAATCTAATCATTTTAATAGTATCTGGAATGCACCAACACACATCTTATTTGTGTTCTTCAACAGAAAAGGGAAACAGGGAAAGAGGATGATATAGGCTGCTTCTTTGTTTTTGAAAGCATAGTATCTGTTGTACGTAATTATTTCATCAGTTGCTAACAATGCGTCCTGTGTAAGAAAAGGAAGGAATAAGGGCAGATAAGCAGGAGGTCAAAAAGGGGAGAAAGATATCCTAGAGAAGCTCAGCCTTTTGCTTCCCTTCTCTCTGTCTCTGAAAATCATCCCACGCCCTAAGAGAATAAGTGCACTTCATTCTAACCTTACCATTAGCATTGCAGGCTGCCTGTGCTACCTGTTTTCTGCGTGGAAGTCATAACTGGTTCAACTGAAGAAAGTCTGCGGAGAATACCATGCTGCAGATTAGTTTGTTTGCTTGTTTGTACTGGCAGCAATGTATATTTTCAGTTATCCTATTAAATTCACTTAGCTTTGAGGTTTACATAACAATAAATAGTCTTTCTGTGAAGAGCAGCAACGCACTTTTAGAATAAGCTGTTCAGTATGCCCGTTTAGGAAGTTCACTTGTAGACAAATACAAATATTTCCCATTAAAAACAAATATGAGTAGAAGGCTGTTCTTTTCATGTTTATATTTTGTTGTTTATGCTGTTTTATCCCTTTTCTTACTGTTTGTTCTCTACTTGACAGCTTGACTCTGATTTATTTCTTTTTCAGTTATGTTTGGATCTGAGGATTTGAGTGGTGACAATTACGTTTGGTTTTTTTTTGGTAGACTTTGAATACCAAGGACATGGAAACTTTCAGCTGCCTTAGATTAGCATGAGTAGAGGAAGAGGCTTTTAGAAGCAGAAACCACCTCCATGTTAATATTTCAGAGTCTTCTCACAGCTATAAAATGTGGTGTATAGAGGGATTAAATATGTGGTACACAGATATACAAAACTGAGGAAAAAAGATATTGGCTAGTCATGTTTCTCCATCTGGGATGCTGGGTGCTCTGGGCTTTACCACTCCTGGTGCTCAGCTTTCAGAAAACTTTCAAGCTTTAATGATCTGTGAAAGTCAGGGTTTTATGTAGCCACCAATCACGCTTCAAAATCACCACAAAGACTAAGTGGGAGAACCTGCAAGCCAAGTTATGGCTTGAACTACAGCAAAACCATATAGTAGTGAGAACCCTTGAAGAGAAGGGTTGATTTCTTCTGTAACCATCACTGGGACTCTAGTCATTGAATCAGTGAATTTAGGTAGTCTTTAAAGGTAGGATATATGTCTGAAAGTTAAAAGTATGCCACTTGTTTTTCCATTGATGATTTTCTTAAGAATTTGTAGTAACTTTTTTGGCAGGTAGTGAATTAGGTTCTAGTGAAAATGGGCTTTCCATGTTTTCCCCTAATTTCAGTGCCTCTGCTGCAAAACAATTAGAGTAGAACTTGGATTTCACTTTTCCTTTGTTCCTCTGCCATTGCTCCTGTGAGTGAGTGGTGCTGGTGCCAGAAATGTGTATGTCTGTCTGCATGGCTTCAGCTGATTTCAAATAGATCAGAAGGTGTTTTTGAGGGATCTGCAGTTATGAAGAGGGGGTGAAATTGCCAACTGAATTCTCTCCCACGGTTAGGTATCTACAAATTTTAACTTGACTACTATTTTAGAATGTTTTTCAAACTTAACAGACCAAGTGTACTGCTTAAGTGAAGTTGTATTTCTTAAGACAGTGTGCATTTACCGAGGCTCTGCTTTCCAGCTGCCTTACTAGTGATGAGATAGTTCTGAATGTGTTACATGTTCATCATCCCTTGTCATCCACCTTTATTATTTAAAACAAAACCTGTTTTGTCACACTGCTGTAAAATAAATTAGAATGGAGACTTCTACTATCACAACAAGAAATAAACACCATTTGTTCTGAAATACTCTTAACATTTGATGTAAGCACTCGATTTTCCTTATAAACTGTCTGCATGGAGTGAAAGTGGGAAGTATGTCCTTTAAGAGCAGATTAGGTTTTATTTGGTTTTTGCAAGTGTGCTGTTTTACAGGATTCAAGGCCTAAAAATACTGGAGCTCGTTCCTTTTTGAGAATGGCAAAATGTCTGATTCCCTCTTTCACATCACCATATACTCTACGCTACTGTTTGAAGCAACAGCAGTGTGGTGTCAGAGCTTTCAGTTCTCTATGCATGCCTGTAGATTACAGTCTTATTTTCTAGATCTCAGGCTATGAGATGGCTGTGGTTGAACATGTTTCCCAAAACAGGGAAATGCTGACCTGAAGCATTGTGAAGATATGGTCACAGTAGTAATTTCTTCCATGAAGGACTGACAAAATTCTGCTTGAAAACAGTTTTTTGTACTTTATTTTTGTACACAGACAAAAAATACTGAATTATCTTATGGCGTGGTCACATGGTCATGATTCGTGCACAAGTTGACCTAATTAAAATTATTGATAATGTTTTCATTTTTTTCTGCTTCCTAGTTGTGAAGTGCAAACTAATAGGAATGAACAGCAGTCACCTGAATACCTACAGGTTTTCTTTGAGCGTCAGAGAAAGTGGGAGCCCTTGGGAGTCCTGGAAGAAGCCTGCTGTTCTTCACAACTATGTGGGTCACTCTGAAAGTAACGACTCCTATTTATTTCCACAGAAATAAACAGATAGACCACAATAACACTATTTGATGGAGCAAATTCTTAGCTACAAAACGCTATTTTTAACACAGTCATTATCAAGTTGAAACAGATGTTGATTTTCAAGCTGTTCCTTAAATCATCCCTCTGTTCAGAGGGTCATTGCTCTCCTAAGGAGCACGGTCATCTCTGTTCTAGGAAAGGGACTTCAGTTTGGTTTGTAAGGATCACTGAGTAGCAGCTTCTGTCCCCACTGGCTTTCTTTGCACCCAATAGTTGTGTTGTCTCTCTGACTTCTGTTTTCTCCCTTCTATCTGAAACCTCTCTTCTGCAAACAAGTAGCTGTGTCGTTTCTGTCCTCACAAAGTTTTTTCTTTCTGTATCTTTGCATAGAGCTATAGCACAGAGCTTTGTTGTACCGGGCTTTTCAAGCATAGAGCTGCCAGTGGAATTATAGTGGACTGTCTATTTTACGATAGTGCTTTTTTCTGATGCAAGCCATGCATTTAGTCTCTGATTTCACAGTGAAGTTATGGCTGTTGAATTTTGTTGGATGGTGGTGCAGTCTGCTACCCTCTGTGTTTTTGAGGGGAGAAGTTGTGCAATAAGTATTATTGTAATTAAACAAGAATAATTTTTCTTCTTGCTTAGAGAATTCTCAAATTAGCGTGAAAGGGGGAAGTTCAGAAACAAAGAGAAGAAATAACATGGTTGCTTTCCTGCTGGAGGGAAAGTGTGACATAGTGCTATGCTGATGGTAATCAGATCCTGAGTAAATAAATGGTCTTACAAAGAAGTAGCTCTTCAGACTGTGAGTTGCAGGGGGAAAGTGATGAAGCTTCAGTCTACTCTGTCAGACAAACTGACACAGTTTCAAACTGAACTTCAGTATGAATTTATCAAGGAGGCTTTTTTTTTCTTTTTTTTTTAATTGAACGAGGGAGTGGGGGGTTAACTTAAAAATGGCTTCACAGTTTCTGCCAAATGTGAACTTGTAGTCATTGCGGGCTTTCTTTTTCCAAAGGAATCTGTTCTAGTAGCATTCTTGGAGTCTGTGTTTGGTGTGGCATAACTCCAAAGCGTTGGGAATGCATTTCTGAAGAGTGGTGATGTAGCTATTTCTTTATTCTACTCGCATACAAAATCAACCATCTTTGTTCTGCTCATTCTAATATATTCATTCCATAAAATAGATATAACCCTCAGTATTTTTCCTTGAAGCTTCTCTTGCCTTTGTGACATTTTCAATTGCTTGACTTGAAAGGAAGAGCTGGCTTTCAAACCCAGAAATTTATATTTACTGGATGTAAAACTTTACATTTCTGCCTCTCCCATCTGAGATTTGTCCATGGAAGGTACTGACAACAAGAATATGGTATGTGAACTGAAGAGTAATATGCTCTGTTAGCACAGATTATCAACAAAGTAAATGCATTAATAGAAATTATCACAGTACAGAACCCCCCCCTCTCTAATTTAGCCTCTGGCAAAGAAGCTGTACATCAACAGCTAGATGCAGGAGCTGAAACATCTCCTGGTGTTTAGAAGCAGTTGAGAACAGCTTCTGGATTGTAAAATCTTATTTTAACATCTTTGACTTTAAGCAAAACCTTTGTTGCATGTCTGTTCGGTGTAGCCAGTGTAAGCATCTGTCTGAGGTGAGCAAAAAGCAATCCATTCAGTGGCTTACAAAAAAATAAAGACAGCAGCACACAAGAATTGTTCCCTCCATTATTTCCTGTCTATCCAGGTGGCTGCTCTGAAGGATTTTTGACAGCCTAATGCAGTTTTTTCAGTGGAGAGGTCAAATCTTTCAAGCAGTCATTCCTTGTCATTGCCATAATGGTGGTATCCTTTGCTGTGCCATGCTGATTTACTTGCTGATCAGAAAGCAAGCCATTACTGCGTGGCTGCTTACTGGTACAGTGCTGAATAAGTGGCCTCAATTTGTACAGAGGGCAAGTAACCGGCAGTCGTTTTGTTCATAGGCAGATTACAAATGTTTCTAATTTGCTGTGATTATCAATGGGCTGGTTCAGTAACTGGCCACTTCTCCAGGACGTGCAGCCAGTGGCCTTAGCCTGCTGGGGAGTGCTCCTTGCCTGGAATTCTTGGGAAATGTTACGCCATTTATCAAGCTGCCACTGACTCTTAGGGTGATCACACTGGAAAATAAGTGCTTCTAAACCAAGAGCTTTCTAAATTGTCACGAACTGTCATATGTGTTTTTATAAAGGGGAAGAAACCAAAACTTTTCCTTACCCAGAGTTTAATTTCTTAGGAAATGCGTGCACTGAGGGCAGTGAATTTCTTAAGCTGAATCACAGTATTGATGTTCCTGTGTTTTTAAATGTTTTTGGTAGTTTTAACTGTTGCTGTGCTTCCAATGAATGTACCTGGAGCAGCTGAAGAATCTTTCATGATTGTTACAAGACTGAGAATTTTCATTGCATTTGGACTTAGAACTAGAGGGAATGGTTTCAAGCTGCGCCAGGGGAGGTTCAGGCTGGACATTAGGAAGTATTACTACTCGGAAAGGGTAGTCAGGCATTGGAATGCACTGCCCAGGGAGGTGGTGGAATCACCGACCATGGGAGTGTTCAAGAAACGTTTGGATGTTGCGTTGAGGGGTATGATTTAGCTGGGAAGTATTGGTAATGGTTGGACTGGATGATCTTCTAGGTCTTTTCCAACCTCGATAATTCTGTGATTCTGTGATTCTGTGACTTCTCATTACTCCATATCCTCTTTTAAAAGAGAGTGAGAGCAACTGTTCATCTGTACGGAAATGTTTGAATGAAGTTTTTTTCTTTTGAGCAACCGTATTGAGCCCACACATCTCCTTCCTCTCTTATTTGAGGTGGATTGAATTGATCACTTTTGAGCAGATATTTAGATACAGATCTTTGTATTTTGCTGTGGAAAAGAGAATATCAGGAGATCTGAAGAGTATTAAGTACAAGGGGAAGTCTTGTGTTGGACTTGCTGTATTTTCTTGGTGCGTCTTGCTCAGACAGCTGCGCATGATGGAATATGTTTTTACAAGCAACTATGAAGTTCTTATTCTTTGAGGGGAGGGTTGGTGAGAGGCTTCATGGTTGCAAGTATTCTTTTTAGCGGAAGAGCGTAAGTGTGTGTATATATAGATCTACATATCTTCAAAGTTCAGGGAATAAATCTGTCATCTAATACTGGAGACATTTTGACACCTCTGAGGTTTCCTCCTGGGTGATCTAGATTTTCTTTTCCCTCCCATTTTGGGGGAATGCAGTATGATTGGTAGCATCTAGAACCTCATGTTTTAATATGTCTTGTTGGATTCCAACAAGTAAGTCTATGAGCAATTTCACAAATACTGTGATTTTTTGTATTGTGTTGGAAGGTCTTTTGCTTTGAATTTAAAAGCAAATGTAGAAGAAAGTTTTTAAAACCAGGCATACAAATTTACTTTTGTCTTTGGTTCTTCTGTATTGTATTGTAATATGCATAATCTATAGAAAGTATCTGTTATTTTTTTAAGCTGCTACTTGTTTAGTTCCTCAGTAATATGACAGTTTTCCATTTTCCTGTGTATGCTCTGATATCGAGAGACCATGAACTCTCACTTCCTCATATCTGTAAAGGTCCTGGTGTGTGCCATTGAAAAAGGCTATTGTGGTTTAAACTGGCAGGTGATTTAGCATCACTCAGTCGTTCACTCACCCTTTGCTGGAAGAGGGAGATGAACTCTTACCCCCCTCCAAAACTCCTCCTACTTCACAGAATCACAGAATTATCGAGGTTGGAAAAGACCTAGAAGATCATCCAGTCCAACCATTACCAATACTTCCCAGCTAAATCATACCCCTCAACGCAACATCCAAACGTTTCTTGAATACTCCCATGGTCGGTGACTCCACCACCTCCCTGGGCAGTGCATTCCAATGCCTGACTACCCTTTCCGAGAAGAAATACTTCCTAATGTCCAGCCTGAACCTCCCCTGGCGCAGCTTGAAACCATTCCCTCTAGTTCTATCACTGATTACACGAGAGAAGAGGCCCACCCCCAGCTCACTACAACCTCCCTTCAGGAAGTTATAGAGAGCTATAAGGTCTCTCCTGAGCCTCCTCTTCTCCAGACTGAACAATCCCAGCTCCCTCAACCGCTCCTCATAAGGCCTGTGCTCCAGACCCCTCACCAGCTTCGTAGCCCTCCTCTGAACATGTCATACTTGATGTCATACAGTGTGGAATACCACTTTGGCTGGCCTAGTTCTATTCCCTCCCATCTCCTTGAGTCCTTTGCTGAGAATGGCCTTGGCTTTATACAGCACTGCTTAGCAGCAACTATATAAATCAGTGTGTTATGAGTACTGTTCTTCTCTTAGAACCAAAACTTAGCATACCAGTCACTGAAGAAAAATCCATCTCAGCTGAAACTAAGACAAAGACTGTTGTAGATGGAAATATGTCAAAGTCATTGCTGTTGCTTGCTAATTTGGCGGTAGTTCCTGTGAGAATTAATTGTGGAGGACAAAACTGTAGGACCACTGCAGCAGATCCGGCTAAGGTCTTGGAAACCTAACAGCATGTCTGTCTTGCAGTGCAGGTTAGTGCTGCTCTTCCTGTTTATGAATGACTGAATGCTGTTGTCCTTGGCTCTCTGAGGTGAGTGGGATATATTTTGCTGTTCTTTACCTCATTTAGATGGATGAGGAATAGGTTTTTAGAATGTGGCTCACAAGGTCAAACAGAAGACTGCATTTGGATGAGAGTGTTGCGGAATAAAGTTGTGTGGGGTAGAAAGGAGATTCTGGAAGCAAGGATGTTTGAGGACTATTCATTTGTGGATCAAGTGAATGAATATCACTGTTCATTCAGCTGTGCTCTCCGAGTAGGAAAATGTCTACATACACTGAATAAATTTCATCATTTCTACTTTTTTTTGACTACTGCAATAACTTTTTCCAGTATGGTGACCTTTTTTTTTTTTCATATAAGAATTCTGCAAAACTGTCACCTGTGTTTGGAGATAAGACTTCATTGTCATTAATCATATAACCACGGATCTCTGGCAAATCTGTACGTTTTTGTTAAAGTTTTATTAGTTTATTTTGAATGCTGAAAGAAACAGTGGCATTCAAAGCAGTGCATTTGTGTAAATCTAAACAGATATATTGACTCCTACGTTCTCAGGAAAGGAAAGTGAACAGGAGAGTGCCACTGATCCAGAGGAGTGACCAGACTTGTTAGGGGTCCAGTAAGTACATATGTGAGGCTTATTATCTAAAAACTGGATTATAAGAAAGCTGCAAGATAATGTGACAAGTGGGCAGGCCCTTTATGTATTGCCATGCTGTTAAAGCTTTGTTGCCTTACAGCCTATGTCACTAAAGTTTGTATGGTTTTCCAAGAGTTGTGAGCCAGTCCTTTTATCTTTGTCTATAAATTCTGGTAAGGCAACACAATTTGGAAGCAAAGCAATAGTGATAAGGAAGCAATTTTCTTTTTTGCCTTGACTGTCAGTCTCTGTAAAAGCAGTTTAGCTCAGGTGACTGCCCTGTGTTTTTTGTTGTTGTTGTTTTTGTTTTTGCAGGAACCTTCTTTTATCGCCTTAGTAACATTAATAGGTTTCTGCGGCCTCAGTTATTGTGTATTGATAGCTACTTAACAAGTATAGATAAGTGGGCAGCCCTAAAACAGGGAGGGAGGAAAGTCAGAGTTGGCGAGGGGGTGAAAAAGAGGCTCAGAAAATATGGTAAGGTTGCAGAAGGGAAAAAGAGGAAAATAGGAAAGAATGTATGCCAGTTGAGTGTCATCAACATAGCACAGTCAGAAAGGCTGCTCTGCTTTAGGAGAAGAGTTGGCAGAGCGCAGGGAGTGGGCACTGTAGAGATGAAGGAGCAGATGGGTCTTGGTGAAAAGCGGGTAGAACATAGAATGAATATGAGCATGTTATTTTTGATCTTGTGCCTTTAAAGTGGCAGTGGGCAGACCAACCACCTGTTCTTTATCATCACTTTTTAGAAAATGTAAATAAGCCTAAATGTTAATTCACTACTGAAATTTCATGTCAGCTTACTTATAGAATATTTGCTGGTGTGTTTGCTTCACACACAGATGGAGAGTTTTGAGGAAAAACTAGAGGTTTCTGTGAAGACAAGCCTCCTGACAACTTGCTGTGATATGGGATAAATTAAGTATTAGTTAACTTAAGAACCAATCCAGGTATTGGCATGCATGTAGCTCTGATGTAATAAACTGGTTGGGTGCAAGTGCTTTTGATCTGTGTGGTGAAAAGTCTTGATTGCTATGTTCTGATTTTGGGTTTTTGTGTTTGCTTTGTGTGCATTTTTCCTCTTAGTAAAGTTTGCGCTAGCTATCAGTTCTAGGAGTACGCTCCTAGGATGATCTTGTATCTTTGTTAAAAGTGGGGCCTTTCACATAGTGGGTGGTGGGACTTGAGCTTTGTTTTCATTCAGAGGGAGAATGCTTCAAGCGTACTCTATTTGTTCCTTAGTTGAGGTTGCAAAACTCCAAATACAGACATGATGTGAACTTGCACCAAGGAGTACCTCTTTGGCATGCTGAATCACTGTTGCTGATGCAGCTGGTGTGAGCCACGTCTGCTATTTAAGTGTTAATGTTTTCAACCAGCTGTAATCTGCTTACTGAATACTTCACTTGTCCCAGATAAGCAAAGCAGGAACTTGGGGATCCTTCAGAAGATTAGAAGCTGTTGTGACACTAAATTTACAGGGTCAGATGTGACATGTTTCAAAGCTAAAGTGAGATTGAGATTGTTGGGACCTCCCTTGGAGTTCTTCCTCTGCAAAAAGCTGATGCCAAAACCGCATTGCTAGTTAGGCTTAATAGTTGCCTCTGTGCTGTAGAAATATGGGGGCTCAAGTTCAACATTCAGTATTGATCATACTGGAAATCTGTCTGCATTTATTATGTCATTACGTCTCTCTAAACCTTATTACTGCATTTTCTTGTGGAAAGGGAATTGCATGACATAAATTTATTCAAGTCCTGGGGCATAGATTTCGCTTGGTTTCTGATCAGGAGTAAGGGGCATAGAATCATAGAATCACAAGGTTGGAAAGGACCTACAAGATCACCTATTCCAACTGTCCTCCCATTACCATTTCTACCACAAGCCACTAAACCGTATCTCGTAGCTCCTCATCCAGACGCCTCTTGAACACTGCCAGGGACAGTGACTCTACCACCTCCCTGGGCAGCCATTCCAGTGCCTGACCACTCTCTGAGAGGAAAGGTTCTTTCTTATGTCTATCTAAACCTCCTTTGGTACAACTTGCAGCCATTCCCTCGGGTCCCGTTTGTTGCCTGGGAGAAGAGGCCAAGCCCCTCCTCATCACACCCTCCCTTCAGGAATTTGTAGAGTGCAATGAGGTCTCCCCCGAGCCTCCTCTTTTCCAGGCTAAACAATCCCAGCTCCCTGAGCCTCTCCTCATGAGACTTGTGCTCCAGACCCCTCACCAGTTTCGTTGCCCTTCTCTGAACACATTCCAGGGCCTCAATGTCTTTCTTGTAGTGAGGGGCCCAAAACTGAACGCAGTACTCAAGGTGCAGCCTCACCAATGCTGAGTTCAGGGGGATGATTACCTCCCTGCTCCTGCTGGCCACACTGTTTCTAATGCAGGCCAGGATGACATTGGCCTTCTTGGCCACCATATTTGAGAACGTGAATTCAGTTTGAACTCACATTTGTTCTTAAACTCCAAACCACTCCTTTGTTAAAAAGAAAAGGGTTGCTAAAGTTAAATCAGAAAAATTAAGACGCAAATATGATGGCAAACAAATTCCCTGAATGTAGGCTTTGCTTGTTGTATGGTGCCTTTTTTTTTTTTTTTGCATCTGTGTGTTCTTTCGTTAGCAATCAGTGTATATACTTAAGCATAAACTTTACAGATTTACATGAAGGAACAAGTATCACCTGTGCCTGATTATTTGCATCTTCAGAATCTTCTAACTCTAAATTGTGTTAATTTCTGTAAAATTAGAGCTCTGAGTTGTCTGTAAGGTACTGCTAGTGTTAAGCTGTGCAACTTGAAGTCGCAATTTTTCTAATCATCCCTGATTACATCTTCGTTTCTTGCATAGCGGGAGTAATTAAATGTTGACTGACTATAGTACTTCAGATTTTGCTACCAAAATCTGTTCTCGAAAGTGCAAATTTCTGTTCCAGTTAAGTCTTCCAACCTATATTTTAACACAAAATTATCACTTGCATAGTTGATGTCAAAGCAAAAATGAAAGCATCAAATTTTGCATGCATGTAGGCAATCTGAGATGCAGTGAAACTGGCTGTCCCTAACTACAGTGAGCTACAGAACTAGCTGCCCTCAAATGGCTGCACTCATTGGGCACATCTTTCTGTACGGTACTTCTTTTTATACCTGTCAGCTGCTTTTTGGATGTCAAGGGGAAGTTCTTCACAGAGACAGCGGTGAGGTGCTGGAACAGGCTGCCCAGAGAGGTTGTGGATGCCTATGTCCCTGGGCAGCCTGGTCTAGTACCAGATACGGAGGTTGGTGGCCCTGCCTGCAGCCTGGGGGTTGGAACTTGATGGTCCTTGGGGTCCCTTCCAACCCAAGTGATTCTACTTTGCTATACTGGACTTCAGCATAAGAAAAGGATCAGGCCAAAGCAAGGGGGTTTTAATTTTCACCAGTGGAATGTAGTGTCGTCTAAGTGGGAGGGCTGGGTGAGATTGTGGGGGTGTCCCTGCTGCCTTTCAGTAGTTTCACAATATTATTCTCTGTCCCCTGCCATCCCAAAGTACTAGACATACCTTTCCTACATCTCTTAGTACTATTACGAGACATAAAAGGACTGAAGTTCTAGATGTACTTTTTTTTGAGAAATCTGACTGCTGCAGTTGAGTGTTTTCTGCAGGGAGCTTAATGGCTGAATTCAAGTGATGGAATGTTCAGTTATGTTTCATGAAACAGCAAGTGAATTTGTGCTGTGCAGCAGCCATAAATCAGGTGTCTACTTGGAAGTTAGTGAGGAAACACTGTGCTTTATTATGCACAGCAGCTGCCTATGGAAACTAGTAAACTGGTTAGTGCTTGAGGACATTTATCAGAAATACTAGGATGAGCTTATTGTGAAGCTCCTCAGCATTGTAAAGAGTAAGACTTCCTTTTTGGTGTGCACACTGGCTTTAAAAAAAAACACAACTTAAGTTTTGAATAACTTGTGCACCTGAAGGTGAATTTCTAGATGAGTAGATGAGGTCTGTATGAGTTCATACCACTCTTGTTGATGTGTTTCTGTAATGTTCTCTTCGTTAATGTGGCACATGCTTTCAGGAGTTAAGGCAAATACTTAAGACATGTCTATAGTTCCCATAAACTAAAAGTTGTATGAAAATGCGGTTGTCAGTATTTTCTGCAGAATGTAGTGAGCTACCATAGTTAGAATCATTTTTTTTAAGTACAAACTCATTATCTCATAATATTTCAGTAATGATTTCTAAAAAGTTGTATCATATATAGTCTTACAGAAAAATGTCTTTGCTTGCTGTGAATATATAGGATTCTAATTTTAGGTAAAGGAACATACTCTTGACACTTGGGATAATGCATCTTTGGTTGACTCAGAAGAGAGAGAGATTGCAGTGATTTTGCTGCAGAACAACTGCAGAAAAGTTATTCTTAGTACTGAATCAGATTTGAGTGTCATCGTTTTGTTTTGCTGTAGGATGTGCTCACAAGAAATTGTAAAAGTAAAACTTGACTTATCTAGCCGGACTGTTGCGTTAGAGGAGTATTGATTACTCTTAAATCGATTTATAGACACAGCTTGCTTTGTGCCTCTGTGATGACTACATACAATCTGTAGGTCTGTTCCAAATGTTTTTCAGCATTTGTAACACAGACTCCCAATTGTTCTAATGGTGTTGCTGTTCATGTCCTGCCCAGAAAATGGGCAGTGCTACACGCCAGCTGAAACACTGATACAACATCCCCCTTCTTGTGAGTGGAATTTTCAAAGTAACTTTTAATGCTTCTCTTACTAGGCTCTGAAAGCATCTTACTGCGATCATAAATGCCTCCCTATTCCTTAGCAGTATGCTTGTAAAATAGTATCAATAACATTTTCCTTGTCTAATGTTACACTAAACAGATCAGTTATCTTGTTCCTGCAGTTTCAGTGCTGCGCTTTGTCTTCCAATAAACAGGAGAGACTCTTGCACACAAGACTGCCCTTTTCTCAAAATTGTTTTGACAATTACATTTCGATCTCTTGTCTCTGAAGTCAAATGCTGTGCTTTTTGTTCTGTGCTAATATCTCTTGAGTGATAAGCTTCAAGAACTTTACTGTTTGTTAAAATAAGAGCCAAGTCCAAATACTTTGGGTGGGAATACAGCGGAACCTTTTTGGTATGTTTTGGTTGGGTTCTCTGAACTTGGTGGCTTTTAACTGTAAGATTACAGTTGGCTCTTTGTATTCCAACTTTCTGTCCTGTCATTAACATCTTCTTGCTTATATTCTACTTTATTTTTCATAGGATCTTCATTCTCATCCTTAGTCGCTTTATTCCTTCCTCTCTGTCCTTCTCCTGCAAGAAAAAGGCCTGGTAGGTGTGTATGGACCACATATAGTCTGCTCTTCCCTCTCTTAACAGGTTTTCTTGGCGTTTTCCATACTGGATGTAGATGTACCCGTGTTTAGCCAGGTTACTGATACTGCCCCCCAGCTTCATTGAATCTTTAACAGATCTTTATGGTTTTTAAGACTTCTCTCCCCCTGCCCGCCTGTGATCAAACCACTGAAAGAAGGATTAGTGGTTTTTAACCTGGGAAGAAATGGGTTCTTCCATCACCTGCCTGCTGGCTTTCAGGAGGGTTGTTCAGTTACAGCACTTCTTCCAGGTTCTGGGGGCAGCTGTGACATCCATCCGAACCTCCACTCCATCTGAACGGTGAATGCGAGTGTTTTCTTCAAGGGTACTGCAAAAAGGTCTCTAGTCTGAAATGCTGTCGCTGGTTTTAATAACTGCTTTGTAGCTAGCTAGCGGCCAGATTTTTTGTAGGTTGCACAGTTTCCCAGATGACTAATGACATCTTTCAAGTCAGTAAATTTGTATTTCTTTAGTGATTCTGGCAAGTTTTGAGTGACAATATTGGAATTTGAGCAGGGATGCTTCACTGTAAATCTGCATTCTATTAATTCCCACAAGACTATACGTAGGAAACAACTACTTTGTAATGAGTGATCCTCTGAAAGGAAGTTGGGAGTTGCCCTGAGACCCTTTGCCTTTGTTTTAGATTATACTTCCGATTCTAGCAGCCTTTTATTAGGAATAATGTTAAAGATCTTCAAAAGATACAAGTTCCCAGAATCTGTGAAATCTACAGTGGTTTGGATTCTTGGTTAAGAAAACATTTGTTCAGTGCCTCACTGATAAATTAAGACAAAGCTTCCTCCTTCGGCTTGAGCAGGAAAAGAATGTAGTTACTTGTGACTCAGTGGTGAGGTTAGCTGGCCTCAAATGTCTCTCCAGGAATGCTTGTTAACTTCTTGCAAAGATTTTTCTTTTTTTTTTTTTTTTTTTTTTTTTAGAGAATGCATGGTAATTATTTAAGGTATTATATTCCTTTGAAGATAGTTAATCTATATCTTCCTGGAGTTTAAACAATTTAATTGATTGTTCACCATTTGTGAACTGTAAATTTATGTCTAACTCTTACGTGTATGCTTACAAATCTCTGTGGTTAACTTGCCAGTATGTATATCGGTCTGTGCCTTCTAGGAATCCTCTGCCCGATTTCCGTATTTTCTTCTTTGTTACAATGAATTTGAGTTACTCTGAAGGCACAGCAGAGAGGTCAGGTTTTCCCCAAGGCAACTCTGCAGAATTGCAAGCTATTAGGAATACCATAGTACTAATCTTCAGCATTGCTTCAGCAATTAGGTGGATCTTAAGTGCTCAAAATCCCTTTACCGGTTAATGAGGACAGACTTGTAACAGTGTACATCTCTGAAGGGAGTTTTAGACTAAGGACCTACTTTTTACATGACGAATGATTTCCAACATGCTTGCGGAATTGATTTTGGGGTGTAATACTTTATATTAAAAGTTGAGGATAAACTTACACCAAATAGTCCTGGTATACAGGGTATTTAAGATTTATCTATATCTATTGTTTATTTCCACTAATTACTAGGCTATAGGTATCTTACCTTTGACACTGATGAGACTCATTTACTGTTGTATTTTGGGTGGGTGTGTACGTACCAGAGATGCTCCATCTCCCCTCCCCCCATATTTCTCAGTATTAGCACTTAGTTTTTAAATATAAATAATTAATATTCTACCTTTCACCTTTGCCTCCTTCCTGAATCACTTCTTCCCACCAAGAGCTCTGCTGCAGCGAATCTCTATAGGCTTTATTCCTTGGGCATCTCTTTTATTAAATTTCACCTGACTTGAATTTTAGCGTATTTCATCATACAGAGAGTAGTTAATCTTTTCAGACTTCAAACTTCTTGCTGAATTCTGTTCTTACGCGGGTCAGTGTGGAAGCACTGCTATGAATTCTGCCCAAAACACAGCTTTCAGGATTAAGAGGAAAACTACAGCTTATTCGTGTCTGTGTTAGTGCTGGCAGACTGGTTAACAACTTAACTCAGCTCTTGCTCTTCATTTAGCACTTAAGATAGATATAAATTGTGTTGCAGTACCTTGCTGTTGTGCCCTCATTCTGAAGTCTTACAATTGTTGTGCAAAAATACAAATGCCAGGAGTATCTACTCTTCATGTAAATTTGGGCAATAAAAATAACTGGGAAAATTCTTGTATTAAAATGTGTATGTAAAAATTTCAGTGTTGGTAACTTGCTTACATCCTTGACTCAGTGCCAAGGTAGTCAGAGAGGTAGCCTGTATTAAGTGTGCTGAAAAGCTAGCTGTTGCTGTACGTTTGACAGTTTTGTAATACCCTGTTAGCTTTATCTCGTGAACAGTTGGAGCAGTGTCTACAGCACACCTTCCTTCAAGTGTTTAGGAAAAAGTTGGAAGTCCTTCTCTTCAGTCACCTTCTCAAGATGGAAGGAACCACTGCCTAGACAAAATTGCTATGTGTAAATTAGATGGCTCCGAGAGACTTGCCAAGTTAATCTTTAACTTTTTCATTGATAAAACAGGATTGTCATAGTAGGCAATGCCCTAATCCATAGACCAAGAGGTGTGTAGCTGGTAAACAAATGAATCTGTGGTTAAATAGGGCGTTTTTCAGAATGGGAATCTTGTCAAACCACAGATATGCATACACACAGAAACTAGGGTTAGCAAGTTGCTTTTTTCCTATCTTAGTTTGATAAAGCACTCTCTTCTTGTTTACATCTATATAAATTTTATTGGTAATGTAATTAAAAAGTCATTTCAGAGATGGAATTTTTTCTTTGCATGTGAGTCATTGGAAGGCTAATACAAGAACTTGATAAGATCACAAGTAGGAGTAAGAGGAAGCCAAACTTGGTTTTCTCATGCTGCAGTGAAGCTTGGCAGCCTGAGAATTCTAGACTTTGCATTCCTTTATTAATATATTAATATATTTCTCATAATGGATGACATGCAGTATGTTTCTTCAAGGATAAGAGAAGTATTGATTGCCAGGACAGCTATTTCACTTTGTTCTCTCTTGTAATTCTTTTTTCCTGTGAAAGGAGTAGAGTTCATTACAGTTTTCTGGTTGTGCAACAAAAAGAAGATGATCATCTGATGATTTTTTTGTTGCTGTTGTTGACCAGGGTTTTTTTTTGTTTGTTTGTTTTGGACATCTGTTGTGGCATTTGGCTTTATTGTAGTATCGTGTGGGAGCAACTTTATTAGTCCAGTATTAGACCAATTCTATTAGTTAGTGTTGCAGTATGACATTGAGAATGATTTCTCATAGCCTGTATTAACTGCTGGAAAGGAATGCTGAGAAGGAACCAATTTCTTCATTCACTCTCTCTTTTTTATTTTTCTTGTTTGTTTGCTTTCTTACTTTTAAACAGGCAGGAATGTTATGAGGGAGCGTAATGTGATTTTGTTTTCCAGCAGGTTCTTTCTTTGTTACAAAACTTTCCTGCTTGCTTATGAGGATGAAAAACCTGTTTAAAACTTCACCCTGGAAAATGAATAGTTATATTTCAAAGCTTCGTATCTATTATAAGTGTTATGTATGTATTGTGATTTGGTTTTAGTTTACTCTTTCATTTTCATATTGTGTGCACAAAATCTTTTTAATTATTATTATTTTAAATATAGGGCAAATTTCGTGGGAAGGTTAACATTCTCTTGAGAAAACACATCTGTTCTTTGGGCTCAATAGGTATCTCTAAAATGTAAGTGAAATTACTAGCAAAATACTGAAGTAAGTTACCTTTTTAAATAGGTAAGTATTTTAATGGGCTAGGTTTTTGTGGCACTGTGTGTATGCCAGAAATAAATCTGCTTTTCTAACATGTTTGTAGCTGGTTGTCCCAGGATCGTTAGAGAGGAGCTTTAAGGTTTTTTAATTGATTTTTCAGCTGTAGCTAAAGATATTGCCAACGTGCAATTTTACCACATCACTCTGTATGATGAACCAATGCAGAAAGCAAGTTAATTCAAGCTGCAAAAAAGTCTCCTGCAAGTTGCAAGCTGGAAAAAGTAGTATTTGTGCTGGCAAACATTCCCTTTTGTTGTTAGTCTTTTCATTCACTGAAAACCAAGCATCCTTATTTTACCAACAGTGTGATGTTGATATTGATTGTCCAGTAGCTGTTTTACTTAGGTCGCCTAACACATTGTGCATTTCCTCCTTCCTACTCTTTTCTTTCCTCTGACTTCAGAAACTTAGTTTTTAAGTGTTTGGAAATAAACACATTATTTTCCTAACAATTTTACAAGATTTCAGTATAATTTCTAGAAAGTTCAGAGCCCCGTTGCTTGCACTGGTACCCTCAAAAAAGACTGTTTTCATTAGGGATGCAGTCCTCCTCTTTTAAGGAGATGAAAATGTAAGAACTCAGCTATGCAAAAAAGAAAAAAAAAAACCAACTGGTATTTTATTTCGTCTCTGAAGGAACGATTTCATTAAGAGAACAAGTATTTATTTTCTGTAATCTGGAATATATATTATTCATACCACTATCCTGTCTACTTCTCTTAGATATTATTAGGATTTGTGTTGGGCTTTGGAGCAGTTTTTTTCCTTGGTAGTTTATTTCCACTGGTACAGAACTCTAAGCTCCTTTTCATTTTGCTGAAGCATGATCTCTGCTGCTTTCCGAAAGTAGAAATAATTTCAAGATGTGTTTATTTTCCATAATTAAACCTGAGGGTAGAACTTCTTATTTGTCCTTTGGTGTATGAATTCAGGGTTTGTGTAAACTGTATTTTATCTCTTTCTTCTCCCAACCTATCTTCTGTCTAATGTGTTCTAGAAGAGGCTCTTCTGAACAATCTCAACAGCATACATCAGTTCTGCAAATGCTGTGTTTTTTTTTCCTCACAAATTCCTTGATTTTCACTGTCACTATAGACTTTTCTAGAACTAGGAGGGTAAAAGGAGACACAAAGGACTAATTTGGATTAAAAAGTGAGAAACGAGTTTTTGTCAGAATGCAGCGCTCTTTATGTCATATGTGAGGGCTGATAGGTTATGTTCTGCAGATCAGCTTTTGTAAGGATCCTTTCTCTCCCTTACCATCTCAGCTCTGTTCACATTCTTTGTTCTGACTGAGATCTCCAGTATGAGGGCAATGGTTTTTCTTGGGGATAATTCTGGGCAACATTCACCAGAGTTGCCATCAGGTCTGTAAACTGTGTGAATGTACCATGTGCTTTTCTGTGGTACGGGGGATGGCAAACAAGAATAAGCAGGCATGTGAAATGAAAACTTCATCGGGGACAGTCTTTTTTTTTTTCTTCTTTCTTTTTTGGCCACACGTCTCTGTAGAGTGATTTAGAGTCACAGAATGGCTTGGGTTGGAAGGGAGTCCAAGGATCATCACATTTCAACCCCTCTGCCACAGGCGAGGTGGCCACCCACTAGATAAAGCACTAGATCAGGTTGCCCAGAGCTCCATCCAACCTGACCATGAATGCCTCTGGGGTGAGACATTCACACCAATGGGCAGCCAGTGCCAGGACCTCACCGCATTCTCAGCAAAAAAAAAAACAAAACAAACAAAAAACAAAACCAAGTTCCCCCAATATCTAATTTAAATTCCCCCTCCTTTAGTTTAAAACCATTCCCTCTTGTCCTGTCCTTGTCCTTTATCCTTGTAAAAAGTTGACATCCGTCTTGTTTATAAACTCCCTTTAAATACTGGAAGTCCGCAAGGAGGTCTCCCTGCAGCATTCTCTGCTGTAGGCTGAGCAAACTGAGCTCCTTCAGCCTGTCTTCATGGGAGAGATGCTCCAGGCCTTTGAGCATCTGTGTGGCCCTCCTCTGGACCCTCTCCAAAAGCTCCGCATCTTTCCTGTGCTGGGGGCCCCAGACCTGGACTCCAGATGGGCCTCATGAAAGCAGAGTAGAGAGGGACCTACTGGCCATCCCTCTTCTGATGGACTCAGATTACAGTTGTTCTTCTGGGCTGCAAGTGCACACTGCTTACTTATGTTAAAGGACGCCAAGAAGTACAAGGTGCTCTTCCTTATTCAGAAGGCTCTCAGTGAGGTTGCCAGGGAAATAGTTCCAAATGCTGAAATCACTTGGACAAGACTTGAATAATTGCGATACCCCAGGCTCAAAAAGTCAACTTTGCTCCTTACTTGCAATGTTGTCAAGCCCATAAATATAGTTTTACTCTTTGTTAAAACATTTGTGGAGAACAGTGCAAAAGATATGAAAGTCTCAAAACAAAATTGCCTTGTTTGTATTCAGTAATGCTGGCAGCAGTCGTTCATAGGTAGGGGAATAAAATGGTATTTATTGACAGAGTCAATATCTTCTCTTAAAGTGAAGTGTGAACTGCAGTATACAAATTTTAGTGTATGTTCCTTTGCCTCAAGTTGATTTCATAAATACACGATCTTCCTGTGTCTAAAACTAATCAATAAACCTGTGTTAATTGCTTTGCACACTAACCCACCAGTGAACCAAGGTTATTCTCAAGGTTATTACTTGCTGTTTTGTGTTTAATAAGGCATTCTTACTATCATATCTGAAATGCATTTAAACTAATAGCCTGATTTAAAAAAAAAAAATATAAAAAATCACTTTCTTAAAATGGTGTTCAGTGACAGAAAATCTATTGTAGGTTATCAATTTTAACATATTAAATATTTTAATTGTTTCCACCTACTCAAGTAGGGTTGAAAAATCCTAAAATTCTCACTTATGTCTGACAATTCACATCTGCCATCTCCTGGAATGGCTACTTGTTGTTTTCAGCAACTCCATTCGAAAAAAATAATTCCCTTAGTAGTAATGAATGCAGCTGATAATGGAATAAACCCAATAATAATATTGTACAACAGGTATTCAAAAGCAACTTAGAATTCTTGCCTTATGAAGGGAAGCTGTTGTCCAAGATGTGTACCAGATGCTATAATCAGGAACATTTCTTCTTGTATGAGAAGATTTAGAGACTAAATATGTTTTAGATCAACTCAGCATTGTCTCTAAGTATGTGATGTTATAATTGAAGGTTAGCGTTGGGCCTTTGCCTTTAGTGCAGATGGTAAAGGAGTCACCAGCACAAGAAATAGTGAAATGGGTGGCTGCTGAGCGCGTTGCTTCAGAGCAGTTTGGAAAACAAAAGAGAACACTGCTTAGCATTGTTTTTTAGAACCATGGCCTTGGTGTGTAGGTTTTCCAGGTGCAGCTATTGCTAACAGTAAGCAACCCCTTTTAGAGATGCAAGTGGTCAGAAGAGTTTAGAGAAAGGTGAAGGGACAGGATGAGAACATAATTTTGATGTTAGGTTGATGTGGTAGAGCTGGTGGCTTTCAAAAGCATTGTGAGAAACCACCGCTATAATCTGCTCGTATTTGTACTGTAGCTTGGGTCAGTGGCATGTGATCAATTTGAACATCTAATAACTCAACTACAGTTCTAAAGACTGGTTCAACCTCTTAGAGGGAGTGTGCGTGTGCTTGCATGTTTGAGTGAAACGAATGAAAAATGGAGAAAAAGCTGGTGTCATCAAGTAGTATTCCTTGGATCTGACAAAGAAAATGTACCAGAACTTGGCTTTCAGAAATTAGCATTCAACAGCTGGAGAAATTAACATGGTGGATCAAGTCCCATGTCCACCCATTCCCCTCCTCCCTCAATTTTTTTAAATTTTATGAATGTATCTTTTAATGTTTGTGTAGATATAAGGGATTTTATCTCAGAATTTTCTGTAGCTCTTCATTTTTTTTTTTTTCAATGTTAATCTAAACACGTGAAGACTATCCATCAGCAGAATGGCACATGCTTTAAGAGCAGGTGACCTAATCTATGTCTCTGTCCCTTATCTGAGTTTTCCTGCAAGTGTAAAATAAATGAGTTTTCAAGGGGTCTATCTTTTTAATAATAAACCTTTTAAAGTTGCTTTTATCTGAAAGGTGTGCATCCAGTAGTGAAAATTAAATGTCAAAGAAATATTTGCTTTGAATTGTTGCTTGGTGGTTCTGAAACTTTTATTTTCTTTAGGGGCTCTTCTGCATCTGTGTGTATTTGGGTATTTATTAGCTTACTCTTCTTCCCTCAAGAAAACTCTTTCAATGGACTCTTTCTTTCCTTCCTTGTTATTCTTTCTCCATCTGCTTTTGAACCTACTGTTCAATTCAAAATAAACTTCAATATTCTATCTTGTCCAGTTTCAAAGAGCTTGATAGGGGTTGTGGTTAATTGCAAATGGGATTATGACTTTTCCAAAGGAACACCTGTATTGTGATCCAAAATATTTGTAACTCCTTATGGGCTAGGATTACAGAGCCCAATTTCTCATGGCCTTAGCATTGTAAAATGCTGACGCTTGTGTAGTTTTTTCTATTCTAGTCCAATAGAAAAAATAAAAGTTACATCTTAGACTATATATATTTAGACTTTTTATCTATGTGAATCAGAATTTAAGAAATGTTGACCGATTGGATTTACTCATTAGTTTAGAAGTTGCATGTGCATTATTGGTCTGGGTAAATGAGAAGTGTGGCTGTACTATCTCTCTGATACACGATTTCATTTCATGTGCTGTGACTTTGTTGTGCTTTTTTTCAGATGCAAATGTGGTGGTTTTTTTTTGTTTTGTTTTTTTGTTTTTTTTAAGACTGCTATGTGTTGTTTTTAAATCTGGCCTAAGAATTGAAGCCAGTCAACTCTACCTGTTTAATTTCTCTGCGCTATTCAAAACAATTCATCAGGAAGATAGGGCTATGTCTGAGAATTTCTGACTCATGCAGTTTTATTCAGCCTGAGTTTGATGAACAACTTGTTTCTTGTTCTATCTTCTAAATCTTTCAGGTGAAACAAACTGTTCTAGGACTTGGGAAAAATCCAGAAAAGATTGACGATTTCAAGAATGTTATCGTTTAGCCTTGAAGTGAAAGAACTGGCTCATCAAAGCTATCGCTTCAAAGGCCTCGTTGTGATGAGGAGGAGCTACAGATGATTCAAAAGAACAACAAACAAAGTAGATTAAAAAGTAAATGAAGCAAATGTCTCAATATCTACATGTATTATCTAATGTTACTAATGTTACTACCCTTTATTCTCCTCGTGTCTTAACTGTAGGAGCTGAACAGCTGTTCCGTGTGTTTGTAGAGAATGAGCCTGCTTTAAAATCTACATAAAATGAGTTTCTGTATAAAACAGAATAAAATCTACAATCAATAAAAGTGGAAAAATACTGCCATATCAATCTGACTGAACAATCTAGTGTTTAAAATCATTTCGTGTTCGATTTTTATTTTCTTCTGATGAGCTGTCTTTTGATGAAGTGCCACTGTGTTGACTCAATTTATAGTGGAGAGACTTCTAAAGACAAGCAGTCACCTTTTTAGTCAGAAAGAAGGTTGCTGTCCAATAGAGATAATAATATAGTTGGATAGCAATTGGGAAAGACCAGATGAGTAAGATTTCTGGTTTCAATGAAGTTACTGCTGTGCAAAACTGAGGACTGCATCTGCAGTTAGTGAAGGCATAAATAAAACCCACTTCAGACTAATGCAAGGAAAGAAAACATCACCGCTCCAATCATGTTTTTATTGAGTATTCTTTGGAATAACTAATACTAAAATAATCCCTACTCCTTTTCTAGCACATCAACTATTTCATTCTGCCAGTCGCTTTACTGCTTTAACTTATAGAAAATAAGCGAATAACAATGAGAAATAAGGAATATGCTATTAGTAAAACATGAATTCCTTATCATCATGAGAGCTGTGCTGCTTTTAAAAAATGATTTGTAATGTTAGATACTTACTGCATTACTTGATTGTGTGTGTACTTGGTTGACTAATAGCATATGAATAAATTAGTAAGTCGATGTTATTTCACGCGTTCATGGTAGTATAGCTGCAGCACTGCCATGATCTTTCTGGAATACGAAACCTTCTGTTCAGTGGAAGCATCAAATTGATGACTGTATTCTTACTGGAGCTAATTTATTTGGAGCTGTTTTCTAGTGCAAAAATATTTTTTCCTTACTCTCTCATCATTTATTTATTTTTTAATAAGCACTTTTCTAAACCCTTGTTACAGCATATTTTTTTGGAAGCTAATGACACTCTTGTTTTATTGGCTAAATTTGAAAATGATGCCATTGTTTAGTTCGACACAGTTGGTATTACTATCTTGAATTTTATTTTTCCTTTTTTTTGTGTGTGTGCGTGAGATTTCGTTTTACCCTTATTTTTGTTTTTGTTTTAGAGGAGTGTCTCTTAGTTTTGTTACTATTCTCCTATGGTTAGGATTTCAACTTCTATCTCACTTCCAGAGAATAAGTGCTTTTATATTCTGGTGGTAGTTCAAATTACTCTTCAGGATTTCTGCTGCAGTTTTAAAAGTGTGCTTAGTCTGTGTATAGGCATGAACACGTATGGAGTTAGGGACTGCTTCTCCTAAAATCTTGGTGTTTTTTTTGTTTGTTTTTTTTTATAACTTTGGGGTGCTTTCTGTCTCAAATTTCAATATATATGCATACCAAATGAGAGGGTGCAGAGAGCTCACTACAGAATACGGTGTGGTATTACTACTATGGAAATGGAAGATTAGAATGATGTTTTTTTGTTATCTTTTTTAATATCATTCACAAGTTCCAAAACAGATGATAGCTTTGACTGCATCTTGTGGCATTTCCAATATTAAGACTAATATTCTGTTTCCAATTTGGTAGTAAAAAACGTTTGAGGTAATGAATCTATAGAACATGGTAACTCATAAAATCCTGCAGAAAGATTTAAATGTCAACTTTGAAAACTTTCTAATAGTTTGAGCGGTTGTTCAGCAGCCTTAAAGTAGAACCTGTGTGTATGAATCTTTTCTGTTGCAATCTTTTGAGTTGTTAAATTCCAGGACACTTGTTATTGACGGATTTGAGAGCAGCACAAAAGCTTTTCTGTGTTGCACCTGGTTTATCCGTCATGCTTGGATCAGTCTTTAGTTCTGTTTTATTTCCTTCTTAGGTCAATTTCTATTATAAAGCTTCTTTTGTAGAGTTGGTGTGTGATTTCATTGAAGAATGCGCGGTTGGTGACCTTTCCTGAGGGATTTCGGATGAATAGGTCTTAACTTGTGCAGACTTGAGCTCCCATCTTCTTGCTAGGCCTTAGCATCCAGGAGGTTTCCCACCACTTTTTAGAGCCAGATTAATTTCAGCGTGAGTACATAGTGTGAAGTTGGCTTCCAAATGCATAGGATTCTTGGGATGCTTCGCTAAAGGGCTGGCGTTGTTTCTGAGCACCTTCCTGCCTGTCCCAAAAAACTTGTTTGGCTATGAACTGGTTTGTGCACTGCTAGTTGTGTGTGACACTGGGAGCTTATTATCTTGCAGGCCTTAGGGATGCATTAGATAAACTGTGAAAAATTGAAGATTTTGCATGCAGACCTAAACCATTTCTGAAGGGCTCCCTTTATAGAGTTCCTATAGAACTTAGCTGCTTCTCTGCATTGTGCCTTGCTATCTGTTTGTGCAGGACTGAGCAAATGGGGTTGGGGCTCCATCTGGAGGAAGTGCATTTTCTCAGAAACTAGGGGTGAAGTTGTGAAGCAGAGCTCAGTGGAAAAGCAACACAGAGTGCTAAGAGCAGAAACTACAGCAGTTGTCTGAAGTAAGTGGTTTCCTGCCTTAAAGGTGTGGGTCTGTATGTGCTTTAAATTTTACTTAATGGTGATTTGTGAGTTTCTTATAACAGTTTGCACCCAAACTGATCTCATGCATAGTAGCAAAAAAAAAAAAAACCAAAACAACAAAACAAAAGACAAAAAACCAACCAACAACAAGTCCTTTTCTTTTTTTCCCCCAGCTGATACCTTTTTGCAGAATGGTTTTATCAGAGGTATAATCAGTTTTGTTCTGTGTTGAGTAGGAATGTAAAGCTCTATCTACTCCAGGTGCAAATCATAGTACTAAAATTTGGCAGAAAAATATTAATGGAGGGAAGGGAAGGATAGATATCCGTTATCTCTGTGGTGATTCATATTTATTTGTCCTGATGCAAGGATGCATTTTTCACATTTGGTACCTGACTTGTAATAAGCACTTGTCCTGTAGTGGAACTGAGCTTTAATTTCATAGAATCATTTGAATCACAGAATCATGGAATCGCTCAGGTTGGAAGGGACCTCAAAGATCATCAAGTCCAACCACAGCCTAACCATAGTACCCTAACTCTAACAACCCTCTGCTAAATCATATCTCCAAGCACCACATCCAAACGGCTCTTAAGCACATCCAGGGATGGTGACTCAACCACCTCCCTGGGTAGCCTATCCCAATGTTTAACCACCCTTTCTGTAAAGAAGTGTTTCCTAACGTCCAACCTAAACCTACCTTGGCACAGCTTGAGGCCATTTCCCCTTGTCACCTGTCACCAGTGAGAAGAGACCAGCCCCGCTCTCACTGTAAGCACCTTTCAGGTACTGGAAGAGAGCAGTAAGTGCTCCCCTCAGCCGCCTCTTCCCTAGACTAAACAGCTGTAGCTCCCTCAGCCTCTCCCCATAGGGCTGATTTTCCAAGCCCTTCACAAGCCTTGTTGCCCTTCTCTGGATCTGCTCCAGTACCTCCACGTCCTTTCTGTATTGAGGTGCCCAAAACTGAACACAGTACTCGAGGTGAGGCCTCACCAATGCCGAGTACAGGGGCAGGGTGACCTCCCTAGTCCTGCTCACCACACCATTCCTGACACAAGCCAGGATGCCATTGGCCTTCCTGGACCCCTGGGGACACTGCTGGCTCAAATTCAGCCGACCGTCCATCAGTACACCAAGGTCCCTTTCCATCAGGCAGCTTTCCAGCCACACCTTCCCAAGCCTGTAGGGTTGCCTGGGCTTGTTGTGACCAAAATGCAGGACCCAACACTTGGCCCTATTGAAACTCATGCCGTTAACCTTGGCCCATCGATCCAGTCTATCCATGTCCCTCTGTAGTGCCCTTCTCCCCTCTTGCAGATCAACACCTTCCTCCCAGCTTGGTGTTGTCTGCAAACTTACTGAGGGTGCATTCAATCCCCTCATCAAGATCATCAATGAAGATGTTGAACAGAAGCAGCCCCAGTACTGTTCCTGGGGGACACTGCTCGTGACTGGCCGCCAACTGGATTCAACTCCATTGACCACAGCTCTTTGGGCCCGGCTATCCAGCCAGTGCTTCACCCAGCGGAGCGTACACCCATCCAGACCATGGGCAGCCAGCTTCTCCACAAGAATGTTATGGGGGACAGTGTCAAAGGCCTTACTGAAGTCCAGTTAGACCATATTGACAGCCTGACCCTCATCCACTAAGCGGGTCACCTTGTCATAGAATAAAATCAGGTTTGTCAGAAAGGATCTACCATTCGTAAACCCATGCTGACTGGGCCTGATCCCCTGGTTGACCTTTAATTGGTCCAGGATGGTTCCCGAGATTATACGTTCCATAACTTTCCCAGGCACCGAGGTGAGACTGATAGGTCTATAGTTACCAGGATAATCTTTCTGGGCCTTTTTGAAGATGGGCGTCACATATGCCAGTTTCCAATCCACCGGGACATCCCCTGTTAGCCAGGATTTGAGTTGGATGGGACCATTAAAGGTCATTGAGTCCAACTCCGCTGCGTTGAACAGGGACACCTACAGCTAGATAAGGTTGCTCAGAGCCCCATCCAGCCTGACCCTGAGTGTCTTCAAGAATGAAGCATTCACCACTTCTCTGGGCAACCTGTTCCAGTGCATCCATCAGCTTTACTGTAAAAACTTGTCTCTTATGTCAAATCTAAATCTCTTCTCTTCTAGTTTGAAACCACTTTTGTGGCACTCCTTGCATTTGGCTTTGCTGAACCTCATGAGGTTCTCCTGGGCTTGCTGCTTGAGCCTGTCTAGGTCTCTCTGGATGACATTCCGTCCCTCACGTGTCAACTACATCACATAACTTCATCTTATCGATGAAGATGTTACAGTGCTTCAGTCTTAGCGCTGACCCCTGAGGGATATCTTTTGTCATGATTCTCCATCTGAGAACCACTGAGTCATTGACCAGCAGTCTCTGGATTCAATCCTGCAGCTGGTTCTTCATCCATTGAATGATCTATCCAATTTAGTAGTCCCGAGTGTTTCAGATGAACAACTTTGCCTAGATCTGGCAAAACTGAGAGATGTTATTGACAGTTTCGCATGAAATTCGTACTGTGGAGCCTTTAATGTTTAATTGCGTTGGTAGATATTGGTTATTGGGTGGAATTTTTGTCAGAATTCTGGAACTATACTAACTCTGAATGTGGGCATTGTTTTTCGTTTTGACTTTTTAAATTAGCATCTGAACTGCAGATTCTTAATAGTGATACTATATGTACTATATCGTGTGTCCAGAGTTACAGAGTTGTTTGTAAAGTCTAATGTTGGGAAGGAAGGGAAAAATGTACAGAACTGTTGAAGGCAGAAGCCATCTGTCAAATGCTAGCTTGTTACAAATTTGTTTAATTAAAGGAGTTACGAAGTTCTACAGATAAAACTTTACCCATCTGTGTTCAAAAGGTGTCCTTGAAAGAGGTAGAAAGAAATGGCTCCCGTGTTCTTCAAGGGCTCAGTTCCTGAACCTGAAAATGAACTTTTTCCCATTCTTTTCCCTTATGTTTTGCTTTCCAATTGTTTTTTTTCCGAGACATTACAAAAATACTTTTGCATGCTATACAAATGATTTAAGACTGGTTAAGACAAGGTAATTAAAATTGCTATCTACGATTTGCTTCTGTACCTGTTTTAACCTTCTGTTAGGTCTGAGGAAAACATGGTGTAATGTTTTGTTTCTTCATTGCATCATAATACTGCAGTTCCAATCCAGCAAAGCACTCAAACTGTCAAATGCATTTTTTTTTTTTCTTCCTTTCTTCCTCCCCCTCTTGGAATAGCTCTCTTGGATCCTATTTCTATGTTGTTTTATTGCAGTAAGTCACCTTGCTCCCTTTACTAACAAACCATAGACGTGACTGCAATAGCAGTTCTGCCTTTACATATACTTGTATATCTAATAAATGTATGTATCCTTTTGATCTCAGTTATATTTGCAGGCTTAAATATTTATAAAACAAAATTAAGCTGAAAAGTGCATAGTTCTGATTGCGCTCCTTGTTTGTTATAACTTCAAGTTGTGTGAAAGGCATGAGAATTTTTCTTCCATTCTTCTTTTCTGCCCAGCTGTTTTCTGTATCGCTGATGAGGAATTGCTTTCTGCTTCCTTCAGAAGTATACAGATGGAAAATTGGAAATACCTGGGTTATTGAAATAATTGTTATTGGATTCACACTCTATAAATTGAGATCTACCTACTTATTCAGTCCTTAGCTTACTACCTGGAAGTTCAGAAAAACTGGAGTTATTAAAGAAAAAGAGGCTTTCTCGTGTGCAGAAATAATAAATCAAAACACCACACCCGTTGCTTTCTGTGCTCAGAGAAACCTTTTTTCCTTCCATTTTTTTCCCCCCCTACTTCTTTGAAGGAGTTAGTCTTGGAGGTAAGAACAAGCAGTGATTATTTGTATTCAAAGAGGATTAGAGACAGGACTTTGAAATGCAGGCTAATTCATTGGGCATTTCTGATATTGTAGAATTAACAAGAGGTGGCATTAAATCATGCCTGAACATTTGTTGGAGTAATTGTGTATTTTTCTGCTTGAAAGCAGACAGTAGTTTTGAGTGATAGGTCGTTTAATGTTGTAGCTAAACTTTTAATCCTTTACTTGTGCTGAAAAGGGTATTCTCATCGCCCTTTTCTTAGCTACCCTGCATACACACACCTTCAGCTGCTGCCCTTCATCAAGTCATGTAATTCTGTGGTTGATATGGTGGCTTAATAAAAGCCCAACCATTTAAGTGATAGATACACATGTAGTTCTCTGCTCTGGTCCCAAAGCTCACTGCTGAAGGAAGCCAGTCAACGAAGCTGAGAGCAGTGTCTGTAAGGGGACAAGTGGGGACCATCAGCAGTTGGTGCAGGGTTGTGATGAACGGCTGTCAAGGAGAGCTGCCCCAGCCACATGCTTGCTGTACAGAGCAAGGCGGCAGCTGGAGGCTTCATTGTCATTGGGTTTCTTCCTCTCACTGGACTGCTTGTTCCATGGGATCTCTTTAATCTGTGGGACAAGCAAATCAAATGGGTTTTGGCACACCTGGTAAATTTTTTGAATGATAAACAGGCCCACCTGTTATCCCTTGGACCTCAATTGAAACAGGTATACTTGTGTTAAGCTACTCGAATGTTTGGATTTCACCTCTTGCAAAGCTCTTTGGTGAGAAGCAGAACGTGTGCAGTAATGCTCAAATGAGCGTGATGGACTTGGGAAGCAGCCTTTTAATGCTTCCTCTGTAGTGTTTCCACTGCATTAATGGTCTTTCTGGTGCGTAAGACTCCCCTCACTTCGGCTTTCTAGGGAGAGGTGACAGTCCCTCCCACAAGTTGGAGTCAGACTGGTTAGCTTTCTTGTCCTTGGGCACTTCATAGCAAGTGTTTTTTTCTGCTTAGACAGGATGTGCTGAGCCTTTTGCTTGGTTGGTCAGACTGCTTTAGGCGGGGTAGTAGATTAAGGTTAGCTGATGTTATTAGAAGTAGCCTCTGACGAGAATGTGTGTTCTTACCTACTGTTGGTTTAAATGAGCAAGTATGTTTATATTATTGCCCTTTCTTTGACTGTGCTGTTAGAGGACTTTTTCAGCTGCAGAGTGAAAAAAGTTAGGGTTTGTTGTGGTCTTTGACTTGTGTTTTTGTGTGGTTTTTTTGTTTTGTTTTTTTTTCTTTGCCATATACTAGCATGCCAATTTTGGAAGGCAGGCAATGCTTCGTTTTCTTCTGATAGATGATAACGTTGACCACTTAGTTTAGCCTCTTGTATCTGGAGTTGGTGAAATCTCTGTGCAAGAGAATATGGCTTATCAGAGAATCAACATCATGTGGTGTCAGATGCTTATGGAAGAATTTACCATTTGTTGTCATGTATTGCAATACACTAAGAAACTGCGTAGCATTTACATGCTATTCAATTAACCCAGTGCATATTAAAGCAATGGAGGGATTTGAGGGTTAAAACACAGTTTTCATTTTGGGCTATCTTAAGATTCATTTTGATTTTTTTTTTTCCTCAAAATATACAGGAATGCAAATCTTTGTATTAAAACAATTACCTATATCTAAAACGCTACTCTGCCCTGACCTGAGAGTTTTCTGTACCTGTTGTCACTTTCCAGTGGAATAAGTTTATAAGGCCCAGGAATCTCAAATTAAGCTTAACCAGAACTTCCAGTTTTTGCCATTTGCTGTACAAATAAGTTTTCCTCTGCAATGCTGGATCGGGCTGTCCTCAGAGAATATGCCTACGTGTATGCCAGAAACTTTAGAGAAAGCATTATTTTTGTCTAACTTGATCTAAGTTTATGAAATGTCATGTCAGGTTTTATAGTTGTTCTGGCACTTCAGATAGTGCCCGTAAGCACAAAAATATGTGCTTTGTCCTAACTAAAGGTAAACCTTACAGATAAGTAGGACTCAAAGGTACTTTGTTTTGTCTGGAGACCGCAGGTTATAGTAGCGGGCGCTATCAAAATGCTTTGTGTATATTCACTGAGACTGGATCTAAACATGTGGAACTATCAAATTATAATTTTGATTACTTTTTCACATTTCTTGAGAGTTTGAAATTGCCTTCTTGTATGTGTGTGTGGTGATTGTGTGTGTTTTTGTTCTCCCGTAGTGGAAGCTTCTATTTTACTTAAAGTTTTCAAATGTATGAAAAGAATGTACCTTTGGCAGTAATTTAAGTAAAGAAGGAATTAAGAGAAAAGTAAATCTTTTGCTGTAATAATATCAGGCTACTTCTTACAAATATGTAATCAAATTTTGCAAGGTGTTTTCAGTGCTTATTTGGTTACTTACGTTATGCTTCTTGATGTACTTGGAAATGTTTTACTAATGCTACGTAACTTGGCATCCACATAAAGTCAGCATTTGCTTACAGGATATTTCCTGTCTGTTTTGCCTGTAAGAATCACCATTCTAGGCATTACTGAAGTATGCTTTGTCTGCTTCATACAAAATGTTTTTGCTGACAAGGGAGGACGTGGATGCCCCTTAATGTAATTAAATTAAATTGTTAGAGTACTTGTCTGGCATGTAGGAAAACTGGACTCATTTACTGCAGGGAGAGACTTGAAGTCTTATTTCTTGAGACATCCTCTTAGATGGCAGCAAATTAGACAGCAAGCAGATGAGTTTGATTCTCCTTGCTTAAGTTTCTGTAGGACTACAAGTCACTGGTGCTTCAGAGCCTGTGTAGCTATTCTGTGAGTATCTCATGTGATATCTGTTAGTAAGCTTGTAAACTGGGTTAGGGGAAAAAAGAAGTAGCAAACAAGATTGGACTTTTGCTGCATCCATGCATAACCAGCTTTGAATCCTTTCTCAGGTAACTAGCTTATGCAAGGAGCCTTGGTCCTTGGTGGGGATCTGAATCCTAGCAGGCACTGAACTGTTGCAGTGCCAAGTACTGAGCTATGTCTAACATCAAGGTGCTTATGCATACCTGGTTCCAAAGCAACACTAGAGCAGAAGTATATGGAGTGTTGAGAGAATTGTCTGCTTCAGTGAGAGCACCTATTCCAAAATCAACTAATTTGACTGATCTCTACTGTGTGGTGCAGAAAAGCCTTCTATTAGGCTGGCTGGATCAGATGACACTTTGAGGATGCTGACAGTATTCAGTTTCCTTTTAGAAAATCCTCAGTACAAGGAAACTTGCCTGCACTTGACCCTTGGCCAGCATCTTAAAAGCAAGTAGTAAAGTTTTAAGCTTTAGCGCGTATTTTGTCCCATTATGCCTCTCTTATCAATTATTCTATCTTAATGTGTGTTACCAAAGTAGAGCTTTCTGTTTTAATTTCATGCTTTGCATTCTGCATGAACAACATTGAAATGTTGCATTGCTACATAGTGATGAGCAAGGGAGGTCTTTTCCACATTTGACATGCATCTAAGGTGGCTGGATGGCATTAGCCCATGGAGTAGTGCTGTGTGTTTACCCATGAGACGGTTTTTATCCGCGTTGCTGCCATTTCCATCCAGGAGACAGTGAGCAGCTGTCCTGGTAGTGTGTGGTGCAGTCACAGCTCCCAAACATCTCCTGTGCCTTAACGTTGTGTGGTGTTCGGCATCAGGGTCTGCAGTGGTAAGAAAGACTGGAGTTGGATGCACACTCAGCTTCCAGTTGACGTTTTTAACCACAAGAGTTTTTCTGTAGTCTGTGTTGACTTGCCACTTATAAGGCATGCGAGATCTTGATATATCTAGTGATGTTACACATTGGGAAATTGTTCTCTTGGTGATGGGAAGTCAGTGTAGGATAGAAATCCTATAATGAAGTCTAATATATCGCAGTTAAATGTCAAATCTGTGGCACTTGGAGTGTGAGTTTAAAAATGAAAAAGACATAAATAGGAAAAACAGTAGTACATCTATGGAGCAGCAATACCTAGAGATTTGGATTAGCTTGATGTCTTTTTTGTGCCAAGTGAAATAACAATCGGCGGTACACTAATTGCTTTGAAACACTTCTAAGGAATGTAGAAGTAGATGCAAATAAATATACCCAAACCAGAAGGGGAAGCAGTCTGGATGATCTAAGTAATGCTAATGAAATGATCCAATAACGTATGTCTGTGTGTAATTACAGCTTTCTAAACTGAAATGGCACTTATCTTACATTTCTTGCTGCAAATGATGACATCTTGCAGTAGATGTGTAGAAATGCTGTAAAAATGAGTTTGAATCTTTCTTAGAATTTTTACTAAGTGCCTCATCCTCCTTTCCCACCCACCACTCAGTGCAGTCTTAAATGTGTAACTAATCATTTGATGAAGCTTTTTTTTTTTTTTTTTTAACTTTTTAGAAATTAGCTGAGCGTCTGAATCCTGAAGCTGAAATCTCCTACTGCACCATTTTTTGTATCTCAGATCGAATCTACCACATTGTGTTAATGGAATGGATGAGTTGAGCAGGAAAAGAAAAGGGGCGATAGCAAGGCTTTTATGAACTAATGTATGCTTTTTCAGGTGTAGAGACATTTTAACATTTTCTGAAATAAAAAGTTGCTGTACTTTAGTGATTAATCAGCCTTAAAAATAATTAAAAAGCAACAACAACAACAAAAACCAAATAATAAAAACTCCTCATTCGTTCAGTTTTAACTATAGCGAAATCTACCCTGAGCTTTGTGTAGGTTGCTCTGGAAGTAATGCCTCCCACCTATGATGTCAGTCCATGATGTCAGAGGCAGATGTTGGAGCTATGGCAGTAGAGGCTAAACCTTCCCACCGATATTCGGTTACATTTAGTTGCTGTGTGACAGATGGCTGCTGAGGGGCAATCTGAAAAAATGGCATCTAATGTGGAAGTGCTGATAAAGCAAAAGTGTGTCATTGCGTTACTCCATGAGGAAAAAATGGCATCCGTTGGCATTCATTGATACATGTTGAATGTTTCTGGAGACCACAGAGTGGATATGATCGTGGTGAGGCAGTGGGTGATGCACTTCAGCAGTGTTGACAGTGGGTCACATCCACTGTTGCAGATTGTTAGGAGCACAGCATGCAGGCTCTGTTGAAAATCCACAGCTACTGGTAGTGACTATGGTAGAATCATAGAATAGAATCATAGAATCACTCAGGTTGGAAAAGACCTGTAAGATCATCGAGTTCAACCACGACCTAACCATACTACCATAACTAACAACCCTCTTCTAAATCATGTCCCTGAGCACCACATCCAAACAGTTTTTAAACACATCCAGGGATGGTGACTCAACCACCTCCCTGGGGAGCCTATTCCAGTGCGTAACAATCCTTTCTGTAGAGTTGTTTTTCCTGATATCCAACCTAAACTTATCCTGGTGCAACTTGAGGCCATTTCCCCTCGTCCTGTCACCTGTGAGAAGACTCCAACCCCGCTCTCGCTGTAAGCACCTTTCAGGTATTTGAGGAGAGCAATAAGGTCTCCCGTCAGCCTCCATTTCCCCAGACTAAACAGCCCCAGTTCCTTCAGTTTCTCCTCATAGGGCATACTCTCCAAGCCCTTCGCAAGCCTTGTTGCCCTTCTTTGGACCAGCTCCAGCACCTCAGTGTCCTTTCTATAGCGAGGTACCCAAAACCGAACATGGTACTCAAGGTGAGGCCCCACCAATGCCGAGTACAGGGGCAGGATGATTTCCATAGTCCTGCTCACCATGCCATTCCTGATACGAGCCAGGATGCCATTGGCTTTCTTAGCCACCAGGGCACACTGCTCGCTCGTATTCAGCCTACTGTCCATCAGTAAAAAAAAATTGAAAAAAAATGTCTTGCAGCTGAGAATTTCCTCTGTCAAATAGCATTATTGTGCTCTTTGTAGCTGTTGTAAATTCCATGGAAATAAATAGGAGGCATTACTTAGTGACCTGCGTATTAAATCTGAGTAGTAAGCACTTTTTCCTTCTTCCTTTTTTTTTGCTGAAATGTTATTAATTTATAAACAAAAAAATGGAGTTGGGTAGCTGTTTAAGATATCAGTTTATTTTAATTTTCAGTGGAAAAAATCTATTGTGATTCTGATTTGCAAGGAGTGTTTTAACAAATTGATAAGTGTACGTTATCTTAATTTCTGAGCTTTTGGAGTAGTGGAAATGTAATTGAATTTAAAGTTTAATTACAGTTCAGTGTTAGGTTTGTTTGGTACATCGTAATGTTACTACAGTGTTGCTATAAGATTTTCCTCTGAATGGAGTTGAAAGCTTGCAGTTTTGTCTCTTTGTAGATCATCTGATACTGAATCAAGAATGATAGAAAGCTGTAATGTGTAAAAGTAAATAAAATTTGATGTATGCTAAATCCCCAACACCTGCATTATAGTTAAAAGCACTGATGCAGCTTTATGTATCCTGACCTAAGAAAGTAACATGACAAGTGAGGACCACCAGTATTACTGTAGTGGTGTTGCACATGCATCTTATGTTTGGTTAGCACGTATGATGTTTGGCTACCTACCTTTTAATTTTTTCAGCAAGCTCGAAATAGTTCTCCAAATCAAAAATGGCTACAAATTACAGCTTGATGTTGTCAGCTTTTTTAGTATGCCAGGAAAATAGTATTATGAAGTGTTAAATATTAATAGTGTTAATACTGTTTTAGCATTGGCCTTTTTCTAATTTTACTCATTAAATCTCTTTAATTGTGAAAGCTTGGAACTATGCCTCTGATTGAGAAGTTTTGGTTGTTTCAATCTTAAGCTTAGCTTTTTATGTGAATGAAATTTGTCTGAGCAAGAATTGTAGTGGTCTGCTAAGATTATTCATGAAATGCATATGGCTTTTTAAGATTACATTAGAAATTGGTATTTTGTTTCACTGTAAGCAGGCTGAAAAGGCAATGCTTTTCTGTGATGACAACATGGGAATGTTATCTGACCATATGTTTCGTTTTTGTTGCATCAAGTTAACACTGTGAAACAATTTACAGTTAAAGATCCAAAGAAACTGGTTGATCCTGGTGTATTTATATCTATGGCATTAATTCTGCTTTCTTTCCCTTTCATGCACTTTGAGTTCTCTCTAAAGGACATAATGTATTTTTTTTCCCCTTTAAAGGCATTGGATGTCTACAAATATCTTCAAAATGCTTTATTGGCCGAAAGTTGGTGGTTAAAATAGAACATCATTAAAATAGACTTCTTTTGGAGAAGAAAAATACCACAAAGCCTTAATTAAAAGCACCAAGGTTAGGGGTCAATATCCCATACTCTGCAATCCCTGTTCTGCTCGATAGGGAGCTCTAGGAGGGAGACTGAATACCCAGCAATCTGTGCTAGGAACTTCCATCCTTGCAGTGTGGCTTGTCTGAGAATTTCTGTAGGCTGTACCGAAATAGTTGGGTACAAGTTTCTCATTCATAAGTATTCAAAATTGCGTTCAACTTTTCTAAGTCTAACTTTAGTCCTTCGTAGTTTAATTGGGGAGGTGGTTGGGAAAACAAGGGGAAAGAGCTTTAAATATATAACTGTACCTAATGACACATGCTCCTATGCTGTTAAGCTCAGTAAGAATGGCAGAGCTTTTCCCTACAGGCTTAGGAGGTGTGAGGGTGGAAGAAAAAAGAATGAGAAGGCACTCAGTGCCTTTCCTTAACTTAATGAAAAATCTCTCCAGTTTCTTTTGGATACTTAATTGATGTTTTGCTTTTATTTTTCAATTAGCATATTTTTTGTCTTGGTCTCATGGGGCAATGAAGAGCCTGGTAGAATTTCTGCAGAACTTGACATTCTTGTGCTGGGAAGATTTTCTACCACCTACAGTTGATATTTGTAGTTATTCATAAAGTGTTTCTGTAGCATTGCTATCTTTAAAAATGGTGTGCAAAATCAAATAGCTAGTAAAATCCAGACTTTCTAGAACCAAAGAAAGCTTTTGCTTCTGTGTGCTGCTGGGGCTTAAAGCAACTGAGATATACTTTCATTCACCTACATGAGCAGTGATAATTCTCTTGACATGTGTTTTCTTATTGTCTTTCTTAAGGTGTTTTTTTTCAGTGACATCCACAAGGCCTTGTAGCTCTAGACATAGACTGCATGGTGAATCTAGTATAAGAACCTGGACAAATTCCCTCTCTGATATCCTCAATTCATGATTCTGTGAAAAACGTGCATTGAGAGCCCTTCATTTTTAACTTCTGTGTTTATATAACTGCTTCTCTAGAAATGATTACTAACAATAAAACGTCAACGTTGGGTTTTGCATTTTGGTATTTTAGAAATATGAGACATTACATTCAAATCTCCAGTTATTAGTTCTTACTTAATGTAGACAGTTAAGCTGAGTTTACATTGGGAAGTTCAGCGTTTGTGCCTGGGGACATGCTGAAAAGCTGTCATTTCTGGTTTAAATGTTCTCCAAACTGAATTTGGCTCATTCCACCTACTTATTATTCTAAAGATGTACCAGATGCAGCTTAGGAATTGCAATGGCTGAGACCGCTCGCAGTAGGCAGCTTGCATACCATCACCTTATTCTATAGGCTTGGGCAGGTTACTAGAAGAGGTACAAACTATTCTGCTGTTCATAGTAAAGATGTTGCCTTTAGCAGGGTTGCCCCCCAAAAACCAAAGCTTGTAATTAGAACTTCTTTGATGGAGAATGTAGAAAGGGCAACAAAATTTCTCTTAAGTGTCTGAGAGCGGTAAAAGCAGCTGGCTCTGAAATCAGTTGGCTTAGTATGCCAATCAGCATATCATTGCTAATTATCTTCTTTTTTAAAAAAAAATTACGCTCTTATCCACTTCATCCGAGTATGTAATATAATATGAACCTAAATTCCACATTCACATTGTATTTTTACAGTAAGGAAATAAGAGTACGAGGTTGTGGTTTTTTTTCCCTGTTGAAAGGAAAATGAGACTTTGAGAATAAATGTTGGAATTTGGAGAGGGAGGAGGAGAAAATCTTAGTTTTGTTTTTTTGTTTGCTTAGTCTCTCTAAATTGGTATTATCCATATTCCTTTAATAACATACCCAACAGAGTTACCTATAGTAACCTATACCTAGAATAATCTCAAAAGAACATGAAAATAATAACTTGTGAATAACAACTTGGGAGGCTTTTCGGTCAGTCAGAAAACTGCCACTTGAGATATTATTGCTAGATAATCTGACTTCTTTTTGAGGTAAATTTCATAGTTGTGTTATTCCTCATTGGAGGAGGACTTTCTTCATGTTTCATTTAATTTTTGCCTGCCTTGCACATATGAGTATTTCTGGTCAAAATGTTTTTGTTCTGTTTTTACTTCTTAATTCTTACTTTCTCTGGGCAAGCATTGTTATATAAATTAAATGCTGAAGTCTGTATCAACATTTTGTTGATTTTTACATTTTTTTTTTTAAGCAGTAGAAGAAGATCATCTTTTATCTTCCAAAATCTAAAGTTGGCTCTCTTGGACTACAAAATAAGCTTAAAACACAGAAGCTTAGTTATTGCTGTGTTCTTTGAAAGCACAAAATTAAATCATCTCTAAAATAATATTCCTAACTGGTATACTTTATTTTTCAGGAGGACCCAAATGACATTGATGCCAAAAGGAAAGACGTGCATGTCAGTGATGGGGAGGACAAAGCACAAAGTGTGGAGACATTACCTCCAGGTATTGCAGTAAAGTTTTTGATGAAAGATCCATAGGCATAGCGTGTAGCTACTTGATAGCCATAAAGCAAACCAGTTCTTCTGATTCTAATCATTCTTTGTAGTTTGGAAGTGATAGGTTTAGTATGTACCTCTGTTCTTAAGGCTTCAGCTTCCTTAAATCTTACCCACTTCACTATTCCTTTGGGCTTAAAATCATCGGGAGAAAATTACTCTTTGCTAGTACATTTATGTCGTCTTCAGTAGGTTTAAGCTGCCATTAAAGCATCTAACGGAAAAGTTGTCCATTTCTCTGTGGACAGTGCTGACAGGAAACAGGCAAGATACCTTGGAGCTATTCTTCTGACTGAAGATTCAACAAAGGTTCTGTGTTTTTTTGGTTTTTTTTTTTTTGTTTGTTTTTTTCTTCATGTAGCTTTTGTGACAAAGTTATGATGTAGTAGGTGTTTTCTTTTTTGAGCATGTAGATGGTGTACCTTATTTTTCCTTATTTTTCCTGAGTGTTTGTCATGTATTCGCAAAGAAACAGCGCTGTATGACTAGATATTTGAAAGAAGTGAAGTCATAACTTCGATATGAGATGGGATAGTTAAATGTTACAGAACCTTCATTTGATGTGACTGCTATAAAAATTCTTCCGCTGCTTAACTGCTTCACATCAGTGAGATTTGATGTATAGCTAGAATTGCTATAGCTGGGAGTGCAGAAGGGCTGAAATGGATTTAAATATTTTACTCTGTATTCAAGAGCTTTACAAAAATGACACCTTATGATCAGATTGCTTCACAACATTTTTTTTTCCTCTTCAATTAATCCGGTTTTTTTTACCCATAAATAAGCCAAGCATTTGAGTTTGTTTGAGATCTTGAGGAAAGACCTGACTAAAGTAAACTTCCTTTTAAGCAACGAAACTTACATGCCCAATAATATGACTTGTGATTCTTGTTTTACAGTGATAAAACCCTTTCACTGGAGAAGCTGTTTAAAATTCATGGCGTTTTTATTCTTGCAGCCTTTGGACTGCCTTGTCTATTGCTTTCTGTAGAGGGGAAATGAGGCTCTGGTTATGTATATGTACTTTTTGGCATTTTTTTTTCCAACCCCACTTGGTTTCTGGCAGATTTTTCTAAGTTCTTTGTCTTGAACAGAAATCTCTGCAAATTGAAGGAATATTTTTTCCTGATACTGGGATTGCAGGTCAGCCAGTGCACATCTTCCAGCTAGAAATCTAATTTCCACTAATATTTATGTGGAAAATAAGGCTTAAAAAAAATCAATATTCATAAATATTGAATATTTGTGTATTCTGAGCCAAACCCCATCTATGTCTTCGAAGAGCTTCCTTTCTATGTTGCTCAAATTAGCTGTTTGAGTATTAAGAGATAGGAAGTATTATAGGTCAAAAGGGAGAGAGATCAGAACCTGGTAGGTTAGAAGCAGAATTAGATGTAAAGTAGGACAGGTCAGGACTCCTTTTTAATCCATTGATTAGCAGTCTCTTTAAGACTTGATTTAACAGGCAGGATAATCGTTACTGCAAGGTAGCATAAATCTCAAGTCAGACATCAAAGGCTACTCAGAATTTTGCACTCTCAAATCCCTATTTTGTTTATTTTCAATTTGAGTAGGCGACTTTTAAATTCATACTTCTGCAGGTACTTTTGAGGTGTTTTAGAATGAAATGAATCAAATTTTAGGAGAGATTTGGTTCAAAACTGTCTTGCTTTTTCCATTGAGGTTAGGAGACCTGTAATTTAGGTTTCATCACTATGCAGTATGGGGTCTTTCAGAATCTATACAAAGTAAGAAAGTATTTGCTATTCTTAAAAATTACTTACAAAAACAGTAGTTAAATCTTTTATACAACCTTCCATGCAACAGAGTATATTAATCTTTTGTCATTTTATGACCTATTTGTGTTGCAAAATTGTATTTCTTGATTTGTGCAAATAGTGATGTCAGCTTTTGTAGTAAGACTGTCTTGACCCCGAGCTCTCTGCATGAGTAACAAAAGCGGAACTATATAACCCATTCTTTTTAAATGCTTTATTTCAGCCTTGAGCAAGCAACGAAAGGAGTTTCAGCAGCTAATCAGCTAGCTCCTTCTGTTAGTTAACAAATCTCTTAATGTCTGTGAGTCAAAATGATCGTATCTATATTAGGTATCCTACTGCTTTTAAGCTCCTCGGAGTCAGGAAGAGGGAGCACAAGCTATTTGTAGAATTTTGTGTCCATCCATTCCTACGCTTTGAGGCCTGCCGCTTGGTTGCACACAAATTTATCTGCTGTGCTTTTTTCCCCTCTGTCTGACTTCAAGCTGCTTTTAGTGTTATCTGAGTTTTTCCTAATGGATCTGATATGTAATATATACTCCACACAGTTGACAGGATCTTCTGTTGGAGCCAGAGCCAGGCTTTGCCTCCCTCCTGCCTTCTGAAGCCAGGTTCACTTACCTTTTTATTCTATGGGCTGGCACTGGTTTTCAGTAAATTCGGTACTGTGAAATGGTCTACCTTCTTGACTTTTTTTCTTGAACAAATCCACAAAACAAGCACTATTTTTTAAAAGTAGAGCTACTTATCTTTTCACAGTAAAAAAAAAAAAAAAAAAAAGTCCTGTATAAAACCACCCAGTGTATTTAAAAAATGTATATATATATTGTACTATTCCAGTTGATTGCCTTCTCCCACCCTAGAGTTGGGAAATAACTGTTTCTGTCAATGGACAAAAAGCAGCCTTGTGATGTTTCACTTCTTTTTCTTTTTCCTCTTATCTCTGCTCAGCTTCTCCGTCTCAGAACAATTGTACTAGTGATCATCTTAAACCTGAAGAACATCCAACCTTTGCATCTGTAAAATAAGCACTTGTCAAATGCAAGTTCAGCATTGCAGCATACTCTGGCTCCAGATTCCTAACCAACCTGAGTGATTTTTGGCTTTATTTGACTCAAGTAGCAAACTCTGCAGTTCATCTACTGTTGGATTTATTACCATTTTAGGTGTCTGTGTCAATTAGTGTAGGTTGCCCTAAAACTCACACCTAATATTGAAGTTACCAACCTGCTCAACGTAGGTTTTAGGTAAACAACAAACTGTTATAGTATTTAATTGTATTGAAATAAAAGTTTTCTTTCAATATCGGGATCTCCTAACAGAAGTTCACATAAAATAATTAAAGCAAGTTTTATGGATGAAAATTTTAAATGAGGAATGCCTTAGTTTCTGTGCTTCATAGATTGAGAGAAGGAATAAAGGTAAACCTTGAAATGTCTGAGCAATCTCTGACTCTCATTAGTAGTGGTTGTAATGGTATTCCTTCTGTGTGTATCAGTATACTGTAGGATATGCCTGAACTTTAGTATTTGCCTATAAAGTGACCTTAAGTATATTAGAATGTGACCTCTGCGTTTTTTTTCAAGTTACAAGTGGTATAAATTTGCTGTAGGTAACAAAAGTTTGACTGTTAGTACAAAAAAAAAAAAAAAAAGAAAAAAAAAAAAAAAGAAAATGTTCAATCAAAAGTAAGAAATTAGAGCTTTGATACATTTAATATTAAATTGTTTTACAGCTGAAGGTGGATATTCTGAAATTTTGATCCAAGGGGATGATAATCTACCTTTCAATTTTAGGTATACAAGTCTGAGTGCCACAATTACATAAATAGTACCCTCTTTGTTAAAGAGTAATTAATCTGTGATTCCTTTTTAATGTAAAGAAGGTTGCATTTATGTCATGTAATTCGTATTGGAGAGCTATGTGGTGCTCTGCCTACCTGACATGCTAGTTTTTAAGAATAATCTTAGAATCGTAGCATGGCCTGGGTTGAAAAGGACCACAACGATCTAGTTTCAACCCCCCTGCTATGTGCAGGGTCACCAACCACCAGACCAGGCTGCTCAGAGCCACATCCAGCCTATGTCCTCTTATACTTCTAAATGCCTTGTTTTTTGAATAGCTTGTTTGCTGTTTGAGTAATGTGACAGTAGTAAATTAAATTAGAATGTCTTTGAAGCCTGGACCTTTAGAAAGATCTACCGTGTTAAAGTGTATGAATATTCAGAATATATTAAATTATATTTTAAATTGAAGTTGTGGTTGCAGGGGCAAAACCAACAAAATAGCGGATAAGATGATGCATGGCCATCTGATGATTAGTTGTGTGAACTGAGAGCTGTGAAACGGTTCAATTTCATTAATTCACTGGGTGTTCTGGAGCAACTTAATGTGCAAAAGTGAGTGTGACGCTACAATGTTAAAAATACTTTTGGGGCTTAATTACTTCATTGCAAAATAAGATCAGTTATATTTGGATTTCTGAATTCTCTTGAGTTGTAGAGGTTAAGCTGAATGTTTTCCTGTTTGTTTTTTTGTAGGCAAAGTTCGGTGGCAAGATTTTGATCAAGATGCTTATATTAGCGCTACCATGGTGCGATCTGGTCAGGATCCATATGCTCGCAATAAGTTCAATCAGGTAGAAAGTGACAAACTACGAATGGACCGAAACATTCCTGACACGAGGCACGATCAGTAAGTTCCCAACTGAGCCGTGTTTGGTTTGGATTAGCCTTTTTGTTTGCGTATTTCAAACAGAGAGCTGTTTTCCTATAGCAGAAGTTCTCCAGCTCTCAGGATGTAAGGAACAGTAAACTGTGCTGTAATCCTTAAACAGTGGAGTAAAAAACAATAAATCTCGTTCAAGTTTTTCCTATTTCCGGAAACTTCCTTCAGTGTGTATTTGGTATCAAGACTGGTATTGTATTTCAATCTTGTTTTGTCCCTATTTATCTGATGACTTTTCTTGGTTTCTGTGTTTGTAAAAGGTTGTGTCTTAGCTTCATTCTGGTGACTGACATCTCAACAAACACAGCTCTGATCAGTATCCCTGCAGTAAAATGCTAACATTATTTCTATACTTGCTAGTCTCCAGAGACATGTGGTGCAGTTCTTTACACTGAGCTGGCTTGCAGGTCTTTCCCACACAGCTGGGCTGATTGCTGAACCACTTTCCCATTTCTAAGGGAAACTGTAGGCAAGGTAGTGCTGAACACATGCTATTAAAATAATTACTTCAGAGTCAGGTGGGTCTGCAGTGTTTTTCTAGTATATAAACTGTACTGTGTTTATGGCTTCAAAATTCATACTGGAGGTTGAATTGTTGTGTAGCTTGGGAATTATGCTGGATTGATTGCTCAGTGATGACAAATTTGTTTCTCCAGGTTGCAGGATTCACCATTCTATATTTGTGGTGATGTTTTCCTCTTGCTGTAGGAGTGAGGTAGGCAGTTGTTGAATGTGGTATTCCATCTAATAGACCACATTTATGTAAACAAAAGGATGCTTTCTTCTTTCCCCAACCACAAAGTTCATCTTACCTGCTTCTGAGAGAGTATGGAAGCCTGCTTTGCGTTGGTGTGGCTTTGTGGATTCTCTGAACCTATGGAGTGGAATAAGCAGGTATAGAAGCTACCTTCTGAGGGTGACCAGTGTGGAGCAGGAGTCAATACTGGGTCCAATACTGCTTAATATTTTCATTAATAACATAGATGGTATGGCAGAGTGCAATCTCAGTAAGTTTTCAGATGATACAAAGCTGAGAGGGAGTGACAGGTACGCGGGGAGCACAGAGTCCTTGGGAAGAGATAACCTCATGCACCAGTACCATCTGGGGGCCAAATTTCAGATGCTTGAGAGCTTTTGCCATGTCTATCTGCTTGTACTACTTCCTGAATCAGCACACTTCAGAGCAAGATAAAAATGTTCTTCTCATTTAGAGGAGACTGACATTTAGTAAGTAAATTAAGTTATTTGGACCAACCTTGTTTAAGCAGATTTGATTTATATTAAAATGACGGTTGCTCATTATGACGTCAGTAACTTGAAAAAAAGAGTTGGACTTCACAATTACAAATATTAATATTTTCTTTTAAGAACAAGGCAAGTACAGCCTCAAAGCGTGAAATTAACCAGCTGTTTGTAGCTGAATTGCCTAAGTAATTCTACAGCTAGGATGAGTGTACATTCACAGCTGTGTGTGTAGAAGCAGCTAGAGGAGATGCCAGAGGGAGAAAAGGAAGGTGACTTCTTTCTTCATAATGCTTTCTCTAGTACTCAGCAGTATAGCAGTGGAGGTATTTAGAAAAATGTAGATATTCATTATGTAATGTTAAATCCCTTGTGTAATAGTGCGATTTTAGGTTCCCTTTGAACATGCGATATTGCAGATGATGTAAAGCAAGTCTTGTATAGTCTGGCATTAGTTGACCTGGAAAGTAGGAAGAATCCTGTGTTTTACTTGTTGCCATGAGAGCACTGAAAATATGGTGCTCACTGAGTAGTAACGTTTTTTTTTTTTTTTTTAATTACTTCAAAATTATCTTTATTAAATATACGTTTTTCTTTCTTTTTTCCGCACAAGAAAACCATTCAAACTGGTGTTAGATCAGTGTGGTTTCCCCCTTCCCCTTGCTGTTAGGGAAGCTCAGCTGCTAGCATCTTGAAACTTTCGTAATTTAGGCTGTGCTTGGAAATTTTATAAGTATTTAATTAGATATTAAATATTCTCTAAGGGGGTTCTAACAGGCAAATGCTATCTTTTGTTGAGAAGAGCTCAGATAAGAGAGATGACAGGAGACAAATTATATTACAGTAGCTGTGGTTGTTGTGACTTTGTGATGTGGCTTACTTATTTTTAATTTTTATTGTATTTTTTTTTAAATGGTCCTAGAGAAGAGCCTTGCAAAGAAGTGTGAGAGATAGTGCTGGGGAAAGGCTGCATCTGCGCTGGGCTTATTAGACTTTGCTATGAAGCAGATTTAAGTGCCCATCAATCTGTAAATAGTCATCTTTTTAAAGAAAAGAAAATTACTCGAGCAGTAATTCCTGCAAATTGTTCATGGCGCTTTCCTTGCTGTCTTGCAATTAATTTTCCTTCTATTTTGGCAAGGACAGTAACTGCGGAAGCTGAAAACATTGCATTAAATACTTGTTTGAGATCTGTCTAATGGAAAGTGCAAGAGTAATAGCCATGGAAGGAAGAATATGTTAAGGAACTGAGCATTTGACACTTGGAAGCATGTTATTTTCAGTAAAAATTGAAGGCAACTGGGCTAAGATTGATATTTCCTTTGGAATTGCTACAACATTTTTCTTCAGGAAAACTGAGGAAATATTTGTTTCTATATATGCAGCTTTACTAATTGATGTCTATAAAGGCTATTTGACTTTAAAATAACTACATAATAATACTTTTTTAAGAGCTGGAATTGTCTAGGCTGTTTAAAAGCAGTTGAATGTGTAAATGCATTTCTTTTTTTGCACTATATTGTTTAGGCTTTTCTGTATCTAACAAATTTATGCTAGCATCAAGACAAGTTTTCTAATTGATAAATTTGTGAAAGCTTGTCAGCAGTATTGGAAAACACTTTGGTTTGCCCCTTTAAGCTGCTTGCCATTGTGTTTAAGTAAAAGGGAAAAGCGAGAAACAGGCAGATTCATCATCTGAATGAAAACAAGTGAGAAGGTCTGGAGGAATATTAAATGAGATGATGTTCGTGACACTACCACTTCCAACAGTACTGAGAAAGCTCTGGGTTTCTTCTATTGCTGTCTGTTTATAACTTGTCTCAGGCTGAGAGCTGACCTGATCGTGGTAAATTTTGGAGACCCAGAAGGTGACTGTCACAGTCATAATCAGAAATCTCCAAAGCCATCCTTTCATCAGTGTAAAACAGTCTTCCAAGCAGGAGCTGGGTGGAATACTCCATGCTTTTGGGTCTTGTGAGGACCAGTGCCTCCCACAATATAGATCAGTGGTTTTTGGTAGTCTCTCACCTGATATCTTAACACGATTCTTAATGATTACTGGCAGATGCTTTATTTGGATTAAACTTTTTTTTTTTTTTCCCAGACTCTACAAGTATTAGCAGGCTCTGAACTCATGTTTGGATTTTCATTTTAAATAATAGACAAGAAGCAAACTTTGCTATCCCTTTAGTACCTAGATATCATCTATTGTAGTGAATGTGTCCTTGGTTAAAGCAAGTTTTTCTACCAAAAAGTAATTTCAACAAAGCTCAGAGATGTTAAGCATTTGGCTAATGATAGGAGCTAGCTCTGACTCAAATTTCCGGGGGAAAAAAACATATACTTTTTGTATCTCATTAATTTTAATAATATTTTCTAAGCATTGAAGGTCTAATTTGATATTTTCAGTTCAAGCTTTATTTTCTCAAGGTAAGCGCTGTAAGTTGAGGGAAGAAATTCTGCATCGCAAAACTGATGACATTGTTTCTTTGGTTTGTTGAGTTTAACTGCTGCATTATTGACACCAACATAAAAGGAAGAGAAATGCTTAATTGAAGCGTTCTTCCCATTTTATTTGAAAGTCTAAAAATCTTTTCTTCCTCTGAAATATGTAGTAGTGTGGTTCTCCTGAGGTTTTTTTTAAATAAAAGGCTTCATTGCCATGAGTAATTACCTCTTTAGATGTGCTCTTTTATACAAAGAGAACAGTATAACAATTTTTATTATTATTATTATTCTAATGCATTTAATTTAGCATTATGACTTGCTTGCAATAGACTTGAACTAAATTTACTCACTTTCGTGACCTTATTCTAAATTGGTTTGATACAGTATTCAATTAATTCTTGTCATGCTAAATTGTGATCTTCTAGGGTCGCTTTGAATTATTGAGCGTGACTTATGATGCAAGTTTCAGTGGAACATTTCAACAGATTAAAATTTCAAGTTTGGGTTCTGAGTGCTCATCTGTAAAGTACCAAGCTTCTTGATTTGTGTCAAGGCTTCACGGGATAACTGTGTGCACAGTAGGCTTGTCTTGTGTGGGCAGTTTGGAAGTTACTGGAAAACAGGATAGTTCTTTTAGCGTTGTAAGCTTTTGTGTATAATAGCTGAATTTCTTTCAGCTGTTCAGATGAATTGCCAAAATCTCATGGTAGAGGAGGTTTTAATTCTTTACTTTCCATGAATGTTTGTGATATATTGCTTCAACTTGGGTGCTCGTGGAAATGCTGTCCTGTACACCCACCACTGCAGGAACAAAGATAGATAAGGCCTTGCTAATCTGACATAGAGCAGTTGTAGGTTTGGCACAAGCTTTGTTTTTCTTCAGGGCAGTGAGATCACAGTGGCACAATAGCATTTTGTTTCACTACCAGTGCAAACATTTGTGTGACCTTACAGACGTGTTGCATTGGAAGCACTGTATTTCCTTGGGATTCTGGAACGTGGATGAGGAGAAGCAGCAGATTGCACTCTTTAATTCCTTGAAGCTGAAGGTTGTGTGATTTATGATTTGTAACAGGTGTTTCATCAGAGCCTTTATACAAACATTTGGCTCGTTTTAGAAGTTTGGGTAGTAATAAAACTTTCCTCTCTTCCCATCTTCCCTTAATAGCTAGTTTGATTCATACTGCGCAGATCACAGTTCCTTGGTGACTTTGCCACAAGTGTTTGCTAATTCAACTGGGACTGTCCCCTCTGAAGATGTTTAGGCCTGTTGGAATTCTGCCCCAAGTGTTCAATAAAGCATGTGTGAAGAGATGCATCACTCATGTTACTGCATGAATGAAGATTATGATCGCGAGTTGTCAGAGAGCAATGATTTTAACACAAACTCTACGTTACACCGTTTTTTAGTATGCTATTCTCATTGCATGAGAGTGAGTCCTTTTTTAGGTTTATTGTCAAGGTATTCAAGCAGCTTAATTTTACGTAGATGTACAAGAGTTAATGTATTTTTAGATTTTTAGGATTTTTTTCTTATATTATTTAAAGAGAAAAATGTGTTAGCATAGATGGACTATTGAAAGTCCCAATCTTAAGCAGTTTTCTATGCTAATGAGAAGTTACATGTACAGGCAAGACTAGGATGCAGTATTAAAAATTGAAGGGAAAGTGGATGAGTGCTTTTCTGAGGGAGACATGTACAGCTTGTGAACATCTGCATTTTTATTAATGCGCTCATTTACTTATATTTATGAAATGGTCTTGAAGTGAAATAGCACTCTGGTTTCATACTCAGTGCATGAAAAGTACGTACAGTAAACTGCAGTGATTGTAGTAAAGTGACGTTTGTCTACCCAAATCTGAAACTGGCTCAGTCTGTTGTATACTAAGACAACTACCAAGAGTGGTAAAAGAGGAGCTGATTATAAATCATCTCATTTGAAAACAAGATACATCATTCTTTCTAGGTAAATACAGTGTGTGCACAGTTTAGGAGATAACTGCTTTTTGGTGAAGACTGTCTGTTAAGACTGTAATATAAATATTAGATTGAAATGGCAGGTTATTATGTCTTTCAGGTGTCAACGGAAACAATGGCGGATAGATTTGCCAGCCACTAGTGTGGTGATCACCTTTCATAATGAGGCAAGATCTGCTTTGCTTCGCACTGTTGTCAGGTATGCCTGGGAGGCAGTCCTTGATTTTTATTTTTTTTCCCCCACAAAAAGCAGTTTGCTTGTGCCAGAATAGCTTTTGGTAAAGAGGAGTAGCAAGTCTGTTATCCGAAGCAATCCATTATGCTTTCCTGTGCCATTTACAAAGGGTAAAGCTGGATCTTAATTTCATTGATGCCTCCAGTTCTTACATCCTGAAATAATGATCTTAAACAAACATGTGAAAGCATGAAATTAATTGCAAGAAGATATTTTGAAATTGGTTGTGTAAATGGTTTCAAGAAAAATATGGGGAAGATGGATTTTTAGGGGCTACTTTATCTGAGGATATCTGCAAAGCTTCTAAATTGTCTAATTCACTGATTTCTGGAGGCTGGAAATCTGAGGGAGGAACAACTCTGTGTTCCTTTTTTCACAAACTCTTTACTGAATAAGCCAATAGCTGTTGTAGATAGGATCCTGGACTAGATTAAACTGTAGTTCAACAAATGATGTCATTAAAAGCACTGCTTATGGGAGATGGAAACTGCTTTGTATTGAATGCTTTTTTGTCTGTTTCAGTGTCCTTAAAAAAAGCCCATCACATCTAATTAAGGAAATCATACTAGTGGATGACTACAGTAATGATCGTAAGTACTTTCATAGTGTCCAAACGTGATTTTGTTTATTTTGCTGAGACTTTCCGTAAATGAAAGTAGGTGACTCAGTTGGGAGTTAGTCATGTGAATGGGAATTTGCAAGTCTGGTTCTAAACCAACTCTTAATTCTTTTGTGTTTGTCATTGTGGAAGCATGAGGAGTTCTAAAATATTTCAGATATATTTTATTACTTCCTGTTAGCGGAAGAAGCAAAGTTTAGAGTTGAAAACAGACTTCCCTTAGTACATTATAGTGTCAAAATAAAACCCATGTATGGCACTTGCACTAAATGCTTCTTTGTAGTGCTGCTGTTCTCCATCACTTTCGGAAAGTTCTCAGTGAATAAAGAAAGTCAAGATTTTAAAACTTTTAGGATATTGTAATGTTAATTTGAACAGTGAACCTCTGAGTAACGCTTTAATGGAAGTCAGTGTCTACCTTTGCGGTGCTGATTGATACTTTAGGTTAAAGACTTAATGTTGCTTGAAAGCTTTCCTATAAGCAAAGAAGATACAAGTTTAAATCTTTTTTTCATAAGGAAATGTAGAAACTACTCAAGGTAAGCAAAAAGAGCATAATTGATTAAAAACATTATGACTGTAAAATAAAATTAGTTTTAAATAATATAATAATGGTGGTGATTTCTTACCCTAATCACTTTTCTTTATTTCTGGAGAAACAAACAGGCATTTTTTAAGCATGAATCTTAATTATTTGTAACCACAATTGCTTTCCACTATGAAGTTTTTGTTCTGTTTCTGAAGAAAAACATACTTGTTGTAAATGAGACTGGTTTTGATCACTTTATTTTATTATTATTATTATTTTTTAAGCTGATGATGGTGCCCTATTGGGAAAAATTGAAAAAGTGCGGGTTCTTCGAAATGATCGCCGAGAAGGTAGGCTTGATTTGGGAAAAGGAAGATACAAATTCCACCGTGTTGCCTTATCTGCTAATCTACATCAGGTCTTTTAAAGGAACGTTCTGTATCGGAAGGGAGGATTTTTCACTTCGTAAATCACCTTACACGTGGAAGGAATAAAATCTGTTGTGTTTGTGTGATTAAAAATAGTAATTCTAATTAACTTGTATTGTTGTGTGCAGTTTCACACATGACGACTTGATACATTGCCTCTCATCCTCAGCTCCTTGTTTTTCTCACTCCAGTAAATCCTCCGTTAAGCTGCTCCAACTGTATGCAAGGTCTCACTGTAAGTTGTATGCAAGTCTGCAAAGATCCAGCTTAAAAATATCCCTCTTCTGCTGGTTCCCTTATGAGAGGTGGTTTTAAGGATTCAGTTGATGGACAGCCTGTCAGACTGTTTGGCAAACTTGAGTTTAAGCAGCCAGGAGGGCCGGGACCACGTATGCCAGCTTTTCTTGCATCTTCTTCCTTTTTGTTGCTTTGCACATTACAGCGTCGTATCACTGAGCCCTTCAGTCACAGCTTCCTGGCTGTGTAGCTTAAAGTATTAGAGGCAACTGTTATTCTGCAGCTGTTTGAAATAGTAACTAAGAGCTGACAGTTGAAGTAGCTGACTGAGTTAGCAGATACGTGCTGTTTGTTTTTATAGGCACTGCGTCTTCTGGGCTGACAGACTGGGGAACAGCTAGAATGATTAGATTGTCAGGATCTGGAAGTAGCATGCACAAAACCTGTTTTATCCCGTAATTAAAGTAATGACTTACAGGGGATTCTTAGTATTTAAGCATTTGTTTGGAATATGCTTGTAAACAAAGGCTTGTTAGGAAAGCAGGCCTTTTATGACTTACCATGGTTTCAGGATTCTGAGAGAGTTGATCTCATCTTTTTAACCAATGCACCATTTAAAGACTGTGATAGCAGTAATGGAAAAACTGACTGAAATAACTCTTTGATTTTTTCTTTCTGTACTATAAATATTCTGTACAGTACATACAGAGTTTTCATTCATACTTCAAAATAAACACTAGTATGTCTGAAAAGGGTACAATTTGACAAACCTCTCACTGTCAGAAAAGAACTGCTTTCAAATTGAAGGTGCAGTGCTAGTTTACTTGGTGTTTTTGAGATTGGAATGAAGTTATTAACCATGAAAGCTACTGTACTGTTTAGGAAGTTTTTCCTAGATGTGTGTTTATGCAGCCACATAATTTTCTTTAATGAAAATATTTTCAGATTTCATTTGATTGCTGCATTGTTGTGATGGAGCTTAATGCTAAGTTTGCCTATTGTTTTCTTATGAAGACTTGTACTGGTATCTCAGGCAGGGATGCCACTGGCTACTTTTCTTTCAGAAATAGGGGATGGTAGCTTTAGGTTTCATGTATAGGACCAGTTTGCTATGGGAACACATGCATCTTGGAGTGTCTGGTATGACTGAATGGTCAGGGGAACCTTCTGGACTCTTCCTGCTTTATGGCTCCATGCGATTGTAGAGGACTCGATGACCCAAATGGTTACTTCCACGTTCTCTGATGTAGAACAAGAGATTGGGTTCTATAAAAACAAAAGTTAGAGATAAGAAATTCTGGAAGGAGGAATTGCAGAAGTAGAACAAACATAAACAGTGTGCCTGGGGAATGGTTTGTGAAGTAACTGTGTGAAAAAGTGCTAGGGTTGGGGCTGAGGAGAGAACGTCAGTATATCTAATTAGTTGCAAACGTACAACAGGTAAAGTAGAAAGCACTGACACAGGGCATCACCACAGAGCGTATCTACAGTACTGAAGTACTCTTACGATAAGAGAGCACAAGGATCTTCATAAAGCTGTTGCTTTATGACTTTCAGCTGTTGCTGAATGTTGGACAGAACAAGCTAGTTCTGTAGCTATTTACTCTTAAGCTTTTGCTCTCTTCAGCAGTGGTATTTTGCAAGTTTATTTTGTGAAGAGGATGAAAAGAAGTGGTTAGTAGTTTCTCGTTTGGTTGTTCAGTTTGTTTTTTCTTAATTGAGACAGTTCTTAAAAAAAATCGTGTAAATGAAATCATGAATTTTGAAGAGTAGTAGAGGAAAAACAGGTAGCAAATCTGTGAAGGGGTGAGAGCATGCTCACTTTTTTCTGACTGAAGAAAACAGCGGGTTGTTCTAGGGTATGCATGTAAATGTTACAAGGGAGTTGGAGGAATGGTAAGGTCATTCAATGAGCAAATAATAAGAGCGAAAGCATAAAGGGATCTGTGTAAATGAGGTGTTGAGAAGAGAAAAATCTTTTGGCTTCTTACCAGAAGTTTTCTATTAAAGAAGTCTTTTCAAGGTGAGATTTATAAGCAACAATTAAAAAATAATAACAGCAATGACCTTCCTCGCCCAAAAGAAACCCCCACCAAAACAAACAACAGAACATAAACAGAAGCTAACAGCAACAAAAGCAAAAGAGAATTACAAAAAATGTAGAAAAGAGGCGGTTGAAAGGGGCGAGGAGAGAGGCTCTCAAACATGAATGATCAGAGTATGGTTATTTCTGGAAGAAGAAGACAGAAGAATGGACAGACTGTTCCTGAGAGCTTCTAAAATAGGGGAATGGGGGGAGGAAGAAAGATGGGTAGGATCTTCAGTTCTACCATACTGTCATAGAGGTAGGGCTTCTTCATTCACTTAGCACTAATCCTTCAGTTGTGCTACTAAAATCAAATGATGCTATATCCTATTGTGGATACTCAACCAAAAAATTTCTAAAAAATTGCTTTCTGTATTGATGTTAAGTAAGATTTATCGCTATTAATGACATCTGCTGTATTGCAGACCCAGCTGTACTTGTGTATTGTTTTTTTCTTTTTTTTAAGGCACTTCAATTCTTTTGTTTAAATAAGATTAGAACTTGTAAAATTGGGTGAGGTAGTTAAAGATGTAGGCTTTTTTTTATTATGAATTGTTAACCGGCATCTTTTCTTTTTTAAATGGAACTTGTGTGTTTATGTCCTGAGTTAGAGTAATTAAATTCATTACTATCTTGGAATGCAATCATTTGTCTTGCTGCTGTTGATTGTTTTCTTCCAGAACCTACTTCAACTGTTTTTTCTTTCCTTCTCAGGCTTGATGCGCTCCCGGGTCAGAGGGGCAGATGCAGCACAGGCAAAAGTACTTACTTTCCTGGATAGTCACTGTGAATGCAATGAACACTGGCTGGAGCCGCTTTTGGAAAGAGTAGCTGAGGTTAGTAAAGAGTTCTTCTGAAGTAATTTCCTGAAGGAGTAGCTTTTAAATTTTAAAGCCATCTGGTTTATACTACATTAATTTTATGCATTTTTCTAAAGAAGCTTTTTCTCTGAAGTGAGATGATGGAGATGATCAGAATACTCAGTGATTAAAACTCACTTTTTGTTCATTTAATCTGTGAACATAGGAAATAAAATGTGAATATTTATTATTACCTTCAAAAATAATTCAAATATATGCTTCTTTGGTTCTTTAGGGACCTCCTCAGTAATCTTTAGAGCAAAACATGGTTCCCTTCAACCAATATCATTTCAATGTAATTCAGTTTACCCTGAATATTTATGCCTCGTTAACATTCAGTGTGATAATAGGAGAGAGGTTGAGCTGTAAAACCAAAATTCTCATGGAAATTAACAGGGACCGTGGGCTCTCAGCTTCTGTGAAAATGATGTTTTGCCTGTGTACCAGAAAAGCTAGTGACAGGGCTGAGAGTTATTAGTTTTTTCTGTGCTTTGGAGGAACTCAGTTGAAGTAGACAGTGAATCACATCTAATCATGGAGTGCTTAAAACAACAGAGCTATTTCCATAATTGCATTTTCTTTCAGGTGAACACACATTTTAATTTAACATATGTTAGTCTGGAAAGTCTTTCCTTCAAAGTACTCCTGGTCAAAATGGTTTTACTCTGTTCTGTTAGTGCCCAATTTCTTGCTTATCCTCCATATGCTTTCCTTAGCATTTCCTCCAAAAGAGAGGGGGAGGATAAAGTCATATCCTTGGTATGCCAGCAAGAAAACCAGTCATCACTGTCAACTGGGAACTTCTCTTACTCTTTTTGGTCCTGCAGTGTTTTATTGTGTATTCCAAAATACTGTAAATTGTCTAAGGCACATCAGCATTTAAAATACTATTTTAGAGGAGAAATAACTATAATCAGTTTAAGCCTGAACACTTTTAAAGTATTTGGAGCCCACAAAGCCCTTGAGCGTGAGCAGCATAACGTTTTGCAATTTTTTTTTTTTTTTTGCCAAAATAGCTTTGCAGCTTCAGAAAGGTAGTTCCTATATAATTTTTAACCAGGAGAATAAACTGGAAGGCGTTAAATACATTTCAGAAGGAAGTGGAAAATGCTTTCTGCTAAAGCAGTGTCTTGACTCTAGGATACAGGAAGTGTTTTCAAGTGTAATTTGTTTGAACCATCCACTTCTTTGAGAAAGCAGAAGACAGTGATAGTTTTGGTCAATAAAGCCGTGCTTTGAGCAGGACAAATATTTTACTGCTTTTTTTTTTTTTTTTTCTTTTTCCTCTTGGCGTGCTTAGTTTTCTGAAACCAATCTGGGATGTGAAAGTGTTCATCATAACAGAATATAAAACCTATTCCATTGCTGCCAGATTAATAAAGATATGATATTATGTGTGGTATACCTGATAGGAGAAATTGGTGCATGTTTTTTTTTTTTTTTGGACCAGCCACTTTTAGAAGCAGAGGAATTATTAGATCTTTTAAAACTTGCTCCTCACAATTGTCATGGTGATAAACACTAATTGTGAGCCATTCCTGATCTATTGTTAAATAAATGATATGGTTTGCCAGTTTGCTGTTACCTGGGAAGGTTCCCAACCAGCAGTTATGAAGTTTGAACAAGCAGAAAGCTTTAGAAGTACCTTTAACAAATGATTAGTGTAGCACTTGCACATAGCCTATGATAGTTCCTTGTTATTTTAAATGGATTAATTTTGCTCACAGTGCAGATGGTATGTTACTTGATATTAATCAGCAGCATTTTCTTAATGGTCTTGGTGACAAGAAGCTGAATAGAGATGAACTCTGTACCTAACTTTGAGGCTGAGGATTTTCATGTCAGGACTACTAAATGTTAATGCAGGGCTGTCTGATGCTCTGCTGCATCTGTTCTGTGTGTGTGGCAGAAAGGTTACCTTTTCCTTCAATTCCAGAATTGCCCTCTTGGTATTTAATTCTATGTGAGTTTTAGGAGTTTTGTTAAGTGTTTTCCAGCATAAAAATGTAGATCTGCCAGAAACAGTCTGACTGGAATCCATTCTGCAATATGCTATCTGATGTGCAGTGTGTTTGACTTCTTATGTGGTCACCTGGGGCACTGAGATCTCTTCAGTTGAAGAATGATCCGTCCCAGAGCTTACTTCTTGAACTAGTTTCCTAGTTAGAATGTCCTTGTTCATTGTCCATACTGGCTTGCCATTCTTGGAGGGGCTGACGCTGCTAGGAATCTCCTTCAGCAATTTGAACAAAGGCCTAAAGCAGCAAAAACATAAATACAAGGTGAAAATGTTACCGCTCAGAATGGACAGATATCTGTTGAAACTGTAGCTGGTATGCCCTCCTCCACTTTGCTCCCTACTGCAGAGACGTTTTCTGCCTATTTGCACAGGACTACCTTTAGTATATTCTAGGTGTGCATGGCTATTAGGAGAGATGAAACACACAATCTTGAATACATTGGTGTATTTCATGAGCATTTTTCTACTTGGCTTTTTCCATTTCCTATTTCTAATCACTTTGTTCTATTCTTACAGCATATTGACTACAGAAAAGTAGAAATTGGAAGGTTCTGATGCAGAACTGAACTCATCTGTTTTCATGGCATAACTATAAATCGTCTATCACTTTTGATAATATTTTTACGCAAAACATCTTAAAGGAAGAAAGAACTAGGATTAAGAAATGATATGTGGATTCTTTTCTCATATCTCTTAGATTCTGTGACCTTGAGTGAATTACTTCCAACTGCTGCATTGATGAAAGGAAAATATTTGTATTTTCTGTTAAGAGTGTTGGGAAGTTTAATCTTTGTAGTGCTTTGAGATTTTTGGATACTGGATTGGGGGAAAAACAGTGTAAGCAGAATCTTGAGGATAATTTCAAATTGTTTGTGAGAAAAATGAGTAGTAGTAGTAGTCTAACCCTCTAGAGCATGTATAACCTACTTATGAAATATTAAAATAAAAGTTTGATACAAAATTCCAGTCGCCAGAGACCTGTGTTCACAGGCTATTTCTTTCCATTGGCATCACTAAAAAACACAAGGTTTCCCAATTGTGTATTCCATTATAAGTTATGGTATGAAACCTCCAGAACAAAATGAGATGATAAAAAGAGTTTGTTTTTGCTTTTATTTTTTCCAAAACATGCATCAGGTTTGTACTGTAATGACAACGTGGATTAATAACTATTGCGCATGAGGACAATTTAAGAAGAGCAGGGTTTTAGCATTTTAAGTGAATGGTTTTAAACTCTATCTGCCTTAGAGACCCACTGGCTCTGTTTTAGTAGTCTCTACATTAACAGTTCTGCGGCATCCTGCAAAGTGTCATCTTAGGCATGTGCAAGTATTTTGTCTGCTTTGCTGCTGAACAAAGGTATTGCTTTGAAGCATGGAGGGGGCAGCGTGTTTCCAAGGCCAAGAAAGTGGCAGTTGTACATCAGACTGAGTGGTTGCAGGCTTAGGTATTTGTGTGTCAGAGAAATAACGAAGTTATTTGCCTAAGTAACACATTAAGTGTTGCAAATGGTGCTAGTTTGCCATTGTGCTGATATTGACAGAATTAATCAGACCGACAGCAATGACCTGAGGAAATCCTGAATGTGTGGAGACTGTTCTGCCTGCTTATTCAGCACTGTGGGGATGTAGTGGAGATAAGCAGTAGCCTCACTGAAGCTCTCCCTAATGTGACAGACGATAGGCAGTTTTTGCCACCACGTTTAGCTGTATCGAGTATAATCATTCGAGAAAACACAGATTTTTGCTGGAGGAGATTTTTCTAGATGGGACTGGATATGTATAAGCCACCTCAGTTCCAGCTGAGGGAGGAAGAAGAAAGAAAGGGTCATTTCATATTCGTTTCTATTTCATGCTCATGGGTATATTGTGAATACTGGGTAGGCTGGGTATCTTTAGAAGACATCAGCCCTTAAATAAAGGAGTTTTCTAGTTTTGACGCTGCATATAGATATCTAGATCAGGGCCATGGGTGCACCTGAAGTGTTTTAGTGTTGTAGGAAGGCACAGCTGAGATCCATGGTGTTTTGCAGTTCAGATGCAGTCAATCATAATTGCCTCCCAAGTGAAGTGCTGCTAGTAAAACTATATCCTTGCATTATGAACACATAGACTTGGGTCTACAGCTAACATAAACGTGAGCTGAAGATGTAATCAATAGCAGAATAGGACAGGATAGTCTTTTGTTTGTGTTTTTAATTTGGTTTAGGCCAAGGTAATTAATAGCTATGAAAGACATGATCACATCTTGCATAATATCCTTCATAAAGAGTCACGTGGTATATTTGTGAGGTATATATTTAAGTAGGTATATTCCTACTTAAAAGGAATGTAGAAGCAATAGCAAGTTGTCTGCTTTTAGTTCAGTCTTCAGCTTTTAGCTGGAGACACAACTCAGATTTTCCTTCCGGCTAATACAGGGGGAAAGTGACCTTTTGTTTACTTATGTAGAATGTTGCAGTGTATGTCATCTATTTAATGTAGGCTTACTAAAATCTGTACAGATTGAGTAATTAAGATTCAGTAAATGAGAACGGGTGTTTTTAATGTCATCTTTGGACCAACAAAAGCATTTGACTAAAAGAACTGCTTTCAAGCCTCCTGTTACAAGTTCACACTATATTCTCCTGCTAGTTTAGTACCAGCCTGTTCTGTATAATACTGCAGTAGCAATGAGGATGCGCTGTTGAACTGTTTAGGATATTTGTATTGTTGCTTGGAGCCATACTTTACAAATAGGTTCTTAAGGTGAAGACGTTTAGGTTAGATTTTTTTTTAACCGTAAGAAAAGTTTCTCTCCAATATACTTGCCAAAATATCCTGTCTATTTAAAGTATTTTTATATTCACAAAGTTGGTATTCTACTGTTCTGAAGTTGCCTATGCTCTGTCGCTAAATCATGGTGTTTAAAGTTCTACTTTAAACACAAGCTGCCTGTTAATCAAACTATCATCAAAGTTAAACTTTAGTTTGTAAACGTATCTTTCTTTTTCTTTTTTTTTTTCTTTTCCTCAGGAGGTACCTCATGGAGGAGAACTGGTTTAACCATGATACTGCGTTTCTTCTAATATTAAATGATTCTCTTTTAGAGTACAGATGTCTTATGATCCCAATGGATGATGCATGTGGAGTTGCTGGAATTTTTTTTTAATTATTATTATTTTTTTTTTGGTAACTTAAAAGCTATTTTGACAAACACATGAGCTAAGGTATTTAGCGTTGCTCAGAATAGTATACAAGACCAAGTTCAGACAGAGGAATGCAGAATCCATGCCACTGGAATTTTGGCTGCCAGAGATTAGTAGCATTCATTAGTTTAAGAGGATTTTTTCTTTTTTGTTTTTTTCCTATTTTGTATCTGATTGTGATGTGTGATTCTTCTCATGTGAAATCAGTTATCATTAACCTAAGACTTTTCTGATTGTGGAGAGGCCTAGATGTCCCTTAAAGGTTAGAGTAGTAAGACCACAGTACATGATGGGCTAGGAATTTGCTGTGAAGACATGAATTACCCAGATGGTTCTTTTCTTTGCTCTGGTTTGAAAAGTAAGAATGAAAATGCTGTTTTCCTGTCTGCCTTTTGAAATACAAGTTTGCTGCCTTCTTCACGAGTAAGCCAGAAGAGGCTTACCTATGCTTAAGGTAGTCTGGAATATAAATGGGATTCTCAGTTATATGGTGTGGTTTCTGCTCTCTGAATGAAGCAGTGGTGAGCATTGCTACTCAGAGCCAGAAGCTGAAGCGGGGGAAAAGCTGGGGGAGCAGTATTCATTAAATCCTGCTGAAATCTGCAACATCTCATCCTGTCTGAATCTTTACGTATTGATTTCGTTATTTCAATACCACTTTCTAATATTTATTTTAGGACAAGACCAGAGTTGTGTCTCCTATTATTGATGTAATTAATATGGACAACTTCCAGTACGTGGGAGCATCGGCTGATTTAAAAGGCGGTATGTACCTCTGCTGGAGTACAAATAAAATAAGAAGCATCACAAGTCAAAGATCATAGTCACGGCAGTTGTGGAATGGGCGGTTAACACACTGCTCTTCTCTTTTGCATATCTAGCTTAATTTCTATATATCAACTGTTTCTAGGCTTAGATTTTAATTGTATTCTACTTTACAACATTTTGTCCTTATTATACCAATTCTTATAGGTTTATGCTGCTTTTTACCAGTACGCAAGAGTCACTCCAATGTTTGCAGCATTGTGTAAGTGTTAGAAGCAGCTTATGGTCAGAGCTTACAATTCCCTTTTTACAGAAGACAATTTAATTGCTCTCGTGTTCAGAAGTCCATCAGCAATGCAGTGCCTACAAGTAATTTTTAAGATGCTGGTTTGCTTAAAAATAAATCTCCTGTGAAAAAGCAGAAACCTCTGGAATGTTTGTTTTTGAAAGGAAAGGTGTTTTGTTACCCATGATCTGTAATTGTGAAGAGAGTAAAACATAATCTTGATGTTTGTAGTGTTGTTAGAAAACTTCCCGTTAAATTCAGTTTAGAAATGATGCAGTTTCATTGTCTGGTTAATGCAAACTGTTAACAGCAAATAGTAAAAAGCGTTGTGAAGCCCTCCAGAAAAGATTCTTTCCCTCCTTTTCCAAAAGAGGAAGGACAACTTTGCAGTAAAATGCTTATTTATTAAGTTTTTAAATTTAATTTCACTATTAGCAGGTGTCTAGCGTTTAGAATAGCTGTCCCATAACCACTCCACAATAATTGTTCCCACAACCCTGGAAACTGTGCTGTCTGTATAGCAGATGTAAGATAAGCCACAGTATTGAAATTGCGTGGTACTGTTTCCACAGTGTTTCAGCTTATTTTGAATGGGCTCTCTCAAATGAGGTAGGAGAAAGCAGTTTTAAGCTCCTTCTGTATTATGTGAAATCCTAGTCCATAACTGGCCACCAAGTGTTTGTTCCAGTAAACTGAAGTAATATTTGCATAATGTTGCATGTGCTTCAAGTTCCAGTCACGATCTGGAGGTGAAAGTTTCTGTATCCTTTTAATTAGCGTTCTGAAAGAATGTCTGCCATGGATATATTCACAATATGCTAATATATAATACTATGCTATTATCTGTCTGCTAGCTTTATTAAAACCTTAAGGCTTTTGCCCAATCTATTCATTTTGCAGCAACTATGGAAATCTTTATACCATTATGTAGTTCTTATTGTTGTCTGCAGTGGGAGGAGGAGTTTTCATTGAAACCTTAGATTGGTTCCTGTGGGGTTCATGCTCTTTAATTCTTTCCAACTGAACTGGGAGAGGATTGAGCGATCATTCTACTTGTTACTGCTTTTCATGCTTCATCTATGAAACTATGTTTCCCAATTTTTTTCTCCTTTTAGTGCTCGTTTTCTCTTATACACAATAGATTCTTTAAAGCGCATTGAGCCTCTGTACTTCTGGACTGAGAAGTGAGAAGCTGCCTTTTAACAATAGAAATTTTTCACATAGCAATGTCTAAATGCTATTTGGTGGTATGTTCAAATGTGAATAATATATTCCCATTCAGCTCTCAAAGGACAGATTAGCACATTAGGGGCACTACAGCATTTGGCATCACAGGACACTTTCATTGTGGCCAAGTCTAAACATGGAAATCAAACCATGCTTTCAACCTTAGGCATAGTGTCTACGTGGCTGAAGCATGGAGAGTTGAGACAGCTGGGACAGCATTTGTGCCTGCTCTGTTTTGCAAGACTTAATCACCCAAGACAAGCAATCTAGCAAATTCTACTTACTTAAAAGTGGACAGAACTGAAATAATTCCCATGTCTGGCCACTATTAAATCCATGCACTTCATATTACAATTTTTTTTTTTTTTTGGCAGGGAGGACGTTTACAAAACTATTTACACCCTGAGTAACATTTTAATTACTGGAATAAATTGTAGTTAATGGAGATCTAATAACTCAGATTATGCCTATTATGGAGTTTACACATGATAAATTTTCATACTGGTTACGCACTTGTGTTTAAAAATATTCCTTTTACAAAGTTACTGATACTATCTCATTGAGTGCAGTTTTTTCCCAGACTCAGTGAAAATGGAGACAGAAGAACGGTTTTTTTAATGAGTAGACAATTTATACACTTGTTCTGAGTTTGCAATGTAGTGCTGTGTTCCAAAAGAGACCCCTTGTGTTCACTATGGTGTACGTAACTCTATCTACCACTTGTGCTGGGGAACAGTAGGTTTTTTCAGTTCTTCCCAGATGCAAGTAATTTTGCTGGGGATGTATGATGAAATGAGATTTTTTGTTTTAACTGCATGGAAATATTGGAGTTGGTATTACTTCTCGTGCTGAAGGCTTTGCACTGCTATCAGCTGTAGCCATTTTGATCCTTTGAAACTTGGAGTTTTAGAGTATTTAGATGGTCTTTCATTTTTTACAGCTCAAACCTGCAGAGAAAGAGTTGCCATGCATGTTGTAGAGACTGTTCAAGATAACTTATGAGAGATAGACATATCTTGGGAGTTGAAAACAAAGCAATTTTCATTTTAGCTCTCCACATCAATCCGTACCATGCACATTTACAGATCCAGACAAACAGTCTGTTGGCTGTTTAGCTTAATTTTTTTTCCTGCTTTCCCCAGAAAGTAATTGCTTTATCTTCATACTGAAGAAAGAAAACTATTGACATCTGCGCAACAGAAATCTGGAAATCATTTATTACATGACCTCATAGGATCTAAATGCTTTTGGCAGCCTGCAGTCTTTGTAAGGCTGGTTCGCTAGGCATACTGGGAGAGCACTGTATAGCCCATGGAGCATTTTCAATAGAGGTTCATACCTAAAGGCAAAACACAGCTCGAAACCAGTTAGTGTCTCCTATAGGAAGTTTATCTTGCACCTGCTGTGGGTTTTTTTGTGTTGGTGCCTAAAGGAAGGTGGTTCAAAATGTTGTCAGGTAGAAAACTGCTGTAAGTGACTCACTGGCCTTGCCTGTTCTGGCGATCATTGTGTTTCTGTACTTAACTCGCAAAAGAATCGATCTCTTGTGTGCATGCAGACACACGTATATACGTGCTTAGAAGATGAGTAAGCTTTTTGTCTCTGTAGCACTGATCTGGAATTTAAAAATTATGCATGTGGAAGCATGCAGTAAGAAAGGATGCAGTTATGTGCATGTTAATGAGAAGTGGAAGCTGCGTAACCTGCTGTAGCCTTTGTGATAGAGAACCGATGCTGATAGAGAAGAGCAGTGGGTGCTGTGTAAAGTTTCCATAAGCCTAAGCATGATCATATGATAACAGCTGAGATGCGACAGTACAGTAAGAACTATTAAGGGCAATTGTAAAGGGATGAAGATCTTCACATGATGTTTGCTATGACTTACACATGAATCCATTATTTCACGTATTTACAGCTTATGCTATCTCATCTGTTGACTGGGTTTCTTACAATTGTGCAGTAGATGTCAACAAGAAAAATCGATATTTTTTAGATTACTTTTTATTGTTCTGTTCAATTTTTTTTTCTTTCAGGCTCCTCCTCATTTTTTTTCTACCTAGAAGATTGTACAAGCTTGAATTTCCTTCCCAGTGATTTTGTTTGATATTACGGTACTACAACTTGAACAATTACCACAGTCTTAACATCCTACTGTTTTCTTCTTAAAGGCTTTGACTGGAACCTGGTATTCAAATGGGATTACATGACACCAGAGCAAAGAAGAGCACGGCAAGGAAACCCAGTTGCTCCCATAAAGTATGTCTACATCACTGATTCTCTCCATTTGATAGATAATGCTTTTTTTTTTTTTTTTTTTTTTTTAAATTAAAAAATGTATTGATTCATCTTCATGGGACTCTGTTCCCGTCAGAGATCTTCAGTGCAAATAGATTAGCATTGGTTGGTCTATCTGATTTAAATGCATAATAAAGCAGGCTGAGTGTAATATTTCTTTAGGACGTGATGAGAGTATAGCTTGAAGCAAAGTTTACCACTAATACTGTTCTGTTTTTTAACTCAGGAGTGTGACACTTAGTTTTGTGCATGTCACCGTCTCAGAAACTAAAACAGATTTAACCAGTTGGGAAAATTCAAATGGAGACAATTAGTGCAGACGGTCCCCATTTTTCAAGATTAGAGTTTATAGTAAGCAAAGTAGTACAGAATTTGCATCCTTTCTGTTTTTGCTTAAGGGAATTTCATTTAGGTTTTTTTCCTATCTGTAGCATTTCATATTTTACTGCAAATGACATGCATTGAAGTGTAGCAACTGTATATTTACAATTAGACTTGACGTATTTAAAACAGAAATGGATCCAGAACCAAGTAGCTTATGACTTAACAAAGCTAAAACTCATTTTATCAGTCTGGAAATGAACCTCGGCTTTCGGGAATATGGTAACTTCATTCATGTTTGTGCAGCCTTATGATACTCTCAGAAATAGGGTGTTTAGAAGAAGCATACAAAAAAAGAAAGCAACAAAAATCCCATCCAACTTTAACGTTCCCCTGTGGTTTATTTAACCTTTTTAAAAAAAGAAGTCATTTTTGTGTTAAAATTTGATGTTTTATATGTTTTGACAGCTAAAAATACAACAAAAAAGTTTTTAACATTTTACTGCTGGCACAAGTTGCTGTCTTTCAAATAAAGAACTTGGGAGCCAAATGGAGATGTGGAAATTCAGTTTCTGAGGCGGTGGGTGATTATAACGCTGTACACGCCATAGAAATGTTTAATGATGATGTGCAGACAAGCTTTGATGTGATGGATGTAAACTTAGTTGCCTTTGAAAACACTGCAGCTTTTTTTTCAAGGAGATATTAACCTTGACATGCAAATCAGTTATCTCCCAGTTCATGGTTCTGTAGGTATTTAATTTAATTTTTCTTGTCTGCTTAGGACACCCATGATAGCTGGTGGGTTATTTGTGATGGACAAATCCTATTTTGAAGAACTGGGGAAGTATGACATGATGATGGATGTATGGGGTGGAGAAAACTTAGGTAAGTGCATGGTGTACGTTCAGATCAGTTTTGAAAGAAAAGCAAGTTTCAGCTTTGCTTTTACTGTCATGGTTTCTTGGTCTTCATGGTTTTGTGCAAAGAGGATTAAAGAACAATCAAAACTTCAGGTGCGTTGGCAAAATCCAGAAGGTTTCAGTATGTAAGAATTAAAATTTAGCAATTTCATACTATGAGAAAACAGAAGTATTTGCTTACTGTGCAGTTAAGTAACTTGGCAGGTAAAATGAAATAAACTAAGGATGCAGATAGGAAATTCTTTTCAAAAATGACGCCTTATTTGAAAGCCATATTATCCTCTGACATTATTGATTAAAATACGATGTTTAAATGCTGACAATTTAGGGCAAGTTTTAAAATGTTGGTGAAATTTAATGACAAAAATCAGAGCACGGGAGTTTGTGAGTGTTATGTTCTTAGGTACACTTTAAGAAATCAATCAAAACGTCTGTCCAAAAAATGATCTTTTTACCATTAGTCCCATTATACTGCCTGGCTTCTAAACTTAGGGTTTTTATTTTACACCCCTATTGTAGCTCAACAAGATAATTATGCTTGGAAAGACATTTCTGTTGGAATTCGTTATATTCAGATGTTTGAGTGGGATTTGAGGAGGAAAGAGGAAGGACCAAGAACTTGCACTTTAGCCATTACTTCAACCTTGTGGTTAGATTTGGCATTTGGCTCTTTGCACTGCAGTATACCTCACTCTTTGCACTGCGGGGATACCTCAGCTAAGACTAGCGTATTTGTAGTAAATGGAATATTTGGGTGGAGTGGAACTCTGCAATTGCTCATGAGTTACAGTATGTCATTAATTTAGTTTTTCAAGGTAGAGATCATCTCCAGCATTCTAAATAGCGTGTTTAGGACCAATTCTGAGGATTAAAATGCCTCTGTTGCTGTGCTAGATGTGAAATCCTAGAATAGCTTGAACTTGTAAAAACTCATGAGTGTTTTCAGCTACTGAAAAACCTGCATTAGGCACATGTGGCCTACAAGAAAATGTCTGTTTTATCCAGTACACCTCTAAATACAGATAGAGACAATAGAGATAATATGATCACTTGCTTAACGCTCACATAAGGAACTGGAATGCTGGAAGAAACATCCTGACAGTCTCCTCTGACTTTCCTGTGCAGTGTTCACTCTTACCTATTCTGAGCTATTACTTTCTCTGTTGGATTTTATTCCCCTCACTATTTGGCTGCATGTGGCTAAATTGTATTAATTTGAACATCATCGTTGTTTTTCATTTTTTAAAATGTTCCGGAAAGTCATAGAATAAACTTACCACAGCAATACTTTTATCCTCTGAGAACCTCTTCTGACACTAGAGCACTTAAATATCTGATTAGCTGTAAGCATGTACTTGAGTCACTTTTTTTTTTTTTTCTGAAAACTTAGCAACTGCTCGTATGCTTTGATAATTGAGGATTTTATAGTAATAAAGGGCACAAGCAACAGCTCATTACTCAAGGTGAAAAGATGGCAAGCGAAAAGCTCTTTCTTTCTTCTGTTGCTTTCAGTTTTCTCTTTTCTGCAGTGGGAGGGAGGGGAGATGGAGCCTTTAGGGTGCATCTTCTCTGCTCCCTGAAAATGCAATGTCTATCAGAGCAGACAGCTAATTATTTGTTCATAGCTGCTAGGTTAACTGAAAATGAATAAAAATTGCATGGCATATGATTTAATTACCAATAGATTACACGCACCAGATAGTGGAAATCTGTGATGTGCGGTTCAAAATCTAATATGCATATTTGTACAGCCTCTTTATTCTCAGGCATATCTCTCAATCAGTCAGTTGATGTTACATGCAAATAATCTGCTAGGTGGACTTGTAAAATAGATCCAAACATATTTATACTTCATTTAAATTTGCATTTTCTTACAAGCGTGTACAGAGCAGTTGTGAGATTTTCTTCACATTAGTATAGGTTCAAGTATACTCATATAATAGGTGCACGAGCTTGCAGTATTGTGCCTTGTCTAAATCCTGTATTAGCCAAGTGAGTGTTCTTATTGTGAAGATATGGTGCATTTTCACACTGTTGCCAGATTTGACTGATAACACGTTTACTGTATAAAACTTGGATCAAGGTTTGTCCAGTCTTCTCAAATTCATAGACTCTAATTCTGAGAGTTTTTGCAATGCTTTTTTGATAAGCATAGGGAAATCAGAGCATGCTAGAGAAATGGATAGACCGTTGAAAGGTTTGGATTAAATTTGAAAACCTAGGTTTTTCTTCCTTGTTTTGCTGAAATCAGAGAGCAGGTAAGACTTCTTCTAAATTGGTGATATGCTGCAAGAGCGGTATTGGAAGGTGTAAGGTAATCTTATGCAATGAAAGAAAGTGCATGACATATTATTTATGCCTTTTCAAAGAAAAATTGTGTCTACCGAAACTGTTAAAATAATAAAATTTCTTTTCCCAGTGAGTATGGTGAAAAATAGCATCCTAAGAACAGAACAACAAGAAGAGGCTAACCCCTTACATTTGAATTGCTTTATGTTCCTTTTAATTCAAAATCCATGCAGACTTTAGAAGCCATGGTGATGGAAGTATTAGTCTGCCCATCCCTATTTGCAGGCCCTTTTGCTGTTCTTCCCGCAGCTGTTTTTCATCTCTTTGATATTCTTCAGAGCCTAAGGTGTCTGAAAGTATATATGTAGGTGTGCAGGCCTGGGCATTTATGGAGGGAGAACTAATCAAATAACAAAGCATTAACTTAATGTACAGAGTAGAGGAAGCTATGAATAATGGAAAAAGTTGGTATGCAAGACATTGCTAGTTTACTTTTGAAATAGTTTTTCAGCACCCACGTACGTTCAGTAGTTCATAGAATAACAGAATGTTTGAGTTTGACAGGGGCTTCTGGAGGTGATCTGGTCCTATCCCCGCTGTTCAAGCAGGGCCAGTTGTTGCACAGGATCATGTCCAATCAAGTGTTTGAAGAAATCCAAGGAGGGATTCTTCTCATAGACCTCTCTGGGCAACCTATTCCAGTGCTCCATCACCTATATGGTGAAGTTCTTCCTGAAGTTTAGCTGGAGCCTTTTGTGTTCCAGTTTATGCCTGTTGCTTCTTGTCTTGGTAAAGAGTACCTCTGACCTCTTGGCAGGCTCCCTTCAGGTATTTATAGACACTGCTAAGATCCCTCCTGAGCTTGCTTTTCTCCTAAATGAATGGTGCCAGCTCTTGCAGGCTCTCCTCATAAGACAGATGCTTAAGTCCCTCCATCCCTATGTTAGATTCTTGCAGTTATGTCCATGTCTTTTTTACTGGCTGGCCCAGAACTCTTTACAGTATTCCAAGTGCAGCATCACCAGTCTTAAGTAGAGAGGACAGGTCACTGCTCTCAAGCTGGTGGTGATAGTTTTCCTAAGGAAGCTCGGAATACCATTAGCCTTACTAGGAGCAAGGGCATGCCTCTGCCTTGTATTCAACTTGATATCCAGGTCCTATTCTATAGAGCAGCTTTCCATCTGGGTGGCCCCCAGCACGTACTGGTGCTTGGGGTTGCTCCAGCCTGGACGCAGGACTCTGCACTTCTTGTTGAACTTTGTGAGTTTCTTGTCAGCATACCTTTCCAGTGTGTCAAGGTCCCTCCGAGTCAGGCACTCCTTCCAGTTTCATGTCATCTGCAAATCTGAGGATGCACTGTAACCCATCATCCAGATCATTAATGAAGATGGTATTGATGTTTTGGATGAAGCATTCAAACATCATTATTTTAATAAAAGCACTACATAAAAACACTTCTTTTGCTAGCTTAATAGAAACACTGAACAGTCATTTATTGTAATTCCCAATTTTTGTTGTTCTTAGCACAAAATAAGAGATAAGAATAAAGCCAGTGCTGTGAAAAATGTGTGGTGAGAATGCCATGTTCAGTTGCTTTTAAAAGTCATTTGCCTATCCTCCCATGTTAATTTAACTATAGAATCAAGGCCATAAGTTACTGCCAGAGATAATGTTGCTGTTATTAATATTTTTTTGGAAGATTGAATGTCTGCAGATTGGACTGTGTTGATTATCTAGACTTCATGAATATGACTAACTGGCCTTGATTCAACAGAAATTTTTACTGAAGTAAAATTAGAAAGCATTCTTGTAAAGTGCAAAGATCATTCAGAAGAAAAGCAGTTAACTTGCATTGTCTTAGTTTGAAATGACAGCACCTATTTTTCCTCTGGTCAGACCAGTCAAAAGGGAGCTACAGGAAAGAAGGGGACAACTCTTTAGCAGAGTCTGTGGTGATAGAACAAGGGGAAATGGTTTCAAGCTTAAAGAGGGCAGATTTAGGTTGGATATAAGGGAAAAGTCTTTTACAGTGAGGGTGGTGAGGCACTGGAACAGGTTGCCCAGAGATGTGGTGGATGCCCAGTCCCTGGAGACTTTCAAAGCAAGGCTGGATCAGGCCCTGGGCAACCTGATCTAACTGTGTGTGTCCCTGTTCATTGTGGGGGAGTTGGACTAGATGGCCTTTAGAGGTCCCTTCCAACACTAAGGATTCACTGATTGAGAGGACATGCTTGCTAACCTTCAGGTTTTCCTACTTTAGGTTTTGAAATGATGAAGTTTGTTTGAAATAACACTTTTTATTCATACATGTAAGAGGAGGGCTTCTGGAGGAAGAACGGCACTTAGTATAGTTTTAAAGTAGAATGTGCCTTTGCATTACAGCTGCTTATTATTATTATTTTTTAACCTGTGGAAAGATACTGAATGGTGATGAGTAGATTAAGGATAGGTGACCTGTTGCAGCTGCTAGACTAAAAGGGGGAAAAACATCAATGCTGAAACAGTGCTACTGCAAGCACCCTTGTGCTTACTTCAAGTGAATGAAGACAAGTTCTCTGTCAGTACTGGGTGACTTCTGCTGTCAGAGGTCTAAGCTGAGAAACATGCAATATAATTCTAGACCTTGTCTTCGCTACCAAAGTTAGCTTGCTAGATTAGTTTAGAACAGGAGTGTCCATAGCCTTTGGTTTATATAAGTTGCTACTCTACTCTGTCTTCAAATCAAGGTTGGCTTGGAGTAATTCCTTTCACTGCCAGTACTTCAAGTCAGGAGCTCGAATCTGTTATTTTATCGTGCCTTGAATTTGCTTGGCATTCTTCTTAATCTTTAGCTGATTTTTTTTAAAATTATAGATTAGATAATTTATGCTAAGAGAATCTACTGTTATTTACCATTTAGATAAAGCACAGCAAGAACACATAAAGCTTACTTATTCTGGCAAATTTCAGCATCATTTGTGACTTTCTGGAGAATACTGCTCAGATGAGAGAAGGCATGCAGTTTTGCTTCTAAGTTAATACAGCTATTTCTTCTGAGTTTGGAGAATAATAAACTAGAATATGCCTTGGTTTTATCCCAGATTTTCTCAGAAATCGATCTTATTGATCTTCTCAGCAATTACCAGTTTCTTTGTTTAAAAACAGTTGTACAAAATTACAGTATTTTGTGATGTATTTTTGATGTTGGTCTTTTATGTTTTCACTGCAGAGATCTCATTCCGAGTTTGGCAATGTGGTGGGAGCCTAGAAATCATCCCTTGCAGCAGAGTGGGTCACGTGTTCCGCAAGCAACATCCGTACACGTTTCCTGGTGGGAGTGGTACTGTATTTGCAAGGTAACTCTTAAGCTGATCTTCAGCTAAATGGTGATATTCTGAATTTCTTCAAATGATCAGCAGGTGGCAGTAATTTAATTTTAGGGGCCTTTTCTTCAAAAGAAGCACCCATACAGTCCCATACATCTTCATTTTTTAGAAACAATTTTGTCATTCTCTAAGACCCAGAATACAGTAGGTTAAGAATTTGCTTTATTTTTGTTATTACGGAACCAGTATCAGATATACAAGTGATCCTGTAGGCTACTTCTTGCATTTGTACCCGGCTGTTGGATGCTTAATTCTTCATTGTATCTTCCTTTCTTGCAACGTGATTAAAATGCTTTTTGTGTAAACCCAAGAAACAGCACTGGTAAGAGCATAGATAAGCATGTGTGTTAATTTTACTGTTGATTTAATGCATGCGGTAGCTGGAATGCGGAGATATTTCTTTTTTTTTTTTTTTTTTCCCCTGTAGAATGAGAATAGCAATTCCTGATTCATGTTCATAGTGTTCTAAGTCATATGGGTTAAGGTACTGAGCGGTGTATGACAGGGATTTTGACCAAGGCTCTGTCAGTGCTGGCTTTAGAAGCATTTTGGTTTAGAGAACTGGATTTCATACTGCAAGGTCTGAAGAAGCTAAGTCAGAGCTAAAGGTTCTACAAATTAAGAGTTTCAAATTTAAATCATTTCTTTTATTTATCTTTGTTCAGCCTGGAGAAGAGGAGGCTCAGGGGAGACCTTATTGCTCTCTATAACTTCCTGAAGGGAGGTTGTGGTGAGCTGGGGGTTGGCCTCTTCTCTCGTGTCATTAGTGATAGGACTAGGGGCAATGGTTTCAAGCTGTGGCAGGGGAGATTCAGGCTGGACATTAGGAAATATTACTTCTCAGAAAGGGTGGTCAGGCACTGGAATGGGCTGCCCAGGGAGGTGGTGGAGTCACCGACCCTGGGGGTGTTCAAGGAACGATTGGATGTTTTGTTGAGGGACATGGTTTAGTGGAAGCTATTGGTGATAGGTGAACGGTTGGACTGGATGATCTTGTAGGTCTTTTCCCACCTTGGTGATTCTATGGGTCTATGAAGAATATGGAGCCACAGTGCAGAGTGTAAATGTATTTAAGTCTGCAAGAATGTTCCAAGCTGCCAATATATTTGGAATATTTTACTCGAGCTTGAGGAACCATCTTAGAGGCGTAAATTTTCTTCCACATAGGTTATGCCAGCAACACCACACTAATCGATTTAGTAGTCTGGTAAAATAAAGTCACTGTCTTTGTTTCTTCCAGTAGTCACAGTAGGGATTTTCTTGGTGCCCTATTGAGTCCTACGTGCTATAGCAAAAATGACTAGTGTTTGTGGGTAAACAAAAACTATTAATGAAGTACCCTCTCTCTTAAGATGTTACATCTCTGTACTAATATAGAATCCTAGAATATCCTGAGCTGGAAGGGACCCACAAGGATTATTGAGTCCCAGCTTCCAGCTCCACTTAAAACTGCCCAAAACTCAAACCATATTTCTGAGCATCATCCAAATGATTCTTGAACTCCAGCAGGACTGAGACTGTGACCGCTGCCCTGTGGAGCCTGCTGTAGGGACCAATCACCCTCTGGCGAAGGACCTTTTCCTAACACCCAATCTGAACTTCTCCTATTTCTGTATGTCGGTAGGGTAGAAGGAACAATTGAACTATTACGTAGGCCTAGGAAGAAACTGTTTTATCATAGAATCGTATATAGTAGGTTATAAAATTATGATTTCATAAAAAGGATTGTGCTCAATAAATAAATCAAGTTGTGCAGTTTTCCTAATTCTCTGCAGGTTTTCTATCATTAGTCTGTTGAGAAGATACTTCTTTTCTTGTGCTATTAAATAGGTACTTACATGTAACTCATCTGAAGAGCAAGAAAAGGGGCTGGCTTTACATATGCAAGATTAGAGCATACATCACAAATGTATCATTTACAGTGGTTGAAGATTCTGCATTTATATTGGGATGACAGCTTTTCGATTTTGTTGCTATTAAGTCAAATCATCGCTGTGATTTAATCACTCAAATTTCCTGACAGCTACTGTGACAGATTTTTTTTCTTTTGATGCATTTTGTTTTCCTGTTATTTGTGTTTGAAATGACTTTGAAAAGAGATACCACCTGGACTTGAATGGCGAGGACAAGTAAAGCCTGCAAACTTTCATCTTGGGCACTTGCATCCCTGTTCAGATCTATCTTTCTCTGCAAGTGGTTTATTGCCATTGTCCTTGACTGTCCAGCTGTCTCAAATTCTGAAATGCCATTAAAGTTCTTTGTTTCATTGGAATTATTTTTGAATTGACCTAGAAAACTTATATATCACTTTACAGCAACTTGCCAACCTTGCTTTTTAGTTGAAGGTTGTTTCTTTCTCAGTCAGCTGCCTTGTGTGTCAAACTAATATAACAAAATTCCCTTTAAAAAGAAATATTTTTAGCAATGAGAGAATGTGAAACCTAAGGTAATGGGATACCCTCATAGTGCAGACATTATCGAATGTGTGGAGCCATGGTGCCAAAAAAACTTGGTGCGTGGAATCACTGCTTGTGCAGTTGGGACTCATTAGCTTATACAATCATCTGTCCCTTGACTGTATGTAATTTGTTCTGGAGTGCTCTGGGTAAGCGTCCTATTTTTAGCTGACTAGCCAGTATGCACTGCCTTTGGGCAGCCAAAACAAATTGATCCTGGATGAGAGACTGGGAGTCGTGTGGCACAAGAGGAGAAAAGGGATGACATCCTGGCTGTGTGGTGTGAGCAGATGCAGCTTGCTTCCAGCAGAATGTATTAGATCAGGTTTGCTTCGCACGTATATATGTTTACTGCTTGAGGGCCAGCTGCTTTAAAACACAATTTCATCTGAGTTAATAAACCTTACAGACCCTAGTCTGGTGTGTGCAAGACTATCTATCTCTGATGGCATGATGCTAAGTTTCATTATCTGTGGTTTAATCTAAGTTCTGAGTGTTCCCTACACTGTGTTCCTCAGTACTCTGGCTGCTTTGGGGTCTTACAAATTTGAGCAGTTCTCAGCATCTATACGGTTTCCATATCCGTGTTGCACTGCGTCTGAGTTCTTAATCTTTGGTTGTGTAAAAGTGTGATACAGAGATGCATAATGGTCTTGGAAGTGCCTTTTGACTTGTTAAACCCTGGCAAACCAATTAGTACCTCTCCCACCATCAGAATCCGTTTGGCCTGTGAATAGATAGCCAAGCTGATTGCTGAGTGACAGTCATTAAGGCCTCACAGACTACAATTGAATTTGAACTGAAATAGTCTGATCTGTTGAATGGGTTTTTGCTTACCAAAAAATAAATAAAATAAAATAAAATAAATGGAATATTTGCAAGGAAAATATTGGTCCTCAAACAGCAAATGATTGAAGTCTGCCTTGTGGTTTTTTTATTATTTTCCTCTTTCCCCACCTCCTCCTCGCAGCAACTTGCAAGAACTGAAATTGTCCTGGCTATTTCTGCCTTCTAATTTGGAAAGAGTCATACCGAGAAGTTGCTGGCTGACTGCATTTACTCTGGCTGCTTAAGATTGAACTTACTGCCAAATGTAAAATAAGCTTCAGAGCATGACAGTTGCAAGGGAAGTAATTCAATGAAATTACAAACAATAGAAGGAGATGAGTTTTACATGGAAGTCAGGAGATGGGGGAAAAACACCTTATAATCTCACAGTCCAAAGGGAGCTGTAAACACACTGGTTACATAAATACAGAAATTTTAGTTAGCCATTTAATTTGAGGCAAATAATTCTATTTAGCTTTTTTTCCTTTACATTTACTGCAGTAATTGATCTCTGAATCTTCAAGTATTGAAAAAATTTTCTAAGTACTGTCTCCTCTGTTACAGTAGACTTGTTTGGCTCATAGCTTTGAATGTCACGACAGCTTGTCTCCTTGGAATGTTGAGTGCTATGCTGGTAATAGTAAGATGCAGACTGAAAATGCGTTGCTGAAGTTAGCATATCTGTTTTCAGCAAGGTGAAATACATTATTAAATATTGCCAATTGTTGAGATTTTGTTTCAAATTAGCTTGCTTATTCAGGTGAAGACTCGCTGAGTTTGGTCTGTCAAATTGTATTAAACAACAAAACCAACAACGTTCCCTGAAGCTTACAGAAAGAATTCCAGGACGTGTATTAAATTCCAGATGAAAATATGAAGCAGCAAAGAGTGTGGAAAAGGCATTTGTTCTGAATGTATTGATTTCAGTCATGTGATTTTCTAATGATTTTCTCTTAGTTGGGTCTTTAATAGGAAATCTTCTGCCTGGCTTGAGGCAGCTGATGATGTAGTACTAAGAAGGATTAAAATTAAACCAAGAATAAATGACATGGTTTAATTGCAGTTGGAGGAAAATATAATGTTGTTTTTTCATATGATTGTCCCTAGAAATACACGTAGGGCAGCAGAAGTCTGGATGGATGAGTACAAGAATTTCTATTATGCAGCAGTGCCTTCAGCCAGGAATGTACCTTATGGCAAGTAAGTCATAATTACTTCTTTCTCCTCCTTCAAAAAACAGTGGCTTCTGAGGTGTAAGTAGCGATGGCACTTATCTCCTTAAGATGTAGATCTTCTGAGAAACCTGGGTTTTGTTTATATTTATTAATGCATACAAATACAGCATCCAGACCTTGAAAACCATTCTTCATTTTCCCTTTCTAGTATTCAAAGCCGAATGGAACTCAGAAAAAGACTTAGCTGCAAACCCTTCAAGTGGTATCTTGAAAATGTTTATCCTGAGTTACGGTGAGTTTCATCTGAATCTGAGATGGTGTGGAGTTTTGGTTTGTCTTCTGAAATCACTGGTTTCTCTTTCCCCTTCCTTGGAAGTAAAATATAATTGTGGGCTTATTTGCTTTTGATGTTGTTCGTTCTATTCCTAAAAATCCATTTTACCCAAGTAATCTTCTTTTCCACTTATATGGAATTGCAGCTGTAGTTGCAGTATTTCAGAGTACAGCATCCAAAGCCCTGGAGCTAGTCTCCTACATGGGCTTTTTGCTTGAGGGCGCATTGTTCTCTATCCTGCTGTTGTCCCTTTTAAAGTTTTGCCTTCACCAAGGCATATGACTAGCTGAGTGAGAAAGCTGAATCTCATACAGCAGAAACAACAGAGGCTAGCAGATAAGAAAACCGTGCAAATTTTGTAAGCATTGGTAAATGCATTGCTCTAAGAAGCTATGTCACATGTTTTATTATCTCTTACTCTGTCAGCAGGCAAGAGCTAACCTTTATGTATGCGTAGAGGAAAAAACAAACTGAAATTGTGGGTAACATTACTAACACTTCCTGCAAAATGAATCAGTGCTTACAGCATGAACATAATACATGATATCAAGGGGTAATTTCTGCTGTAGAATGCATACTAACTGATGAAAAATCCTCAAAGAAACATTTTTAGCACTTCTTAAATGAAAAGGTTTCTGTTCAGTAATGTGTTAATAGGTATGTCTGTTGGGTCAGAAAATCACAGTGTCTTGAGTTAGAAGGGACATTAAAGACCGTGTAGTTCCAACCCTGCTGCTTTGGTATCTGACTCTGTAAACTACTTTATCTTCTCTTGACATAATATTGGTTGCACAACGGTGAGGTACTGTGTGTGAGATGCATAGGAATACTTCTTGCTGAGGACACTTTGTGTCAGTGAAGTTGGGTTGTTGCTAGTAGAATACAGGCTTGAAGAACATCAGCCATAATGCTGAGGAGGAAAGTTATTCTGTATTTCTCTTAAAAGTGCCAGAGGGTATTTATTTGTGTTTAATTTATCAGAAGAAATATGGCTTGTAATTTTTCTTGGAAAATATGCTACAATAAGCATTACTGGAGTGTAATGTTATCTTATTCTGCATCACCTCCCTTGTGCTCATTCTGCTGGGTTGAATTATTATGTTCTTATTATAGTCTGAAGTTTTTAAAGGAGTTTGTATGCCCTTGCTTTTCTGTTTAATATGAACTTATGGTGTCTCTGCCCCACAAGGGTATTCTGAGTGTTTTTGCCCATGTACTTCCAGACTATATGAATTCCATTTTATATGCAACTGTTTAAAAATAAGTATGAGTAAAACACTTTTTTTTTTTCCCTTCAACTCCAGTTTCTAACATTTCAGTAAAGAGCAGTTTGGGACAAACGTAGAACATTTCTGGTGGCTTGCCTGGAAAAAACAAGGTGTGCTGATCTGAACTGATAGCATGAAGATATGAGCGACCTCAAATGATGTTGTTGTCCCCTTTAATTTGGTCTTTATGCTGAGTTTGTAGGTTCATCTTTGTTTTCTATTTTTGTCTTCTGCTTGCAGTTTGATCAGTTAGTGATCAGAAATTTGTCTTCTGTCTTCAAAAGATGATTGGAATTTCCAAATAGTAGTCATCACTCATCTCTCTCATCTTAAAAATACTTGATGAGGGGGTCAAAGAAGTATCAAAGATAAACTGATTGAGGTAGATCTTTCTGGTTTTATTTTAGGGTACCTGATCATCAAGATATAGCTTTTGGGGCCTTGCAGCAGGGTACCAATTGCCTTGATACTTTGGGCCATTTTGCAGATGGTGTTGTTGGAGTTTATGAATGTCATAATGCCGGAGGAAACCAGGTCTGTATGCTATTTGTTTTTTTTTCCAAAATATGTGGTCTTAGGATTTAAAAACAAATTGAAACTAACTCAACCATGTACTGTGTGCTAGTGATAGGTACACAGACTCAAATGAACAAATGAGTTATTTAGGTAGTCTGTTGTACAAATTTCTCCCTCAAATGTAGTTTTGCATTTTCAGGGTTAGAATCTGAGCAGTAAGGTTCATTCAGTACGATCAGGTTAACCCCCTCCTTTTTGTCTGTTAATATTTATTTTTATGCTGGAGGCCAGTAATCTTTCCCAGGAGTTTTAGGCTTTCGTAAAAAGCTTTAATCCGTTAATTGGTATGTTTGATTTTGGAGGAAGTTTTCTTAAGAAAAGATATGGATTGCTAAGCATATGGCCTGAGGTCAGCGAAATCGGAAGAGTGCTTTACAGTGATGCCGTATTGGTAATTTCCAGTTTGTGGTAGTGGCATGTAAAAAATGTCTCAGATTTCTGTTCAGCTCTTCCAGAAAACAGAGGTGTCTAAACTTCATCTCCTATTTGCTCCCAGTAAAGGCAGTATTCCAACAAACCGTATCTGATCCTACTTTTACTTGCAAATATGTCACATCTGTAGACGGGAACATTATTGTAAAGAATCCGATTATGCAGTCATGGCTTCATCATCATTAACAAAGTATGTGCGTATGTACTCACTATTTTGTGTGGTCACTAAACTTTTCAGAACCAACGTGATCATAAATTTAATAAATTTAAAACTAATAATCAAATGCATGTGTTAGATCAGAAGCCTGACCAACTGCAGATCTACTATTGAAAGAGTGATTGTATCAGAATTTTGTGCTCTGATTTAAATTAGAAGGGGAAAACCCTATAATCAGATAAAGCCTAACGTAAGTAAGTTATTTCAGGCAGTGTATGATGTTGATTTGAATTGCCATTGTACATCTGAGATGTGTCTTCCATATCATTAAAGGGAATGTACTTGGGGAGACGTTTTCTGTTATCTTTATGAAAATGCACACATCTTCAGAACTGCACAGGATTTTTTTTCTTTCTTTTTTGAGAAGAAAGGATAACTGTGTCAGAGAATGGCCCGGGTGCAGAAGTTTTGGTAGTTTCTGGTTATTCTGTATATTCTCTATAGATACGTGCAGACTTCTTTCAATCCTTCCCTCTTCCAAATCTGATCCCTCTTTTCAATTTTCAATGTAGTTTCATGTGTGAAGTTGACCTTGAAAAATGTATGTTTTCTCTGTGATGGAATTTCAGAAAGCTTAAGAAGCAGGGCAGGTCAACAAATGGCTTTTTACACCCACACCGAGTTCCATATTGGATTGGAGGAATGAAAGGAGTGACCTTAGCATGGGAGAAGGATGGGGGGGCAAAGCAGAATCTTTAACTCTGTCCTATGTGTTTTGCAATTATTCTTACTGGGAATGTGTAGGGTTGGGAGTGGAGGGTGAGATTGTGAGTACTCAACTACTGTAGGCTGCAGAAACCTTGCTCTAGCATATGGAGAGTGTACTCCAGCTTATGCTTACACAGCTTAAAGAGCAAAACTTCAGTTTAAATAAATTTCTTTTCCTGAAGCAGACTGTTAGAATTCAGTGGTCCAGAAGGTAGAATTGCTCTTCTAAGTGGATGAAGAGGTTCTGATATATTGTCTTGACAAGTCTGTGTGAATATTTAGGGTCATAATAAGGAGCTTAAGACAAAGCCAAATGTACTCAGGTGCAAGGGGAAGGTTTAAGGTTAGTAGTGTTCTGTTACCTTTGTATTTCTGCTTTATGAGACAGTTTTTTCAGATGTCTTGATTTTCCAGTTGTCACACATGACCTATTTCCAGCCTGCATCCTGTGCACATTACATGCACTGTTTGCAATTTTTTCCTGCTCTTGTGTAGTCCAACTTGCTTAAATTTATCTTCACTGTAGCTAATCACAGATCCTGATTGCTAGGAGAAAGCACCTGTACATTGTTTTACACTATGAAGGGCCTTCACATAGATGTCTCCAGCTGCAGAGCTTGGAACTTGTGTGAAGCTGTAGCTTTTGCTTTTAGATGAGCTGAGTTCCTGTGTGGTTGCTGGTTTGTCTGGGCCTCTTCTGGTCTTCTGAAGGAAGGATAAAGATGTAAAAATCTGTATTTTCAAGGCTTTGACTTCCTTTTGCTTCAGGATTCTTGAACCTGAATTTTAACACAGTATTTTCAAATGTCATTACTGAGTGTAAATCATCTGTTTCAGTGGCACTTGTGACTGCTGATGAGCTCTAAAAATACTCGCTTACTTCCTTAAGTTGTTAAAAGTGGCTATTAATGATGCCAGTTGGCCTCGGACAAAATGATTGGAACTGAGAAGGCAAGTCATTTTGTTGTCATCTGAGATTAAAACAGAATAGAAAATCCTGAGTTGAAAGGGACCCACAGTGGCCCTGGAGCCCAGCTCCTGGCTCCACACAGCACCACCCCAAATCCAAACCCTCTGTCTGAGAATGTCCAATTGCTCCTTGAACTCCAGCACTTGGAGCAGTGCCCGCTGCCCTGGGCAGCCCGTTCCATGCCCACCACCCTCTGGTGCAGAACCTTTTCCTAGTATCCAGTCTTAGTGAAAAAAAAGATTCACTGAGAGTGAAAGGAAAAGCTTTCAGCTTTTTGTTTTGGAAGACAAGAAAAGGGATATGCAGATTTCTCTTTCCTTTTTGTTTTGCATAGTCAGTTGTAATTATTCGAGTGGTTGCATAATATGGTGTCCATCTAATGATGTGCTGCTGGGCTCGCTTCCTGTACGACAGCGATTACTGGTAATCACATTGGAGAGAAGTTTTAATTGTTTCCTGAGCATCTGTTCTCAAAGGAATTTAATCACTGTTAAATCTACTGGGTTTAAGTGATCATGCAAGCTGAACATCAGTTACAGTGTCAGAAAATAAGTTGAAAAATTGGATAGGACTAGGCATCTAATTTCTTTCTGAAACACTCACTGCTTACAAAATAACACTAAATATAGCAGACGTGAGTTAGTATATCTAGGTTCTTGTGTTACACAACCCTGACTCCTTTGAGCTCACTGGAGTGAAGTTAATTTTTCTGTTTTAAGTAGCAATGAGTAAGAGTTAGGCAGTTGGTGTGGCTCCAGTGAGAAAGGAGATCAGCTTCCGTCCTCAGAGGATATTGAGACACACGGAGACCAATCTGGATCCTGGAGACCAAACTTCAGGGTGAGGCATACAGAGTATGAACATTAGGGCAGGATCAGGTCCTGTGTAGGAGGACGCAGAGGTAAAACCAGCTGGGCAGTGGTGTGTACAGAACGACTTTGCTCATCATTTAAGAAACTGCTTGCTTGTATGCATTTAAAGGAAATTCTGTTGTAGATCACATTTTGGGATGAAAGTCTCATTCTCCCATTATCTCTGAGCTTGGCTGCCTTGAGTTCTGCTTTCTGGTGAGCTCTATCATTAGGAACTGTTTTCCCTCACGGCACATGTGCATTACCTATTGTGCGGATAGGGTGACCAGTGGCACTGCAGACCAAGCTTGATTTCTCATATATGTAATGCAAAAGTTATGTATAATCTATATAGCTATAGGTAGATACGTAGAAAATGTAGCTGGTTAGATAACTTGCTTTAAAAGCCGACCCTAAACTTGCGACCTGTGACTTCCTGTTGTACCTCAGTGAAGCCAGTAGAGGGAGCAGTCCGGCGTCGATTTGGGGCCACCGGTGTAAATGAAATTACTGTCTTTGAAAAGTACCATTTTTCTCATCTCCTTCTCTGTCGGGAAACAATAAATTGTTCTAATGCTCTTACTGAGCCATTCACAGGAGTTTAACCTGTGCTATGGATGCAGACATGGCAGGTGCACCTTGTGCATAACGTAGTATGACTGATTTTGTACACTGTTCTTATGTTTTACTTCCCTTTCCTAGGAATGGGCCTTAACAAAGGACAAGTCAGTGAAACACATGGATTTGTGCCTTACTGTTGTGGACAGAGCACCTGGTTCACTAATAAAACTTCAGGGCTGCAGGGAGAATGACAGCAGACAGGTCAGTATGTCCTGAGTACGCTCTATGAAGTGGGAAAACAAGGGGATACATGACATCCTGCAGAGCGGCAGGAATAATCTTGTGTATTGACCTTTCCTTTTTATAAACCAGTGACAATCTTACAATAACGTATAGAGCTGTTATTTCAAAATTGGCCTGATACAAAGATTTCACCCAGCAGCACTGATGTGTGACAGTCTTCAACTGTCCGGTCCATTTTCTTAAATAAAATATATGTTTCGTGATGTCTATTTGAAAGGCCTTCAGTGAAGTTTGAAGATAATGTCTCACCCTCGGTCTCAGGAGGGTGGGTTAGCTTTCCTTTCTTCTTTTCAGCCGTGACCTGTTTATAACAGTGCTAGACTCCATTGCTAGACTCCTTATTAATGCAGCAGTGCTACTTCGTCTATTTCCCATGCTTGAGGAAAATCGCGTTTGCAGGCTTATATCATCTTTTCGCTGTTGTCAGTTGTCATGTTACTGTTCTGTTTCTGCGAAGTCATCAGTTCTGATTTTTTGTTCCCTTCCTTGTTTCCGTATTTCAGTGTTTGCAAACAGATGTCTGAAACGTTGATGTCTTGATGAGGAAAAAATATTCTTGCCACTTTTCAGATAAAGAAACCAAGGAGGCAGTACTTTCTTGATAAGGCTTAAAGGCAGAATTCAAAGGAAATACAGCAGGAAATCTTTTCACATCTTAGATTTTGTATTTACTCTGTCTGTCCTTGGCATCACCTTGGGCAACAGTGCTTCTGGCAGCACAGACTAACCAGTTGATGTCTTTATAACTGAAAGGCATCTGACTGATTTCTAGATTTCTCCAAGCTTGCCTTTGGTGATTGTACTTCTCGCTTCTTTATGTTCTGAACTGTAGTAGTGGTAGTGATATTGTGGATGGGTGACTTAACTTTCTTCCTCAAACTGAAGGCGTTGGAAAGTCAAATATGGTGTGACGGCATATTTGAGAAGTGCTGGAGTAAAATGATTTGGTGTATTCTGTATCTCGTGCAGTGCATTAGCTGAAGGAACTTGCTTTGGCAAGGCTTTCTATAACGTACATACCCTTAATCAAGGATTATCTAAACTGCATTATTGCAGTATTCACACCTCTCCTAAGCACAAGCCAGGAAAGCACATGAAGATTTCAATTGATGGGATATAGAATGCAATTTTTTTTTCTTGATTTTTACTGCTTAATAACTTTATTCTCTCTTCCAGAAATGGGAACAAATTGAAAGCAACTCTAAACTGAGGCACGTTGGCAGCAACCTCTGTCTAGACAGCCGAAATGCCAAAAATGGTGGTCTCACTGTTGAGATCTGCAGTCCTTCTTTATCACAACAGTGGAAATTCACACTTAATCTGCAGCAGTAGAACTTGCAAGCAAAATGCTGTTTCAACTCATAGACATCGGGCAAAGTTTTGATTGAGTTACTGATGTATTTCTTAAAACTTTCCACGGAACTTATATACCTCAGTATTCCATCTTTATCTAAAAGTAGGAGAGTGCTGAAGCGGACACCAGGGAACCGGTGGACTCGGAGCACTGCAAAGATTTCACTGAACGTGGCTGCAGCACAGCTCCTTCTTGGTGTGAAGACTTTAACAGTTCCTTTCTGTCTTCAGTTACGTACTTGCACAGCAGATAACTAACTTTAGGAACAAGTGATGTATGATAGAAAAAGGATCTTGAAAAACGCCTGTGGGGAACAGGGTCTGGGAGGGAGGGTGGGAAAATTACCAGGAGAAGGTCGTTTGAAATCTCCATTTACATAGAAATGCATTGTTTGTTGTTTCCAAAAACAGAAATGTCATTTTGAACGTTTTTGGTTGTTTTTTTTTTTCCTGCGTGTACTTGGTAATTTGAATATGAACTTTTCTATGATGGACTCTAAATATAAATATATAAAATATATATATATTGCCAGCTCCCAATGATTTATATCAATTTTCATCACCCTATAATTATCAACGAAGTCATTGACGTATGTATAACCAGAAATTGGATCAGAATGCTAGGAGAGTGAATCTTAATGAAGGTGTGGATTTTGTGCTGCCGAGTATGATGTCCGTGCTAACACTGGATGCTTTTGCTTTGCAAACTGGATCTACTTTTTGAAGCTTCACCCTCACTGGAGATCATGAAACTCAGGAGGAGAAAGAAAATAGCAGAATAAGCCAATGCATCTGCACAGATGATTGCTCGGATTGTTTCTTCCAGCTTGGAAATTCATTACATGTGCTCTGGATATCGTTAATCTTGTACTTGATATTTGTGTTGATGATTTCTGTAACATTATGTCCTGAAATACTTCTCTTCATTACGAGATTGTACGAATGGTGCGGATCTTGCACAGATGCAGCCATGTGGGTTCAGCACAATTTTATTCTGGGCCCTCATCACAAAAATTTCCTTGTCTCAAATTCCCCTCTTGAGTTCTGAGAGTAAAACGGAGGGGAGCGTCACTGTTGACAGCACGAGGTCTGAATTTTAATTTGCAAGGATGAGCAGTTAGGTAATATCTCTGAATTGCACTTACTTAATTTATAGGCCTGCTACTGGGGAATTTTCTTGCTTTTTTTTTTTTTGTTTCATTATATGGGGCTTTTGGGTGGATTCAGGTTTGGCTCTGGGAATCAGTCTGGATACCAGCAGATCCTATGTGGTGTTTGTCACCATAGAGCCTGTGCGTTTTACAGCTTCAATTCAGCTGATGTCATTTTTATATTAAAATAACACTGTCAAAGTTAAATCAACTTTGACCTGTACTTTCTTATGTTTGCATAGACTATGTACTTTTTAAATTAAAATAAATAAATAAATGCTTGAATGAGCTTTTAAAATGAAAAGTGAGTAAGTAGTTTCAGCACTGAGAAGTGACACAGCATTGGTGGTGGTGGTGGGGGGGGGGGGGGGGGGGGGCGGGGAAGAAGAAATAGTGCAGGCATGCAGTGCCAGGAAGTGGTTTTGGTAAGATATGGATCTTAAAATGTAAGGGTTGATCACAAGGAGATGAAAAGCATCTGCTGTACTGTATAACTCCAGTACAGTCCCCTCTTTCTTTGTTTCTGGAAGTTGAGTAGTTCCTTATTCTTCAGTTTCCTTCGGCTGCATCTGTATGTTAGGTATAGAGGTGGGTAGTCCTCTGGTCAAAATGGCTCTAATTATGTCAGTCAGTGTGCCACCAATATCTTGTGTCTCTGAAGCTATGACCTGCAAGTATCTGCGTACCTTTTGGATGTAGACATTAAATCCAACTTTTCCCATCCATCTGACTTTTTGTTTTTTAATATGTGGGTAATTAATGCTTTCTTTCTTTCTTTCTTTCTTTCTTTCTTTCTTTTTTTTTTTTTGGTTCTTCACAGTCTGTTTTCTCCAAATCTAGCCTGTCTTAGAGGCCAGGCAGTGGGTAAACTAGTTTCCATCTTTTTGTCTCTTCCCTACCTGTAGCCTTTTAACCTAGCTGAGAACTTGAAGGACATGATTCATAACATAGCAGTAGATTTCTGAATATTCTGGAGAATAAAAGCTGAAATGTGGGCTCAGCAGCAAACCAGTTCTTGAGGTTTTGTAAAACAGAATTTAGGAGAAAGCTCTCGGCTTTTACCATGGATATTTCCACTTGCAGCTTTGATCATAGTAAACAGTGCTCAACTGAGATCAGAAGTTGCAGCTCTGAACATTGGCCTCTTAAGTCTGAGGTAGAATTGGAAGAAAAAAAAAATCTGTATTTCACCTCTTAAGTCTTTAATGTCAACTGGTATCATGTAAAGTAGGAATGTTTTCACTAATTCCCCGTGGATGCTGTGCATAGGGGCTTTAGTACAGGAGCTATATGTTAAAGACAGCATTACTTTTCTTTGAGAGGACAAGAAGTGTTATCCTTTTGTTATGTTTACATGACAGTGTGCCAAAGTTAATTACTGTGATTTTAAAATATTTAAAGTATTTAGGAAATTGGCCCATGTGAAAGATAAATTAAGAGCCCTTGAAGCAAATTGCGATGGAGTCTTCTGAGAACTTTTCTTACCGTCTTCAGAGCAAGAATGGTGATATTGTTTGTTTTGCAGATTTTCAAAACTTAGTTTGGAAACTGTTTTTTCAGTTGGTTTGAAAAGTCTGCTGTACAGAGCTTGTACTTTGTTCATTTTATAGATGGAAACCATCCTTGAAAAATTGTTTAACTTAAATAAAGAAGAATGCTTTATAGATGATTGTGTGGTGGTCGATGCAATTAAGTAAAACCAAGGAGTCTGCCTGAAGCTTGGTTGGTTTGTAATTGCTCCTGTTATAAAAGTGTGTGTACGTGAATGTATATTTGTATTTAAGAAAAGAGAATCTGTATTTAATACGATAGCTTTGAGGAAATTCTTACTTTCAAAGCTGTTTCCCATTGCTTGAGTTTACTCTGACAGTAGTTACCTGAAAACACGTGGTTAAGGCATGTCCCCTACCCTGACCCAGTTAGATCTGATCTTCTCAAAACTAATGCTGCCCCTCTTTCTACTTCCAGAAAGTGCTGTTCCAAGCATGGCAGGGCTTACTTCAGCCTGGAGGGACTTGAGGAAGATGATTGCAACAACGGCTCTTGTAGTTGATTGGCGTGCCTGTCCTCATCTGCTCGCATCATGGAATGTACCCAAAGAAGGGCAGCAAAGCTGGTGAGGGGCCTTATGGGGAGTGGCTGAGAGATCTGGGATTATTTAATTTGGAGAAGAGAAGACTCAGGGGAGACCTTATTGCTCTCTACAACTCCCTGAAAGGACGTTGTGGTGAGGGTGGAGGTCAGCCTTTTTTCCCAGGTAACAATGATAGGATGAGAGGTAACAGCCTCAAGTTGAGGCACTAGAGGTTCGGGTTGGATATTAAAAAAAGATAATTATTCTCTGGAATAGTGGTGAGGTATTGGCACAGGCTGCCCAGGGAGACAGTGCAGTCACCATCCCTAGATGTGTTCAAGAACCATGTGGATGTGGCACTGAGGGACGAGGTTAGTGGACATGGTGGGGATGGGTTCACAGTTGGACTAAATGGTCTTAAAGGTATCTTTAGGATTAAGCTGGTGCTTAATCAGAGATTTCGTCTTTTGTATGCTGGGCAGTAATTCAGATGCCTGTGATCTTGAAGCAAGATCTGAAGTACTCTCTAAAACAAAACTAAAGAAGACCCCTTTTTAAAAAAGGATTTTTCCTGGGGGACAAGAAACTCACGGGTGTAGTTTAGAGAACTTTCTAATGAAGTGTCACGATGGCCCAATTGGGAATGGAGCAAATTCTCCATAGCAGGCGATGGAAAGCTGTGAATGTGAGATCTTCCTCTTGTGGGCTGCAACTGGGACACAGTACTTGACTGCAACATATCTGTGATAAAGATGGGCTGTAAATCCAACAGCTACGACTGGGTCCAGTGCCCTCCAGGAGGGCAAGCAGGAGAATGGATGAAGTTAAAATCACGTCTGAGACATTTTATCCAGTTTCCAAGCCTCGAGTGAGCTTGAGGCACATCCTTCTTTTCTACTTAGCAGCATACAGAACTGGATCACTTGCTCCTGCTCTAAGAAACCTAGGTTTGCAGTTAGCCCCAAGGATTTATCAGCTAGCATAACCTGCAGAGGCATTTGTAGGAAAAATACAAATGCTTTAATTGTACTGACGGGAGGATTTTTGCCTATCAAGCTGTAGGGAAGGAGAGTTGTTCGGTGTACGCTTACTCTCCCTGTGTGCTGGAGGTAGGTGACTAGTTGGCACCTTTCAGAAAGTTTAATTTTCTATCAAGAAGATAGACCACTGATTAATATTAATGGTTGGAGAAAATAAAATTGCCCTGTCAAACTACAGTAAACAGAAGAAAACACCTTGTATACGGATTGTATTTGAGAATTCAAATGAGGGTTCTCCATCTTAAATGCCTTTTGACACCTCTGAGCTGACAGGTAATACTAAGAAGCAATTAGGCTTCTGGGAGTAGTACCTTTGCAATCTAATCCAGTGATAAATGCAGAAGTCTGTCTCATGTCTGCGTAGAGCCTTAAGCTTTTTCTGTGGGTGTTTTTCCTAGTAAGCTGCTTAATGTAAGTATCTGAACTGTCCAGCAATTTTTGTGTTCCTTCTGACTAAAACTTCATTGTTTCCTTTCCCTTATTTCCAAATGTATATCAAAGTTTCTCATCTATTGTAACTTCCTGGCTGGAATGTCAGCTCATGCTTTTTCACCTATTTGTGTGCATGGATTTTCTGTTTGCCTATCACTGTGCTCACAGTCAGACGTTTATACCGTTTTTATAAGGGGATGTTAAATCTTTTTTTTTCTTTGTGTTTAAATAAAGTGTATTTTAAATATATAATTTTCAAGGGGATCCCTGACTGTACGTAGCTGAATACTGAGAGATTATAATGCTAAACTGCTCGAGGTAAGGGTGGTTGTCTTAGTTGAGGTGGGTCCTGTAAATTACTGTCCAATTCCTGCCTGGAATAGGACAACCATAACCTTAGTTAATTTTAAGTTACATTTCTATATATGAAAAAGTCTACACTGTTTTACTTGTATTTATATTAAATATAGATATGCTATAGATTAGCGTGATCCTCAGTTGCATGCGTCGCTCATCCAAACTGAAATACAATGAAATATTTCATAGCAATGATTACAGAATGCTCTAACAAGAGGCTTATTCCTGTCCAGAATGACTTCAAATGAATAGAAGCCATTAAAAAAAATATAGTCTGGGATAATAGGCTGTGATTATGGAATGAGCAAAAATGTCGGAGTTGTATCTCTTGTTAGACTGCACATTTTATTTACAACTTATCATCCAGCAGCTATTTTAAGATCTGCCAGTAATCAAGCTGAGAAATTGGGAATTAAGTCAGTGCACAGATGTTCTCTCTGTACGCCCCTCCGAGAGGCTGTTGGATGAATGGGTGCAAAATACCCTTTTGACTGGATTTGATTTCTTGTATAGAGAGCTACAATATGCTCCTATGCTGCAGGAAGAGGGACCTGTTTGATTTCAGTTTGTTATTTCTACCCAGCAGATATATGACATTGTTTTAATTAAAAGAGATCTTGAAGTAGGCATATTTCTTCACGCTCACGTTATTTAAACCTTGCCTTTGGAAGTCCGAACCTTTATGTAAAACTAGGGGGTTAGAAAGTGACTAGTGAGTGCTGTGCCTTGGTTGCCTGGTGAGAACTATTCCTGCAAAATGCACTTCTTAACTTTTGTGCTCCTCATCAAGAAAATTAGCAACACTGAAATGCTAAAGCACTTCGCCCATCCTGTGGAGCAGTGGGGACCCATCAGCTGTATTTCCCCTCCTGATCATCACAGTGAGACCTTGGGTAACCAGTCTGTCACTGTCTTGTACTGACCCATGGGTTAGCAAACACTCGTTATATATGCCTTGTAATGAGCTGAGGTGGAGCATAAAGAAGGCTGCAAAAAAATAATAATAATCATGGGAAGAGCTCAGTAGGTCCTTTCAGTGGCTGCAAGCCATCAGAGCTTGGCTTAACTAGATTGCAAATCAAACCCTCTGTTTTTCGAGTGAGCCTGAGTGCAGGGATATTCTTTTTTTTTTGCTTTCCAGTGGAGATGGCTTCTGTGTTGTTTTTTTTCTTTATGATTACAGTTTATTATCAAAACAGCCTTACTTCTGGTGTCAGTGACAAGTTGGGAAGAGAGAGCAGGAGATGGGAGGGAAACGTTTTGTTAAGTTACATCTAAACCTCAGTTTTAGCATCAAGTTAATGTTTGATGGGGATTTTAGTTACTTGGGAGGGGCTTGACTTTCTCATTGAGACAGTCTTGAGAAAGAGAACGTTGCATCTTGAATGCAGTTTGTGTTTTGTCTGGTGCACACCATACTGGTGTTGGACTCTGCCAACTGATCTCAGAGTTATACAATGGTTTTAATTTGGCTTTTTCTATTGAAAATTGTAGGAGCTATAAAACAATATGATGCTGTATTGGTGTAGTTGGCAAGGGTAGAAGAAAAGTGAAGTGGAAGTGTTAGAGAAAGCAAAGTGAGAGGGTATGGAGGAGAAGCGGCAGGGCAAATTCTCCTCTCAAGGAAATGAGGGTCCAAGTTTCTTCTGTCTGGACCCAAACTTCTTATTAGTCAAGCTGACCTGGGTGGGAACACATGGAAACTGGTCAGGGAAGAGGAAAAAACAACAGAAATCTTAACTTCCTTCTTCCAGAGTAGTATTGCTTACAGCACAGTTGAACATGTTTCAGGGACAGTACATTTGTAGATTAAGATAAAATAAGATGCAACTGTCCTGTGTGCTACAGCACAAGCTCTGACATCTTCAGTAGTGCTATCTGTGCCAAGTCCTCAGCTTCCTTTTGGATGTGACCTCTGACAAAAACATTCAGTTCAGATATAAAAGAATGAATACAATTTTCAGAAGTGTTTAGGATGGTATTCAAAGATAAAATTTAGGCAGTTAAGCATCATGGGAGATCAGTGATTTTGAGAATTAGGAAATCTCATTCTCCAGCTGATCTAATTCTTTTTTTCTTTGTCAGTTATTCCAGTAGAAGATTGTTTTAATGACTAATTGTTTCCAGGCTGAAATTCTAGCTTCAACTCCCAGCCATTTTGTCTGCTAATTAAGTTTCATCCCTCAGAATATTCTCCGTTATATCGGAGCTTCTGGAGTCTGATCCTGCCATCTCTTAGCTTTTCCCCTTGCAGGCTGAGCCCAGCAGCAAACAGGCTTTGCAGATCACCAGGTTTTGCTTCAGTTGCTGTTCTGTGGGCAGATGGAGCGGTGATAAGGAATGACTGTCCTCCTGCCCCAGCAAATGCAGAATTAGGTCCTTACAGTTGTTACCTGTCACATGCCCACCGATGCTAACCACTCTTGTTGTACTTTGGAATTGGTAATAGAGACAGACAGGTTTTAGTGTTAGTGCGCTCTGAGAAACTCTGAATCAATGATACCAAGGGGATGGCAGATCTTCCTTGACTTCCAGAAATCCAGCACAGCGGGATAAATGAATGTTCCACCTGCAGGCAGTAAGGCAGGTTTGTGTGTGCATGTGCAAGCAATCAACAAAACACTATTGGATGTCAAGGAGCAGTGTTTGCATCTCAGGTTATTGATCTGAACTGGTGCTTCTCAGGGCTGTCAGTTTGCTTAGGGAACATCCCCTGTAATTATTCTTGTCTACCTGCAACCTCTGACATGTTGTGGTTCCTGTTTTTCTGAACAAGATTACGTGCTGGAATAGATTAAAAAATATGTTCCTACAACATTGATAATGGTTGGACTAGATGATCTTCTAGGTCTTTTCCAACCTTGATAATTCTGTGATTCTGTGAACATGTCAGCAAACCTGTGGAGGTGTGAGGAAAAGACATCAAAAGGTAGTCTCTAAGTCTGAGATTGATGGGAGCTCGGAGGGCAAGTGGAGGAAGTAGTACTGTGTTAATCTCATTCCTTTGATCCTTAAGCACTTGCTGTTACTGAAGTCTGTATGCTGGGTTAGATCATCCTCTGGTCCCTGCTGGCTAATGGTTTCCAGCTGAAATACCCTGGGTGGCTTGTGTCACAGGTGGACAAATGCGTGGATGTGCAGAGAACAGCATGTGAGTGCATCTCCAGGAACGGGCAGGGTAGCTGTGCTAATTGAGCACAGGAGTAAGAAATGAGCGGCTGGTATATGATGCGCTCTGTAAGAGAATCCCATCTCCAGCTCTTGTTTCACATTAGCTTTCTTTTGCCACAGTTTACCTGCAAAGTCGTCTGTTTAACGTCATGCATAAAATGTGAAAGAAGGGGTGGTGGATTTGGGTATTACAATGGCATACAGCTGCAGAAACTTATTTAAATTTCAGGCTTTCATCTGGAAAGATGAAAAAAAATGAGCATAGAATAGGTCAGGAAAATAACTTTTTATATTATTATTAATAGAAGTCTAATGCCTTTAGGGATCAAATGCCACATGCTACTTAAAGAATTTTCTGCCTATCTAAAATAGTTACAGATATAGGGGGAAATAAAGCCAGCATTTTCAGTAGCATCTTGGGTAGACACAGCATCTTTGACATTCTGGCGTCTCCTCGTTGCACAGTCCCAGAGGATAGGCTTCTGAAGAAAACAAATTTTTATGGACTACTGAAAACATGCCATGGAATTTTCCACTAGCGTGTGTGCATTAATCTTTGCTGTGCATCTGAATTTGGACCTTTACCGGCAGTGCTTGGAGAGAGGCTTGTGTGAATTTCTCGATATCCTCACCTGGAACAAAAAGGGAGTCTTGGTTGAAGATAGGTTAGTGGTAGGATAGGATGAGAGGTAACGGCCTTAAATTGTGACAGAGGAAGTTCAGGTTGGATGTTAGGGAAAATTTCTTCTCGGAAAGATTAGTGAGGCACAGGAATGGGCTGCCCAGGGAGGTGGTGGGGTCACAAGTCCTGGAGGTGTTCAAGAACTGTGTGGATGCAGCATTGAGGGACATCATTTAGTGGGCATGGTGGGGATGGGCTGATGGTTGGACTAGGTGATCATAGTCTTTTCCAAACTTCACAATTCTGTGATTCTATGATGTGGTTCCTTGGGCTCCATCGCAAGATAAGGGGTGATAAAAAGCAGTGACTTGTTCAACCAGAGAACTGGTTGCACTGAGAGATGTGGTCGGAATCAACTGCACCATTTTTGTTAGTGCTGGTGCTATACTTGTTTTGTGACCCATTTCGTGTGGATGATGAGGTGCTCCGCCTGTGCCACGCAGGACTGAGCCTGGCAGAAGTGAGCAGCACCCTCAAAGCAAGGACCGCGGAGTGACTTTCCTGACAGAAAGAAAAGTATCCATTTTAAGATATTCCTTTTCCTTACAAAGTTATTTACGTCTGGCAAAATTAGAGGTCATTTCATGGGGGGACACAGAGGATGTGTCCAAGCCCAGGTGAAGCTGACTGCTGGGCCCCCTGAGGCAGCTCGCTGCGCTCTGACTGTGTCTGAACCTTTGGCCCCTCTCATGGGGAGGACTGCGGTGTGCCCCGGCAGCTCCACTCTCTGAGTCAGCACCTGGAGCACGAGCTTCCTGAGGAAGGCCAGAGATGGCAGCAGGACAAGTTCCCTGCTGGTTCCCGTGTTCCGGTTTCCTCCTCTTGGCAGAACAGAATTTGATTTTTCTCACCACTATTATGGGCTGCGAAGAACAGCTCTTAAATTAGCCCTGAGGAGGTGGAAAGGTAGAAGCGCGAGCTCACCGCGGGGAGTTGCATATGACGCATGCACCAAGCACATGTTCTACCTGACCTGACTGATGAGCTGTGCTGCATGCAGGCTCCTCTCTTCTGTTTGTTTTTGTTGTTTTAATTAACTTCTGGCCCCTGTGCCAAATGCCTGTCCTGCATCTTTCCAGCTGCTGCTGTGCAGTCAGTAGCAATCCTCAGCCAGATCCCAGCTCAGGTGGCACGGCTGCACTTTGGGAACACCCCATGGATCTCAAGGCCTGTGTGAAGGCATGCAGCAGCCAGAGCTTGCCAGATGTCTCCTGGGGACCCAGACAGGGCTGACGAGCTGGGCCTGTGTGTGGACAAGGGCCTAGTAGGTAAGGTGGTACTCTGAGCGCCCCCTCCTCCCCCCCCCCCCCCCCACCCACCCTGGGGAGAGACTGGGCCTTCCTCAGCACCCAGCACTGCAGAGCTTTGGTGTTGCTCCAGAGGGAGAGATGCCCTCTGGGGTGCTTCAGCCTTTGTACAGGGCCACACAGCACAGCAACAGCAGCAAATCAGTGTTGGTTTTTGTTAACAAAATGAGAAACTGGGTTAAGTACCTCAGGCAATGCAATCCCAGGGGCTGCTGTGTGGCTGTCATTGCCGGAGAGGCTGTCAGCTGCAAAAGGGCACTGCTGCCTTGAAACAACAAACCTAACAACATTATAAATAACTCCTTGTTACTGGAAAATAAATGGCAGGATAAAAATTCTGTTTTCTTCCTTTGGGGCAGCAACAGAGCAATTGGTTTTTTTGCAGGGGCCAAAAGCAGCAAAAGGAATGGGCAACAGGCAGGGTAAGCATGTAGGAGAGGAGAGAGTTGCATGAGTAATAGAAAGCTGGTGCTGGCTCCTGCTGGGTCCACTCAGGTGCCTATATTCAGGGTGGACGCGCTTCCTCCAGGACAAGATGAGGGCAGGTGTATTTTATGCAATGTGAAAGTAGCTTCTAAAACTACTGTAGTGCACAATGCCTTGAAATTGAGTGCTGTCACCACAGGCAAGAGAGAGTGCTGCTGAATACGTGTGACACGTAACTAACTGCCTTGTAGCTGCTTATTGCGCTAGCCCTGACCCCTGAAGGGAATACAGGGGTTTAGTGACTGGTCTGAGTCCAACTGGAGTGCCTTTCAGATGCATCAGAGCTGCTCTTGTCCAGCTCCTGGCTACAGCAACACATTTTCTTGATTAAAAGTGCTGGAGCCTCTCATATTTTAATCTGTTTGTTGAACCTGACTTGCAGTATTTAATGGCTCTGGTTGTGGGTCGCCACCTGTATTTGGTTTAGTAAATGCTTGATGTTATCTGTTGTCTGCAAGGAGAGTAACTGTGGGTCTCTGCAGTGAGTGACATCTTTGAAACTGCTTTTCTGAGCAATGCCCTATCTGCCCTACATTAATCGCAGAATAGGAATTGGGATGTCTTTCTCCAATGCAGAAATGTTGCTGGACCAGGTGGTGAGCTGTTGGGCACAGCAGTGGAGGTGAATCGGGCACACTGAGAAGCGAAACAGCAGTAGAAAATGAAGGAAAGCTGACACCTACAGAATTAGCTTTTTCCTTGCAAATGTTGGGTGGAGTCTTTCTTCTGTGGTTGGCTGGGGACACGGTTACTTATGTTTGTGGAGCAGCCTTTTCTGCTTAAATGTTCAAGTGACAATACAGGCACACATACATTAATTCCTGCTTGATTTTATCTCCAGCAGTTTGTGTTAAAAGGCTTTAGGGTATAGACAAGCTAGCAGGCAATGCACCTCTCCAGCTTGTGAAATTACTCCGGCATGGCTGGCTGCAGATGCTGATCTTGCAGCAAATTAAAGGAAGGTCTCCCACCTCCCTGTATTCCCTCACAGACAGAGTATTATTTGGAACTGTGTCTGGCTGCTGGAAGCTTGACAAGATTTTATTTATTTTAAATATTGTGTGTCTGTCTAAAAGAGATTAGCGTTTTCCTTTGCTGTTTCCTCAGATGACAATGATATGCTGTGATTCTGCCTCGTTCTTCTTGGCCAGTAACAATCTGGCAGAAGGAAAATCTAACTCTTCATTTAAGCTTGAAATCCAACCCCCCCAGGTTTTGAAAGTATAAGTGAGAATATTTTGGCTTGTTGCACCTTGTTGTGTTCACGTCACCACTAGTTCCAGCTGCACTGGGGCAAGGGCTGTGTAGTGGAAGGAGAGCTCGTCTGTTTAGGGCTGGCTGTCCTTCTGGTCTGTGGGCTGTGAATTCCCAGTGAGTCTGATGATCTTTTTACCACTCTTCTTGCTTCTGGATTGAAGACTGGATTTGGGGTTTCCAGACAAAACCTTTAGCAGGAAACGGGTGATGTCAGCACAAGCACTGTTGGGAAATTGCACTCATTCCTGGGAAGTGGGAATAGCAAAGAGGGAGAGAAAGTCTCTAGCAGTCCCTAGGGCCACTTTCACTTGTTGCACTTGCATCCAAGTGAACAGCAGCATTTGGACAAGGAGTGGCCTAACAAAAGATATGGGGAAAAGACAGAGGTTACAGAAGGAGAAGAAGAGGAAGGAATGAAAGACAGTGAAGTTAGGGATGCTGAAATACAGCTGGGGCAAAGATAGGCAGAGGTGCCCCCATAAGGGCACCTTGTGTGGCACTGCCCAGGGTGTTGGGGGCAGCAGGGCCTTTCCTTTTCTGTGTGTAGCCTGTGCTGGAGGCCTGGGGTTCTGTGTTGGAACAGTTTTTTTCATGCTGACCCCAGGGTCCCACATCCCTGAGCTCCTCAATTCTCATCACCCTTTTCCTTTCTTAAAACCCTCATTGCCAAAGATGGAACTGCTGCTGGCTGTGCATCTGTCCTGCTCTATAATCAGAGGAAACCGGAACACGGAGATGGTCTGTGCAGAGCTGGGATGACTTTGCTTTGTAGGGGTCTGATGAGATGCAATTCATTAATGCATGTCAAGTGCTTTTCTGAGCCTCGGATAAAGGTGCTGTAGAAGTGCCCGGGTTTGGTGGCTGCTGGGCTATCTGCAGTGCCTGTGACTTGGCACCTCTTTCACTCTGCTCCTCTCTGGGGATAGAGAGGCAAGTCAAGTAGGGTATTAGATAGCACTGCAAAATGGAATGCTAAGTTTGGCTTAATTAAGAAAGACTACGTTGCTGGAATTACTAATTGCAAATTCCCCTGAGTATAATTTAATGGGAGATGAGATTGAGTTACTGCAAGGCCTTGGCCTGATCTGAATGGGTGCCATTGTTCTAAGTGACAGCGCTGAGGTTACACATGTGTATGTGTCTCGGTGTTAATCAGATCCTGGGTTTCATAATTTCACAAATTAAATTCCTTGTTTCATTCAATTAGCGTGCTAAAGATGACTTGTGCTGCTGCTCGCAGCTCCGATGACGGAGCCTGATTACACACAGCGTTAGCTCAGGTCACGGCGCATCCAGGGACCGGTAAGCAGAGCGCTGGGAGCAGTTCTACCACAGCAGAGAATTTAAATAAATTCCCACTTGGCTCATCACAGCTAAATGTGTTGGCCAGCGTGTGGCAGGGGCCTGTGGTCTGGTCATCTCTTTTGGTCAGCTCTGGCACAGTGTCTGTGGAGTGCCATACCCATGGCACCACGCTCAAGCTGCCCCTTCAGCCACCTGTCTGCTGGTACAGTTACAGAGCTCAGAGCTGCTGAGCATGCCAGACTCTCCTCCCCTTCCCTTATTGACAGTAGGGGAGCAACTAGAGAAAAACAGCCACGTAATAGAGGCTGGGTCCATGGTGATGTTAAGTAGCTAAGGTCAAGGGATGCACTGCCAGTTGCTTTTGGTCATGTTCTATGTTCACTAAAAATGCGTATTTTTCTTTGGACAATTTAGATGCAAACTAAACTTCTTCCCATGGAAAATACTGTTTCCTAGGAAGAAATATGCCGTAAGCAAGGCAGCAGGCACCTGACACATCCCAGCAAGAGGTCAGTGCTGAGCCACACGCACTATACAGCCTGGTGCTTGGGGGGGACACAGGCACATGGCATGGGGGAAATCTCTCCTTCAGTTGCTGGCAAAGAGATACTGTAGCCTCACTTAAGTTTTCTCTTGTGGGGTTTCTGCTTCCTTTGTGGATTAGGGTTTCGACCATGCGATGTGCGTTTAGCTTTTACTGCAAATGCCACGCACTTGGCATGTGGGTGATGGTTCCAGTGGGTACCTCTGGTGGTGCAGATAAAGCTCGGCATGGCAGGGTCAGAGCAGCAAGGACAAAGGGCCCTTACCATTCAGCAGAGATGTTGGAGCCCATGTCCCTGTGCTCAGCCCACAGGGCAGCTGAAGGCACTGCCCGGGGTGTTGAGGGCAGCAGGGCCTTTCCCCTTCTGTGTGCAGCCTGTGCTGGAGGCCTGCGGCTCTGTCTGCACTCGGCTCTTTCAGAAGAATATGTATTTGTACTCAGTGGCTGGATAAAGGCATCAGGTTTTCAGTCTATAATAGTCTGCGAGTGAGAATGTGTAATTTATCTGTGGGCATTTCTTCCACGTCCTTTCACCTACAGAAACTGCCAAAGCTATTCTAGAAAAGAATGAGGCAGAAAAGCAACCGGTAATATATCTGACTGTATTTCAAAGTTGCTGATTGTAAACAAACATCGTTGAAGAAATAAATTCACATGACAAGATTATCAGAGTGATACTATAAATCCATTTTGTTATTGTTGCCACACTTCACATTTTTGGAACTCAGAATTTAGCTCATGGTGTACAAAACTTGTAAAAATTTATTGCAAGCGTGCCTTTGTGTAGAACAAAACCGGTGTCACGAAAGTAGTTCCCTGTCCCATGCAGAAACACAGCTGTGGATCGCTCTGTGAAGAGGTCACACACATGCAGTTCCCCGAAAGACGTGGCTGTTAGAAAACTGCTCGGAGAAATTAAAAGAAAAGAAAGCAATTGCAGCGTATGCCTTACCTCTGGAATTTACGTTTTCAACAGAAATCTCCGGAATTTTTAGGAATATGGACTTTTGCAACAGAATTGCAATCGCCGATGTGAGCACAGCCCAAAGGAGCTGTTTTGAAAGCGCTCTGACAGCTGAGGCCAACCTTTGTGTTCGGTGCAGTTGCCGCATGAGATAGAATGTCGCTTTAACATTTTAAATAGAAATTAGAATGAGATGTGGATGGGGAGATTCCTTTTCCAGAATTCCCATCTCTCCCATCTCTCCCACGGTGCCCCCTCAGCCTGCCTTCCTCGCACTCCCTGCTCTCTGACTACCGATGTGCACGGTGTAAGCAAAGGCATGGAGCTAGGCTAGCAGTGGAGTGGCTGTGCAGAGTGGTTGTACTGAACATCAGCCTTTTCTTCTGGACTCAAGGCAGCAGGGGAGGGGAAGTGCACATGCTGACAGGTAAATTAATTAGAAGGGATCATGTGGCTCCTCTCCTCTGCATGCCCAACCTCTTCTGTTCCCTCTGCCTCTTCATTGCACGAATTAGCCTCACCCGTGGCAAAAATCTTTGTGTTGTTGCCCCTGATCTCTCTTCAGAACATAGGGTAAAGTTATTTTTAACTTCTGTGCTGAAATGCCAGGCAAACATTTGGCTTATAAACAGAGGAAAAATCCAGGCTGCGAAAGTAAGTGTGAGACCTGCAGTTTGTTTTCCATCAACTGAGTAACTTGGTTTCACAGAGAGATGCAAACAGTTCAACACGCTTTGCACACACCTTGGCACAGATTAATTGAAGAAAAAGGACTACATTGTGACTTTGACACCGAGAGGGTTGAGGCTCTGGATAGATGAACCTAGTGTACAAGGATCTTCTTCATTGTTTCTATGCTTTTTTGGTAACTAGTGAAATTGAGTGCTCTGTTTGAAATCCAGAGCGTTCTGTGAATTCTGGAAGAGTGGAAGTGTTTGCAGGCTTTTTGATTCTAATGAACAGAGGGTACTCATCTTGCCTCCCTCTGCTTATCCAATTGGATCCTGAACATCCCAGCCCTACAGCATGGTGCCGCAGTCCTTTCCCACTAGGTTCTCCATCCAGATTCCCCAAGCACTCCAGGATCGTTGCAGTTACATCAAATGAGCACTTTTGCCGAGTAATGTTTACACGGATAGAATTTTTGCACTACACATTGTGTGGACCACTTTGACATCTAATGCTAGCCGTCATTACTTCAGAAGAGTGATACAAAAGGGATTTACCACGTAAGGCCTTTCTGTGATACCTAACAGCTGCTCACCAGCCCTATCAGACTGGTAAGCGTGAAGGGTTTAAATAAAAGGTGGGGGGGGGAAAAAAAAAAAGAAAGAAAAAGGAAAAAGAAAACCAAACCACTGACAAGAAAAACAAACCGTAATACCTTGGACAGCGCTGAGAGCTGTTACAGCCATTCCAATGGGAGCAGTGGGTAGGTGCTGCCAAAATCTCTTGGGCCCATATGAAACCCGGTGGGGCACCACTAATGGGGCAAAACAGGAACACCTTCACAGTGACTGCAATTAATAAAGGCTTCAGAAACAATACCCTGTTCCATCTGTGATTTTCAAAATATCAGAAAGGATCAGTAAAGTAATGCTACAAAAGTAAATGGAAAGGCCAGCTCTGTGTTGTCAACTCTTCTAGGTGGCAAACTTTCCAAGAGCTGGTGGGATGATTGGGATGAGCTCCAAAGGCATTGTTGGCCAGGGAAGCTCTTCAGGGCTAAATTTTGGAAGAATTAGAATTTTTATATGGAAGCGTGGATATTCTCAGCTGTTCCCCAACAGTGAGACGGCCCCATAAGGGCCATTCCAGTTTGAGTTCATAATGCTTCTGGAAAGAAAGGCAGGTTTGGGAAGAGCCTTCACAAGAAGAAATATGTAGCGAGTAGCACTGACAACAGGCTTACATCCGAGCAGGTGATGAGCTCTGTGCAAAATAGCCTAGTTAATGAAGACCAAATACATAAATGTTTTGAAGCTGAAGTTTCTCACCTTTCAAAACATCACTAACATTTTTTTTTGACACTTGCATGTTTTTCTCAACCAGACTGAGATGTATTCATGTTTTACAGGCAATCTCACGCCAGCCATAGCAATCACAAATTGCTGTGGTACGCTCCACAGCGGGGATGGATGGAAGACTTCACACTTTCCTCAAGACAGCCTTAGCCTTAGTAATTATTTCTCTGAATTTTGCACTGATGACTAGTCTACAGCAGAGCTTTGGATTCTGTTTATTTCCCTGCTCCGTGCTCCCCTGGCAGGCTGGGCTGCTCTGTTTTATTCAGCTTTCTCTTACCTTCAGCACAGCTTGGTTTTGACTCGTATAGACCTATATGTGCGAAGAACCTGTGCTGTGCTCCCACAGCCCTTGCTGCAGAGTGGGATGATGTCTGTCCTGCTCCCAGTTTTAGTTTGGAAAAGCACATCTGACAAAGAACAAAGTTGCTGAAAATGCAGAACATGAACTTACTTAATCAGCAAGAGCGCAAGGCCCATTTTACAGTTTCATCATGAATTTATCTCTGCTGTGCCTCACTGATTATGAAGGGGAAAGCTCCTATATGAAGGGACAATGGTGTCTGATGACTACCGCCGTCATAAGAGCACTTTCCAAGAGGTAGACACACAGAGCTATCAGTGCAGCATAAACCTCTGCTCATCTCTGAAATCTGCTGCAGGACTAGTGGATGCTAAGACATGCAAGACACAGAGCCAGTGGAGGACTACCCAGCAGCTCAAGGCAGTCTACTAAATGCTAGAAGGAAAAAGAAATATTCCTTCAGCAAAAACAAAAAGCCACAGCAGCACAGCTGAAGGTGATGAAAGGGCTTGGAGTTGCTCTCCTTCATGCCAGTCTGAAAATGGGTAAATATATTTTTCTGAAGAAAACAAAGTTGTACCCTATTAGTGGCACTGGGATGTCAGTGTAAATGAAGACGAGCTGGGGCCAGAGAAAAGAAGTGGAAAAGAGTGAAGAGGCATCTTTACATTGTGCCGTAGTGTCGAGTGCACAAATGGGCTGAAGTAAAAAATGGCAGAGTTTCTGCAAGCCCTTGGAGCATTTTTCAACTAAGACAACAGCAGTGGAAACCGTTCCACAGTGGCTTCTGAGCTCTTGTCATATTGTTTTATTATGCACTAGGAAAGAAATGCTTTCCAAGAATGGATTGTGGCAGGACAGACATTTCTTGAAAGAAGCACTGTGCATAGAAGGTGGTCAGTATGTCTCACTGATGGTCTCCGTTCTCTGAAACAGAGTTTGCATACCATGCTTAAATCGTGTTCAGAAATACATATGAATTGAATTAAAATTCAGTTCAGCAGGAGAGACATGAGCCTTCCTGATCCCACGTCTACTTCAGCTTCAAACCCTCTTGCCTAGAAAAAATGTACATAAGTTCCTCTGTGACCTGGTTGGCATTTCCACTGTCTTTTAGCCACTGCTGTGCTTTAAGGTCTCTTACCCAGATTGTCTCAAGGATACAAAAAAAAAAAAAAAAAAAATAGAAAAACATGGTGTCATTTCACAAGCCATTGCACAATTAACAAACACGCGCACTGTACAACTAGCATCCTTGCACTACTTTGAGACTAAACCATTTTTTTTTTCCCTTTACCTAGGGAGAAGCTTTAGTGTTACAGGTGGGTGGGAAAACCAAATCTGAGTCAGCCAGTTTGCAGTAAAGGAAATGCTATGGAATCTGAGCTGCGATAAACAGACTTACTTTTTAATCTCATTCAATTTCTTCCTTAATTACTTTGCTGTTTGTTTGTTTGTTTTTTTTAACAGTAACTTAGAGAAAGTGCAAGATGCTTTTTCAACAAGGAGAAATCCTAACTTTCCTCAACCCTATCCACTCCAAGTCAACAGATGGAGAAGATAAGGCGGAACAGTTATCTGTGGGTATAAACTATGCTTTGGTGGGTTCTGCTTGTTGGCTTTCAGAGCCAAAATTCAGGCATTTTGTACATATAAATATATATAAATATTTTTGCTTACTTATGGAATGTTTGTGCATGCTTTGGGCACCAGTTCAAAATGATGAAGGATGGTTAAGGCTAAGAAAATGAAATTCATTGCAAAGCTATAATTTTGTTTAAATTTTTCTCCTTTGCAAAAGGAGACTAAAGCATCTTCCCTGTAATAGTCAGCCACTGTGTAATCCCCCATCAACACCAATTCTAGGGAAAACTACTCAGGACCCAGTCCCTGAGGCAAAAAGCTAGGACCTCGTCATTTTAGCTCAAGTAATCCACATAATTAACAACGTAAGTTAGTAGGAAAACTCAATGTTCCAAAGCCTTGGACCTACTGACACCTGAAAAAGAAAAGGCATTTTCTAAATGGGAAGGCATAGATCCAGACCTTCAAGCATACACAGTAATGATGTAACAATTTGCAAAGGGCTCCAGCTCTAGCTGAACGGGCTACGACATATAGCTGGAGAGTGCTGTGCTTGCTCCTCGGACATGCAAAGCAGCTCCTAGGAAGCCCTGCAAGCCTCTCCGTTGCTGCTCAGGGCATCAGCATCTTGCAAATGCTCTGGTCTAGCAGGGGAATGGAAGGAAGCTGGGCTCGCAGCAGCTACTGTTCATGCAACGTTTGACCTGCAGAGTTTCTGCCACACCTTTCCTTATGACCTTAACTCCGACTGCCATATATACTTGCAGGGCATAATGAAGTTGTCACTACTCATCCTGTCACAATGAAAGCTGGCATTGCCTAAGTAGAGAGCTTGCAACAATAACACCGTTTGCCTTCAGGTGTCTCTGTAGAGTTTCTTAAGAAACGGAAACTGAGGGCTGGATGTTTTTTTTTTCCATGTTTCACGCTAGCCTCTTCTCCCCTCCCCTAGGATATTAAGACTGGTAAGACCCAGCCACACCACACATTCAGTCTGCAGAAGGATCATCTCCATTCCCTGCTGGGACATGGAGATTTGAACTCATCCTTAGGGTCCTCCATAGCCCAGCATTACTGAGGACTTACAGTGGTACAAACCCTCCCCTTCCTCTTGAGCTTCTGAGGCTTCCAGTGCAGGTTGTAACCTTTGCTATTCCCTTTTCCAGGATGGAGATGCTGTGGACTGAGAAGTGAAAACAGGTGCTTAAGAAACCTGCAGTTTGTCACTCATCTTGTGGCTAGCAGGCAGAGCAGGACAGGTGGGGTGGTCTCTGCATTGTACTGCAAGCAGAACCACTGAGGTGCTGGCCGTCCCTTTACCTTCCCTGCAACCAGGTGAGATCTGCCTAAGCTTACTCCAAAAATCAAGACGTTGGTGGAAACAGAAAGCTGTCAGTGCAAGGATTCTCTCTGGGCCAGTCAATAATTTACCATCCCCTGCTGATTTGCACCATAGGCATTTGCAGTGCCTTGGCATCTCCGATGGTCATAGCAATGGAAATCAGGGAGTTCTGAAATTCATGTTCATGACCCTTTTTATAAACTGGTGAGGTTTATACTGATCATTAAATCAATCAGTCGCTCTGTTCCTCTTAAACCAGCCCAAGTCATTCTTTTGTAAAACTTCTCAGGAAATACTAAGCTTGGGGACCAAGAATCAGTTGGTCCTTTAAGCACATGATTTATGCCCTGTAAGTTAATACAATCCTGTCTTGTTTCCATCACTGCTAACCTTTAGAATACAGAAGGGGTTTTTGGTGATTGAGTTGCAGACTGAAATCAATAATGTGTAGGGGCAGGGCAGTATGTCACCTCCATATCAATTCTTTCCTGTTTGAACCACACTTCTGTCTCTCTCCACTACTTTCCAAAGCTCTGCTGCCTTCAGATTCCACCAACGCCAAACCGTAGCAGCTCAGCCACATTGTCACCAGCACGTGACAATGCTTGTCCTCTACAGTGTGACTCAGAACAGGTGAACTCTCTGGGCTTGCTCTGTTTTAGTGATGTTTAACTTCTGGCTGTAACTGGACTTCTTTCTTTTTACAAAACACAATGCTATGTTATTTTGATAAACCAGACATCTGCTTAATTACAGCTACTGCAACAAGCCCTTTGTTCTAGTGAGAAGAATTCCTACAGAACATCCCGCAGTGATAATGTGAGACACACAGCTATTAGTGAATTATTTTCTCCCTGCCAACTGTGTGCCAAATGAAGTTCCAAAATGGACTGAAAAGTCTTGACACTTATAAAAGGAAATTAAACAAATTGTTTTTGTTATCCACTTAACAGTCCATTATGTTAGACTTTAAAGCAACATACAAGGCAGTTGAAATCAAGAAAAAATATGATTGTTATGCTCTTATTTCTGACCTGTATACCAACCATGGCAGTTAAGATGTGAGGCGGTATTAATTCACTCACTGTTCATGTATAAAATGTTTCATCTTGGTTTAAAAAAAATAAATAAATCAGTGTCATGTTTTTCCATTTTAAATGTACTCATGTATTTGGTTTCTTCTAATCTTGCTCTGTTCTACAAGGGATCAAATTGCCTTACGCTTTAAAAAAAGAAAGAAAAAAGTCTTAACCAGTTCTCAGTTCCTGGCTGTCTGCCTTAAAGGTTTTGTTTGTCAACATGCCTATCTGGGGTTCATGTCTTGGAACTGCTTCTTTTAGCACACTGTGAGGACAGCAACAATTCCTACAAGGTGGTTGGCACTCTCAACCACAGCCCACGGTACAGACTTACACTACTTGTCCCAGAATTGAGTAACTCCAAATAAGGTACAGAGTTCTATGCAATGCCCACCTGGGCCTGCTGAGCTATCTCAGCTCGTGGCAAGCACTGAGCCCAAGCAGGACTTCACAAGATGACCCTGTTTAATGAACAGCACTGAGAGACAACTAATTTAAGTCCATTTCTGGTGTACAGATACCCACAGGGCATTCGCATATGCAATTCTGTGTCAGCGTTTCTTGTGGCACTTTCTGCGGAACATGTTTACATCCAACTGCTACTAGGAACAAAGTTTCCACCTCTCTAGTGGCATCACTTGGTGTTTTTGGATAAGGACAGCACTGATGGTGTCAGAAGTTCCTTGCTTTGCTGTTCCAGGTGTGGTATTTTCTTCTGCTTACCTTCTACCTCCTGCCTATGCCACCAAGAACATTACATCAATGGGAGGGTGAGGTGTCTTCCAAGCCCAGAAGCTCCTTTACAAGTCTTTCACCGAACTGCGCGCGGCTATACCTCGTCACGTGGTAGGCCTCTGACATTTTGTAGAGGATGTAGGCATTGTTTATAGCAATGCTGATGGCAAACCAGAATACTTGCTGCCAGGTCTTGTTTGGTTTGTGAGAAATAAAATACCTACGAAGCCAAGAGAAAAGGCAACAAACAAACAAATAAACGAACAGTATTCAGCCATCACTTTCATCTGGAAGGCAAGAAGTAACCCTAGATGAAGATTATGCAAAATGGAAGCAGGACCAATACCTACTTACTGCCAAGTGCAAGTACGATCTTCAAGAATTTTGTACTTTGTATTTGAAATCATTTACAGTTCGTTGCCTGTCTCTTCAGTTTGGGAAATTTCTAGCAGTGTCCTTGTTTCAGGAGACAAAACCTCAGCAGCATTCACCTCTGCACACAGCAAAAAAACTGATGCTACGCTCCTAGAGCTTGCCTGTGACAAACGCCCAAGTGCTGGGAGCCACTGGTCTGAATCCCTTAAGACTGTAACTAAAATAAAAGACTCAGGCCTGTTAGGTTACAGTTTAGGGAAGACTGCTGATGCCTCTCCTCTCAATTATTTCAACTGTAAGAGAAAAATTATTTCTGCTGTTGTCAACAGTATGTGGGAGGATATGGGGGCAGAGACAGAGCACCTCCTCTCCATAAGGCAGGAGAACTAGGACAGACTGACAACCTTATATTTAGGTTCTGACTAATTCTAGGACTACCAGAATATTCTCTTCAATCATAAGATTTTCCACTTTTCTATTTTCATTGGTTTTTTTTTTTAGTAATCACTTAAATCTACTACCTCATCTCTTTCTTTGTGTTGCTTTCCACACACAAAATTCTTGCTACTTTGCTCAGATTAACTTAGAAAATCTCTGCTGCTTTTTCTCCTCAGTTTTTAGCTCATGACAGCATCTGCACCTCACTGCTACTCCCACAGCCAAGCTTCCCCGCTGCTGTTCTTACTTGTCTCAGTTTCTCCGTTACATTAAGAGCTAGCAATGAGGACACCAAATGGAATCCAAGAGCCCAAATATCTGTACTCTGCTCTCCCAGTTCACCTAGATTGGCTCTGTATTCACAGCTGAGCATCTTCTGGCTCAAGGTGGCTCAAATATCACCAAGACAGATAATCACCACTGTTGATAGGAGTGGAGAGCTGAGCTATCCTGAGAGACTTGGAGACCTTTGCTGAATTCTCAACTTAGCCTTGAATTTGACGTGGCCAAGAACATCATCAGCCTCTTGGCTCATCTTCCCAACTCCTCTTACAAGTCATTTTCAAGACGCTAAGAACATGAGACTCATAATTTTCTTTTTTGGACTGGTAGGTAGGTGGATAGAGCCAAAGCAAGACTAGCAGGTCTTATGAGATTATTCAAAAGGTGAAAGGAAGCGGTAAAAAAATGCAGTGTGCTTAATGATGAGTGCTCATTCATCTCTGTACTCCTGCAGAGATTCCCTACAGCATGGCTAGCAATGCAGCTCTCACCACTGTGCAGAGCCAGATTCTGATCTTTGACTGGAACAAGAGTTTTGACAAAAATGAATTAAGTGAAAGCAGGACTGGGCTCTCAGCTGCAGTTCCACATGGAGAACTCAGTCCAGCCATGGGGAAGGAATGAAAGAAATAAACGCCCTCACACCCAACCCATTCTCACTTACTTGCTGTATTTGTCGTCGTATTTGCAGATATAGCTAAGGTGAGCAGCAAATGCTTCAACCGCCAAAGGGCATGGAATTTCTCCGCTTTTTCTCTTAATTATAACTCCTGCATCAATTAGAAACATAACAGTTTTAAATCCACATGATAGGTGCGGCCATTGAAAGATACAGTTTACATTACATTACTGAGCATTATAAAATAAAATTTTGCAAATTTCTGTCCCAAAACCAGGAGGCGGCCCCTCTGTTACCTGGAACAGAGATGCTAATTTGGCTTTTTTTTTTTTTTTTTTTCATCGGTAGTACATTGAACACAGGAAAAAGAAAGATGAATCAATATTTAGTTGGAGGTGAAAAGGTGTTAGGGAAACAAATGTTCTCACCACGTTTCAGGAAAAAAAACACTACCCTAGTCACACAGCAGCCCACTACCAATAGTGTATTAGCCTCTCTTCTGTAAGTTCACAATGAGTTGTGGTCAACTCCAGAGCTGTGACTTGATATTTCCTGCTTTGAGCTCTAACAGTCCTAAATAGGTCCCTTGAAATGAGTCCCTTCCTCAGATCTGCCCCTGAAGACCAAGAACAACAGGGTTTCCCCATTCCAGTGGGTGCTACCTGGAAAAAAACAAAACAAGCCAAAACAAAACCAACAATAATAGCCTCAGTTTGTTCAGTGTGTCTTTCACCTGGCTTCTTCCAATACTACCACAGTATTTACGAGCCCAGTGATCTCACAAGAAACTGCCCCAGCTCTTTGCTTTGTTACTCTGGTCTGTAGAAGGGAAGGATGAACGAAATAAACTTGTAGTACCTTATTGAGTCTGTTCCCTCATTTCCTCATTTTTGACTTCATGTTCCTCCAGTATTTGGTAATCAGGTCTACAAGGCATGGGCCACCTCTTGCTCCATGGCTACAGCTTACTGTCTAGGGATGATCCCTGCTCCCTGCTGGGCACAAGAGTTTTTCTCCAGCTCTAGAGAAGCAAAGGCTGCGTTCTTTCTCAGCAGTGTTTCAGTACAGATATGATCCTGGGCTTCCTTACTTCTCCATCCTTCAAACTCCCATTTCCTTCCTTCTGCCAATGCCTTTACAGTCATCCCTAAAATGCTCCTCACGTTTTGATTGCAGACTTCACCATTTCATTCCTTCAGCTGGAAGTCTAATTTCATCCATAATCTCCGTCAAGCCCCCTGTGCTGTCCTAGCTGGCAGGCTCTATTTTGAAGCAAGACTTGTGACACATACGAAATGTCATGTTACTGCTGAGCCATGCAGCAATTTATTTGGAGTTTTTAAATTCTGATTTTTCATGAGTCCAAAACAATATCACCTTTAAAACGTTCAACACTCTCACCTCTTCCCCTCCAGAACAGGGTGTAAATTTCACCTCTCTTCTCCCCCTCCTTTCTTCCTTTGGAGAATTTATATTTCCTTTGCAATTTTCTTTGTATTCACAATCCTTAACAATGCATTGTGACGGCAGCTATGCGGGCACCGCTCGCTCCCTCTCACTTTCTATTATATTCTGCACAACATTCCTCTGTACTGAGAACATTAAGTAGCTTCATATGCACATTACGGCCTTCTCTAGGCTTGTTCTGTAGCCACAGGGCTGCCCTCCAGGGAGGCAACTGCTGGAGCTGGGTCATTCGTAGCTGCAAGTCTCTGTGGCAGGAGGCCCCAAGCAAGCTGACTCACTGGCACCTCTGACAAGTTATTTCCCCTCCTGGTCCTCCCTCAGTATCACTGTGCTCAGTCCTTGGCAGCCTTCCAGGGGAGCACACCGCCTGCGCTGCAGTCTGTGCCTGCCTTCGCCTGCCTGCCTGCCTGTTGCTCTGGTACAGGCTGCTGGTGTCAGCTTTAGGTTTGGATTGTTTCAGGTTCCAAGTGCTACGTGACTTTTGATCTGGATGTAAATTTGTTACAGTTCTTTCTCAGAGCCGCAGACAGGCAGCTTTGCACAAGGCTTAATGTTCAAGGGCTTGCCCTCATTCCATCCATCCCTCTTACCATACTTGGATACAACCCCATGATTTCAATCTCACAAAGGATATGTGTAAATTTAATGTTATAATCCTAGAGCTTCCCCGTCCTGAAACATATTTTTAAACATTCCACTTCTTAGCAATTAGAATTTTTTCAGGAAACAAAGATGTCAGCAGGCATTCCTCACTCCAGCTCCTCCAGGACTAAGAACCACATTGGGGCTTTCTTATCAAAGCGGCATACACAAACGCAATGCTTTCACAGCATCTCCCATCTTTTTGTTGTTCCCTCTGTACAATCTTCAAGGCAGGGTAGGCAGAAAAGGCACAGACAGCAAGGAGAAGCTAATGTGATCTTCCCAGGGAACTGCAGCATTTGATACTGGCTGTGTCAGGAGGATGCTATTAGTATCTGGCTCCCGATCGTGCTCTCTTGTCGTTACCACTGTCTCCTCTCCAGCTGCCTCTCCATGCTCCCCTCGTCTCTCTTTAGCTTTCTATCTAGTCCATACTCCTAAGTGTTAAACCCTACATCTACCTTTTACCACCATCAGTCACTGGTGAGATGCTACCACGTCACTTGCAGCTTTCTGGTACTTGCCCTCTGCACGTGTAGCTCAAACTTCATTTTCTATCATTAGCTAACGTCTAATATATATATAGTTTCTAAGTAGAGCTGACATCTGCAAAAGCTCTTCTCAAAAAGAAGCTCCTTCTCAGAAAGATCTTGGGTTCAATAAGTTTTTGCTTAAACATAATACGCTTGAAAGAAAGCAGCCCAGCCCCCTAACAGCTTGCAAAGGACCTGATGCTTCCAGCTCTGAATGCTGCCAAAGCCATAGGATTTTCATTGTCTCCAGCAGGCTGGGAACACTACACAACACCAGGGACCCTGAGGCTCCCCATTTCCTCCATAGACCAGAAATCCCAGGATTCCCTGAGTTCCTGGTCATCCTGCTGTGCAGCAAGCGAGGTTGCTGCCTTCTCTGTTTTGCTTTGTTAAAAAAAATACAAAAAATAAGAGAGGACTTTTGTTACTTCTAGAACACAGTCCTGAAGATGTGTGGAAAGCAGGCTCCAGATCTTGAGTGGAAAACAAAATGCAGCCATGTCCCCCAGACTGGAATGTCTGGACCAGCATATCACCTGGTTTACATTAAGGGTAACTTTTTGCTCTCTGGGAATCCTGATCCCTTTTGACTTCTGCAGTACTGGCATGAAGAAAAATTCAACTCAATTTAAAGCTTAAGGAAATTAAAAGAACACTGAATTTTGTTCTAGGCAGAAAATTTGTACTTCATAGCAGAGTAAACAAGACTTTTTTTGCAAGACTAAGGGAGTAAGACTCATCCTTTAGCAACCAAGATGATGTATTATGACACACTATTTCAAAACATCTATAATAAATACTGTGCTGCATCTAAGAATAGCATTCATAGATCAACTGTGACAAGAGTACTGCCCTCCCAGTGCCTCTGGCTTGGGTGGGATTTGCCCTTCAGGCATATGCAAGGTTTACCTTCCCTACTTTCCTTTAAATTGCAATACACAGCTCACTATTAGATATACCCACCTCTGTTCTCACTCTATGTTTTGCTTTGTCCATCTCGTCTTCTATGTTTTTATGTTTTCTTTTCATGGCCTCTCCACTCTCACTAATGTTTATGCTCAAATGTGGAAATGCACAATTTATTGTCAAGTAATCCCACTGGCTCCAGTCTCTATCTCGCTCCTCCATGTAGGTTTCATTCCCATTTACTCCTTACTCCTCTTCCATTTAACACACTTGCTCAGCAGGTCTGTGCTTCAGGATTACCTCAAGGAATATAGATTTCTTCCTCCTCCATGTTTACATCATTTAGAGGAGACTTTGGTGGTCAAGCTGCCTTCATCCACTCTTGCTGCACTGACTTCAGAGACGCCAAATTAGAGGCAAGCAATCTGGTCTCTTACCCTCCTGCTGAACCTCCATCTGTTTTCAGACCTTCACTGGAGACTCTCTTCTCCCCAGCACGGCTCTGAAAAGCCCTCTTGGTTTTCTGCTTTGATTCACCCTGAACTATCTTGGCTGCCCCAGCAGGTATTTGGTGAACACCATATTGGGCTGGTCTTGCCCAACACATGCACAAGTCCTAACCAAAGAGCCTTAAACCACCTTGCACGCGCAACCTACAATCCTGCTCATGCCACAACCTGCCCAAAGTCATTCACAGACAGAACTACTCACACTGCTGTGTGCTGCCTGGGAGGACCACCACCAACTCCAGCCTGCTCGTGGCCCCTCTCTGAAAAGGGCAATTAGCACTGACCTTCACAAAGAAAACAGTTTTCTAACGAGCTCTCTTTCTAGAAACATTTATGCATTACAACTGCAGGCTCCACGCTAGCACAGACTATTTGACATTTAGTGATAACACTTACACATCTAGCACACTTGACAAAGTGAATGCAGGAAGCAGCACAAATCCTGACTGTGACTGCTCTCATGGGGCAGCACTGTTCCAAAGACTGGCTTTGGAAGCGACACTTTGGAAGTGTCGCTTCTCCTTCACCTGCATGTTTTTGGCATCAGCTCTCAGACACCAGCTTGCCCTGTCACCAAAGCCCACCTACTGCATAGCTGATGGTAGAGATTGATGGTGGTGGGGCTCAGAACGTGAGCAAGCATGATACCTGTGAATTGGTGGCCTTACATTTAGTGGTTTGTGTCAGGCAGTTACACTTAATTCTGATTAATAAAACGAAGAGAAACTGAAGCAACATTTTCACTGATGCTGATTTTCAAAGAGTTAGGTTGTCATGTTGCATCTTACGGTTTCTAAATGGCCTTTAAAGTACTTATATATTTTTGAAATGGAAAAGATTTTAGCCATCAAGAAGCTTTTTTGCCATCATTTGAACTACTCAAGTTATCTGTTTTTCTTTCTTTTCATCAACTGCTAAAATCTATTTAACATAACAGGAAGCCTTGATTTGCTTCTGGCAAAAAGACATTTGTTTGTGACTGTGTTTTTACTGGATAAGATAAATTAATTGTAGGACCTACTCTGAGTTCTAAGTACATCATGTCGCTTATTATTTTTTCCACAGCAGCAATCCCATGAGATGTTTTGCAAATGTGACTAGTATAGCATCATACAACAACACACCCCTTCTTGGACCACCAGCAGAGGTATCATCTTTATATCTAAAAGGATGCAGTCTTTACCAGTAGAGGCAAAGGATGCTGCATTAGCAATAGGCTTTTAACCTTTGCATAGGAAAATATAATAGCTGTAAGAAGACACAAAAGGGAAGTCATCACTACTGCAATCATTTCTCTAGGTTATTATGATCAAGCTCTTTGTTCAGGCTCATAATCAAACTCCACGACTCATCCTGCCTTGTCACTTAAAGCATGTGCACTTTCCACACGAGCAGCAGGAATATTGCTTACCTTGTTGAACCGGTGAATAGGCGTTAGTCAGAAAACGGAAGTGCCCTTTGTTGTACCAGCAGATCAAGGACATGTTTCCCTTCATTCTTATTCTGTATTGTCCTCTGGACTGGGGAGTGTCAGGGTTGTTCAGCATGGATGGAGGTAGGCCTGTACAGTCACTCTTCCTGGCACTCAGCAACCCACAGCAGTAAATCTCTGCATGTGAAAAAAGCACTCCCTATCAGCAAAACATCACATGGACCCAAAAAGCAGGAGCAGAGAAGCAAGTCCAACCGACCTGACTAGAAAACAGCTCGTCCTACAACGCTGTAGTCCGACAAATACATCAGCCAATCGGCCTCTGCCTACAGCACCTAACATTTGTGTCCATTCTGAATGGCTCTGGAAACTGAGACAAGTGCAGAAAGCCTGCTTTCAAGATGAAATGTACTGACATTTCCTCCACAGACGTAGTGCAAGACAAGGAGAAGAATGCCGGGTGTCTTCTCAACAATGACATCTATAAGCCATGTAATATTCTTCACAACATGTTTTAAATCGGACTGAAAAATATAAGCAGCAATATGTATAATGGAACAAATGAGAATTTATGATCCAAGAGTCTTCATTTTTTAACTGAGATAATAAATTGTGGAGGGAGCAAGGAGGGAAAGAAAGCTGTAACATCTTCGCTGTTAACTGAAATAAATTCTCCAACATTGCTCCTATTATACTTTTCATAATACAGCTGACAAACTCTGGTTTCATCTGTTGTTTCACTGTGCCATCCAGTTCTTGTTCTTTATCTTGGCATTTCTCATACCTGCATAATCTAGTTTGTTAAAGGAATCATGGATAAGCAATTAACAACTACTGAAACCATGGATCAATTAAAAAAAAAAAAAAAAAAAAAAAAAAAGCATGCTCTAAATTATGGAGAAGGTGGAAAAACAAAGTTTCATGAGAACAGCTTTTAGGGAAAGGAGACAAAAACCCTGTGGTAGGTTTTCTTTGGTTGGTCATCGGGTTCCCACTAAGCCACACTCTCACTCTCCTCCTCAACAGGAGAGGGAAAAAACACACAATGGACAAGCTTGTGAGTTGAGATAAGCACAGGTAAGTCATTCATCAGTTACTGTCACAGACAAAATGGACTTGGCCTGGGGAAGATTAATTTGACAACTGATAACAGAGTAGGATTGTGAGAACTAAAACCAAACTACAAGCTCCCCCCAAAGCCCTTATTCCCAGGCTCATCTTAGCTCCCGTTTCTCCTCCTGAACAACATCCAATGCTACAAAGTACATCTCAGTGCAGCCAGGTAGGAACAGACAAGATTTTGAAGCTCCATTAATAATGAAAATGCTTGAACTTCTCACTAGGTCGTGAAATAGTAATGGTCTGCTTTCAAGGAGAAGGAGATCTTCTCAAGCAAGTTAATTAAACTCGAGGAAATTTTGGATGGAAATTTTCTCAGTGTCCCTAGGCTTTGCTTTAACCCGCCTGCGTGAAGAAAATGGATGGGCACGGAAGCAGGTGACATCTGTGCACATCATTCATATGGCAGCTGAGGTCTGTGGTAGACCAAAGCTAATATGTCAGCTAAGACCGTTTAATCAATTTTCTCATCATGCTTAATTTTCCACAACGGATAACTGGATATCCTTAAAGGGGAAATGCTATGACAAATTAGAGTTTCTGGATCCCAAAGAGCACATTACCTGTTAGATTTCCACTTACGTGACCCTTCGGCTTCTGTCTGTCTTTCTGTAACGATGCAAGTTCTTGAGGGCAGCAGGCACAGCCTTTGCCCTTGGTTCATATAGTGCCCGGCATTCCAAGCATACTCAGTAGCTAGGGTTCACAAACATTATAGGAATACTGATACAGTAATAGCAAATACTCAAGGATTAATCTAGTTTTTGTGGGCACACTCATGATGATCTAAGACTTTTCCATCTGAACTGTAAGACACTCATGTCAGAAGAAGGTCAACCAACACAGCACTGGGGCTGCTTTATACTGAAAGAGGAAGGCACTTGACTGGTTATTTCTAAGGAAAGAAATCAATCCTTGGAAATCTATAATTTCCCTCTACAAAAGACAAGAAAAGCCCGATGGCAACAGGCCTAGAATCAATAAAGGAGGAATTGCACCTGCTTTTTTTTTTTTTTTTTTTTTTTTTTTAATTTCTTATCTTGCTATAAGTTACACAAATACTGTAGAGGTCATGTTCCTGCAAACATAGGTGTTAACATACTGAATTTTTAAAAAGCTCTCTTCTAGCCAATAGTAAGACTTTCCTGCTCTAATAACGCATGAGCCTGAGAAGTTTCCTGAGCAGCCTAAGGTTTATGACTCACTGAAGGGGTGATACTAACTCTCTCCAGGAGACTGCAGCAGTATAAAATCGAGCCAATAACTCCATTATTGCGCTAGAGCTTCAAAATAGTAACAGACATCTCTGAAATCCCACAATAATTAATTGCAGCTTTTCCTTTAGCTCAGGCAGTAAGCCTGGAGAAAACCTTCAGCAGATATTTCAATCCCCACACAGAATAATGGGAAGCATTTCCTCTCTCAGGAGCACACAGCATAACCTCCCTGCTACACAGCAAAGAAAGGCACGACACTTCTGCAGGTTGACTGGTGTCTCTCACCATGGATGACATCCTTAATCTACAGTTTTTTTAAAAAACACCCAGTTACCATAGCAATAGAATCAATAAAAATTAAGCCCATCTGGATCAATGAAGTTTTTGCATGCAATTAAGCCTAAATCACAACAGGTGTTTGCCGCATGCACAGGAGACAAGGAGACAGGCTCTCCATTGTACAGTAACTGTACAGAAATGCAAACACCTAAGCTAGCTTGGGCAGTGACCAAAGCAACAAGAGAAAGTGTGGCAGAGTGACCCAGGTTCATTCCCAGTGTCTCCAGGCCACAGAGAGTTTGTGTGGAAGCCTATTTCCACCATGTATTCCAATGATGCAAATGGTACCATTTGCAGAGGTGTCCAGGCTGAAGTCAGTTCAGGCAAAAGTACACATTTTACAATCATATATCTTGCATGCAATAGCAGGGCATGTTAAAGTCAGGGAAACTGAGGGGCCTGTTGCAACAAGGAGATGTGAGCTTGCTTTAGTCCACATGCTAGGAGTTAAAGGATCCTGCAGTGATGCTGTAAGCACCAAGGTCACCCAGGCTGGCTGCTCCTGCAGCTTGAGTCCTGCTGCTCTGCAGTACACAGCCAGCTGCTCCTGCTGGTTTAGAAAGCACAACAGGGACTTTTCGGGTTCATATCCTCAAGGGAAACATGGGACTTTGGGATTTTGGGTCATTTCAGTGCAGGTTTCCAGTTCTATTCAGAAGCCAGAAAAAGAAACGTTTTGAATGTTCCTTGAAAAAGAAAATGAATCTATTCAGGTTTTAGATTTTGAAATAGATCAAAGTTCCCAGTCTTATTTTCCAAAGTTTTCTCATCTCTTGCTATCTCCAAAGACCTTCGAATTATATTCATTGATAGCCCTTAATATTACTAGATGCATGTCCTGTACTGTGGTACAGTGAAGGTGCTACATAGCAGGCTTTCTAAAAAGAACACCGTGATTTTTTGCAGTAATGCATGTGTGGCACAGGAAAAGCTAACAACAACAACAGTTAGAGTTTCACAAAAGTCTCCATAGGACCTGACAGATTATAGGATAATTCTGGTTGGAAGGCAACTCAGGAGGCCTCCAGTCCAAACCCCCACTGAAAGCAGGGTCAGCTCTGAGGGCAGACAGGACTGCTTTATCTTGTCTGAGATTGAAAGCCTCCAAGGATGGAAACCGCAACTGCTCCTCTGCAGGCAGCTTGCTTCACTGTCCTCAGAAAATCCTCATATCTAATCTGAACTAATTCTTTTGTTCCAGTTTACATCTTTTGCCTCTCATAATGAACTAGAGAAGAACTGGCTCCATCCTCTCAATAACCTCCTCAGGGTATGGGAAGGTTGCTTTTGGGTCCCTCCTAAAGACTTCACTTCTCTGGGATGAGCAAGCACAGTTTCCCCCTCAGAATGGAAGTGTGCCCAGGTGGCCAAGAGGGCCAATGCCGTCCTGGCCTGCATTAGAAATAGTGTGGCCAGCAGGAGCAGGGAGGTAATCATCCCCCTGTACTCAGCACTGGTGAGGCCGCACCTTGAGTACTGCGTTCAGTTTTGGGCCCCTCACTACAAGAAAGACATGGAGGCCCTGGAATGTGTTCAGAGAAGGGCAATGAAACTGGTGTGGGGTCTGGAGCACAAGGCTTATGAGGAGTGGCTCAGGGAGCAGGGATTGTTTAGCCTGGAGAAAAGGAGGCTCAGGGGAGATCTCACTGAACTTTACAACTTCCTGAAGGGAGGCTGTGATGAGGAGGGGTTTGGCCTCTTCTCCCAGGCAACAAACAGGACTCGAGGAAATGGCCACAAGTTGTACCAGAGGAGGTTTAGATTAGACATAAGGAAAACCTTCCTCTCAGAGAGTGGTCAGGCACTGGAATGGCTGCCCAGGGAGGTGGTGGAGTCACTGTTCCTGGCAGTGTTCAAGAGGCGTCTGGATGAGGAGCTACGAGATCTGGTTTAGTAGCTTGTGCTAGCAATGGTCATGGGAGGATGGTTGGACTAGGTGATCTTGTAGGTCCTTTCCAACCTTGTGATTCTATGATCACTCCCATTTTTAAGAAAGGGAGAAAGGATGAGCTGGGGAACTAGTTACACGCACCTCTGTGCCTGATAAGATCATGGAGTGGATCCTCCTAGAAGAGTTGTTAAGGCACATGCAAGGTGTGGAGGTGATCTGAGACAACCAGTATGGCTTCAACCCAGAACAGATCATGCCTCACCAATCTGGTGGCCTTCTATGATGGAGTGATGGCACAGATGTGTCCAGAGGAGGGCTACAAAGATGATCAAAGGGCTTTCTCCTATGAAGAAAGGTTAAGGGAGTTGGGCTTGTTTAGCTTGGAGAAGACCATGGGCAGACCTCACACAGAATCACAGAATCACAAAATGACCCGGGTTGGAAGGGACCTCAAGGATCATGTAGTTCCAACCCCCTGCCTAGCAGGGCCACCAGACATACACATTTACTAGATCAGGTTGCCCAGGGCCCCGTCCAACCTGGCTTTGAACACCTCCAAGGACGGGGCATCCACAGCCTCCCTGGGCAGCCTGTTCCAGGGCCTAACCACTCTCCTAAGAAAGAACTTCCCCCTAACATCCAACCTAAATCTTCCCTCCTTCAACTTCGATCCATTTCCCCTAGTCCTGCTATTGTCAGCCCTTTCAAAGAGTTTACTCCCCTCCTGGGTGTAGGTTCCCTTCAGGTATTGAAAGGCTGCAATGAGGTCACACCACAGCCTTCTCTTCTTCAGGCTGAACAAGCCTAACTCCCTCAGCCTATCCTCATAGGGGAGGTGCTCCAGCCCCCTGATCATCTTCGTGGCCCTCCTCTGGACCCTTTCCAAAATCTCCATGTCCTTCTTGTACTGAGGGCTCCACACCTGGACACAGTACTCCAGATGGGGCCTCACAAGAGCTGAGTAGAGAGGGACAATCACCTCCCTATCCCTGCTGACCACCCCTCTCCTGATGGAGCCCAGGATCCCATTTGCTTTCCAAGCTGCCAGAGCGCACTGCTGGCTCATGTTAAGTCTCTCATCCATCAGGACCCTCAGGTCCTTCTCTGCCGAGCTGCTCTCAAGGACCACTCCTCCCAGCCTGTACAGGTGCCTGGGGTTCTTCCGGCCCAAGTGCAAAACCTTGCATTTTGCTGTGTTGAACCTCATTAGGTTCACCTGAGCCCAGCTTTCCAGCCTGTTGAGGTCCCTCTGAATGGCATCCCTTCCTTCCACCGTATCAACCGCACCACTCAGCTTGGTGTCGTCAGCAAGCTTGCTGAGGGTGCATTCAATTCCCTCATCGATGTCATTAATAAAGATGTTAAAGAGCACCGGTCCCAAGACAGACCCTTGGGGGACACCGCTCGTTACCAGCCTCCACCTGGACATAGAGCCATTGACCACCATCCTCTGTCTGCAGCCTTTCAACCAACTGCTTATCCATCGAGTTGTCCACCCATCAAATCCACTTCCCTCCAATTTGGAGATGAGGACGTGGTGGGGGACCATGTCAAAGGCCTTGCTCAGGTCCAGGTAAATGACATCGGTCGCCTTCCCTTCATCCACCATCACCGTCACTCCATCATAGAAGGCCGCAAGATTAGTTAAGCATGACCTCACTGCAGCCTTCCAGTTCTTGAAGGGAGCTTACAAGCAGGAGGAAGACCAAATTGATCTGACAGTGATAGGACAACGGGGAGTGGCTTTGAACTAAAAGAGGGGAGTTTTAGGTTAGATGTTAGGAATAAATTTTTTACTCAGAGGGTGGTGAGGAGCTGGAACAGGTTGCCCAGATGGGTTATAGACATCCCTTCTCTGGAGGTATTCAAGGCCAGTTTGGATGGGGCCCTGGTCATCCTGATGCAATGCTTGACAGCGCTGCCCAAGTCAGGAGGTGTGGAACTAGATGATATTTAAGGTCCCCTCCAACCTAAGCCATTCCATGATTCTAATAATATAGGATATATATTATTATATATAATAATATATAATAAGATTCTAATAATAATATAGGAACTCCAAATTATTTTTCAGAGCCAGTAAGGGAAGTGATACAATGTACCAAATCAGAAATTTAATTTTGCAAGTAGCTGTCAGATATTGGAAATGTCTCATGAAGCAATATAACAAATCATGAGTCAAACTGAAATCAATATTGTAATAGAATATTGAATCAGATAGTAAGTCCAAATTGCATGTGGTAAAAACATTATTACTGAATGTTCTACCTGCTAGAAATTGTTAATTAGAATTATCTGCTCAGTGTAAGGCCCATGAGTAATTTACCTCTGTTATCAATGTGAATTATCTGTAAATAGATAACATGCAACTGGTTTTGTAGCCACATACCTTTTCCACTGGGGTTATGGACTAACGGGGTCATGCCACATTTGTCTTTGTCCTTTCCCAGCTGAACACAAACAGTGTGACTTCTTGTCTGTCACTCTTTATGCTTAAACCTGACACATTTCATGTGCAAGGAGTATGTAGGTTATCCTGTATTTTTTCTGACCATTCATTTCGCATTCTAGCTTTGTTAGTCTTAAAAATGTAGTGCTTATAACTGGCTAAGGATGAAAACCGTCATTTTCTACAGAACAGAAGAGCAATTCCAATGCACCATAAATATGCTCAACTTTTTTCCATGTGGCTGTTCGCAGCATTTAGAAAATCCACAACTTCTTTTGTGATAATACAGTGGTATCCTATTGCAATCTTTGAGCTTCCAGTTTACAGAAAATAACTTAGGAGCTAAATTCTGCACCTCTGACAGCCCTCAGCCACAGTTTGAAATACCAGACTTAGGGACACAACAATAGCACTGGGATAGCTGACTCGTATCCTCATTTCAGATGAGAATCAAAATATTGTCTCAATCCCAAAGTTGCTTCCCATGCTTTGGAGCACATTGCATTACTATAACAGTACAGGTGGGTTTAAGCTTCTGCAATGGAAAACACGCCAAAAGCAAAAGTCAGTCATCAGCCGTGCACTGAAAAGGGGAACAGCCCTGTAGCCTCCAACAGGGTGCATCCTCAAGTGTTTCATACACCACACTGACCCTGAACGGCTGTGCTGACTGAACAACTAGCTGAGAATTACACTGAGATGACTTTTATCTGATTGCCAGAGTGCAAGAGTTTATAATTCAAGGGGAGTCACAAGTCCTTAGCACCTCTGAAGGCAAGGTAGCAGGCAGCTATTTCACATAAGGTGAAGAGGCATTTGACAGAAAGGATGTCCTGAGGTTGCTCAGCAACCTCGATCTTGCTAGCAAGATACTGGCAGGAAGAACCATGCTGGTGTAACGAAGGGCATTCTTCTGACAAATGCAGAGTTTATTATGCTTTCCAACTACCAACTTTCCTACCAAGGCTTATTTTTACTAGCAAAAAGCTGAACTATGCTAGAGCTTTTGCAGTGACATAAAACCATCACCCAAAGAAGTCACATCTAGCTGATACTAACCCAGCAAGGACTTCTAAAGACACACCTTTAAGGATTCATTGCATCCCTAGTCTTTTAGCAACAGGAACAGAAAAATCACAGGCAGACAGGGAAATGCCTTGAAAAGTTCCCTAGGTCATATAGAAGATCAGACCTCACATTTCTAAGGCAAAGACCAAAAGTCAGGGCTTTAAATACCCTCATTTTAGCTTGGAAGATTTAAAAAGCATAGATGGAACTTAAAAAGCACTCTTCATAGTACCTTTCCATGAATGAGATCTCTTCCTAGGGTTGACCAACTTATCCATACATGGATTTGAGATCTCACTGAAGCCTTTTGCGAGGTTCTTTTTAATTCAGTGGCAGGAGGCCCTTAGGCCTGTTATCATTAAAACCTAGTGAGTCACTCAATACATACCTTGCTTCTCAAATTCTTCAAAGAGATTGAGGCTGGTAATGCTTGGGCCAGTGAAGATAATATAGTTCTTCCCAGAGGCATTCTGACAAAGGCTTTTGGCCACCATACTGTGCAGCTGTGGTTTGTTCTTCAAAGCATCCAGCCCATCAGCAGCACTGCCTTCTTTGAGATGGACGTAAATCTTAAAGGAGAAACAGAGAGAAAAGACAAAAGATTATAATGAATCCAGAGGAAGCAGATGCAATGGCCAGCTCATCTGCTCAAAGGGAGACAACGTGAAGATCAAGGCAGCAGATACTCTTAATAATCTGCAGATATCTAAAGCACAGTTGTCCAGTCTTTGGACTTCCCTGAGCCACACTGATTGAAGAGGAACTGTCTTGAGTCATGCACAAATTATTATTATTATTATGCACAAAAACTTTTATTTATTTATTTATTAAAATACTAAAAAAAAAAGAACAATAAAAAAATAAAACCAGCAGGCTGGGCACGAATGATCTAAAGGCTCTTTTGAGGAGCTGTTACTTTAAAACTACCCCAGTTTAGCTTTCATAGCTACCAATAAACACAGTGTCAGCTTAAGGGCTTCCTGAGGTTCCTGTCACTGTTGTGCAGTTCAAAGATTGTTGCATGCCAGGAAAAAAAATCTCAAGTCATATAAAAGATTACGTGTTCTACTGGGTCTGCATAGGTTTTATTGCTGCCAGCAAAAGGACAGCACAGAAACTTCCGTTCCAAAAAAGGCCTCTACAAGATGACCAAAAGGAAATGGCCCATGAGCTTCCCTGGGGTCATATTCCGATTTATTTCTGTTGGCAGCAGTCACTCAGGCTGCAACACAAGTGTCTGTGCACCCCCATAAATGAGAGAAGCCAGCAATGTACATACTTAACCAGCCAGAACACCCTAATCAAACTGTCCAGGCACAGCACTAACTCCGAAATCCTTTTCCATCAGGATTTGGAGACAACCCACCAAAACAGATTGAATCAAGAAGCAGAGTACAGTGTAATATGCTGCTTTTAATAATGAGATGTCTGGCTCATTTGCAGCAGGCTGCAGTCACTTTAGCATGTGTCTGCTGCCACGCAATTCACACAGCTATGCATTTCAAGAGAGCTGCCACCATCACCTGCAGGTGGACATACATGTTAAAGCAGGAAGATTTATCCCTCAGTAATGTGACAATGATTAACTGAACACAGCAAAGTTAGCATACTCACACCAACTGAAAGAGCACTGAAGTAAAGCTTTTCCTTCATTCCTATAAATGACCCTGCAAGAAGAGGAGACTTCTGCATTGCTATGTGCTTTCTGCCTCTGCATGACCCTTCCTTTGTACAGAAGCTTTTGATTTTATTTCCCTGACTGTATTTCACAAGTGTAACTTTCACCACAGTTCAACATCTATCAAAATCAGCTACTAGTCTGACCTTCATCTTGTTGTGAAATTCAGGAGAAATAACTTGCTGGAAAGAGGAATGAGAAGAAGCAAGCCCTATATTCAGTCATCCAAACAGCGCCGCAACTCCAAACAACTTTCAAATGTTTGATTTCTGAAAAAGCTGTCCAGGTACATCTTTGTGACTTTGGCTCTGAAACATTCATAGAATCACAGAATGGCTTGTGTTGGAAGGGACCCCCAAGGACCATCCAGTTCCAAACCCCTACCACAGGCAGGGCCTCCAACCTCCCTATCTGGTACCAGACCATGTTGCCCTGGGCCCCATTCAACCTGGCCTTGAACACCTCCACAGATGGGCATCCACAGCCTATCCGGACAGCCTGTTCCAGCACCTCACCACTCCCTCTGTGAAGAACTTCCCCCTGAAATCTTTTAGGAATTCCAGAAAATTTCAGGAATTCCAGCACCTCTCTGAAACTGAAACTTGTTCAGTATCCGTGTGTAGGGAAAAGGAATTGTGCTTCGTTTGTTGGAGTGATGTATCCAAAATGAATGTTTGCTAAACTTGCTTGAGAACTCAGCCATCCAGAATACACAGTGTTGCTTTCCTACATATTTATCTTACCAACATACTCCTTCATAAAAGAAACTTCTTTACAGTGCTCAGAGAATAAAAATGCTTGCATGTTTGCAGTAGTGCTCTCTGTAATTTTTTATTATCTCAATGATCTCAGAGATGAACAAAATTAAAATAAACAGCTTCTCCCTACTTTAGATGTTGCATCTCCCAGCACTTGTATTCCAGACATATTAATGTAATATTCCCTAGCTATTCATTCATCATGAAATAGACCCCGGAGGAGAATGTTATGTATGAAACCTCTGAGAAACAGCCCATAATCTGCATTTTGAAGTAAACTATGTGTTAAAGAACAGAGCTAGTGCCAGGATCAACACACACTAATTCCAAAAGCGTAAAGCATACCTTAAAAGAAAGTCTTAACTACACATTACTTACATATAAATAAGAATAAATAAACCCTCTTTTGATAAAAATAGTTCTTAGATGAGGACACAGGCAGAATTATAGATTCTCTGACCATCCTCCATTCACTTCTGAAAGCTGTCAAATTTCTGCTTTCCTCAATGCTAAGCTCAGGACTAGTTAATTACAATAAGTTATTTAGATTATTAAATAGGACTCAAGAGAGCAGCTTAACAGTGGAACACATACAAAGGGCAGATTGTTCCAAATTTACAGCAAAGGTTGTGCATGATTATTGGCATCAAAATTAAGATTAGGTTAGTAGTGTGCTAGCAGAGCGACCACACAAAAATCTACAGACAAGGAGATGAAGAGGACACAAAAAAGTTGCAAATAGACTAGTTCTGACCTTGGGTTAGCAGCTGAGCTGAAAACAAAGCAGGCATCTCTAAGCCTAGGAAAATGCCCTGCCCTTTCCCTGCCCTACTGCAGTAAGTCCAAACCACCTAAGAGACTCTGCAACTCCATGCACACTTTGTTTTCTCTGCAGAGGCCCATGCCAAGGGATGAGACTGGCACTGGTGGGTGCCCCAACTGGTCCCTCGCTGCAGGCTGGTTTGGGTCTGCAAGCAGCTTCTCTGAAGACCATGCCCCCACTCACTATTTTCATACCTGGATGATACATATTCCATATGTTCTGTAAGCAGAGCTAGCAGCTGGCACCCTCCCTTTGCACTCCCCTCTGTCTCAAGGGTCCTTGTAATGGTCTCTCTGTTTACCGCTCAGTGTCCTTTTTCCAAACATCCACATTTACTGCTGAACATTCCCTCCCCCTCCAATGTCAAAATACATACTCTGTTTTTCTCCTTGGGCGGCACTTCTTTGCGTACACAAGCGCAGCCTTTGTTCCAGGCACATTTTTTCTTGTTTTGGAGAATCATCATTCAAAGCTTTGCTGTGTTCAGCCCTACTGGGAGGATGGGTGTCAGCAGCATAATGTTGGAAGGCACTGCGGCTGCTGTGAAACTGTGGTTGGGTACAGACAACTGGCAAAGGCATAGCTTCAAATATCCTTCCAAGTATCCAGGATTCCATATGGCCTTTATTTTTCTTCTCATCTTCCCATCCAGCTTATTTAATTCTACCTCAAATCGTAAAGACCCTCACCACTGAAGCCCACAGCATACCCCTCACCTTCTGTAATTAATTACTTGTGTTATTTAACAGTTAGCAGTCTGCAGACAAAGCACAGAATTGCCAGAAATTGACTGCAAGACCTTCACAGACACAGTGAGAAGCTGCCCCAAAAATGTTTGTTAAACCATTCACTAGAGCTGCTGGTTTGCCTTGGGACAGCATCAGAGCTTTGTGTCCTCTTGATGTGCTTTACCAGGAAAGCATAATCAGAAGTACAGGCTTGACTACTGCTGCTGGACAACAGATGGAGATGTTGGCAGTAACACCCTCCGCTTCTGCAGGTGACAGTCAAAGCAATATTTCTCAAATGTCTGCAGAGATCACATTTACTGTGTAGCTCTTTCTACTTGATAGCAATCCATTCAGTCTACAACAGCAAATGGGATAATTTCTACGGATGTAACATCATTTCTCTTAAGGACAAATACAGGCCGAAGTTCTTTATCCTGCAGTGATAGAACAGAAGAGGAGCTTTCTCTAGCCATCCTTCAGTTCTCTTTATTGGAACAGTTACAATTTAAGTTCTGCCATCATTTCATCTAGGGTAGCCCTGCTGCACCAGATACTTCTTAATCCAGCATGCCTTAATCCCATGTGCAATACCAGCTCTGCCTTCTCACACCCTTTAACTCATCCCTCAAAACTTCCTCTCTTCTGCCTTCAGTGTCCATGTACCATCCTGACAGTCCTAAAAGCCTGACAATAAGAACAGATCTTCACAGCCACTGGCTCACCTTCCCATCCACTACAACTTCTTCTGGATCACAGAGGCAAAAGTAGGTATCGCTTAATATACTTCATTGACAGAGTGACAGAGTGTTAAGACTGTGCTTAGCTCTTACAAAACAAGAAAGACACTGCAAACTGTTTTGAAAAGTCCATTTATCTACACAAAGGCAGACAGAAAAGACATCACACTTCTGAGCAGGAGATTCCACATGTTGTCAGATAAGAGGCAAATCAATCACCTGTCATTCAGAAACATAAAATGTTTGGCTACAGAAGAAGTTTGCTACTAGCACCATCAAAGAATGGAAGATCTCAGAAGCAGACACCCATGCTACAAGCCACCAAGGCTTTCCGTGCTTTGTGTTGGCAATTTACTCTATGGAAAAGTCATGTGGAAGGTTCACAAGGTTTTGCTAGAAACAAGGTAAAAACCTTGTTAGAGACAAAATCTTGCACTTGGCTGTACACTTCAAAGTGTCCTAGCAACTAAAATGTTGAGTATTCTGTTAGTATCCATTATAACATTATATTAATTATAACATTATATTAATTCAAAGCTCAGATAGCAGATTGAAAGCACTTGTGAATAGCATGTCCCAAATACTCTGCATTCATATACAACTAAAGCATCTCAGGGTACAATTCTCAAATGAAAAAGGTGACATTTGGAAGAAAAAGGGGGTGAATAGTAACAAGCAGGAGGAAGATTTTGAAGGCCACATTATCTAATAAAGCGTAGGCAGTAAACAGAGACAAAACAGAAGCCAAGTTTACAGATAACACTTATAAATGCAAGAGAACGAATGGTACTGTTATACTTGTCGGATCCTGAATTGCTATTGAAAAGATAACTTAATTTTTCTGTAGTGTTTCCCAGCCAAATACTCACTTGCACTGCTCTGTAGATTCTGCCCCACTCTTCTGTCTTCCCCTCTTATCCTAAACCCTATCTCTAGCTGTTACTGTTTTCATCACCGCTAGGAGATCCTCCCCTCCAATTCCACCACAAACTCTACAGCTCATGTTCTCCCCTTCTTTAACGCCCTCTTATCAGCCAGCTCTTAGATCTAGTTCTTCCTCAGCAGCTGTTCGTTGCTGGTGTACTTACGGTGCTCTTACTGATACTGGATCTTTTCAACGGTTTTAACCTCTTCTCAGTCTCTTCCTACTTGTCCAAAGGCTATTTCAGATACAGCTTTCAAGGGGCATGAAGCTGTTCCCAGATGGCTTTGGGGGCTGCCTAAAAATCTCTTTCCTAGGCCCCCCCTGCCTCCTATTTTGAATGACTTCAATTTGTATCAACATGCAGATCCAGCTAACAACCCTGTGGACTGCCAAATCTTTGTTTTGCCTGTGTACATTCATCAAAATTTCTAATAAGATCTTGGTGATACTGCAGAGAGATGCTGGTAAAGTTGATACTGAAGGTCCAATATGGCTAAAAACAAAGCTTAGTTTTCCTCCTTGACATCCTTCCTCCAAGTAATTTGTTCATCACTGAGGACACCACAGTACTCATCTGTATGGTGAACGTACATTCTGTGGATCACCAAAGGTAGATGTCTCTCTTTATCTTCTCCCAGGCCAGACACATTCAACACAGGTTCATTATCTGTAACACCTCTATGATAAATCCTTTGCCATTCTTTCAAATACCCATGAACTGGTGGGCTTTCAACTACCACAACCACCCTTCTTTCCCTCGGTCCTGGCTCATGCGCATCTTGAGTTCCAGGCAGTGTATTTGGTTAATCAATCACAGAATGGCTTGAGTTGGAAGGGACCTCAAGGATCATCAAGTTCCAACCCCCTGCCACAGGCAGGGTTGCCAGCCACTAGATCAAGTGCTAGATCAGAATGCCCAGGGTCCCATCCAGCCTGGCCTAATAACCCTTTGCTCTCACCATTTCAGCATTCTGCCAGCTCCCTCTTGTTTACAACATCGAATAGAAGAGGGCCTGGAAAATGGATAAAGGCCTTTTTAGTTTAGCATTCCCCACTGAGTTCTTCCTATATTTTTTTTTCAATATACTGATTCCTGCTTATGTTTATCTGAGAAGCCAGACTTCCAACTACTGTTGTCAAACGAGGCCATTTTTGCTCCTTTCCATGCTGCTCTTCTTCTTGGAATGAAAACACTGCTAATCTCCACAAACTCTTTCCTCCTTCAACACTTTCCTTAAAAACAGTGAACCCTCCTTCCCCCCAATCAATTCCTACTCTGTGCGTTTGTGTGGCTACCTTCTTACCTATAGTCACTTCATTGGGCTGTTAGCCAAGTCCATGACTAGGCCCTCACTCTGTTGCCACACAGTGACATAATTTTAGCTCAGTTTTCCGGAGAAAACTAGTGTTGAGCTTTAAGAATGTATACAAGCAAAGTTATGTACGTGAGAATGTATTTAAGTGATGCAAGATAAGTAAAAAACATCTAACATCTTGTAACTGTTAAGGGGATAATATTTAGTAGCTCAAGGGGAAAATATTTACATAAAAAGCATAAAACCTTAAGGAAAAAACAGAAGATGGCAATTCAGTTCCACTAAGGACCCAACTCGTTTCCAAGGGGCGACAAGGCTGATGGCTGCGGACTCACTGGGAGCTGGCTGTTGCTGCCAAGCAGCACAATAGCCCTAGCTGCCTACAACCTGTATTAGCCAGCAAATAACGTTGCACGTATCCTGCCTGCAGGCTCTAGGCAACTGAAAGGTACCCAAACAAATCTGATGAGCTAAGGGTGGCTTACACCTCCATCTTGGGCTTAAATGTTGAACTTGCCAGGGGAGAGATTATCTTTTTGTTCTGCCTACACAGAAAACTACCTAGCACATGTGGTAGGATGTGTGAGGGAACTTCCTGTGGCAACACTACTAATTGTGGGAAGCCCCATAGTTTTTATCCTCCTTTCTCAGGCAGAGTTGCAGTGACTGAGAACAGCTGCAGAAAAAAGACTACATCATGATCTGCTAGTTGTGAACAGTATTGTTAAATCCCCAAGCACTACAGACTGGAACTAAATAATAACATTCCCTCCCAGCGGAAAATTGACACTGAGACCGTGGGCCAACACTGGGAGGGATCTTTGCAGTAGGTCATATTTAAATGTTTGTTTTTTCCATCCATACAGAAAGACAGTATGCTTTTGAACTCCAGAGAAACAAATGCGGCTGGCCCACCACATATCTGCAAAACTACCTTCCCGCATAACATTGGAGAGTAAGAGGATTAGAGGCTCTTAATTGAGATCTGAGATTCTCAGATGCTGACAACACAGAATCACATGCATTAAAAAGACAGAGCCTGGTGGGAGCCAAAGGGAGAAAGCAGATAGGATTTTCCAGCCAAGAGTGACTGGCAAATGAAAGCGATCAGATTTCTTGGGATTCCCTTCCAGACAAAGCCTGACCTTGAGGACCCCTTCAAAGCAGCCCCTACATCTGTGCCCTTCAGATGCAACTGTTTCAGAGACAGAGAAATTATCAGAGTGCTGTTTAGAGAAACCCCTTGGCTCAGGCTAATCTCAAAACATAACTTAAATAGGCTGAAACACCAACATTTCTGGGCAGCTTTGCTAAACAAATGCACAGATGGCTAATGCTCCCACAGTTCTGACCTTGAGAACCACATTAATCCCAGGCATATTCACTCTGCTTTTCCCTTTCGAAAGGAAATGGGTAAAAACAATTATAGCTTAACAGAGACTGAATTCGCTTATGTAATACATTGCAAAATCGTAAATTGTTTGGGGGTACCTTCTCAGTTTCCCTAAATTCTGGGAGTTCTTACTCTGTGAAATCAGCGGGGCTATGAAATACTCTAATTAACTGTACCCACCCTATTTGGCATCAAGAATGAGCTACTACATTTATTACAAATCTGTGATATTTGCACTGTTTTCATTTTTCTGCTGCAACTGAACAATGCAATAAAGAAGTAATGACATCCTGAAGTAGAAAAAACAGCAAAAGGCAACAGATGTGGCACTGCAGCCTGAGTCAGGAGAGCTGAGGTTTATTCCCAGCCCTGCCACTGGTCTGTGGAGTGCCTTCAGGCAGCGCAGCTCTTCAGGGAGTCGTTTCTTACCTCAAGCAGGGGCCACCCCAGTCCGGTGTACACTCATTAAATACCGCAATGTGGGAAGGCTTGAGCCACAGAGATGCACACAATTCTTTTTCTGAATCTGTTCTGACTCATCCCTTCTTTGGGATGAACAGAGGAAGGTGGAAACTTAAGTTCAGTCCCAATACAAGGTTCTAAAGAACTTCATAAATCTTAGAGAGATGCTTCACAGCGCTATTAGTGAAAATGAAATGCATTACTTCTGGAACTTTTTGCCAGCAAACAGAACCAAGCGCAGAACCCATAGAGTTGAGGCAGAATGGAATAGGGGGAGGGAAGATCGCCCAGAATAGCCTCAGAGAACAAATTTCATCACAAGGAACAAGAAACATACATCCAAAATGTCGTCTCTTCTCACCTTTTCTCTTAATATCATAGTTTTCTAAGCAAATAATTAGGATGATGAGCTAATTCCATTACCACCTATCCTAGAGATTAATATTGCCCAACCAACCCTTTGCAGTGTTCTCTACTGCCTATATATTGCCTTCATTTTATTGATTGATGATGCTCTAGGCTGGGGACTGCCTTTTTGGTTGTCCTTGTGCCATGGGCCTGCTGTACTGGAATAGGCTCTATCAGGATACTTTATCCTGCCTGGCTCTATGGTGTTCTGTGCAATGCACCAGCTGTTAATGCTTCCTTCTCCATCTACAAGACCAGGAAATATTCTTGTTTGTTCCTTATGTACCACACACAAGTAGGAACCGGACATTTGGGAAAATTTCTTCTCAGAAAAAGCGGTGAGACACTGGAACAGACTGCCCAGGGAGTGTTGTGAACTCCACCTGCTCAGGTGGAGTCACCTTTCCTGGAGGTGCTCAAAAAACCTGTGGATGTATCACTGAGGGACATGGTTAGTGCCCACGGTGGTGATGGGTTGACAGCTGGACTTAGTCTTAGTTGTCTTGTCCAACCTTAATGATTCTATGAGTCTAGGAAAGAGAAAACATGATGTGTCAGCACAAAATGACTAACCCTGAATATCTGGAAACTCTCATCAGTTTTTGATAAGCTCTATTGCTTTATATATAAAAAAGAGACCTACCAGTCATATTTATGTATGCTTTTACAAACAAGTGTTCTGGACTTCTTGAGAGAAGAAGAAAATCTGACACATCTACAGCTTTGATTTAAAGATGAGACTTGCTCAGCAAATACTCTGAAAAGGAAACACTCCTTAGCTACTGCAGACATTTAAATTGGAATTGGGATATCAAAATATTGGTCTGAATGGTATCTTAGTGGTATGTAGGGAAAGAAAGCAAGTTGATCCTTCCATATATATGCTTGTATTGGATCTACTTGAGTTGTCCTGAAAAACAACACAGGTGCTACTGCTACCAAGCATAGCATTCTCAAGAGAGAATGAGTAGCTTAAGTATGTGTCTTCAAAGCACTGATACCAATTTTATATTAAGAAAAACAAACTCACCCTTTACACGGTAGGAAAATCAGATTGCTGGGAAAACTAGATTTTCCTAAATGGAGGTTTTTATCATCACACTAATCACTTAGGTTTAGAAGACCTTGGCCAGGAGTGTCGTGAACTTCTTGAGATTGCTTCCATCCCCAAGAAACAGCCATACATTGTTCAGCTCCCTCTTCTGCTAGGGCTGCCTCACCAATTCATAGCTATGCATTTTTCAGACTTTTGAAATTGAGTTAGCTTGATTTATGAAGTGTTCAGTTTATATTTTACCCCAAATAACATGACCCCTGATGTCACTCCGCAGAAAGGATGAGGGGAGAACTTCATCCAGAGTGTTAAAAAATTTCTACATGTTTCCAAGTAGGTGCAAATTCTTTGACAGAAGACAGGTGACAAACCAGTCAGTCCTTAAACACTGGATTATCTTCTTGATTAGATCAATTATCTCAACATTTTAAACAAATAAAAAGCTCTTTTTAACACAGCAAATAATCCAACCACCAAACAAGCGTTTTAGATGCCTTATGACCCTTTGTAATAGCGATATGTAACTGAACACAGTATTTCAAGTGTACACCAGTTGAAGACCTTCCTCCTCCTCAGACTAGATATTTCCATTTTAGAAGGAATGTTTATGTTCCTGAATATTCTTTTTCATACTTCTTTAAGGTCTCTCTCACCCAATCATTTTATCACTGTGATAATCAGAGCCAAGTCATGGAATGAAAATAGGAGGCTCTTAAGAAAATCCTGGACATCATTTGGATGCGAGTGAAGTGTAAGTATCTATCTCATTAATAGAGCAAGAGGATTAGGGTGGTGCTGAGCATCTACTCTGTTTCAATGACATTTTATTCATTTACTCTCTCAAAGGACAGGAAGGAGATGCAACGTAATTACAGCTCAGCATTTGAAACCTCTGGCATATCTGAAGACTTACTTGTTTGGTGGTGATTGGCTGTGGAAAACATGGCAAGAGAGACCAGCAAACTTTGTGCTCACTGCTCAGCACCGCATTCACCATTACACCCCAGAGTGATAAGCTGTGTCTGGGACAGGTGGAGTTCACCTTGGAGATTAAGGACATTACCCCTGTAGAGCAAATGATTTTCAAAAAAAAAACTCGAGAATGGAAATTTCCAAGGATGCTTCACAGCATGAATCTATTTTGCGTCGGACAAAACAATTGTTTTAAAACCCGGACAGAAGATGTATTATCCACATATTCCTCCTGAAGTGAAGAACACTGCTGGAAGTGCAAACACCTGCTCCCAGATAGACTTCTCTTACATTGCTACTCAAACGGTTGTAGCGATTCACAGGTCAATGTGAATGTTCAACCACAGCAAACCCACAGGCTCTATAGCACTGACATACATTCAAATCTGAGCAGTCTGTGTGCAAGTTCTATTGGCACCTTAGCATAGCTGCTCTGGAGCATGCAGGACACCAGAAGCTCTTGGGAAAAGAAATATCAGAAACTACCTGGCCTCTCACCTCTGGGTATCAAAATAAGTGGGCAGATTTTGATGAGCGCTCAAAAACACACCTGCAACTGAGGAATCTAAGAATTTGAGAAGTAGTCCCCAGTGCTTTGCAGTGCTGAATACAAATCCCTTACCACATCTTCCACTGAAGCTCATATTTTATCTTGAGGGCACATGTGATTTAATTTCTTTGGTAGAGAAGTAGAGGTATAAAAAGAGATGTAAAAGGAAACCCTGTTAATAAGTTTCTCACAGAAAAATGGACATCTTTATACCATCCTGACTTAGTCTGTCGGGCATGGCAGGCTATCACAAACAGTATTACACTTTGAGAAAGAAGCTGGTCCATTAAAAAGGACAAGAGTCACGGTACCCAGACCTTTCAAAAAACTCAGATTGTACAAACAGACAGAGCCTTTAGTTCTTTTTCAATTTAATTAGCTTAGGGCTGGCAGCCAGTCAGATCGTGTTACAGACAGGAACCCTCAGTTAAATCATCAAGCAAACAGAGCATCAGGAACTCGTTGTCACCCTCCTTGGGATCAAGTATCTGAGAACAAGAAGCTTTGCTGTACTCTGACTGTAGCCCATGGCACGGCTATGGATAGAAGCACCTGTTACTACTGGTCTTGCAGTGCATTTGAGGGCCAGCTAGAAACCAAATCAAGACGTTTGCAGAGGTGAAACCCACCTGGCAGATGAAACCAGTGGATGAGCACTGCCGGACCCAGAGGCTGAATTTCCTCTTTTTCCTCTTGCGCAGCTCCCTCTCTGTGCATGTGGCAATGAAAACAGGATCCTCGTCAATCAGGGGCTCATGTAGAACCTGCAATTAGACAGAAAAGAAGGTAAAAAAAGGAAGATAGAAGAGTTCATGATTACTGAAAAGAAATAGTGCTTTAAAGTCTTCCAAGAAAATACAATCTTGGCCTTACGCTTGTGTGCAACATTACATACCAAAGAGCAAGACTACTTTTTTTCAGGGCTGCTACTCAACAAAAAAACAACAATAACAACAACAACAAAAAAAACAACAAAAAAAAACCCAAAGCCTGGACAAAGCACTCTTCTGTGCATGGCTACCCTACATACAGTTTGCAAAGGCACCAAGGCATGGCTCTCTACTTCTCACCATGAGATACAGTTTAACATCCCTCCAAAATGTGTCCCTCTAACACTATCAGCTATACGCTCCAAACTAGGACAGTGTTGAGGTTTGTTGGGGAACTGTCAGTGTCACGCTTCTCCAAGCTTCATCATCAGCTTCATCTCGTTTGGCAGAATGTGCTTCACCCAAACACCCCCTACAATCTGTTGTAAGGTACTCTCCTTGCTTACAGCAAATGGAAAACACACAGCAAAGAATGAGAGAAGTGAAGGGAGAAAAAGGTATTTGCTGCCTCTTGTGCTTGTGGTGAAAAGATGATAGAAAATATTTTTCCTGATGGCAGCAGCTGCAGGGAGGGCTCTCTTGCCTCAGGAGCTGAAAAATTTGACAGAAGGAGACGGAAACATAAGAGAGGAAAAGAAAAAGACAAGATAGACTGGAGGAAGTAATGAAAAGTGGTGAAAGTGAAGCAATTTTTGCATTCCGCATCCTCTCGCTTATAGCTGTTTTACTACATTTCTTGCCATTAATTCCGTACCACAGCGATTAGGTTTAATGCTACAGAGCCCACCTATAGAAAAGCACTGTTACTTCCTTGCAGCTCAAGGGTAGCTACATACACATTCCTGACTATGCAGTGTGCGAATTGCCTATCAAGGCACTTCCAAGACATGCTCTGAAGCTGCTGAAAGGTCTCAGCTGAGGAAAGCAGGTTTCTTCTGTACAAACTCGGACAACTGCATCTAAATCATAGCACTGCAGGCTCCCTACCTAGCACCATAGGGCAAAGCATCCCAGAAGAACATAATTCATACTATCTCAAAGACTTATGTAAAATAAGTCAGATACATAATGCTCATCTTTGTGTTATGCCCAAAGAAGCCCATTTTTTTCCCCAGTAACAATCACCCCACAGTGATTGGACTTGGATACAAACATCCACAAGGCAGAGGCTGTCACCTTTAGATGGGCCCTTTCCATATATGCACGTGTTACTTTCATGAACATCTGTGCTCATCTGGTGGTGAAAATGAGCAGAATGCTGCATTAAATCTGGGAATTAAATCTGTGTAGAAGTGGTACATAAGCAGTTAAGCACCACTGATGAGCAGCTGCTGCCCTTCTGAATGCAAGATGCTTGTTGAACATTACTTTGGCAGCCCAAAATAGGCATCCGAGCTCTCTCTGCACAGCGGCGGCACACTTTCATTTATACACACTCCACTTCTTAACGGCTCATAAAACATTCACAGGACCATCTGAAATCACTCTTGTGAAATGTTCAAATTGTACACCAAAATGCAGATGCAAGCAAGGAGCGTCGCAGACAAAGATATTTGTTCTTAAAGCTGCAGCTTCCCCCTGACCTCACTGGAACAAAATCCCATTCCTCTCCAAAGATCCACAAGAAATACTGCTCTTCCTTCCTGAGTGCCACCTAGGATGTTTCACACTTTCACCTCAAGGAATTCTGACAGTGTTTTGCAAACGTTATCCGTGTCCTTATTCCTTTTGTTTGGCTTTTCGTCTCTTCTGAGCAGATAGGAGGACTGCATACATTGGGATGGGGTTGAATACACTGGTAGAAATTTGTCAGCTTCTGGAAAGCCCCTCTTACTTGCCAGGTGTGTGGTTCAACTGCTGTAATATCTCATTCTGTGAGATGGCAAGCAGCAGAAAGAACAGACTGCTTTAAGGGTCATCTGAAGACACTTTGCATCCTCTGGCATGAGACTGACTCTCCCCCCTGCATGACAGCATCAGTTCTCCTCAAAGCACTCTACTGTATTCTATTTACACCTTTTGCCCTCTTTCTACCTTCCAGTGCAGATTAAGACCTGTCAGCTGTAAACGTAGAAAGTAAGCCCGAATTCTGAAAACATCTCTTCATGCTTCCCTTATCCATTTCTATGCTCAGACCAGCCTTTCTCTAGCTCCCAGAAATGCCCCTCCTTTCTGTGACTCGACATTTTAAGTCATTCCCATTTCTCCAAAAGATGAAAGCTCTACAGAAGTTCCTACTGAATATCTGGGAGAAGGAACAACAAATGGAAACAAGGTAGAGATGTGTTCTCGCTGAAACATAGGAATATGGACAGGGAGGGAAACTGAAACAGCAATCCTGGAGCTTGCACTTCTTCCTTCTTCCAGAGAGAGTGGGAAGACAAGTGTTGCCACCCCGATGTGCAAACACTGCTTCAGTATCTGTAAAGGACTCTGCATGCAGAGTGCTGTATGAGTCGTGCCTGCTGATGGGACAGCTGATCCCCACGTCTCTTTCAAAGGAGTCAGTTCATTGCTTCTGGCACTGGAATATTTTCCTTTTGAGAAAAGTGATTTCTGTTGCCCTTGGTCAATCCTATTAGTTTATCTTCCCTCCTCCAACTTAAACCATGTTTTGCCAGATCTCCATGCAAAGTACTATTTCCCCCTTCCCTTTCCACATTCTTGCTGTCTCTGCAATGCCCGCTTTTCCAAAAGCGGGCTTACTGCCCCCATGACATACTCTTTCCTGTTTCTCATCTTCCTAGATAAAATCTACTTTCAGGCTTAATTGACTCCCACACACGTTCCTGGCAGCCTTTTCATCGTCTTTGACTCACTCTCCAAGCTCTATCTTCTTCCTACTCTGACTTCTATTGATGCGAGATACCTTGTGGATTTCTTCACAGGAATTTCTCCCATTTTCTTCTCTCAAATCCCATTTTGTTAAGGAGCTTCTCATCTGGCTGTTTCACTCCCTCTCAGCTATCCATTGCTTTTTATTCTGTTTTTAGCCATCTTCATCATTGCCAGGTCTTCTTGCTAAGATTTCACTCTTTATTTACCCCTCCATAAGTATATGCACTCCAAATGTTGGAGTCCCACCTCAGCCTTGTCTCTCAAGTAATTTTACTTCATCTCACTAAATCTTTCTTTGCTGAACACAGCAGCTAGTCACTGCCCAGAGGGCGTCTTCCTTCTCCATTTTAGATCACCTCTAAAGTTCCTTCCACTCCGCAATGCTGCTCACCACAGCTCAAATAGCCTGTAGTTAAAGAGCCACTAACTACTGTTGTCGGACTTGTTGGATTCCCATAGCCTTGGATGTGCCCTTTATAGGTCATCTTCCCTTATGTCCGCAGCCATCCCTACCACAGGCTGTCTCTTCAGTCTGTCCCCTGGAGGAACTGCCTCAGCTTGCCTTGTCTCTGGCTTTTGGTAGGTACCATCCAGCTGTGAACAGAGTCCCCTGGGGAACTGCACCTGCATACACAGATTCAGCTATTGCTTCTGCATCAGTACCTTGCATTTCTGCTTCTTTGCTCTAGAGTTCCTCCCGTCTAAACTAAATCCTCTGCTAGCATCTGACATCTCTGCTTGGATATCTGTCAGTTCTAGTTTTGTTATGCTACATTTGAGATCATCTCCTTCCCCTTAAGATAACCCCTTGCTATCTCCTTTTTTGGTCTTAGCAGCCATCCCCCTTTTCCTGCAGTAGATCTCGCTGGCCTGTGCATGTGAATGCCAGTCTTCACCTCCAGCTCCTTGCATGATGCTCTGAGTTAGGCAATGGCTCCATATTATTTTTTTTTCCATGCTTTCTTAGTAGAAGTTCTGCAATACATAGTTTTTTCAACCCACCCACTCCATACAAGGTCAGAGCCATCCTGCAACAGTTTGGCCTCAACATAAGGCAATGCTCTAATGATTCCTGCTGGGAAGCCATTCTGCTAGGCCATCACACTAGGCAGTCTCTCTTCTCTGTATTTCTCTCTAGGGGCTCTCTTTCTCCAATATTACAGAAAGACCCATTCATTTTCCAAGTCCTGTTCAACCTTTCCACATTTTACTGATCTTCTTTGCCATTGTTTACAGGTTAACTGCCACCTCCAGTGGAGCCACGATTTCAAGTTCTTCTCAAGATTTTCTGCCTGTTTGCTCAGTCTTCAATTGATTTTCTCAATATAAATAAATAAAAATCACTTCTTAAAGCACTCCACTGCCAGGAGGTCATTTAAAAATAGCTAAAAAGCTTCATCAATTTCTGCTATCAAACTCTTCCTAAATTCTGGCTTCACCAGAGAATCAACTGGCCAAGATCTGCATCAGAAGTTTACCTTGCTATTTAACATTCTAACTGTTACTTTGACTGTTTTTGTCTTGCTCCATGTCTTGGCTGACATCATCTGAACACTTAGGATCTCTGTGTTATGCACACAGAACCCCTGAAACAGAACAGTCCTGGTCTGCAACCAGGATCTTTATGCACCAAGGATCTTTTCTAAATGGGGATACTGAGATATGGACATGTCACTGCAGCCTTTCAGTACCTGAGGGGAGTTTGCAAGCAGGAAGGGAACTGACTTTTCACATGGTCTGACAATGATAAGACAAGGGGGAATGGCTTTTAACTAAATAATAGAGTAGATTTAGGCTGGATGTTAGAAAGAACATTTTTTACTCAAGTTGGTGGTGAGGCGCTGGAACAGGTTGCACAGAGAGGTTATGAATGCCCCTTTTCTGGGGGCATTCGAGGCAGAGTTGGATGGGGCCTTAAGAGTCCCTTCCAATCCAAGCCATTCTGTGATTCTATGAATCATATTCAAATATGAATATTCAAAATACCAAGTATCAAACAACATTTAATCATGTGGACACAAAATAGCTACAATTTAATCAGCCTGTTTTAACTTCTTTATGTTTTCAGAGAAACTGCTGTCTAATGCTGCAAACTGTTTTGGAAGAACTACGATACCACCAAGAATGAAAATCAACAAGCCCCTGAGTAACTAGCCAAATTAGAGTGGCACTGCCTCTGGAGCATGAGGTTAGAGTTACATCTGTTTTTGCTAGGGAGCTCATTATGCCTGGAGTAAGGATTTTAGTCAGCGGCACAAACGTGTTTAACTGCTCCCATCTGTTTTCACTGGGTGGATGCAGAAGTGTCTGGTTCCAAGATGCCAAGGAGAGGGATAAGGAGAGTGCACAGAGTTGTGCTCCTGACCTCTCCCATGCCGGTCAGGAGACAGCAATCTCGTCTAGCCACATCCCGCTGACAAGCATATAAATACTCAGCAGGCACAGAAGGATATTTGAGCAGTGATGTTATTTTTCCAAGCTCCTCTGCTTTCTGGAATTCAGTCTATACCCTTGGTAGGTGAGTACCCTTGAATTTGTTGCAGTACACTTTCTGAGCTCACCCAGGGCGTCTTCACTGTTCTTAGGTTTTCACTTGCAGGTAGTAGCATAGCTACAAAGCAGCAAGGAGATGATACCAGTTCCAGGAATTGAACGCCTAACTTCAGCTCTTGTTGTTCAGGTACAGCAGTGATTTATACATGAATTGTCAGGAACGCACAGATTATTCTCATCATTCTTATACAATCTAGGTCAGAACACTGTTTCTTTTATTTCCAAAATTGAAGCTTGCACTGCTGATACACAATTAAAATGTTCTGGACTTTCAGTGCATTTGTAGGCTAGAAAGTAATTATTTCCTTCTGTTTGCTCAGTATATTTAGCAAAATAATTATAACTCACTAGATGCTTTGCTTTGTTTTGGTATATTGGCATAGATATTTCTCTCCTCTCAGTTTCCTTTCCTAAAAAGCCCAGTGTCATTTTTGCATGCACATTTTTTGGAGGGTTGCATGTAAGAGAAAAAAACAACCAACTAAATATTTTCTGAGATAGAAACTCCATTTTCTAGCTCTCTAAAACGAGAAGATCAAAGCTACAGAAGAAATAACAACGAAGGCAGATGCCACACTGCCTGCCTGGCAGCAAGGCTGACAATGTGTCCACAGGAGTGTGTTAAAGCATGGCATCTTCCCAACCTTGCTAGCAGAAGAAAGTCAGTAAAAAGACTACTCAGAAGCTTGAACAGCCTCAGTGCATTCAGCAGCTTGGAGCCCAAGTCATTCCTCTGCTTGACAACACTTAGAAAATACTAGCCTAAAGCTTGAACACTGATTGCAGCCCTGGCACAAACCATCTGGATACCAAAAGTCTCATGTTTAAAACACAGGTGCCCCTTAAGCTACAGATGCATTTTGAACTTGGGATTCCATGTATTACTGACTACAGAAATCCAGGCACCTCTTGCCAAAATGCTTTCAGAGGCAGCACATCCAAAAGCCTATCTGCATGGCCCTTCCCCTTCTGTTTTCCCTTTGTTTTTGTGAAGCTGAATTATTTCTAACCTCAGTGGGTCTGTCATTCTGGGATTGATGGTTATTGCTGTCTGCTAATCTGTGCTCAGGATCTAATTTCCAGGGCCTCTACTGCAGTTTTGAGCAGATGGGTTCCACATCTCTTGAGACAGGGTGTGTGCAGCTCCTCCTGATGACACCACAAAGGGCATCAGGAACAAGGCTCCTTCTGGAAGGAGGCCTGGAACATCCCCCAGTAGGCTACTGAAGCTACACCAGACTATTTTTAACAACAAATTCAAAACCTCTTTCTTTCTCTGAGTTATTTTTGAAGTGGTATTTTAGTGCTTTTTGTTCCGCTCAATACCACCGACACATGCTGTATAGAAATCACTGACGTAAACACTGAAAAGGGGGCACAGAAGTGGAAGGGAGGAAAGAGAATTGGACTATCGCTCTTTCTTGCTTTCTTCTTAAAGTAGCATCTCCTTACCAAGTCTAATACAAGCACATATTTTGCTTGTGGAAATTTAAAGGTTTTATCACTGCAAATGGGACTCATCAATTCAGTTCTCAAGCCTTGACTGGGAGAGGGGAAGGGAGAAAGGCTATACGTGCAAATCAAATTTTATCCTTTAATGGATTTGCACTCTCACCATGTCCCACAGCACCATTATAAGCATTTACAATTAGACACTGTGATCACATTTCTGAACCCTTTATCTTATGCCCATTGAAGTTAGTGCTCAGAAGGATTAGATTTCATATCTTAATGAGAGTTTCATCCCAACAATACCATGTCTCTAACTGCCTGTTTTGTCTTAATGGAAATGCACCTTGCTAGCATGGCTTAGCAAAACCACTTCTGCTTCCCTTCTCCACATTTATTGCTTTTCAGGCAGTTGAGTTGTCCTGGATTATAGAGATATGATTTTTATGTTCTGTAAAATAGAAAAAAAAAAGCCTTTGATTACTCCCTGGTCACTCCTAATCATATTTTTAGGCATACTTCCACTGACTTGATGCATCTATGTCTACATTTTTTTTAATGCTGTGAACAAAAGCCTAATGTTTCAACATGAAAATGCTAAGATGCACCTAACAACATTTCCCAATGACTATGTGAAATCAGTGTATATTCTGAAAATAGAGATCTCATTGAAAAGCTATTTCAAGCAGTCACATATTTCACTTTTACTCCGTTTTCTTTCCAAACTTTTAAGTGTGACCAGTAGCAGCAGCTCCTAAAAGAGATTAGTTGTGGCAGAACAAAGTTTAAACAAGCATATGGTAAACATTAAGCAAATATTTTTTTTCACTTAAAAAAATCATTCTTCAACTATATGCTGCAGTCAGACAACTACTTGCTCCATAAGTTTCTGTCTTTAGTTCCTTACACTGTTTGCCCAGTCTCCAGAACAGTCTCCCTCCAAAATGGCTTTCTGCTGTGCCCATATTAGTATCTAGAAATGAATATTCATTAGAGACCTGTTTATTTTATTTCTGGTAGTCTAGAAATATTTCCAGCTCACTGACACTTTGGTTGCAAACATACACAGCAATAAATTCTTCCACAGGAGCATCACCTATCATCAAAAAACAGGAGCAGCACAAGGCACAGGCAGTGTCATTGAGGGCAGCTGACAGCAGCAGTAAGCAAAGGCACCAATCCCCTGCTTATCATCTTCTCTTTACCCACTTGTGGGGAGATAGCTGTACTGCTGCTGCTTCCCAGGAGGGCCTGGACCATATGGCAAGCACCTACCAGTGAGGTCAAGGCTGGTCATTCCTAGCAGTCCCTAGGAGTGTGAATCCCTAGCTCTTTTCACAGGCAGCCATGCTTTGCATTTTCAGACATAGCACCACAACCCAGAGAATGTAGGTTATGTTCCTCACATAAAGATTAACTCTTACCTGGGCTTGTGAAGGTCTAAAAGCAGAGTCAAAGCCATTCTGCAGAGAGTCCAGGAAAGGCTGGATTTTGTAGAGTCCATGCGTTGTCTGGCTCGAGCGGAAGGCCACAATGTGGAAGTACTTCAGGATCTTCTCAAACCGTGATTGTGTCATAATAAGTGCAATGCTCTTGTTGCTATAGAAGCCGCTGCTCCATATGCTGAGAACAGACTCACAGTGGTGGATGCTGGTCGATATCATATAGCCTAGGAAAGCCTTCATTTCTGTCAAGGTGACGTCAATCCAGGTATCGTCACTACCAAATCTCTCCTGGTACTTCTTGGCATACATGTTGGTTTGTACCACCATGTTCTTTAGTACGTTGTCAGGGACAAAGAGTTGAAAAAAGTCCATGGCACTGGCAGTCAAGGGCATTTTTCGTGTTGGACCTAGGACAAAAGCAGGAAGGGAAGGCAAGCTCACAAGGCACGTTCAACCAACATCAGCAATTTAAAGCAGGACTAACCTGAGTGCTTGGCAGGAATTACCATATAGTGATGTGAATTAACTCCCTACCCTCAGTTGTAATGGAAAGGCACAGAGCTCAATCGTGACTACTTCAGGTCAATATGCTAGTTTGGTTACCATAAGAAAACGAATCTGTGTAGATACAACCATCATAGTTAAAACAATGGCTATTCAGACAGGACACTTGGAAAACAAGGCCAAAATGATGGCATGACAGCTCATTCCTTTAGAAGCACGTCCACTGACAGCTGTCAGGAATCTTCACCCCCATATTCTTTGCCTTTCTCTAAGTGGCTGGTTTCGCCATCCCATGTCACATGGAATACTTTTAAGCATTACAGTGCACATCCTGGGTCATCTTCCTCACATAATGCAATAAGCTTTGCAGTCCCATGTGGTAATTACTCTGGCTTTTAAATGATCTTGCACTTTTGCTGCAAGTTTCAAGTATTTATTTTACTCCTTAAGTAGTGGGGGTGGGAAGGAGGCAGTTACAGGCAGCCCTGTAACAGCATAACAAGGTTATCCAGTCAGACGCTAGATTACATTAAGCCGAATTAGGAACATCAAGCTTGCAACATCAGGGATGCAGACACCAATCCTTACAGCCCTCTCTTCTCTAATCCCTTCCATAAGTTAATTAAGCTCAATTTTAAGAGTAGTGTTTTTCATGCCCCACGCTGGCAGTGCTTGAGTCACCAGGTAAGGGCTTTAGGGATGGGGACATTTCCTGTTCACTTAAGAAAGCTGTGCAACTGCCAAACACACAAAATCAATGCATCCGAGAGGGGCAGCACGGGCAAACTTAAGCACAGGGGAATGCTAAGAGCAGCTCTACATCCCTGTGCAAAAGATAGATGGGGGGTTATGACCATGACAGTAATAGCTGGATTCAGTAAATACTGTGCCTTAGTTTAACTGACAAGAGTAGGACATCCTGAACAGCACTCTTTCTGATCAAAAGCAGAAAGCACACAGATTCTCATCTGAAGTTCTACTTAATACAAAAGAGTCTTTCTTGTACTGCATGGCTTCTTGGGTCTCAGCATCAGCTGAATCCAGAGCAAGGAGTTTGCCATTCTGTCCTCTGGAGCTTCAAAGATTCACTATTGTGTTGGTTAGGTCACATTCTTCTGTACGCCTGTATCTCAGTTCACATTCTTAGTTACAGCAACAACGATGGGTTACAGAGATATTGTATGGTACAGTACCGCATAGGAACCACGCAAACTATGTGGTTGAACTTGCCCTCAAATGCTAGTTAAGGCCTAAATGTTTGGCTGCAAGCTGGTGAACTCAACCTACTAGAAGTAGAGCAGAAATGACACCAAAACATCAAAAATATAAAACCTTCAGGTTGAAAGGAATGAAAAAAAAAAAAAAACAACCAAAAACACAACAAAGTGGATTTTTTTTTTTTTTTTTTCCAAGTACAATGGGGAAAGAAACATATATTTAAAGATTTCTTTCCAATTTTAATTTGCAAGATTGGGAAACTCAAAATGAAATACTTCAGCTGAAAGCACAAGACTAAAAGAATGCCCCATGAATCATGGCATAGTAAGGACACAGCAGAAAATTTCAGATTAAATGATAAAAAGTTTTCATTATCAACTGGAAACTGTGGGGATAGGATAAATATACTTGTTTAACCTTAACTGCTGCTGCAATAGTAAAGTATATTATATAATGAGCTCCTTTCTTTTGATCAGGAGATTTATATTCTGCTAGCACACACTAGACTGTTATAGTTGACATAAAATGCTCTACAAATGATTGCGCACGAATGACTTATAGTACATCACTTCCTCTTTCCCCACAACTTAATCAAGTTTTTATATTCCACAAGAGATATAGCTTTCTGATAACAACACACTGTGCATTCCTAGTTATATACAAAGCCTTGAGCATATATTTGAATTCACCTCCAGTGCCCATGCAACCCTTCCAGGTAGTACATGAAGGTAACTTTTAAGTTCTTGCCTTTAGAAGCAGAAGGTGGGATTGGGTGGTAACATTTCAAATCTTGCCTACAGCAACCAAAATGCATTCATAAATCGTTAGGACTTATGAAGTAAAATATGCTGGTCTTGAGGCAGGTGCATACAGACAACAGGTCTGTGCTGGACTCCATTTTTAGGAAGTCAAGCACAGACAGAAGTACAAAAAAAGTACACTATTAAATCTTCAGAAGTTGCACAAGTTTACCTTGAAAAGTGGTTGTGGCAAATTGCCAGGTAGACTGGATAGGAAGCTTCATTTCTTATCCAGCAGATCTGCTCCACCTGCACACATCTCCTATCTGTTCTCCTAGAAATGAATGTGCAAGACTGGTAACCTGTTTGCCTCGCAGAACCCACACAGCTCTAGAAGCAAGCTGAATCACTTTCTGACTCAATCGTCAACCCAGCTGTTGACTAAATATAATTCTGAAAGCCACTGTATAATTTTATTGTCTTTTAAAAAAGCCTTTATTGGCAAAGTGAGAACATTCAATTCATAATTTACTGATATGTAATAAAGCAAGAGTGACACTTAGTTTCTGTAGGGAGAAAACTGAATTTTTAACATGAATTGGGTTTTGCATAGCTGATGACTACTTTAAAATAAATTATTTAAATACAATTCTCTATCTAAGTTCACAAATATATCTCACATGCAGAGCAAACTGCATAAGAAACCTAAATATTGCATTTGAACTTTTTAAGCACTTCTACATTGACTTAGAATCACAGAATGGTTTGGGGTAGAAGGGACCCTTAAGAACATCTAGCTCCAACCCCCCTGCTATAGGCAGGGACACTTCAATGGCCATTACTCAAAAAAACACTGATAGAAAACAATCTCAAAGATGCATATATACAATGTTCACTTTTCAAAGTTTTAATCAGTCAAATAAAATAGTGGTTTTGACAAGTCTTCCTTCTCTTTTAATGAATGAGACTTCAATAAATTGAAACAAAAAATCCACACTAATTTTCAGAAATTCAGAATGAATATAAGATTATAACCATAAACCAAATTTAGATTTCTCCATCATCTCTTCCTTTTATTTGCTGTATTAAGAATATATTGGCCTTTCCCCCCCTCCCCTTTAAAAAATCATTCAGGATTTCCAACACTACACAGAGCACAGAAGTGCTCTTGAGTTTTCAAACATGCTACATGACCCAGCATACCCAGATGGGATCATCACTAGCACTCAGGGCTTGCTTTATGTTACATTTTGCATAACAGGGAAAATAACACAATCTACCTGCGTTACCATCTAATGTGTAAACACACTTCCTTCCTTCTCACCTTGACTACCAGGGAAAACTGGCACATGCAATCAGCAGCAGTCACCTTGGAAGTCATCACTGTCATGCAATCCAATTTTGACCAGATTGGTTGCATTTTCTGTTTTGCACACAAAACTAACTTCCCTGCCAAAGCCAACCAGCAGGGAAATCACTATTTAAATCATCAGAACAGACTCTAAGTAAATGGAGACACTGAGCAGGGAACGCCATTTGTGATACAACCTGGAGGCGTGACTGGAGTGGAGACCGGAGCCCTGCCTTAACAGTGTACTGCAGAGCCTTCCAGCTCAGCTCAGCACACATCACAGCAGCCTGGCTGGTCTGTGTGCCCAGCTTCTCAGCAAACGCAAACACTGCAGAAAGAAGTCAGACATATCGAGGATAAAAACTTGAAGGAAGCATCCAGGTAACCATCAAGCCCCTCTAGTGTTTTTCTTGAATGGGCCTCTACCATTTGTATTTTTACCACTGCTCCAGTCTCACCAGTGTTTCTTGCCTTCCTTACTGAGGGGCAATTTTGAAAAAAAAAAAAAAAAAAAAAAACAACAAACTAACAACTTCCAGTGAATTGACTGCTTGTTCTTTATTTTCCTGGTCAGGTTCACAACATTGAGGTATTTGAGTGAACATTTTTTATAAGTTAATTTACCCTTTACCAGCAGTATGCCAAGGTGGACAAGAAGATCAACGGCATCCTAGCTTGTATCAGAAAAAGTGCTGCCAGCAGGAGCAGGAACGTGATTATTCCCTTGTACTCAGCTCTGATGAAGCTGCACCTCAAGTACTGTGTTCAGTTTCAGGCCCACCACTATAAGAAAGACATTGAGGCCATGTAGAGTGTCCAGAGAAGGGCAACACAGCTGTGAAGGATCTGAAGAGCAAGTCTTACAGAGATCAGTTGAGGGAACTGGGATTGTTCAGTCTGGAGATGAGGAAGGCTCAGGGGAGATCTTACTGCTCTCAACAAAAAAGAAAAAATAAAAGAGGTTGTGGCAAGGTGAGGATGGCCTTTTCTCCTGCATAACTAGTTAGAGGACTAAAGGGAATGGCCTCAAGTTGCACCAGGGGATGTTTAGTTTGGATATTAGGAACAACTTCCCCTCAGAAAACGTGATGAGGCCCTGGAACAGGCTGCCCATGGAAGTTGTTGAGTGACTGTCCCTGTCACTGAGGTTCATGATAAAATACCCCATTGCCTTGACAGACCTAATTATGAACATTAATGTATATTATATACAGGTAGATATCTAAGAAGGAAATGTAACCAGGATCTGTTAGATTCTGGCAATTGGGAAGTATTTTCTCTTCTGATATATGGCGCTGCTTTCAAAGAGCAAGGTTTGAAAAGCCAATTAATTCCATCATCCTAAGTCCAAGCAAGAAAAGACTGTTTTATATTCCTGGGAAGTTACCTTTCCAAAAGTACATAACAAGATTTTGAAGTCTTATTTAGAAAAAGTCAAAAAATGCTGATGGAGGATTTCTGTCAGAAAATAAACATTTATAACAAAAAAAAATCATGATGTTTGCATAACAAATGTCAATTGATGAAACATGGCAGACAGTTTAAACAATTTTTTCAGCTTTCTCAAAGAGTACAGAGCAACAAAAAGAACTGGGGGAGAAAAAAAATAAATCTAAAAATAATGTCTTATTTCCCAAAATAATTTTTTTCAAAATTTCTGTTTCACACTGTGCTTCCTCACCTAAGCTTTGGAAGCACTGGAGCTTATCCAGCCTACTGGAAAATCAGTTTCTGTATTAGCTCTGTTCTTAATGGCCTGTAAGAAATGTGCATCGGACCATCTTCAAACCACAGCCAGTCTGACAGCCTCGTGACAAGCCTGTCAAGGAAGCTTGAAGTAAGCGCATGTAACAATTCTCTTTTGCAGTTTATTCCAGATACTGCCCTCCTGCAGAAACTGGGCAGCAAAGTATCCAGGTCTGTAATGCAGTACATTATGCTGCATGTATTTCCTTCAGTTTATTAAAAAATAGCAACCAAACCCCCAGTGACAAACTCTCCTTTGTCAAGCCAAAGGAGTCACCCCAATTTACAGCAGCTGCAGCTCTGGCCAGTATTTCACAGGAAGTAGGATGTTTGTATTTGCTGTTTTGGTGGATTAATTTTACTTTCTTTTAGAAAAGCTCAGCACAAGAATTCTGTCTAAATTAGCCAAACAATCCATGCTGTGGACTTGCTTGGAACTTAGAGACAGTTGATGAGGTTACAAAGAGGAAAAAAAAACAAAACAAAACAAACAAACAAAAAAACAGATTACTGTCTTTTTAGATTAGAAATAAGAATTGAAATAAGAATTTGGAGAGAGTTCTTCTAAAGATGGGTCTCTGGCTTGACTCTCAGCAGCCCATGCTTCTACAAGAATTTTTACTAATGTGCACTCTTGCCGAGCAACTCAGTTGCACACACTTTTTTCTTCATTGTTTCATAGTTACATTTATTCCAAACTATTTAGTGAAGTATGATTTGATTGCACTTATTCAAGATCCAAGTGTAAGCACTGACCAGTGCCTTCACGTTGGTATGTAACAACTGTAAGCACAACTGTGTCAAACAGCATCACTGAAAGGGCACTTTCTCATTCCTCACCAGTGTTAAAAAGATGGCTTTCTTCACAGCTGTAAAGCAATCCACACATTGTGTGCCAATGTCTATCCACAAGGAGAACGTAGAGCTGGATCCAACATAGTGCAAGGACAAATGAAAGAGGACTGCTATGTTCACCTACCCCTGAGCAACCGCATATAGCTGCTTCATGTTGGCTCAGGTCAAGGGAGGCCAGCTTCAGTCCCTAGCTGCTCTAGCAGAAAGAACTACAGCTAGACAAGTTAAATAAAGAAGTTACTCAGCAAATCAAACAGTTAAATTTAAAATAAGCGGCTACATTCAACAGAGTATTTCCTACAGTTGAACTTGTTTCCGCACTGCATACTGGATCCAGATTCCCACCTCACTTTCTTCAGCAGGATAGCAAGAACCTTCAGAGCTAAGTCTGGCATGTCAACCTAGTATAGTTCCCTTGTTCCTATCCAGCACAAGATGGTCTCCTGCTCCTTGTGATGGTGCTGCGTGCCTGTTGGGAGGACAGCCCCGAGCAGGCCCAGAACAATACCAGTGGGACAAGCCAAGAGTAAAGGATTTTGGCTGTAATTCAGCAGGTTACCACATGGGATCAGATACCACATAAAAACAGAGGAAGTTCTGGGCATCTTCAGGGGTCCAAGCGGCCAGGTCTTGTGCCCTACCCATTGACTGTTCCATCAGCAGCATTAGTCTGAAAATGAGCATGCATGAAATGTTGTGGCAGCCTTCCATGAAGTGCAGCTTGTTGGGGATTTACGCCACGGTGGAAAAAAAAATCCCCACATTTAATTGAAAGTATTTGTTTACCATCTTTTAGAGCCTTCAAGCTGCAGCAAGTGAATGAGAGACTAAAAAGCCCACTGCAGGCAGAGCTGACACTTTTAATTATATACTTCATTTCCATGGTGAGATCTTATAATCTACCAGCCAGCATTATCAGAACCCAACAGAACTTCCCAAACACTGGTACAAGGTTTCATAGCTAAAATCATTAAAAACGACATCAACAAAAACCCCTTAAATCAGCAGACACGTGCTGAAACAGTACCATACAGCGCCAGCTCACACAGCTCATTATTCATTTGGCTGTGGGACTGAACACACTTGTTCCTTTCTCAGGAATTCCCTCTTCAGCAGCTTCCCTTGCACTTGCAGTTTTCTGTTAATTCTATTAATATGTTTTACCACACTCAAACATCAGAGCAGATTGGCTGCTCCTAGCAGTCCAGCTGACACTGCACATACCCAGCAGGTTAGAGACAACCATTAACATGGTGGCTTCATTCATCATCTGTAATATGGGCTGTACACATCTGGCTGTAGGCACAGCTGTTAGTATTTATCTGAGATAACTTTACAAAGTAGCATGGATAGATTTATGTCAGCACAACTTCCATTACTAGCAGAGTGATCCCCAGAGCTAAATCCAAGAAAGCTGTTCTGGGATAGCCCCACGGGAGGAACCTGAGCTAGGAACATTTGCTGATGCAATCTGCCTTCACATCTCTCTCTCCAGGGTTTCTGGTCAGTTCAAGTGCATGTCCACAAACACCACTCATTACCCACAAGCAACTTGCTCCTTGTCAGTAACTTCCAGCATTAGGAGTATTTGGTGTCAGAACCCTCCCTTTGTAAGGGGAGAAATTTTGTTTTTGAAGAAGGGAAAATAGCCCAGTATGTTTTCCATTAAAATCATCAAGATATTTAATCTATTTTCTATAAGTAAAAGTCAATAATCTAACGAGATGCTGAAAGTCTCCATGTCAACTCCTGCATTTACATGCAAAACACATGTATGCCTCTGGAAAACTGACCTTTTGATTTTGAGCAATTCTCATGAGGAAATTGTTTTCTGCTTTGTTAAAAAAAAATTGATTTTCTTAAAAAAAAAAAAAAGAAGTAAAAAATAAATTTAAAAAATTAAAAAAAGGAATAAAGAATATCTGGAAAGCCAGACAGCTCAGCAAAGCATTAGAGAGAATCTTTTCATGCAAAGACATTCATTTTAGTACAGAGCCTCCTAATGATTCATCTCCATCCCACATGTGCTAACGTAGCTACAGAACTGCGGCTATAAAACTGTGCCCCAGCAGCCACAGCCACTTTCTGGAAAAGAACTGCCAGGGCAGGCCCATTGTCCATAAAGCATTGGATGCTGCTTCCCATGTGCAGAACGAAGCTCCTACCTTGACATCCACTTGGGAAAGGGTGACAAGGTCACAGCATGACTCTGCATGTCACAATGCATGGAGCTGAGGCTCCTGCTGCAGCCCGGCTAGAAGAGCTTAAAAACTGGAAGTTCTTAGTGCTTGGGGCTCTGTGGGAATGATATTCAGGTTCTTCCTCCATGCTGGCTTCCCTGGGATTTCACTGCTCTTTGTAGTAGTGTGCACGTGCATCCCTAGGTGACATTACAAGCTGCTCAAACTAGTTTTCTCTGCTGTGTACGCCCCAAACAGGGACGTCTCATCACTTTGGAGACTAAAAGAATAAGTCAGCACTACAGTCATTGGCACTCCTTGTTTAAGGAGTGCACCATCTCGATCAGAGAGCATCACAACAAATCTTCACTTACCCACTGCTTTTAAATTTGCAAGGTTACCCCTTTTAATTCACCATGTTCCAACCCAAAACCCTCCAAAGTGTTGGGACAAGCACTTACAAGTCATGTGCCTTGCCAACAAAGAGCAGGTGATTTAGGTTTAGGGGCAAATTAAGGTCTGTTTTCTTAGAACAGCTAGGAGGATGCACGCAGCGGTGGTTCTCTTACACCTGTCCCTCTGTCAGATTCTCTTTTTCCATCCTTGCTCTAGCTCCCCTTCAAAGTGACATACAGGTCACGCTGCAGGGTGCCTGTACATCTCAACTCAGAATAGCCACATGGCTGGCAGCTTTGATGAATGACTTCTGTACATTACACACACCAGCATCCCTAATCCTCTTAGCTCATGCAGGACGCATGACGCGCATCTCAGAGCACTCAAGCTGCTTCCTAATAACTCCTATAAACCCACAGCTTCTCACTTTTAAGAAACCAGAGCATTTCTTCAATGATAGAGTGTGAAAAACAAGAAAGCAATCATCCATACAAAAAGGTGGATTTGCCCACTTGTACTGCCTCTGTTGACTCCAGGCTGATGCACACACCAATCCCTGTGCCCCAGGGAAGGCTTTTGGAGAGCTGTAATTGCAGACAAAGAGCCAGAAACACAATTCAGAGCTAAACATCGTGCAGTCAGAGCAGAACCTTGAAGTAGCAGTTCATCAGCAACACAGCATTGCTCCTGCAACCTCCTCCCAGCTACTCTGAGTAGCAAGCAGAACTGGTGAGCACCTGGCCTCCAACTTCCCCCATGGCCAGTGACAGGCTGCAGAGCAGCTGGGCACAGATGCAGCAGAAACAGGTCATGGAGAGAAGGTCTGCAGAGAATAGCGTCACATCTCCTCCATAGCTTTTCAGGACAGGCAGGACATGACTCTGGAGCCAAAGTTTGTCTCCTCAAATACAGACTCACTCTTTATTCTGCTGCACCCTGAGTTCAGGAAGGGAAAAAGTCTGAGCTTGCCAGACAGACAACACTTCCCGCTAGCCATCCATCACACCAGATGCCAACTCTGCATTGGAGAAGGTTCCCAGATGGCAAACCTGGAGACCAAAACATTCCTGGCTGGGTAACTCTAGAGCAAGCTTCCCCTTCCTTCCAGCTCCCTCACCGTCTTGCAATTTAATGCACTTCAACGTTACAGAACCACCTAAAAATATGAACACAAATACACTCGAGCTCATCTTTTCCATGTTTCTTGGGGGAGGGCAACAAATGAACAAGTAAATGCTGAAAGACCCTGTAGCACTTAATCACTGTAAAAACACACTTCAACTCATAAAAAGAAGTAGCTTGTATCTCTTGTCTTGGACCAAGTAGCAATAGAGATTTAATACAGTAGGGATTTCCAAAGAACTTCATTATGTGCTCACATAAAAAAATTAAAAAGCCACAGTGATGAGCTCTGGGCCATATTAAGTAGTGGGATGGAAGACAAAGTCAATAAATTTTACTGGTGTATAAAAATCAGGCCCACATATCAGTTCCTTAAATCTGCATGTAATTATGCAGGATGCACCTGCAAGGTAAATTTAAATTAGCAACACGGGAACAACCACTGCAAAACACATCCTTCTGTTTGTAAAGTACCAAGCACTTCCCACTAAGTATTCCTACAGAGGCTTCTGGGCATTATCAGAACAGAAATAATAGCTTCCCCTTCTGTAACCACAGACATTTATAGCTGCAGATTTCATCAACTGAAGGCTCACATTTGCTAGCTGTGTTCTTCCTCTTACTTAAAGTAATGTTTTAATTACACAGGGGTAAGAAAGTTTGAGTGCGTTTTTGCTCTGTAAACTTGGCCTCCTATTTCATCTTACATGCTGTTGTCTATTTAAAGACTGATTTTCTTAAAGGGTAAAAATAAGATTCTGTTTCTATGTAAAGCTGGTTAATGATTTCATGATACGATGAAAAGGAGTGTATTTACTCAGTGACGAGTAACTGGAAAAGTTCCCACTCAAACAAGGGCTGTGAATTTTGACTACTGCTCAGCAACAACAGCAGTTCTTCCTTTCTAAGCTGCCTGCTCACCAAGCCAGAGAAAATATGTTCCTGAGTTATGAAACTGGGAGTCAGCCTCCCTGCATGCTTTCCTCTGTTACTGATATGCTGTGCATTCATCTGCATTCCTGCTTCACCATGCCTCAGGCTGATAGTGGGCTTTGTGTCCTGTTCTCATTTGTTCCCTTCTGCAAGTTTCCATCCTTCCCCAGGCTGCTGGGCTCACTCTGACCTCCCCCAGGATCTATACTCTCCTTTCCTCCTGCATTTTTGAGATGCTGATGTTCCTCAGAGCCTCCTGTTACGTTGACATTTTGCTGAAGGGATGGGATGAGTTGAGGCTTCTGTTAGCAGAAATCCTATAAAGTGTGTACTCACTGTTTCTAAGGATATATGCTTTAAAACAAGGATTAGCTGCTGGATATAACAGGTGGTCATCTGGGTAGGTGCTGGTCAGGAGTGTGTCCAATTGTACAATATTCCCTTATAAATTACAGAATAAAGATCTGCACCTGTGCCTGGCCTGCCAAGAATAACAGAAACAGAAGTCCAAAATCCCTTTCTGGTTCTTGCTCATACCTCCTCTTGCCCTCAAGCACAGTACAAACATCTGCAGTCACAAGTTCTGTCATGGTTTTATGGTCATCGGTATTCCACATCATAACATGTAGTTGGTATGGTTATGTAGTCAGTCATGTAGGAATTAAAGTGTTAATGTCCCAGTTCACTACATCATGTTATGATGTGAAATACTGATGACCATAAAACAATGACATTTCACACATCCATTTTCTACTAATCCCTTTCTGGCAAGGAGCACCTAACTCCTTTTGTAAACACAGATCAAATTCTGCAATTACTGGTCAAGGAGGCCTGCAGCTGGACACTTCTCTCTTTCAATTTGAAGTCAACGCAATCTTACATTCACAGAATCATAGAGTCATTTGAATTGGACGGGACCTTAATGGCCATCTAGCCCAACTCCCCTGCAATGACCAGGGACACCTACAGCTGTATCAGGGTGCTCAGAGGCCCACCCACCCTGACATTGAATGCTGAAAGCCATAACCCCTGCCTCCTTTCCTGCAATCCTCAGGTACAAGCATGCTGTACCTACACCCTCCTCAACCATCCTCAACATAGTGAAAGAATCATTTAAAATCTAAAGCACAGACTCAAATTCTGATGGCCTAGAAACAGTACACCAAAAGGTTTAACTAAATATTTCTGCAAGTGAACAAATGCAGAGACTTGTTCTTCTGTATAGTTCATCCACCCACGCCACAAAAATTGATGTAATTTCATGGCATATGTGGCACACCTCACACAGAGCTGCTGTTCCAAGTTCCTTTCTTCAACTTTGCCAGTCCTTGCCAGAAAGGAAGAGCCCAAGATCTGCGTGAGGACTACTCATCAGTCTTCATCTAGCACCACAACATTTCTTACAAGGAATACTCAGTCCCCTAGGTGCTTCACAGCCTCCACTTAAACAACAAATGACTAAAGGTTATTTAAGGAAGTCTCTGCTCCCAAACAGCAAAAGCTGTCTCTTCCTCATGGCTGATACCCAAGCTTTTCTGCCTCTTTACCACTGTGTTTCCTATAGAGCTGAGACCTCCCTCCATGCCCTATGCTGCAGCACTATCTCAGTCAGCGTTTGCTTGTCAGAAACCCTGGTGTTGGCTCACGCCTCCTGGAAAGATCAGCCCATGCTGCTGCTCCAGCCAGAACAACAGAATTGCAGCTTCAGTGTTAGGATGAATGCTCATCTATTTCCAGACCTCCTTTCATTTTTTACATTTGTTTTTTTTTTCCAGCACTCTTTGAATACGGAGTCCCACAGTAAAATGAGTATCTGAAAACCTCCACTTTTGACTGCTAAGTCTCTCCCTGCTCTCTTGGCTCTGTGCGCAGGAATAGCAAGGCAAACAAAGAAAAGAATATCTGTCTCCACAGGGAGCATCCTGCTTCCTAAGCCTTCCAGACTTCACTGCCACAGCTGCTTTTATATTAAAGACAGATTTGCTCCTTTGTATAGCCCTTCCGTTTCTTCAGCTGCTTGTTGCTGTGTTCACAAAAGTCCCACATTTAAGCTATGTTTCTCTCCATTCATACTTTATTTATAATAGTTGACTGTCTCAAAATAAAATTAAGAAAAGTAACAGACATGCCATGTCTCATTCAACCCCATCAGCTTCTTCCATAATATCTGATGTATCTGTCCTTTCTTCCTCTTCATGAATTGTCCCGAATACACAACATTTTCCCTTCCACAACAGGAATTATGTTCCTCCCTCAGGGCCAGGTTCTACTAGATCCTAAGTGCTATAACCCCCCATCAATGTTTTAGTGGAAAATAAATAAATAAAAGCTTTCAGATTATTAGCAAGGCCTGGACTTTTTATAACCTAGTGTTATCAAAACCTCAGGCACTCCAGGCAAAATAGAACGTTACTTATCTGGGGAGGAGGGAGAGAGAGATGAACATACTGCTTCGCATCACTGCTAAATACCAGATCTCACAGTGCTACCATCAGACAGAGCCAAGCTACCTCACAGAAATTTTCTGCATGGGCCTGGTTTGAAGCAGTGTAGCAGAGCTGCACACAGATGACTAAAGTCCTGCTCACTGGGCATGGACCAGAAATGAATGTTGACCATATTACGATCCTTTCATTGACCTCAGATAAGTGTTCTCCAAGTTGAGGCACCATGAATCCAGAGAGCACACATGGCCATCTATACTGGCTCAGGAAGAAAATATTTTTTTGTATTGTTAAGTAATAAAAATGTAAACAGTGTTTATTTCATCTCTATCACATCCTTTTTTAATTTCTATTTTTGAGTACATTTGATAGCGTACGCTTTTTACAAGCACGGTAGCATACATGTGCAATTTAAGGATAAATATACATCAAAAAACTTCTACTGATACAGGCAGACAACCAAACAACTTCATTGCTTTAGAGTACGCCAACAATAATATCCAGGACTAAAGCAGCCTACCTGACTCATTCAAACCCTTACTTCAGCAGTGAGAGGAGCGTGCACTTGAATTTTATCAGTCTCAGAAAGGCCTGATCTACTGATAGGTTTTATACCAGTATACCCACTTTGCTCTGAAATGGTGTTGGTTCCGTTTCTGACCCCTGGAAAACTGTTTTTCTTGTAAGAAAAAGACAGCAGTAGTACTGGACAGAGGCACTTTTGCATTAGTATAATAGCTCCAATGTTAGTCTGCTTATAGTATGTTACTGTATTATTATTAAAGTAGTGCACTCACATTCAGGAAAGCTTAGGATTTAAGCATGTGTTTATGGGCTTTCCTAGATTCAAGGCATAACATGCTTTTTTAACATCCCTTGACACTCAACTTTGACTTCAAATTTGTACTGCTGACAAATCAAAAGGATGTTTAACAGCCTTGTGTTTTTCTCTAAAGGAAATAAATTTCCAGAGCACAAACTTGTTGTGCAGTCAGCCATTGAAATTATTAATCCTATAAGCAAGACTGAGCCTGCAGTATGCATAGTGGTAGGAAAGGAGGGAAACACCTTTCTACCATTCAAATCCTCTGTAGTCATTCTCACAGCCTTATCATCATCCCTTCAAGGCCTTATGACTGTCACTCAATAGACCTTGATGACTTTTCTCAAGCCTTGGCAAGCAGATTACAACTACTGTGTTCTTCAGGGAGCGTGGGTGTTCCCTTTTGATCATGAGTCTTACTTAACATTAGTTTCTACCACTTAGACACAGATCTGATACCAAATTGATTGCCACTGTTTTTATAAGAAAGCCATTTTTAAGGAGCAATTCAGTCACACATTCAGTGGCAAGCTGTGCAATATCAGGCCTCTAAGCTCCTCATACAGTCAAAGCAAACACATTATGCCTTTTGATAAACACACTAAAGGCATCACCAAATACCGTGGAAAAAAAAAAATATGTTCCCTTCTGTCATTTGAGTGACCAAACTCCTCGTATACTACAAAAGAGTAGGTGGAATGACCTCATGTTTGAAGTTGCTTTACTTAACCTGTGATTCCTCTTAAATCCACCTTTATTCATTACAAGAAAACGGGGCCAAGGAAGATGACAAGAGAAGGGCTATGGCTTCTGTGTCCTGTGGATTAGAAAAAGTCAAGTGAAATTCTCTCTGGTGACAAGGGAAGACTTGTGTTTGTGCACATTTAACACTTTTTACTCCAAAAGCTCAACTAAAGGACAAAAAAGCAGCAGATATTTCATGAGATTTTCTTTCAAGTGACAACACATAAGGCTGGCAGTAGGAGTATGTAGCTGTTGTTTAACAGAAAGCTCCAGATTCCAGAACTACACTGAAAGCTTTTTGCTCACAAGAAGTGAATAGAGTTGCTTTACAGAGCTAAACAGTTTTTCCCTTGGTGATTATTCATTTGATCTTTATCTTTGTTAGGTTTCACTTTAATTATCTTGATAGTTTTGATCAATTCCTGCTGATTAGTTGGAAACTCAAACACAGGCATAAGTCTGGATGCCAGCTTGCTCTTCCACACAGAGCTGCTTTTCCAAGTGCTTCAGCAGCACTACTAGCAGTGCAGCCTTCTTCACTCTCATACTGCACACTTTGGCAAGAACCTTCCCTATCATTCTCCCAAGTAACCTACACAAATGTTCCTAGAGAAGCAGGTCTGCATTTCAAAGCAGAAACCAGCTTGTGAAAAAATATTGAGGGTACAGGTGGGGAGTTAGCTGACAACACCGCTCTCCTTTCTCCTTTAGGGTCTCAGGCTTCTGTCTAGCGGAGACCCTTTGAGGCAGGTAATTACAATAGCTTGAAGTCAAGCAAGTTGTTCTTGGGCACCAGCCCCACACTTCAATGAAATGAATGCTCATGAGGTTAGGCATATTTGTGATAACCAAGTGTTGCTCTAAACAAAAGTGTTAGTGGTAGCAGCACTACAATGTCAAGAAGAGTCCTTGAAGACATAGCAAAATTTAAAAAAAGAGAAAAAAAGTTGAGCTTGAAGACATTGCTCAGCAAAGACCTTACTTTCTCTTCTCCTAAATTACAGACAAGGCAACTTACAGCAACTGTCTACAGCCGTGATCAGACAAAGCAAAAATTCAAATGAATCTGTCTCTTTAGGAAGCATTTATGTTCCATCAGTATAATTATTTAGGACACAGAACAACAGTGAGTTCAGTTAATCTAAAGAGGAAAAGGAAAGCAACAGACACCAATACTGCTTATACAAACTTTTTTTTTTTAATAGACGTCACTTGCTTTTGACTACTTTCTCCTGCTTCTGGAATCAATGCCTGAGCAATGACAGGCTGCCAAAGGTAGCTGTGCAAGCAAGGGAACCCAATCCACAACCTTGCCCATACAGTGCGGGAAGAGATGGAAGAATATTTCTTAACTGCTCAGCGCAATGGATTTGAGCTATCACACAGTGCATTAGCCTCTAAATTTCTACTAGGCTCTTGTGCTGGGCAGCAGGAGTACAGATGCATTCACACCTCAATCCCACTAATACGCTGACTCAGAACTCCATGCAGAGGCAACAGACTCCTCAATGCTCAGCCTTCATCCAAAAAGGAAGGTCAGTTAATCATGGGATAACCAAAGCCACAGAAAAGCACCACTCCAATTAGATACGGCACTGAAATTTTGCTGAGCTGCACAAAGTGTTAACAAGCTGGAAGGAATGCTAAGTTTGATTCTGTGGTGGGTGTGACAGTTGTTCACATATTGCATCTCCCACACTCAGATCTCAAACATCAGCTGTAGAAGGAGTCAGTGAGCAATGTGGTCTAGGGGCATCTGGCCATACTGCAGTATGCTAGAAGTACCAGCTGCCATCTTTATGTGGCACTGTGGACATAGGAACAGGCAGAGGCTGCTTTCACATGACTTCATCTCAACATCAGCTGGCTTTTTCATAGAATCATTAACGCTAGGAAAGACCACAAAGATCATCAAGTCCAACCATCAACCCATCACCACTATGCCCACTGTCATGTCCCTCAGCACCACATATTTGCTGCAGGACAGGCTCTTCTCACTACAAAATTGCCGTCTAATAAGGATCGAATTTGAGCAAACTACCTCTAAGCAAGGGCATTTTAAAGCGCTCTCACCCCTCATCACCTATTACTGCATGAGGTAGGTGAGAACTCAATATCTGGAAGACCTTTGCCTTCTCCTCCCATAGGAATGGACCTTGCCACATATGACAGGGCAAAAAAATTGCAAAAAGCCTGAATTACTAAGAAGCAAAATGTGAACAATGAATTCCTGCCCCAGACTATTTTAACATGGACAGTGAAGACACGGAATCCAGCAGAGCTTAGAATAATAAAAAAGGAAGCTCATAATGATTAAAAATATGATGCTAAAATGTGAAGGATTAGTAAGATCTATATTAAGGTGTAGGAGAAATGGTCGTTTTTATGACAGCAAAGGATTTTCTAGAAAGAGAAACGGTTAGGGAAACTAAATGCTGTAGCAGAGAAGAGGTTAGGGAAAGGTTATAGTACAGATTAAAAGGATTCACTAGCAATGGAAAGTTTCAAAGTAAAGTTTTGAACAGCTTTTGTTATACTTGTTTCCTAGCTCCTTTTCTGATTAAAGCATTGTGCTAAAGCATTCTCCCTTTAGCTGCCCATTTCAGCCTGAAAAGAAAAAAATCCCATCTCCCTTTTATCTTAAGAAGAAAGCCGACATTAAAACAACTGGTAGCACAGTGCTCAATGTCAAGCTGCTCCAGGTCAATACTGAGACCCTTTTTCTCCCTTTTGAGTCAGCCTTTCAGCAAAAGACCTGAAGAGAAGGCATCATTTGTATTTTAAAATTTGACTAGCTCAATGTCTGTATCTGCTCATAAAATGCTATCACATGTTTCTACTTCAGCATATAATACAAATAGGTGCTTTTAGGAAGAAAAAAAATGCTCATTCAGTTTCTTGTCATTGATTCAATGAGTGACATTCAAGAGTTAAAAGAACAGAAGAAAGAATTAAACACTGATATAATCTCACCAGCAGCATTACCAGTGTAAGTACATTTTAAATTCCTAGAATCTTTCATTTTTGGTGCTTAGTTTTACAGCACCATTTAAAAAATATCCATAGTTGAATGTTTTACACCCGCCATCTGCCCTAGAAAGCAAGTAGTTTTCAGATTTGCACTCACAGAGCTCAAAGTGGTTTGTATTTATCCTAGTCTAGTGGAATTAGGGAATTAGATACTTCTGGCTATATTCCCACACCTCCTAATCAGAAACAGCTGTGTCTTATACAGAAAGAGCTAAAAAGCGCTTTTGCAAAATAAAATTGAGAGGAAGGGGGTGAAGAAATAAGCAAGGTTAGTGTATTTTTCAGGACACAAATTCATAATAAGCTAGGTGTGATCCAGCTGTCAAGACAAGGATTTTGCCTTGGTTTTCAAGACAACTAATGAGGTTCATCAGAGGATAAGTTTCATGAGTCTGACGATAGGACAGCATGAGCTACAATGCCTGTGGCAGAAACAAAAACATAAATAATTAAAATGTTGCAGGTTAGTTAATATTTTTGGTCTTACTCCTCAAATACTAGTAGCCTCATAACTAGTAAGATCTAAAGTGAATCCAAGTTCAAGGTAACAGCCTAAGCTAAAAAAAAAAAAAACCAACAACGACAACAAAAACCAACACATACAGTTTAAGAGAAAGAAGAAACCTGGTAACTTTAAGCTTGTTACTCTTATCTCAACATTTCTTCAAGACTGTACAGACTCGAGTGGAAAGAATAACAACCATGGGCACTGAGATTCTCTACCAGAGATTGGTATACATACTGGGTGTCAATCTATTACAACAGGTTAATACAGTGTGTTCTTGGGTTTCCAGAGACAAACCAAATCTGCCACAGTATTACACCAGCTGAGAGTTTCTATCATGACTGATTTAATTCTCCATCAATTCAGCTTAAGCCTGTTATTCCTTGTATTCAATTTCCATAGCAGATAAGGCATATAATGCCCTTTTCTACAATAGCCTTTACTTATCCACATGGCCACTTCGTTTATAAACAGAATACTGAAACACGGTCCAGTTGGTAGATGTTCTCCTTCTTGGTCCTCTCTCTCTCGACTGTTTACCTCCCACCTAGGGTGATGACCCAGACTCACTCTCTCCTAAATGGTAGGTCAGACTCATCACAGATCTTGTAAGCTTTTCCATTTAAATACTTGAGGAGGATGTTTGTCTTTTCACAAAAACATGACACTGAGTCACATTCATCTTGTGCTCAGCTTCATCCTCCTGTTCCCTTTCTATCTAAACGCTTCTTCCCCTTCCCCTCCATTCTGCATTTCCACTGTTAATGACTGCTGCCTTCACACTATGTGTTTCTCGCTTGCACTGCACCCTTTCACTCCCCTGGGCTATTTCAGGCTGTCAAGAACTGCATGAATTCTGAGCCTGTCCTCCAGTGTCCATGGAGCCCCTCCCAGTTTTGTTTTATCTAAGTTTAATGAACAAATTCAGTAAGTTTCAAATTTTCAATGAGTATAATTTTTCCATCATAATACCTAAGCTTTAGACAGATCTTCATACCACATTTTCAGAGATACTAACCCAGGCCTTATCAAATTCAAACTGAGACAGAAACAGACAGTTTCAGTAACAATTTCAGTGAGAATGTAACCTAGCCCCAATCAGGTATCTACCAGGTCAGCTGTTGCTGCATCTGCTCCTTCTCACCCTCAAATCTCAGTCTCTGCAAGAACACCATGGAAATCAGAGCTAATAATACCAAGAGGGTATTGGAGAAGGAACGTGCAGAGCACCTGCAAAATAGGCAGGTAATGAAGATATGCCCCAGACACTCCGGGACTGGAGCGAGGCTCTCCATGACTGCGGAAAGGCTGGGTACAGGCAACTAGAGTCACACGGGCAGGGAAAGGAGCCCACAGAGAAGCCTGTACGTGGTCTGGAAGAGCTGCCCAAACAGTGCCAAATTCCTTCCCACCTCCTCTTTTGTGCAAGAGACATTTCAGAAAAAGCAAAGACTTCATTCAGAGTTTGTTTCAAGGAACTACCCTGGGGGCACTGACAGACCTAACTGTTCCTACAGCCCAGGGCCTCAGGTCATCCCCCAGCACAGCTGGGTTACACTTCCCACAGCTTCACCTGGCCATGGGTCTCCCTGTCCAGGTGCTCCTGGTAGCGGGAGAGTGGGTCCCAGTTACCAGACCCTGCACTGGTAGGAAGGCCAACTGTTGCAGACAATCTGTGATGTCAGTTAAGTCACTACCCAGCCATACAGAAGCAGATGAAGGTCTCTTCTGAAGGGGTAAGGGGGCCATTCCTTATCAGATACAGCCTCCTCAAGTAAAAAGAGCAATATGTATATTATGCCAAAAGCCATCACTCTTTTCTGAATGAGATTAGCAACACACTCAAAGGCTTCTTTCCTCACTTTTTTCTTTTAAACAGACTATTGGCAGGAAAACTAACACCAGGGAAGAAGCCACAGATCACTCAAAGGCACTCCAAGTCTTAGTGCTTCATTTCTCTTAGTCTCCAAGCCAATGACAAGAAGTAATTAATGCAGATCTTACCAGCATAAAACTTCATACTTTGTGTTTCACTTCATCTCAAACTTTCCCTGCCTGTGGCAGGGGGTTTTGGAGATTCATGATCCTTGAGGTCCCTTCCAACCTGGACCATTCTGTGATTCTGCAACCAACGACTACATGATAGGACAAATTTTTAAATAAAAAGTAACTATGATACCCTAGAAATGGGAAGAAGTCTTCAGTTTAAAGAGGTCTTCTCATTCCATGACCCATTCTAGTAACATACTGCTTTGAATGATTAAATAAGGATTTATATTCACACATGTTCTTACAACCATTATACAATGTCTCCAGCATGAAAAATATAAGAGCATTTCATGCTTTTCAAGACCAGATTGGGAACCTATCAACCCAACCCAAAGATAACTCATTTTTGCCAGGCCACTGCAGCAAGGCAAGCTGTAAGATCTACCACCTTGACCTCTGGGGAAGGCTGCCCATCTCTTGCCTTGCAATACCAATCCAGTTAAACTGTCCTGCCCCAGTACTGACAGCACAAGTAGATCCTCTCCCCGGTTGCCACAAACCATATGCATAAAAGCATACATGAGTTTCAATACATGTAACTCCTTCAAAGTAATTTTTCAAGGCATTAAATGACAAGATTACCATAGCCCAAACCCAACATGAACAGGCTGCATCCTGCAAGCAGAGAGCATCATAACAATGAGAACAGCTACACGTCCACAGCAACACACAGATCCCTGACTGCACAGCTCCAGATGCTTCCCAGTGGGATGTCAGCCAGCATTTACCACTCAAAAAAAATGCAGATGACTCCACACACTGGATAGATAAATTTTCCACAGCAGTGAATTTCATAAGTAACTTAGAAAAAAGAAAGATACTCTCTTTTCATGCTGCAATTTAATCTATTTCATACACACCCACCTCTCTGCCATATGTAATCACAAATGAATCACAGTTACAACAGCATCTGCTTTAAGTCTGTTTTCTGTTCTTTCTCCCCTTCCCCTACAACAACAACAACAAAAAACCAAAACCATTTGTACCTGCTGACTGGTCCACTGTATCTTTCATCTCCAGTAATCTTTTTGTTCAAAACAGCTACTTTCCCCCACCTGTACGGACATAAGATACTCTTTGCTTCAGTGGCTCCTATTTATCTTTCTCTGACAAGATTTTTGCATCTTCACAGTGTGATGCATCAACCATGCTTCAGTTTTACCAGTTCTCAACTGCACAGCTACAGCCTTGTATTGCTGGCTGAATAGAAGCTCCATGTATTTGTTCTTTATCCTTCATTAGAAAAAAAAAAAATACTGTTTGTCAGTACAAATCATATGAATCCATATGATGTCCAGGAGAACAAGACTGAAAGCAAGTTTTCTATCAGGTTCCATTAATATCAGTCATCTTCACAGAAAATCAGGGGTGATAATTCAGAAATATTTATATAAGGACAAAACAAGCTAAAGAGCCCTCTAAAACTGTTTCCCTGCAGTCCCTCACTCTTGAAGCTATGGCTTCATTTTCACAAGACCCACTCAGTTATGTATCTACTCATTTTCAGATAAAGACTGTGACTGATTAACATCCTGTTTAAAGTGTGAGCTTGAATAAAAGAAGGATGCCTAGAAAGGATGCCTTGCCACAAAGAAGTGAGATGTCAAATGGCAGCGTTCTCATGTATCTGTCTTATGTATTCCTTTTGAGTCCATCTGTTCTATTTTCTAATAGCATGCAGAAATTTCAGCAGTATTAGGAAGGATAAGGCATTTTAGGGACTATATTCCTCTGACCTCTAGATAAGATGTAAAACTGCATCCATGATTATCTTCCCTTTGGGAATCACCTTTTATTTCCAAACTACTAAATCCATCTGCTCCAAGTTTTTGTAAGACAAGTGTGGGAGGAAAACTAAACAAAACACCTAAACAAACAAGTGCACCTAGGACAAATTTCCCACTTCTTCTACAGCAACCAAGACAACTTCTTGTGGCCCAGCAGTCTACACATAATTAGCAAGTCAACTCTGCTATTAGCATCCTCATTAGGCACAGGAGAGAGGCCAATTTCCTCTCCAGGGTGACTAGGAGGTAAGCAGACAAGGGAAGTTTGTCAGCATCACAGAAACAGTATAACAAGCAAGTGGACACGAGTGTTTGTAGGAAGTAATCTATTTCTTTGAGATGACCTAATAAATAAGGGAAGGGAAAAGGAAAAAAGATTCATTTGATGCAGTACAAAATCAAGTAGTAAATAAGTTTTTTCCCTGTAGACTCCCAGTCAGCGTCTACAGAGAAGACCTTAATTTGCAGCATTTATAGATCTAAGTGTCTCAAGTACTGACTCTCTGTATAAAAGCAGAAATCTCTGTTCTCTCTACAGAACTGGCTCCCTGTATAAAAGCAGAGAAGAATAGGTACTTCTGTGAAATTTATCAGCAGTATGTTATTCACAAAATATATACTCAATCACAGAGCTACGCGCAAAAGGATGGGAACACAGCTAAATTGCAGTAAATTTTAGAATTAAGAAGGCTGTCATGAACTTGTATTACAGTGATGATGGAAGCAGAAAAGTGTGTTCTAAAACCATACAGAAAGCATATTTAGGTTTCATAAGATGTATGATGTATTAAGCCCTTGCATAATTCACATCTTTAGCAAAACATTAAGCCTTTAAGTCACCCAATAGATGATCTGGAAAACTGTAGTGCACATCTTTCTGATGTATTTATCATAACACGCAGCAGCATCACAAAACATCTAGGAAGCTGTAAATAACTTCTATTTAGAATGCAAGAACAGCTCATACAGATATGCCATTTTCCATGGTTAAGCAAGTCAAAAGCAGCTAATTCTGATGACAGAAGTAAGCAATAATTTGACACATCAGAGGCACTTTACCAACTTGCAGTCAGAAAATCTGGCCCAGATATTTCTCAAATAGAATACTTCATAAGCAACTAAGTAGCTTTCATAGGTTTTCTTATACCTCTGGAATCTTTAAGTATTGACTAAGACGAAAGCCTTCAGATTCAGCGCAGGACTTGAACCAAGATGATCAGTGTTGTTAGATGGCAGCATGTATGTGGCCCTCTTTTACAGCCCAGCCTGATCCAAGAACTCTTCATCCTGTCTGCCTATTGTTGGAATACTGTCTTCTCATCTGCCTTCCCACACAAGTCTTCTATTCTTGGGAAGAGCATACACACCACATCTCTCCCTACAACTCTGATTTACAATTAAAGATACTTAAATAACACTGAAAGCCTCTCCCTTTCTACCTTTTTCCTTTCCTCTCCTTTGATTATTTAACTTCAGCTGAATTATTTAGATCTGCTAAAACTGTTCCCAGCACAGGTCAAATAAACAGCTCCATGCTATACCAGTATCTATTACACTGTGAGATTCACTGCTGACTAGCTTGAAGGAACTAAATTTTCATTGTTTAGCATTCATAAAGGAACAACAATGAAAGGATTCCAAAAAGTGAAGTCTTACCAGCTGACATACTAAGAGGCACTTGTGAATTACCATAAGGAGAAAAAAAAAACAAACCCCAACAAAAAAACCAACTTTCACTGGAAAGGTGGTCACACACTGGAACAGGCTGCCCAGAGAGGCAGCCTGCCCCTGGAAATATTGACATCCCAACTGCATACAGCTCTGCACAAACTGCTCTAGCTGCCCATGCTTTGAGTAGGAGATGTTAGACTAGAGGATCTTGAGAAGTTCCTTCCAACCTCAACTGCTCTTTGATTCTGTGGTCTTCACTCAGTGAACAGAAGGGCCACTGGCTGCATCTCTTCTTAACCCCAAATCAAGGAAACTTATCACACAAGTTTTACACATTTCAGTTCCAAGTTCCAAATCAAAGACATTAAAAAAAAAAAAAAAAAAAAAAAAAAAGAGAGCCCACCTCTCCAGTATGTGCTTTGGAAGCATTCCTACCACTGTACAGGAGAGTTAAACTACCAAGCTAGCTTAACGTAATGTAATACACTTTTATTAAGTCAAAGCTGCTGAAATATAAGTACATAAGATTAAATAGAAGTTTGTGAAACAGATCACTAACCTAAACTACTGGAAAGAAAATACCACTCAAAGCAAATACTAGAGACTGTTTTATTCAGAAGCTGTCGCAGGTAAAGGTATATCTAGTTGGTTCCCAGAAGATGCAAGAAGTAGACAGTTGACTACTTCAATTTAAAGCTATCCCTTGCTTCTCTGACAGTAGCTGGAACATGCTATTATCCTGTATGCACGCTCATTTCATCACTCAGACAATGCAACCTCCCTCGAGCAGAAGATCATCTCTCATGTGCTAGCCATCATAGAATAAATGACTGTATTTCCCATCACATGGTCCTTTCGGAAAAAATTACTCTCCTAAGAAGTATATTAAAAATTACTTCAAATATTAATTTAAACCTCTTTTAGGTAACAAGGGGAGGCTGTCTGCCAGACATGGACTACGCAACTTCTTGAGTGCAAGCTGTTCTACTGGAGTGTGTTCTCCAAAGATATCTTACAGCACATTCTGTGTTTGACAAATACTCCGGAAGCCCATAGAAAGCTAGCTATGCTCTCCAAACGCAACCTGCTGAGGAGGAGCTGTCTTAAACTTTCAGTAAGGAACAGCCTTTACATTTTGTCCTTGGGTTTAGGTCTAAGAACAGATTTCTGAGAACACAAAAATGAAGAAAACAGTAGCACTGATTGGCTGTAACTTTGAGGACTTCAGCAATAATTTTTAAATCAGACTTCCCTGCTACTGCTGCCACCCTAAAACATGCTGGCTTTTACACCTAGAATCCAATTTTCTAATCACTGGATATATAAATATGGTAAGCATTAGACTCTAGGGGGACAATATCAGCTACCCAATTCAGGAACACCCAGATGCAGTAATACAAGGATATTCATATTTCTAAGACCCTCCAAGAAGAAAGATCAAAAGCAACAGTACCCGTGTTTTATAGAAAGTTTCCTGGGCAGATTACTAGGCAAACAGAGGAAAGCACTACTCAAAGCCACCCAACTCTTTTCACCTCTATACTTCCATTTCTATCATCACTCTGTGGCTTTCAGGGCTACAGAGAAGAGCACTATCACTATAGCTCCTGTCAGGGATAGGTAACCTTAGTAGGTGGTGATTCGGGGTGATAGCAGCAAGCCTGCTGGAGGTCAAGATGCATTTGGACAAGGCTGTCATAAATAGGATTTGAACTCTGGGTGCTCCTATGTGGAGCCAAAAGTTAGACTGAATGATCTTTCTGATTCCCCTCCAACCTAGGGTATTCTGCGAAGAAACAGCACACACGTTAAAATAAGTTTAAGGCAGGAGGAATCAACGTTTTATACTGAGTTGCTAGCATTCGCTAGCCTACAACTGAAGTAATAATAGATGCTTTCTTCCCATTTCAATTCTACTTTCCCTACTGCAGCAGCATTTCTACAGCTCACTCGATCCTACTCTTAGATGAAGGGAAGCCAAAGAAAATCCACCCATCCTTCCTTCCAAAAGGAAAGTAGTGTTTGGGCAGAGGTCAGATCCCCTTTCCCAGTAGCCTCTTTCCCCCTCTGTGTAGGTCCACCTCCAAACAAATCAATTTTACCCTCTCTGCATAGTAAGGCTTGGAGAAAATGGAAAGTTATCTCTTTGTGACAGTGAGAAGGGATATAACAAAAGATGCTGAGATCCAACATTTCCTCAAGAATGCAATCATACTTTTAAATACATACATTGACCTACCCACAGACCAGCTGGAGCCATGCACTCTTTCTCAAGGGAAAGCATTTCAGCACCTCCTATACACCTTATATCACAGTACTCACATCATTACTCTGAAATTTGTGGCAAGCAACTGAGCTCCCTTGTTTCCTCAACCTATTTTGATCAGAGCTGCATAGTGCTACTATTTATCAGTTTAAAAATCAGGGCATCGCAGTATGACTTGTATTTTTCTCAGCAACTAAAGAGAATGATTTTGCAGAATAGCTTAACTGAAAATAACACCAAGAGCCAGCAAACCATCTGTTCTAACTTCAGTGTTAGAGTTAACAGCTACCTTGGATTCCCACAGAGGAAGTCAGATAAAGCTATTCATGTTTTTGTTATTTCTTTCATAGAACCATTAAGGTTGGAAAAGGTCTCAGATCTAGCCAACCATCAGCCCATCCTCCACCATGCTCACTAACCATGTCCCCTCCATGCCACATTCACACATTTCTTGAATGCCTCCGGGAACAGTCCCATCTCCCTGGGCAGGCAGCCTGTTCCAGCGTTCGACTCTCTTTTAGATTAGAAATTTTTCCTTATATCCAACCTGAACCTCCCAAGCACAAAAAGGACTCCAAGCACCCACTATTTTTATTAAATTGAACAGAGAGGGGAAAAAAAAAAAAAAAAAAAAAAAAACAACAAAAACCTAGTAATTGAAAATGCCCGAAGAAACGGCAGAAAACAAGTCAGGGATATAAACAGCCTATAATTAAGCGTTGGGCAGTAATGCTGTCCAGCCACTTTTCTCTCAGCACCCAAAGCTGATACAGCCCTTTCCCCATACATCAGAACGCAGTACGTGGGCAAGGCAGGCATCCTCATGAGTACACACAGCTACTTGAGTCCAGACTGAGGGCATATTGAACTGAAACATCTCACACTGCCAGCAGACCCCACAGCATCTGGGCCTCAAGTGATATTTCATCTCAGAAATACAGTAAGCCTGATAACTCTAGAGACTAATTCTAGGGATAAGTACAAGGCTTTGTTAAGACATTGAGGCTGGGAAGGGAAAGGCACTAAGTAATTTTTCTTTTTTTTCTTTTTTTTTTTTTAAAGGAAAAAGGTAAAGCAATAGGATTTTCTGCCTCTGGTTAAAAAGACCACAAGAGTATTATAAGTGGCTCTTTTTTTTTTTTCTTGATAGCTTTAGCTCATTCTTATTAAGAAATTTGAGTATTTTTCTGTTCCATACCTTCCCTTTCCTAATGGGGCTGCCTCCCAAACCAAATAGCTTGACACTAGTTTGATCCTACTCTGACTCAAAGATTTATTTCTAGAATCCATGTAGCTGATGTTTCATGAGACTTCAGTTCATAAATACATTTGTTTTTCTGGTTGAATCTCAGTAGAAGTATAGTAATGGAATGACTTTGCATCATCTGAGGCCAGAAGACCATACTGAGAAGTTTTCATGCTAATTTAAATTTTACCTCATTCAAAACTTCTTTTTAAGATCAGAATCTGGAAAGAAAAGATTCTTTCATCCAAAACTTTTTACAGAGAATAATTTGTTACCACTGCATGCTTGATCCTACATTTCTTTCTTGTGTATTTCATTACATTTGTCCATTAGGGACAGAAAGAGGTGATGCCATTGCAAACAACAGTTCTCTTCACATCAGCTGAGTCCGCCTCTTCAGTGGTACTGCCTCAGTTTCCTGAGTCAGAACAATGTCCAGTGAAGTGACAGCAGTGACAGTACAAGTATGCTTAGCATGGACCTAATTATGAGACGTGCATTGACCAAAGCCAGTTGATCTACAGACAAGAATTACAAGAGTTCAGTTGTACAATTCTGTAGTCTGGAATTAGAGTAGTCAATAAATAAATAAGTAATCAGAGTGTACATGCTTCAGAGACATCAAAGCACTACGCTATCTGAACTTTTGCCAAACCAAATCACCATGCTATGAGCAGCATGCAGCATCTATTATCATCATTAAGATCAACAGAATGAAAGGGCAGCAGCAAGCTCTACTCCATCTATCACTAGGAGGAAATATTCACAGCAATACCCATATGCCTATCTCAAGAGGCTTCTGCATCTATTTCTGACAACCACAGATCAGACTCTCATTTCAAAGGAAATCTGAATTCTAGAGTTAACAGGTCAACTTAATTTTCCTTCCCAAAGCAGCAGTAAAATGTGAATCCCAGTTCTATTTGTTAGAATGTATACTGCTATAAAGTAACGATATGAAGAAATAAACCAGCGGAGGCAGAGAAATTAAATGATAATTAATGACAAAATAACATCACACCATGAAGCCTATGGTCCAGAACATGATCATAGAGAAATCCACTAAGTGAGAACCAAAACTTAAGAGTTCTTTAAAGAGGCAGATCAGGTTGATATATCTATATAGTGTCTAGAGACTTCTAGAGTTAGGAGGAAATGGCAACTTTTTTTCACATCTGTCTGAAGCATCACAGAACTCTGAGTTCCAGTGGCAGCTCCACCTCTCTCACTTATCCCCAGCTGCTCCCTCAGGTAGGTTTCTACCTGCCCCATTGCAAAATTCCAGCATACTACACCAAATGCAGAAGCACTCACCCACACTTACCTTCTAATAGCAAAGTGAATGAATTATACACTGTAAAAACAAACAAACAGTGAAGTCAAGCAACCCTAGGACAGACAAGCCATCCATCAGCTCAGTGGAGACAGGCAGCAGTCCTCACATACCCTTCTGAGACGCAAGCGCTTTATTCGACACCTCACCCCTTTGTAACCAGAGACCTGTTTTCACAAAGCTTTTCTCCTTCACGGCCAACTTGGATGCTCAGCCCTACCGACAGATGTGTCAGCTCGCTACGCAAGTCATCCCGCAGAGATCCGAGCTGCCCGACCGCCTGCCAATTCACCACCCTCGGCAACCACTTTAGCCACGCACCACATAGAACGGTTAGGATGAAAGAGTGTGGCACAAAAAGCCTTGCGACCGGAAGGTACACCGCTCCGCGGGCAGCAGGTCAACCCAGCCGCTCGACTCCACGCGCCTCCACCTGTGGGCACGGCCCTCACAAGCGCAAGGGCTGCCCCAGGAGGAGCCCGCACGCTGTCCCTCAGCACCCCGCTGCTCCCCGCGCTGTGCGCCTCGAGGAAGGATGTTTGTGACTAAGCACGCACGCGGCCCGCATCCCACACGGCAGCCTAACGGTCGGGCCGCCCTCGGGAGGCACCCGCATCCCCGAGGCCCGGGGCCCGCTCAGCACGGCCGCACCATCGCCCAGGCCTCGCTGCCCGCCCCCGCTCCCAACGTACCGCTGCTATCCTTGAAGCGAGGCGGCGGGACGTCTCGCAGCGACCGCGTCCAGCCGCCCGTCTCTGCGTCCTCCTCCTCCTCACCCTCCTCCATCGGGCCCGGGCCGCCCGGCACCGCGCCTCCGCCGCCGGCCTGCCGCTGTTGCTGCCGCCGCCGCTCCGCCGGGGCCGCCGCCGGCCTGGGGACGCGACGGCGCGCCGCCCTGCTCCGCGGGCAGGGCCCCTCCGGGCGCCCCTCGCCCTCTTCGTCGTCCTCCTCGTCCTGGGAAGAGGCGGCGGAGCGGGAGTCGGCCGAGGTGCTGTAGAAAGGGTTCCCGCTGCTGTCCTGGCCCGACTCCCCAAAGACGTCGTCGGAGATCTGCAGGCTCTCGTAACGGGAGCGGGCCGCCTCCAGCAGCGACAGCGCCTTCCGCCGCGCCGGCCCGCCGCCGCCCTCCGCCATCATCTCGGCCGCCGCCAGCAGCCGTCCGCGCTCCCCTCGGGCCGGCTCGGCCGGGTCCTGCGGCCGCAGGCAGCAGCCCAGCAGCAGGAGCGGCTCGGGCACGGCGGCGGGCAGACAGGCGGATGGGTGAGCCCCGCCACCGCCGGGGCTGAGCCCTGCCTCCCGCTCCCGCCCGCACCACCCGCCCCTGTGTGTGTGCAGGGACATGGGGGGAAGGAGCCAGCTCAACATCTCCAAGTACCACATCCAGCCAATTACCGCGGCACTCCTAGCCCGGGAGGTGGGGTTATATGGGAGCCGCGGGCCAGCGCCGACCGCCTACCGGCCGCCCCTCCGCCCGCCGCCGCTCCGCCCATTTAAAACCACAGCGCCGGCTACGGGGCTGCCGCCTCTGCGCACCGTCGCCGGAAGGGGGGGACCCTCCGCCGCGCCGCCCCCGGCACAGCCCCGTCTCCCACTGCACGGCCTCGCCCCCCAGGCACGAGCCTGACGCGCCGCCGCCGGCCCGCCGCAGGGCTGGTCCAGGCTGGAGCTGTCCGTCCGGCCCGGTGCTGAAGGCGGCCCCGGCGGAGCGGTGACATTTGTTGCTCACCTGCGACTGATAGAAAAGCAATATGGTGGCGCAAGGAGAACGGGGAAGGGAAAGTAGGCATGCCCTGAATGGGTTAGTTAAAGACGGCTCAGAAGTATCCCCAGAGCGATATAAGGGTTTTGTAAGGCAGCTGAAGTCTCTAGTTAGGCGCGAGTAATACTCTATCTGACATTACTGCAATGTTTGAAATCGTTGATCAAAGTTTCTGATCATTACCATTGGCACCCCATTGTGCTGCTTACTGTACAAACACTCATTACAAAGACATTCCCTGCCTTCCTTCTCTCCAACGACAGTAACTATCAAGCCTACCCTCACATCAGTGCCTTCAAAATGGCCATGAATCAGTTGCTGTGGAATGGTTATATGCAATTTGGGCAGAGGGTAACACACATAGTTTGTATTTTTGTATGCAATCATTTGGTGTAGGTTAATCTAAAGTTCCGTTACTATGACAAACTTCACACTTTTTGTAATAGTGAATATTTCTGTCTTTTAAAAATGAAGATTAATGTCCTTCCAATGATTTTCAAGGACTTTTGCACAACCTGGAATGTAATAAAAGCTGGAATGTACAAGTATTTAGAAGTTCAATCTTATGTTCTATTCAGACATTTTTAAAATGCAATGACTTCATTAAAACTTTAAAATTGTGTATAGCGCATACAGCCAAGTCCTGAGAAAAGAATCCATCTCCTATGCATCCTCAAGCAAACAGAAAAGCCCAATGTAATTTGAGGGGTGAGATTTAAGCCATTCTTCTACTATGAAAAATCTCATAAATGTCCTATTGATTATATTAAAAATTACTAAGTTTCTGTACAAATGGATTTTTCTCCTTTTTTCGTTCTTCTTTTTTTTCTTTTTTTCCCTGCAAGTTCTGCCAGCTTAGCCTGTGATGTGGGAATCGCACTGAGTTCTTCTCATCTCACTGCTCACCAGAAATCACAGCTCTGTAGGCCAGAGTGCCCTTTTAATCACATCCATGCTACCCTGCTGTCTTCGGAATACTCTCACCTGTAACGAATTGTCATTTGAAGACAATGAAATTGCAAAGCTGCCTTTGGAGGTATAACTGGACTTGCAGAACTTTTCCTTCTGGTCTCGATGAGTGACCAGCTTGAGCCCCATGAGTACCCATTAAACAAAACATCATGAGGCCCCGTGATGACCTTCACACACAATGTTTTTTAAGACTGAAAAAATACTTTAAAGATGCTGACAGATTATTTGTGCTAGAAACATTGAAATAAACTTTTGATTTGTGGTTGGATGGAGCTCTCCACCCAGGTGAATTCATCTCAGCATGCAGGTTCTATGAATGTGTCCATGGACTTTGAAATGTCTCTATACTTTCCAATTTTCAGTAAAACACAACAACAGGAAGGACTGCTCTGAAGACCAGGATAGAAAAAGAAGGCTCGTGAAAATGAGTTCCAAGTGAAAACATTAATGGAAGCATTTCAGAGACTGAAGAAACACACATGAACTTCTGTAGCTGCTGGTTGCTGCGAGGACAGTTTCTCGCATCTCTTTCACTCCAGGCTCCCATTACAGCTGGTTGGGCACACTGTCACTACCTTCACTCTGAATGGCATGACAAATGCCAAAATTTCAGCTTTACTTTTTTGTTTCCAGAGAATTCTGGAACAAGAGCTCTGGGAGGAGGCAGCTACAGCTTGTGACTACTAATCCAGCACAATTTTTAAGGGTGGAATCTCTTGCCATACGCACATGTGCAGCTTTTGTTGATGAAACTATCCTCTGTTTCAGGCCAGTCTGTAAAGATAAGTAGCTATTATTCCTGTCCCACAAATAGAGAGATTGCTTTGAGTTTGTTGTGTGTGCATGGAAGGGTAAGATCACTTTTGTGAGACAGGGATCTAGAGGCTCCCATGTAGGACTGCATGCTTAGGATTTTATCTTGTAGTAAGCAGTCTAACTCATAATCATTCATGTAAGCTACTGGTTGGATTACTATAACCTGAAATATGGGTTCTGGATTGTAAAAGTCACCCGGTATGAAATGCTAGTAGTCATTTGTTCACAAATGGTTGTGGACGGCAGGAAAGGCAGTTCTAACAATGGTCTCATCATGCTGCAAGTTTTTTCTGAACAGCTGAGAAAACAGCCATCAGTAGAGGCTTGCAGTTGAAAAAAATTGATTATATAAACCTAATGGAACATAATAAACGTAAATGTGTTTTCTCCTTAATCACTAGTGTTTAGTTTCTAGAAAACACTGATAAAGTAAACTGACTTTTGTATCCATGGCAACCTGTGGGTCAACTTTTAATTTGTCTAAAGAGAAAATGTTGGGATTTTTTTCTTCCTCGACATTTTCTATTTTTATTGCAAAAATAGTGGTACCTCCTGTATGCTCTTCTGATCAGGCAAACGTTCAAGGGTAAGACTATGATGGGCCTCAGCTACTCATCATGTACAGCAGGTCATCAAGGTCTTCAACACTTTCCTTGGAGATCCTCTGGCCAGCTGCCAATAGCTGATTCTTTAAGTCATCTTTCAACCAAATTATAAAATACTTTGAGGAAGAAGCGTGATGTGCCATATCATGCATAGGGGAGCACACTGTCAGCACAAGTGGTCAGATGGCTCCTTGTATTCACTTTGCACAGTTTCAAATTTTGTCCTGCTTTCACTGCAGCCAAAGATAGAATAATGCCATTGCCTTTATCAATATGGGCCTATCTGGAAGTGGGATTAGGCCCTAATTTCTTTTCTTAGACTGCAGAGGAGGAACACTTTATTTAGTATTTGTCTGCTATAGTAGATTCGTAGGTCCTGCCAATTGACTGTGGGCTGTCTAAAGAACTTTAGCTGAGAAATTGAACTACTGAAAGATGGCAAATTGTGGGTTTCTAATTCTCCTCTTCAAACTACTTCCCTTTATAGTGTTTAAAGATAGAAATATACCCAAGGGTTTTTTGTGTTGTTTTTTTTTGTACTGCTATTCCACATGTATCAAAAGGCAACAACCTCTTGTTGAAAACCAACATGCTACAAGGAAAGGATTGTGAGTTCTTCTGAGCGGGTAGGTTAAACCCAATATTAAACCCAATATTGTGAGTTTTAAAACTTAATAGGATAAGAAATACGATGCCTTGAGCTGGTAGTAGGAAGTCCTCTATTTCTCACTTCTTGATAATTTGCTTCTCACAGTTAGACTTCAAGCTCTTTGAGGAAGAGTCTTGTGCTGTGTTTGCACACTACTTTATGCTGTCAAACCTTGGCTCAGACCCAACAACACACTGACATTTCTACCTGCTATCCAAGCTTTCTTACTTCCTATTGATTTCGTGGTTTGCAGACCTAAGTCCTGGTGTGTGCATGGTCCTTTCACAGCACAAATTCATCAAGTTGGAATGCTATTTATTCAGTTTACAAAGTTATTCTTTTCCAACTTGTGTTCTTCAAATGCAGCCCAGAATCTGAATTTCAAACTGTCTTCCATCTCAATGTCTTCCTTAAAGAAGCCTGCACAATCAGAGTTGATTTCTTCATTAAGTATCAGGTGAAGTTGACTCAACTTCTCTCTTCTGTTACTGTACAACCTGAGGTGAGCAGAAAAAAATCAAGAAAAAACTTAATAAGCACTGAAAACTGTGATAAGCTGGTGGAAAAGAAGATAAATACGTTGAGTTTGGAAATGCTGGTTTTACCCCACCAGTTCTCTGATAACACACCGCAGTGTGAAATGGAGTCAGCGCACAGCTTTCTCCCAAACCCTGGGGGAGAGACAGCATCGTGCATCAGGCTGTTTCTTAGCACATCACTATGTGATGTCTGGTTTACCCCCCACTCACAAGGCAGAAATCTATACAATCAGTAGTGTCACATCACTCTCAATTCTCCACTATGAAGTCTTCTGGTACATGCCTGGCTGCGTGGCTGGGGGAAGAGCAGCTCTGTAGGGACTGATTTGCCTCTGTGCTGCCCTCCATAATACACACTCTCCATGAAGGAGAGTTGTGGAGCTCTTTCGCCTCCTCCCTACAATTCTCTTATGTGAAATAACACTGAAAAAAAAAGGGATGTTTATTTTGCTTTTGAACCCCTCAGGCAGTTGTAGCATAGGTGATGCTGGCAGCAATAACAATGCATGTCTAGATAGTTCCTTTTCACATTCACGTTTCCAACTTCTTAGTAGTGTTGGAACCTTCTTTTTCTTTGATTGATATTTTACATTGACCAAAGATGACATTAACTTGAAGCTCACGGAAATAAAGCAAGTTACTGTTTTCAAGGGAACACATGTATTTTTCCTATCATAAAAAAGGGAGAGGTGAACTTTGACAGTTCTACCATTGATATGTGCGGGCTGAAATTTAAAATTTAGCAGAGAAATTTGAGTGTTTCAGTGATAAATACTTTTGATTTGCTAGTCTTAGCAGCCTTTGAAATCCCCATTTTGTGCATGGATGTAACATTTTTAGCTAAAGCTATTTCATAAACAACTCTCACCTAAGCTCCAAAGGGAAAGATAAGGTGTGTTGCTCAGGCATGCATGGAAGATTAGTTGTTTCATCAATAATTTATAGAGGGTCCGCAGAGTATGCGGCAACTGTCTGCAGAAGCCCTGTCTTATTCTCCTTGCTCTCTGGTGCGTGAGTGGAGCAGAAACTATATCCAGTAGGCCCAAAGCACAGAAGTGTGCTGACTTTAAAAAAATCAAACACTGAGTGCTCTAATGCTCTTCTTTTTCCATTGAAAACCACATCATTTTGAAATGCACTTTTGAAGGGCTGACCCCCTGCACACACTTCAAAGTAAGCAGATCCAGTAAGGCAGAGCCTCACGTGGGCACTGTTAAGGGCTGAAGTCATTAAGCCAATGCTTTATGACAGTCTGTGTGGAAATCTTGTCCAGCCTTTGATCAAGGTGGAAACAGAACCTAGAAAGTGACTGGGATCATGAGTGTCTGTGTTTAGCTAGTGAATCTTATTACAATGCACAGCAGAATCATTGATTTGTCAGGGCATGAAGCCCAATGTTACTGACAGAAACTTTCTTCTCAGAATCTGCAACACACAGTCTGTGTTAACACTTTTACTTACTACCATGCAAGTAACATATCAAAACACACCTGTATTTCTACCACCTACACCTTTTACCACAAATGATAATTTCAGGTCTCATCCTATTTGTTCAACTAGCTCAATTCTTCCACCTATCAGACTGTAAATTTACCTTTCTAAGACAGAGTGACAGAATCACTAGATATCAAGAAGACTAAGAATTGATAAAAAATATTTTATATTTGGTGATTAATTAATAATTGCCTGATCAATATATAAGCAAACCATTAAGATTTATAATAATATCATAAAATAAGAAATTGAATAGTCACTTCAAACTTTCCCTAACATTATGAATATTATTGGAGGTAAGAAACATAGCCTGTAAGAGGGTAGAAGAACCATAATACCCAAAAAACAGTTCTTCAAGCTGTCTCTCCCCCTGTGACTACCTTCCTTTAGTCTGCTGACATGCCTTCTGGTTTTTACTACTTTTTTCTAAGACACCTTTTGAAACTACCAAGAAATAAAAAGTATTCCATCTGGTAGTTGCCAGGATGCATTGTTTAGCATTCTCTAAACAGGCTCCAATCCATCAACAGTTTATGCTAAACCTTCTTATAAGACAGAATCTCTGTTTGTTGTTGTTGTTGTTGTTGTTTTGCGCAGTAACTTATTCAACAGTTGTAATCCTATTAAAGTTGGTTGTCCTCGCAAAGCAGTGTAAGTTAACAGAATATATTTAGACTGAAACTCTGTTGCATTTTATCAGATACCAAACTGATAATGTTTTGCATTTTTAATAGGATTCAACTTCTCTCCAGAGAAGAGAAAAAGAAGCTGAAAAAGCAAAATATCTTCTGTATAGGGAGATTTAAATTCCTTAAGGATATAAAATGGAATCACATCTTCCCACAAAAATGGAATAGTGTTAGTCATAGAGTATGGCAGATGGCTGTTAGTCACCACTGGATTTAGGTTGTTTACCCATTCTGTTCAATGTTGTCATGAGAGAGACCAGTTCGCAATTAGCTCCAGCAAGAGAAGTTTTTAGAAGTCAAAATTTGATCATAAAATGAAGCAATATTGAAAACGTGAGAGGAGAGAAGGTAAAAGAAAGACAGACTATTTTAATTAAGAAAAATAATTGTTAATCTCAAAAATACCTTCTGTTTGACAACTGTTACCCCCTAGGAAAGGCTGAAAGTTCAACCATCACGATATAAGAAGTGGTCTTGGCTCTTAGGGGTAATTGAACATCTGCAGCAGTGAATGAAATGCTGAAACACTTCCCTGCTCTCAGGATTTGGCCCATCTGCTGATCCTTTCAGGGCATGTCAGTGACTGTTAGCTCAACACATTAATTTCTATTCAGAGATGTACCACTGGAAGCCAGAAATTCCAGAAGCTGTAGTCTCTAAATACCCTGTAATATTGTAAGAAATAGGATATTTAAAATACCTCTGGAAAAAATGTTCATCATTCTCTGTCACAAAGGGTTTATTCACATGCCAGCTTTTCTCCAAATACACACTTGGGATTCAAAAGAGGAACATTTCCAAAGTACGTTGTCAAAATAAAAATCAGACTTCTTGATACTGCAAGATGGGAAAAACAATCAACTGAAATGCATTTATTAGAAGTTCCCTCTATGCGTTGTTGAAAATGAAGTTACAGTAAAGAAAAAATAAATACCAACCAGATTTTTTGCTTTTTTTTTCTTTGTTTGTTTGCTTGTTTTGCCTTTGTGTAGCTTAAATAATTTTGTTACTGCTTGTTACTTTCATTTAAATGGGCATTCTCTTCCAAGCCCTCGTACTTCTTCCCAGTTTCATGATCTTGTGCGTTGAAATAATCGCATTTCAGGGGAAGCTTAACGTCTTCTTTTAAAAGCCAGTTTCCACTCTCTTAAGAAAATGAGTGAAAACATTCCTACATGATAAAGCCATACTCCAATTTTGCCCCAATTACTGCATTGCATTCCTCCTGACAATACCAAACTGCTAGTTAAATCTAACATAAGGTCAGTTCCTTGTTGTGCCTCAGTTTATTGTGGTACATTTTCCCATGATACAGAACTGCTCACTGCAACTTCATGGTAGAGAAGTCTGGTCCTTGGAGCTTGCAACATTTCCTAATGGCTTTGCTTGGGGATTGCTCTTCTGAAATTGGCACAGGCTGGTTGTAGGGATCACTTTGCAATCATTCAATCGCTGGTCAGATACTCAAGCTGTAGTTTCTCTGGAGTACCAGCACTGTGTTTCAGTCAGAGCATCAGCCAGCCACCAGAGCTTTACCAAGACGAGGCAACAGCATGTTGACCTGGACTTGAGCAGATCCCTTCCCTGATATCGGGATCTCAGACTTCTCTGTTGTCTGCTTTCTCAAAAAAAAGGAAAAAGAAAACAAATCTATTTTTCATATATTTATATAATTTAATCTTGCTAAATGAGCCTTGCCTTGCTGAGAATGGTCTTTGACTGTTGTGTTGATTTTTGCAGTGGTTTTGCTTCTGTGCTTGCAAAAGAAAAAAACCCAAACCAAACGAAACCAAAAACAAAAAACCCCACAAAGCTATGTGTGCTGAAAACAGCAGAATGTTCTTGTTCATGGAAATTCAGACACTGCTATAAATCTGACAGTGCTTCATACGTCATGTCTTTGTCTGCTCACTTTCATGAAGCAAATGGGAAAACACAATGGATACAGGCACTTGATCTTCACTAAACTTTGGAGTGACTTTGATATTTGCAAATACTTAACTACTAGTCCTTCAAAGTTGCACAGTAAGACAGAGTCAAGTAAAGAAGAAAGAGAAAGAAGAGAAAGTTTTCTGAATACTAGTTTAGTTGCTGAGGCTTAAAATAGACATTATGCAAAACATTCTATCTGTGTGCAGTAAAACTACTCATTTATTCACTTACTTTTCCTCACTTGGGTCACTCACCTTTTCAAAGCTCTTTATGTGTAACATTAGTCTCTGGAGCAGATTACACAAATAACCCTTGAAAATACAGCAATGATCTCCTGATTTGAACAACATCTGCATCCTTCTTCATTTCCCCCACTGTAAATAGCTGTTACTTGCTCCTCTGGGAAGTGGAAAGAGCCTCCTTCACAGTCTCTGAGCTGAAGAACACACTGGTTGCCCAGATTACCATGACACCCCGCCCTAGATCAGCCTCCTCAATCTCATTTGCTGTCCTTACCTTCAGGAAGCATACCCTCTCATAGGTAAGGACTGAATAGCCACCACACCACCAAGACATGTCATGGGAATGCTGTTAAACTAGAGATGTGGCTGCAGTCACTGTAGCTTCCTGCTTTCTCATAGGTAAATGTTCATGTATCCTGTTTTCACACACACACAGAATCACACAGAATTATCGAGGTTGGAAAAGACCTAGAAGATCATCCAGTCCAACCATTACCAATACTTCCCAGCTAAATCATACCCCTCAACGCAACATCCAAACGTTTCTTGAACACTCCCATGGTCGGTGACATGGTCGGTGTTTTCCTAACACATATGCCATGCCATTACCTTCCAGATAGAAGCCAATTTCTAGTTCAAGATTTCTTTCCCTTCCCAGCTGCTACCAGCTTTCTTCTCTGTCCTCTGTCTTCTCCAGGAAAACTTCTCAACCTCTTTTGCATCGTGGCCATATTCAATAGCATCAACAACAATAAGAAAGTTCGCACCTCAGGCAAATACCGCCAGAAATATACCCTGGTCCCAAAGACCATTAGTATTAGCAGTACTTAAAGATTGGTGTGTAAATTACATTTCTCTAGAGCCTTGAACTTCTTAGTAGAATAGACATTTGCTGCAGGCAGCTGCAGCACAAGTCAAACCAATTTATTTAGTGTAGATTAATAATTTGATACAACTATTTTCCAAGGACACTTATGAGGGTTATTTTTGAATGTTCAGTCATTTCACGGTCTTCAATGTGCTCTATGATGAGTACAGCTGGATTTATACTTCTAAGTCATCTTTGTTTCATTTCAACTCTTTTTTCCAAGCAGATGCTCTAGAAAGATGAGCAGAGGTCAAATCATCAGCTGTTGGCTATAATGCTGTCCCCTTTCAACTAATTCAGTGAGCTCCAATCCCATAAATTTTGTTGATTTTGAAATACAGAAACGCAGACTGAAATCTAAAAGAAAAACTTGAGTATTTAGCTGCCTCAGAAATGTCTTCCCAAATATATAGTCTGCAAGATTTATTCTGTGAATCTTGTTAAACAGATCTGTTCAGTATTAGGCATCTTTTGTTTGGTGGTATAAGTAAAGAGACATTGATTCCATTGAGAGAAAATAATAAGTAAAAGCTACTGATAAAATGCCTTACCATATATTTGCCCTTCTTCATAAATAAAGGCATATACCTGGATTCATAAAGTTGTGGAAAATTTTAAGGAAATCTGGATATTCCATCATCACATTTGCAATGTCAACGGATGATTGCTTGTTCATGAGGATATTTGTTTGTGGCAGTTACTTAGTGACATCAGTCAATAGGTTAGGCCAGGTAGTCTGGGGCTGTAACCGTTTGACTCAATAATAGGCAGCCTTACTAGCCTTATTCGGCCATCACATGTATACTGGACGTGTTTAGGAAGCTTCTTATTTGTCTGAACTTGAGTATGCAGTTTCTTCACCCATCCATCTTGTGCACTGAATCAGAAGCCTAGAAATGCAGGCCAGCACTCTGTCCAGCCACAACCCACATCCAGAGAGCACGAACAAGATCTGTCTTACCTGTACTGCTTTTCCCTTCAGAAAACCTCAGAAAGACTCTCAGACATAGCAGAGAGCCAGCTGCTGGCTGGATGAATTGTTCCAGCAGTGTCAGGCAGCTTCAAGTGACTGGATGTATGCCCATCATGTTAATCGAAAGACCATCATCACTGTGTGACAAGTTGCTTGACAGAGTGACAGATGCCATGCCCACTGCCACATGAGAGTCCAATCACAAGACAAGAAATGGGCCATATCTGTGGCTTCCTTGAGAAGCATTTTCCTCTGGCATGAGCACAAAGCCTACTTTCCATGACAGCTCTGCCTGGAAAGATTACAGGTGTCTTCAGCACTGTCTTAACTTTTTCTGTGTCACCTCAGAAGCAGAACTCATTCCCTTGATCAATGCTGAATATAGAGTGCATCCATCCATTTCTTTTTCTGTCTCTTAATTTAGGTTTACTATTGATCTCTGAAACCACAAGGAAATCTGTGAGATGTGGACACAGTATTATGAAGCTGGAAGATACAGTGGCTTTTTTCTTTTCTTTCTTTCTTTTTCTTTTTTTTTTCTTTTCTCTTTTTTGTCCCCAAGGGCATTCTCAGCAATCTGCAAATGTTAAAAAAGGATGACACCTTCCAAAATCAGTTTATCTTTCAGATCAGCTTATGACACATCATCAAGGTATAAGGTTAATCATCACATCTTTCCAGGATGACTCAACATCCAAGAATTCTTGTGAAAGAGGTGGAGCATATGGGAAACTTCATGTAGGAGAGATGACCTGTTGGAGGAAAAGATTGAAAGATGAAGGAACCTACCAAGATGGAAGGAAATAAAACAAGAACAATAATGCTAAGGCACATGAAACAGTTCTCGTGCCCACTGCCTCTTCTTGTCAAGGACTATAAGCAGAAGCTTGGAAAAGCCTAATGGGATGGCGCCCTGATGTGAGGCCTGGCCTTATCTTGTCTGCTTACCAGTTTTCAGAGATGGATGTTGTAACTATATTAGCTCTGTCTAATGGCCTTGGTAGGCTTTATTTCCAGTCATTTTTCTAATTGCTTTTTGAGCGGACTCATCCTTTTGGCTTTCTCAACACCCTTCACAAAGTTGTGGCAATCAATCTCAGTTTAAAAGCAGTATGTAAAGTATTTCCTTTTTATTAGCCTACCACTTGATCATTTCACATCTGTCAGTTCTTACATTCTGAGAAACAGTCAATAATTCTCACCCATTCATTTTCTCTATGGCATCCACGATTTAATGTTTTTTGTACCTTTTCTACTTTTACTGTTTAACTCTGATTAATCAAAACCACATGAAGGTTTCAATGTATGCGTTGCATACTTTTGCAATGAACTATTCACATTTTTTTCTTCTTCTTCTTCTTTTTTTTTTTTTTTTCCCATATTCCCTTCTCACTAGTTTTTAACCTACTATTATCCTTTTTCACTGATGTTGAATATTGAACTGATATTCTCAGGAATTATTGAGAAAAAAGAAATCCAGTTTCTCTTTCATGAGTAATTATTGCTGACTGGAACATAATAAGATGGTGTATAATTTCAGAATTGAGGTGGTTTGATCTAATGTAAAAACAGAGACAGAGACATGGAAAGGAAAACAAGCATGCATATGTTTGTACAAATTTGAGTAATGCAGACTTTTTTTTTCCCCCAGGCCATCTTCAGAAAGTACAGAGGGTTGGATGAGAGGAAACTGCAGAGAAGCAAATCACAGTGTCAGGTGTAAGCGGTGACCAAGACATCAACCATATAACCTCACTCGTCACATTTGGATGAAGTAGGTATTATTCACAAGGAATAACAGATCATAGTGTAATATCTAATGAGGACAGACGCTCAAATTGTGATAACCGTGGAATTTCAGTGGAGACAGAAGGGGAAGAAAAGGTTACAGAAGGAATGATGTAGCTGTTTGGCACTCAACTGCACTGGGGACCACTTGTCAGAGGGGCCCAGGTGCAGTCTAGGAAGACAAGGGAGGCAATGGCTGAGTGTCAGCAGCTGGCAGGATATACAGCTTCATTTCAGCTGCTGCAGTGCTGCCTGTATTAACCACATAATACTGTTGAAGAGAAATGCAGAACTGGAAGATTAGTTCCAACTTCCCTTTCTGTTTTTTGTTGTTGTTGTTGTTTGTTTGTGTTGTTTTTTTTTAATTGAGAGAAGATGAGTGAATGAAAATATACATTTTGATTAGCATTTTCTACACATCTAGTGACAGCAAGTTCTTTACATGTAATGCATTGTCTCTGTTAATGAATTACATATGATTTTACAGCCAGTACCGCCTTAGGCTTCCAGCAGTTATCTGCTAGAATATTTCATGTGAAAATTCATGTGCTCCAAGCACTATTACTCTTTACTGCACCTCTGGGATTATGGTACACATATGTTGGCTTTATCTATCCAAATAATGTAATTGTTTCAGTCTCTTGCAATATGACCATCAATCAAAGTGATTTTTATACTTTTCTATTGACACCATGGATGTCTATGTGATTAAATTAACCTGATTTTCTCCAGAGCAATGTTACTCACTTGTCTCGGAGCAGGATGGAGACTGGAAATTTTCTCTCTATTTACAGTTTTAAATCTAATTTTTCCCCATTTATTATTTTTGAGAGACTAATTGATTTGACTTCAAAACTGACTGGGGTAATTTGAATTCTAAGAAAAAATAATTCCAAAAAGTCTGGAGAAAATCAGTTATGTGAGTAAATGTCTTCTTTTCTTCTCTTTGATTTAAAACAATTGTTTATTGTAACATAGGGTAATTTCCAGAATGATCACGACCTGTGTATGCAGTCAATTGGAAAAGAAATATACATATACATTTGGGAATTTTGATTGATGCCCTTATTTGCTGCCTTAAAATTGGGCATAAAAGCAGGCTTAAGTAGGGGAAAGAAGCCAGCACTAGAAGAAATCCAGACAGCAACCGCATATTTGGAAACTGGTTTGCTCTGTCAGCCCTGACAAACAGGTCAGAGTTGAAAAAGGCATCTTCTTCCAAACAAAATCAACTGCACACTGTCATCCAGACATGATGCAGAGTTACAGTAGGTTTCCCTAGGGAGTGGAGGATACTTGATTTGTCCCATCACCTCACTAGAACTCCCAGAGATAGCTGGTGAAGCTGGTGTTGTCCCTTGGATACCAGAGACCGAAAAACCTTAAAGGTGGAAAACATCTTGTGTAGTTTCTCTTCTTCCTGGTAATAACAAGAACAGCTCAGTGCCACTTGCTGTCCCCAGGCATTGAGAAATGCTAGCACTGCTCCAGGGTAGTGGTCTGCGTGCCTGACCATGGCTAGGAGTTCTCGGGCTGCAGCAGAGCTGCACTCAGGGTTCTGCTGGGTGGACTGGGCTCAGCTGTGATGGTGCTGACACCACCCAGTCCATCTGAAAAAGGTGCTGGGTACAGGCTGAAGCATCCAGAAAGCTTGCATGTTTCTCCTTCCCTCACACAGTGCCCTGCCAGAGCGGCATCTCTATGTTCACATATATATCCCCAAGGTGGATGAGTCTGGTCTGGAAACCAGACTAACCTCTGTGTTTAACTGATGCCGCAGGTGGAGTTTTTGTTATCTTGGAACACTAGTCACATGCACACTGTCATGAATGGCAGTGAAACAGCACAGAAAATCTGCCTCCATCTCCTGCCTGAGGTCAGCCTGTCTGTGTCCAGAACAAGCAGCTGTTGCCCCTTGCAAAAGCTCTGCTAGTTGAGCAGAGGCCCTGGAGAAATTATGAAGTCTCTTGGACATCCACACTTTGGAGTGCACAAAATAAAATGCTCAGTAAAGACTGGAGTTCAAGGCCTTTTTTTTCCTCATGACAGATTTGTTTCCACTTCGCTTACTGTTTGAATTCATGCCTTGACTACTTTTAAAATCACCTCTTGCAAAGCGACCTCTTCTCATACTCGGATTTCCGTCATCCTCCAAAGTAACTAAAAGCTGGAGGCAGCTGGTTCAGGAGCCCACAGCCGTAATTACTGTCCCTGATAGACAGGAGTTTGCCTTTTTATTCCACATGGATGCACCTGGAAATCACAGTAGATCTCTCAGAAAGTCACATCAAAGACTTAATCAGGATAAGAAATCACATCATCTGGAACTACTTTTCAGTGTGGCTAAAGTTTCCCCTATACCAACCCAGGGAAAAACGTCAAACCAGACAAGAACTGCATTAATCTTATTTGGAACACTTACAGCTCTGGCCTCATGTGTGTAATTGAATAGCTATTTACTTCACAGATCCAAAAGATATGAGCCAAATGATCACTGGTGTTAGTTCACTGAAATAAATGGAATTAAAGCAGGATGAATCGTCCACAAGAGCCTAACATAATTCATTAATTTGAAATATTTTTCTCAGCCACTTGGTTGCAATGATCAATATACTTTGGATGGGCTTTTCTGATTTGAGGGGATGGGGTGAAGTTTGGAGAAACTGAGCAGTAATTCCAGGTGATGGTGTAGAAATGAGCACAAACTTTTCTGGCTTCTGAGCCAGGAGTTTAATTAGACTTATTAGGCTGAACAAAAGGATTAAAGGAGTACCAGGTCATGGTAGGAATTACAGTCTGAACAATGTAGGACAGATTTGCCCTGGGATTATAATTGCTAAATCTCTGGGATTCCAAATGATAACTCGAGTTTCTCATCTGGTGCAATCCTGGAGGCCAGTGTTGAAGGCCCTCATCAGCCCTCATGCTTTGTGCCAGCCCGGTGGTACTGGACAACTGCAAATCTCAAACAGCAGCTTGTGTAGCTCGAAGGAAAAGCTGCAGACTTGAGTCAACAGCATCAGGGGGATAACATCAAGCACAGGGATCTCTGAAGGACAAGATCAGCTACAGAGACAGATGCATTATGAGGGACCTGTCCTATTTTGTTCCCTTGATCAACATGAGGAGGAAGAGGTGATCCAGTCCAGGAAGTGCAGGACGTTTTTGCTCTGTCCCCACTCCTCTTCTGCCTCCCCACCGCCCAGCAGCACATGGCAGGCTGCAGGGGCTGCTTGAGAGCAGTGGGAGGGAGGAGCAGATCCACTCCTCAGGCAGACTTGCTGTGCTGGAGCACCAAGTGACTTGTCAGACATAACAGTGGCTCAGGAGAGCGATTGCACTTGACATCCTTTTTTCATGCCCTAAATATTGCTAGAGCTAGGGAAACAAGCTTAGTAGAATCAGTGTAAAGTATTTAAACATGTTTTAATTTGCCTAAATTCTGAATTCAAATTTGTATTATTATAATTAAATTTCATTTCAATACAAAACAAAATCTCTCTTTACGACTTTGAGCTACCTACACCAAAATACTTGGTTTCTGGCCATTCTTTATCATGAATCCTTTCTGTGCATGTTTGAGAGCTGTTTGAAAAACTGCTTCCTTTGAAGTCTGCATTCAGGACTATTAGCTGCTGAGAAGCCATTGCCTGTGGCACAGAGGACCTCTCACTTACAACAAAAGTTTGGAATGTTTTTGTTGTTATTTATTTCTGACCTCTTTAACTTGCACACGCTTCATTTTGGAGAAGAGATAAAGAGAGATATAATCACCTGCACCTACAGCTGTTTCTCTCCCTCATCAGCAATGGTGATGTTTTCCACATTCCAAAAGTTCCCAAGTGCCACACCAGAAAATGTCAGAATTTCAGTCCCTGGAGACACTTCACATTCTCAGCTAGTCCAATTTATTTAATGAACAATTTCTACTTCTACTGAATCCCATTTCAAATTTCACTACACACAGGCCCTCTCCTCTCCTCTCCTCTCCTCTCCTCTCCTCTCCTCTCCTCTCCTCTCCTCTCCTCTCCTCTCCTCTCCTCTCCTCTCCTCTCCTCTCCTCTCCTCTCCTCTCCTCTCCTCTCCTCTCCTCTCCTCTCCTCTCCTCTCCTCTCCTCTCTCTCTCCTCTCCTCTCCTCTCCTTTTTCTATGCCTATAATTGAAAAATCAGAATTCCTCTCTTCTTCACTCAGCTGCAAGAGAGCATGAAGGCTGACTTGTGGAAAAATGGAAAATGAACTGCAAAGAAATGTCTGTATGTGGTCACCTTATTTAACAGAGGTTTGGCTTTTTAATAATCCATCATGTGACGACAGAATTAAAGACCAAGGAAAATCTGAAAAAGCAAACAAAAATGATAGAGACCAATTACGCAAATGAAACAAACAGACTAATGCACAGTAGGATAAACGATGCTTGCTTTAAAATAATATTTCATTGAATCAGGCATAACTTTTTCTACACTGGAAACCGAAGGAATTACAGTGATTATGCTGGGATGATGCCAGAAGGCAGCCTGGCTGCATTTTTAAGCTCGAATGAATCAGCTTTGACTATGAAATGCATTGCAAAATAGGCAAGGACAGTAGCAAATTATAGAAAGTGAGGGAGGAGCGAGGACATTTTGTCACTGGATGGCATGCATGTAAGCACTGATCATCTGTCTTGCTGAGATGGGAGGTGGGAGAATGCAGGTATTTCCCCAGGGAGGTGGGGAAATACCTGCATTCTCAGGAAACAAAATCAAACCTTGGTGCAAGGTCTCTGTGAAAAGACCATATCTGTCGGCATTTCAGCACAGGTGGCAGCCACAGATCAATGTGTTCAGCAGTACATTGGGAACGGAGTGAGGTCCTGCAGGAGAAGGCTGATGCTTTTCAGGCAGGTGCAGTGCCTAATGAGCATCCTGCCAACAAGGCAAGCCGTGCAGTGCAGGCACTGTTCGTTAAAAATGCTGATAACACAAATACACCGATGCTTAGAACACAAAATACAGCAGCGTAAGGTGCCAGGGTGAGAAGGGCAGTTACAGATGGAGAGGAATTCAGTCTGAGTTACAGCTTTCCTACCTCCATGATGCTAATGGCACTGCTCTGTTTTAACTAAAATTAGCTCATACGCCAAGCAGAAATGAATACTGCCTTGCAGTGCACAGCAACAACATGAGCATGTCATGTATGTGTCTGTTTTAAAACAAGTGTTCTCAGTTGCTGAACCAATAACAATGGAAGAATACGCTCTAGGCAACCTTCTGCTTCTAGAAGACAGGTGCACAGAAACAAACTGGGTGATCTTGTGGGTCTTTTCCAACCTTGGTTATTCTATGATTCTATGAAACTATGTTAACCAGTTCTGGGGATGTTTGATGCCTTCTCCTAGAGCATGAAGCAATCTGACGCTACCTTGGAGCAGAGGATGCTTGAATGATCAGAACTGATTCTCTCATTGCAAAGATAAGGATGCTCACCCTCATAAAAAAATAACAGTTTATCAATTGGTCCTGTTCAGTCAGTGAGAGGTCTTTTGGGAGAACTAAATAGTATGACCACAGATAATAACATTTAATGGCAGAACTTGAGGCTGGTCTCAAAGCTGCAGAAATTTCTGTAGTGTTAATTTTCGCTTCAGGGTTAGAACAGCTGACAGATTTCACACTGGCATTTTTAGACCTTTGTTGTATTTTTAAGTACTACAGGCCCTTTCTCTCTTCTTACAGATTCTCTCAGGGGCTTGATTCACTATCTGTAGTTTCCGTATGGACTTGAACTTCAAGACATTAGTTACTTTCACAGTGTAATCAGAATTTTCCTGAAAATAAATAAAGACGGGAAGGGAAGGGAAGGGAAGGGAAGGGAAGGGAAGGGAAGGGAAGGGAAGGGAAGGGAAGGGAAGGGAAGGGAAGGGAAGGGAAGGGAAGGGAAGGGAAGGGAAGGGAAGGGAAGGGAAGGGAAGGGAAGGGAAGGGAAGGGAAGGGAAGGGAAGATCCATCTCAGTATACAAACTCCAGATTAAGGCTGCTGCAGAGTAAAATAATCTCCATCAATGACTGTATTTTTCTTTTTTAAAATTAGAAATCATTAATATTTTTTATCTGAAAATCAAGATGAATATTACTTTCATTTAGCACTCCAGGGGAATTTATTGGTAGTGTTCTTCAAATTATATATCTAAAAGTGGAACATTCAAAACTCAACAACCAGAACTTTTCTTATCTGGATTCTTGTTGCTTCCCCTGAGGGGTACACACATCGCATACTGTGAGTGTTAAGTCAGAGCACACTGGCAGTGGAAGTCTATGACACTGGCTCATGCATTGCTCAAGCATGTGCGGGAACAAGCATTGGCTACATCCCATAAGTGAACTAAGCAGTGACATCTTTGGGTTATGATGAAATTGATTTTATCATCTGAAGATGTGGCTCATTGATTTGAACTAAATGCCTAAGAACAGGGAGCTCTGCATTTCTGATTTCTCACCCTTAATGTTCCTTATCATCTGCTGTAGTTGGCTGCTGTCCTGTCTACACCCAAAATATGTGTTAAAGCACCAAAGATATTCAGTACAGGTCAAACACAAAAAGGACTCCTTCAAGTCAGCTTAAGATGAGAAATGTGTGCCTGCCTTTAAGAAGCAGCACAGAGAGGCAAAGCTGGATTCACCTCGGTTTGATGTTGGGCATGTCTGACATTCCTGTCAAAAGCACCTGTCATATTGCATTACCTTGGACTAGCTTTGCTCCTTCAACCTCTCCCTTAATTTTACACGTTTAAGGAGGACATGGAGGAAAATGTCAGTTCACCAGGACTTCTGAGTGCTTTGCTTCTAAGGTATTCTGAGGGCTGCATGCTGGAGAAGCAAACAGATCATGCAGAGCTATAGATCTATTGGGACTTTTTCATCTAGAAAACCAAGAAAAGATGTTCACACCAAAAGACTCTTTGAAAAAAAACCACTGCAGCAACTGTTTGGCATCTGCCTGAAAAGATACTGCTATAGTGAATGGATGAAAGGCATGGTAGCATGAGGTGCACACCAGGTGCATTTGTATCGCATAACTTAAAGCTGTTTGTCTATAATTTCCTGCATGACAGAGATAATACTACAGACCATTAGGAGCAGTGTCACCTTTGTCTGCTGCACACAGAGGCAGCATGGACATTTTTGCTGCAAGCAAGAATTTGGAGCTGTTGCTCTCCATCAGTCTGCTGACCTGATATGACTTATGCTTCAGATCAGCTCAAGTGCAGTGAAGAAAAAGCCTCAGTGAGCACCCAGTTGTAACACTGATGTGTGGGCAGTACAGCACACTATCGTAATGGGGAAATGGCAGCCTGGGGACTGGCTGAAAACATCCATGTTTGTAGGCAGAGCTCAGTCCTGTTGTCAATGGACATCCCAAAGTCTCCCCGGGCAAAGTCACTGTCGAAAACTGTGATGAAGCACTTTGGCAAAACAAACCTTGGCAAATTCTGCTGGGTGGGTGCAAAAGCAAAGGCTGGGTCCAATTGTGGAAAAGGATGAATTCTGTACAAGAGGCAGAGCGAGCTACTGAAGAGCAAGTTGTTCAGGCTGTCACCAAAGGGCCTTCTGCTGGTCTCAGTGACAGGCATGGACCTAATCAAATTGTTCTTCTGGCTCCTGACCTTTCTTTTCCCCTCTGTTCCACATTGCCATGTCCCAGAGTCTGACAGAGCAGCAGTGTTTTCCTGCCTGGAGGCAGATGAAGACAGTTCCCAAGAAGGTCAGAACGTAACAATATTTTCAACAGACACCAGAAAAATACATCAAGATTGTTCCACTTGTAGCTCAGGATTCATTTACTTACATACAGAAGACTGAAATATGAATGAGTGGCAATTACTGAAGCCTGGATGCTTTCATTTCTCATGCTCTTTCCTTGTACTCTTAGAAGGTTGCTGCAGAAATATTGACACCAAAACACCATGGTAAAAATACTGGCCAGTATTCCTGAGTGTAGTACCTGAGGCAGAAACAACATGTCTTTTACAGCCCTTGTGCACCAGGGGAGGTTCAGGCTGGACGTTAGGAAATACTACTTCTCTGAAAGAGTGGTCAGGCACTGGAATGGGCTGCCCAGGGAGGTGGTGGAGTCACCGACCCTGGGGGTGTTCAAGGAATATTTAGACATTGTGTTGAGTGACATGGTTTAGTGAGAACTATTGGTGATGGGTGGAACGTTGGACTGGATGGTCTTGTAGGTCTTTTCCAAACTTGGTGGTTCCATGATTTTATGATTCTATGATTTCTCTGTTGCTGATGTGGCCACAGGTGAGCTGGAACATAGGAGGTTCGCTCTGAACAGCAGAAGCACTTCTGCTTTCTGCAGATGGTGGAGCACTTGCACGGGATGCCTAGAGGTAGTGGAGTCCTTGAAAATCTTCAAGCATGCCACTGGGGCACGGTCCTGTGCACCCTACTCTGGGTTTCCCTGCTTGCGTTGGGATGGAGCAGATGGATCCACAGGTCCCTGCCAGCCTCAACTACCCCGTGATCCTGTGATTTGAAGCTCAGCCTCACATATAATTCAGAGCAGCTCATGGGCTGCTCTGTTTCAACGTCTTTGGGTCATCCCAGTTCTCCCACAGACACCGCTCCTTCTCCAGTTGGCCCTGGAAAAGGCATCCCCAGATGATGGCAACCCCCAGGAAGAACCAGGGAGCCAGCATGGCCGCCTCCAGCCCTCCTGACAGTTCCCATCTGGGCAGAAGCCAGCACAGCCAGAGGGTGAACCCTGCTGCCAGTAGGCCATTACAGGCCTGTCTGTCATGTTGCCATTAGTGTGATGGAGAGGAACGGCTCTAGCCAGGAAAAGGCATTAGCTGAGGTCATTAATGAGAGGTTCTGGGTATTCTTAGAAAATCGCAGCATTAGTGAGATGACTTGAAATATTTATTAAAGTGGGGAATCATGTCTGTTTGCAGATTTCTCTCATTACCCTACTTTTTTTTTTTGGCTTGTTGAAGGCTGCAAAGCAGGCCTGTGAGGAACCCAGCAGCGGTCTCTTCAATCACAGAAAGTGCTTTTAGAAAACATTATGGTAATGCTCAGCACTAAAAACTGTTTCTCCCTGGAAAAAAAAAAAAGAAAGGAAAAAAAAAAAAAAGAAGAAAAATCATTGTGAGAAAATAAGAAAATACTACAGAGAAAAGTGTGTTCCCTGCAGGAAAACAGCTTCTTCATCTGCAAATGTTTTTAGAAAGCAAAATCAAGATGGTTTCAAGCAACAAAATTCAGATGGCGAATGGTAACCAGGCTTGAATTCAAGTCATGTCCTACTCAAAGAAGAAGCCAAAATGATTGTTTCCATCACCGGATTTCCTTTTTCTTGCCATCAATGTTTATGACCCAAAAGAAAGTATGCAAGCATAGTAAACAAGTGGACATTTGGGGTAAATTTTGAGCTAGTTTTTAAAATGACTATCAAATACACATTTGGAGGTCCTTTGCAGGTACTTGTAAGTCTGGATGCCACAAACTCTGAATCTTCTCCTTACAAATGCCCACTATAACTACTTTCTTTTGCAACTGTCAGAGTCACAACTCTCTTGACAAGCACTACAGATGTCTGCCTACATCTGAAGCCTGGGAAAGTACAGAAGCTACTCAATTTACAGGAGGGGATTTCAAAATGGGTTCTCAAAGCCTATGTGGTATCAGACTCACACAGATGAAACCACTTCCAGAAAAGTCCTCTTTGAAACTTATTCACATGCACATCTCCAGCTGAGCACGAGCGCTCACTCAAAGTGAGTGTGAGAGCAGATGGGAGAGGCTGCTTGTTCCACTTGTTGTTGCAGCAGTGGAGGGGTTGTGAGAGTTACCTGATGAAAGGAAAAATGATGATAGCTTTTGTATTTGTGAGAATTTAGGTGGTTGTCACAAATAAGCGACAGAGTGTTTGTCTTTTGTGTAGGAAGCCAGGCAGAAATGGCTGTGTGGGTGTGGAGCTGTGTGCGTGTTTGTTGTGGTTGATTTAGCTCGCGTCAATAATTCTGCTGAGATAAGTAACTGAAGTGCCAGAGGCAAATGAAGGCAGTGAAAGGCACCTATCTGAACTTCTCTGGAATCTGAAATCAAGTGCAATACCTCCACAGCTGCAGTACCTATCTAAAAGACACTGCAAGTCAGTTCTGGACAGAAATTGAGTTAGACTGGAAAGCTTTCAAAATATAAGAATTTACTACACAAGAAAAACTAGCAAGTGATTCTGTTGCTAGTGTTGTTTTTTAGTAATCACTGTAATGATTAACCATCTACCTTCTCCATATCTAAACCAAAGGAAGATACCAGGGACCAAAAAGAGATTTAAACTATCATATAAGCATAGGCTTTATAAATTTCTAGCAAACCTACCACATCTGTTCTTCTTGTCAGTGGGGGAACACACTGAAGAAGGAGGCACAGTATGTTATTAATCATTTTTAAATGTAAATGAATGAGCATAGAACATATAACATACACTGACTCTCTGAGTCATTAAGGGAAATCTGCAGGGCTCAAAGTCAGACAGAAAATACCGACTTAGGATTACACCATGTAAATCTGATAGCACATGGCAGTTTCCCGCTAATGCAAAAGAAAGCATTTCATTATTGATAAGTAGAATGCATTTGATATGTAAGTAGCTGGAGTCAACACAAGTGCTAAGCTAAGTCATATTTACCATGCACAGCCCAAAAGTGGGTCAGAACACTGGAAGGTGACTTTAAAATCTTCATTTAAAATCTTTAAAATCTTCAATTCAGACGCTGTTTACAAATGTGGAAATGCACCTTGTATACACCTTGGTTATCCATCCCCTTCTTTTAGAGAAGGGACAAAGATGGGACTGGTCATATTCTCAAAGTTACAGATAACTGTCTATGGAGACGCAGAAATTCCTTACTATTCTCTCATTCGTTTAAGCAGGACTTCTCAGGTGACTAAACGCTCATCAGCACGAATAAAGATTAATAAAGCCTACCCCAGGAAGATCTTCCTACCACTGTCAGATGGCTTTTCTTCTTATTAACAATATAAAATATTTGAAATCAGAGCATTGTTGCTTGGATTTAATAAGATCTATATTTAATCACAGTAAACATGTGCCTCTGTATTGGAAGAATATCATTTTTGGAAGCAAATCCCCAGATAAATGATTCTGTGCTATATACACAAAATGTATTTCCTTATTTTTCCATTATTATTGCTTTTATTGCTGTTGCTGTTACTAAAAATACTCTCCACAAAGTCTCCTTCAAGTGTGTTCTTGCACAAGGAAATTCCTACACTTTTACAGAAGTAATTCTTTCAAGACGGAAATTTTTGTGGGGTTCCCTCTCCACAGATTTTCATCTTCTGTAACATGTGAAGGAATTAAGGAAGCTTTAAGGCCTTTAAAAAGAACATTCCTCAGTGTGACCTCTAGGAACAACAGAGGAGATCAACTGTCTAAATGGAGTTCAACTGAAATTCATCTTCAAAATGCCTTTAACTTGCACTGAAAAATATCTTCCCCAGTAATTTAAAATGCTACAGAAAGTACATCAACCCCTCTGAAAAAAAAAAAGCCAGTGCACTTCCACCTTAAATGGCTAGAAGGCAAGAATGAAAAATCATCCAAGTTAATAATTTCTGAAGCCCCGAATTGCAGTAATGCCATCTGAGAACCTGTCAGCAGCTGCAAATATGAAAGGTAGACCCTGATCAGTTTGGGTTTTATGCTGCAGGATGTCCTAAAAATAGCTGCCATCCCTGCTGCTTTCGTACATAGATGGTGATGGCCCCCGCAGCTTTCCATAACAGATCAGTGAGATGCCAGTGGCATGGGAGGTCATGGTTCCTGGAGCCCCAGTAGGAGAGAAGAGACTTACAGCTGTGCTCATGAAGTGAAACTGCAGCTGAGATGAGAGAAGTTTGCTGAAAAAGTGAAGACAAGTTGTAAGCCCTCAGAAACTCACTGACCGGGCAGCCAACTTCATTTACTGATGCATGGCCATAAAATGAAACTGCTTTCTCACAAGGAAAATACTGAGGGTTTTTTAATACCTTTCTTCTGGGTTTTCATTCCTTTCATTATTCCTCTATAGTCTTTCTGCTTCCTTTTGTCTGAACAATGCTTTTCCTTCTCTCCTTTTCTCTCTTAGTTCTAGAATTCTTGTTTTCTCTGTCCACGTCTTTCAAGTTTTTAAACTTGTGCTTTTTTTTCCCTTTCAGTAGCCCCACAGATACCCACTGATTCCAATATGTCACTTTGCCTCTCTCTGCACCACTAATACACACACACGAAAACATAGCTATTAGTTTTTTCTTTTTGCCTGAGAAGTCAGAGTGAATGTGAAGACAATTGGTTGTCTTCAGCTTCAGCCATCTTGGAGTGTAGTTCCAAATTAAAAGTGATCAGCAAATGTGTTGCAAGAAAGGCAGAGAAGATGTCAAGGAGGTTTCTGAAGGTTCTTTTACTAATCTGGAAAGTTTGGGACAACAGTGTTCTCAACAAAAGTTTTGCCTAGAAATATAACATCTTCAGCTGAAAGCATGTTTAGTGCTGATGATCTTGCTTCACTGAAAAGTGTTTTCAACCAACCTGACGCTATGTGGGAAGTTGGAGTACAACTTCCTCCCGCATATCTGAGATTGATTTGTTTGATCTCCATTCACCCAGCAGGGCAGCCTCTGGCCACAGAGCAAGGCAACAAGGAGCTGCTCCTCCTGTCCATCCCACCAAGTCTTAGACAGTGGGGATTTATCTTTGGAAGATGTCTGGTTTTGTCAGTTTGGCAGTACTGCCAACCAGTTGAGGACTGGGGTACCCAGGAGCTGTCTGCATGAGCAGTTAATTTGGGGTGAGTGAAGCTGATCAGGTCCCAAGGTCCAGTAGCTGTTGCAGAACTTGATGTTTCCTATTAGGGGTTGAGAAAGCATTTCGTGCACGGCTGGAGCAGAGTTCCCACTTTGACAAACCTAGTCTCTCTGCACAGACACCACTTGCCAAATCAAAAGAGGAGGTGGTAAGTGGAGACAATCAAGGAATTATCTTTTAAAGACCTCTCTATTTGTACAAAGTGAAGGGTCTTTGAGATATAGGCCATGAAGACAACAGCTGAGAGTCACGGCTTCATGTGTCTGACTTCTCAAACTAATTCTCCCTCTGGGAGAATTCTCAGTAGTCTGAAAAGAAGAGAGGTACACTGTACTATCTGACACGGAAGTTTTGTTATATGAAATTTAAATTAAAGTCATCCAGACCGAAAGAGTTTTTGGCCTTGTGCACCAAAATAGCAAAAGTCACCACTAGCACAGCACAACAATACATCATAATGAACAGTCCCTTTTCATGCAGTAAAAACATTTCTTCAATGATAAACCAGGTGCAAGTCTGCTATGAAAAATGAGAACACTCTACAAAGAAATATTCACTCCTTTCTGTGTCATTCTGTTGGTCACGTTAAAACACAGAGGGAAGAAATTTTCTCATAAGTGATCAGAACCCTGTCTCAGTCAACTAAAACATACAATTTTATAGAAACTAAAATTCCGTCTCAACCATTACTTTGTTTCAAATAGATCATTAGGTATTTTTATTTCCTTGCTTTTATATCAACACTTGAGAAATAGAGGTTTGAATGAATGGAAGTGTAGAGAATAAAAATAAATTAAATACCGCATTTTTTTAATTAAGTAGGACAATTTGGTGGCAGCAGGGTCCACTAACTCTTACAAAGATGGATGGTGCACGTTGCATATTCAAAAAGCCAAAGCTAGAGAATGAAGAGAAAACTCCAAATATTGTCAAAAACAATTTTCAGCCTCTCTCAGAATGATGCAACATTTATAAATCAGTTAGATCAGAGGTAAGCAATAGCATAAAGAGAAAACAGGATAGGTTGGATGAAAGATCTCACCCACCTAGAACTGTATGCCTTCAATCCATCAGTCATCAGAAATGAACCTGCTGGGAGGTGGGAATGTGGTATTTCCTCCAGCCTACCTCGTCAGTCTTTGGCATCTCTGCTGGCACCCTTCATCACTAACAGGCTGACGAGAAACTGAGCTTTTGGCTCCAACCCATCAATATTTGTTGTGGGAGAAACTAAGATACCCACCTTCACTGTGTCTGAAGAACTTTACCCACTCTGAATTCATTCCCAGTTTCTAATATGGCATTTTAGGACCAAGGGTCATCCATACATATTAAGAGGTTTGATCGTGAGAACTAGACCAGTGTGGAGCAGACATACAGGGAAAATCCCTATGTTGTCTCCATTTGAATTACTAGAGCTTTCAGACACAATCATACTGTACAAAGATGGGCCACATGATACTAGTAAGTCTTGAGCAACACAACTTTGATCTGGATTTAAACTGACAGTCTGAGAGGAATGAGATATAGAGCCTCTACCTCAAGTCATCTAATCCTTTTTCTGTGATGTGATTTTAATATAATTCTTTGCATTCACATAGCATGGCTTAAACTGAATTAGTTTTCTGAGCAAGATCAGGCATGAGATGATCATTTAGCCTCTCCAACCTGTTTTGTCTCAGCCAGTCCTAATTTTAGGTCTCCACAATGTTTTCTCTAGCTGTTTTGTCGTGACCTTCAGTAGCTCCAGCTTCCCTCCGGCTGACCCAGATACTTTGCTGCTGTAATCTGAATCCCCAGCTCTCAAAGGTCAAAACTCCTTTCTAAGCTTTCAGTTAGCTCTTTCACAGCAAGCTTTTAAAGGAATATAGTTATCATGACATGGGAGAGAAGGAGCTCTTGTCATTAAAAGCTGCTTATGACGTAAGAGAGAAAAAAGGAACAAACGGTCGCTTTTAATAATGAAGGGAAATTACTAACAAGAATCCAAAAGATGACAGAAGGGTATGAATGCGTAGATGACAAAGTTTTTGTGGACAATAAAAGATAATTTAGAAAATCAGTTCTAAAGCAATTAAAAAAAACCAAACCACTCAGATTACTAGCTGTCTGGAGCTGAGGCTACAAGAAATGGAAGACAGATTGTTTTATATTTGCCCTTCTTCTTACTTTCTTTTTCTCAGCATCTAATTGCCCAGTATCAGAGACAGGATGCTGAGCTGTAGGAGTTGTTGTTCTCTCTCAGTATAGGCATCCTCCTCCAATGAAGGAGGAAGGGCTGGACAAAAACATTCTACCAGAAGTGCCTTCAAGCACTGAATGAAAAGAAGCAAGCGCAGAAGCGATTATACAAACGGCAATAATATTTGGAATGCAGAAAGTTGCTTCCAGTGCAGAATCATCTCAAGGAAATTCTAGCCAAGGAGGATTCTTCTTCATATATTGTGTTGCCTAGATCTTTGGATTAGTGTTAACATAGCGCCTGTGCAAGCTATCCTACTCAGGGGAATTTTGTGAACCACATGATAAATTATTCTGCTGCACAAGGAGCAAGCTGATGATGATCTCAAGCGAGCTATAAATAAAATGGAAAACATTAAATAAACAAGTCACATGATGGATGTCACTGAGATTAGCTATTATGAGGAATAATAACAACTTCTTGTGCGGAAAAAAAAGAGCATAAACACTAATGGATTTGCTAATAGGCCCGCCTTTGTGTCAGGTGTAGAAAGCAGACAGCAATAGAAGGAAATATGAGCTACGTGCATTTGTTCTCATGGGCATGCTCTGAATGCAGCAAGCCAAAAGCCAACATAAGGGACTGGCCAAAAACTGTTTAAACATCTATGAGGGGAAGAAAAAGGAAGGATGAGATGATCTAAACAGGATCCTGTATTTCAGGACATAAGGTGGGAAGTGTTAGTCACAGTATCAGGCATGCACTTCTTTCACCCAGTGTGAGGAACCGTCTGTTTGAAAGTTTGGCTCTATTTTCCAAAGCTATCTGGTACAGTGTGTTTCAGAGGATGCAGTAAAAGGCCACAGAACGAGGTTTTGAATGGTGGAGCATGTCATGATAGATGGGAAAGTTAATTTACTCCTTTGTTACTGAATCTCAATGATCAGCCTCTCTAAAACATTGCAAAGAATGGACATTTCATTGACAACCTTCCTATAAAAACAACATTCAATTCACTTCCATCCATCCAAAGAGTTAAGAAGCCACAACTTCTACTGGAGGCAATGCTGGCAGAAGCTGGAAATTAATGAGGATTCTGAGCTCCCAATAACAAACAAAAGTCTGAGAAAATGCAGAAGTAGGTGAAGAAGTAAATTCAGACAATCAGAGTAACAGGTGAATGTTTTTAAGCCACCTACTTCAAAACTTTCCTTTCCCAAAGTTCAGTATCAAATTAAAATTTGAAGGCAAAAGCCACAAAACTACTAAAAAGTGGGTAACTCTACACTCCCATCAACTGCAGAAATTTCAGTTCAGGGTGTATGTATAGAACTATATTCTCAATCCAGCTCTGACTGAAAAATTTTTCAGTTTTATTTAGCTGACATGGCAGAAGTGATGATGTCACGTACATAAAGCATGTTTTCACAGATGTGTGTCCTGTTACAAATGTGACATTGATCAGGATATCAGAACTCAAAAAGAAAGTGTTTTTTATACCATACAAGGACAGACCAAATATTTCTTGGCTTCCAATTGTTGCAGAGGAATTCCCCAAGAGTACAAGAAGAAAGAGAGAAAAGTTCAGCTTCTCTTTACTTTCAGAAGTCATACCCAGTGAGTTCTTTTGTGTCATGATTTATTTCTTCCACTTTTAACAATACCAAGGTGTGAGCTTCTCTCACAAAGGCAGTGTTCCCTTTACCTTTCCCTACACAGCCCACAAACACTCCAGAGAACTGAAGTCTATTCAGTTCTATCTGTAAGGCTGCTGTGGCTTATCCAGTAGCCACATATATCAGAATGAACTGAGGATTCTTTTCTGGATAGTTCTGTTTCATAGGATTGCAGTCTGGAATTTCCAGATGGTGAATACCATGAAAAGCTTCCCCGTGGCTTCTTTTCTGTCACTGAGTATTTAGTTGGCATTAAGAGAAAAATAATAAAATAAAATAAAACCTAACAACAATTTATGACAGACACCCAGCAAGGTAAGTTCTGTTCTAAGCAGCTATAGAATTGTAGAATTACAGTCAAAGAAAGTAGTCCTACCTGGGAAGTGTCGAGCAGCCTTACCTCCAGGCAGTGATATGAACTTGGTCTGGTTTTTCATGTTTCTTCTCCTTGTTATTGGTTCCTCTGGGTAACTCTGTGCCCTATTTTTCACTGGTTGTATTGGCTCAGTATTACTCTTCTGCAAAATCAATGGGGACAGTAAATTAAAAAATACAGATTAAAAGGGAAAAGAAGTTTTTTGCCAACCTAATATTAATGACTTGTCAAGACAGCTAAGCTTGGCATATGAAAGCAGCTTTCTTTGGCTATCCAAAATAACTTCTGTCATAATTGGCTTCTTTCTCATATTTTTGAAGGATGTGTCTCCAGCAAAGTACCATGCAACTGACAATTTATGCTTCTCATCAGACTAAGGAAACTACAGAAAAAATAGTGCCTAAGCCATAGCAGGGAAACAAGTGGCCATAAGTTTGGTACTAGAACTTTCTTAAGCCACTTGATTAATAATTTAGAAGTGAGGACACTGCAAGGAGTCATTTAAATCAGTAAAGCTTGGGGTTCTCACAAACTGCAAAGTCATTGCAATATTCAGTGACTGGAGAAGTTATTTCCCCAGATGATTGTTAAATAGCTTCTATAAAACAACCTGCAGCTACTGTGGAGGCAACAATTTTACCAGTTCTATTGTCCTACAGTGACACCAAGGAGCAACAGCTCTGGATTTTGGTATACCACCCAGTTGATTGGGGCCTATGTGTGCACTGACCTGGAATGTGATGTTCCACTGAGTGGAAAAATGTGAGTGGGAAATGGTGACAACCAGAACTGAGTTGAGGCACTTCATGAGCTCTATTTGCTGGTGGCTGCAAGGGATTAATCAGTTTGGTAGGGGCAGAGCATGGTTGGTATTTCTGTTACCAGAGAGTCGCCTGTTTTATTGGCAGCCTCTACACACCTTCACTGGCAAGTCCTGAGTAATGGAGCATCCCCTCAAGGTAGAACCACCTGCACACTCAAAAGCCCATACCTCAGTGACTGTTCTTCCCATGCAAGGAGAGGAACTTTGCAGATACTGGGAAATAGAGGGACTGTAAGGTGAGGAATCAAACACTTTTCCCTCTCTGTGGAAAAGAATAAGGCTGGATTGTTCTAGTCTGATGCTCAAGGATATTCCTGTAAGGACTGATAGCTAACACACAGAGTCTGTGTCTTATACAAGGAGACGTTTTCAATCAGCACCACAGTTGATCACTAATAGAGAACAATAAATAGAAGAAACAGCACTGGGCAGTGACTTCTCGTAGAAACAAAATTATGCTAATGCAGTAAACAATAGAGGTGTAAGAATGTGCTGTATTAGCAGTGAAGGAAAGAGTAATCCCCACAGCAGTGCTTTCAAAAACTCTCCAGTATTTTTTTTACAGAGTGTTTGTTAGAATACAGACATCTGTCCCAGAGGATATACACGTAGTAGAATAATCTGCAACATTGGCACAATCAGAAAACACCAAAATACCAGGATGGTCATATTTCTCTTGTGCCTGCAACATTCTTTTCATGCTAGCCGTGATGTGGGCAAGCTCTGCTGAGCATCTATCTGCAATATGCCTCACTTCACTGCTCAGAGGTGCAGGCTCCTCAAGCTTGAGCTTAAGGAGAAGGCAAGGAAAGGCTGATGGACACTCCCAATAGTGATCTTCGTGAAGTTTCCTCATGTTGGTAATAAGGTAGAACCTCTATTCCTCTCACTCCTGCAGTGTTACTATAACTTGTGTTGGTGCCACTGAGTAGAACCCTCTGATGCTCTGCTTCTTGCAGAATTCTACAGAGTGGATTGAGATCCCCATAGCTGTTTGACTGGCTTCCCCTTTGAGCTCTGTGCAGCTTAATCAAACTCTGCCAGATACTAATGCGGATGCTAATGAACTAATTAACATTTATCAGTAGCTGTGCTTCCTGGGAATGCTATGGGAGCTGCTCCTCACATATGTCACTAGAACAGCCTCTGTTCCTAGCTTAATCAGAGATTTCCACCTGTTGTTGTTTTTCTACATTGTTTGGCAAACCTTGATGGAATAGAAGGATAATGTGAACCAAAGATGGTGAAAGTTATACAGCACAGTCATTGTCACTTCACAGATCCCCGGAAGGTGCATCCATCAACGGGAAAGGCAGTGATGGGAAGAGAAATAAAGGTTCAGCCACCTGAGAGTAGTCTTGAAAATCCCACAAATCAGACTAGGAAGCTGGGCTTGATCTTTGTGGTAGCATGCTTTAGAGGAATGTTGTGTTTTCCTGGTCTATTTGATACAGCAAGAATGAGGAATTAAACGCTTGATATATAAATATGATAGACCAATTAAATGAGAATAAAAGAACATCTTCAAAAAATGATTCCAGGTTACAGGCAAGGCAGAGCTTGTCAAAGAGAGTAAAAAAAAAACCCACAAACACTATTGGGTATCATCTTCAAGGAAATACTGATGTTGCTACAATATGAAACATTTATAAGGGAGACAGTATGTTCATATTAAAAGAGAGGTGGTTAATTGAGAAATGGGGAAGGATGCACAAAACCTACCAAAGGACTGGATCTTTGCAAAGGGAAAAAAAAACCTACATATGGGACTGATTTGCCAAATCCAATGTGTGATCTGTTCTTCGGAAGAAGACACCAAATAGGCCAAACTCCAGTTCTTGTTATGCTATTTTTGTCCATAGCTGAAATAGAGAGATTTTTCTTGGTTAAAATGAATTTTAAATCTGAACCGGTATTCACATGGATCCATCGGAGTATCTGGGCTACTCTTGCAGGGAGATCAAAGTGAAGAATTGGAATGAAAGAGAGGAGAGAGTAAGAGAGAGAAAACTGCAACAGATAAGAGGTGGGAGGGAAGAGAACATGAAGGAATGTCTTTCAGAAAGTGGATGTAGGTAAGAGAGACACTACAGAAAAAACAGTGAGAAAGACAACATAGCACAAGAAATGAATCTTTCTACCAGATTTCTCTGCTTTCTGAAAATGTCAGAGGGATAAGGCACTAGTGCTGCTAAAACTGTCTTACAATTGTGGAATGGAAGCATCTTGATGCATTTAGAACCGTCAAAGGATGACTATATTAGTTTTGGGTGGTTTGAAAGAATGATGGTTTGATAGCAAGTACTGGAGACATCCGTCCAGCTATGTATTACCTTTCAGGGCACCGCAGACAGAAATAAAGCTGATAAGTTTTGGTGCAGTTGCCACTTCTTTTGAGTGTCATGCAGTTCTGATCCTAAGACAGGGTTGCAATTTGTCAAAAACGTGCTCCTGTCTCCGGTGTGTCAGTGTCCTATTAATCATTGAGGCAGTGTTAGGACTTGTGTGAGCAGGTACAACGGTGCCTTGTCATAGGGCATACGACTTTGAGGAAAGGAGAGTCCCAAAGCAGAGACATTTTTAAGGATTTCATAAATAATCTTCCAGAGTCTTTACCTTAAAATCAACCCTAGTTATTTGCAAAGAAGGGGGGCAAATAAAATGAAAATAGTAAAAAATATTTTAAGTAATGTATTTCAATTTTACTAAATAAAACACTACTTTTTTTTTTTTCCTGTGCAAAGATTATTTTTTGAGTTCTTTCAAAATTGAAATGAAGCAGGAAGGCAGGAAACTGCAAAAGCTGCATGCTGTGAGGGGTCAGTTCTTCACTCTTCCACTTCTGCACAGCCATAGATGAGGACCACTACAATTTCTGTGATTTCATTTCCCTACAGGGCAAGGCATTCCTACTAATAACATAGTGGTTACTTTGCAGAAATGAGATAAAGGTTAAATAACATTGCTTTCATATCCACTAGTAGAAAATGCTGGAAAAAAAAAATCAAGTGTTGTTGATCACTGAGTTTCCACAGAAGACAGTGGATAATTGGAGAGAAAGTAGTAAACAATAAATCTCTTGAATGATTGACCTGAATTTCCCAGATACGGTTCATTTCAAATAAGTTAGGATTGTTTTCTTAACTTCTCTTGAGTCAATATCACTTCTTGTCTTTGCTACTGTGCTTTCTATGTCCAGACTCTCTTAGCTGAATAGCCAAAAGGGTGAGGGGAGTGGAAGGAGCAGCACTGCCTCACCCCATGTCACACCAGCCTGTGACATGCCAGTTGGTGCTGTGTGGGCAGCTGATATCCCTTCACCTGCACTGATAAATCTGTGTTTTATCACTTTGTGTTAGAGCCGTGGAGAGGCAGAAATAGCTGGGGCAAAGTTCTAAGGGCAGGTTCTCATAGCTTTTATTCCCTTGATGCGTAATGTACTATGTGAGTTTCTGAAACACAAAGTGAAGAGTTATCTTGAATTTAATGATGCAATTGCCCCATTCCATAGCAAACTGCAGGAATCACTAATTACATCTCTTAGAGGCCAAGCTACTGAGCGTACATCAAATGAGAGGCTAGAAAAAAATAATTACTGTTAACAAGTGAACTGAAACTATTATGCAGACTTCCCTGGTGCGCAGAAGCTGCAAGCCATAATCTGAATGAGATGGAGGATAATAAACAGCAAATGTTGTTAGAGCACATGGACTACCTTGTGTCCTCTCTTAAAAAAAAAAAAAAAAATTAAAAAAAAATTAAAATATAATCATCTGAGACGTCAATGCAAAAAAATACCATCACAGATTTCTGCCCTAGGGTCAGAATGACAAACCAAGACGCTGATGAGACTGCTGTCTGCAGAGCTTTCTGAGCTGAAGGAACAAATTACATTCTTGCCACCAGCCAGACCAGTGAAGACCAGTTGAAAGTCTCCCTTCCCTTTCACACTCTCTCTGCTTCCAGCTGGTCCTGTCAGCTCAGATGTTGTGAAGAAAACTCTTCTTCTCTGGTGAGGAGTGAATGTGTGCTGTAAAGATTGGCTTGAAATAAAACTGGGCCAGCAGCCAAGGTTGGATTTAGTAGCTCTAAGTCAATTTACCTCCTCCCCAGGGAAGAGTGTCTACCCTATGGCTGTTCTCACCATTTCTACCTCTCCCACCCTCTCTCTGCTCACCTCCATTGCTCACTTCTTTCTGCGCCCTACTTCCCAAGTCTCTACAGAGCTTTTGTGGGCAGCACAGGTCCTGGCATCACTCAGCCTTTGTATAGGGTGCTGCAGAAGAGGTCTGGGAGCTGCAAATGCACTACCTCCCACCAGAATGCATCCACTGCTCCCACGTCACCATTCCTTATGCCACAGGGCACATGAAATAATTTCTCCTCCAAGGAGAAAGAGACATCAAATTATCCTGAATTAAAGCCTGCACACAAGTAGTTGCTGCAGAGGGTTTGCCTGATGGGATGCATGACCGGGCAGAGTGGCACATGATAGCAGTGATGGGTTCTTACTATGTATGAACAAGCGTTAGTCTTTTGTTTCATTAATGGGGACATTGCAATCACTGTTTGTGTCAAAAACAGGTGGTTTTTTTTGTTTGTTTGTTTGCTTTGACATCCCATGTTGTTATTTTGCTTTGAGGCATCTAAGTGCTTTCAGGAATTAGCTAGGGAAAAATTTCAGTAGAATATCTTTCAGAGATTCAATAAATATCCTTGTTTTTAGACACCATCAAAGACAGCAAGCGGGGCCAGCTGAGCTGTCAGTCAGAGTTTCTGTAGCAACTGCTATCATATATATAAAGAAAAGAACTCAAAAGCTGAACTGGAAACATTTTTAATTTACAAATAGGAATAGGGAAAACATTTTAGGAAGGGGATGTTGCAGCATGGGGGAGAGCTGGGAGAACAAAGCGGAACTGAAACCTCCCATGCCATACTTTGTGAGACAAGGAGAGAAAATAGCAGTGAGTTGTATTCTTAGCAAGGTGACCCCTTGCGCTTTCATGGCTGAACTCACCACCTGCACAAAATAGTCACGGTTTAGGGCCTGTGAGACAGAAATAAATTTTAAACTTGCATTTTCTACACTGCAAGCAGTATTCCTTTCCTTCTTCTGCATTCTCCTGTCCTTGCTGAGTGTGATACTCAGAGCCTGTGATCTTGGGGACTGTTAGAGAAGAAAAGCAGATACAGTGTTTTTAGTCTACTTATAGCTACTCTAAGTGCACCTCAACCTTGAAAATTCCTCCAGGCTCTTCTCTTTCTTTTTCAAACAATATTGTTATTGTTTTTTATGTGAGTGGTAACATGCTCAACTGGGCATCACTTAGTAATGTATTGTAGCCATGTAAAATACAGCTTACAAAGCTTCAGATGGATACAAAAGCAAAGGAGATAGATGAAATCTTGTCTACCCGGCCAAGAGGAATCCAGCTGTGATTAGCAAGGAAAGGGTCATTGCATAGCACCATACAGCTCAGCACTACCAAGAATTCTGAAGGCAACAACTTAGAAGAGGGCTTCAGAAAGGCTTAGAGTATTATAGACTTGTTTTCACCATGACTCAGACAGGGGCTATCCCTTCTCTTGTCTTCAATCCACTCTTTTTTCAGTATTTCCAAATATCCCATAACTCTTCCGTGTTCCTTTCCTGTGGTTTCTTTACTTCAAATAATTCACACTGCACTCTTGGACATCTCAGCAGCATCTGCGTATAGGTTTGCTGGGTAAATTCAGAGTTCTCCACCTCCTTCGATCTCTTTCTGCCTCTGATTTTGTCCTCTTGCTCTCCTCAACTGAGATGCTAGGATGCTCTGTGTGGGCTTCCTCAGTCCTACAGCTTTTTAAACAGAAACTGTGAGTGCCTGTCAAAAACACCAGCCAGTCCTGCTCTGGGCAGCATCCATGTCTGGGAGGTATGAAGCTCTCATTTAAGGCTGAGAAGTGCTCCTAAATTCTCTAATCATCCATTAAATGCCTTCCCCTTGGCCCCTGTACATGCTGGTAAGGATTCACCCGCTACTGAAAAGCAGCTGTTGTTCATTCTGTCATCTGGCTATGGGAAAGGAAAGTGAAATAGGAATAGAAGCACCAAGGAAACAGGTGGTGTACTGTAAGACTTACAACGCAGATCATCAGCAAGCAGTGGGAGTGGGAACACTGAGAGCAGCTGACACAGATGCCTCCCTGCACCTCAGGTGTTGCCACCCTGCTAGTTCAGCAAGTAGGGGGCCACAGGCAGTGACTCTGCACACTGTACTCCACCTTTACATTTGCAGGAGGGGCAAGAGCCCCAGCAGGGTACGCTCAGTGTCATTCATGCAAGGACAACCCATGTGGGCTCCCACAGCGGAGAATGGCCTGAACTGATCAGTGAGGGAGGAAAGGAAGACATTCTTCACAGCAAGTGAATATTTAGCATGTCTGTTTGTTATCAGTCTCCACAGCATAATTTTCCTGTTTCTCACAGGAGCCTCATACTCACAGACAGCAGAAAAGACAAAACCATGGTTTTTGCTTTTCAGAGACTATCAAAGGTGGGCACTGTCATCTTGGCACAATGATTTTTTTATACCAAACATTGACCATTCATCAAAACAAGTCTCTTTAATCTATAAAAAGAAGTAATATCTTGCTGTCAGCCTTCTGTACAAGAAATGAAAGCTTATTTCAGCTATTTGTGCTCTGCATTGCATAGAGATTATCCTGCTGTAAAGGGACAGACTTAATGACCAAATAGGTCATTTCTATTGCTAATTTCTTTGCTTATATCTCAGGAGGTTGCATGCTAAAAATTCTTCTTTGTAAGAAGAGCTTTCTTATCCTAGTGTACATAATTACACCTCTGGTAAAGCACAGACTCGTTCTACTTTTTTATGACTCATGATTTTTCCAGCCTTGCCTTCAGACGCTGAATGCGATCCATCTTGAAAGAATCTGATTCTTAAAAACCTTCCAAACATGTGGTCTCTCCAAAGTGTTATAGCCTATCTAAGCCAAAAGCACTACACAACTAATTGCTTGAAAATTTCATTACAATATCTTTCTACACTGTAGCTGGGGTCAGGGGGAACTTCTTTTAAGAAAGGTACTTGGCTGCAGAAGCATCCCATTGAGAGCCATTTGTTATATCTAGATTGCAGAGGACAAGTTGAAAATGGCAGAATCAAGAGAAAATGTGAAGTCATGTCTGATCATTTACTGCCAGGTGTAAATTAGTTGGTAGCCCAAGTGAGACCTGACAAAGATGCTCTAAGGGCAGAACGAGGACTGCAAATCATAACCTTGTTGCTTTGGTATTTTTTCCCAGCTCTAACTCTACAGCATTAGATGACAGTGACTCAGCCAGCATCTCATCTGCTATATGTCTCAAATACAGTCTTTTTCCCACTTAAAAAGTCCGCCTGGGCAGAATGAGAGGATTTTTCACATTTGCCTGTGAATTCTGGGCAGATGGCAGTATTTCTCACTAGCTCCAGCCATGTATGTCTGGAAAGCAGGGGCATTTCCTCAGAGCACCAACAGATCAGCTGTATAGTGCTCAAGATAAAGGGCCAATACACGAGCACAAGGCTGTGCCCATAAATTCTGCACTCCCCAAGAGCATCCACTGGTTAGCACACGCAACTGATACATCCACAGGCAGGTGAGTGCAGCACTGAACAGCCTGCATTGCTCACTGCAGTCAGCTCAGTCTCACAACTTACTGTGTGTTACATGTGTTAATTCGACAAATCCAGCACAGAGCTAGTAATATTCTCTGGGCAGATTTAAAAGGTTGGTCCCTGGTGATTAATAGTGCCAAGGCTCACCTACCAGTGTGCTGACTGGAAACAGTAGCATAACAAATACAGAAAAAGGAATGACACATACAGTATTTCTATGAGGAGTTCTTGAAACTGTCAAGATGGGCACATTTTTTTCAAAAATATTTGTATAAAGAGGAGAAAGATCTTTCCTCCGGCAGTGATTCAAATTCAAGGCCTTTATCTACCAGTACATTTTTGGTGATTTCAAGGTCAGGATAAGGTTTCCTTATATAGCTGCATCAGGAGGGTGCTTTAAATGACTGTGAAGACTGTAAATTTATGTCTTCTGAGTGTGTATATGTATGTGATAGGTGCAGAACTTGAGCTAACAGCTGCCCAAACCTGGTCAAGACCTCATGGATATTATAGACAGAGTGCTGATCAGGCATTAGGTAAAACACTGGGGGGGAAGAAAAAAAAGATTATTCTCCTTTTAAATCACCTTACATTGAGTAGTGCCATGCCAAGTGAATAACAAGTGTCTGGCTGTATACTTGCTGTCCTAAGCAACTTGACATGCTGTAATCATGGAGCAGTCTCTGGGTAAAGCAGGGAAGACCAACTCAAGACATTCTATGAGTCTACAATTCCATGAGAACACTGATGGCTGCCCAGAGATGCAAACAGTGGGGATGAGATGGGGGAAGCCATATTGCAATCAAGTGCCTTGCTGCCCTCTCCCCAACAGCTCTGCCAGTGGCAGGCTGCTTTAAAGCTTCTTTCATCTGGTAAGCAGCCCTTCCCTGCTGATCCTATTTAGTTTTGCGGATGGCTCCCAGCATCAAGCAGCTGAGAGAGGTTCCCAACATTTGATGACACTTCTATTACCACTCCCAGAAGAGGAAGGTGGGTGAGGAGCAGAGCTCCCCAGCAGTAACATAGCAGGGTTGGCAGGGAGGGAGGGATCTCACAAAAAGGAGAGAAAGAAATATTTTTCATTTCTCATTTGCACTTTCTTTCCGATCACTTGCTCTGATACAAGCTGAAGTGCCAGTGCATACTTCAGTATAGAAAAATGAGAGGCTGAGACAGAGCCTGATCACAGTGGTTGCTAAGAGAGTAACCTAATTTACAGCAGATGGTGTTTATTGTTACTTCCCATCTGCATAAGGATTAAGAATTCTTCTCAGAAGAAAACAATACAGCCTGACAGCATCCTGGTAGGAAGGGGCAAAATTAATTCCAATGAAATACAGCTTTTCTCATAAAAGAGATTTATTTTTTTTTCCAGACCTTTGGGTAAGCTTTACTTCAATAGAGTTTAGGATCATTATTATTTCTTTAATATTACTAAGTTTCTAGCTGTGCAGTGTCATTTTTAGAAACATGGAGGAATGGAGTCAAGTAAAGGTTAAGTACATTGCCTCTGATCAGAGAGAAACTTAATGTCAGAATCGAGATTAAAGTTTCAGCTCCCCAAGGTCTTACAGCAGGATGCTGTTCCACAAAGGACCCAACAACACTTCTTGCAAGCATCTGTCCTTGGCCCAGGGACTGCCAGGAGAAAGCTATGTTGTCTATGAATGATCAGTCCCTTAGAATTGCAAATGTCTTTCTTACATTCAGCTCCTGTTGACCAATGTTGACTCAGCATGCCTTTTTGCTCATAGTAAGAAATTAAACTTTTGTTTTGATTATTAGTACACTGATCCGCATAATACTCTGACTGGGTTTTCTTTGTATGCCACACCATAAAATTCACACATTATTCTCTAATATTAGTACTGCTGCCACTTCCCTTTGAGTTGTGCCTAGGCTTTAGTAAACAGACAAGCATCAAAATGATGACAATTATGAAAGAACAATGAAACCTTAATCTAGAAACAGAAGGAAAAGAGCAGACAGTTAATAGACAACAATGCAAAAAATAATAGTATTAAAAAATATATATATAAATAACAAGTATAAAGAAAGAAATTGTAGTTTGAGCAAATAGAATCATTTGAGTTGGAAGAGACCTTAAAAGGTCATCTAGTCCAACTAGTCCAAGTCCTCTGCAGTGAACAGGAACACCTACAGCTGGATCAGGTTGCTCAGAGCCCTGTCCAGCCTGGCTTGTGCAGCAGGCCTGCATGGTTATACAACTGTACAGCCAACAGGTAAACAGAGGTTATACAGATGCTTCATACAAAAGATTATTGTGGTAGAAAGATAATCTATGATAAATGGAAAACACTGACCAATGTTGAAGGCTCACCATAAAATCCACACAGGAGCAATCTCCAGAGGTTCTACCTTAGTGGTAGTCAGCCTTTAAGTGAGATCTTCAGTAGCACAGCTGAATTACCTTCACCTGTGCTCCCACAGCTGACTCATTGCTTGCCTCAGGTGGTCAATCAGAGGTTCAGGCTGTGATCAACAGTTTTCTATACAAGGCCATACTGTATATATAGTGTACCATTTTTTTCTGCTTTCTGTTGCTTGGTGATCGAGTTTTGAACCTGGCATGCTCTCTTTTACTTTCTGTAGTTTTTGTCTTGGAAGAATAAGCAGTCTGGTTATTTATCTGGGATTTCTAGAAATTAGACAGACCTTGGCAAATTGCTGGTGGTGCACAAGCAGATTGTCTGGGTACGTCAGGGAATTCATGGCCTTCTCAGCAAGGGGAAGGCAAATGAGGCTGCTGGATCGGACCAAAGCAGCTGCTTGGATGGCAGTAGGCAGCCATCCCTTGCACGGTGGCTGCACAGTTGATCTCTAAATTCACAGCAAATCTGAAGCAGCTGGGTATGTCTGATATCTGGCATATGTGCTGCATAAATATAAATCTCTCTCTGAGATTTCTTGAATAGAACTGTGGAAATCCTACATACATCTGCAGCACGTATCGTAGTGGTTGATAATATAATGCAAAAGTCATGACAACATAAGTCACCGAGTAGGTTGTCTTTTTGAGACTTGCAGTGCAAGCCATTCAAAAAGGCACACCAGTAGTGGAACCTATGTGGTGATGCTGGACAGAAGATGCTTTGCCATCTTAAAGTGCAATTATTAAAATCCTCAGATGTATTCTTCCTCTTAACTGGTTAATACGATAGTGACATATCTTAGCCTTTTTCATTATTTCTTCTCCTTTGCTGGTAATAGGTGAGCTCTGTGTATGCATGTGTGTACACTTATATGCAATACAAAATATACACACATCCCAAATCATATCAATGCCTTCCCATTTGTAGTTTCCCTAGCAGATGGTTATGGTCATGTTTCTTAACTGATATGTGCAAAAAATCTTTGCAGGCTTTGTTTCTTAAGTCTTACAACAGAAGAGATCTGCTTACCACTTATAAAGCCATCTAGTTCAACACAACTTGGTGATCCCAACCGACTCTAAGCTTGTACACTGACACAATCTGCTCCCACTCTATAAAAAGAAATGCTTCTCCAGACCGGCTCTTTAAGTCTTTTTTTTTTTACAGCCTGGAAAATGTACATGGATTTCTATGTTTGTGTGAAGCATTAGTGACATCCAGTGGTTACCAATGCAAATGATAAGAATGCTTAACCCCTGTTCTCAAGGGACACCTGAAATTCCTCCTTCTCCTTCTGTAACAGACAGCTATTTGGAAAAGGAGAAAGGCAGAAAAGACACATTTCCTGGCTCTTCCACAATACAGCCTTACTCTGGGTTTGATTAAAACTCACTGACCATGCACCATATAATCGTTATTTTTCTTCTGTGTTATTTGTTAGAACCTGCAGAACCACTTTGAGAAACCGGGTGGCTGAAATTGCGCCACTGAAGGCATCTCCCATCAAAACAGATATAGATTACAATGAAAACCAACTAAACAATCAGATGTGAGACTACTGAGAAGTATTACCTGTATACGTACAAGGGTTTCACTAGGTAGTCTTCCATGGAGGTGTGTGAGAAGCATGAGAAGCATGAGAAGATGAAGAAAGAACACAGAAAGAAACAAAGAAACCGCCATAACATAATCTCGATGAAAAGCATCAAAGGCACTTTTGGGCAGAGTGCTGTTTCCTCTCCCAATGGAAATAAGTCGATAGCCTCTGAATTTGGGGCAATAGTCTGTTGAATCAGCCACACGAAGTTATCTCAGCTCCGATGCTGCCACTTCTGCGCTGTCTGGGATACTGTTCAGTTTCAAAGAGCCAGTTGAGACACCAACAGCCCAGAAGAAATTTTCCGATTAACTCAAAATAATTAAGTCTAATTTTGAGAGCTTCCATCACAATCATGGTGAGCATCTCAGAAAGAGTTTTTTATATAAAGCACTAGCTCGTACAGAACACATCAGGGAACAGAGGCTGTTCTGCAACATTTCAACATGACAAACCTTCAAGGCATGTTTTAGGCCAGTTCATTTTCAAATTCCAGTTCTATATCCTACATGTGTTCACTACAGATCTTACAGCACATATCATGCTTAAAGCAAAACAAACTAAAACAAGAAGAACTCAATAGATTTTAATATAATCACAAAACAATTGCATTACTTCAATTTTATTATTAAGTGACTTATTTCCAAGTCACCTGAGGAATTAGCAAACTTCTTTACCTTGTCCAATTAGGACAAAGTGTTTTTTTTTTTGCTTTGACTTCTGATACGATTACGCAAGAATTATTTACGCCTTTAGAGTTAGGCAGTGACATGTTGCAATGAGTGACAGTTATCAAAGAAATGAGCAGCATTCATTCATTGACTTCAGTGTTCAGGACTGGAACAGGGGACATAAACTCTTCTTTCTGTATTCGCATAAGCAGGTTCATTCCTATGTCTTACGCATCAAAAGAAAACAAATAAAAAGCTGTAAAACATTAGTATTGGGAAAATATCCTTTTCTGTTGTGAACTTCTGTGTCCAACTGGAGCTCTTTGTTTCTAATATCTACTGAAAGCAGCAAACACAGGTGTTTTTCCACACTTTTCCCAAAGCCAAGTGATACGTTGATGGAGAAGTTATTTTAGGCAGGCAAGGTACTCAAGCTAATGTATCAGTGCTGGCATGATAGTTTGTCAAATATTATCTACATTTCCTGAAGGATTTTTGTACCTGGAGCGTCTACCACAAATTAATTGTAGTATCTCTGTTTCTGCATGATGCACACTGTCACACTTTTCTCCTTTATCAGAAATTGCAATGTGATGCCTTCAGCTTTTTAAAATGATAGAAACAGAGGGAAGTCATGAGAATGTGGTGGGAGGTAAAAGCAGATGCTTTCTTTCCCATCTTACCTAATGTATATTGGAATTAAAGTATTTCCAAGATAGTGGATTAGTTACTGGCAGCCTTCAAGAAAATGATGATACAATTACACTAAGCATGATTTGTCATGTAATTATGCATCCCTCACAATGTTCATTATTTGAGAATAAGAAGGGATGCTGGAATCTTTAAAAATCAGTGCCCACACAAAAGCTAAAAGTAGCTATTCTACTCACTGACCCCTACAACAACCCTATTCAGGTAGTAGCAATAAAGTGAGACAGACTTTCTGATGCTCTCTCTCCATTCATTCAATGAGTTCATTAACCATATGTTATCCAAAACATATGGTTAATGCAGATTAAATAGTGATTCCAGCTTTCATAAGAAGTTATTAAGTGTCATGCCTTTGTGTCTCGGGAAGGATGGCGAGGAAAAACGTCAAAGCCTGTGCTTTGCTAGGCCTAGAAATCTTGGAATGAGTGATGAGAGTCGGGAAAGGAAGAGCATGAAAGGCTTCATAATAGAAATGAAATAAATACTCCTAGCACAAGAATAATGGCAGATAGATTCAGGGGGAAGTTTTTTACTGAGAGAGTGGTGAGGTGCTGGAACAGGTTGCCAAGAGTTGTGGATGCCCCGTCCCTGGAGGTGTTTAAGGCCAGGCTGGATGGGGCTCTGGGCAACCCGATCGAGTACTTACCTAGTGGCTGGCAACCCTGTCTGTGACAGGTAGGTTGGAACTTGATGATCCTTGGGGTCCCTTCCAACTAAAGCCATTCTATGATTCCATGATTCCTACAGTTCTGTGAAATGGCTCATTTCTCTTCTTGGTTTGGTCTGCTGAGTCATGGGGATGCTCTGGTTTGTGCACGGCTGTGCCAGATGAAGGTGGCTGCCTAATTCTGGTTTTACTGTTAATTTACTGAGCTCGTTATATTGCAGTTTCCATTGACAAATGATTACATTCCACAGACTCCATGGTTATTTTACAAATACATCAACAAATGTGAAGGATGTAAACAGTTCACCGACAAACAGATTCAAGTGGAAGTATACTCTTTTTTCCTCAAAGAACTTTGTAAGCAAAAGTGTAAATGAGTAGATCTTTTTAGAGCAGGATTTGTCTTAGCTAACACAAGAGATCTTAGCTCCTTTGTAAAGCACATAAATTTAAATTGTTTAAAAGTTTAATTTCCAACATCTGGTTCATTACATTGAAAAGATGGGTGAGCAGGAATGTGGCTTCGCTCCTGTACCAGCATAAGCTACTGAAAAACAAAAAACAAAAAAACAAAAACAAAAAAGAGAGATAAAAAAAAGAAAAAGAAAGTGCAAGCACGGATTTATGTGGTGGGTGTACCTTTCCTGCTCTGTAGCTGATGACATCTGACAGGTACAAACTTTGCTTGCCAACACCTGTGATCTACAAGGGGGCCAGGCTGTGAGATACCTAAGCCTCAAAGAACTTTCCACATTGACAGTGAGAACAGCTGTTTCATGGCATACAATCAGCCTGTGTCTCACACAGGGACAACCAGCATGCAGATGGGGTACATGCCCACAGTTGTTATTGAACTCTTCAGTTCTTCATCCTGATAACTCACAGAATCACAGAATCACAGAATGACCCGGGTTGGAAGGGACCTCAAGGATCATGTAGTTCCAACCCCCCTGCCTAGCAGGGCCACCAGACATACACATTTACTAGATCAGGTTGCCCAGGGCCCCGTCCAACCTGGCCTTGAACACCCAGGGCCTAACCACTCTCCTAGTAAAGAACTTCCCCCTAACATCCAACCTAAATCTTCCCTCCTTCAACTTGGATCCATTTCCCCTAGTCCTGCTATTGTCAGCCCTTTCAAAGAGTTTACTCCCCTCCTGGGTGTAGGTTCCCTTCAGGTATTGAAAGGCTGCAATGAGGTCACCCCACAGCCTTCTCTTCTTCAGGCTGAACAAGCCTAACTCCCTCAGCCTGTCCTCATAGGGGAGGTGCTCCAGCCCCCTGATCATCTTTGTGGCCCTCCTCTGGACCCTTTCCAAAATCTCCATGTCCTTCTTGTACTGAGGGCTCCACACCTGGACACAGTACTCCAGATGGGGCCTCACAAGAGCCGAGTAGAGAGGGACAATCACCTCCCTATCCCTGCTGACCACCCCTCCTTATTAACTACATGCAAGGAGTGACGTGCTCAACATGTTAGGCTGGGATGTAGGCTTCCAGCCTGCTAAAACACGTTGCACAGATCTGCAGAACTTCCAGCCCTCTGTACTGACTTCCCTACCAAAACCCACATCTGTTGTACCCAGTGAACCTCTCCCACTACTGTCCATGGAAGTGCAGGGAGCACTGCAACAGGGACACCAGTGCAACGGCTCAGCACAGCTCAGTGAGGCAAGGTTAAATAGAAGGTAAAGCATCTGCATGAGCAAGGAGGTCATTTGTTCTTCCATTCTGAGGAGGCATACAGAAGTACGTGATAGCAGGGCGTATTTTTAGGTATGAAGTTATCTTTAACAACGTGAGAAATGGTGAATGAAAGACATGAAAGGAAAGATGTTAACAGAGTACATTGGAAAGCAGCAGAATGGAGGAGGCGAATTACGCTCTGATTCATTTCCGACACTCAGGAACACAAGGGCACAAACTGAAATGCCTGGAGACGCAAGGAAAAGCTGGTTTTACTGCCAGGGGCACAGACTACCGAGAAAGGCAGCACGAGCTCCACCTCAAAAGATATCAAACCTCAGGGGCCTGGCTTGGGGCTGCCAGCTGGGCGAATCGGCTCAAACGATACGCCGCACTTTTATCCCGGCCCCGCCATTTTGAGCTGCCCGACCCCGCCCGCAGTGCCGCTCGGAGCGCTGCAGGGGGCGCTGCCGTGGCGGCGGGCGCTGCCGCGCCTCTCCCGCCGCACGCCGGGCCCGCCCCGTCCGGGCCGCGGGGCGGATGAGGCGTTGCGCTGGCAGCTTGTTCCTGTTGCCGTGTTGGGCCTGCCGAGCCGGGCTGGGGTGCAGTCGGTAGTCGCGGGCCGTCATGGAGGCCAGGAAGATGAACTTGCCGCGGGGCCCCGAGAACCTCTGCTTCGACAAGGACGAGTTCATGAAGGTGGCTGGGGGCCGTGTGTGCCCCGGCGGGCGAGCGGGGGGGCTGCAGCCTCGGTCGGGCTCTTTGAGCCCACACCGGGGAAGCGGTGGGTGTCGCTGGGGGGTAATCCAGGGGAGGGGACGGATGTGGTGTGTGTGCGCGTGCTTGGTTCGCGCTTCTCCTTCCATCGTTCTCCTTTTCCTGCTTCATTTCCAGCCGGATTTTGACGTCGATCACTTTGTATCCGAGTGTAGGAAGCGCGTGCAGTTGGAGGAGCTCAGGGAGGATCTGGAGCTCTATTACAAACTCCTTAAAACGGCCATGGTAGAACTCATAAATAAGGACTATGCGGACTTTGTTAATCTCTCAACGAACCTAGTAAGTGCTGCTGTCATGTTCGCACTGTGCATTGTAACATGCTTCTTATTTTTCATGTACTTTTATTGTATAACTCATGAGGAAAATAGATTCAAGGCAAACACTTCTGTTTTCATCTGCTAACATTTGTAAAATTGAAGGCAGTATGTCACTAAGATTCAGTAGTAAAGTTTTGGATGAGGCCACTCTGGAGGATTCTTTAGGAGTCTTTGAACTTACTGTCCATCTTTAGAAGTTCCTCATTTTACTGAGAGTTTTAATCGCTTTCATGTTAGAATTACTTGTTTCCTTTTTCTCTTACTCTTTTACCCCAGTTTATAACATCAAGGATTGAGATTTATCTTTTCTGTTTTAAGAAAAGTTGCTATAGATTGTGATTTTCTTTCATTTTTGGCTTTATGTGACAATCTGATATCTTTATACGTGCATTTAAAGTAATATCTTTTTGCACTGCGCTTAAAACTGGAGTCTATAAGAGGATATATCTCAGTCCTCCTTCAGTGTCTATAAAGTCATAGCCAGTAATTCACCAATTAACTTTCCAAATGAGTTATAAATGTTTTTATGGTAATTTCTTTAGGTTGGCATGGACAAGGCCCTCAATCAGCTTTCAGTACCCTTGGGACAGTTAAGAGAAGAAGTTATGGTATGCTCAAAAAAGTCATTATAACTTGTGTTCGCTTCTGTATGATACATAAACTACATTTTATTTATGTTAGTCTTTATTATAATCTTTAAAAATTATATTCTTAGATGGGTAACGGGAGATGTGTTTCTAGGACCTGCAATAAACTTACATTTCTTACATTGCAGTAGTGCCTTTCAATCAAGCAGTGATGGATTCCTTTAATAATAAATGAATGAACTCTTGCAAGATAAATCTATACAAAATGTTGGAACTATTTCTGCCTTTTTTACTTTGAGAGCAGTTAATGTTTCCTATTCCGCATTGTTAGAGTTTAGATTTCTAATTTGTTTTTTAAACTACTTCATAGCAGTAAGCCAGCTTTTCATGCTGACTTTTTTTCCTCTCACAGAGTCTAAGGTCATGTGTCAGTGAAGGAATTCAAGCAATAGATGATCGTCTGTCCAAACAAGAAGATATCAGGAAAAAAAAGGTACAATAGATAAATTATTACCTTAAAGAGGTGCTTATTAGGGCAACTTCTGACATTAACCCCTAGAAAATTGAATTTACGAGGATCTAGGCCATGTAGATGCATACTGTGCAGAATTTTGCAGTTGTTAAAATGGGAGATTTTAATTGACTGATTTCATTTGTATCATGTCTTCTTGATGGTAAATATTTTGTTTGTTGGAAACATGGGCTCAGTTGGCTTTTTTAATTACGGTCACTCTTGCTTTTGCTTGTAGTAGTCTGTAAACATATATTGTGAAAGTAATTGAAACATAGCAGCTTAATTTTTGTATGAGGGGGAAAAATAACATTTGACTTTTTGCTTGACTTGGCAAAATTCAGGGGTAAGAACAGCTGTTCTACAGCTGTGACAAACGTGGGATTTTATAGGTTTATGTGATCAGTAACTGATACATGATTTAAATATTAAGAAGGCAGAGATCTTACACCAGGAGAGAGAAATAATAATTAAAAAAAAGGATCCAAAGTATCTTCAGAAGTATTGTAATGGGTTTGGGGTCAGACATTAAAAGTCTTTCTTTACTTATAGGTGTGTGTCCTGAGGCTTATTCATGTTATTCAGTCAGTTGAGAAAATTGAGAAAATCCTACTTTCCCAAGGCACTAACGAGTTATCTACTTTAGAAGGAAACAGGTAAAAAATAAATAAAATAGGAAAAAGCGCTTGCTTAATTGACGGGACCGACTGAATTTTATGGTGTTGTTGTAGATGAATTTACAAACGTTAAAGTACGTCTTTGTAATTCTGGTGGAATATGTGTCTTATCATTTTAGTGGTTTTTTTCGAGCTTAGTCTTCTACAGACTGGTCATTCACAGATCACATAACAGCCTCCAATGTTCTGAATTACTCGTAGCAACGAAGTTTGCATGAACTGTTGGGTGAAGTCACTAATCCTGCAGGAGTAGCCTGAGGCAGACAAGCCACGCAAGTAGTGCTTCTGAAAAGTTCTGAGAAACTGGAGTGTGAGAAGTTTTGATTTTTAACAGCATAGTGGTTTTCCCTGTATCTTGGAGTGATGGAAGATGTCTTTTGGTCAGTTTTGTAACTGATGTACCATCCAGGTGCTTGCAGTAGTTGACTGGGATGCCAGTTTTATTTAAAGGCAGAGGAAGAAGACAATTTCACAAACCTGTTGGAATGTGAGATAAGTTCTGGTGTTCTGCTGGATCACACAACAGTGAGTGGGTGGAGGTGGACAGAAAACTGACTAGATACACAGAAGAACAAAGCATATGCAGATGTTTTCTGTCAGGGTAAGAGACTTTGCAGAATCATATTTGGAAGCAAGACTGTACTTCAGTGACTCAAAATTTAGGCTAATTATTGGCACCATATAGACTTGAGAAGGATAGAGGTAGCTGTCATAGAATCACAAGGTTGGAAAGGACCTACAAGATCATCTAGTTCAACTGTCCTCCCATAACCATTGCTGCCACAAGCCACTAAACCATATCTCGTAGCTTCTCATCCAGACGCCTCTTGAACGCTGCCAGGGAGGGTGACTCCACCACCTCCCTGGGCAGCCATTCCAGTGCCTGACCACTCTATGAGGGAAATAGTTTTTCATTATGTCTAATCTAAATCTCCTCTGGCACAACTTGCAGCCATTTCCCTGGGTCCTGTTTGTTGCCTGGGAGAAGTTAGTTTTACTGTATGACGGAAGGAGAAAGTAAGGAAATTTGGATGGGGTGGAGCATTTACTGCAGTTTTTGAGCTCTGTGAGACTGACTTCTGTGACAGCAAGCACCATCACAAAATAAAAAAATGTTTCATAGGTTCTCATGTTCCTCAGCTTTTGCTCACAGGTTTTATATCCTCATGGGCCCTATTCTGATGGTCTATGTGTTATTATTGTGTGATTGCAGCAGTACTGATTTCCAAATATTTATGTCTAATCACAAAAGTTGAAGAAGGGAGTCATCTGTCTAATGCAGATGAAAGTGAGTTGATACAAAAGGATCTGTATACGCTCATTTTCTCATTGTCTCTTTTCTAGCCCGCTTTTAACTGGACAGGTTTTAGAGAGAATTGCCACAGAATTTAATCAACTACAATTTCATGCAGTACAAAGCAAAGGAATGCCACTTCTGGACAAAGTGAGACCAGTGAGTATTGCCTAATAGCCAGCTTAGCATTTGCATGATCAAGCTAAAATGATACTATTGGAAAACAGAAGTCCATTTCCATGGAGGAGAAAATTATTTTCAAGAGGCCATTTTATCAGCTGTGGCGAAGTGTCATTTCTTCCGAGAGCTTGTATTTTGTTCACTAACTTTAGGATAAATTGCTTGAAGTAGTAGTGGGAAATATGACAGACGCTTTTGTTAGCCTAATGCATCTTGCAGTTTGTCTGCTTATTAATAGTAAAGCGTAAGTTCCGGAGATGTATATTGTTTTTGCTAGCTGCAGTGTACAGAATAAAATATAAATTGAATGCGCTTTAGAGTGTCTGGCTTGAATAAATTCAGGTTTGTCTTCCACTGATATTTTGTGCCTAATCGTTGGTATCCTGGCTGGTAGGCTGATCTCCCTGATAGCCTGTTTATAGCAACTGTCTAGAGTAAAAGATGAACTACTGTTTGTTTTTTTTCCCTAGTCATTCATTTGTGAGAAGGAATGAAGGCGGGTGCTCGAGAAGTAGATAGTGTGAGTTGAGGTAATGCTTCAAGCAGATTAGCACGGAAGCTGTCATTCTTGATGACTTTTGAGCTAGTGGGATGTTTCATCGTTACTGCTTCATACTATTGCATATTCCTACTGCTGATATGAGCTTCTTTTATATCAAGACTTCAGTGGTACCTTGTTGATTCGTGGACTGTTCACGGGGCTCTTCTGGCTACTGAATTATGAAATACAAATAACAACAGGAGTAGATGTGAGCAACAGAATAGTATTTATGGTGGGAGAACTTTTGTTCCTTTGTTGTGTAGCTTTCTTAACAGTGTTTGCTTTGTCTTCTGTACTTTTTGTTGATGTCCCAGTTTTGGTTGGGTGATCTCTTAATAGCCTGTGTGGTGCTTTTTTAAATTTTTTTCTTTTTTTTGGGACCAGTGATGAAAATTTTGGAATGTACCAATGTTTTAGTTGTCATCAGGTAGTGCTTTCCATGACTGGTCAGCAGTTGGGTTATTGGCTTTGCGTATTCAGAGCAGATTCTCTGGGCATGTGAAAAATCAGTTTAAAATGGATGTGTGCAATGTAGCATGTGAAGTGCTAGAGAGAAAATTTGACTTGTTAAATTGGTAGTTCAACTTTGATTAAATTATTGCCATGCTATTGAATTCACTTTCAGTGCAGAGCTGCAGGGGACCATCTTGGGCCAACAGTGTATCTACAGCTAATGTAGAAGGGAGTTGGATCTAATAACAGAAATGTTGTAGGCGAGGAGGAAAAATGATTAGGAGAATATACGTTGAACAGGAGGATATGCGCTGACTGTTAGCCGTTTAGCAGAAGCCAGAAGGAATGCACCAGCAGGTCATTTGTTGCCAGTATAATTCAGTGTCTTTGGTTCGCAGTTATTTGGGAAGTAGTGCTGGGAAAACGCTGTAGTTGTAGTTTTTGACAGAGGGGTAAATGCTGCAGTTGTTACTCAGGTAACATACTGAAAAACTGTTGTGTATTATCACACATAGTTGTTCAGTTGAACGAGGAATAATTATTTCTTCACTATAATGAGTACCTTAGATAAGTTATGGTGTTTCTTTCAAAATATAAAAGAAAATAATTGCCTTTTAATTTAGCTTTATAATAATAAATATTGTGTTAAATAGTGTCGCTAACCAAGTAAGCTTGTGTTAATTTTCATTTGATGTTAACATCAGAACTCATGTGCTTTTCAAGTAAAAGTTGAAAGGTGAATCAAGTATTTCTGGAAGAATTTACTTTAGCAATGATGGCAAGGCTTTTCTAACTGCCACATTTTGTTTCTCTTCATAGCGTATAGCTGGAATAACAGCTATGTTGCAGCAGTCTCTGGAAGGACTGCTCTTGGAAGGACTTCAGACTTCAAATGTTGATATAATACGTCACTGTCTTCGCACTTATGCAACAATTGACAAAACACGAGACGCAGAGGCATTAGTTGGTCAAGTGCTTGTAAAACCTTACATAGATGAGGTAAGAGAAAATCAAGAATCTAGGAAAGTGGACTTGCAAGCATACTTATTTTTCCAGCTTCGGTTAGCAGTTTCAAAGTACCTTTGTGAAGGGAGCAAGGGAACTGACCACGTCATTTTTTGTTGTTTTTACTTAAGGAAAAAAGGTGGAGGAATTCTCTATTCACCTGTCACCAATTTTGGGTACATCCATTTGAGATTTTTTTTTTTATCTGTGGTTTTTTTTGGGCAGGGGAGAAATCCAACTAACAAATTCGAAACTAAGCAAATGACTGTAGTAAAATGCAGTGTACTCTGGACCAGAGTGAGCTGGATCAAGACTGGGGTGAGCCTTTCTCATCAGCTGGCTCAGTACCAGGCAAATGCAGCAAAAGTAGTTCTTAGTGAAATGTCCTTTTCTTCCCATTGTGTGAAGAAACAATATCTACAGTTCCCACCTGTGCCAGGACAAAAGTAGGAGTAAGATCAAGGCTTTGTTTGGGAAGCAGTGACTCTTGTAAGAGCGGAGTGGCAGTAGGTGCTAAGAAATTTGTCATCTGTATGTTGGCAGTTGTGTCCAGGTCAGGTAATAGTGGTGTGTTACTGCAGGCAGATAACTTTTTCTCTACTGGGATAGATGCGAATCGATGCCCTTTTACAGTGTAAGTTCTAATGCTAACTAATTGCTCTGTTGTAGGCAGTTTCCCTGGTTTTCACTAGATTATCAGAATGTTTCATAAAACTATTAAGTTCTCTGGCCTTACAGAAAAAGTTATGCTGGGCCAGTGCCAGAGCTGTAGAGTTGTTCTACTAAAACTAGCGTTATGAACTGCTTGGCAGTGTTAATTATGGTTTCCTACAGGAAAGTCGAGAAAGTTGAGGAAGGACTGTTTGTAAGGGCATGTAGTGACAGAACAAAGGGAAATAGTAATTAAAAAAAAAAAAAAATTAAACTGGAAGAGGGTAGATTTAGACTAGATTTTAGGAAGAAATTCTCTACTGTGGGGGTGGTGAGACACTGGAATAGGTTGCCCAGCGAGATTGTGGATGCCGCCTCCCTGGAAGCATTCAAGGCCAGGCTGTATGGGGCTTTGAGCAACCTGGTCTAGAGGGAGGTGTCCCTGCCTGTAGCAGAGGGGTTGGAACTGGATGATCTTAAAGGTCCTTTCCAACCCAAACCATTCTATGATTCTGTGTTTGGTTCGAAGCTTTCGCTTATGTGTTTATGGGGGGGAAAGGTCTTGAAGTATGAGAGCTGCCTTGGTGATTGCGATTGTTCAAATTGGTGTATGCTGATAGAAAACGGAATAAATCTCCTTTCCTTCACCATTACTTCTAAAATAGATAACACTTTTCAGTGCCTTTAAGTCCCACATTACACTATTGTATTTTTCTCTTTACTGTCCAGATTTTTCTTTATTACCATTACTCTTGAAATGGAAATGTTTAATAATGTCCTCCTTGCTCCATAAACCTCTAAGAGAGAGGCACGGGGTGATGCGGGGCACTCTTCTTTTTCTACTTTCAGGATATTTAAAACAAATATTCTCTACTGGTACTTTACACTCGTATTACAGAGTTAACATTTCTATTAAGACCCATAAAAGCAATGCGAACATTATTTCTAAAAGCGTTGAATGTGTAGCATTAGGCAATATTAATTGCCTTTTCTTAGGTTAGTGTCCCTTCTTACACATAAACGCAGAAGTGAACTTAAGCTATTTGTTTCCTTCTTTTATTTAGAGGCTGTTTGCCAGGTAGTGATTCTAACCAAGGCAAGTGGAAAGCTGACCTGTATAACTTCTGATGAAGGAGTTTTTCTAAATTAAGATAGGGGAAATAAATTACTATTTTATTTTTTATTAACGCTCACTAATTCCTTCAGCAGCCAAGATGTGGAATTATTTACCGTTCCCAGTGAAAGAATAGTCTGTCTGATGAAACGTGAGCTGTTCATCACTGTCAATAGGACACTTCTTCCCTTCTTTAGAAAAGGAAGCATTTAAAATTGTTCTGTTTTTACTTTGTGTGCACGTACACTTAGAAAACAAAGCTGATGGTGTTTGGATGGTAGAAGAAGTAGAATGTTGGTGACCCATCCGCTTAAGAAAGGACTTCCTTTGGGTGCTTTCTAATGCTGTAGCAACTGCTGCAGTGGGGAATGGTCTTCTTTCCCTCAAGCTGATGTGTCCTGCTTGGAAACTGGGAAAGCAATATACTGAATATTGCAATATTTTTGGATATGGTATTGATTGGATGTGGTAGTTTTGAGTGAATAGACATCTGAATCTTTTATTACTGTATTTCATACTCGCTCTTCTGATGTTCAGCATTGAACTCTTCCTGACAGGTAATTGTGGAACAGTATGTTCAAGCTCATCCTAATGGCCTTCAGGCCATGTACAATAAACTGCTGGAGTTTGTTCCTCACCACTGCCGTCTCTTGCGTGAAGTTACAGGGGGAGCCATTTCAAGGTAAATGTTTGGGGTTTCTTTTGGTTGCTCTAAAGTTACCACAGAGATAATACATTTTTGAAATACCTTGTACCTTCCATGCGCAAATGAGTTATGTGGTCTTTCCTGAGGATTCGTATTCAATTTTGATTTTTATCACGTGTGTTTTAAAACAGTGAACAAATTTTCTTGCTCTGGGGTCCGGACCTTCACAGGAGGCAAAGAAAATCCTCTATTTCAGTAGTAGGATTGAATACTGTTCATGATACAACGTACCAGATACCTGGGGTTGTTTTTTTTACTCAAGGAAACATGATCGAATGTTTCATCCAAGGGCAGGGGCATCATAAAGCTATCAGGAAACAGAAGTTCAAAAGTTACTGGGTTGCTGGGGTGCATAAAAAAAGTGGGGATGATCCCCAGCAATTTGACAGATTTATTTCATAACATGTTTAATTGATTCCTATACGTCGACTGTCGTCTTAAAAAGAGCTTAATTCCTTATGCAGTTAAGTGGCCTTTTCTGAAGTTTAAATGTTATATGTGTACTGAATTGTATCCACTTATCCATCTGTTTGCAGGCTGGTTAATACGGCGCAGTGCTGTAATTAGCAGAACTACGAACGCATCCCATAGGAACTGCAGAGTTCTTTTTCTAGTCACCGTTTGCTCTTAAGTTGTATCAGTGTCTCAATACTTCTAATCTTTCAGCAAATTTTTTACCTGTGTTTGTCATAATTGAGGGTTTTGACTTTGGTATTCTGAAATGGAAAGAAATGCTTGCTTCTCTTCTGCTCTGGATTTATAAATTTTCCTAATGAGGGTGGCTTTCAGTCTTTTGTTTGGAAGCACTGCATCATGTATAAATACAGCTTGGAACAATGACAAAAGTGAATCTCTTGCTTCCATTGCATAAGTCACCTTACACATATTTGGTATTTCTTTCAAGTTTGGAGCTTGTTTAAGTATTGAAAATAGATGAGTAAGAGTTAGGAGTTTTCAGCTGAAAAGTGGTTGCTTTCCAGACGCGCTTGCAAAATATGTAACTGATACAATTGTAAAACACTTTCAGGGTTATAAAAATACTTGCAATTTGTTGAGGTCATTGGGATCATCCCAACCTGGAAGGAAGAACAGTGTGAGAGAATCAGCATTCCTGTGCTTTAAAAAAAAGAAAAAGTAATAACATTTTGTCTAATGCGGTGCACGTCCTTTTAGTTATCCTGACCTCTAAATAGAAGCCTGGTGCTAAGATACAACCATGGAATCATTTCATTTTTATTGCAGCGAAAAAGCGGATATTGTACCTGGATACGATTTCTTAGTGAACTCAGTGTGGCCAGAAATAGTACGTGGTTTAGAAGAAAAATTGCCATCGCTGTTTAACCCTGGAAACCCAGATGCGTTTCATGAGGTAATTAATTTTGTGACTTATTTTCCAGTTGTTCTTTCTACAACACACGTAAGAATTGAGTGAGTCATATTCTCTAGCTTTTTTTTTCCTACTGCTTTTATGTAAACTTCTGTTGCTCAAGGCTTGGAAGAAAAGACTGTCTCTCAACACTTGATTTTTCACAGTGATTAATTCTCCCCTCAGGTTTGCCAGTGTCGTGGTTTTAGTTCAGTACCTGATATCGTGCCGTGTTTTGGATTTAGGGTGGGAATTATGTTGATAACAGACCGGTGTTTCTGTTGTTGCTGAGCAGTGCCACGCAGAGCCGTAGTCCTTTCAGCTTCGTGTGCTGTGCTGCTGGTGAGGAGCTGGGGGTGCATGAGGAGGGGCAGAACCAGGACAATTGATCCGAAGTGGCCAAAGGGATGATGTCTCCTATCTTGTGGGTTCATGTGGAACTATAAGACTGGGGGAGTTTGCTGGAGGAGCTGCTACTGCTTGAGTACTGGTCAGGCATTGACAGTCTGCAAGCGGTGAGCAATTGCATTGTGCACCACTTGTCTTGTATGTTCTGTTATTATTATTTTCCACTTCTTTCCTGTCGTGTTAAACCATCTTTGTCTCAACACAGAAGTTTTACCTTTTTTTTTCCTTCTTTTTCCCCCCGTTTTTTCCCGCATCCCACTGCAAGGAAACGGGGTGGGGGGGAACAAACGGCTGTGTGGGGCTTAGCTGCCTGCTGGGTTAAACCACAGCCATCAGGGAAGCTCTTACAAGGGTCACTGGAAGCCAGTCAGTCATGTGAATTTGGCCTTAAATATTTGTTTTAGGAGTAGCTGTCCTTTTTTAGTTAGAGAATTGCTACATTGATGAAGGTAGAGGTGGATGACAATGGTGTTTTTGCAAGATTAGGACTTCTGTATATAAAGGGCCGTCTTCTTAATTTTTAAATTAAACAGCTAGGTTACCATTTGCCCTAATACCTTTCAGTTTCCCACAGAGCTTCAGTCATCCTTCAGGCTTTCACCTAACGCTGTGACTTGTGCTGTTTGCTTTATACAAGAATGTATTCTATACTTAGATGGTTTTACTCTTCTAAATGAAGTATTGTTAAAAGCCTTTCATCTTATGTTGAGCTGATAACAACCAATGGTCCTGTTGTGTTTATTTAAAAAAAAAAAACAAAAAAAACTCACAGTGCCTTTCGGTTACTTGACGTAGTCCATCTGAAGTTCTTTCAAGGCTGCTTTTGTCTACGTAAGATGAAACTCGGAGTCTAGGTCATAAAATATTTTATCTAAAAATCACTAAGAAATTGAAGTGCCAAGGGTAAAAAAGCTCAGATGTCTATGGAAAAACTGGTAGGAGTAGTTATAAGTGAAGAAGGGACAAAAAGACACTTGCCATGTTGCTGATAATCTAAGTAATGAAGACTGTAGTCAGGAGTCATCTAGCTCTGTTTTCTAGGTTGATAGAACTGCGGAGTAGTCTTTTTCTCCATGTTTGTCTGGTTATTTTGCATATGTCTGTATAGCTATAATACTTGAAAGTATTATCTGTTAAGGGGTCTTTACATGTAGAGGGAGTGGATGGAAAAGTATTTCTTTCAAGTCATGTTGTAAAATCAGACTGGCAGTCTTAAGCTTAAGTGCTTAAGTCTTAAGTTAAAGTAACTGTCATTGTGCAGAGTTTTTAAGTTGTTTTAGGTTACTGTGCCTTACTTTCAGCCTCAGATGTGTAGTTTTACAGGCATTTGAGAATAGTATGTCTTCTGCTTCTCAGCGCTGATTTTAGATTCCTGTATTTGAAAGCTGCTGCATTTTGTTTCACGCTTTCACTGTTCAATAACTTTGTTCAATCAGGTATCCGGTCCCAGAAGCTGAAAGGGAACCAATCTTGCATTTAGTTCCCTCTCTTAAATATGATATTATCAATAACTAGGTAATGTCTCTGAGTTGTCTTCTGTTTTGAAGGTGTCAGAGATCTTTCCAGAGTGTTCTGTTTATACCTTTGACTAATACTTCAGGCAGCTGAGCTTTAATGCCTTGTTTATCATCTTTTTGAAAGTACTGAGTTTATTATTTAAGAAAGCAGGTAGAAAGAACACTGGTCTCTCGTTGTTTCTAGATTTAATTCCCACATCTTTTACAGTTTTGTTGTGTTATAAATACAACCACACAGGGACAAAAGTAGCTAACGTAAAGGCTTTTGTGTGCCACTTCCTGAATACCACCTCCACGCCATGCAATTGCCACATCACAAGAAAAACATACTGTAATTGTACATTTAACAGAAGGTTCCAAATGCACTGAGCTATGCCATGCAAAAGCTTGTCCATGTCAGTGCATTGCCCAGGATAGTTTCCGAGGGCAGAAGCTATCAAGCAGCAACTCAGGGACTTCTCCTGGGAGTGTTTTACTGCTTCATAAGTGAATCTGAGTATGTTGCTCACCTGCTGCTCTGAAGCAGGGTAGAAGTCCTGCTGCTTACAGCCCTGTGCTGTCAGAAGCACTGAGAAGTAGAATTAGTGTACCCCAAGAGAAGTGGAATTAGCATATCCTAAGTTGGAAGGGACCCTCAAGGATCGTGGAGTCCAACTTTTGGCTCCACACACCGCTACCCAAAGTTCAAACCTTATGACTGGGAGCATTGTCCAACCAGTGCTTGAACTGGGTAGCCTGGAGATTTATCCAGGCATATTTCATTAATTCAGCAGTGGCTTAATGAGCATATTCTAACCTCACGAGACAATGACTGGTTTGTTTTGTGGCTGTTTCTTGTTGTTCTTTTGTTTTGGTGAGGGGTGTTTTAGTGTTATTGAGTTTGTTTGTTTGTTGTACAGAACTGTGCGTGTCACCATGCTATTTTTCATTGCAGAGAGGCAGATTACAACCGTACCTATATTACTATTCCTTGATTTACGTGGTCTTTGTGCTCTGTTAGCATGTATTTGTTATTTGCAAAACTTATTTTGGGGGAAAGTTTTAGAAATTCCCGTGATACGGTTCTATATAACAGAAATAAAATACCATACTTTCATTCTCTTGTGCGTTCGGTGAAGCACGTTTCTGGAAATAACTAAGAACAAAATCCATCGATTGTATCCCTTTATCTCTCATTTACTGGGGCTGACTGTTCTTAGTGTTGTGCACCAGTGTTGTTCCACCTCGGCGATTCAGCTCAGAAATAGTTCTCTCTGATCTCGCTGTTGAGGGAGCTCAGACAATTCAATGCTTTTCAGAAGTGCCGTGCGCTCTTTTTTCTTATTACAGGGTAACACCTGTTAGATAACCGGTTTTGGTTTCACTGCAATCCAGGATTTTGGCATTATATGATTAGGTATCGGTGTTGGCCTGTTCTGAGCCTTGAGCTTAACCGTGGGCTGATAAGGGAGTTCTTTTCAGAGGGTTGTGGCCTTCATTGCTTAATGGGACCCTGGCAGTGATTAGAATGCTCGTATTCTTCCTACAGAAGTACACTACCAGTATGGATTTTGTACGGAAGTTTGAACGGCAGTGTGGCTCACAGGCCAGTGTGAAACGGTTGAGATCTCATCCCTCCTACCACAGCTTTAACAACAAATGGAACTTGCCTGTTTATTTTCAGATAAGGTTGGTAAGCATCTGTTGGTCATTTCAAAACTAAAACGTGCTGTGTGTCATCTCTTACATTCCGGAGTCCCAGAATCACTGAATCATAGGGGTCAGAAGAAACCTCTGGAGGTCGTCAAGTCCAACCCACCAGCTAAAGCAGGTTCCCTACAGTAGGTTGCAAAGGTTGAAAAGTGTTCCGAGAGTCTCTCAACAGCTTCATGTGCTGTTTATTATAGGAGTAGATCTCTTTCCCCTGAGGGTAGTGCAGCACTGTTAGCTGGGAATCTGATCATTAGCAGAGGCAGCTAACAGTTTCCTTCCTCGGTTTTCTGTTCCCCATATCTTTCAGTCTGCATACACACAGTGAGGATGAATGCTTGATTTTTATGGATCATTTTTGTTTACCGTCCACAATATTAATGAGGTTTTTAATATGCTGCTTTTAGTTTTGAACGTGCTAGCCTAAAAACTGTTCTAGCTGTGTTGTATAACACTGTGTTGTACCCTAACATATATAGCCTCTTGTCCTGCATTCTACTTGGATATTGTTTGTTTATGTTTTCTGTGCTGGACAAACCAGCCAGAAGATTTTCTTGCTTTTGTTTCCCACTACACTACACATTTATTTGTTCCACCACAACTGTTTGTGGGGCTGATCTGCATGCTGGATCACTGAAATTATCAGGTCTTTTTAAAAAACAAAATAAAGGAGGGGAAGGTAGGTGGTAGCAGCAAAGGGGAATGATTTGCAAATAAAAGAAGGGTAAGAAAGTGAAGTTTATTTTTAACGTGGATTTTTTAACCTGGAGCTAATTCAAGATAAGTGATGGGAGCATGGGGATGGGAGCCTGTTTGTTAGTGTTTTGGTGGTGTGCTGCATTTTGTAAAATGATCCTTGATGATCCTGGCCTTCTCTGACATTCTCCTTTATTACTGTTATTATTTTTTCCACTTGCACGACTGTTCTGAAGCTGTGTAGTGAACCAACATGAAGAACTGTTACCCTGGGCGGAAAAAAAAGTCTGACTTCCAACTCTAATCAATCTTTCCAAACCACTTAACTATATAAATACTGATGCTGTTGTTCTAAACATTGAAATGAAGCTTCAGTGTGTTCTTTCAAAAGAAAATCATAATCTCTTAGATACTTTGAGTTCTGGCTGATGAAAAGGAAAAAAACAGTGATTCTCCTTTAAAGTTACCATAAGCCCAAATAGTGTACTATTTCAGTAGATGATTGGATAACAGGAGTTGCTTCATCTTTCACCATTGTCATTCCTATATGTTGGAATGATCTGATAACATTTGGAATTGCCTGTGGATCCTTTAGTACACAACTGCGAAAATAATGAAACATATTCATAGCAGGGAAGTTTTTTCTTTGCTGTATTTAACTATCTTCAAGTCCAACGGGATTTGCACTGAAGTGTGTTCTTCCACTATTACACTTACAGTTAAGGTTGCTAGTTTCTTCAGTTACAGAAATTGCCCAGAACGAAGAGCCCTCACTAAAGCCTATACAAAGAAGTCTGTAAGGAACAGATGGATGTAGACGCATTCCTTCTGTAGCAGTGCAACTACCAACAGCCTCAGTAACTGTTGCCATTTCTTTCAGTTACATCAGTACAGCAGATAATAGGAGTGTAATCAACTCATGCTTGGGGTTGTTTCCCCATGTAAGAAATATTCAGCAAAAGCTGAATAATTTAAAAACAAAAACAAAACAAAAAAACAAAAAGCGATTCAGTTTTCTAATTCGTTTCACTGTAAGACCTGAATGTGCTGCTTTGTCAGTGAAAGTGTTGAAGAGACAGGAATGAAGATTTGAAGCCATTTGACAAATGCTTCAAAATACATGCTAACTGTTGGTAGCAACTGAGCAAGATAGACCATCTCTTGTGTGTTTCTTCCTCCTTGTTATGTCAGTCACAGGTATTGCTACTTAAATTACTTTAAATATGCATACAGTACATTAGGAGCTGGCACAGGAAAAGCTGGGAAGGCACCTGCTGTGATCTGGAAATGAGAACTGAGAATTTTTTAAAATGATCCTTGCAGGTTTGTAAGTAGGAAGTTTGGTGGGTGCAGAGATTGCTGTGATGAACATAGAATCATAGAACCACCAAGGTTGGAAAAGACCTACAAGATCATCCAGTCCAACCGTTCACCTATCACCAATAGCTCCCACTAAACCATGTCGCTCAACACAACATCCAATCGTCCCTTGAACACCCCCAGGGTCGGTGACTCCACCACCTCTCTGGGCAGCCCATTCCAGTGCCTGACCACCATTTCTGGGAAGTAATATTTCCTAATGTCCAGCCTGAATCTCCCCTGCTGCAGCTTGAAACCATTGCCCCTAGTCCTATCACTAATGACACGAGAGAAGAGGCCGACCCCCAGCTCACCACAACCAAAACATAAAAGCAATAAGGAAGATGACAAAAGCTTTCTATAGGGAAGTTTAAAATACAGTTTTATTTCAGAGTTAGGGATAAAAATGTTAGTAATGATTACATTTTTACCCAAAGGAAACACTGTCTTATTTGCTGTTGCACTTCAGGAAAAAAGAAAAAAAAGCAAAAAAGGAAAAGAGGGCAGAGCATCCTGTGAGGAACTATTGATTTTTGTCAGGTACAGAGTTGTTTGCAGAACCTTGTGCCACTGTCCATTAACAAACACATAGAAAGCTAAAGGCTTCCAGTGCCACGTGACATACCTGAAGGTCAGCTTAAGTACGAAGTAACGTGTTCGCTTCTAGTGTGAAAACAATAACAATTAGGAAAAAGAACCCACAAACACAAACCTTTACTGCCTAAAAAAAGTTCTAAAGTTTTGACATGATCTTATCCTAATTTATATGGTTATTTGTAATGTGTGAGTTTTAAATCTGCCTACATAAAATCAAATGTTGTCTTTCGAGTGTTTGTTGTTTGTTGGCCTTATTTACATCCTGGGTTATGTTGAGGAAAATAGTAAGCGTATAATCTGTTAGTGTGTGTACGCTAATGGCGTAGAGACTGAACATTGAAAAGTACTGAGGCATCAATTTAAGAAATGATTTATTTATAATCAAAACTTTTCTGTTTTTCAGATTTAGAGAAATAGCTGGGGCCTTAGAAGCTGCACTTTCAGATTCCCTAGAGGAAGCACCAGGTAAACTTCCAGTGCAAAAATTAATAGTTTCCCTATTGTGACGGTGTGTGTATTTTAAGTAGCAGTGATTATTGCCTCTTCATCATTTACTGACTCGGATCCTTAGCGTTCACAAGTGCTGATTTTCTGATAAACTGATTTAACAGTAGACTACATTTTTATAGGGGAGGCAGTATAAGAGTATTGTTCAGTGATCGCTTCACTTAGTAACAGCACTTCTTATGGTAGCAGTAATTAACATATTTGTGGATCTGTTCCCTTAGTTCAAAAAAGGTCTAAATTTTCTCTTGGCAACCCGTATGTGATATCCAAAAGGTTATGCTTTGTTATTGGGGTAGACTTTTCTTGTTACACACGTACAGGAAGATGTCTGTCTGTTGGCAGCATTTAGGCTTTCTATGGGTTGTAATTTTGGCTTCTACTCAAAACATGTACATTGACTTATAAGCAGGTGAGAAGGCAAGCATAGAAAAGATTATAGTGGAAGGACAAACCTAGTGTATTTCTTAGAAGTATATTTTGACAAGCTGTTATTTCAGTTAATGGAGTAAATACCTTTGAGGAAGGCAGCGAAAAGTAATGTATGTATATAAATGCACACGTATATATACATATATATTTATGCACATCTTGTGTGTAATATTTTGAACTTTTAAAATATTGAACTAAAGAGAGCAAGGAGGAAAGAAGCTAATGGAGGTGAAATGCATAAATCCTACAGCTTCAAGGCATTTATTTGGAACTCGCAGTCATGTTAATTAGCTTTTGAACTGTATGCTATAAATTTAGAATGGTTTGGTTTAGTATGGTTTGGGTTGAAAGGGACTTGAGGATCACCAAGTTCCAAACCACCTGCCACAGGCAGGGTTGCCATCTACTAGATCAAGTACTAGATAAGCTTGCTGAGGACCCCATCCAACTTGGCTTTGAACACCTCCAGGGACGGGGCATCCACAGCCTCCCCGGACAGCCTGTTCCAGCACCTCATCACCCTCTCAATGAAAAACTTCTCCCTGACATCTAAATCTAACTTCTTTTAATTTAAAACCGTTCTTCCTCATCCTATCACTGTCTATCCATGGAAAAAGTTGATTTCCCTCCTGTTTATATATAATCTCGCTTTAAATATTGGAAGGCCGTAATGAGGTCTCAGTGCAGCCTTCTTTTCTCCGGACTGAGCAAGTCTAGCTTCTTCAGCCTATCTTCATGGGAGAGGTGATCCTGTCCACTGATTATCTTTGTGGCCCTTCTCTTGACCCTTCAAAAGCTCTACATCTTTCCTGTGTTGGGGGCTCCAGACCTAGACGTGGTACTCCAGATGGAGCCTTATGAGGGTAGAGTAGAGAGGGGCAGTCAGTCACCTCCCTTGCCCTGCTGGCCACCCCTTTTCTGATGCACCTAGGATACCATTGGCCTTCTGGGCTGCAAGAACTTGCTGCTAGCTCATGTTAAGTTTTTCATCTACCAAGATCCCTATGCCCTTCTCAGCAGAGCTACTTTCAAAGAGTTCTTTTACCATTTTTTATGCATATCTGGTACTATCTTGACCCAAATGCAAAACCTTTCACTTTGTTTTGTTGAACATCATTAGGTTTGCAAGGGCCCACCTTTCAAGTTTATCAAAGTCCCTCTGGATGGTATCCCTTTCTTCAGCTGCTTCAGCTGCATCAGCTGCACCATTCAGCTTGATGTTGTAAGCGAACTTGCTGAGGGTGTGCTCAATCCTATCATCTGTCTCATTGATAAAGATGTTAAAGAGTATCAGTCCCAAGTCCTGAAGTGTACTTGAGGAACACCACTCATCAGTGGCCTCTTCCTGGACATAGAACCATTGACCACAACCCTCTGGCTGTGACCTTCCAACCAATTCTTTATCTACCAAATAGTGTGCCCTTCAAATCCACATCTTTCGGATTTAGAGATAAGGGTGTGATGGGGGGCCATGACAAAGACCTTCAGAAGTCCAGATAGATTACATCATTTACCTTCCCTTTGTCCACCAGTGCTGTTACTCCATCACAGAAGGCCACTAGATTGGTCAAGCATGACTTTCCCTTGGTGAAGCTGTGCTGGCTGTCTTGGATTACTAGCTTGTCCCTCATGTGCCTTAATATATCTTTCAGGAGGATACATTCCATGATCTTCCCAGGCACAAAGGTGAGGCTCACTGGCCTGTAGTTCCCTGAGTCTCCTTTCCTCCCTTTCTTACAAATAGGAGTGGTGTTTCCCTTTTCTCAGTCACTGGGGACTCTGCCTGACAGCCAGGACTTTTCAAATATGATGGAGAGTGGCTCAGCGAGCACCTCAGCGAGCTTCCTTAGGACCCTGAGCTGCACGTTATCCGGCCTCGTGGACTTGCGCGCATTCAGTCTCATGAGGCAGTCTCAGACTTGCTCTGCACTTGAAGTATGGGGGAGTTTGCTCCCCCAGTTCCCACAGAGAGATTCAGGGATGTGAGAAATAAGAAAATGCTGTCTGCCAGCAAAGACTGAGACCAAGAGCTCACTGAGCGCCTCGGGTTTTTTCCGTATCTGTTGTAGCCAGTTCTCCTTTCCCATTTATCAGTGGAGGTATGCTCTCTTTGGCCTGCCTCCTCTGACCTGCGTACCTTGTTTTTAACATCTTTCACCAAGTTCAGTTTCATGCTGTGCCTTGGCTTTCCTAGCCCCATCTCTGCATGTCTGGAGAGTACCCCTGTGTTCTTCCAAGGAGACATGTCTTTGTTTTCACTGCCTGTACTTGCCCTTCTTTTGCCTCAATTTGACCAGTAGGTCCTTGCTGATTTCCTGCCTCCGCTGCCTGCTTTCTTATTCTGAGGGATGGAGAGCTCTTGCACTCTCAGAAAGGCATCCTTGAGGAGTAGCCAGCTTTGTTCCACATCTTTGTCTCTAAGGACAGCTTCCCAGGAGATCTTGTTCAGCAATTCCTTAAACCAACCGAAGTTCAATCTCCTCAATTTCAGGGTTCTGACTCCACTCTTTGCCAGGCCCACATACCTCAAGATCACAAACTGAACCAGCTGCTACATTCCAGGCTGCCTCTGATACTAACCTCTTTAGTGTCTTCCACATTAGTGAGCACCAGGTCTAGAATGCTAGTATTTCCAGAGTTTTAGTCTGCGCTTAATAAATCCTCTTAGATATCTTTGTGGTTGTGTCTGTTAGGGATATTTTTTGTTCAATGTTGGATAATTAATATCAGTATTATTGGATTATTAACACCAGTAATTAACATCTTTCAAGACTGTGCATAAGAACTTAACCTTTGTTGCCTGATTCTTTTTAGAGGACAGCTCATATTGTCTTTTGGCTACTCATATGGTCTGGATGAGTCTTTCGAAGTGCTGGTCGGATCAGATGTTTTTACCATTGTTAGCACACCGTCTGTGGAAACTTAGTCTGCAAATTTTGTCACGTTACTCTGTGTTCATTAATGAGGTAAGAGAACAACGTAGTTACGGTTCTGATGACTCTGTCCGTCAGTAAGAGACCTCTTAAAAAAAAAAAAAAAAAAAGGATGTAACTTCTTTTAAAGTAATTATTTTTCTGAATTTAAAAATGCTTAATGAGAACACTCAGATTAGTGAGTTTATTTTATAAGAATTATCACTGCAAAGCATGTCATTGACCTGGAATGTTGTTACTGCCCTTGTGGTTATTATGGTCTGCTGGTTGCCAAGGCAGTAGTTCCATATATGCTTAAGACTGTCTCTGCCACTGACAGAAGTAGTCCTAATCTTGTGGTTTTTTTCTGTTGGTGTGTTTCCATATTGGTATAGTGAATTAAGTTGTGAAACTGAGCTAGGTGAAAAGTAACCTTGGGGGGAAAAAGAAAAAGGCAGTGAGTAAAACTTGGATCAGTTGTTCTGTGTTCAGACTGTAAAACTCAAACTTTCATGGTTAACTATCCCAATATTGTAATTCCAACTTCCAAGCAGAAAATGCTGTTCTTTGCTCTTTCTGCTCCAAGTCATGTAGGTTTTTCCCCTATTCTTTTTGTCACAGAATGACAACCTGATATTGGAGAATAATTGAGGTTAAAATGGACTTCTGAAAGTCATGTGGTCCAAATTCCTGCTCAAAACAGTGCCAGTGTAGGTAAGGTTATGAAAACCTTGTTGAGTTTTGAGTATCCAAAGGTAGAGGCTTCACATCCTCTCAAGGAGCCTGTTTCCAATGATTGACCATCCTCAGGATCAAGTATCCTCATATTTGATACAGTTGCCTTTGTTGTGCTTGTCCAAATTCTCTTATTCTGTCAACTGTATCTTAAGGGAAGAGTCTGATTCCATCTTCTCTCTACATTCCCCCTAGGTATTTGAAGACAACACTCCTTCTCTTGAGATTGAATAGTACAGTTCTTTAAGCTATCTCATGAAAGTGTTGCTAAGTTCCAGAACTAAAACAGGGTAGCTGAGTGAAGGATGTGCTTTGCAGTAGAGGGCTCAAGGAAGTGGGAGAAAGGAGATGATTGACAACAGTGAGTTATGTTTCTTGAAACCAAGCAAGACCTTGGCTAGCCTTGTACAGGTATGAGCAAAAGGGAGGATGAATGGCCGGGGGGAACTCAGACTCCTCCATTTGCTGGCTGTATTGGCCTAGAAAATGCTCAAAACTCTCATAGACTTATCCCTGAGTATTCCTCTCAAAGGTGTGATAGTGGAATAGCTTGTGTGTTGATTCTTGGCTTTGAGGCAAACACTCTAGCAGTGGAATTGGTTATCTCTGCAGTGGAAAATTACCCATCCGACACAATCCACAGGTATAAACTGTGTAAAGTGGGTAGTAATCAAGTCTGTTCATTTGAACACCACGCTGGTGAAAATTACTCCAGAACTGTACTGCCTTTTGCATAGTGACAAAAAAGCTCTAAATCATCTAATTAGTGCATCAAAATCTTCTTTAAAATCATCTCTTTTTATGTAATTGAAGAGTACAGTTATCGCTTGCAATTGCAACGTTTTAATGTCAAAAACTTCTGAATCCTTTATATACTGTCTCTATAAGTGCAACTTCAACTGCCTTTACTATTGCTAAGATTCACATCTCAGTTTGACCTTTCAGGTTTCTGTAAGGCCCATTTCCAGCGAGAATACAAAAGAAAGCAAAAAACTAATGCCAGCTGGTAGAAAGGAAACTTCTGTAAACCTCAGCTCTAATGAGGACCAAGGGAATGGATCTTCACCAGAAAGTCAGTCTTTGCCTTCCGTATCCAGTACTCAGTTGGTGTTTGTAGCTGCAGATCTGGATAAACTCCAGGAAAAGGTTGGTGCTTGTGAGTTCACATTCAGACATCTTTGTCAATCTGTGTGCCAGTGTTGTTTGTTTCGGATCCTGTTTATTCAAAAAACAACAACAACAACAAAAAGCATCTTTTTTTTTTAAATTTATCTTGAATGCTGAAACTGGAGTAGTCTGATAGGGAAAATATCACCTGACATAAGGGGTCTATTCTCTACCTAGTTTGAGTTACAAGTTACAGAAAAAAACTCTTCAGGTATTTAATCAGTAGCTGATAGATTATACTCCTAAAATGTTTCTGCTCATTTTTGGTGCAGAGTATCACCGTCCCAGAGACTCACTTTTCCTTGTAAGATCTCTGGCCACAAAGTGTGGTACAGTTTTGGCTTTAATATTATATTCTCTTTTATAAGAGAACTCTTCAAAAGAGTTCTATCATCGTCATGTTTTACTAATGATCCAGAAACTTTAAAAGAGCTATGTGGTATTAATATGCTTTCAGTGGGAACTTTTCCAATGTACTTCAGTCAGTGAGACTGAAATTTCTGTATCCTGCAAAGCTGCATCTGGGTTGATAATATTTTGTGAATTGTCAGTTATCTTCTCTGAGGACAAAAACGGTAATGTAGGGAATTGAATGTATAGGCCTTAATTCCCTTAATATTCTCACTAACCTGAGTCTGGGTTTCCATAAACACAACAAAAAAACAGAAGATTGAAAGGGTCTTTTGATACGCTGCTGACTTGCAGAGTATAGGAAGAGCTATTTAAATATGTTTTTAATAACACTGTGTCTATCTTATATTTCCTTCTTTAGATTCCTGACATCTTAGAAATGATTAAACCAAAACTTGAGATGATTGGCTTCAAGAATTTGTCTTGTATCGAAGGTAAATCTGAGAGACTGAATTCAGTCTTTCCCCCTTTTCCCAGGTCCCTCTGCTAACCAAACCGTATCAGTTTTTATACACAGTTTTATTGTTTACGGTGGAAAAACTTGAGAATAGGAGTGGTTTTTGTTTGTTTATGTAATGGTGTCTATTTCTGACCCGAACCATTCTGCGACTCTGAGAAATAGAAACTGCCTTAAATGGGACTGTGAAGTCTAGAAAACATTTGGTTAAGATTTACTGAGTCAAAAGTAATTTCTCAGAAAAGAACTCGTTGTCTAGTAATTAGGATGGTTCTCCAGGAAGCAAGGAACTTCAGTCTGGAAGATCGATATCAAATCTTTAAACTCTTGCAGTAAGGGAAACAGAGAACAATAAAGGAGGTGGTTTGCATTATCCAGTTGAAACTAAAATATTATGGGTAGATGTCCAAGTCTATAAGAGAGGTAAGAGTTTGTGTACATTGCAACTCAGTAGGTGGTCTCCTGACAACTGCAAGTGTGCATCAGGCGTGTTCCAGTTACTCCCTGGGGAATTTAGGTACTGTGGAAATTAATTGTACAACCCCAGTTTCCTTGGTAGATCTGAGCCTTTTGATTCAAGCCCCTTGCTACATTGATAATGCTGGAAAAAAAATGTGAACCTGTAGAATGTCACTTTACCTTGTTTGTTTGTTTGTTTCTTCTGTGTATCCATTTTTCTGGCTGAGGATTGGCTGATATTAGTAGAGATGTCTTATAAATGGCTAATATGTATGTATTTATTAACTATCCTGTATTTAACACCGGGAGCAGTCATCTAGGACAGTGAGATGGGGATGATGCTGATTTGTATTGTGGTTGGGCAGGGTAGCTCATCTTAAACTTTAGTATTTTTACTTCAATAGGAGCCTTGGAAGACTCAAAGATTTCTTTATCAGCCTGCATACCTACCTTGAATAACAGGATTATCCAGGACCTCAGCGAGTCCTCTTTCACTTACCTGAAGAGTGCACTGGAAATTCCAAGATTATATAGGAGAACCAATAAGGTCAGTGCTGATTGCAGATTTAAAAATAGATCTCAAGGGAGTCTGTGTGAGGAACACTAACTGAGCAGTACGTTTATGATTTGCTCCAGGGCTGTTCGTATCTGTTTAGCAGTCAACAAAACTATTTCATAACTTTAGATGGTTTAGTGATTACAGTTTACCTCTTAGAAAAGAAGGGAGCCAAGGGAGAAGAGACTGAATGTCTTCCTGAATACTGAGAGCTCTCTACAACTACCTGAAGGGAGGCTGTAGTGAGGTGGGAGATTGTCTTCTCCCAGATAAAACAGGAAAAGAGGCGGTGGGCTTATGCTTCAACAGAGGAGATTCGGGTTGGATATTAGGAAAACTTCTCCGGAAGAGTGGTGAGTGTGGCAGTGTAAGAGAACTTGAGTAACGGGTATTTCAGGTGTACCCTGTGTGTGTATCCTCTGTGTGTTTGGTTTCTTTGCAATGCATAAGGCTTGTCCAAGCTCTTGGATGGATCAGCCCTGGAGAGGTGAAGGATTCTGTGTTCAAGACTAGTTCGGAAGAAGGCAGTGAAGGGATGGATATTAGAGTTATCCCAAAAGCATTCTTCTGGAAAATATGCTGAGGTAATAGGGTGGTATAAGGATAGAAGGAGCAGTGTTTTCAATTTCGTGAAGTATAATACAAGATAGTGGGTATTCTAACAGAAGTACGTGGTATATACTGAGCCTGTTCAGCTTTTCTTGAGGTCAGCGTGAGTAGGAAGTGCCCTTATAATATGAGTAGCTGGCTGGCACACGCATCCTCAAAAGCTTTGGTCGCTTTGGATGCTGTTCTGTAGCATATTCCATAGAATAACACTGCTGAATGATTTTGTCATGGTGTCTTTCCTGCGTATGATGACCTCTTTGTTGACTGGGCATGAAAGGTATCTATTTCTTGGCTTACATACGCCCTTAGCATTCTACATACATGCTGTAATTGGAGTCCGTCTTTTCAGTAGATAAATTACAGGTTCTTTTTCCCACCTTCTTTCCCTGTCATCTCCCAGGAAGTGCCAACTAAAGCTTCATCTTATGTTGACAGCGCTCTTAAGCCCTTCTACCGACTGCAGAATGAGTACAGAAATATGCTGAAACAGCCCATGATCCATCTGTGGTTGGAAGGCGCCCTCTCTGAAAGCACACAAAAGTAAGAGAGCTGTACAAAACATTCTGTGCGGAAAGTGGGCTTTTCTGTAAAAGTGAAAGTTTTGCTCTCATTAATTTTCCTTTTTTTAGGTATTATGAAACCGTATCAGATGTGTTGAGTTCCGTTAAGAAAATGGAAGAGAGCTTAAAAAGGTTGAAGCAGGCCAGAAGGACTGCAGCTTTGAACCCCGTTGGTACAAATGGGGGTATGAGTGATGATGATAAAATCCGACTGCAGCTGGCTCTAGATGTCGAGTATTTCGGAGAGCAAGTAAGTTAAAAGAGAAAACATTTGTTTACTGCTATGACTGGTTTTGGGAAGGGAGTTAGGTACAGGAGGAAAGTTCAGCTTCATTTTTTGAACGTGAAACTCTGTATACATTTTGTTTGATTGGCTTTTACATCTGTGAAATGCAGGTGATTTGAAACCTGAGTGAGTCATCTTCAGCAATGCATGCTTTCCTGTGATTTCGTACACAAATGAAAAAGCTTGTATTTCTCGTGTTCCAAATTCAAGTATTGCTTAGTACACAGAAGCTGAAAGAAATACTGAGTGGACAAGTCAGGGAATTTTTTTCTGTGCTCTAATAGAAACGACTAGAAACGAAAGGAAAGTGATTGAGGTAGAGGTGTGGAAATTGTTTTTAGCTAGGAGTGTGAGTTGGGTTCTTGATTTTTGTCTTCCTATTATGTGCAATAACGATATTGCAGTGTGAATTTAAGTTGAACTGGGTTAGATTATTCATAATCATGTAGGAGCTGATTTGGTACATTTAGACCAAATTTGGAGTTCTAGCAACGAAAACCCGTTCAGGATCATTTCATTACTAGTATGGGTAGATTTCAGTGCACTTTCAGATTTACCATTGTTGTGTTTTTCTAACTGTTAGAGTAATAGATTACCTTGGTAAGAAATGACTTGTAGTAACCTTTCTGTAGAGTTTTCACCCAACAAGAAGTTCTACGCTAGAAGCATAGGCTCTTGCAGGTTATTGGAATGCTTTCATTATCACACTGTTGGTTGTTGCTGGATGTATCTTTGTTTGTATTAAAAGCTTTGCCCAGAACACTCATTTGGCATTTGAGGAGCAACTTCAGTTGAATTCGGTGCGTTAAAGGCATAGTTACAGCCAAATTTCTCTTTCCGACTGTTTCATTGGAAAACTTCCGACCAGCTTTAGTTACAAGAGGGTGTTTAAACGTTTTGATCTGAGACATGGAGCTAACTGGAAAGACTTAACTGAGCAAGTTTCGTATGTTTTTTTCCATATGTTGCACGGTGTGCAGTTTGGGGTTTTTTTGCCATGCATTAATGTCATATAAAACATACGCTTTCCCAGTTGTTTTAAGAACGTGAGCTTTTGTTGTTTTAAAGAAAATCAATGTTTCTCTTGTTTCTTTTTAGATACGAAAGATGGGACTGGAAACAAACAACATAAAAAGCTTTTCAGCCCTTACAGAGCTTGTTCTGACTGCCAAGGATCAGGCCACAGTGGAGCAGTCCTAGGTGTTTTTGAAAACACGTGATTGACGGTGAAGGAGAATGTAACTGTTCATTATTTTACCAAATAAGTAGCAATGAAGTGCTTCCTATTGCATCTCAAGCAACAAATCGGTGCATTTTCTGTTTGTTTCACCAAAAGACTGAGAGTTTACCAATAGTTTTCCATTATATGGAAAGCAGTCATAAGTTCTAAACTTCTTACTGTAGAAGTGAAAAGTGGAAGAAAATGTTTCCATTATTTTTCTTGTAAATCTTATTATGTAGAAGAGTGAACTTATATGATGAAAATAGTACGTAATAAATTGTCTTCCTAACTCTGATGTCCCGTATGTTTTTTAATCCAGTTATATTGCTAGCTGTCTAAATCCTCCAAAGGAACCGGCTCTTGCTGAAATAATGGAATTGTTCACAGGAATACCAGTCTGCTGTTTACTGCTGTTGCTTTGCGTTTATCAGCTTTCCCTCATCGTGGGTCACTGTTAGCTCTTGTTAGGATTTCAGATGTTTTTTTTTTTAATGGACCTTCTTGGTGAGAAGTGCTCCATACAGAGAGCTCCTAAAGTACTGTATAGTTAAAAACTTATTTATAATACCAGTACCTAACTTTCTGGCTGTTGCTTCCTGCACAATTGTTTCCCTTCGAACTAGAACTTAGCATTATTAAGCTAGAATTTATTCAGAGTTGGCACAGATCAATTTGCATTGTATTTTCTGTTGAGAGGAACATTTTGCCTAAATACATGTGGAATTCTTGAGATTTGAAACCTAGGTACCACAGTACGAAGTGTATCATTGCACAGTTGGAGATTTTAAGTGTTGTTAATGTTTAGATGGTTAAAAGGGTTAAAAAAAAGGGCTTCTTCAGACCCTGGGTGATTTGCCTTCTGACACATTTTTACATGAAGAATAGGTAACACGGTCTGAGATGAGTAGGAGATGCATTTGAGACTTTGCATAGTCGTAGGCTGAGCTCAGCGATGAAGCATGTTGTCATCCTTTGTTTTCTTTCTCCAGATCTCCCTGCTAGAGCATGATTTTAGGTGCTCATTCACTAGACTGTTGATGTAAACTACAACTGTGAGAGCTCAGTGTTTGAATGGCGCTTAGGATACCTGTTGTGTACATTATTGCATGTGTGGTGGAGGAATTCATTGTGACTGGGGAGACCGTGTTTCCTAAGTTTCGGTGGGATTTTTGCATCCATATTCTGGTGGGACAAACAGAAGGCTGGGAAGAATATATGTGGCAGTAACAGAACAGTTACGGAGAAGTGGCAGACCTACAAGCTTTCACTGTTTTTTCGGTAGCGTTTAGTATGCAGTTATATAAGATACAGTGTGAATACTGCCAGGAGAAAATCTGTCTTAATATGTTTCATTTTATAAAGAGAGTGAGAGCTTTTTAAACCGTTAGCTTGGCAAACTCCCTTGTGGGTTTGGAAGTCTGTCTGAGCTCTTATTGACATCTGCTTTGCTGCCTGTACTGAAGTTCTTGCTGCTGGAGCTTAGATAGCAAAAAGATCATTAACTGAGGAGGTGAAAAAGAAAAAAGAATAATGCATCTACCTTTCTGTTAGGACTTCGTTAGCTGTACAGAGTGAAAATTAATATGCGGTAAGAATTTTAGGCATAAAATTGATGTCAGAACAAGTCTCAATGGAATAATGTTGCTGGGAAAGTGAACAGATGCCATGTTTTCCAGCATTTGAATATTCGGGAAAAGTGGTACATACAACTTGTCTTCTTCATAGGGTAACACAGACTCCAGAACTTCTCTCTTTCAAGTAGAACCCCCAGATCCCTTTCCATGGGGCTGCTTTCCATCCTCTCCTCCCCCAGTCGGTACATATACCAGAGCTTGCCTAATCCCAGGTGCAGAACCGGGCGCTTGTTCCTGTTAAACTTAATGCAGCTGGTGATTGTCCAGCTCTCTAATTTGTCAGGGATGTCTCTGCAAGGCTTTGCAGCAGTCAACAGCTCCTCCCAATTTAGTGTTGTCCTCAAACTTGCTTAGTAAGCCTTCAAATCCTGTATCCAAGTAATGATGAAAACACTGAAGAGAATTAGACCTAAAACGGAGCCCTGCAGAACCTTAACAGTGACTGGGCACTAGCCTGATATAAACCCATCTGCTATCACCCTTTGAGCCCAACCCACCAACCTATTGTTCACCCATCATATTATGTTTTTATCTAGCTGTATGCTGGACATTTTGTCCATTGGAAGCTGTGAGAAACACTATGGAAAGCTTTGCTGGAATACAAAAAGAGTACATCAACTGGCCTCCTTTGGTCAAACAGGTCATAAAAGGAGATTTAAGTTCGTTAAACAGAAATTTCTCATGACTCTGTGTTGATTGTGAACAAAGCCTCCGTTGTCTGTTTTTCAATAACTCCCAGAATAATTTTCTGGCTTGTAATTACCAGGCTCTTCTTTTTTGCACTTCTTGAAACCTGGGACTGCATTTGCCAGCCCCCAGTCAGCTGAGACCCCTCCAGATTCACAAGACCATTGAAAAATAGGTCTCATAATAACATCAGCCAGCTGTGAGTTCCCTAGGATGAATCCCATTTGGACTCATATACTTAGGCACCCAGCTGGATGCATCTACACTCTTTCTTCCTTCCTTTACATCCTCAGGGTGTCAGTGGACAGGTGCTTTCTACTGCCAGTGTTTTCCTTGTTTCTTTTCTCTGTAATACATGTAATACAGTACATGGAGTCTTTCAGTATCTTGTAGTCCCCAACTACAAATAATGGTGTTTTGTCCCAGAACTTAATGGTATTGCCAGAGGCTCCCTTACGTTACACTCCATCTTCATGGTAAAAATGGAAACTTTTGTGGTCTGCAATTTCATTTGTGATTGATTCTACCTTCTGGCTTCAATGAATAAGTGGAATAACTTAATGGAGCCTTTATGAATACTTGGAAGCTGTCTGTTTCATGCTTACAGCTGTACCATTGGCTGCAATTTGCAACTCACTGTCTTACAAAACAGAAATCTGATTTAGAGCAAGTTTCAAAAGTTGGAACAAGAGATCTAGTTGTTATAGGCATAAACCCAACTGAACTGTGGCAAAGCAATTAGAAGGTGGTTTTATTTGCAGCTTTCTTGTTCTGCAAATTCATAGTTAATTGCTGCTGTGTATAACACAAGCACAGTATTTGTATGTTAAAGCATCTGGAATACGTACAGTATAATCAGATAAATGCATGGATGTTGTAGCATTTGAAATCCTAGTATCCACAAGAGTGACTTGTGTTATTAGTACATCCTTTTTTATTAAGATAGATAGAAGAATCCATCGTATATCTGTAGCACCGATAGCTATCTGTCTGCTGACATGAGTGGTTTTGGATAAGACAGAAATTTGTACCACTGTGGATGACAGTAAGATACTGCTCTCTGCAGAATACATCTGGTATCGTACTGCAAAGAGATTTGCAGTTGCTGTCTGAATGCCATCAGCTCCATAGGCAAATCTAGAAATGTTAAGTGGAAGTCTGTGTGCCAATGAAATCAAAGGGAAAAGCTCTTGCAGGCTTTTGCAGTACCAAGATTTCACTCCCAGTTTCTCTCTTTCCCCATTCAGTATTTCAAGTCTAATAATCTGTTGTTCCAGTTTAATGTTTCCAACTTCTGCGACTGCTAAAATTTGGACTGGACTGTTAAAACCATTTTGTTCACGTGTAGCAACACACCCACCATTAGTACAGACAGTTCTTTTAAAGAAAATATGATTTGAATGTGTTAAGGGCTTACTGATCTGAGCTCTAACGTTCTTTTTTTTCACGATAAGACTGTAATAAATGCCTCTCAAATGGTAAATATTCTAAGTAATGCAGTTGTATTGGAATAGTAAGTAGGTCTCATTTTTCTTTATTTCTAAATAATCAGAGATGCTGCTGTCGGGCTATGAGAATTCATCTGCAGCAGTTCATTAATGCTACCAGCCCTATTTTTAGTTTTTCCATGGAGTTAAGAAGTAAATGTGTCCATCTGGGCTGCAGAAAGAAGAAACTTCCTATAAATGTGTTTTTGCTTCCAAGGCAAAATCTTGTCTCAGTGGGACAAGTAAAGCCTTCCCATGCTGTTGGCAGCATTTTGAAGGCAAATACTGCTGATTAAGCTAGAAATCTCTGTGGATAATTCGAAAAGTTGGAGAGGCGTCTATTGCAAAACTGATCAAACTAAAAGGTGACTTCTCAAGGAATGATGAGATCCTTTTCCCTACCTCTCTGTAGTAAATGGCACTTGCACTTATAAAATAACTTTTTAAGTTGACTTGCTGATTACTGTTTTATCCCCACTGCCTTGAAAAATGGTGGGGCAGAAGGAAGACAAGATGGGGAGAAGGAAAGAAGGGAGCTTGGTGGAGGACTTCATCACTTCACATGAAACAGATAAAGATGGGATGTTGTAATTTTTTAGCTTTTAAAAAGCTGCATTTCGAGCCCTTCTCCAAGCAAGGTAGAGCACTCAACAAGATCATAAAAACAGCTTATGAGTACGAAAAGGCAATGGGAAACATGCATCCTTTTTCTTCTCCCTTCTTCCTTGGTGCTCACCTTTAAGCCTCCTGCAGTGGGTTTGTTACTCTACCAAGGAAAAGCATCGCCCTCGACTTCGCTTCAAAAACAGCTAAAAGAAACGGTTTGTTCAGCATTACTTCCTGTGGCACTGAATCTTCTTCCTGTGCTTTGGCGTCTTCTGGTTGATGTGTTCCATCGCTGCTCAGCTTGAAAAAGGCTTTATTCAGTATCTGTAATGCAAAAGGTGCAAGTCAGCAGGATCATGGTAGAGTTTAAGTAGATAAAAACGCACATGCAATAATCAGTAACTTGGATCAGCTGTAACCAGCACAGGGCAGGCTCATGGATGTTAAATAAGCCATTGAAATACTTGTTCCATAATGAGAAAAAAGCTCTGCAATTGCTTGTACACTTGGATTGTATGAAATCCTTGTACCCTTTTCCTTGACAAATGAATGCCCCCTGCTGATCATGTGTCCCACATGGCTCTGACTGCCTTTAATTCAGGCTTCCTTTCTACAGGCAGTGATTTTAGGAAGGATCTTGCTTTTACCTGCTTGAATTCCTAGCTGCTGGAATGCCCCAATGAAGGGGTGCAATCACCATCTCTGGGGGGTTTTAAGAAAAGGGTAGGTGTGGTACTTAGGGATGTGGCTTATTGAGCATGGTGGTGATGGGTTGACAGTCAGACTAGATGATTTTAGTGGTCTTTCCCAATCTTAATGACTCTATGATTCTAAAGTCATACATCTACAGGAGGCATATTGTGTCAAACACCAGTGATGTGCGCTGTACCTTTCCAACAGTGAGGTGGGTGTCACTTATTTTACTGAGATCTGCTTCCTTCCCCAGCAGTGCAGCCAGTTTCATATCTGCAAGAAATTCTTGTAGATCAGAGCTGTCTTCTATTCTTAACTCAGGCAAAGTTAATTTAATTTTTCTGGGAGGAAAAAAAAAGAAAAAAGAAGAAAAGATGAGTACATCCTGTGGTATCAAAGCAGGGTGTTTGGGTAGTTTTGGGGCAGCTAGTGTGTATGGTGACGGTTGAGTCACAGCTTGAACCACTGATTGAGCACCTGGGGAAAGGACCCGGTCAGCCCTGGGAGCACAGGTGAAGGCAATTCAGCTGTGTGTCCGGAAGGGGTGGAGCCTGGCTGCACCTCTCTTAGACCTCATTTAAGGGCTGACTGCCACTGGGGAAGGATCTCTGGTTGGAGATCCCTCCTTCATGAAGCTTTCCCCTGTGAACCTGGAATCTTCTGATATGGGTGAGAATCTTCTTCCTTTATTGCGCTTTTCTGTTGTGCTGGTCCTTCTGTCATCACACCTCTGTTGTAACGCCTTTCACATTGTATAGATCTGTCCAATTACCACATAGTGGAAGTTTTTTCTACTAATAGTGTGGCATCCCTGGGTTTCTATGCATCTTTGTTTGCACTAGATAGATATTACATTCTCAGTGGCAGGATCCAACCCTTGCTGTAGAGCTGGAAGTAGGCAGAGCTGCGCTGCATACCCTCACCCATCCATTCTTACAGGAGGTCGTGTGGCATCCAAAATTTACCTTGGGGACAGATTTTCAAGCCAGGCTGATGGCTGCGAAGGAAGCTCGGCCTCTACTTTGTCCAGGTCATTGCCATTGATGGGCTGCAGCAGCACCAGCAGAATATTCTTGCCAACAGGGACTTCGGTCGCAGAAAAGGTCTCACTGGTGTCAGTCATGTACTTGAACATTCCAGTTACTGACAGCATGGGGACTGAGATCGCCCTGTTTGAATCGACCCAGAACTCCTGAGGCTCTTTCAGCCGAGAGGCTTTCTTAGCATTCACTAAAAGAAACAGATTGAGAAATTTAAAATTGATTCCTCTCTTTCATCCTCCCCTCTGCCCCTTAACTGGAGTGTATGTTTGTTTATAGCATACTGGATTGCATGTGTACAATCGCATTTAGCTACTGTAAGCTTGTGTGACCTGCCTTAATATGCCTTCTGGTAGCATCCAGCAGAGGCTGGGGCAGACTCACAGCACAGATTCTGAAATGCTAGCAGGACTGCTGTGTTTATACCACTTTTGCAAACAGAAAGGACCATGAAGCTGGCAGAAATTTCTGCTTGCTCAGTTGTTTACTACCTCCCAAGCTGCTAAGCAGTTCCTGAATGGCTTATTGGTCTGATGCAGAAGGTGTGGATTTCCTCTGCATCCCCCAAGCAGCTGTGATGACCATGTGTAACAGCTGCATATTCTGAACCCATCCAGCAAGGCAACCCTCATGCAGGTGAGGTACTGGCACAGCTGCTCAGAGAAGCTATGGGTGCTCCATCCCTGGACGCCCTCAGCCAGGTCAGATGAAGCACTGGGCAGCCTGACCTGGTATCTGGCAGCCCTGCCCATGGCGGGGGGTTGGAACTGGGAAGGCTTTAAGGTCTGTTCCAAACAAAGCCATTCTATGAACAACAACAAAAAAAAATAACAGAAGAGAGTTGCTCACTGTTTTTTTTCCACATCTTGTGAGAAAGAGAAAGCACCTGAAAGCAGCAATGAGCCGCTTTCACAGCATCTGTAACCTTGCCAAACTTAGGCACAGGAGAGCAGAAGCCAAGAACAGAACAGAGTTAAACAAAAGGGAAATAAATAGAACTGAACTTTCAGGTTAAACACATCAAATTGGGATAATAACTGTTTTTAAAAACCTAACCTGGTCTTGGGGAGGGGAAAATAAAGCAGTGTCCTGCCTCTTTGTAAGGCAGCAGGTGATCAGTAGGCTGCCTACTGGTGTTTCTCACCCATTTCCCTGAAGCAGCGCTGCCCTCTGGCAAGGGTGAATGCCTGAGGGCACAGACCTTGGATTAGCTCCAGGCAGCTTCTGCATTCCCATTAAATGAAAGGAGCTTCCAGAAAGCCTCGACAGAAAGTGCCAGGAGCATTTAATGTGACTCTGGATGCAGAAAGTCTGCCATCTGAAGCAAGGGTGCTGCTTGGGAACATCACTGTTTATTGTACACTGTTTTGCTAACTGCTGCCAGTGGGTTTAAAATCACGTAGTGCAACTGCAGTATCTTCACTCACTGGTTGGTAATTATTTTGCAACCTCAAAAAAAACCACCAAACAAATTCAACAAAGTTGAATCAGTAAGATTTGCACGTAATGTTCTCTGCTGGATTCTGAATAGCAGTTCCAGCTCAGCAGCAGGTCTATAAATGTGGAAACAACTGTGAGAAAGTGAGCAGCAGTTGAGACTGTTTGAGGAAATTTAGCCTTTGTTTTGTATAGATTTCTGCCACGTCATTTTATCAATCCTTTGGCTCTTGAAAGCGTTTCATAAACATATATAATGTGCTTCAGAGCAAAATAATGGGTTTTCTTTTCTACTTTTTACAGCTATGGAGCAGAACATGGAACACAAGGGCATTAGCTGTCATGGTTGCTCTCCGTAACCAAACGGCCAAGCCAATGCTGCCATCCATCTCCCGTGTTTATTAGTAAAGAGTTGCTTATTAATTATTCCATCCTTGAGCCAATATTCTCCAGCCCACAGGTGGAGACTGTAGCATCTCAAGTGCATCATTTTGAGAGAGGAGGCAGCACAGCTGACCTAGAGACATTCAGACCTTCAAACATGTGTTCTGAAGCTAATAAAATTACAAGCTTCCTGTATAGAAGAGGAAAAACTGCTCTGTTAAAAGAGAATTCTGCTCTTATGGCCATATTTAAGTATTTAATACAAAAACTATTTTTGTAGTACTATCTCTATGCTAGACCTCACATGGAAGAAAAGGTGGTGGTATCAGCTCACTCCTTTCCTGAAGAATTTGGGATCAGTTAATGAGTGTTACAGAGCATCCTCTGACAGCACCCATGAAAGGCAAAGGAAAACTGACATCCGGTTTGCAGTTGAGAAGATGAAGGTACAAAAGCATTTCATGAACACCAGAGCTCCAGTGCTAGCAGTAGAAGCCCACTTAGAAACTTATGATTCCTGAAATACAGTCACTGGCACACAAACTGCCCTAAAATTTGCCATCTTTGGTATTGCATTCAGATGTTAGGATGCTGAAAACCAACTATGTTCTAAGATGCAGTACAGAGGGAGTTCTGGCACGTCAGCAATGGAATAACACCACATAATGATGAGATTGCCCTACTTATAGTTTTGGATATTCTCCCAGCTTCTGTAACTGGCAGCTTACTTTTTGACCTTGATATTCCCTTTAGCCTGTGGAAAGGTATTGCTTTTGTTTGCTTTAGACCTACTTTCCAGATGACTTTTGCCAAAAGCCCCTCAGGACATTTAGTTACTTTTTTTGTAGGAAATCATGCACAGTACTCTATTATTCACCTTCCCATGCCTTTCTTCACCCTTAGCTGCCTGATGCCACCTCCCTCTATCTCTTCTCCAGTGCCCTGGCTGCCTTGTGGCTGGGTGAGAGGAGGTGGCATGTGGGCAGGACCCCAGGAACAGGACACTGCACTCGAGATTCCCATGTGAGTGAGCTCTTCTCTCTCACCTCTTGGCCTTGTTTCTACCCTGGGAAGCAGAGTAACTAACCTATCCTCTTCCTAGCCTGCCTCCAACATGAGTGCTTGCTTCCTCTTACCTGCCAAGCGAACATCCACTGCAAACAGTAAGTCAGTAGTTGGGTCGAGATCTGTCAGTAAGTGCTTGCTTTGGCCTTTGCTTTTGGCCTCCACAAAAGCATTTATTTGTTTTGTTGCCTCACTCGGGTTTGTAAAGTCCACAGCTCGCGTGTAAAAAGCATCTGCAGAGGGGAGCAAGTTATGCACAAACTGTTGGGATAAGGGTATGCCAGGGGCAGAGAAGAGGCAGAACATCTTGGAAAAGAGCAGCCCCTCATCCTGGGTTTTGACAAGGCTTTCGATAGTCCTTAGACTTGCAAGGAGTTTGCGCCCATCCACCCTGGAGGTGCAATTGGAGTTTCCGGAGGGGGGTACAAATCCCAGCAAACCCTGCAAATCAGCAGCTGTCTGGTTGGATGCACCCAAGTAGAAAGACACCAAGGAGCCATAGAGACTGGTAGGGGACAAGAGGACATTATGGCCCTGCCGTGCTTTCCTCTGCAAACTGTAAAACCGCATGCCAAGGACATGCACAAAGTCCTTCAGGTAGATCAGTTTCTGCCTTCCACGGACACTTAAGTTAGGGGAGTCCAGCCTGACTTCATCCTTCACGTCCTCTTCATAGGCAGGCGTGGTTTGGGATTCAATGGAGACAGGCACAAATGTTTTCTTTCCTTCCTGGGCCAAGCGTTCCAGCTCCTCACAGGCACTGTCATTGAAAGCATTCAGAGTGAAAGGGTGGACGTAGACCCGGTCACAACCCACTGCAATGAAGCACAAGAGCAAGCAGAGAAGATCTGCTGCCAGCTTCATGTTGGAAAGCCACTTCCGCAGTGTTTGCTGAAAGAAAAAGTGGAAAGGAAAGACGACTGATCAGCCTGTTATAAATACTGTTTCTTGTACGGTGAGGTGCTCGCACTTTGTAGGCATAGGTAGGAAGCACAGTGTCTAGTGCTGCCTGTATTGTCTGCTCACCAAAAAGGCCAGGATGGAACAGCCACCAGTTTCAGTGGCAGCAGATGGGGAAATGTTAAGTGTGGACCTGACTGCATTACCCACTGTCACGTCCTGAAGACTGAGCACTGGAAGCAACAGGGCTGCATATCACAGTGAGCTAGGCTTGCAAACTAGACTGCTAGTTCTTTCAAAACATTATAATAATGCAGCTATATTGCTCCCAGAGATCTCTGCAAATTGCTGCACTAAATGTTGCTGACACAAAGACAGGCTAAGCGATTTGCCTGCTGTTACAGGGGAAGTGGGTTTGAAAACCAGGTCCCTTAAGGTCCCACCACTGAACTCTCCTGCTCTGTATGTCAAGTCAGCATAATGCATGGCACTAACAAAGCACTTCGTGTTTCCACAGCCCAGTGCAAACATTCATTCTAGCTTCTAGACAAACTGCCTCAAGGCTCTCTTACATAAATGGGCTGCCACTGAAACCAAGTACTTATCTTCATAGCACCTTCGTTACTTAAAAACAGGGTTAGGAGGGATAAACTCAGTTTTTCTCTATTGCACAAGCAATCTTCTCCTCCGGTAAAAGGTTTCCTGCTGCTCATGTTTTTCCTGACTTAGAAATGGAGACTCTTCCTGAATGTGGACATTACCAGTGTTTTAGCACAAGGGAGCAGGCACATAGAGGGTACAAGAAAGGCTCAGACATGTATGTGTGCACATACATATCCACACACACTTGCATATGCGAACACACTGACAACCTTTTCATATTTGTAATTCTCACTTTTCCTGTATCAGTTTTTTGATAACTAATAACTCTGTTGCACCTTCCTTGGCTTTGTAGTCTACAACTTCAGAGTCACATAGTTGAAATCCAGATGTGTCAGAAATTACACTTCTGCAAGAGGAACACTTACTCGCCACAATGCTGTTATTCAGGGCTATATTTTTAAACTACTAGTCATATTTTGTTTCAACTCTTTTCACTCTTTTACTGCTCTTTCCAGTCTCTGCAGAGTTCACTGAATGAGCAAAATGCTAACCAAGCTCTGATCTCCACCTTCTTCCTCCAGTTTTTGAGTGGTGCAAGCCTCCAAGTAGTGCCAGTCTGGTAGCCTGACACTTTCAAGAAGATGCAGTGCAATGTCTGTCTCACCAATGCTTTAATTTACATAGAGTGGAAGCGCTAGGGATTGAATCCAGCCATTTGAGAGCTGACACCCAGCCTGATTTACAAGGTATAACAATATTCATTTCACTCAGGGATCTCCAGGTGTTTCATGCCTAATAATGCTCAGGTTTGCAGTACCACCACCCTCTTACAAATGCAAAACCTGAGATGAACAGACACTTGGTAATTAGACAGACACCGTGCTAGGTACATTTGCCTGTTAACATGTATTTACATTCCCAGGCTGTAGGCACGTGTCTAACAGGTTGGCTTACAAATGGAATTTCTGCTGTTGTAGTTAATCCCACCTCATCTTCTAAATCAGCACATTAGCAGCAGTAGCTAGTGCTACTGTCCCCTCCACTCTCTGCCCTTATCCTCACAGCAGCTGTTGCTGACAGATTGCTTCTCCCCAGAGCCACCACACCAACCCTCACAGGCAGAAACAGCGGGAGGGCAGTTCTCACTGCTGCCACTTAAACAGCCCTACCTGTGGAAAGCAAACATGCTGCATTTCCCTAAATAAACCCATGCAGAGCCTTTTGGCAACGGAAGAAAACTTGAGCTGAACAACCAGCGTTCAGAGCAAACCTACCGCGTGTGCTTACTGTCTGTGCTGCTGTCCCACACAGACGCCCTGTCCTCTGGGGCAGGCTCCTTGTCGCTCCTTCTGAGCAGTGCGTGGTGGTGGCGGAAGCATTTATGCCTTTCCCAAGTTGGGGGCCTTTCCAAGTGTCTCCAGTGGTATTGCACAAAGCTACCTCATGGGTGGGAAGGCCAAAAAAAGTTAGATCAGACCAGAAAGGACCCAATGAAACTCCAGTGCAATTTAACACTGGATGATGCACAGAAAGCCCTAGAGATCAATATACAACCTTTAACCCAACCCAGCTCATTTGTGTAGCTTGCTGTTACACATTGACTAAGATGGACACCGGTGTTTTGTTATGCAGAAGAACTGAAAATAGGACCTGAAAATAACTCTGCTCGTTTTGCACCAGACTCAAACAAATGCAGATTTCCTTGTGCCTGCAGTTTTTGCAGTCAGATCAGATATTTTTCTTCTTGGGTAAGAATCTCTAACTTGTGGCTTGTGAGTGCAATTGGGACACATCAATGAGTGGGATATGTCAATTTTTATCCTCTTAACCTATCCATAAGATCAACAGTTTACTCATTTTCCTCTTCAAAGCAAATGTGCTAGAAAGGAGGGGACGAAAACGAGAGGGATTAGGTCACCAGATCCAGGTAACAGAGAATTCGCCTCTCCTAGTCTTAACATCCTACAGTCCTACTTAGAAAAAAAGAGGGGGATTCAGAGATCTTTCTGCTGCTTTGGAAGCAAACCTCCAGATTTGGCATGGAGTCATAATATAGTTTAGGGCGGAAATGACCTAGTCCCCTGCCTGGCCCCTTTTCCTCTTAAAGCAAGTAAATGATGTAATGCAAGTAAATTAAACTGGGGATGACATAGATGGTCTCATTCAGCACCATTATTATAGTCAGTAATTACAGTCCCATGGCCCTAATGGGAATAGAGCTGACAACATCCTAGGGTCTCAGTTTTACAGGGCCACTCAGGCCCAGTTTGTGCTATAGAGCTCAGATACACAAGGACTTCAAGAAGCAAGCCAAGAAAGAACAGCTTTAGATGAGTTTGGGCTGTTGGAATTGGTGAAACTGAAGGTTCTGTCAGCGACATCTGAGCCCTGATGGAGGGACAGAAAACGTCCATCTCTGCAGCACTGCTTTTCATTTGAACAGTTTCACTACTTAAGCTGTAATGAGGTCTGAAAACAGTCCTGAGCATAGCCACATATGGCACACTGTCATGCAACAAGGCCTAAACAAACAGCTTGAAATATTTAACGTGTTTTCTCCTCTTGCTGCTGAAGCATCTGAATCTGAGGAGCATCTGGCCACAGAACAAGCCCTGTGCATCTGCACCATCTCCAGATGGCTATAAAATGCATGGAGCCCAGCCATGCATTCAAGCAATGGGAGAAGCAGCTCCTGCATTAAGAATGCATCGTATTCAGTTAAATGCTGAAGAGAAAGAGCTGGGTCTCAGACTGCAATCTCCCTTTTCAGCCCTCCATTCCTCAGGGCCAGTGGAGGTGCCTGTGGGCCTGCAGAAGGCATTGGGCCTAGTGGCATGCTCCGGGCTGGGCTGCGCCATGCCCATGGGCCGCAGCCAGCCTGCTGCATCCTCCTGGGCCAGGCCTGGGCAAGCTCCATCTGAAGTCCTCAGTATCAAGAACACAGGAGCCCGGGCTGTTTCAGTGAAGGGCACCTTGCACTCCATAAAACTGAAAAGTATCCTTAATGAGGGCTGCTCAGTAATAAGCTGCCAGACTTATGCATTTATTGTGGATGTTAAGTACTGGATGGGAAATCATCTAACCCTTAACCACTGTATTTTTTTTTTCCTTAAGTCATTTTGCCTCACATGCAATACAGAAATGCTGTTGTAGCACCCGGAGGAAGCAGTCTGGGTAATCTCAGCTTCCAGCTGCCCTGTGGGCCACGACCACATCACGTTGCAGCTCCTGCAGTGAATCACACTCTCATTTTTCTGTCTGTAGGCATGGTTCCCAACAGCAGTAATTCCCTTATGGTGATAAAGCCTTTGATTTCAGCCCATGTTTATGCCCCAGTGCAAACCTCAGACACAAACCCCACCAAATTTGCCAGTCCCTCATGCTCATTCAATTAGTTTTCCCCTGCAATTATGCATCATGCACTAGGGTATTTCTTAGATCTCTAACATTCATCATTTCAGTTTATACTAAAGAAGATACTTTAAGATTATAGAGAGCATGCATTGTCACAACTGGGAACATATTTTTTTCTAGTACGACTTAATTACAGGTTTTCATTTCACTTCTGAGGCCTTTTTAAGGTAGAGAGCACAAGCATTATCTCAATTACTACACGTGGGCCCTTTTGTCAGTCTTATTTTGTTGAGCTGCCATCATTTTAGGAATGATGCTGTGCTTGAAGAGCTAGACTTCAGCAAGATGACAGTCTCTATCATAGAATCACCAGGGCTGGAAAAAGAACATAAAAGCAAGATCCTCTCTAAAAATCATCACCTGTACAAAGAAAGCCCTGATTTGTTGTTGCATTACAAATCTCATCTTTCAGTAGCCACAATAAAGGTATAAAGAAGCACAGACCTCTCAAACCTGCTGTCCAACGAAGAGGTTCCTGTCCTTCTTTTGCTCTACTCCTCCTGATCTCTGGAGGGGTCTTGGAACTCCCTTTTATATTCACCCTTACATAAGCTGGCCCGAGCTCCTTCCCCCCCCACCCCTACTTTGCCCTATTTTATTTATTTATTTATTTTTAAGAAGGCCTGCCTCTGTTTTTCCTGTTTGTTATTCATGGTCACAGCTACCTTCTCCAGAGAGGGAGCAGAGAGCGGCTGAAAATCTGCTCCTGCTGGTATTGCAGTCATTGCTCTTCTTGCAGCCTCCCTCATCTCCTTTGCTCCATTGAAAATAAATCTTTTTACCAGCCTTTCTCTCCTGAAGTGAAAATAGGGGATCGCTTTGCTGCCCAAGAAAACTTCTGGGGTGTGTTCCTGCTACTGCTTACTTGTGTAAAAACTGCCAGACATGGTTCAGAATTTTTAACCCTAGTAGAAGAATACTGATCTTATAGCCAAAAGTGAGTAATTAGGTCTTCAACAGGAAAAAATGTTTTTGTCCAAGACTGAATTTCAGTTGATCAGCAAAGCCAGCAATTCTTTTTGCTGAAGAACACTTCGTCCCCATTTTGCTGAAGCATTCATTGATCCAGAGAGTTCTGGGAAAGACTGTATAAAATTCAGCACTTAGTGCAGAGACAATAGTAAATAGTTTACTGTGGGTTGTTTGGTTTTTTTCTTTTGTTTTCCAGTCTTCCATAATTTGCTCTGAGACCCAAATTCAAAAGGTCCAGGCACACTACTAGAACAGCAAGCTAGTAGTCTCCTGTGAAGTTAGGATGGGATTTATGGAGAACGAAGTGACTCTGGAGAGAGGATGAGGAATGATGTACTCAGACTCAGCCCACAGGCAGTGCTAAGAACCTCAGCACAAGCTCTCCATAGGCTGAGTTGGCACTCCTGGTTTGCATTGATTATGAATTTGTATAGGGTTAACTCAGAGCGTGTGCACAGTCTCGTATCATTTGTTACTAAATTTGAGAGTATTTTTCTTTAAGACTAGTTGACCTTGAATAGGAAGCAGGACCGAAAGAGTTGATCTATACAACCAGGATTTAAGCTGGTAATCACAAATCTCTATTCCCCATCAACATGCATAACTCTTCCCTCTCTTTTGCTTTGGAAAGGGAACATCAGGTCTGGACATGGAGAAGACAATTTACAAAAATGAAAGAAGAGAAAGAGGAAGTCTGTGTGGGAGGAATTGCCAAGAAGTAGACAGGGAATACTGCTTTAAGGATAGGTGTAGTGATTGCTGCAAGATGGCAGGCAGGCATGATGCTGAAAGGAAGAGATTTTGTGAAACCCCCAATAAAATCTTTGTAAAGCAACCAAGTGCCTGGGGAGAACATGGCACTTTGGTTTGGAAGAGTAACCACTGGGATGGGGAGAGAAAATGCAAAATGATGAAGGCACACACCCAGTGCTGACTCTGTTTTGCCATAATGCCAGAATTAGCAAGTTCTCAGTAAAATTATAGGCAGAAAATGTAAAAGAAAGGAAGTATCCTACTTCATGTACAAACTGCAGAAAGCATGGCTACAGGATGCTGTGGAAACTGAAAGCATTTAACTGGAGCAAGAGAGATTACATGAAATCACTCTGGGCACAGCCCTCAGAAGATGCAAAACATGATGGTTCAGATGCTCAGGAGATTCCCCACAATCAGCTGTCATGAGTTCTAATTAGATCCATGTAGCACCTCACAGACTCCTCTCTAAGTGCCTGTCTACAGCCTGTGGTAGAAATAGATATCTGAGCTAAGGTCAGCTTAACCTGGCTCATCTAGCAGAAATGGAAATACTATTTCAGTGTCACTATGTCAGTGAAGCATCACACCCAGCAAACCTGACCCCAGCTGGGCAGTGCTCCTTTGTGCAGCAGATTTAGGAGCCCACTGTTGTCTCTTCAAAAATCAATAAGCCCTGGGAAATGTGAACAGTTTTCAAAAACAGTGTCTAGTGTCCTAATATCAGTTAGCCACTTTGGGGGGGGATTTTTTTTCTTTTCTTGCTTAGTCAAAGCACCTGTATTAACTAGTGGTAGATTCACTGCCCTGAAGTCTGAAATTTTCTGCCAGACCTTTGGGGTCTGTTCTCACTTCCGCTGCACACAAAGTACTCATTGGATTTTCCCAGAGTAAATATGTAGGGAGAAATCAGGTAGTACAGATCTGCTGGTGGGTCAGGCAGGTTTCTGCATGATAGTAAACCAGTCTTCCCCCCCTTCTGTGACAACTATAGCAAGTTGCCATGGGCCCGGTTTGTTTTTTCTTATCTCTTCTTATTTTTCTTATCTCTGATGTGGAAAGGCTGTGCAAAGTAATTTTTTTTTTTGGACTATTTTAATAACACTTTGATAAGGAATAGCTTTGTCTGTGATTTTTTTTTTCCCATGTTCTCTCCGTACACCTGACTTCTGCCCTTGTTGGCAGGACATGCTTTTCTGTGAAAGCAGCTGATGAACATGAGGGATGTACTCAGCACTTGCCCAATTTTTTGTGTAAAGAGGATTGCAAAAGTGCTTCTCAATAATAGCATTCAAAGTACAGATGATGAAAGAGAGATTATCCCGCTTCTGCTGCTGGTTCTCACAGTGAGGAGCAGCACAACTAAACCCAGGGACTGTGTGAGTGAAGGTTAACCCTAATGCCAATTTTTCAGCATGAAAACTGAATCAGTGCCATGCTTGACTTGGCCATAGAATTACAAAATCATTAAGGTTGGAAAGACCACTAAGATCATCTAGCCCAACCATCAACCCACCCCCACCATGCCTACTACATCCCTCAGTGCCACATCTATACAGTTCTTGGACACATGCAGGGACAGTGACTCCACTACCTCTCTGGGCAGCCTGTACCAGTGCCTCACCACTCTTAGAGTTTTCCTGTTATCCAGTCCAAATCTCCCCTGGTACAACCCGAGGCCATTCCTTCTCATTCTACCACTGTCATCTCGGGAGAAGAGGCCAACGCCCACCTCACCACAACCTCATTTCAGGTCACTGTAAAATGCAATAAAGTCTCCCGAGTCTCCTCTTCTACAGACTAAATCATCCCAGTTCCTTCAGCTGCTCTCTGTAAGACTTGTGCTCCAGATCCCTCACAGCTCCATTGCCTGTCACTGGACACAAGCGTGGTGAGTGGGCAGCTGGCTCAAGTAGCTGGGACCTCCCCAGAATGATGCATGGGGCATGACGTTCCCAAGGTACCACAGGTGCCCTAGCAGTGCCACAAGCCCTGCTGCATGATGGAGGAGGCTGCTCCTGGCTTCCTGCAGCAGCAATACCACCTCTGCATTGCATTATCCCTTGAGGGTGACCTTTCTGCTGGTGACCACCTATCTCCAAACCTCACCTAACAACGCAACACCTGCAAACGAGCCCTTATAATAATTATTATTATTATTATAACCAGCAGGCGTTATTGCAGCTTATAACTACATCCAGCACGATACAGCTTCCGTTGGCAGGCTCTGAGCCTCGCAGGGCTGCGCGGCAGACGCATCAACTCCCATAGGGCTGCCTGCATCCACGGTGGGACTGCCCGGAGCCCAGCCGCCCGCAGAAGGACCTCACAGAGCACAATAGAGCAGCAGCTCCGCCCGCAGGCCGCCTATCGCCACTCCTCTCTCCTGAGCCGAAGCTGCCGCCGTGTGGAGGACCCTGGCCCCGCAGCGCTTGGAAATGTCATTAACATTGGCTTTGCTCAGCCAACAGCTCTGGAAGCAAGGGGGATGAAAGTTAGATGTAGGCTCACTGGTGTTATCTTACAGGAAATAATGAAAGCTCGTGACTGAAGTTCCTGAGGGTTCAGTAAGTGGCAAAAAACAGCCAGGGAGCAGAGTTTCCTGCTCTTTTGTTTTTACTGGATGGTTCCTAAGCAAACGCTTGAATGTTTGCTGTGGTTTTGGGTTTATTTTATTTTTACCTTGCCTTGTTTTTCCACCTTTTCAGTATTAACGGTAGAATAACACTTCAGCTTACTGCCTGAGGGATGGAACTGAATGAATTCACCGAATTCAGCCCAGGATGCTCTCAGTGAGAAAAGAACTAGGCCTGCCTCTGGTCAGGGTGCTGGAACACAAGCTGATGGAAGCCTTTGTAAATCCTAAGCTCCCCAAAAGCCCAGCAGATGCTCCAACATCCATTCTCCCAATACAATCCAAGTTTCTGTGGGGCTTCTCTGTGATGCAAGGGTTGAGGAGGTGCAGCAGCTGGCTCCTCTCCCACACTGCCACTTGGTGTTTCACAGCTCAAAAGAAAAGAATAAAAATAAATAATCATAAAAGCACCCTTTTGTTTGTTAAACAACCGCTCTTCCAAAGTAACTTATGAATGCAGCAGTGCTGGCTCAGCTCTGACAAAAGCCTAGACCTACAGCTCGGATAGCTCTGCCTGTTTGTCTTGGTAAAGTACTTAGGGAGCTGCCTAACTGATACTGCAGCTGCCAGCAGAGATAATGCTGTCATTACTTACCAAAGCATACAGAATGATGCCTTTTGTCTTTCCTTCTGGGAGCACAAAGAGAGAAGTAGCAATGCTACTGCCCAGGCTTGTGCAGGGATGGCAGAGAAGGGGCCTGCTTGTAGGGTCTGTGAGTGTTGGGGCATCCCAGGCATGGTGAACTGCAGCAAGGTTCTGCCCTGGGTGTCACCCCTACTCAGGGTGATGACACAGCCCTAGAATACATCTGCTATGTGAGAGCATTTCCTTGCCAGCAGTCTGCAATGGCAAAGCCTCAGGTGGTTTGAGCATGTCTGAATCCTAAGACCACATTTGGGACAGATATCTCTTTAGGACAAGGCCCTTTTGCTGCTACTCAGCACAGGGAAAGCAACTGTGTAGGGGCATCTAGCATCTCTCTGATGGGCAAAGTGATCCGAGCATGTAATTTTGGCCTACTCCTTTGGATGAGATTCTGATATCTTTCAGTCCCTCCAAGGGATTTTTTTTTTCTTAAAAAAAAAAAAAAAAAAAAAAAACAGAGCAGGATTTTCAAAGGGCAGTTATTAAAGCCCCTCCCCTTAGTTTACAGTACCCTTTTTCTCATTGCTGTGAAGCGTTTTTCTTTAGGCTGGCCGTGACATTTAGTGGGGCAGCCTAGTCTTCAGGCCTAGCTTGCAGTCCCAGCACAACCCCTAAAAACCTGCATGACCTTCCTGACCTCTGCTTCCTTTGCCTCTCTTCTGCCTCTGGAAATGAAAGAAAGTGATGTTTTCCCTAGAGAACAGGCCAGAGAAAGCTTGTTTTGCCTTACTGCTGAAAGCTGAAGGAAAAGTCTTTAAAAACTAGCCCCAAGCTGGGCTCAATTTCATCAGGTCTCAGCTATAGCCGTAGCATTATAGTATGTTCACAGTTAGCAAAGACGTGAGCAGGAGCATGAGCAAACTCTGCCAGGCTGCAAGACACTGGGCAAAAGTCCACACTATGTTGGGCCAAAGTAATGGAAAGTATAAGAAACAGCATGGTTTCATGTGACTGTGGCTGTGACATTTGGATTCAAATCAATGCAAAGTTCAGAAAGGCGCCAAGCAGTTTAAAATGAGACTAATCTCAGAGACAGAACAAAGATGTTTTATATAACTTCATACAAAGTCAGAGGAGGAAGCAAGGACAGAGAGCTGCTCAGTTTCACAGAAGGCACCTCAGTCCACATAGTAAATTGTATCCATAAATCAGTGCAAATATAGGGAGAGCTATAAAGAGACCCAGACAAACCAGTCGTGTTTCTCAGCCTCTGGAGACAGCACAAAATGAAATCATCTGGCCTATAACAGCCCCTTAGAGAAGGGCAGACAGTAGTGGAAGGGCTTAGCCAGCAGCCAACAAGCACTAGAGAACCTGGGATCAGTTAGGTCAGAGGCTATGGATAAACCCTGAAATGCTAAACTGATGACAGGGCATGTGGTTTAATGACAACAAGGTTATGAAAGACTTAATCAGGTTGCTGTCATTTGAATAACCAACTGTAATTCCTGAGTGACCAGGGTCCACCTGGTGTCCATGGGAAGGAATTACATAAATGTGACTAAGAAAAGCACATAGCAGATGTTGAAAAACAAGGGCTGAAAGAGCTGTAGCATGAAGCCCAGCAAGAGGCCAGGAAGAAGTGGACGTAATAGTTTCCTATGTTGAGCTTTTTAGGTTCCATTTATGTCACCTTGAATAACAGGTGAAGAGAGAGAGACTAAGAGTCTTCCTCAGACGAAAGGCAGTTAAGGCCACAGAAATCCAAATCAAACTTTATGCCCTCTCAAGGAAAAGTTCAAGTCAATCTCATCTGACAGCATTAACAATGGAAAAGGAGATGAAGCCTCATCACTCAAAAGCTCTGGAGAACGGAAGCAAAGATATCACCTCTGGGGTAATAGAAAAAGTGAAATCCCACCTTTCCAAGCTGCTCTCCCAGGTATAGGGTGGTGGTTCCCAGTATCTGTGCTTCACATAGCCTTTGCCTTAAGGCGCCTTGCAGCCGACATCCTTGGAGCCAGCAATCCTCATCTATAGCCAGTAGTCTGAATGATGTCTATCGGCAGCAGCAGCTGAACTAGTGCTCACCCTCTCTTTAGGTTTTAGAGCCCTTGGATAGGGCTGAAGGTAACAGATAGATAAAACTCCATGCATTTTAAGGAGCAGGTGTTTAATGATGGTGCACAGAGAAGAAAATGATGTTCAACTTCACTAGACATTGCCAGTCTGTGCATCACATGCACTCCACAATGTCAGCTTAACATCCTGCCCAGTCATACATACAAGAGCCTACTAGCTTTCCAGAGAAGGCCTACTGGGAGCTAATTGCATGCACTCTGACATCTACCCCTCAACTGGCCGTGCCTTCACAGCTGTGCAGGCATTCATTTTACAGGCCCGGGACAGACGTAGCCTACTACCCCTACTGAGACAGGGGGATAGAAACCTGCTGTGCACTAAGACAGCACAGGCATGGAGGAAGGAATTGCTCAGGCCTGTCATAAGCCCGCCTCTTACACTGCTTTAATGTGACAGTATATCCACTGCAACAGCTTGCTAAGTGGAAGTGTAGAAAGCCGCTGTCACAGCCTCTCATTGTCTGCGTTCACCTCCTTTTCTAGTGTTAAAACCTACTCAGCTTTTTCTCAGAGGATCAGCATGACTAAGGATCAAAGCCTTTCTAAGTTGGGGGATCTAATAGTCTGTCAGTATCCTGAGCTAAAACAACATGTTTTTGTTTTCTGTCTATAATGCTGTAATGCTATAAGGTGATGGAAAGTACAGCAATAACAATGGAGTATCACAATCCTAGGCTACAGCAAATGAGAACAAACCCAAATGCAGCAGCCACAGATGCAGAAACAGAAGAAAAATAATTGACTTACCTTTAGAAGGTCTCCAGTACACAGAAATCTCCAGCAAGATACCCTCACCTGCACTGCCAACCCTTAAATGAGGTCTGGGACAGGGTGCATCCTGGCTCCACCCCTTCTGGTCACTCAGGTACATTGCATGCATCTGAGCTCCCCTGGGTTGGCCCTGCCTTCCTACCAGGTAACCCATCACTACTTCAGGGTGCAACTTAGTATTTCCATACACTATCCATAATATTAATTAATTATTAATATTTATATTAATAAATATTAAAAAACAAAAATTAATGCTTTTCTTGGCATCCTTGCAGTTATCCATGGCAAAGAGGCCAGGACAAAGAGGTATAATTGCCCTTTTGCTCAAGGTAATACCTTCACGTAAACCTCCCAGCCACATCAGCCTTTCAAAACCACTTTTATAGCCTTTCCCTTTCCACCGTCTGAATGTGGGACACTGGCTACATCACATCCCTAAGGCTCGTGTTGGCATTTATGCCCTTTGCCTGTCTTAAATTTTTAGCTGAGATTCATCTCACTTGATACACACATTTAATAGCTGGGTATCTACAGTAAGATAGGCCATGAGGCTTCACCTCCAGGCAGTCAAAAGACACGGTCATTTTCAGAGATATCTTATGGATGAGGACACAATGAATCACTTGCTGGAGGCACAGCTCTTCTGACAGACTGTACAAAAAGTAGAGCTGTGTGGTTTGGGATCTGTTCTGCACACCCAAAGTTTGGTCAAATGACTGCCACATTTGGAGCACAAGACCTGGCCCTTCTCACACATTTATAGCATCTATATTCTTGGACAATAGGAACTTGGTCTTAGGAGGGAGCCTGCAGACATCAACAATGGGTGCAGTTATGGGGAATAAACATGGGAATATACGCTCTGAGAAAGCTTTGCTCACAGCACTGCTGTGAAGAATAGCAGAACAAAAAGGAATTAATTCTGTTTCACCTAATTGCTCTCCATAAATCATCTTTGACAGCAAGCTCTGACTGGTCCACCAAAGGGCAATTAAAGAAAAGGGAGCAGTGAGCAGTGTTTGTACTCAGGGCTGTGTTTTGTGTTACAGGAACTGTAATTTGTTCTGAGAGGGTGGCATCTCTTGCCTTTCAATGCATGGAGGAGTATCCATGTCTGTTTTGCTCTGAAACCTTGCCATTATTTCTTCAGAGCATCCTCAGTACTGGCATCCTCTCTAGGACAGTGTTTTGTTGTCTAATGTGAGAAGTGATGTGGCGGACAGCAATAGCACAACAGGAGGTGAACAAGGTTGTGAAACCCAGAACTCAGGGCAAGTAAGTATGTGTTTGGTTTTAAAATCCTGTGTTACAGAGCACATGGAACTCAGGCACACTCCCTTAGGATCCCTAAAGGACCCCTCCCTTAGTTAAAATCTCCTGCTACCTGCTCTGAGCTCTCAGCATCAGCTTCTACCATGTCAAACGTGGGGCCAGCCCTGTACATCTTGGCCCTGGTGTCCTTCAACAGGGTTGACACCTGACCACAGAGACAGCCCCACCATCGAGCATGCCAGGCTTTTCTCGGGTGCCGGATGAAAAGGGTGAGTTTGCAGTGGCTGCCAAGGCTACACCCTCCTGCAGCTCCAGTTTCACTCCAGTGGCTCACTGCCACCAGGGCTTTCCTCAGGAGCTGCATACCTTGAAGTCAGCGGCTACCTCCTGCCCATCCCCACATCCTCATTGGGGCAGCAGGGAGTGGTGCCAGGCCCCGGGTGGGCCCATTGCCACCAAGTGGGCACAGCAGCCCTGCCCCAGGGAGGGTCTGGCACCACCTCCCCACTCCCACCCCACCAGCTAGTGCGGCCGGGCCAGACGCTTTCCCTCCCTGTTTGCTTTCAGGGTGTTCATCATCTCCCATGCTGCTCGGAGCTGCTGTCGCTCATTACTCCCCTTGTGCCCTGTTCTGCTAAACCTCAGCCCACTGCATTTCTCCCTGTAGGGAGCCATGCCCTACCTCCTCCAGGACTCAAAGCCGAGGCCACCACCACTGCCACAGGAGGCACGCAGCACCCACAGCTCAGGGAAGGGCTACCAGGAGCTGAAGCAGGAGTGCCTGCGCAGCGGCTGCCTCTTTGAGGACCCTGACTTCCCTGCCAATAATGCCTCCCTCTTCTTCAGTGAAAAGCCACCGATTCCCTTCCTCTGGAAGAGGCCTGGGGTGAGTACACAATGTCTTCTCACCCCACTGTTCTGTGAGATCTCTGCTGCAACCAGAAGTGAAATGTGACAGCTGCTCCCCCGAGCAGGCTTTTGTGAAGTCTGTCCTCTCGGCAGGGAGCAGTGCTGGAAGGTTTTGCCCACCAGAGCTGCATGTTTCTGGCTTACAACAGCAGAGAGGTATGGAAGGGTAGGGATACTGTAATAGGGATATTGTTATATATGCTAAATTTTTTCATAAAACATTGCAAGTGTTTCTGAAACACACAACTTTTTAGACTATCCTGTAAAATCCCATAATTTGTCCATTTTCCCTCGCTCATCTGAAGGCCTTCAGTTTACCCATTTTAAATATTGCATGTAGTTTTTCTTCTGTCTTTCTTTTCTGCCTTCTGTAGCTTAATGTGCAGCCACGCGTAATGTGCTCATGTTTATGTACATGCATAAGCAACTTCTAATCAGGCTTCTCTCCTACATTATTGCTAAACAAAAGTAAAGATGAAAATGAGAGGGCATGCAAGGAATTAAAGATAAAATGCATCATGATGATGTGATGACTATCTAAACAACAAGTGTTCTTAATGGAGGAAATTCATAGTTAAGGCTAAACAGGAAAAAAACCCCACCTTTTAACTTTTAAAAATGAGAGATGGTTGCTTCCTTCATGAAACACGTACCGCAGTCACTGAGCCATTCAGCAGCAGCCAAGGGCTCAATGAGCATCCCTTAATGCATCCTGCATAAGGGTCATTCATAGCACAGTGATAGCCTGAAGCTTCACCAGTCACATGCTCTCAGATCACAAACCCACCACCACCCTATGTTCCCAAGTTTAACTAGTAGCCACAGAATAATTGTGGCTAATTTCATTTCTTTGCTAATGCTCGACATTTATTCTCTTTTCCTTCATAGTCTGAAAGCTTCTCACTTAGTAGAAAGCTTTCCTTTGCTGATAGTGATAACTAGAGAGAAAAAGAACAAAAGAAGCTTAGAGATGGATCTATATTTTAGCTTCACTTGATCCACGAGAAGCATTCAAATGCCTTAGTGTCTGATAGCTAATGGAGTGCCACTGCAGTGTTATTAAAGCCATTATTCCTCAACAAGTTCCAGCTATGAAAACCCAGGAGATGGCCCCAATAGCACTGATGCCGCCTTGCCTGGCAGTTCCCTGAAAAACAGGTAGGCTGTGGGCTGCCCCAGGAGCAGGCTGGAGGTGTGAGTTGCCTTGCTCCAAGGTGTGACTGGTAGCAGCTGAGAGCTTCTGTGTCCCTATACATGGTACTCAGGGACAGAGGAGAGTGGTCTGCCTGTTGTACTTACTGCTCTCAGCTTCAGGGTGTTTGTAAGCTGAAGTGGAAATTTTTCTCTGATGACTAAGTCACCTGATACAGTCTCTGCCTTTACACTCCAATTTCTGCCATGCAAAAAATAAAAAGATGGAACTTCTGTGAGCAGTGCAGAAAGAAATACAGCTCAGGGGAGGTTTTGAGGACCCCAAAAAAAAACAAGGTTAAACTCTCCTCTAACTCCTCAGCATTTAAGCTGAATTAGTTTCATCTCTATTAGCCATCAGTATGTTTATACACTTACAAGTATAAATACTGATGCACCAGACCCTTGGCCACCCTAAGTCTGTAAGTCTTCTGCTGCAGCGAACTGTACCAGGGGAACATCTAGATTTCTACATAAGTCTGAAGTGCTCAGAGAGCCAGAAAGATATTTAGTGGTTTAATTTGGTAATCCCTTGTCATCACAAATGAAATCTTTGAAATTCAGCCTTAACAAAATTTCAGAATAATCTGAAGAATAAATTAAAATTAATACAGAAGATAATAAGAATAAATTTATGAATTCTCATTGCATTTCCCCTTCTCTTTCCTTGTTAATTTATATCTGAATTAAACTGTTAAGCTAGTATATCTGTCATTTATTTCTAATAGCTCAGTATCTGGGAAAGCCAGAGATTACAAATTGAAGAATGAAAAACCAGAAAAGGAATTCAGATACATTTTACCCATGGTCTATAGGAGGAATTAATAAGGAAATTATCCTAATATGAACAGCCACTGGTCTGACAGGAGCTACATAGCGGAAACAGACAGAGAAGTAGAATCACAAAAATAAGGCCTCACTAAACAGCCTCAGCTTTTCTTAGATCTCCATGTATCTCCTGTACCAATATGTGACAGAGACCCGAGGGATGCCATTTATCTTCCTGTGACTCCAAAGAAACATAGGCAGCAGGAGAGATACAGGTGTCTCCTTTCATCTCCCTGAGCATTGCCCTGCCCTGCTTCTAGGCAACACCCTTCTGCAGGTGGAACCTTGAATTGCTATCTCCTGTGCACGAATGCAGGGCCTAATTCTGGGCCTTGTCCCTTAACGTTAAGAAAGAATTGATTAAAGTTTATATACTACCCGGACTGAAAATTCCTTTAAGAAAATTTTTATAACTTCCACTCATAAACTGTAGTGCTTGGTTTTCTTTTGTGTAGCAGAGAATGTGACACAAGTCCATTCAAAGTCCTTTAAATTCCTTTTCATTTATTTTCATTTGTGCTTGCTTTAGATACAGAGATATTGAAAACATTTTCCCATTTGTTAGCTGTAGAGCTGTGTAATAGGCAACGAGCCATGAAAGACTCACAATGCTCAGCAGCATTTATGTCTGTGTCACTGTATCTCACTATCCCTGCTAACATACAGAGTTTCTTGGTAACAGCCAAATGCAGTGCTTGCTGTGAGAATCACATTCCCCAGGAGCACTGCTGCTAAAATAAGGCATGTTCTGAAAGATCAGCTACATTATCAGCCATCATGATACTCATGTCTAAAGGCAGTGAGCTGTGCTTTTATCACTTCCATCCCATCCACACATGACTGGCTGTATTTAACAAGCAGGTGGGCCAGGTGACAGGGAGGTGCTGTTTGGTTTCCCCGTGCCAGGTACACTGGGGGTATAACCTCACTGCCACCTCCTCCACAGCAAAGGCAAACAAAATATGCAACCAGCTTCCTGCCCAAATGCTGCCTCTGTGGGACTGGCTTCATAGGTGTTGCTTTCCTGTTCTGTGGCTGTGTGCCATTTTCCTCAGCTGTCTAAGTGATTATTTCTTCCCCTCAGCTGTGAGAGTTGGCTCACTGACTTCTGCAGGTGTGTACTTCAGTAGCTAAAACTGGCAGTAGGCAGTGAGGATTGTTGTCTAAATAGAGTGTTGATGACAGGAGAAGGCTGACTTGCCCCTTTTCTCTAAGGACCACTCTCTCCAACACTGAATTCATAGAAAACCACTTATCAGCTTGTGACAGCCAGGTGAGCTCATGCATAGATACAGTACATGCATCATTTTCACCCTTATCACAGCACTCTAGCAAGGATGGAATAGAGTTGGTGATCTGCCACACTCCAGGAATTTTCTCTGAAAGACTGGGTCACCCACTGCATGTCTTAAATGTGAACTTTGAAGAGGATTCAGGATAGCCATTGCCTTAGAGCAGCGCTGTGGGCTCTGAGCCACAGACATCCAAAGCAGAAAGCTTAAGCTGCTGTAGCCAGGGTCATTTCAAACGCATTCACCAGTCGTCTGCAAATGTTCCTCTCTTCCCCTCTTTTTGTCCCATTTACAAGAGAGTTTTGAACCTCTCAGACCTGCACAAAAGCTTTCAGAAATTTGGAGATGGGCTGGTGTGGTTCAGCACAAGCTGCCCATTGGAGGGTGACTTTGCCAAGAGGAGCTTACTCATCAACAGGTAAGTCATGGCTAACTTGCTCTTGTAAACAGGGAGGTGGCTGATGTGATGAGCTGCATGGTTTGCTATAATGCTGGTCATGTCTTCTGGGCACAGCCACCTCACAGGAAGTGGATGGTTACAACAAAATATACTGAGAAGGCGTGAGGAAATGAAAAAGTGGTGCTGGCATGCCTTGGCTTGGCTCACTGGACAGCGCTTGCAGGTCGCCCATTATGGAATGACACACAGCATTATCTTTTTGTACTGCTGCTGCAGTAAACCTGTTCTGACTGTCCAAAAACCACATCTGTGCTTTTTGTTTAAAAATGTTTAGACATATTGCAAGTTGTGTGCATCTTAGCTGAACTCTCAGGCGTGACATCTGCAAACAGCCAGCTACTCTGTCTAGTAAAACTGCTGTTCCCTTCATCTTCAGTACTAGCTCATTACCATCTGCAAACCCTTGGCAAAGCATTGCATGACCTGACAGACCAAAAAGTCAGGCTGCACATTTGGGGCATGCCCAGGCTTTGCTGGCAAAGATGAGAACAGCAGTAGCAATTAACTGGGTCACAGCCCAGGCTCCTGCAGTAGCCAGGGGCAGATGCTTAATGAATAAGTGCAAGAAGCTGAACAAAACTATCAGTATCCTACCCTGATGGCCTCACCAAATGCACTGACATGAACCAAGAGTAACCCAATCTCCTTCTGGGCAACTGCACAGGTTAAGTGATTGAATGAGCTCTGCCGTTTTCCCTTCCTCTTTAGTTTGCCTTTTTTTTTTTTTTTTTTTTTGGCAATCTGCCGGTTAAATAAAAGAACTTCATGCAACAGGGCCTGCAGCAGGATATCAGGGCAGTCTGATTAATCACAGGATAATTCTTACAGTAGTGTATTACATGTTATCCTCCTCTCTTTTCTATTCAATTCAATCCAATTGACAGTTCATTGGAAACGGGAGAAGGGAGGGGAGTTTTTGCCACTTTTATGGGTTTACCACTGTAATTTTTCTATCCCTCTGAGATACTTCAGAATTGCTTTAATGCCACCATGATCGCATACACCCTCCAACCTCTGAGCACACAAGGGTGGGTAGTGTTAAAAAACAACTCCAAAAATCAACTCTGTAAAACAAACAAGGCTGGAGTCCACTTTTTTTATTTCCTTATTTGAGAAGGAAATAGACTGTATAGTGTTTGACAACCGTAAGGCCTTATTATGTGCAGGTAAATACAAGATGTAATACTGTGTTTGAAGTAAATTGCCAACTGTAGGGTTTCTTTTTCAGCTGCCGGGGGAAAAAAAGCAGGCATTAGCTGGGCTTGTATCTTAACTTTGGGATTCTGGACCAGGATGTGCTATGTTTTAACAGTTGCCTATGGGTGAACAAAGAATGCCAGCCTTTCATTAGCAGCCAACCAATTAGGAAGAAATGAGGATAGCTAATTCTTTAATTGCTCTCCACTACAACTAATTAGCAAGGATTACCCATCTAGTTCTTTGTGGTGGTTACACTGCTCAGGAAAACATGGTTCATGTGCAGAGGGTGCCGCACATCTGGGCTCAGAGTGACAACAAAGTTTCCTGGCATGTTTTCAGTCACTCTGTGTCTCACTCCCACTCTTCCAGGACATTGTCAAAGAACCCAAGTTTATCCTCGGAGGAGCCACAAGAACTGACATTTGCCAAGGGGATCTTGGTGAGTGATTCCTCTGCAGCCTGTGTAGAGCAGCAGGCATATCTTCACAAGTGAGGGGATGTTGTCCCTCCTGAGCTGATAGGAGCAGTCAGGCTGTAGTTGCCTCCCATGCTGACGTTGCCCATAACCACCTCGTTGGTGGCACACTTTCATCTTTGCCAGGGATCATTCTGGTGCAGTGGGATTCAAGGACAGGGAAGGATCACCATGCAAGTGTATTGGGAACCCAAAGGAGCTTATCATCCCCTAGCACTTCCCAACTGCACTCACTGGTTACAGACACTTCCTGGGGAAACACAGGATTACTTTTCAATGGGGATAGCAGCTGTCTGTGACAACATCTCCCCTCATCCCCACAACACATTCTTTTCCTCTCGAATGGAAGAAAATGAAGCTTTTCCTTCCCCCTTCTCAATTCTCAGGTGACTGCTGGCTATTAGCAGCCATAGCTTCTCTCACACTGAATGAGAAAACACTAGCAAGAGTAGTACCGCTGGATCAAAATTTTGGGCCGGGTTATGCTGGGATTTTTCACTTCCAGGTAAGATGAACATCTGGCACAGCATGACAACATTTTTGCTCAGTTAATCATTGCATCTTGTGGTTTGCTTTGTGGTGAGGCTGTCACTTATTCCAGAGGAAACTTCACAAAAAGTGAGAATGCTGAACTCACTTTGCTGTTTGCATTTTGAGGGACAGCCTCTTACAGGCATATACGTGGCCAGTCTCTGCGAAGAGAAATGTGACTTTATACATCATTTCTCATTTTCCACCCTAACCTCTCTTGGGATATGAAGTGTTATAGATGAATAAAGAGTTGAACTGTGTCCTTTCTTCAGACCAACCTAGCATGGCATAGTGGGAATAGATGGTTTATCTTTGACTTCTGAGCAAGCCTTTGATTGTCACTAACTTACGCTTAGAAGCATTGGGACACCAAATTCTTATGCTCAGGAAATGACACGCTGTCAACCAACTCATGTTCCATTCTTTCTAAATAGTTTTGGCAGCACAATGAGTGGCTGGATGTTGTGATTGATGATCGATTGCCCACCTTCAAAGACCGGTTGGTGTTCGTGCATTCAGCTGAACACAATGAATTTTGGAGTGCTTTGCTAGAGAAAGCCTATGCCAAGTAAGTCTGGTATACCACACTGTACGTGCACGGTTCATTACTCATACATACATTATGTATCAATTTGTACATACGTTATACACAATTCAAGCTAACAGCTTCTATCCTGTTTTTCTTATTATTATTTGCTGCTGCCCTGATATGAAGATACGTCTATCCTTTGTGAGCTCATCCGTCTTCCATCAGATCATTAGATACAATCTGAGATTACAGCAGTAGAGCTGAATCAAAGCCTGAATCCTACCATTTGTGTCTCTGCTGAGACTCAAACGATGGTTCTGGCTAACTCTAGATTTGTAACTGATTTGGGAAGTAGCAAGCCACTGATATGCAAAGATATCAGCCCTTGCCAACCTGATGATTGGCACTAACAGAAGAAAAGCTCCAGGCTTTAAGATATGGAGGATCAAATGAATTAAAAAGGTTCCCAATACAACTCACATACCTCCTGGGTGTGTTCTGGGACACTTCTCTTGATCTGAGTGCCCTTGCTGCGATTTTATACCTCTGTGAGAAAGCTCTCACACATGGATATCTTTGAAGTTTTGAAAGCATGTCTCACGTTAACATGTTTTCCAGGCTGAATGGCAGCTATGAGGCTCTGAAAGGAGGCAGTACAATAGAAGCCATGGAGGATTTCACCGGGGGAGTGGGAGAAATGTATGAGGTTAAAAAAGCTCCTGAAAATTTCTATGAAATCCTAGAAAAAGCTCTGAAAAGATCATCAATGGTGGGCTGCTCTATTGATGTGAGTAAGAAATGGGTTCTGATTTTCTCAGCTTAGCTTTGTGGTTTCTGCATTTAAAAATATGCACTGGATATGCGCTGGACTCTGCAAATAATAGCTATGATATGTAATATTAATGTAATCCCTAGTTTAAAAGTCGTTTAAAAGAGAAGAAGATTCAGCACATTTCACCAGGTTACGGCCACAGTATTTAAGGCAATAATGACATTAGTATGAGCACTTGGGGAGTGTGAACTTTATTTCTTGGCTTACGTGGTCATTTGGCATTAAAACTAGCCACAGCTTTGTGAGGACTTAAAGGCTCCAGATACTAAAAATTGGTTTTCTTCATCCCTAAATTCTGTAACATATGTTGGGTCTTGAGGAACTCAAGAGACTTTGCAGAATCATTGTATCAGTTTATGAACAGTGACTGGGTTTTAAGGCATGTCAGATTTATCCCTCCAGATACTGAAATCTTCCCTTTTCCCCGAGAAAAGGTTTCAGGCACATAACAGATGTGTGGGTGGCTATACAGTTCTTAGACAGCATGTCTGACATGAAGGAGCTACCCATGTGTCCATGGCTTTCTGGTGAAAAAAGCCCAAGCTGCTCAGCACCAAGAGTGAAAGCCCCATTGCTGCTCCCTGTCCACTGTGCCCAATGGGAATGGCAATTCAGAAACAAAGGTGTGCCAGGTTTCCTCGTCAGAATAAGCAACTGGAGAGGAAGGCTTTAGGGCAAATGAAAAATCCCAACAGGCACAAAATGAGACCCTATCAACACTGGCTCAAGAGCGCCTTTTCTTATCCCTTTACTTACTCGAACTACATTTCAGTGGTGGTTTATATCGATTTCCTGGAGGTATGGATGATGTTGATACAAAATCTCAGGGACATAGAAGAGATCTGAGCTGGGAACCACCTTGTTTTCCCTCAGAGTGCACAATGCTCCAAAAAAGAAAACCATACAGCTCTAAGGAGTTCCCTTTCAGAGGGCACCATTGCACCACTGCTGCCTGCATGGAGCAGAAAGACAAACTGCCTGTTTACAATGCTGTTTAGCCACTGGTCTCCCATCTGATGCTTGGAAGGGACCAAGTGGCACCGCTTGCAGTCTCACCACAAAAAGAGATATATTCACATTGTTTTCCATATTTCAGACCAGCAGTGCTGCCGAGTCAGAAGCCAGGACACCCTTTGGCCTCATAAAGGGTCATGCTTATTCTGTAACTGGCATTGATGAGGTACGTTCCCTCTGGCTTGTGTCAGCAGTGCAGGGCAAGGAGAAGTTTGGTCAAAAGACAAAGGAGTGCCTACTACCCTTAAGAGATGGGAGGAATTATCCTGGGGGAGTTATCCAAATTCCCATCCATCTTTCCCTCCCACACCTCCTGTAGCAGTGCACTTTTAGCCTGGCTGTTACACCAACTTGTCCAACCTATTCATGCTGGAGAAGACCTGCTCCCTAGCTAATATCAATATTTTCTCTGCTTCCTTCTACTGCAGGTGAGCTATCAGGGCCAGCAAGTGCATCTCATAAGAATAAGGAACCCCTGGGGACAAGTGGAGTGGAACGGGCCTTGGAGTGACAAGTGAGTGCACTGTCCCATTTACACTTGCCGTGCAAAAAAACAAAACAATCTACTGCTCTACATCTAGTTTTCTGTAGATGCAGTAATTTCACAGATAATTAAATTAAGGATTTGCATATGCTTAACGATATTACTGTCACAGTGGCATGTCATCCTCAATATTTTCAGGGCTGCTCAATTAATGCGATGCTGTCCACATTATTTAGCTCCTAAAATCCAGTACTAGCAAAAATCATGCATAGTATAAATAGGATAAGTGAATTTTAAGACACTCCCCAAAACTGCCTGTTTGAAGTGACTTTTTTTTTTCTAATACAAGCCTTTTCCTGTAGTAAAACAACATCCATACTTAATCTTACTGCAGATAAAGTAAAAACTGATACTGTATCGCTCCCTCTAGTTGCATTTACGTTCTGGGTTTCTAAACATTTTAGGAATAGGCAAGATCCTTGAGGTGACATTTAGATTGAATGTAAGAAAAAAGTTTTTTTTTTTACCATAAGGTTGGTAAAGCACTGGGACAGGTTGACCAAAGAGGTGGTGGGTGTCCAGTGCTTGAAGACGTTCAAGGTCAGACTTGTAGGCAAACCCTGTTCATTGCAGTGGAGCCGAACTAGGTGACCTTTAAAGGTCCCTTCAAACTCAAATAATTCTATGATGATTCCATGATAAGGCAGTCAGATGAGACTCTCTCCTTGTGGTACCATTCAAAGTTGTGGAGAGACACAAAAACACAATAGGATTGGTCTGAAAAGCAGTCTGCTTCTACTACTAAAAGTAAATGAGGTGCAAATAATACAAAAGGGGGAAAAAAAAGCATGTAGTAAAAAAATAAAAACATCTCCCTCCAACATACAGTTTTCCAGTTTATTCTTACACACATAAACCTCACTTCTTTTTTATTTCCTTTCCTTTCACTGAGTTTTCTCTTGTTCACACAGATGTAGCAGAGAGGAGCCCTAATCTGGCTGGGCCTTTAAAATTGCTGAGATTTCTAATCCTATCTAGCACTCCTTTGAATGCAAACCAATGAAATATTTTTGCATAGTCTCACATCCTTTGTTTTACATGAAAAATGTGGATAATTGGCACATACAATGAGTGTTGAAATCTCAAAAAAAAATAGAGAGATTAAGATCAGGACAGGTATCTGACAATTCAGATCCTATATTAAAAATGCTGTCCCTGTAAAGCAGAGCTCCGATTCTGTGCTTTGGAGGATTTCTGGAGCTCAGGACACCAGAGCAAAGCTTTGAGTCTCCCAGGTCAGTGCAGTAATCTGCATTAACTTTTTGCAGTGGTTACTGGAACTGAAAATCTCACAAGGGGTGCCTTACACATGCTATCAGATTGGAAATGTGTTAGGGCATTTCCTATTTTTTAATAAAAGTTTTAGTAGATTTTTGTTTGGTTTTGATCTACTGCGGCTGGAGACGTAAAGATAAATAAAAAGGAGGCAAAGATTTTATGCAACCCCAGCTACTTCAGCAAATCTCTCTGTACAGGGCAAGGAGCCTATTTGGTTCCCATTAAGTCAACTTTGTCAAAATGTCTGTCTACAGATGACAGATTTAAGGAGGAGTGTGACTTACAAAAATCTTGGTGTTTACTGACTACCACGTTTTACCTAGCTCCAATGCCTGGCAGCAGTCCCAGTGCTGAGAATAGTTCAAGCAGGATGATCTCAGGGAGGTCTGGGGGATCTTTGTCCCAATCCTGCTTCCAGGTACATTAGCTGAATCTATGCCACTAGATGAAATGGTAGTGGGGTTCAGGAAATCTTTTAAAGGCATCTATATTTGTTTGTGCTGCTCAAAGAAGACACGTCTGGAAGAACAGCAGCTTGCTGATGCGTCCAGCCAATTGTTCTGAGCAAGGAGAAATTAAATGCCATATACCCTGCTGTATAGTTGCTATTATACAAGGTTGTAATAGATGAATAGCCAGAGGTTATAGAGGAACAACTCACCCACACTGAGGCTCACAGCTAGGATAGATGCTCACCACAAAGAACTCCACACAGGAGTAATCTCCAAAAGTGATGCTGCCTTGGTGGTGGTCAGTCCTTAAATGGGATCTAGGAGAGGTGGAGTCAAGCTCCACCCCTTCCGGGAGCACAGCTGAATTACCTTCACCTGTGCTCCCGCAGCTTACCCATCACTTGCCTCAGATGGTTAATCAGAGGTTCAGGCTGTGATTAACAGTTTCCCATACACCTGCTGAAGTTGTATTCAATTACTGGAGTTGGACTTGATGAGAGAGTTGTATTTGTGATCTGTGTGGGCCCCCTTCCCACTCAGGATACTCTTCCTAACTCACGATAGTCTATTAATATTTGTTTATAATATCTACTATTAATGTTAAATAGTAAATCTTAATTTTATTTTCTGGCAGCTCTCTAGAGTGGCGTTTGGTCAGCCCATCAGAACAGAAGCGCTTGGCTCAGACAGCGCTGGATGATGGAGAATTCTGGTAAGCCACAGGGTTTGAGTGTGACTCCAGTCAGAAATTAAGGCACAAGTGATCAAATAAGTGATAAGGAAGAAACTTGAGTGATTGAATGCTCAGTTTCCTCCTAATAGAGAGCAGGTACTGCATGCTTCGTGTGGGTGCATATGTATTTTATTAATAAAAAGCATTTTAAATATCAGTTTAGTTAATGGTATCAGCATATTTCAAATACTATGTGTCTTGCATGGCTGTAAGATCCTTTAAATCCTTAACAGGAATGCAAGCACACAAGGGAGCATTGTATTGCACTGTATTAGCTATGAAATGCCTTCAGGGTTGATGTTAGTCATACACTGGTAGGGAATGGAGCACATAGAAGCAATGTTACTTGTTACAGAATGTACAAGAGCTCCAGAATATGTGTGAAATGATGGGAAGATTTAAGAAAAGATGAAAGGAAAGGGGGAAAAATGTGGTAGCAATTGCTTAAGAAGTGTGTGATATTCTTCATGCCAAATTCACTATCTCAGGCAGAGCAGATGGCTGACTTGCACAAGATTCCCTCTCCCACACTACCCCATGTCAGCCGTGCCATGCTGTACTGACAGTGTGTCTGGTCATGTTTTCTGGTGCCAGATGCTTATCTCTTTTACACAGAGATAAATTTAGAGAGGAATTCAGCAGCGCTATTCCAAATCTTTCCCACAAGTTCATTTTAGGCCTGAAAGGTGATAAAATACAGATGATGAAGAGCATTTAGTCACATAAAATGATCCATCCTATACTTTGATAGCTCCTGAAGGAAGTAGGAGCAGTGACTGATCCATTACTTAAGCATCTTTACATATGATCTTTATTAGTTATTTTGCTACTGATAGCTAAGTACTTCCTCAGAAGGTCAGCAAAATGAACAAGGTTCAGCACGCCCAGGCAAATATTGGTCTTCTTCATACAGCATCTCAGACACTGAGAGCAGACATAAAAGCAATTGGGACTGAAATTTTCCATGAAGGGGTTAAGTGGACAAAAATCGTACATAAAATATAATAAATTCTTCCAAAACAAGTCAGGCAAGTTTGTGACTAGCTAAACTTTCCACCTAGTCCATCAGACTTATTTGTCCTGATGCCTTTTGACTTTTGCATATTTCTCTAAGGAGGGTTTGCCTATTTGCACTTTCTAAGACACACCTTAATGGTTTCCCCATCGGGATAAGTATACAGACTTTGCATGATCAATGATTGTGGTATACTACTAAAGACATTGAAGCAGTCGTACGAGGAACAAGATGAACAGAGCTGCTTCTCCCCTGCTTTAAGTTTGTTCCTACTGCTGTCGCAGTTTAGATGAGGAGATGGAGCTTTATTATTGCTTCTGTAGCTGGGGACCTTCAGCCAGCCTGTTCACTAGGACTTCTGGTAGTGACTTGGCTTGCCTCCCTGGAAAGCTGGAGTGATCTTTGTGAGATGTTTTTAAACCTGCTGCTAGAAACAGTGAGTAGCAAAGTAATTCAAGTGTTCAAAACATGTTCTCCGTGACACGCATTATTGTGTTTAGCAAATAACATTAGGTGCACTGGCACTTTTCTTGTTGGTGACAACCAGTTTCTGCTGAGGTAGACTTAATGTCAGGGAGCTCAACAAGCATTCTCTTTGTATGTCATTTCTTAATGTGTCTACAAAGTGACAGGAAGCCCAAGAAACCTTGAACAACATCTGTAATTGCACTCCAGGTTTTGGACCCAGCTTGTTTCGTGTGCTGACTGCACACAAAGCAATGGTCATTTCTCATGCACAGAATCATTTCTGTTAAAATGAAACAGGAGAAGCAGAAGAGGAAATACTCCTGTTTATTCTCATGTATTGTGTTTGGTTTTGTTCTAGGTAGAACAGGAAGGTTAGGAAGGGAAAATTGACCAAAAGCTATATTTAAAGGAAGCTAAGTGTTGTTTCATCACAGTGGCTTCGCTCAGTGTAAAAAGGCAACACAGTTGTGAAGTTGTACATGGGATAAGGCAGCCAAGGTGGGCAAAGTCATCTCATAAGTCCTTTTGAACTTTCTGTTCTTTCTGTATGCTCAGGGCCTGCTTACCTCATTAACTCTCCCAAAGATATTTTGTCAGTGTTTAAGCAGTAAAGACCCATCTTGTCAGGGCAGATGAAACAATGCTTCTAGCAGATAAGAAAGAGAGATCCTACTGTTCACTAAGAAATCAGCTTCTAACTTGCCCTAGACTCTTCCCTTCTAAAATCAGAGTGGTTGGAGTCTTCTCTTGCCTTCACCAGTGGAAATCTAGGACAGCCTTACAGAAGTCAAAATAGATGTTTTATCTCTTAGAAGCCAAATCTGATCCATAAAGTGTAATTTCTTCATCCACTTTGCAGCGTGCTTCCAAAGAGCCCCAGATTGCCTAGAATGGCCAGGAAATTAGAGGCAAAGATTTTGCTATACTGATCCAGCTAAAGTGTGCTGAGCACCATAGTAAGAATTAACATAGCCTGCGGCATGCAAGGCTAGCAATGTATGAGAACAGCTGACAAGAAAGAGGAAAAATCCCAGGAATGCAAGTTCTACTGCTTCATCCCTCACTGAAAAAAAAATGTTGTAAAATGTCCCATAGGAGGTGTAAATTATTGACACTATAGACACCTATTTCTTATACAGCAGAAAAATGGAAAGTACTCTACCCAGTGAGCAGCACCGATTGCTAGCTGGATCCTATCAGCTACTAGTACGGATATACAATGTGGTCTTGAAGAGCTCTTACTTTCCTTCTATTCTATTTTTTCTGTTATGCATCAGTCACAGGAGAAAAAGGATAGCTACAGGAATTTGTATCAGGAGGGAGCAGTTTCTTCGCTCAGTCCCTTTGCCCAGGGCTGCACACTGTGCACAGCTGGGTGCCTGCCTCCAGCTGTCCCTTTTCCTAGCTATTTGCTCAGCCCTGAATACCCAGCTCCCCAGCCAGAAGGTTTGTCATTTCTTTTCCAATTTACTTGCTAGTTAAATCCCTTGAATTATCTGCTTCTTAACATGCTGAGTAGGCTAGGTTCAACCAATCCAACATAGAAACTCAAAAATGACTGTATTTTGGCATTAACTTTTCCCTTTTAGTGATCATGTGTATGTATCCACCTTGGGTTTAAAATACATGTACTGCAATTTGTATGGCGCTCCAGCAGTTTCTGTATCACCTTCAAGGGCTGGCTGGTGTCTTTACTCAAGTCCAGTTATACTTTTTGCCCCTCTGCTTGGTGCATGTTTTTGCTAAGACAAAGTCCCACACATCCATAATGGAGGAAAGGGTGAGAAACTTGAGCCAAAGAACCTTACCAGAGGCTCAAACGTTATTTTAACTGCAGTGTGGACAGGCTAGCTGTACCACAGCCTGGCTAATCCATCACAGTGTGTCACTTGTAGTGCTGCCATGTGGCTGGTGTTGAAAGCACAGATGATCTGTAGGCAAACTTGGCTCCTCTATGGATGCCTGCCATCCTTTGGTTGGTTCTCTGTTAGTATGGATGCAATGCAGCATTAGGATCTGGAAGCCCAGGGGACAGAGTTGGTTAAGGATTTCTTTCCACAGTAGGTTTTGTGCCAGCGTCTCTTCACTGTATGTTACACTCAAATGTAAATGAATAAAATCAGGGGAGTAACAGTGTAAAAAGAAAGGTGTAAGAGATGTCGAAATCAGGCTATGACAATAGGTTGTTTGTGTTTCACACCACAATGAATGAGAGCTATCTTCTTCCCCTGTGGGCATCCAGCTTATCTCCACAGTCACTGGAGCTATTCAAATCCATGTGAGCTGGTAGTCTGGCCCTGGGACCCTGGCATGTAAGTACTTTCTGGGCATCCTTCACTGAAGTGAATAATTGTCCATTAATTCCCATGTCTTTCATTCAGGATGAAATTTGAAGACTTCAAAGTGCATTTTGATAAAGTTGAGATCTGCAACCTGACTCCAGATTCCCTGGAAGACAGCACTGCCCAAAAGTGGGAGGTGACCATCCACGAGGGGAGCTGGGTCCGGGGATCCACTGCAGGAGGATGCAGAAATTTTCTAGGCAAGTAGACACTACTTTGAAAATGATAAACAGGCACAGAAGCCCTTAACCTCCCTCAGCCACCTCTCCTGTTACCCTAGAGCCACAACTGTGGAAATAGGACAACCAGCTGAGTCTTAGCTAGTAGAAGCCATCCAAAGGTACAAATAACAGTCCTACTTGAGACTTGGGGTAAAAAAACTGCTTGCTTTGCTCTCAAGTTTGTTGGATCTGATTTGTCTCTCACTTACATTTGTACAAGCTGTACCAGCTCTAAATAAGTCACTTAAAATGCAGCAGTAAGTGTAAAATGAGACAAAAATCCAGCTCAGCCAGCACGTTTATGTGGCTCTGAAGTAGCATTGTGGATCTGAACTGTGTTACTCCACATTGGCACCAGTACTATGGAATCATTGTAACTATGTGAACAAAATCCTAACTGACAGCTTTATTTAAAACACAGTAACTTAATAAAATATCAGCCCTAAAATCTTTTCTACACCTAACTCCATGAAGGACTTCGGGATTTGGCTAATTTTCTGCAGAGTTGAGTGGAAAGAAACATGACAAATAATGGAAAAAATAATTTTGAGCAAAACCTCAACTTAATTGTCCTCTTTTTTTACTTTGTGTGTGTGTGTGTGTGGTTGTGGTATTATTCTGAGGCGAGAAATGTTCTGGTGTTCTTTACTTTGGCAGACACTTTCTGGACAAATCCACAGATCAAGCTGCATTTGACAGAGAAAGATGATGGTCAAGATGACTGCACGTTCATAGCAGCACTGATGCAAAAGGATCGCCGTAAACTCAGGAAGCTTGGTGCTGAAATGCTAAGCATTGGCTACTCCATTTACGAGGTGCTCTATTGCTTTTACAGTGCAGTAGCCACACCATCAATATCAGCATCTTTCTCCAGATCTGTAACCCTGCCAGTCATCAGATATTTTTAGGGCCCTTTCTCCTAAAATACTCTTCTTGGTTTCATCAAGCCCCATGGAGAATTTTGACTTGGTTAGGATGGAGTTCAAAGGAGGATCAAAGAGTATCCAGGGCAAACTCCTCAGCCCTGTGACTGTGTCATTCCCCTGCCTGGCTCCCAGAGAGGGGATGTTGCTTCTTGTGAGCCACTTGAGGTTCATTATGCACAGTGGCTCCTGTCCCTGTGTTAAGTTTGGATTAGAAAACCTTTTGAGGCATGTTCTCCATCCAGAAGAGGACTGTAAAGTCCCATTTCTCTGTGACACCTCACCTGGGATTGTGATATTTAATAACAGGGAATGTTTATGCAGGAAGGTAGTGTCCCAGTGTCCCCTTAGACTGTCTTCTGGGTGGGAGAGAACCATTGGTAACACGTCCTGCCAAAAAGCATGAGCCAGGTTCTGTGAGTGCTTGGGCAAGGGGGTAACAGTCAGGGTTATGTTGTGTCAGGCAGTTTGGTGCATGACTGGGAAGAGGGTGGGGGTAGCCCTCAGTACACCACAGCCAATGGAGTGCTGCCTTGAATCCCCTGCAGAGCCCTGGTGGAGGTGAACACTTGAGCAAAGACTTCTTCAGGTACCACGCCTCCAAGGCCAGGAGCAAAACCTACATCAATTTAAGGGAAGTGTCTGACAGATTCAAGCTGCCACCAGGTGACTACATCCTTGTTCCAACCACATTTGAGCCACACCAGGAGGCAGACTTCTGCCTGAGAATCTTTTCAGAGAAGAAGGCCACCACTGAGTAAGTCAGCAGAAGGCAACAGGCCTTTTGGTGCTTTCCTCTGCACGGGGCTGCCAACTCCTATGGCAGAACCCTGTTGTGGGGGGCTCCTGAGGGCTTTTTGCCACTCTGCAATTTTTATTTGCTTAGTAAGGAGAATAAGGAAAGGTCTGAAAAGGGGCTTTTGGCCTGCAATGTGCCCTCCGATGTGAGGCTGAACTCAGTCAAGGCTCATCTGCCTGGTTCCTTTCAAAGTGGTTGGGAAAAATCCATCTGCAGATGCATTTGCCCATTTTTGCTAAATCTGGTTATTTTGGAGAGGAGCGTGCAGGAGGTGGAGAAATATGGCTTGCCCTGGTGAATCCAATGGAAGCTTGAAGGGAAAAACTGCTAGCTGCCTGCTGCTGTTCAGTAATATGTGTCTGCGATAGTGTTTGGTTCCTCTTTGTTTCCTCACAAAGTCTGCCCACATGACAATGCTGTAGGAAAAAAAAAAGAAAACTGAGGAAAAAAGCGCACAATTAATAACATTAATTCTTTTGCAGACAGCATGCACAGAGGCTATGCCCTCACTGAGTCCTGCTTAAAATCTGTTATAACGGCTCATGCCAAAATTTGAACTGTGCAAAAATCTATCATCTGATTATTTTTGTCTAAACATAAGTAAGAAAAAAATGCAGTTTTATCTTTCACCTCTGGAAAATGTAATGAGCAAGCTTGTGCCCTTTCCACCCCAAGCAGACATTGAACATCTTCAGATACTGAATAAGGTTTTGTTTTCCCCAGGGATCTGGATGAAAATGTTGCCATTGATCTTCCTGAGGTAAGTCTACAGAGTTAAAATAGCAAGAGGATAGCTCAGTGTAAGCCAGCTCACACTGCTTTTACTGTCTTTGGCTAAAACACGTTCATTTCCCAGGAATGTTCCACAATTGCCAGCTTTGTGTGAGTGACTGAAGCATTCAGTTCTGCTGAATATGGTAAAAGAGCTATAACAATCAAAATCACAGTCATTATACTTCTGCAGCTACTTCAAGACAGAGTCAGATTGATCAGAGGTTGCTATCAGCCACCACAGGTGCACTGAAAGTGCAAACTTAGTTAGCATGGGGTCGCACGTGGCCTTTCGTGTCTGTTCAAATTCTGTTTATTGTGGAAAAAATAAAAGGCAATAGAATTTCCACAGACCTATGTTTGTTTTGAATACAAACCTACCAGTATCCACAGGGCTTGGAAGGAAAAGCTTGGTACACGCATGTGCCCAGTGAAGTGATTAAATTCTTTTTGTTCCTGAACAGCCTGACCTGCCTGTTGATCACCAATTGCAGCTGAAACTGAGTCAGCTCCTGTTTTAGCGTTTCTCTGCAACTAATCTGCTGATTATGGTGTGAATTCCTATGCAAACAAGCTAGGCCATGATTCCATGTGCATCTCTTTATTAGAAAGCTTCTCCAGAGACCAGCTTGCAAGTGTACTCCTTCATTTCTAGGATCTCAGGGCCACATTCAGGGTCAAAATAAATCTGTCCAGTATCATTAAAGGAATGCACCCAGACCCGAGCAGTACAAAGTGAGGAACAGGCATGTGGTAAAAAAATAAATGTAAGTGACCAAGCAGTGTTGAGAGGGTGACAGTGTGCTAAATGTCACCCGTATTATGTCTTCCTTGGGTAGAGAAAGCAAAGATCAATTGTTTGTATTGTGCGCTGTGCTGTTGGTTGCCTTCCTTTTCATGTTTTTGGCACAAAAACTGCTCTCTGCACAGTCACCACAGCTATAGCAATGGCCCTGTACTGTTGCATATCTCATTGGCAGACTGAATCTTGGGCTCTGCAATGATACTCAGGCTCTCAGTTGTCTGAAAATACTTCTAGGAATATAATGGCTCTGGGTGAAGTGCTGAGATGCAGCCACCTCTAGCTGCTGCCATCAAGAGCAGCCAGAAATCCCTGGATGATGCCTCTGGAAAGAGCTTCCTTGAACTAGGTAGTTCAAGGACTGTGGAAGCGGAGTGGTGCAGGGATGGGATGAGATAAGAGGCATTTTCCAGTACAGATGGTCATAGTTTTGAAGTAGCCAAAGCAATGGCACACTATGCAATCATTTGGGAAAAGGAAATGAGGGATGAGACTTCCATCAGACAGCTAGATGCTAGGAAGGCCTGAGGTCTGCCATCAAAGCAAACAATACTCAGGAACATGTACCTTTATTGTAAGATACTATGGTCCCCTGATGCAAAGAGGGACTGTGTGCAGGAGAAACACCATGTACATTACCTACAGTTTCTTACTGTGGTTGATATTACAGCCTCCAAACCCAACCCCAAGTCCACAAGAAACTGAGGAAGAAAAGCAGTTCCGGGCACTGTTTGAGCAGATCTCAGGAAAGGTGAGTGCAAAATCTTTGTGGGTCATGGCAACACATAGAAAGGAGGAGAGAGTTTTGCTCCCTCCCAGGGCCAAGTGAGGCAAAAATGTTGCGTTTTAGGGGTAGTGTGCTTAGCTGTAGTGTGTCATTTAGGCACCAGATGTCACCATGCCTTATACTTAGATGGAGAAGGACACAGCTCCTGCTAAGCAAACAGGAGGTTCAGAGCTAAAACTCAAGCCCTAAGAGAGCCTACCTGGTTCAGTGTCCAGCTGCATTTTTCTTTCTCTTTGAACCAATGGTTCCATCTTGAGATTGTTTGCAGACAGCCTCATGCACAGTAGTACTTCTGTATTTTGCCAGCTCTTTGATTTTTAGCTTTTTCTGGGTTTTGTGTGATTCTCTTTTCCTGAGGTGCAATAAAGTGCAGATAAATAGGATGACATTTTCTGAGGTTTTTGATATGTCTTGTTCTAGAAACACTCAAGCAACGGATGCTTCTTTCTTTTTTTTGTCTTTTATTTATTTTATTTATTTATTTATTTATTTTCCTCCTAACTTCAGGACATGGAAGTAGCTGCAGAAGAACTTGAATATGTTCTAAATGCTGTATTAAAAAACAGTAAGTAATGATAATCTCTGTAGTTGCTCAGTGGCATGCAGTTAAGAGCCATAAAGAACTTTATAAAAGCTGCTCTCAAGCTCCCTTACAGATGGAAAAATAAAGACTGTGTTACTAATCTTGCATGGTGTCCTCCAGCCAGGGCAGAGCTGGAAAAACATCTAGTCTGTGATCTAACCACTTGATTGCCCTGCCTCGAGCATGATCCATGTCAGTTCAATGAGGCTAGTTTTACACCGCACTACTGCTCTGCACTAGAGAGACTGGGAGTGGGACTAGTAAGACCTGGACATAGTTCATGGCACTGCTATAGGCCCTTTGTACAGCAAGAAACAAAGAGAATATTTTGTTTTATGTCTTCAGTTCATACCTCCTCTGTCTGAATTGTGATTTCTATGCAGTGTGGGCTGTTGTCATGTTCCAGTGCACGGGTCCTTCCACAATGAGGCCTAACAGCCAGCTATTGGTGCTTATGAAATCCTGTTTTCTATTATGGAATTATAAAAGGCAGATTGGCCCAGTGATTTCTTTCTTATTATTGTCCTTTTTCAGGAAAGGACATCAAATTCAAGAAGTTAAGTCTCATTTCATGCCGAAACATCATTTCTCTTATGGATGTATCCTTTTAAATAAGTGCTTGTGAAGCTGAACAAATACTGAACGTAATTGTTGGTAGCAGGGCCTATCATGGATATTGGAAATGAGTGTGGCAATGTCATGAGAGAACACTGTCTACTGGAAAGGAGAAGAAAAAAAAAAGTGAAAGTTGTATCCTGATTTTTGCTTTAGAAATTCAGGGTTAGGAACTTCAAGACAGACCATTTTCTGCTGCACGCTTCAGAGGGAGATGCTTCAAGCTGAACACCTGTAATCTCAAATTATTTACATACAGAACAGTGGATTTTTTGAGATGCAGATTCTTCAAAAAAGATCTGGAAAAGATTACTGAAGTATTACTCTAGTCTGTTGTCTGGAGAGTGGAATTCACCAGACAGAGGTGTGCATGGAAATTATGGGACAAAAAATTAGGAATCAGCAGATCGGTAAAAATTACTGACATCAAGGCTGTGGGTTTTTTGACAGCTAGATGAAAAGCTGGTAAATCTGGTCATTCATCTGGACTCTGGAACTCCAGGAAGCAGCCTTGTGGGTAAGATTTTTCTGTCCAAATTTAGGCATTTGTGATGGAAGTGTCTTCATCTATGCTAGCTTTCTAGACTTCTGTAGACAGTGATAAGGATGGTGTAATTATGCTTGTTCTGGATGTGCTTAACTGTGAGAAATGCTAAATGATGGCACAGATATTAGATTTGATGAATCACAGTCCTGGTAGTTCTCCACTGGGTTCATCCTTTGCAGTGTCTTGCTGTCTGTTGAATTTAGTATGGCTTCTCTTCAGGTAGACCTATTTTTGTCAGTATGCTTTTCTGACAGCTGATTTTGTTACAAGAGACAAAACAGATACGGTTCTGACAAGACAACCATCTAACATTTGAGTTTTGTCCTGCTTGTTCAGCTAGTAAATTCTATTTTTTTCCTTCAGTTGCTCAAGTCCATGATGGCAGTAGCATGCTCTCAAACACTTCCAATACAAAATTAAAACAAACAAAACTGTATCCTGTAAAAGCTATGTCCATAATATTAAAATTTGGTGCAGATCTGTCATTATGCACGTGCAATGAGAAACAGCGGACCAGTCCTAAATCTCCTCCCTTAGAAACCAAGTTTCAGTAGGGAACCAGTCCATGTTCACCTCTCGTCCTTACATGGTATTGGAGCAGAACAAGAGTCTACACTTGACCCTGGCACATGGCAGCTCCTACTATTTAGGTTATAACCAAATAGTTTCCATGATTTGCAGTGCTTCCAAGAAAACCTCTACATAGTTTTGAATTAATGGGGAGATATCTCTTCATCTGCTTTGGAAGCATGAGGAATGCAGACACAACCATCCCATTCTGGTCATGACATTTAAAGTACAATGGAGGAGTGAAAGGACACAAATGGAATCTTGAGTTGGTGCTTGCAAGTCCATCCCATGTCATACACCAACAAATTCCCTGGTTATAGTCACCATGCAGCAGTGTGGATGGGAACAAATCTTGATATGACACCAGGAAGAAGAACCTGGCTGGATACAGAAGCAGATTTTTTATAGGAATGACAATGTCCATGGAAGTTATGAGTGCCCTCAGTAATATCACCAGTATAGATGGTTTAACAAAAGCATGCTATTTAAATAAGGGCAAGCTAGACCCTGTTTGGCACACATTGGCCATCGTGAACGCCTGCTGAGCTAGTGTCCAAGAGCAAGGGCTTTGTCTTGAAAAGTTAGATGGGAAGGGGAAGAGGAACACGAGTGAGGGGACTGTCAGTAATTCAGTACCATAGGTATTAAGAAGACCCTCACATTTCAGGAACGGTGAAGTCCAGGTACACCTTGTCACCACCTCTCAGCACTACTTTACAGACTATCATTTCGGACCAGATTTTGCCAGCCTTGTCTCACAACTCTCATTAAATCTTTGATGGAGTCACTGCAGTAAAATCTTTGATGGAGTCACTGCAGTAGAGCCTCATCTCTAGATAACAATACTGAATAACACATTGGTTGACTAACTGCTTCAACTGCAGTAGCAATTTGTTTTAATCAGGTAATTTCATTCTCTGAATCATTTATATCACATTTGCATCCAAAGCTGTTCTTGCCTCAGAACAATCTGTCTTTCTTATTCCTGTGGAGCCCGCATTGTTCAGCTGTGTTTTTCTATCACATTATGTTCCCTAAGTATCACAGCCACAGCCGTGACTGTAACTGCTTGATCTGCACCTCGTGATAAATTCCGCATCAGGTTCAGTGGCACTAGACAATGTAATGTTATATGTTTAAAGAAATAGAAAGTTCAGCTGGAATTTGCACCTTTATGCAATGTCTCATTTTCCTTAATTCAGATTACTAGACCAGTGGCAATGGGAAACTGGAATTCAGTGAGTTCAAAGTTTTCTGGGAAAAACTGAAGAAATGGATAGTAGGTGACATTATACGTTGTATTTGTTTCTTCATGTTAGTAGCTATTTCATGCCTAGCTTGTTATGCATATGCAGGCAAAAATAGAGACAGGAGTGTTTATAAGCCAAAAATTTTAACTCAAAACAAATGTTGTAAAAGTATACTGCTTGTTTTGGATCATCAAAGACATCCTTAGCTTTCCATGATGCTAAACGTTAATAGCTTTCTGGAAATAACAGAGATTTTTCATAAGGAAATCAAATATGTTTGGGACAAAGAATGTAGTGGGCACTACCAAGGAGTCCAATCAAAATGAAACTTAAGGAGTTTCCATAACTGATGTACAGAAGAAGAAAATGATGGTTCATCACTAGTAGGAAACAATCATCTCATAAGTCACTGCATTTCCATTATCGATCTCTCAGTAGTCAAAAGTACTGAAGTCTTGGAAAGTTGATTCCAATTTTAAACACATTTCCCTGCCCTGTATATGGCAGTAAAAAGAAGCACTTTCAGAATCAGGGCACAGACTGAATATTCAATAAAGGCATCATAATTGCTTCCTCATGGTTATTAATAGTTTTTTTTTCTGAATTCATACTTCACCCAAGCATTCAAAATATGCAGCTCTCTGCTTCTTGTCTGTGCCATCAGAAATGGCAAACGCTTATTCTGGGTCCTAATGTCATACCTCTTTTATCAAAAGATGCATTGTTTTTCAATAAGGAAGCCTGAGAAATTCTTGTATTTTGTAAAAAAGATTGCAAACATATCTGATAGAAAATTTCAAACAACGTGAAAACATCTCTATTTAACTCATATTCTAAGGGAGATTTGTGTTTGTCATCTCATTAAAAGGATGGATTTGAACTCCAACTTAATCGTTTAATATTTAGGTCAAAATTAAAACCAGTTGCACCAGGTATACCGTGAGTATTCAGAACCCTTATATCCACAAGCAAATGAGTAAGGAATAATCTTAATTTCTTGTTAAACAATATGTTTCTACCTTCAGGATTATCGAGGAAAAACATGAAAAGAGATTCAGGATGCTGCCTTAGGAGAAAGAAGTTAGAAGACAAATAAAAATACATCCTTCTCGGATAAAATTACTTCTTAAAAATCATAGAATTCTTTTTATGAGGAGCACTTCATTATTTCTGAATGCTTGTGTTTGGCAGTAGTTGTTTAAGTTTCACAACAGCCTATTCATACTCATATTCAGTGGAGTCACAGACCATGGGATTGTTCAAGAAACGTTTGGATGTTGCGTTGAGGGGTATGATTTAGCTGGGAAGTATTGGTAATGGTTGGACTAGATGATCTTCTAGGTCTTTTCCAACCTCGATAATTCTGTGATTCAGAGAACTGGGTCCCAGAATTTCTTCTCAGTTACTGCGATCAAACTAGATCTAGTCTAAAGTCTTGTCAGCTTTCTTGAGTGCTTATGCCATGCAGAGATAAACACCTTGCCTTTGTATGCCATTTCTGCCCTCCCTTTCATGTGGAAACACTGAGCTTTCCATCTGCTCTTTTCATAACAGAATATCTTTCTTCGATTTGACTCTGATAAATCTGGCTCCATGTCCTCCTATGAGCTTCGCAGTGCTCTCAAAGCTGCAGGTAAGACAAGCACTATGAGCACTACAGGTTAGACAAGTCAGGCATATTTCCTGTAGGCAAAGATGGTTGCAACCAATGATGCCAGCTGGGCACCCCCTAACTGCAAGAAGCACTAAGTCCCAGAGAAGACTTAGATATGTAGAAGGGAAGTTGAATGGACTTTTTGCATCTAAGTGAAAACTTGCATGCTCCTTTGTGACAATCCTGAAGCCTTTTCCCAAATGTGTACAGAGATCAGACTTCCCTTTGGTTAAAGCACTTTCTCAGCCAACCTTACCTTTCCTTGTGCCCACAAGAGTTTGAAGCAGCATGGCCAAGCTGGGGCTGGAAGCAGCCAGTGATGGGCCAGTGGCATAGCCCATCCTCCTGCTTGTCAGATAAATGTTTACATTTTTGTTGAGCCCTGTGAAACTCAACACTGCACGGTTAGACCCTAAAGGAAAACACTTTGGAGCCCATCTCCACCTCAGGTATGTAGGAGCAGTGGGTAAGCTGTTTGTTATGAAGAGGAATCAGTGGGTTTGCATAACATCACAAAGTATTTTTATTATTAAAGCACTTTCTTAGCTTTGCAGAAATCTCTTAATTGTCAGAGAGACACAGTGGTCTGTCATATCCAGTGACTGCAAAATTTGTTGTTCAGAGTTAGTTATTCACTTCACAACCAGATCACCTTCTGGGTGGATGTGTGCCATTGCACATCCTTCCATGAACTGGAACTGGTTTTCAACATTAGTTAGTACAGATTTGCAGATTCCTTCATGTTGTACAAAGCTGCTCATTTTTCCTTTGTGCATGTGTTTGGGAAGGATACCAACTCAACAACTACCTGCTGCAGCTGATTGTCCTGCGATACTCTGATGAGCAGTTCCAGATTGATTTTGATGATTTTCTAAACTGCCTAATTCGCTTAGAGAATGCAAGTCGTGAGTATCTTCTTCCTCTGGAATTTCTTTCCCTTTGAAAAAAAGAATCCACTTTCGATTGCCATCAAGCATATTGCATAATATGTGAGGTGAAGTGTGTATATTCAATGGCTAACATAAAATAGCTCAGTTTAGAATTTGTTTTTAGGAAAGCTTTTCTCCTGTAAAGAGAAAAATGCACTGCTGCTGATGGAAAATTTCCCCATGTGAATAGAGCCAGCTTCATAAACTCCACAGCAATGCAGAAGGCATGTAAAGAATGCTGGCAAAGTCTGTGTTGTGTCCTTTTCTCGTGGCTCACCCATTGGAGTAGTGGTGCCCAGCCAGTTTTTAGCCAAATCTCACTTGTAAAAATATGGAGCAGTTGTGTGTCCTGTTGGGTTCAGCCCCTATTCTCACCAGTACTCAAACTCACTGTCACCACTTCCATCCAGTTTCTTTTGAATTGGCTGAAGATACTGTTCTCTGCTCACCCAGGCACCTTAGGTCTTAGTTCATTTGCACACAGTGCCTCACTTCTTCTGGAGCAGAAGCAGTAGAGACAGGTAAAAATGGCTGGATAAAGACTGAAGTGATCATCAGTGTGGCTCCAAACTCAATTCAAACACAATGCAACTCAATTCAATGAGAATCACAATGAACTTTCCTGAGTGATATGTTTTGCTTTTATTTTTTTCTCTTTACTTCCTGGTTATGTCTGTGGCAATAGAAGTATAAAGTACTGAGAGAAAAATTAGATAAAGAAATGCAAATTGCTTGGCTTCATTTCTGATTGTCCAAATCTGAGTGTTTAGGCATTCACTTCCGTTTGATTCCTGATGTGAGACTTGCACAGAGGCCTGAAGACAGCAAGACTTTTCCTCTTGCAAGGGATTCATTTTTCAGAGCAGCCACCGCCACTCAGCAGCCCTAAGCATCCAGCCTTTGTGCCAGGCCCTCCCAGTCCTAGGCACAGCCACCCGTTGTGGGACGGGGAGCTGAAGCACAAACATGAATGAAGAATATTTATAGCTCCGGTGTCCTGTTTTTCATTTCAGGAGTATTCCAAGCATTGAGTGTGAAAAACAAGGATTTCATTAACCTGAATATTGGCGAGGTATGAGCACAGCTTCATAAACACCAGCAAAATGACGGGGCTTCTCTAGAACTCAGTCCTCACATAAAAATTGGAGAATTTCTGTGAGACACTTCAGGTGAAATCTGTGTTCGTGAGAGCACAGGATTGTCTGCCATAGATTTCAGCAGGGCTGTGATTTTACAGCACACACACTGATAACATCCCCTTGGTGCTATTTCCTTCCTTGCCCCATTGCACACAGACAGCTTCCCATCTCCCCTTCTGGCTTTTCTGCTTTTACCTTTGTTGGGTGCCAGCTCACGGTAGGGGAGAGGCAGCAGACTGGGATGGGACTCTTTCCCTCCCTGTGAATAGCTCAGGAGTTGAAATCAGCATCTCGGTTAATGTGCATCCTCAGCTTCTCAGCACAGGCTTGTTGTTTTCTTTGTGCTCTCTTTGTCTTCCTGTTGCACACATACTCTGTCTCTCATTTTACACTCACCCGAAGTTTCCTGGGGCAATGCACATTGAGTTCCCTGGCACAGCAAATGTGAAAGCTCATGTGGGCTGCGGTAAAGGAAATAAACACACTGCTGTTATTGGCATCCAGTGCTCAAAGAGCTCTACCCTCTTCCCTCCAAGCACAGAAGTAAATGCTGGCAAGTCCTACTCGTATACTAGCTAGGGTCTCCATGTAGCAACAGGACATAAAAGCCAGTGAACAAAGATCCCCTTTCCTGTGTGGGATCAAATCGGAGCAAGGCAGTGCTTTTGAACTCTGCTCTTTCATTTGGGGAGGCAGGTGAAGGGCCTGAAATTACTTACTGTAAATTTGATCTTTCTTTCAATATTAGTTCATCAACCTGGCAATGAATATCTGAGGAAGTTGGACTCGGATGCCTTGAGTCTCTTGTGCCATCCCTGCCATGACTTCTGCTCCAACAGCTGTGATGCCCTTCTCATGCAGACTTCACCAGGAGCTTTTGTGTGGAGTAAGACTCATGCCTCTCATCTTTCTGGTCTCCAGCCCCGTTGTGTTCAGGAGTTCAACAGTCAGATCTCATTTTGTTTTTCATTTTTATAAAACCTGTTGATGGATTTGTTACTGGGAGAGATATTTGGATGGGGCACAATGCCTCTCTGAAACTGATGCCCCTGAGTAAACATGGTCTTTTATGAAATAGGATTGTATTTAGTTTCAGCACAGCACAAACACTACAACGATTAAACATCTTTATTGCTGCTTGGCTACAGATTGCTGTAAGATGCTTTTAAAAATATAAGGTTGCATGAAATCTTGTTCAATTTGGAATTTATTTCCAGGCCTGCTGTGTGGCTACATAACAAGCCTCTTGTTGCAGCCACATGAATTTTAGTCTGCTATTCTGTGAAGGGAATGGATGGATGAAAGTCCATCCCTGAATGTGTACCTAGGACATAGGTCCCTGGTCTAGGCTTCCTTAGAAGGATGTTTATTTAAGCTAAGGCCTGATGTTCATCATTGATTTAATTTAGAGAAAAATTTTTGCATCTCACTCCCCTCAGTTCCCCTTCTGTCCGGGCCAAAGCATGCCCCACAAGCCAGAGTCTGCACACAGTTGCACACAGCTTGGCTGCATCTTCAGACACACACATGTCTCAGAAGACAGTGAGCTCTTGCTTGGGGACATCTTCCCCCACTCACAGTCGGAGATTTTATCCCACAACAGCCATGCCTCCAGAAGAACAATTACAATCATATTATATGATCTAAATGCTACCAGTGGTGAGGCTCTGATCTCTGCAGCTATTGCTATTTTGCATTTGTCTCTCGCATTGCATTATTCATGTGATGTTGATAGTCAGTGCCGACTTAAAAAATAACAGTAATAACAGCCAGGAACTTAAGAGGTCTTCAATGGATTTGTTTCTATGAATATCTTCATAACTTATGTCTATTTTATAATGAATCAACTGTCTGGATTTGTTTCTGAAAGCCTTTCTTGCAGCAAAACAGATGGCCCCAGAAGAGCTTTGTATTCTCTACTGTCTAGGATCACCGAGACAGCCAGGGCTCTATTTTCTCTAGATTTAGACCTACTGAGCAATTCTGGAATGAAAATCAAGCTGCAATAAAGATGAAGCTCAAACTACTGGAAGAAAAAATAACGAGGATCGTGATGGTTAAAATACCCATTTCTTTTCCCAAGAATAGCGATCTGGTAACTGTATAGAAAGTGCTCTGGAGCTAACTTAGAGCTGAGAGAAAGGTTAATGGTTGCAGTATGTGACCAACTGAGGAACTCAACCCTATGGGATGTATTGATTTTCAGATGTTCTGGTTGCATGTGCTTTCAACAGCACTGGAGGCAGCTGTCTAAATCTGCGAAAGTTTGCACTGAAAACATCTAGGCATCTAGACTGTCTTATAAACATTCGGCCACATGCTTGAAACTAAATTAATGGATTCTTAGCTGGTTCACTGTGTGAACTTGGATGTTGATACAAATTTGTTGTAATACACTTTCATTCTGAAGCAATATTCACAAGCTATGCAGAAGAGACTTCCCCATCTCTGGCTCCTCCACTGTAGCTTTCTGTTTCTCTACACAGAGCTGGGGGTGTCTTGGAGAGATCAGGTTTAGTAAAAGAAAGTGATAAATATTGGAGTGAGAGCAATGGAACACAAGTAAAAATCTCTGCATTTAAGTGAAAATTCATGCACTTAAGACAAAAGCTCCCCAGCTTGTTTTCTGCCCACTCAGAGCAGTTACCTGCTGACTGTATCACAAGGAATCTGAGAGTTAACGCCCGAATCCTTTGCAAATTACAGTAAGGCCCTGTTCCAAAAGTGAAAAGCAATCTTGGGAGTCATGGCATCTGAAGGTGGAGGACTGTGTAATTTCCTGTAGGTATGAGCTTTTATCTGCTGTTACATTGCTTGTGTGAGTGAATGGGCGGGCGAGTGAAACACATTTGACTTCACAGCCCTGTCAGAATGCGATAGTCCCTTTCAGTGCTTGGTTCTCAAGCAGGAGGGCAGTCCAGTGCCCAGAAGCAGAGCCCTGGGCTTGTTGGCTTCCTTTTATTTTAGCCGAGGAGTTTGAAGTCAGATCCTTCTGCCTTCTGTGACATGTTTGGCTCTGCATCATTACAAGAGCTATGGCGAATCACTTAGGGTGGTCTGAAAGCCGTGAGAGCTATACATTCCCTAATGTGGTGCACACAGATCTTGTCAGCAAGTACTGGCTCATGCTGGGAGCCCTGCCTCTATGTTAATGGCTGCTTTAATGGGAAACATTAGATGCATTTTTCAGACATATTTCTGGTGGAAAAAAAATCACTTAGCCACAAGGTTGCAATTTGAGTGTGCTCTTCTGCTCCCTCTCAGAACAAAAACTGCCTCCCTAAAACCTGCTGCTGAAACCCTAGGCCAGATGTTGGCCAGAGCTGGCCCACCCACCTCCATCACCAGTTTCTGATGTAGATTTTGCAATGGATTTTCCAGTCTCAGAGGTTTCCTGTCCTAGTCACAAGAGATACAGAATCATAGAATCATTTATGTTAGATAAGATCTCTCAGATCATCAAGTCCAACCATCGGCCCACCGCCACCATGCCCACTAACCACGTCCCTCAGGGCCACATCCAGACAGTTCTTGAACACCTCCAGGGATGGTGATGACCCAGCCACCTCCCTGTGCAGCCTATTCCAATGCCTCACCATTATTTTGGAGAAGAAACTTTTCCAAATATCCAACCTAGCACAGAGGACCATGAAGAATGGCCATAAAAACATAAAGAAACTGAGAAATAGCAAAACTGCATTCTGTCCTTCCTCCACACAGAGATGGAAGTGCCAAAATTTTGGGCACCTGTGTGGACAGGATGCTCAGGATGCTGTGTGGACCTCATGCTTCTTTGAAAAGCTCAGTAATGCCAAATCTTTGGCAGTGCCACCCACCTCCAAAACGTCCTATTTCTGTCACAGGTCTATTCCAACACCCATGAGGTGTGACGTTGGTCCCCAGACTCTTTATCCATCAGCACAGGGGTGCCTGAGGCAAGGCAGAGCCAGGAGGTGTGGCAGAGAATGAAAGCCAAGGCACAGGCCTACTGCTGGCACCAGCTCCTTGTTGTAGCGCCTTGGCGTCAGGCGGGAGAGATTCTCAGAGCGACGAGGCCTCCTCCCCATTTGTAATAGTTGTGGTTTCTTCCAGCCATCAAAATTAAATATTTGTATAGAGATAGATGAGTTATCTCCATCATTTTCATTTCAACTGCATCATCTCCCTATCTCTCCCCGGAAACATCTGAGTCTTTGTGCTTTTCAACTTGTGGCAGCACATGTTTTGGAAGCACATCAGAGCACTGAGGGTCATTTGTAATGTTCCCAGTATGTCTAGAGCTTCATCATTTTAGAAATGAATTACAAATACTTGCAGATCGAGGTAAACACAAGCTGTCAACTCTTGCAAACAACTATCTTTTGCACGTCAGCCACTTATAAGGACAAGTGATATTATAAACTGCCCTCCCAACAACTCTGTTTTCATCTATTGCATGGCCCTCAAAGGGAGGTCAGCACTATTGAGCAGGGCCACCCGGCAGGGAGAAGGCATGAGTTCTCCTGGAGCATTGTCAGATGGGGCGAGGGCTGGAGCCTGGGCACAGCCACAGACAGCAGGACAGATGTAGCTCTGCCCCTGCCCTGACAGGGAGGGCACCACCAGCGTCTTGTGACAGTTTTATCCAGTTGCTAAGCAGCTGGGGACACAAATACAGCAGAGACAAGCTGCCCAGAGGGAAAACTGCTGCATTGTTCTGGAAGATTCCGGGCCTCCCCTGCCCTCCTGGCCTGCTGGGAATCCCAGCAGAGCTCCCTTTGCTGCTGGGGAGCACAGATCTGGCTCCCCGGCTCTCCAGCTGCTGCTGTGCCAGATCTGCAGTCCAGCACTGGGCACCCAGCCCAAGGAGGGAAAAGCTGGGACGCAGCTTCTGCTCCTCTTGGTGGTTAAGTGTTCTTTGACACGCGTTCACCTTGTCTGACCATCAGGATGGTCAAATCACTTTTAAATCTCAGTGTACACCTTCCACCATTACTGATATCTTGAAGGCTGCCTTGTTTCAGGGCACAGCAGAGCATCTGCAGCACTGGGAGCTGCAAAGATCCCTACCACTAAAGTGTCTCGTATCACAATGCCCAGAGCAAAAACAGGAGATCTGGGCTCAAAACCATTAAGCAATTTGGATCAAATGTACCTTTCTCCAGTATCCTGCAGTCAGTAGACAGGTGGTCTTTCTGCATGAATTTAATACCCAAAAGAAAGGCTGTAAGCCACCCAGGAATTAATTAGCGGCACCTTTAGACAGATGCATTCTTACACTGTGCATCGTGCAAGAGTGGCATATGCCATACCTCAGCAGGACACTCTAGGACACAGTGCTGTGTAGCAAACCCACTTACTTTACATGGGAGCACTGACACAAGTCTCCTGGGCTGCAGCCACATTGCCCTGCAGCCCCTTGGCTGTCCTGCAGCCGGCTGTCCGGATGGACAGCTCAGCGCCCACTCCGGCTTGAAAACAGATTATCTGGGGCCACAGAGATTGGATTTACCATGACTGATCCCATTTGTTTCCTAGAGGATGTGCTAAGTGACCAAAATAGAAATGGGGTCAGCAATTAATAGGGTAGCTCTCAGTCACTGTCACCATATGTTGATGGGATGGATGGCTCTTTTGCATATTTACCTGATAAATAACTCACAGAAAGTTTTAGCAGGACATAGGTCAAGGAGAGGAGAGGCAGAAATGCTCGGAGTCCCTGAGAACTGGAGAAGCCATTGTACAGAAAGTGCCATCCTCACAGATTTCTTCTCCAGTGTGAAAGCATGAATAGATCTCCTCCCATTTCACTGAGGGCTTTCTTGGCACTAAACAGTGGGTGAGTGGCAGTTACAGCCTCAGCTCAGCTTTGTGCCCCACCAGGCTCAGCTGAAGTTCCTGATATTATCCCTAAGGAGGATATCATATATACCATTTTATCTCAAACTGGGGTAGGCAGACATTTGAGCACAAGAAGTTGAGAAGTGTCTTTATGAGGGCACTGCAATGGCAGCAACCCAAGCAGTGTCCTGTGCTGGTGCCAAAAGCCCTCTTAAGACCAGGAGGTCTGGGACATCTTTAGTACCACTATGGCTGATTCAGTTTCTGATCCTTTTAGTGAGTGCTGCTTTCTCAGCAGCTCAGGGTAAGATCTCTCCAGGAGAACCCGCTGCACTGTTAGAGAGATGTTGTTCTTTCCAGGGGCAGGAAACCTCATGCTTGTCAAAACACTTTTTTGAGCCAGCGAGAGCTACGGTAAGAAATTTTAATTGAAAACAGGTGCATGGCTGTCTAGCTGCTGAAAAAGAGTCACAGTGCAGTTTGCATAAGCCTTGGGGGAAAGGTGCATTCAGTGCAGGAGAAAGAACGTGGGCACCAGGTTTGGTTTGGCAAGGAGGAGAAAGGGAGAGAAAGCAGGGGCAGCGTGAGCAGTCTTCAGTACTTTAATGTAATTATGAATGTCTATTTCTTTTAGCCTTAAGAAAACAAATTCCTGTGGGTGACTAGCAAATCTTCAGGCCAACATGGCAAAACTTCATACAGTGGAAAAGCATGGGTGCCATTCATCCCTCCCCTCCTTCCTGTCCCTGAATTCATCCTGCTGGCATCGATCCCCCTGCAGAAGCATGTCCCACTGCTGCTTCTCTGAGCACAGCATGGGCAGAGCCAGCACTTAGCACTCTGAGAGCCCTATATGCCTGGGCTGATGTACCCTAGGCTCATTCTCCTGCCAGGATTTTCTATTTAGTAAACAAGGTTCCTGCTGGGAGAGCAGCTATGCTGCTGGGATGCAGCATCCTGAGTCTTGAGCATGGTCCCATGCTCGTGGGCAACCTTCCTGAGCAGAGGGCTGGACCAGGTGACCTCCAGAGGTCCCTGCCAACAACAATCATTCCGTGATTCTGTGTTGTGGCCATCTTGTACCCCAAATGCCCTGGTGAGAATGGATTGAGTGAGGGAGCAAGGGCCTGGCAGGGCAATGGCGGGGCCACTCTCCTGTGGACAGATGCAGAAATGTACCCACAAGATCCACGGCACAGGGACAAGACATGTGCTTAAGGCAAACATGGCACTGTCCTTATTTCCCTTCATAGACCAGAGAAAAGCAAGGTGCCATTATCACCCAACTCTTGGACCTAGGACATCCCAGAAAGCATCAGACAAGAAAGACAGAGCCCATGGTCTGGGCTCACTGAATGGATGATCAGTGCCTCCTTTTCGGGGAAAACTATTCCACTGCTCAAAATGTTGATCATTTTTAGGTGTGCTCCTTGTCAGCAGCTTCACAACTGCACTGTCAGTGTCACAAGATTTCCTGTTCTCCATAAAGTCTCAGCTCCAGAGGTCTATGAGAAAGTGAGAGTTGACAGGATTTCTTCTGTAAGTTCCAGCTTTAATGAAAGAGAAAATCTAGAAAATGGCATCTGAGCAGGTTAAAGATTCAGAAGCCAGAATACAACAATTATTGCTATTTTACCACTTTTTGAAGTTCAAACCATGTTGATAATTTTAGTGGCCTTAACTCATGGCTTGTGACTGCTTTGATGTGTTGTTACTGCTTCTGACTTGAAATAACCCTTTGCTGGCTCTATTTACAGGCAGGGATTTCCTTCCCTAATAAATAATTGAAAGTGTTCTGACAATTAAGTCTCCAGAGCTGTTAATTTAGTAGCTTCTCTGATTGCTAACATCCAGCTCTTGAAAAACATTAACACCAAACAGCCCCAAGAGTGGGAATTGGTGATTTAAAGATGCTTGGAGGTCTAACATTAATGTTATAATGCTGCAGTACTCATCTCAGCAGAACAGTATTCCTCCTTGCAGTCTCACTGTTCCTATGCATTGCTCGGATGTGCAGAAAAAGGGAAAAGCAGGACACCAGCCTTTCAGTGTGTATTAATGTATACATCAATTTCTGTGTATATGCTTTAAACAAAATCCGTAACATAAATAATGATTTATGTATATATATACATATATGCACACACGCAGATATATACGTGTTCTATATACATGTAGGACAGCTTGTGTAAAATTCTTCCCTAATAATCCCAAATAGGGAGGTGGTTTGTACTCTACACTGACAGCCAACTTTTGACTTACCACACACGGATCGCTCAGCTTGAAGACTGACTGGGTACAAAAAAAGCCCAGGCTTGCTCTGCAGAGGCAATTGCCTGCAGACACAGACCCACCTCTGTCCCAAGGGAAAAATGCAGTTTCTCATTTCAGCGTCATTCAAAACTAGATTTAAAATTCAGCACTTGGCCTTTCCCACTCAAAAGCCAGCTTTACGCTAAGCAGCCTTGATTTAGATGAACTATCAGTGTATACTGCAACTCAAGAGGGCTTTCACTGCTCCTAGGGCCAAAATTGGAGGTGATACCTGTGCTGTGGTTGGAGATTGCATTGGCAGAGCATGGTGCCCAGCTTCTCCCATAGTCGCTTGAGACACTGCCTGCCAGCAGGATTTTGCAGGAATTTGGGGGAATTTGCAGGAATCTGTTCAGGAATTTCTACCCATTCAAATTTCTGTCCCTGTGTAGTACTGCAGCATTTCTGTGAAGGACCCAGCATGAAGCCTATCAAAGCATGGGGACACTTCAGCTACCCGATGGTTTCAGCTAGTGTTCACAAAGGTGTCTTTCCCATCATCTCAAGTGGCTTACAAATGTCAGTTCCTTGCACTTCCTCCCATGTGATCCCTTCCAAGTGACTTCAGCTGATGCTTTTTGCTCCCTTTAGGGAGGTCAAGAAGATGCTCTGAGCTGCATGCAGGCTTTCAGCCTGAGGTGAGTGTTGTCATTTAATATAAAGATCAGAGCTGGTGGAAGTCTCTGAAGAGGAATCTCTGTGTACTTTCTGCTATCAGTGAATATCTGAAGGAGTTCAGCATAGAAAATCTCTTTAGAATAACTTCAGTGCTGGAACAAGACAACGTTCCGTAATTATAAAATTTGCAGCTTCACTAGTGGGCTGTGATTCATGTAGTTCAAAAATTCAACAGAGGAAGACGCATCCTCTTTGGCTCTTAACAGCAAAGAACAGAGTGCCATGAGCAATTTGTAAAGGGAAATATCACAGCCAATAGTCTCAGGTAGAGAATGGCCACAAGGGGTCTTCACCATCATTATTTATTACCACTTTACCGAGAAAATCTGTATTTTACCTGCAACAAACTAAGGTACTTCACTGTGGCATCTGTCCATGAGACACAGAACCCCCTGGTCTTTATCTCACCAGTCCTCTAAAGATAAAACAACTATCAGCATTGTTGTTGATAGACACAGGACCTCCCACCCCACAGGAAATTTAATGAGGGCATCTCAAGGCGGGGTGCGGTGCTAAGCCTCAGAGTGTCACTAGCTGAGGAAACATCTTCGTTATTTCAATTCCTGTTTGCAAGAGCTAGCATTTTTGTGCTCCAATTTCCTGAATTCAAAAATACATATACGTGTGTGTTTGCATCCAGTCTACATTTGGAATCAACTACCCCATCCCTAGAGCCACCACTGAGTCCTGCTGCCTCTTACAAGGGCTGTGCAAGGAACAAAAACACAGAAAGAGAAGCCCAGCTCTGGGCAAGCAGTTCCGAAACAGGAACATTTCGCAGGTAGCTGGGTTTGAGTGCTGAGGCTGTTGAAGTCAAAAGTAACTTTAAATGTGGCAGAAATAACTAGAAACTGAGGAATTTTTGAACAGCAGAGCTCTGCATAACTCAAAAATATTACTTCTCCAGTTACAAACTACTTATGCGCTGCAGGTTTTTCCTCTCTAATTAGATTGTAATTACTCTGTTTACATCGCTGTGCATGGCAAATATACATGCATGCCTTGCCTGTTCCTCTGGAGCCAAACAGCCGCTTGGACCTTTCTCAAATGAGAAAGGGTGTCCCTCAAGGCAGGGAAGAGGCCCAGCCTCCCTGACCCCAGCAGGGAGGTTGCTTCTTTAAGAGCAAGAAGGAATAGGGGGTTGAAAGCACATACAATTTTGGTTTGTGAGGGAAAACTAATCTCGCACTGCAACATATACTTTCTGCAGCCCTCCTCCACTCGTTCCCTGCACTCTCGGAAGGCAGAGGGCCTGCACACCAGGTGCCCAGGAATGGTCTGCCCTTGGGTGCTGTCATGGTCTTGCACAGCAGCAGCTAAACCTGAGCTTTCATGTAGAGTGATTGCTCTCAGAGCAGAGCTGACTGAGCAGGCCTGAGGAAACCTCAGCAAAGTGAAGAACTCCATGGAGACTGAACACGGTTTCACCCACAGCTGGATGGAAGGAGGGCAATGGGTTGGTAGGTCTGCGGGCTGGAGGTCTGGGGATGGCGGCCATACAGAGACAGGGACAAACTCCAGTGACAACAGGACAGATGAGCACTGATGAACATGCAAAAACTCCCCTGTGGTGGATGCAGTGAGGGGAAGCATATCTGAAAAGCTAGATGCAGTGCGTCCTACGATGTGTTTTTTAATTGTAAGTTTGATAATTTCTTCCCTAAGTAGTTCCATTGCCTGTCTAAACATGGTATCTAAAATTAGCTTCCCCTGATAAAGGCATTTTTGTCATATTTACTACATTCCTATACAGCCACTGAAAGCCAGCTATTTGGGCTGGGTAATGGAGACAAATCCGTTTGTAACTATAATGATCTGGCACTATTAGTGCTGGAATTAATAGGGTTTTTTAATCTGTCTACATCCTATGCTCATTTTTTCCATACTGAGATAGTGCCAGAGGAAGCATTACAAGGGCTATATAATTAAAACCAGAAGTGCCTTGCAGTGAACTTAACAGTAAACACTGATGGAATTTCTAGCAAAAAGTAGTGCCCTGGGGGCTAGTTGGGAATGAACTAGGAAGGACTTGGTGCTGTTGCTATTATGGATTTTAGCTGAATCTGTACAGTAGAAAGGATTCACAACTGTTATTTACTCACGCAAGCTGAAGTTCTCCTTAAGAGCAGCCACCAACTACCAGATAAAGTCCATGAGGCTGGGGACACGCCTGCCAGCTCCTGGTTCCTGCTCCATCCATCAACACCAAAATGCCTCAGAGCTGTGACAGGCCTGAGTAACCCAAATGGGACAACGCTGTCTGCTAGCAGTGACCTAGAGTGGAGCTGTTGGGCCTGCAAGAGGTCACTGGAGCATAGCTGTAGGCTTGAAGGGCCTGACCTGGCAACTCTTGGGGCATGTGCAGGTTTGCTGTGGCCTTGGCCAGATGCAGTCTGTAAAGCCAGCTGGGTGGCTGTGGGTGAAGGGATTTGCTGAAGGGCAGAGGCAGCTGTGAGGCCCTGCAGAGCTCACCCAGGTAGGCCGCAACCCTGCTCCTCCAGCCAGCCGGGCTGCTGGAGCTCCCAGGGGCCCCGGATCACTGGCTGCAGCTCGATTTCTTCAGGATGGAGAAGTGAAAATAATCTGCAATTAGTGGCCACAAGCATTTACCATCATCCTCTGCTCTGGAGGAATGGAGCTGCTGCCAAGTGAGAGTGGAAGCCAAAGGGTTTGGTACAACGCAGGGGCCAGAGCAGTGTTTCTTAAACATAGGCTTATAGGCACACAGCATTAGTTTCCTTTTTGGCAGATATCAGTCCTGAAAAATGTGGCAAGGAGAGCAGGATGTTCAGTCAGCCCTCTAATAACAAACAGCTGTAATAAAGTCTGGGCTTCCTGCGAGTCCCAGTAAATTTTGCCACCAAGCTAACTGGACCCAGTGCTCCAGTTCCTGTGGCTGAGAAATGTCACGGAGGAGAGAACACAGTGTGGTGAACTTTCTACTCCCATTTGACCTTTTCTCCTTCTTCTCTCACCTTTCTTTCTTCTCTCATCTCCACGAGGACACTGTGTGTCACTGCAGCTTTTCATAGCAGCTGGCACTTTACCGCAACAAAAGCAGTCCCAATAAAACACTCTGTACCTAGCTGTAAAAAGGGAATCTTCAAAGGCTGCCTTCTGTCCGGCTATTTGATTTCAGAGCATGTACCCAAGGAGGCAAACAGCCAGCTTGACTTGAGGGTCACGGGCACTCTTGCCACTTTTGGTAAGAAGGGAAGCTAAGGCTGAGGGCAGGCCCCTGTGCAAACCTCTGGCTGGTTACTGAAATTGTTGAACCATCCAAAATACACAGAATACTTCCCCCCCTTCCATCTTTTTTTTTTTTTTTTCTTTTTTCATTCCCTCATTCTTTTTAGAGACAAGCATTAAAACAAAATTGCAGTATGCTATTTTCAGAGCAGCTGCATGTTTTTGGATTCATTGGCATCCCAGTAAAACACTGACCTGCCAAGGGCATTTATCCCTGTATCTGTGCTCTGAAATGAGGTCCAAGTTTCACAGCCATTAGGCAGCAGAGCTGATAAAGGCTGTGATTTAGAGGCTGCCTAATGGAATCTTTTTCCCCAGAAGAAATTCAGAGTAAAATCTGGAGGAAAAACAAAAAGCTTTAAAAACAATGTGCCGGGCTGAAGGTGAGCAGAGACACGGCTGCCAGGCTTTCAGCCAAGCCTGCCTTAGAGGGATAATTGGCAGCTGGCTAGGCCCTGTGAATGGGTACCTGTACTGTGCTGGACACATGTGCTCGTTCAGGCAGGAAAATAAAGCTGCTGGTAAAGGGCAGGAGGAACTGCGGCCTCTCTCTCCCCTGGCAACTTTGCCTTGAACAGCAGGGAGGAGGGTGGGAAGGAGCAATACCTCTGGGAAGAGGATCCTTGAGGGGAAAGGGCTGAAGGAGAGGGATGAACTGTGAGATTTCCTTCCCTGCTCCACTAGGACAGAATATATCTGATCTCAGATCAGCATCTTTTGGGGATGGAGAACTGGAGCAAGGCTGCAAGCGTATCTTGTGATCATCTCTCACCACACACTCACTTGACTCTAGAGAGTGCTGTTGGGGCCCCCCAGGTGGTGGCAGGTCAGAGAGAGATGCAGATCTTCACAGTGAACTACTTGGCTGCAGTTATTTGTTGAGGTGTAAATCGCACGTGTGAAAAGGGACAGTAACAGATTTTCAACAGAAATAATAAAAATGCCCTGCTGCAAAGAATTGGGCACACCAGGATTACCTGCTCTGTGAAGCCTTTCACTTGCATTATTAACTCATAAACGTAGGACAAATTATGGGTTTATCTCAGCCAACAATTACTCCTCGATTCTGCCACATCCGTACCTCACAGTAACAAGAACAAACTGTGACAAGTAGGCCATGGCAAACTTGGGCAGCAAAGTCCAGGGGCCTGCCTATGAATAAAGCTTACAAAGTTGGGTTTTGTACCTCTCATGACTTGCAAGCTCTCTGGGGAATGCTGAACAGTGAACAGGACTCTGCCTGCTGGGAGCTGTTACAGTACCACAATGGCGGCCACACAGCCAGTTTCTCATTGTCTGAAGCAAGTGTGCCATCGAGCCCTTACCAGCCCTCCGCAACTATGGCAGAAGCCACCAGTGACAAACTCGATCTACCACTCTGCTGTGGTACAGCTACAGCAGAGTGGTACAGCTACAGCATCTTTTCTATGCTGCCTGTATTCAGTTATGAGTCCTGCTGACTCTAACTGCCCAGACAGCTCCCAGAGGCTGTGGATTTGCTCTTATTATAATGGACTTTTAAAAGTTAAGATGGAGCTTAAACAAGACTGAAGAAAACAATGTGTAAACCAGATCCTAATTATACTTGGAATACCACCCCTTAATTGGCTGTCGAGTCTTTCCAAACCAAATTCTTCTTCAAATGTCCTTTTAGTTGTTGTTAGAAGTTCAGCTCAAGGATCAAACAAATTTGAGTTGCTCTTCAAAATACATTTTTGGAGAAGAACAGATGTGGGTATGCAGAAAAAAAAGAAACATCCCTGTAGCAGTAAGTTTGATTCTCCTGTGCAGCAAGCTTTCAAGTGTCAGACAGAAGGCACAATGAGAGACTATGCAGTGGCCTCTGCCAGCATCTTCTTCTGACTTGCTTTTAAAACCTGTAGGTAACCATCCACTGAGAGCACAACTGTGTCAAACTTCGTCACTGCTAGTTCTGGTCATTTGGACAAAGCATAGTTTTCAAAAACCTCCTGCAATATTGTTCCTGATGCTGATTTGGCTTACCTGAGGATATTGTGAATGTGTGTTACATTTCAAGTCCATTACAGCAAAGTCTTCACAGAAGCCTCAAGTCTCTCCTGTTCCCTCCACCTGTCAGATAAAACAACAAAGCAAGGAAGCTTCCTCAAACAGCCTCACTCTCAGTTTGAAATCCAGCTGCAGTGTGGAGAATTGATTTTCTTTTTTCCCCCTGATCTGAAGAACTCACTTTCTAAATCCTAGACCAGACTGTTCTCCACTGCCTTTCAGGCAAATTCAAGATGCACAATGTGCATCAAAACTCAACAAAACTCAAATGGCACTGAAGAAGGAAGGGTGTAAGGGACAAAACACAAACTAGTACGAAAGCCTTGAATGTTCTATGTAAAGTGAATTTATTAAAAGACTGTTAATATAAAATGTGACCAAGTACATTTTTTTTATTTTTGTAAGAATGTTTAATAAAAACATATGAAAGAAAGAAGGAGCATCAACTCTTGTCAAAGCACAGGAAAGACCTACCAGGATAGGTATAAAGTTCTGCAGCATGTTCTACCAGCTGGTCCCAATGTGTATCAGGGTAGTGTTAGCCAATAGAGGAGAAAGACAACCCAGGTTCTGCTTTAAGAAGTTTCAATGCAGTTAGCAGAGATATGAAATAACACCCCTCAACAATATGAGAGTTTGCTTTAAGATCTGCCCCATCTCTAAGATTAGAATACACGTCTTCACACTGGATTTGAAACTTTTCAGCAGCTGAATGCATAGAAAATTGGAGTCAATGAAAGGAGTAATACCCAGGGTTAGCATCTGTCAGCTTTGAAAAGGAGGTGTAAGTCAGCACTAATTACACAGCTAAATAATTTTTTGCTCAAGTTGTTCTAAGCTATATTAATTCTGGATAGTTGTAAGAAATCCTAAAAATGGACAGCTAAGAAAAAGCAAGCTGTAAAGCCTAGGCCAACAGAAACGATAGTATTTTGTGAACTGCTGAATGCAGTGACAATATCTGTGAATTAGGGAATGTGTACAGCTCAGGAAGGATGTTTAGAAGCCTCTGAATTCTATACATAAGGCTATGCAATGGCTTATACTCTGTGGCAATCTGCCCTTTTAGCTAAGAAACCTTTTAAGAAAACTCTAGAAAAGCTGGAGGTTTGGAGCTCGGTGGTTCTGTTTTTCAGAGGGCAGCTTACAGCATCTTCCTTGATCAGCGAGTAAGTTTTAATGCTCCATCAGCACACAATGCTTATTCAGAGCAGGCAGTACAGCGATTAGAGACAAGGACTCCTCCAGTACATTTCAAACACTTCCTGTAACAGACTTGGAGTAGGCAGAAGAAAACCCTGCAGCAGACAGTTCTGTGCATGTAACTGCCTCTGGCATTTAACCAAATGCTAATCCATGAGAAGCCCAGCACTGTCAAGGTCTAGGAGATGTTGATCTTCTTACAGCTTTGGCAGGGACCTGCAAGAGCCATCAGAGCCCCGTGCTTTGCCTTCTACCCCAAACAAATGCTACGGTACTATTGCTGAGGTAAAGGGAAGGTCAGACCTTTGGCATTGGAGCAGACCACCCACTGGTTGTGCGTTGGGGGAATTAAGGCTTCAAGGTGAGGTAAACACAGTGAGAGTCAGTGTGTAAATCATGCTGCATTTCGGAGACAACAGACTCACATGACAGCTAACCTTGTTCTCTACATTTACAATACCAAGGATCATTCGAACGCAGAACTGCTGAGGGCCACCTTGAGATGCTACTTTGCAATTGGGAATAAATGTAACCCAGACGTTGAATGCTGAAGAGAGAAAGTACCCACCCAGGAGGAAAAAGCACCAAAGTTGATAAGTCCTTGAGACTGTAAGTTGCTTATAAATACAAAGAAGCCTCATACTGCTAGGACCTCCCATAAACATAGTGGTTTCCGGACACAAAGGTAATTCACACTGCAGCAATTACCAGCGCTGTGCTTCCAGCACTACTGTTAAGAAGAGTTATGCTCTAACAAGGAGGCAGTGAATCGTTAGGCTTATATTCCCTGAAGACAGTTTCTCCCATTCATAAGGTGATGTCCTATTTCCCTTCCCCAGTTCAAGTCTTTAATCCAAAGATCAGAAACATCAATTCTTTCCCCAGGTCATTTCTCTAACACTCTTCCGGTTATTTTAGCAGATTTGTAGGGTAGGAGAAGTGCTTCTTTGGATCCATCATTTTGGCAACACCTTTGCCCTCTTCAAAAGTAAAGTATTTTCAAACAAGTGATACAAAAGTTACTTCCAGACTACAAGAGATATAGAAATCAACACACTCTGTGTGCTTATTTTTCATACTGCTTTTGCTAGTTATCTGAAGTACAGAACCATTTGGGGTTTTTCTGGAACCACTGCATGTGTTATGCTATTACTTACAGGCCACGCTAGCAAGGTTTCAATTGAAAATAACAACCTGCTCCTGTAGGTTCCACTTCTCAGATACAGAGACACTCATTTGTTTTCCTTTAACATCTATTTGGTAACTTCTCCCATCCTCTCAAAACAGTTGCTACTAAAAATGTAACAGATTTTAAAAATAAATCAAAATGAAACCACACATCTAACACTGTTTAAAAACCAAAAATGCATCTGGTATTACAAAAGTTTATACAAAGGCAACATTTAAGAATTTGAAAGTTACTTCTAGAAAAAGACACAAATACTAGTAAATTAACACATGAAGAGAAAGATATCTCATTCCTTCCCCAAAATTGGTTCCGACTATTTTGATGCACCTTTTACCAGTTGTCTAGAAAATCAAAGCCAGTCTTCAAGATAACATTGCTTGTACTAGTCTGCAAGAGGAAAAAAGAAAAGATGTGACTGTTAATTATGGCATTACAAACTCAGTACTTGACTGCTTATCTGCAAAAGAAACTTTAAACTGTTGTCTGCCAGTATTTCAAGTCCCTCATCTTGCTTAGGATGCCTAAGAATCTACACCAGACATGAAAACAAAGGCAAACAAGACCAAAAAGGCAACTCCAAGGAAGATAAGAAATCCTTCCGGACTGCAGGCAAAAGGTAACTTTGTGCCCATGGAAAAACCCATAAAGATCAACTTTCAGAGTAAGGTGAGCATTGCAGAGAATGAAAAAAAAAACAACAAACACCCAAACAATGCAGGCATCACTAATCCAAATGGATTGCCTGTTACAGTGACAGCCAGTTGTTTCTAGAAAAGTACGTGGTTTAGATTCTGTTGACAAGCCATTTTACTTGACTATCAAGAACATGCTGCTTCTGCAGTACTGCACTGTCAGTTGTGATACACACAATGACTTCAGTGTTCAGGAAGACTGTTCAGGGGACACGTGAGTCTCGAGAGTCTACTCCCACAGTGTGACTTTTCTTTATTTCCTCTTTCCACAATCTCTTTCCTGTTCTGGGGAAAGAATCCAGAAAGAGGAAACGAAGAAAATTCTTTCATGCAACCCTGTCTTCTCACATTTTGATATGGCAGGTTTGCTCCTGCATGGATAGAAAAACCAGGCTTTTCAAACTATTCCAGCGAGCCAGAAAACATTCACCGAAGAATTAATACTGAACAAACCATTATGATGTAGGAAATTGTGGCACAGTTTTTATCTAAAATGAAAGAACTACTGCGGTCACAATTTGTAACAAAACAGCTCAAGAAGAATGTTTTCGCTTTGGAAAGAAAACCCCACCAAAACCTAAACTAAATGCGGCACTCCAAGCACTGACGTGGCTTAAGTAATGTTCTCTCATAAGTACTGCCACTCTCTTCACTTTCAAACATTTACCTCAGCCTGCATCTTTCTGACCTTACATCATCTTGTTTGGAATTTAAACAATCACCAGTGTGAAAACATGGTAAGAGAAAACTTTGTGACATGGTTAAGGTGTACAGTGCTGCATTTCAAACAGAACTGCATGGCTTTGTTTCAAGAACAGTTCTTTACTTCATAGTTTTTAGGCTTTGTATCTCTTTCTTCTCTTTCCCTCACCATGTCATATCCTGTTGTTCCTTTTCTTTTCTCACAGATCAGCATCTGCTTTTTAAATAGATCCAATGGGCTATTGAGCTGCTTAAGGTTCTTTTTTGTTGTTATTTGTTTTTCTTTAAGAAAAAAAAAAAAAAAGCCACATTCAGAAGGCTATTCTGGGAGCTCATTCCATTTCCATTTTGGACTTTAAGAGAAAATACATTTAAAGCCGTCCAGCTGCCTGGGACAAAACACTGCAACGTGGCTGCTGGGCTTAGAGCAGCAGAAAAACAAGCTCACCATTCACTGCTATGCTGCATATACCAAGAAAGAATCCTAGATTTTAATGTACCTACTATTCAAGTTAAGCTTTTTATAAGAAGCATTCAGCTGTTTCAAGAAAAAAAGTTATTTTATTTTATGTAGTAAGCTCCCTACCTGAAATGGTTAAGTAGCTTGCTCTCAGGTCAGCCAATGGATGCCATGTCAGTGTTTCAGTTGTTATATTTAAATGATGCCTTTATCCTATGAACTTTACTACATTAAAAAATACTATATTGAAACAAACAACGGCAGCGGACACATTGGTTAAACAGACTTCCCTAAATTTGCAGGATAAAAAACCAACAAGCTTATCTACGTTTTAATGCTTTGTTTCTAATCTTCCAGAATGACTCTGTCATATTTTAACATGTTATGTGGTTTTTACAATTCAAGGAAAGTGGATACAGCAGTCTTACCTGTCCAGGCATTTGCGGATCTGTAAGTACAGTACCATCAGTATCTTCCTTGTTTGTCCTAGAAGATGCCAGGTCCTGTGGTGGGTCAGGAAGAAAGAAATCATCTAGAGAACTAGCAGGGAGTTGAGTGGGTCGAGGTTTCTCCCATTCAAGAGATACAGAAGGTAGACTGGGGGTAACAGACTTCTCAGGTTTAGTTATGATGGGCTTCTCAGCTTTTGCCACCTCCTTTGGAGCAGACTCTTGTCTGTAAAAAGAGGGAAGGGGTTTCTCTCCTTTCTCCATGGACTTGATCTGGCTGGGGGTCAAGGACTGGAACTCAGACTTGTCTCCTTCAAACTTGGAGCGCTCTGCGTTTATCTTCCAGAAAGAGGACTCCTCATCCTTTCTGGGTGCTATTAACCCATCAGAGCCAGGGGTCTTAGCCTGAGAAGATTTAGGGACTTGGACACCAGGTGCTGCTTTAAGTGGCGGCCTCTGTTCATTTTGTGTCTGGGCACCGCTCTGTTCTTGTATGGACAGAGATGCAATGCTGAACTCCATTTGACTCTGTTTGGGATTAAAGGAAAGAAAAAGTATTTCAAAGCCCTTTACAAAGACACAGTTATGAAATTCTCATTGATGCTTATAGATAATATTTTTACCAATAGCTGGGCAATTCTCATGCAGCAGATATCACAGAAAAGCCATTCTATTTTTTCCATAAATGTCTACCATTCTAGCTACATAATAATTATTAATAAAAGTCTGCAATGCAGGCAAATGTAAGAGTCCCAGACCTGCTGAAAAGTAGTCAGAGGGAAAACAGATTGATAATGAGTATGGTTAAAAATATGACTTATTCAAGTTACCATCCAAGTCCCACCCAAGATAGTGTATAGAATCATAGAATCACCAAGGTTGGAAAAGACCTCTAAGATCATTCAGTCCAACCATCCACCTATCACCAATATTTCCCACTAAACCATGTCCCTCAGAACAGCACTAAAACATTAGAATAGAAGTGGATGCTTTCTGAAAGCTATACATGTTTTACATGAGAAGATTAAGCAAATGAAACCACAACATGCTGAAAAGGCAGTCTTCCAGCACAGTCTTTGATACAGTTGGCCATATGTTTTAATTCCATCTACTTCCAAGACAGAGTACTAGATGTAATGAGTGTGTGTAAATCAGTAGTTTTACGATTCTAATGCCACTCTGAAGTGAGAAACAACTCCAGCAGGGCCTGTTCAATGCTCACCCCAGAGCCGGGTTTGGTTTTTACTTGCAATTAGGATAGCTGCACTCATTTCTGAGAAATTACACTGAGTCAATGAAGACCATAGCTAAGGCATGAAACAGATCCTGCAAAAGCCACCCAAGGGTGAACAGCGCTACAAAATGTTCATTTTCCTTACCACCACTTCAGCACTCTTGGCTGTCAGCTTGATAGTCTTTAGGCCAGTAAAAGTTAAGCCTTACTTCACTCTAAGGAACATTCAAGTGTTACTGCACATGGAACATTATGGAAAAAAAACCCACCAACAAAAACTGGTGCATTTTCAGCTAATGCTACACTGTTGTTGACATTTCAAACAGTAGATTTTGCCATAAGCTGTTGATACATCTGAAGTTCATTACTAATTTGTTTTTCCAATTCTACCTCATTATGGGACCTTCCTGAACCAAACTGCAATAGCATCTGTAGAATTAAGGTTTAAAAAAAAGTCCAAATTGCATACTGTTTTTAATAGCAGTCTTTGATGTCAAGTTCTGTGCTATTGTAACCATTCAGTTCAAAGGGACTTCAGATTTAGGATCTGCACACCTCATATTTCATATTCAGAACTTCTCATCAAAATGCAAATGTTAACACAGCACCTGATTATTTATAAGCCAGATTTGTTTTGGCTTATATGGCCTATTTGTTTAGACCTGGCCAGCAGCTGGCCACACATAATTGATTCGTGAATCAACACCTGAACTCTCTAAAGAATTATATATTATTAGGTATCTTTCTGAGATTACAGGCAGGAAGCATTAGGTTCCACGTTTCCATTAAAAATGTACTGTGTCACCAAATAATGAAGGACTTAAACACACTGCTTTATTTTTATTTTAAACCCAATTTTCCATTTGATGAATTCTATGTAAACACAATGGTGTTGAGGATTATTCAGTGACTGCTACTCTCTACATTAATTTATAGAATTTGTTTCCCTAAGCTCACTTGACAATACTACTGAATAGAGATTTACCACCCTGAAGTTAAGATGCTTTAAGACTTCAAAAATGACAAAATCCCATCTTAAAAAAAAAAAAACTCAAGCCACAATATAAAGTGAATTTGCATTTCCCTAACATTCAAAGTGGAAAAAAAGAATCTTGTTTTTATCGCACCTTGGAAGACTTAATTCCTGCATTAGAAGGTACTTAAACCAGTGCTATTTCCTACCCTTCTGTAGTTTCCTTTTTTCTCAGCCTGTCCCAGAGCTTACACTAGAGATGACACTGGCAGAAAGCCACTGCAGGAGCACTTTCAGTAAAATGATCCTTTCCTACCTCAGCTCAAGTGAGAAAGAGGGTCAGTGCCCAGAGCAGAGAGAGGCCATCCCAGCCCTGTGTCCGCTAGATAGACGTTGGAAACAAAATCTGGGCAAAACACTGATAGAAGAGAAGCTGGGAAACACAAATTAGAAAGAAGAAAAACCAACAAGATAACTTCACATTTCAGTAGCACCAAGACACACAAAATAATGTCAGGTTTCCTTAAAAATTCTTATGTTGTGGACCAAAAGCCACTTCCTGTGGTCACATTTTATTTTCTTTCACAAAGGCCCAAATGTCAACCTAGAGCTCTGGTTTGGAAGCAGCAGGCTCCTGCTGGTGCAGGGAAAAGCGTGACCCTGCAGCAGAACTTCAGGCACTTTTAACCTTTCCAACCCAGACAGGACACCTTCTTTGTCCTTTTACAATGGAGAACATGAGGCAGGGAAAGGAGTTGCACACATTTTGTATTTTCATAGGGCTGTGGATGAAGCAGTCCTAATGCCCAAGTGATCCTTGGGAATAATGTACCAAAACAAGACTACAGTTTGAGTAGCTGAAGCATTGGGATTAAACTCTGACAAAAACTAGAATCTTGATTTGAGAAGGAAAAACACCTGCTCCTCAGTTTGGAAGCAGCTCTTCAAATTTTGCTCTCAATTCTTGGAGATTTTCACCTTTTAAGTGGTGAAGAAAGTTTCTGAATATTCATTAAATCAGCTTGCCGTATAGATGCCCTAAGTTAAGCTGAACCTAATTTATCTAGCTTTGAAATATAAAAGAGCTAAGCTTCTCCTCTCCAAGTGCACCACTGGGGGTGACCACAGCTTTCAATTTTACAAGAAAAGCCCAACCAACATTTAGGTTTGCATATGTGCATCAAGGTATGCTCTGGAGGTGAAGCAGTTCATAATGTCATGCTTCACATGGAAAAATGTGATTGAAAACATTTCTTCAAGCGTTTGCTTCCTCTTTGTCTTTACAAGAAGAGACCATACCGATACACTCTGAAAGCACGGAGCTTTGGCAGTCTCTATAAACAGCCCCAAATGGTCAGAAGTACAATTCTGCTTCCCAGGAACTTCCGTGGACAAGTTGCAAGCCTATTTTCCTTCAAATACTTATCGTTTCTATTTGACTTTACAGGTTATTTAAGGTATCTGAACTGCTGAGAAATGTTGGTGATGAAAGAAAGTGATTTATATGCAATATCTTTCAAGTCACAAAATTGGTACTATAATACTAAAAGAAACAAAAAAAAAACACAAACCAGAGCAGCAGATAAATTCATATGGAGACAGAAAAGAGCCATGTGAGAAGCCCTCAGCGTAGAAACCTAAAATGCAATTACTGTGTTATCAAATTCCTTTGCAAGGTTTAGAGTAAAGGATGCCTACAACTTGGATCACCTTTCTGTCCAATAGATAAAAGAGAAGCAATATGCAAAACAGGTTTTTAGGAAGCTATGTCTCCCTCTTTCCTTAAAAAGGCCATATTAGGATATTTATCATTTTGATCTATTAAAATAGTCTAGACCTCACCTCAGCATCCCTCAGGAGGCACAGATAACCTACCAAATCATACTCTATCTGTAGGTGATCATGGGAAACAACGTATTCTATAAGACAGGCACCACATACTTTAAGAACCTAACGATTAATGGAATCAGGTTTGAAGTCATAAACCTATCTTAAAAACAAATGACCGCAAAAACTCGGGAACTTTTTTTTTTTAAGCATCTTATTCACTCATCAGGAATGTGTAGTATTTTACTCAACAGACACGCAAACACAGCCAAAACAAATTGTTTTGCTTGGCAGCCTGAAAAATCTAAATTGTTGAGACAAAGGCTGCAGAAACACTGTCAAAAGCAACTCGTTTTAAGCAAAGCCTGATATATACGCAGAGATAAGAAAGCCAAGTTGAAAAGGATTTAGAAAATGACTTTGGTTTGCTGAACAGACAAAATCAGAACAAACATGGACACAGACTTGTTGCCATTTTTTGCTTTGTTTCCTGTGGGCGTTTTCAGGATCTTTTCAGAGACCCTTTCGGAAAGAAATCCTTAGGTCAGCAGAGACCAATCACAATGGTAAAAATAGAGCGTACAAAAACAGTCTAAGTAATTTTAGTTCATACCAAAAGATAACATGAAAGAGGCATAGCGTGTAGCTTCAGAGGAAATTTCATTATCCACTATTTGGTGATAAGAACAGTAGTCTGGTTCCGATCACAAGTTTGTCCTCTCTACCGGTGAGCCTGAGCAAATTCATTGTATCAGTGTTTGGCACGTGCCCAGTTTTATGCTCAAAAACAGCTGTCCAAAGATTGATGCAGGTAACTGAATCTTTAGCTAACAACACCAGGCCATGCAGATTAAAATAAATCTTGAACACAGCTACAATTATCACAGTTTATTTCTTTTGCTCAAGAAGTAGTACTCAGTAGCAGTCTTATGACACTGATTTTTAAATATCTGTAATCTAGACCAAAAAGGGGAAGGAAAAAGCCAAAATCTCAGGCATCCCTCTTCTTTCCTTCCAAGAAAGTATTGCTATTTATGCCAAATCAACAATTATAAGTTGAAAAATGGTTCTAATATCAGGCTATTGCAGAAGGAGGGGGGGGGGAAATATATTTTTTTCCTTTTAAAGGAAAAAAAAACCCAAAAAATGACACCTAGGAGTTGCACAAATCAGGATATTGAAGGTTGTCTTTTAGTTTTAGCCCTTCAATATAGGAAACAGTTCACACATTGTATTTGTTTTGTTTTCTTATAAGTAGCACAAAAAGCAGCACAGAGGAGAGCTGAAGGAGGAAAAAGTAAACCCCTACAAAAAGGACTCTCTAAAGCTGCCTTCACAGCTATTCTAGCTGTAGCGAGACCAACAGAGTTTTTTGATGTGCGAGAGTTTGTTTTAAACATCTGGAATTAAACTTATTTTAGTTAACAGCGTGAATTAGAAACAGGTTCCAAGTTGTCCCCATGCTGCTCTGCGCATTCAATGTGTTAACCAAGGTGGCAGGCAAATTATATTTTCTGCTCATTAGAAACAAAACAAAATTGTATTTCCAAAACCAGGCATGATTCCTGTTTTCCATTTATATCTTGAAATCCATGCTGTTTCACTCAATTTTTACATCAAACAGACCAAGAAACCTCAAAGGCTAAACTCAGCCAAAATGTCAGCTTTCATCTCACTTAAACCTTTAGCCATAAATAGAATGCCCTAAATTCACAAACCTGGCTTTGGCTCCAGTTAAAAAAAAAAAAAAGAGTAACCCACATTTCACGTGTTATATTCATAAGGGCTCCACCCATGAACCAAATCACTCTATCCAAGTCAGCCTCTCGTTCTGAAATGTCCGTTTATTTGCAGTGCCATGAGAACGTGTTCCTTCTCCAGTAATTATCCTTTTGAGAAGGGCTATGGTTTTCCACTAAAAATATTAGATCATTCAAATGATGCCTAACTGCTAGCTCAAACATTGACATCGTGTTCCTGCTTCGTTTGCAGCTTTGGTGGTGGAAACATTCATGGGTGTATTTGACACGTTATGAGCAACTTAACCCTTATCTCGCACTTGTGTTTAAAACGAGAACAAAGAAAATTTACTTCAGACAGAAGGGAGGTTATCAAACCATTCTGGACATTCTGTCCAAAATGAAAGCAATTTATGACAGTATTTTAATGGTAAGTTTAACAGCCATGAAATTAGGGAATTCATTCCATTAGCTACCGTAAGAAAAATGTGTCCATGCCTAATCAGCTGGAAGCAATATTGTCACCGCTGCACCAGCTCCAACTTCAGAAAACATAGCCTTGCCATTTCTCTGCTGTTCCTTCCACCTCCTCAGTTGTCCAAAAACGGCTGTCCTACAAACAGCTACTGATTTTGCTACTTCGTATTTTTTCTCACAGTCTAAGTGTTAAAAATAAAAGAAAAAGCCTACTGGCTTTACCGATTTAAATCTCTATTTCCTCCTTTTCTGCAAAAGTACGAGTCAGTTGTCGCATTTTCTTCTACAGGTAAGCCAAAGCTCATTCATCCAAAGCTACAGAAGAATGAACGTACTCTGCTGGAACATCACTGATGTGTAAAAACAAACAAACAAACAAAAGAAAAACCACAAAAGGAAACAAAAAACTCTTCATGAGCAGGAGATAAGGAAAAGAACTGTACAGAAAGAATAGCCCACCGTGAGGGAGAGCTAATGAAGCAGAATGAGCCTGACAGCCTAAAATAAGAGTGGGAACAGATGTGGCACACAAGACACCAAACGTGCTTTACAACATTGCAACCTTATTAAATGGCCCATTCAGGTTTCTTCACTGTTTCCCCAGGCTGGACTGATTGGGCAAGGGTATTTTCTACTCAGCCAGTAACTCATGGAGAAATTGCATTGCAACAGTTTCTTGCTGAAGTACTGGTTAGGGAAGAGATCAAAGAGTAAGCATAAAGCAAGACATCGGCCTTTAAAAACCAGAAGACTCAGCAGCCGAAGGGTTGGGCTGGAAGGCTGACACAGTATGATGAAGCGCTGGGAAGAAAACAAAAGGAGGAACCCACACAAAGCAACCAACCCACATGCCATGAAGCAGTTCAAAATGGATTCCCCAGAGTTTTGCTCAAGGAAAAAGGTCATTCAGCTTTTCACCCTGCAGCTGAAGCACAGCAAGGAGGGAAGGGGAAACAGAGAAGCACAGCTTGATTAGCTGAGACAAATTCCTAAAGCAACCTCCCCTGCTTCACTTTTCTTCATCAGTCACAGGAGTGTTTCCATGTCATCCTGCAATTCTCCACATGTTACAGAAAGGCATGAACCTGGACCACTGATCCACTGAAGACCTTTACTCTGAGACACCAGAAGGACAGTACAAAGAGTCTTATGCAGCAAGGGAAAAGCCACAACTTGGGTTGGAAAAAACTTCACTAGCCATACAAGCTCTTAAAAGACAACTAACTACCCATTAGAGAGGAAATCCATTTGACTGCAGATACAGATCATCACGGATCACTGGTCAGTGTATTACAGGCAGCACAATCTCCAGGAAGTTCAAATATTCAGAAGTTACAAAACTTTATCAAGACAGAGCTTAAAAATATGACAGCTGGCATGTTCCTAAGACTGAGTTTTGAGGTTTGCATCAAAAAATAATGGGAGAGACAACATAACTGTCTCCAACATACCATTTATTCCACCTTATGGCCAGTGAGTACCAATCACACCCTTCTCACAACTATTCATGACAGCTCCATCCAAGTGCATTCATACTACAAGCCTCTCTGGTATTATCCTAAAAGTCCGTGGCTTCTTTTTCCAAGGGTTCTGAAAGACAGGAGGGCTTGACTGAGCTAGCCGGTTCCTGCTACCAGAAATCCTTCTGAACCACCACAGCTTACAACAGAGTTTTAAGATGAGAGAAGATCCACAATGGTTTCTGCTAAACTGCAGCAGTGTAGGCTGCAGGGATCCAGGAGCCACATCAAGTTATAGGTTAATCTACATCTGCTGAGCACAGATGGACTGCTAGTTAGAGGCAGTGACCTTGAACAAGGAAGGCTGACAACAACTCTAGGGTTAGGTCAAATGGATTAATTTAGTATCCACTGGCATTTCCAGATAATTACTCCGCATCAGGCTAAGATTATATCCATAAGCTCATGCATGATATCTACTTAGTTCAAGGGCAAAAAAAGATGAAGGTGGGGGAAAAGCAGCTTTCTCTGGCAGATAAATCCAGAAAACAAAAAGTCTGAAATATGATTAAATGAGCACGGTCGTCATATCCCATTGAGAAATGCAATGAGACAGGTTTTTCCCAATAGAAACATAGTACAATTGTATTTTCTTACACCACAGGTTCACAAACACAGTAACTCCAGTTTAGCCTTATGAGAATCTCATTGTAAATAATGCTTTAACAAAATATCAGGGACAGAGGAGAAGAACACAGTGATTCCAGCATAGCATTAACAAGCTTCCCAGGTAAACAAGATTCATTACACTTTAATACACGACAAAAAGATGAAGCACAAGATCGGCTTCAAGAAATAACAATAATTAGAAAAAAAAAACAGCAATGAAGCTTATTTGTACCTTTCTCGCCCCATTCCCTGACTACTTTTCTCCTGCCTTCAAAAGTGAAATGCAGCTATGCTTACACAATAACTGATACACATTTATTTCCTGTCCTCGATAAACATGGAAAATTGTTTTGAAAACTTAACAGTGAAAGAATCAAATAATTTGGAATGAATCAGGTTTACACCCGCACTTGAAATACGAGTGTTGGTTCACAAAGTACTCTTTGTGTTTCTGTTGACGTAAACCAAAGTATACCAGCTCTGTTTCACTTGCAATATGGTCACTGTACACAGCTCTCATAGAACAAAGGCAACATTGCCTATCAAGTGTCAAAATGTAATAGAAAAGCAGAAGGAGCAGCATCGAATGACAAACCAACATTAAAAATAAAAGTGACGCATATTTACCTTTGTTTCCCAGGAGAATGGAGCTGAGTGCTCGTCTTGCCAAGTTATATCCTGAAATAAAATTCAAGAATGATTAAAAATCAGAACAGCTCTACCTGCTTAGAGCATCATTCAGACAACATTATGTTGCACTGCTGGATGTATAACCACTACCAAAGAAGCAGTTAAAAAGCGAGAGCTCTACTATATGTCACTGATTACATATTAAGACTGACTGAAAGCAAGTTCTTTAAGGGAAGGATTACCAAATAGTATTCCTATTTAACCTATAAAGTATATGAAGATTTAACTTGGCCTAAACTTCCTGAAATGTTTTCTCTACAAATTGCTTTAAAATCTCCAGTTTTCTACTACACACGGTCCTTGGTAGCTGCGAGCAACACACAAGAATATAACTGGAGGAGCTGGGGCCTTAGGGAAATAAAATTCCATTTCTTCCGCCCCACAGACTGAAGAGCATGTGTGCAACCAAGCAGCAAAAGGGCTGCACATCCATCAGCACAAGCCACAGCTGGATCCAGGCCCAACAAGACCCAGCATTATGCACTTTGAGGACAATCAGCCTGAAATAAGTACTTGGTGCTGTTTATGCCAGAGTAAAATCCCAATCTGAATCCAAGCAGTACCATTCCGGGAATGTATTGCGAGGTCTCACAGCTATCAGGGACTCCAGTCATGTGTCATGCAGAAAGAATGGTTCAGAATACATCAACTGCTGTGCATGGCTGTGTTCTGAGTAAACTCTGCTGTTTTCAATTATTACTATACTTCACTTTTATTACTAGCAGAAGGTCAGTATCAATAATGGAAAAGAAAAAAGGAGAAAATAAGCCCAATGAGAAATTTAGGTAATTTCCTCATACATAGCTTGGCCTCCAAAAAGACATGCAATCCACACTGAGAAGGAAGGGGTGAAAAATAAATAAATCAATTATGTTGTTTATGTCTCTTCACAACTTGCAATAAAATCACTGCACTTTTAGTTCTTATTTTTTACATCGGATGCTCTTATTTTTACATTTTACCAGCTCATGCTGGTAAATGTAACAAGTTGCATCCTCTATACTAAGCATAATGTTGCTTTGTCACCACCGTAAGTCAGGGGAAGAACAGGAGTAGGAATGATTGATTGATTGATTGGATGGATGGAGGGATGGAAAAAGGTCTGGAGAAACTATGCATTGAGAAAGAGATGACAGGACAATACCTGAAGTGCTTGCATCACACTTTTGCTTCTAAAGTAATAACAGAACTGAAACATGATTTAAGCTAACTACTACATAGGAATCCCCCACCTTACCACGACTGCCCTTTTCTTCATATTTTTGATCTTTGCCTGTATGGAAATACATTTCTCAAAGATATCTGACAGCATTCTCTTGCTCTGCCACCTCTAATTTCAGCCTAGCAAAATTCTACTTGCCAAAGGCTATGAAAATTACAATTAGAAATGTCCATCCAACTCCTTAACACGAAAACATGTCACTCCCCAACTGGTTCTCACCTGTGAAATGTACAGTTTCTAGCAGTAAAGTGTTTGAGGTATATGAAAGTAATCCCACACTCCTTCGTGAGGATATAAAAGCAAGATTCTCCTAACTAATTCTTTACTGGCTAAGATCTAAGTATCTAAGGAGAGTACGGATGAAAATAATTTTGAAAATTAAACAACCTAAAGGCTTCCTTTACCTGAAAGGAAAAGCCCGGGCTCTGCTGGAGCACATATCCTGACCAAAAAGGTAGCTTGGCACAGGAAGTTATTGTCCAGAACACAAATGTAATACTAGAACCTCTTGTTCTGGGAAATGGATGCTTTTATTTACTACCATTTAAGGGAAACAGAGTAAAAGTCTGTTATTACTATCTGTTTTGACTTCTATCAGTATTTGAACAGTGGGGTGCTGCTGACCACACTGGAATGCCATACGAGGCATTAGATGGGATGCCTTGAAGCTGGTGAGCTGTCAAATCATTTCTAAACCATTTTTGAATGATACCTTTTGCATTTGAAACTGGCAGCATTTCTCAAAGATGTATGACAGATACCACAGCACAGGAGGCAACAGAGGTTCGAAAGTGCCTTTTGTGAGCCCAGCCACTGCATGAAGTCACACAGCGTGACTACAGGACTACAGTACTTTTGCCTGCACAGGGTCTGCACAAACTAGTACTGGATGTCAGCCATAGCACTAAGAGACAGAAGCGAAGTCCAGCAAACTCCCACGTGCTGTCAGAGAGCCTTAAACCTCCAGGCATGTAAGCAGAGTTGTCAGTGGATTTTACCTCAGGAGTTTAAGGGAAGCTCTTGTTGATTTAAGTGACTTCTTGTCAGATGGCTCTGGCTAACTCATTTGCTATGGCAGCTGAGACAGTTTCTTATAGCTCACAAGGATTACTAGCTGGAGAACAGGGGATAAAAAACTTGATACAAGACTGACCCCAACAATAAGACAGGTTAGGATAGCCATCTGTACAGGTGGTTTAAATAAACTATTAACTATCTGACATTTCCAGTGGAAAATAGCAAAAGAAAAACTTGCACTGGTAGTATGCAGGGTGCAGCAAGCTAAAATATTCCTTGTAAAGGACTACCATACATTTACAGAACATGCAAAACACCTTCGAGCCACTTTTAAAGTTGGCAGCAAGCCATAACCACCATCATTCTAGATCCAAGAAGGTTCTTAATTTTCCTGTATCTAGGACTCGTATAGACAACATCAGGAGGAAACACATCCTCACCTCAGCAAAGATAATGCTGCTGCTAGTGCGCCCTGCTGTTAAAAGGCTGCCTGAGGAACAATAGGAAAACAGCATACGGAAGACTGAGTGAAGGTCTGAGGTTGCCATACACCAGGGCAGATCATTCCCTACAGAATGGAGCATGTCAGTTTCCCACTTAGTAGAATTTGTTGTCTTCAACTGCCACTGAACTTGCTGGCATACATCAGTCTCCAGCATAGCTAGACAAAAAGCTCCTAAAACAAATTAATAGTATTTTGATATTGACTGTTAAAAAGTTCTTATTGGAGAAACAATCTAAGACTTCACGGGCTAACTGCAGAAGATGGAAATAGTAGACATTTGTTTGAATCATAGAATCTTAAGAGTTGGAAGGGATCTCTAAAGGCCATCTAGTCCAACTCCCCCACAATGAACAGGGGCACGCACAGCTAGATCAGGTTGCCCAGGGCCTGATCCAGCCTTGCTTTCAAAGTCTCCAGGGACTGGGCATCCACCACATCTCTGGGCAACCTGTTCCAGTGCCTCACCACCCTCACTGTAAAAGACTTTTTCCTTATATCTGACCTAATTCTACTGTCTTTAAGCTTGAAGCCATTTTCCCTTGTTCTATCACTACAGACCCTGCTAAAGAATCTGTCCTCTTCAGTTCTGTTAGTTCCCTGAAAGAGGAGTTCCTTGAAAGAAAAAAAGGAGATTTCTCATCTTTTTTCTTTTTCTCCTCAGGCTGCACATCCCAGCACACTTCAGAGCCAGCGAGTCTGAAGAACTGTCCACATTCAAGAGGTCTTCCAGTGGACCTAGCAATCTAACATATGGTTTAAAGATAGAGAGTTCCAAGAGGTTGATGTCTGTGGTTAGTTGAAGCGTACTTGAAGCTAGGATAAAACAGACTGTTACCAGGTTCTGTCTATTGTCACAGAGGGGAAGTTTGTGGCCTTCACTTCTTGGTTCTCGGAGGACATGGAGAGGACCAAGGGAGCAGCAGGAGAATAACACGGTTCATCTGTTTTCTGCCTGATGCACCTGATTCATGTTTGTCACCAACAAAATCTAAGAAAGAACTTTGTTTTCCCTAAAATAAACAAGTTCTTACACATCTGAAGAAAACGGAAGCAAAAACACAAACAATTTTAAGATTCACAAAAGTAAATGATGAGTGAGATTTTAAAAAAGGAAACAGCTTTGAGGCTATTTATCATCAACACAGATTAGAGGAGATCCATATCTGATCAGCTTTTGTTTTCACCGCACAACAAAGCTTTCTTCCAGAAAGAAGGCAAATAAATAAACTTTTGTTTGCTTGCCAGCATTCAAGAACCTATTTGTAGGAAAGTGAGCCTCATAAAACATATTTCATAGTTAAAAAAAAGAAAAAAGAAAAAAAAGAGGAGCTGGGCATAGTGGAGAGAGTGACACAGAAAGCTGGTCATACACTTCAAGAACCAGCTGCAGAATATATTAATCATTGAATCCTTCGATTCTATTAAAAAGAATCACAAACTTTGCCTGCTACACGTAGGCAGCTTGTTGCCAAACAGCATCAGAATTTCAAAACGAAAGACGCTGGGAGAAAGGTGCCAGCCTATCTGACAGAAGCATTGCTCAGAGCAGCTGACAGTGACTGTCACAAAACTACCAACAAATGGATTTCTGTGCTGGCAAATGCATTTCAGAAGCATTGTCAGAACAGGACTTGCTGGTTATTGCGGTGTAGCTGCGCTCCAAACCACGCTGCATCTTTCATTTTTTAAAAGCACAAATCCATAACAGGCCTGACATTAGAGCTATTGATACATTAAATATTTGCTGCTTCAAAGCATTTGTAAGTAGGAGATAAAAGGGTCGATCTTTGGCTTGGCTTCAAAGTTCTTAAGGCAAAGCAAAATACATACTGTATCCACCTTCAGGTAGCTTCCTTACCAAAAGTTGATGGATGAAGCTAAAAAATTCCCTTACCTGTCTTTCCTCCACATAAACTGTTCGGCATTTTCTAAATCACATGGTAATTAATTTGATAAAAATTTTCATTATTGTGATTGCCTGTCAAATACTCAACATCCTCCCAAAACCCCAACTCTCTCAGCCTTTTTTCACAGGAAAGGTGCTCCAGCCCTCTGAGCATCTTTGTGACCCTCCTCTGGACTTCTCCAAAAGCTCTACATCTTTCCCATGCTGGGTGCCCCAGGCCTGGACGCAGTACTCCAGCTGGGGCCACACAAGGGCAGAGCAGAGGACAATCACCTCCCTCTCCCTGCTGGCCACCCTTCTTGTAATGTAGCCCGGGATACTATCAATCTTCCAAGCTGCAAGAGCACACTGCTGGCTCACATTCAGCCTTCTGTCCACTAGGACCAAGTCCTTCTCCGCAGGGCTGCTCTCAGTGAGTTCTTCTAGCAGTCTGTACTCTTACCTGAGAGTGCCCTGACCCAAGTGCAGTACCTTGCACAGGGGGTTGTTAGATCTCAGGTTCGCACGCTTGTGTGTGCATGTCATACACTTGTGGGGGGGAAAAAAAAGTGACAACAGAAAACTTGTTGCAAGCTAAATATCTAAACTATTTTTCACTGAACTAAAAAGGGTACCAACTAACATCAAGTCAGAAGCTTAACACAGTCTGACCTCTGCAGCAACAAAAGATGCTAGTTTGTTGGTTTTTTTTACGCTGCTGTTTTTCCATTCTACTCACCTGAAAGGTAGCATATAATATAAGGTGCATTTTAAAAATAGCCCCTTTATGTTACATTTATATTCAATTCCAAATCCCGTTTCCAGATTTCTCTCCGCTCAGTTACTTTCCACTAGCTGGAGCCTTGTTAAGAAACACAGAGCTCTTCTTGAAGGTTGCAGAGTCCAAAAGCCCTTGGCTAGTGGCACTCGGGTGACCCGAGGCACTTGCCAGGAGTCACACGTGGTGCTGCAGCACTCATGATATGAGCAGACTGTGGCTGCAGCATGCTGTGGTCCTGTTAGTGCACATCTTTTCTGTCACAGCCTTCCCACGCAGGTAACATACTGAAAGATGTTTTGAGAAGTGCTTATACTTTGAGAACTTGTAGTCCTGCACAAAAAGTACAGGAAATCAGTTTGGTGTTAGAAGACACAAGGGAAAAAAGTGGGAGAAGAAAGAGAGAACCACCTGTCCAGAGAGCAAGACTACTAAATATACGCTCTCTACCAGCTTATTGAAACAGCCACACACATTAAAGTGAAAAGGAAGCGGTGAGGGCTCTGGATGGGTGAATCAGTATGTTCAGCATTTAGCCTTATTCTGCCTTCTCCCAGGTCCTCTAAAGAACATGAAGAGAAAGACATGAACTTTCCGTGCTTAAACAAGCACAGGTAGATCGCTACAGATTTCAGCATCAGCTAACATGGAAGCTGAGCTATGCTCCTTTGGCTGCAAACGTGATGCTTACATAGCATGTGTCAACAAGAACACTGCCAGGACAGCACGCTCACACTGTAAGGGCTGCAATATCAATTAGAGATTTGGGGGTATGCAAGCCTATGGAGGCTGCTCTCAGTGTCCTTGCCAGGACCAATCTAACCATACAGGGTGACTGCGCTAAGTGCAGCAGCTACATCTTACACAAGCAATAAGTTGTCAGGTCTGAAGGCAGCACAGTAACAAAGCTCTGTAGGCAAAGCATTTGCAAGCCTGGAAAGTTGAACCAAAATGGCAAGAGTGGCTGCAGTGGCTCTGTAACGGCAGGACAAGGAGGGAGAGATTAGTGAGCCAGGGCAGATGTCCAAGAATCAGGCTGAATGCCAGAGAGGGAGCGGAGGGAGAGGAAGCTATCAGATGAGGTGCCAGGAAAAGCTTCAAGGCTCAACAGTGTAGTTGGAAGAACTAAAATGGAAATGCAGAATGCCAAAACAAGTGGAACCTCTTTTCTTCAAAAAAGCATTTTACATTTCTTCAGCTTGGAAGTCAAGGAGGAAGTCAGTTGAGGCAGATGCTTCCAAAATTAAACACTTGTATTTTGATGGACCACGCTTTCATTGGTTTAGAGGCTGCACAACGGCTGAGAACAACATTGTATTATAGCTGCATTTTGGGGGAGAAGGAAAAAGACAATGGTGTGCAAAAGTTTCAGACGGACGCTCTAGCTGTAATTTGGATGAACAAAAAATGATTGTTTCCATATGGTCGCAGCACAACCACCTACAACATGCCTTCGGCCCTTCTGGATCCACATAATTCAAAGCAGAAAGCCCAGCAGAGCTGTTTGAGACCAGGAATGCTGAACATACAGTTTCCACAGTCATTCACCTAAATCCTTTCAGAAATAACTTCAAGTTTAGGTTTCAAGGACTGCTCGTACAACAGGATTTCTGCCTGTGTCTTTACACTCCTTTTAACCAGTAGTGACGGCCTATTACCAGCGAACACACAGAACTCCTGGTATCACTGACTACGTAATACTAAGCTTGAGCACACCTTGTATGACTTCTACATATGATGTGTGTGCAACATGGTGCCATACTTTTCTGCCACAGGAACCACAAAGCCTGGCAGGAACATCGATGCTTCACACACCTCTTACAAATCCCATTGCAGGGATTCTGGCAAGCCAGCTAAAAGAAGCACCGCTCAGTTTAAACTGGATTGATGGCTCGAAGCATAGAAGCAGATCGTTTTGTTCTGGTGGTAGTCATGTACGTTAATTAAAACGGGTCACTTGAAGAAATTAAGAGAATGAAAGATACTGGCTCTGAAATCACACTTTAAAAAAAAAAAGCAAAAAAAAACCCACAAAACCCACACAAAACAAACACACTAAGCGAAATGAAACAGAGGAAATCTCACACGTGGAAAGAGAGAGTCGGGAGCACTGTCAAGTCTCCTCAGACATCACAGGAGTTTTGGCAATGGGACGATTCCACGCGGGCACCCTCACACTTCTGTTCTCCTGCCACCCTTCTCCACTAGATAGGGGACCCTCAGAAGCTCTAACATCTATATATTTTTGGTCATCTACTCTTTCCACACCCTTGTTTTTCTTGGCAGGTAACATGGGAAAGACTGTGCTTGTTTATTTATTTACTTTAAGGCGTCAAAAATACCAACAGCTGGAATATCTTCAATGTTTTATTTTTAGCAAAGCCTGAAATTAGGAGCAGAGAGAACGAGGCTTAACACAGGGCGAACATTCCGTGCGGTCCGTGCCCAGCACGGGGCTGTGCTCAGCGCCGGCACGGCCTCCAGCACTGGAGAACTGGGAGCGCTGACAGCGGCCTCCTCACTGAGCCTCTGCTTTAGGAACCCCACATCGGGATCCCTCCTGCTTCTCCCAAGCACGCCTCAGTACGCTGCCTTTCCTGTTTTTACGGTTTCGCCGAACGCAGTACAACATCCCGCCCTCCTGCATACGCTCTCCATCCATCACCGGGGCAACCCCCGGCTGTCAGGGACCACAAGTGCCCGTTCCTCCGCGCTACCAAGACACGCTACCGAGCCCCGTTTGCCAACCAGAAGGGCCCACCGCCCGCTCACCGCCCGCTCACCGCCTCCGCCCGCCCGCCCCTCCCGCAGGCCCCACCATGGCGGACCCCCTCGGAACCGACGAGCCGCGCCCACTCAGCGCGGACGGGCGCCGCGCGCGGGGTGCGGCTCCGCTCGGTACCTCGTCGCCGAAGCGCACCACCTTCTGGCCCGTGTTGAGGCGCAGACTGGGGTAGGAGGCGGGCGCCGCGGGCGGGCGGGTGGTGCCGCGGTGCGCGGCGTAGCGGGCCTGGACGTGCGGCTCCACCAGGCACTTGTCGATGATCTCGTCCTGCTGGCGGGGCGGCAGCCGCTCCCACTCGGGCCCGTAGCGCTCGCGGATCCGCTCCTTCTCCGCCATGATCTTGCGCGCCATGGGGCTCAGTGAGGAGAAGTAGCTGAACCGCTTGCGCTCCCGCTCGTCCAGCGGCCGGTTGCCGTTCATCACCGCCGTGCGGGAGGCAGCGATCGCCGCCGCCATCGAGGCCATGGCCGCCCCGCCGGCGCCGGCCCCGTGCGCACCAAACCGGCCGCAGCGTACGGCGGAGCGGGATCCGCCTCCTCCTCCCGTTCCTTCCCTTCCCTTCCTCGCTCCGCTCCTGCAGACGCCGCCTCCCCTCGCTCCATATAAATGCGGCCACCGCCCCCTTCCCCGCCTCCCGCACGCCCAGCGCCCGCGGCAGCCCCTCCCGGCGCCCGGCTCCGGCGCCCTCCTCGCAGCCCCTCGTGGCCGCTCCCTGCCGGGCTCCTCCCGGCCGGCCGAGCGGCGACCCGCGGGCGCTCCTTCCCTGCGCTCAGAGCTGTACTCTTTCCCATACAGCCGTACTTTTTACCCCGGGCAGCTCCTCGTGGAGGAGAGCAAGGAAGCCAGGAATCGCCACCTGCCATTCGAGTTCCCGCACCCCGCCGGCCTCTTCCTTAACATTAGGAGTGGTTTCTGACAACTACAGCTCCTGAGTTTATAAGCCAGAACAAGAGTGCAGTGCAAAACCAGCATCTTAAAAACGTTCATTACCCAACTGCCGCGATCTTCTGAAAGCTGCTGCCAGCACGATGATGAGCTTGCAGCAAGAGCACGGTTCTCTGCACCCTCAGTTCTCTTCTCTGAATCTGTTTTTCCTAGTACTGTAATTACAGGCAGATCTTGTGTTGCATTTGCCTGAAGCTAAAGTGGTTTGGTCTTTCATTCTTACTAGTTGCACAAGCCCTTTTATGATCTTCACGCTATATTCCGAAATGTCACAAATATTAGGAGATCAATAGGTTTTAATTACTTAGTCTATTTTTTCCCTTCACACTTTCTCTAACATGAATAGATAAAGGGCTGGGCCTACAGTACGTTAGCAGCTCCCACTTAAGAGCTCAAATGAGATGGCTGGACCAATAGTCTGATGACACAGAAGGGGATGGAAAACGATAATTACATTTCTTCACATCTCTAGTTCTTAGGAGGTAATTACAGCTCTCCCAGTCATCACATACCAGTCCAGTTATATAATCCTGCTCTGTTTGTTAAACTTGTTTGAGAGCATTGTTTGACTCGAGCTCACTTTCTTAGTCACACGCACTGCCCCGAGAACCACCCCTTTGGAACACCTCTACAAACACATGCAGGTGCAACAGGCACCATACCCACACCAGACAGTGCTCTTTCAATGCTGTCAATCCGTTGGGATCTTTTGCCAAACACCACCACCAATGCAAAGGAAAACTCACATACTGTTGCGTTTCCGACATTTACTCACCGAGAAGCTAACCCTGAATACGTCATTTGTTTGGTTTTATTTCCAGATTATCTTCTCACAATCGCTGTTCTTTTAAGCTGACATCTGTTCCTTCCCTGGATTACATTACATGAAGTGCCTGCGTGTTTACCAATTACTCACACATGTACGGCTTGAAGTTTTCCATTCAGAAGGCAGAGGCTTTGGAAAAAGAATAAATGGAAGTTGCACCATGGGATTTTCAATGCACTTCAAAAAAAAATAAAAATAAAAATTAAGTAAAATCTTCACCTGCAGAATGTCCAGAACATAACTGAGATGGGAATTTCTTACTGCTCTTCATTTTGGCCCCTGAACAGCTGTATTCCCTGTGAGGGTATGCCAGAATACAGGAAGTTATCTGTTCTACCTGTTTTGTTTTTTTCCCCTTTTAATTCTACTGGTCACAAAGATTTCTTTTTGTAGTGATAATTACTCAAATTAGCTCACATACTCTATTTGCCAGAAAAACCACAAGTAATAACCCAGTTTGAACATATTTTCCCTTTTAAAATAAATTAAGAAGCAGTATACTTTGGCTTTTTATTTGTATAAATTACACCACCACAACAGTTTTTTTTAGACAATGGGAGGAGTCTGTATTTAGTACTTCAAACATCGTTCTCAGGGTTGGAAAAGTCTCTGATACTGACGGTAGGCTCTTGTAAGAAGGTGAAATACTGAAAGAGGAAAAAAAAAAAAGAAAAGGCAATTATTCATTTATTCTAAGTTAGGAATTATTTACTTGGAAGCTAACATATTGGCTTACATTTCTGTTCATCCACTTCAACAAATTTGAGATTTGAAGTTAAGAACATGTTTCTAACCCTCTCAGCTGTACTGTTGAAATTATCAGTGAGATCCCATAGCAAATCAGATCAGGGAACTGATCTGTTTTAAATTGTGGTTTTGGCAGGGTGACTTGTAACTGAGACCGTTTCATAGCACAGGTTTTCCTACCTCAACTGAGAGATGAGTGAGGAATGAGCCAGAGAGAAGAAAATGCTAAAAGCTGGCTTTGCTTGACGCTGAGAAAAATATCTGTAGAACCACCACTTAAAGAACATGAGGTAATAACGTGAAGGTAATTAACCTGAGTAGCTAATCTGTCTGTGGTACAGAAATAACTGTGCATAAGGTAAGGAAGTCTTGAAGACTTTAAGCTATAATATTCTGCTTCAAATTCTGCCATTTTGGAAAGCCCTTTTATTTAGTGATAATTTTCATTCTATTTAGTGAGAGCAGCTCCTGGAGTGAGGGGTCATGAGAAGATAGAGCTGGTGGTGGTCAGGAGGCTCTTGATTTGGTTGGAATAGCGATAGCTGACTGCTCCAAAGAGAAAAGTTCCCCTGATGAAGATATGTCAACGTGGGATTTAAAAAGAGGTTGAGCATATAAATTAGGGAATTTGCAGGGAAGAAAAAAAAAAAAAAGAGTGGGAACCATAAACATTTGGTATTTCTAAGTCAACCAAGTCACAATATTTGCACAGACTACTTTCAGCAAAAATCCACAGCTGTTATAGAAGCGTCAACTGCAACCTGCTACACTAGTTTAAAAATATCACTTCTTAATGAAGGCTGAATTTGACTGCGTTTACATGTAGAATTTTAACCCATGTCTGATAAACTCAGACTTGAGTCGTCTTAACAGCATCCCTCCTTTACAAATACGTTTTATAGTCTAGCGAAATTCAAACCGAGAACCACAGATGAAGTTAAATAACATTAAGCAATATGAGATATTTAGCACTAACAGAGTTGTGGAGTTCTGAGCTACTGTGTGATCCTGAGAACCTATAGGAGATCTGTGATCCAACATCCCGCTCAAAGCAAGGTCAACTGCAAAGACAGTGCAGGCTGCCTGGGGTTCTATCCTGTCAAGTCTTGAAAATCTCCAGGGATGGAGACTGCACAGCCTCTCTGGGCAGCCTGCTCCACTACTTGATTACCTTCAGGGTGAAAAGATTATGCTCAGTCTGAACCTTGTTTCAACTCATGTACATTCCTTTTTATCCTCCTACCAAGCGCCGCTCAGCTCATATACACCTCATAGGTATCGGAAAGCTGCTGTTAGGCCTTCTCTTCTCCAAGCTGAACAAGACCAATTCCCTGCTGCTGAGATATCTGCTCTAGTGCCTCACCATCTTGGTGGCCCTCTGCTGATTTTGCTCCAGTTAATCACTGCCTTTACTGTATTAGCAGCCCCGAAGTTGGACGCAGAGTCCTAGGTGTGATTTAAAGTGCTGAACAGAGAATGATTATCATCTCTCTCAATCTATGGGCTATGCCCATGTTAACGCAGCCCTTCCCTGCATCCAGGACAAGCTGCCTGCTCATGTTTTGTTTGCCATTTACAAAAACTTACAGGACCCTTTCCACCAAGCTGCTCCCCAGCCTGTACCACTGCATGGGATTCTTCCTTTCCAGGGACAGGGCATTGTGTTTGTCTTTGTTGACCTTTATAAGGCTCCTGCTGGCCTCTTCCTGCAGCTTGTCTACATCCTCCAAATCCAGCCCTGTCCTCAAGTGTGTCAGCTGGTCTCTCCAGTTTGGTGTCATCTCCTAACCCCACAAGCAAGAACTCCATTCGTTCCATTGCCTCTTCCAGGTCTGTCCCAAGATAGATCACTGCAGTGGTGCAGTTATTACTAGGTTACAGGCAAAGCCTGACTCATTAACTACTCTTTAAATTTTATCATCCAAACTGCTTTTTACCCACCTAGTACACTCATCCAGAACACTATGAGCTGTTGCTGCAGTTTAACCCAAGAAGTGTCTCAGCAACATGCAGCAGTTTGCTCACTTCCCCCTCTTCCCAGTGGGATGGAGAAGGAAAAAAAAAGTAGAACTCGTGACTTAAATCTATTTACTAAGATCAAGAAAAGGAAAATAGTTATGACTACATATCTATATATGAATGCATATAACAAGTGATGCACAAGTAATTGCTCACCATCCCCTGACCAATGCTCAGCTAAGCCCCCAAGAAGTAGGAAAGAGTGAGATGAACTCCCACTCTCTTCAAAAATCCTTCCTGTCCTAATTCTGTCCTCTCCCAGCTCCTTAAGCCCTTTGCTGAGAATAGCCTTGGCTCCGTACAACACTGCTTATCAGAAATTATAAACATCGGTGTGTTATCAACATTGTTTTTCTCCTATAACTAAAACAGTATCATACCAAACACTCTGCTATCTTAGTACAAAAACACTGTGGGAGACAGTATCAAATGCACTGCTGAAGTCAAAATAAACAACATCAATTCCTCTCTTCCCATCCACAAGCATAGCAGTTCTATCACAGAAAGCATCAGGTTCATCGCCCTATCTTGGAATAGGAAACAGCCTAGGAAACAGGTCCTAGGAAACAGCCAACATGGACTTTCACATAGCCTGAAATGCTTTGCTACAGGAAAGACTTCATGACTGACCTAGCAACCAAAGCATAGCTGACGAGCCTCTAGCTTCCCTGGATGGTACTTCAGACCTTCTGAAGACAGGTTTCCTTTCCTTTGGTCACCACAAACATCCCGTGATCCATACAAACTCTCAGAGATTACAGACAGCCTTCTAAGGACTTTGGTCAGTTTTCTCAGCACCATTTAAATGCCTTGACCCTGACCTGAAGGATACTAAAACTGTTTTGCTGTTGGATTTTTTTGGTCTCTGACCCCTTTTTAAGATTTTGTTCAGGGAATAATCACTAAGGGACAAATCAAATGCAACAATCTTGCAAAACTGACAAGGAATTAAAATGTTTAATATTCCAAAATCTATTCATTAGAACAATCAAAATTTGTAGGCATCATACTAATGTCACAGTTGTATTAATGCAATTCTCTAGAATCAAAACTTCCATTTACTCTGAGAATACCTATTCTCCAAATTAAAACAGTATTAATGGGTAAGAGCACCACTTCCAACGTATAGTTTGAAGAGATCCATAATAATGGAAAGAGCAACCCAGTAGCATTTTTTCCACTTGTTTTATTCACTCAGTCACAAGATTCATTAACAAACACAGGAAAAAGGGAAATTAGACCACTGAACAAAACAAAGCAAATATTAAATCAACAAATTTTCTCAGAGACCAACACACGATGACTCTGTTAAACTAGAAACGTCCTTATAAACTAATATCTGATAAGATTCAAAAGAGTAATTTACTAAACTCATCATGTCTAAGTCACTTCTTTCAGAATGGGCTTAAAGTTGACTTACACAGTTCCTCATATTTTATTTCTCCGCCCTCATCCTCCTTCTGTACCATCTGAACAAAAAGATTTACCTTTTCAGATTCATCCAGCTCCTGGCTATTTTGCTAAAAGCTTCAGATCCTGGTGCTGTCATTGCTTCAAAATCAACAAGCTGAAAATGCAACAAAATTTAAAAGATCTTAAGAAATGGGAGAAGTTTCAAGTTCTCTAGTTCCAGGAAGTTCATTCTCGAATATTCTTAATAGATAAATTCAACTTTAAAATATGTACCCTTCTTTTTGTGACTAAATCCAGTTTACTTATTTTATTATGTCTTAACAAGATGTCTGTGCTATTGAGTCAGTGCCAGAAAATACTGTCTTTAGCTCTTCATTACAGCATCCAATTAAACAATAATACCAGGATATTTCTCATTTCCACATACTGTATTCCACAAAATACTGTGTCATAGGAATGGCAAATTTATTCTGGACTTCCCAGATGTCCTGTATTATTTCTTTCCACAGTGAGTTTTCAGACAAGTTTAACTATACATAGCCAAGAACTATGGGAAACTTCATACTTACAGCTAATAAGTTTTCAGTAAAGCAATGTTCAAAACACACTGGTTCATCAATACTGAAATATTTAAGTCGAAACTTTTGTGGGTTAGTGAACTTTGGCTGAATTCAAGGAAGAGTTCTGAAAGAATGTTACCTCTATTCCTGGTGGGACAGGAGTAAGCTTATTAACTAATCTGTGCACAGACCAGCTTCTCTTTCACCACCAAACAATTTGGAAGTAAGTATGCATACCAGGCACTAAAGCTGTCTGCAGGTTTGAGCATTCCACCTTCACAAATAATATGTGGCCGTAGCTACTGACAGATCTGCCAGGAAATAACAGGACTCCTAATAACTGGGCATCTTTGTCTTCAGAGCAGGCTGATAATGCATGAAAAGAATTTTTTTTCTAATATAAGCACTTGTAAGCTACTAGGAGTACAATATACATTCTCTTCATGCCCTTGTTTGTTTCTTTTTTTGTATTTTTTAATCTTATCAGCCTTCTAAACTCATTGTGCTGAAAGGACAGACTTCATTGTTTTCAGGACTTTCTAGGATAGAAGGAAAAGTCACTCTCTTTTCAGTTACCCACACAGGATATTTTCTTCAACATTGATTCTGACTGGAATTCTGATGATTTTTTGATAATGCATTAAAGAGACAGAGGTGCTCTCACTCCTTTCATGCTGAGGAGGTGACACAGCCAAACAGACGAACAGTTTAATAAACAAAGGGAAATAGAGCAAGATGGTATAGTATTTAGATGCAGTCACTTAGAAACAAGGATATTTTGTATTAAGCAGAATACAGAGGTGAAGGAGGTATTATGAGAAGTTGCAAATACATTTCTGCTTGCCTAGACTTAAGTGCTCACAAATACACTGATGAAAATTTTCGCCACGTGTCTAGAAAAGCCCCCCATTCTACCAAAGTGTTCTCAGAGCCCTTTTCAAACAAAGCTGGAAAAAGCGATGCAGAACCAAAGAACTGCTTCCATTAGAAAAGTGTGATTACTATGGGACACAATCTGCTGCAATTTGACTAACCAGAGGTACTGCATACATTATTTCTAAGTCTTATTTGCTCTCTCAGGCCGGAAGACACCATGGCAAGCAGGTCCCTCTTCTCCAGTACACAAATGTGCAACTTCGCTTCATTCTCACAGCTCCTTCCTCAAATTCACATCCTTCCCCAAGGCCTTGATGCTTACCTTTCCTTTAGGGATTTTTCCTGATACTTCCTTTCCACTTGCCATTAGAGCTCCCATGATCACTGAATAAGCTATCACACTAAAACAAACAAACAATACCCACGGTAAAAGTCTCTCCATACTGTTACAATAAATAACAGCATTTAAACAGCGTTATTTCAGACTACACATACAAAAGAATATATTGTTGGTTCACAGATGGTTCGTAAAATAACAGTGCTAGTTATTTTATAAAAAAATAAAATGCAACACACAAAGTGAAATCACTGTTTCTTAAGTTAAATTAAGCTAACATACTGTGGAGTTTAACTGCTAAAGAACACTGTTCCCACAGTAATCAGAATTATAATTTCAAGATTGGTAGTTCTTAAAACTCCATGGAGCTGAACACAAAGCAAACTACTGTTTCCAAGAAGCTTAGCTATAGCCCAGATGAATTTATGAACTAGGCTAGAGACACCAGAGAACAGGAAAAAAAATCTCCTTATTCCATCTGTTTAATATATATTTTTTTAAATTGTGAAACTTAAACAATTTACGTTAATTTTTTCACTCAGTAAGAAAATTAAAGGCTTATTATAGAAGTGAAAGTCTCTTGATTATTTTCCACTGAAATGAGTTTACTAATAAAACTTCTGGAAAGAGATTAACAGCAGACTTAGATGTAGACAGGTTGGCATTAAATTAGAACTTCAGTTGCAGGGATCTGTGAAATACAATAGTTTATGCCAGGGCTTCATTTGGTAATTCTAACAGCTGCAAAAACAACCCCACTAACCTAAAATAATATTTGCAGTATGTTTTCATAAAATAAGTTATACCAAAGTGTATCTCATCTAAAACATGTCTTTCAGTGAAGCTTCTTGAGTCAAATTAGAGCACTGTAACATAATATGGATTAGGAACCCAAACGTTGCAACTTAAAAATAATACTTTTCAATTCACAAACTGAAGACCATAAATACAGACTACTCATCTTTTTCAATATACGTGTTGCCATGAATAGTTACCATCAGCAATCACAAACTAGCTTTTAAAACAGTACAAAATCAGTGCCCATCATCACGGCAGCATAAAATGAGGAACTGCGCAGGACAGAGAGCTTAACTCAGAGATTTCCGATTCTTTTAGATAGTGAAAAAACTGTGGTTAAGATACCATACACGTGGACATCTTATAGAGCGTATCCAAGAAAACAGATATGATAAAGACAATCACTAACCTTGATCCTCTTGAAAGTGGCATTAAATTATAGAAGTAGTAAACCAATGACAGGATCAAGTTGCACACAGCATCTGCTTCCTAAGCAAAGGCAAAAAATAAAGATGGCTTAATATCCAGATGTTACCATATACATAAACACATATTGGAAAATTTTACAGTACTTATTTTAAGAATAACCACTTTAAATGTGAAAAATATCAAGCTGAATTTCAACTAGTATATGAAAGTAAGATGCAATTATGCATTTTATATTTAGGCTAAACAGTTCATCTATACTGTGTTAAAGGATGAAAAGTGCAAAGCACAGGCTCAAGTACAGTCAGGCTCTTATTACAACAGAAATGAACACAAATACATGAGAAAAAACCACTAAAATTGTGTTCATTTATTTCTCATCCCACATCCAGCCACTGTTAACCAAATCTTTGTGTGATCTTAAGCGGTGCTTATCAGTGAAACAGCAACCGCAAACTCGCACGAACAAAACAAAAAAAAGGAGAAAAAACATCTAGCACTTCAACAGCAGAGCACATTGTGATATCAAGAGCTTGTCTAGACTCTACAATTACCGCAGCAAAGCAGAGCAAATTTCATTAGCAGATGGAATTACGGCGACTTCTTATATTATTTGACGTAACTAGGTTTAAACAAGCAGTCAGTTTTATTACTTAAGATCTCTGTCAGAAAGCATTAAGGCATTGACTGTTAAACACAAGGTATAAAGACATAATAGAATTTTGTCATGGAACTCACAATTGTCACTAAAACAGGCTTACCCCCAGCTCTGCAGAAAGAATTAAGATTTTTCCTTTGGCTGTTAGATCCTTATATAGCGCGTCTATTTCTGCATGATACAGCTGCGTTCTTTCTTCTGTTGTCTGAGTTTCAACTGAAAATAATATGTTTCCAACTCTATCAAGCAGATTAAGCAGAAAAGGAGATAAATTTTTTTTGCACATATTCAGGCTAAGTAACAAATGCACAGCAGTTAAATACCACATTATAAACATTTTCCCATATTTTTTTTTTTCTTTAAGCGGGAGATTGTGTGGATTACCTTCATTTTACTAAAGGAAACAAAAAAACTCACTTGAATTTAAAAACATGTTGTCATGCTGCAAATTTGTCATATACAAGATTGCAATCTAATTTAGAAGTATCATTTTGGCCTTGGGAATGTAAAATATAGTTAACTTGTAAATTCATCAAATCTGAATTGTCTTGGTATAAAAGTGTAATTACAAACTGTGGATCACAAACCATTAATATGGAACAAAATTTGCACAGAGTAAAGTGCTCTATCACTTTACTGACACCAAAATATTTTTCTAAAATAGTAAGGACTGCATACAGGCATATGATTTAGAATGTAAAAATAAAAACCAATAGGCATGTTAACACTTCAAAAGAGAAGTTCAGAATCCATGCGCCACATTAGAAGCACACACATTTTGCAGAAACTCCCAAGCACAGAATTTAAAAGCCCATAATAAACCAATAAACCAAAAGGTAAGAACTTCAGTCAAACATTGATTGGCACCTGGAGGGGGTTTCTGGTTTGTCCTAGCTAGATTCAGATTAACACTCTTTGAGAAGATAAAGAGCCGGAATCCATAAAGTGAGAAATTTGCTATCCCACTCAACGAGCAGCCCAAAGCCCCATCTGAGCATATGATATAGCTCAAACTGCTAACTGCAGATAGAAGATCTGCAAGCATCTCAAAGAATACACAAAATGAAAAGGCCAAAATCCAAATAGGAGAGTCGTTTCCATTCTCTTTTCAGCTTCCATAACAGAGAAAGGCTTATAACAAGAAGAGTATTTTGGTATGGGTAAAGACCAAGTCTTTTCCTCCTTTTGCTATTTTAAACTGTAGGAAGAATATCGAAGACTCCATTTATATGCTATCTGTTAGAGAATTATCCCAACAGGATGAACTCCAGAAATAGTATCCATATTCCCTCTTTGCTAGGGAACACGATAGGAAACAGAAGTGCTGAAATAAACAAGTGGTGGCAAAAATGTCACCAGTGAAAAAACAAAAACCACTTTATACAAGTAGAAATGGCATTTGAGAAGATTAATTGCCAATACTTCGTCATTACTTAATGCATTTAAGCCCCTGAAAATAAAAAACATACTTATCTCCTGTTATTGTAATTGTGAATCCATCGTATTCTTTCCCTTGATCCTTGAGGCTGGGGACTTTTGTGTTCACAGTAAACCCATCTCTTGTTTTACTATTAAACTGCTTTCAAAAGGAAAAGAAAGTAATTATAGAGTGAATGCAAAGAGACTGTCTGCCTCTATTGTTCTCAAACACCTGCAACAGGGGCAGACATGAAAGTGAACAAGCTGGGTAAAAAGTACAAAGAGTTACTGTTAACTACATTATTTCATTCATTTTTTTCCTTCTTACTTAATGGAAGACTGAAGTACTGAATCAGGCACATTACCATTCAAATTTAACTACATAGCATATACAATTGTATCATCTATGAAAAGCAAATGTATACAGCAGTTTCAATAGCTCAGAATTTTCCCCACGTTGCATGTTGACAGTAACCGTTTAGTGTAACGATGTAAAAGCAAAAGCAGAAATCTGAGAGTCTGCTTACTATGTTTATACCAAGAAGCAGATGCATTAGCTTGAGGCATGGATTCCAGAACACAGCTCATAGCAACAACTTCTTAACTGTGATTCACTTTCAATTAGTGCTTATCTTCAACAGAAGGAAAAATGTCTCAGAGTTTCAGAATTTCACAAAGCTGCATGATCTAGCTGTAATACCATAGCCAGGGCTGTATAAACCATGCAAAACTCTATTTAAGTAAAGCCAAAAGCACAGCTTTTGACATACAACATTCCCCAGCTGTCCAAATAACCAAACTCTGTCAGTATTAGCAGGCATTCCTTTTATACAGGCCCTAATAGTGACTATTATGCAATAGCATTGGATTAATTACTACGACAAATTATTTACTTTAAAATAGAACTTATGATCTGGGATGTTACGTTTAAAGAGCATCTACATTTATTTTAAAGAAACAAATCTAAAAGCCTCTAATGAGAAACAGCATTCTGCTTAGATACAATTCAGAACAGGATACAGTTGAGTTAAACCAGACAAAATGCACAGGTTATGAAAACCAGGTAAAATACTTGCTGCCAGTTCTTAGAAACATGTATTTTGAACTAAGCAAAATATAGCCCACTATGTTTATACATAATTTTATTCATTGTCATGGAGTAACCTGTACTTTTAACTCCACTAATAGCAATTTTCTTTTCTGGTCTGTGATTCTACAGTAGCCATAAGAGGCTCTGTCTGCATATTCATTTGTCAGTAGGGATTGCTTAGGCTGCCTCTGCACCCCAACATCTATCATCTCTTCATCTCAAGTGTTTTATTCAGGTTCAGCTGGTATTGTCTCAGTTTCCTCTTCAAAGGCCAAGAACAAGACAAGAGTATAAAAAAGAACTTACAAAACTATGACATGACACTCATATTTGTAATATTTGTAATAACACCCCTTAGAAAAATTCAGAGCTTGGGCCACATAGCTTCTGTAAAGTTAGCTACAGTGCACAAGCAAGTGCTACAGCAAGCAAATTCAAAACCAGACAGTGCATCAGCAGTAGCAAGGTAAATGCATCATACAATAGCTGTTCTATGGCAATCAGTCAGCTTTTGCTTAGAGACAGCTTGGTATCTACCATCTATTCATGAAACCACAGTGCAGACATACTGACAAGGAAGTTATGAGTTTGTCTCCATTTAGAATGGTTATTCCTTCCCAAATTATATTCTATTCTAAGTGAAGTCTTGTTCAATGCTTACATATTGGTCATGCTAGATTAATTTGGGAGGTAAAACCTCTGACTTAAGCCTAGCTTAAGCCTCATTGTTTGAGATGAGAGTATATAACGCATTTGGTATGTTTCATGATCCACAGTCGTTACACAGGGACCACCACCAGCAAGTAGAAAAACTGCAGATTTCAACAGCTCCTTATTCCAGAGTACTAGAATGAAAATCATATACTCAGGTTGGTGATCAGTCAGCTAAGGGCAGCCAACTCCCCTGTGTTCCCCTCTGCCAGCCTCCACCACGTGCTGACCTACATGAACGATGCTAACACAAGAAGAGCTTGCATGTTCCTTTTCCTTCAGACACATTTTCAATTTTTTTCTTCACACTGTACACACCCACTGTGAGCCAATTACAGGAGATCTGACCACAAACCTTTCTGGCTGATAGGGCTGGCTTCAAAGAATTATATTCAGCATTTTGTTTTCCTGTAGTTACCGCAACTACACCAAGCCTTTCAAATACGCACCACACATCTGTATTTACCAAAGGGAAGGTCACACTCTAGGTAAGTAGATTTGAAATAACCTGAGTTAGTGTTTTGAGTTGTTCATTTTAAGTTTTACACAATTGTCACACTCTGGTGAACCGGATATGCCCCAGAATAAACTGTATTATTTTCAGTATATTTTGAAGCGTTTTCTTCAATTTACCTTCATTATTGGAAGAAGATCTTCTACTTTACGTACTTTTTCCAAGGCTTCTCGAACCTCCATTAGTCCTTTTGGATTATTAGCACTAAAAAAAGAAATAACTAAATATAGAATTGCAGTAGTTGAACACTTAAAACATTTTTGAAAATCCACCTCTTTAATCTAATTAGCTAACCATTGGTTAGTAGCATGAGTTATTGAAAACAATTCATTTTCTCAAAAGGAGTTCCTTCATACTTGGCCACATGCACATTTATTCTAGCACCTTTTTTAAAAATCAAAACCAAACCCTTCCATCCCAGATCAACTCTATTTCTTTTTTTCCAGTTTCAGACTTTAACAACATACTTCAAATTTATCTTATTAATTTGCTGTTGGTCACTCTGAAGCGTGGATCTGTGTTTGCATGTTTGTGTGGGCAAAGGGGTTGTTCTATGTGTTCCAAATCTGAAATGTTTTCAACGGTTTTAAGACTTCTCTGCACTTTCATTTTTGATATTTACAAAGCAAAATCAAACTGAACAACAGAACTCAATATTTAACTAAAATTATCAGGCCAAAGAAAAAATTAGAGGACTTAGGAGTTTCTTAATTTTTAAATGTATCAGAACATTGTTGCCACAAATGAGCTATGGGTTGGGAAGATATTTTACTTCTTAAAAAGTGATCAAAGTTTGCAACAGATAACAATAACGATTTTAGAATCTTTAGTAATATCTTCTGTTTGAGATTCTGCACTGGAGCAGAAGATGGTTGCAAAGCCTACGACCCATATGCGTAACAAGTAGTGAAGATTCCCTGTTCCCTCCAAACTACTTGCCAAACACCAGTTCCATATAAAATTACCATCCATAACTTCTATAATCCCTTCTCCTCATTTGCAAAGGTGTGACTTATCACTCTACTGTTCAAACAAATTATTCTCAATAGTTAGAGAAATTGTGTTCTGTTCTACCTGGAGGGAACATGACATCTTGAAGAAGTCATTTTTAGAAAGATTTGAGACCTACTCAGGCCAAAACAGCAGGTACAAATTCAACAGAATTTTTTAATAATAAGCACGTTGTAATGACAATACTTTTCCTATTAGTTTAAACAGCAAATAATAGGATTTGCATTTCCATTCAGAAATACAACAGTTACAGACGATGAGAAAACTAGAAGACAGTAGAATTAAGAAAATATCATTAGAATCATAACATCACAAGGTTGGAAAGGACCTACAAGATCATCTAGTCCAACTGTCCTCCCATTACCATTACTACCACAAGCCACTAAACCACCTCTTTCAGACTTTCTGAAATTAGTATCATGCAAATTTCAAGTCAGTATCACCAAGGGAGCGAAGCAGCAGGCATGGGGAGAGGGAAGATTACAAATAATCAGTAATTTACCCATGATAAACAAGGATCCTATCTTTGATAAAATGAAGAATTTTCTCAAAGTACTCCAAGTACCGCATGTTAATCACCTGTCCCCTACAAAACAAAACAGAGTTTCAAACCCTGGAACGCTGGTCTGGAAAACAGGACAAGACACAAACATTACTCATTGAAAGTTTGACAGAATTTTATCCACGGATGCTTTTAGATCAAAGAAAAGGACTAGAGGTGTCCATGAAGTAGCAATTGTCCATCTCCAATTTTGAATGCAGATTTTAAGATGGACCTGCAAAAACTCATATATCATTGGAACTGTTCTCAGATAAACTGTATTTCACAGGTATTTTCTTATTTTCTGCATATCCATTATTTATATGATAATTATCAATCCTTAAAAAGATATAATAATTCTCAGACTTTTAGGCTAGTAGAAATTGAAGAACTAAGAACTATCAATCTGCATACTGACTTACTTTGACAGCCAACAACTCCCCAATTTACATATTTGCCAAGATACGTGGCTGATACACTCTGACAGTCCACATAAAGAAAACTGTATTCATCTGAACCTCTACATATTGAATTAATTCTGCTTTGACTCCTAACAGTTAGGACTACTAACTACTGAAGGAAAAGAACAAAATAAACTCATTTTCCCCCACAGAACACTATGAAAAAATATAAATAAAAACTTGGTAAAACCCTGCTAGGATACTAACCACTCTGAGAGGAAAAATTACATACCATTATTGCATTTGTAGGAGTCCTTCCTCTTCTCCCAGTCTACAAAACAAGATTTTATAAAGCAAATGTTATCGCTCTCTGAGGAAGCAAGACCACTGTCAATCACAGGAAGGTGTATACACTTGGCTTTTATTCACTCTAAGTTATTTTGGCAGCTTAACTCCCTAATGTCTCATTCCACCATTTCACACTTCAGTAGGTCTACTCTCATAGTAATAGCAGAATCACTCCTTAAAAACTGAACAGAATTAAAGCACATACATATCTGCACAAAGTAAAGGGAGGAAAGGAGGGAAGGAAAGATAAGAGGAAGGACAAAGATAAGTTTCCATACATTATTTGCCCTTGCTGTACGTCCCATCATTTTCCATTTGTTTTTAAAATATCTGTACAACAGGCAGAAGCATGTCAGAATGAGGAACTGGATTTTCCTTCAGTGGTATCTTGGAAAATTCATCCAAATCAGACCTGTCTGTAAAGCTATCTAGAAGCAGTAGTACTGCAGAAGACTTTTACCAGGTGGTCAGACACTATTTTGGTTATTCCCACTTCCTCCTTGTTTGATGAGCACTACCATCAAAGATTCAAAAGTAACACTGTTCAAGAGAATGTCCTGATTTTTTTGTAAACACACAGAGTATATCACTAACGTTTAGTTGTTCCCAAATCCTTGTTTTGCCCATGGAAATAGCTCAAGCTTTCACAAACATCTTCACTAATGTAAATCAAAGTTACCAAGTTTCACTATTTGCCAGAAGAGAAATAAGTCATAGTCCTGCTTGAGTACAGACCCACAAATTAGTAGGGACAGCCAGTACAGCTGAATCTCAAGACTATTCAGACCTGGAGGCCTATCAAGCATAGTGAAATATAAGACTTCTCTTACATACCTTCAACAAAAGTTCTCCAAATTAAAACAAAAAGACAAAATTGTTTTCTGACTCTCTTCAATCACTATGCCATTCTGGGAACGGATCTTGAATTCAGAAGTCACTGAATGCTAGTGCCTCCATAGCAAAAATCATCTGTCAGGAATCACTGGAAAATCCTGGACCGCAAATGCAAAGAATTCTGAGTAAAGAAAATGTTTATGCTAACAGGTGTCTAATCCAAGTATCTTTGCACACAGACATTACTTGTGTACAATTCATACCAAACAAACTAGAAACAGCTTGAGCTTAGCATGACTAGATCTGCCACGAATACTAAAACAACAAAATCAAGCTCCACTTTTCAAATCCTTCAGTGGTTAACTAGCTTAAATAGATGACTCCTCCCTACTTTTCACTATTCCCTTCCTGTAGAGCTACTCAGTCCTCATTTTTGCCAAACTGCACAGATGCATGGTGTAATATTACTAAAAGTTAAGTACAATACCACACCAAATCAGCACACATGAGGAAACTGTAGTTACCAGTATGAACTGCACAGAACCAAACTTGGCGCTTGCAGTCATATTTAATACATACTTCCAGGAGAACATATAATGTCCTTAGCCAGAATGCCAAAAATATTATTATTACTAAGTATTATTTAAGCTACTGTCAGAAGAGTCCATAATAAGCTAGTAAATAAAAAACCATTAACCATCTCTTTTCACATCTACCACCAGAATACAGAACAAAAGACTAGTATTTTATCCTTATCACTCTACTGCTATTGAAGCACTTCTCACTTGACTGAAAGGCTTACATCTCTGCATCTTTAATAACGAAGAGCTGCCATTTGTCAGACTAGATAATCTATCATACTTAGTTTTCATGTATCCATGCTCTAACAAGAATTCAGAATACCTTTCAAATCATAAGCTTAATATAAAACAATATTCCTGAAAAACAGCTGAAAGACCACAGAGTGATCTCACTTATCAACAAAAAAGCGATAGTTCTGTAGACGATTAATATCTTCAATTAGCAGCCATTTTCCTGTTGAATAGGCCTGTATAATCTCCTTGTGTTACTTTATAATCCACTACATTTTCATTTAGATACTATAAAGAACTTAAGCATGTTCCAAAAGTTTTTGGATTTGTTTATTTTTTAAAAAAACAAACATATTACCACTGGAACATATTCATTTATTTTATCCCACACCTGACGTGAAATCATCAGGAGGGAATTTAAAAGCATAAACAATCTACTATTATGGAAAGTTAATCAATGAAAACAGCTATTACTTGAGATTCTAAGTGATCAAACAGTTACCGGTTCCTAGAATTAAAAAGGATGTCATCAGCAACCAGTACTAAGTAAGACCAGCTCCTAAGGCTGCTTCAAATCTATTGTTCCTTCCAAAAAAAAAAAAAAAAAAAAAAAAAAAAAAAAAAAAAAGCCTTGCAGAGAATCACCAATTTGTTATTAAAATGTATGATAAAAATGTTGATGAGATCTCCGAAAGTCAAGGCTGATTCAACCCATGAAACTGAAGTTTGATTAGCTGTAGAGGCCTTCCACTCTGAGTGCTCACAAGGCTTATTTCAAATTTCCACAGCATCACCAGAATAACCAGCCCAGTGAATTGTGAGTTTTGTTTTTCAGTCAACAGAGAACACTACCAATTAAAGTATTTTGGCCAGTGAAAAACAGAGTTGCTAACAGACATCCTGTACAGGGATGCCCTTCTGCAGATTACATGTTCAATATTATTTCAGCAAAGTAATCAAGTGTTGCTGCGTGAATGCCTTTGTCTTCTGCAAGTTCAGACCACATTGGAATTAAGCTCTTCCTCTCCAATTTAAGTCAAAAACAGATAGAAACAGATTAAGTATGAAAAGCGTCCTTGTCTCAAAGAACAGCTTGTTGTTATTTCAGCTGCACCTTAGGTGTGCGGAGAGAGGAATGCAGCAACTGCAGAGATGGACAGTTTGGAACCCAAATGTAACACTTGATTTGAAGGAAACCGAAGCGTAACAGTCCAAAAATCAGCACATTCTTAGAGCAAACACTGATTTTCACACGGAATTTAAAACTACATTGTAACTGCTCCATAAAGCAAAGGGCAGCCTAATAGAATGGTAGGAAGAATGGGAAGAAATTACCATCAGCTTCTTGTTTGTGAACATCAGAAAATCACTGCTTTTCTCTACAGAAAATTCTTCTCTAGAAGGCTTTACTTCCCCTGTCCTTTCCCAGATACTTTCTCAAAAAGGAAGAAACAGATATAAAAGCAGAATGACAGATCAAGGATTCAATACTTCCAATAGTAGGGGAGAAGAAAAGATGAAATCTGGCTTATGTATTTACTTACAAACACCCTCTGCTCCTGTGATTGACAGTGATGTTGCCACACTGAGTCTCTCACACTTCCACCACTTAATGGGTGGTAGTGCTGTCCTGACTGCAGTGTTAAGTCTTGCAGCATGGGAGAAGATGGAACGTACAACAGTGGTTGAATCTTAAATTTTACCTTGGTTTGTAAGTACATCCACCTATTACTCTTGTCAGGTTACTTATTTCTGCCACCTTTGCTTTAATCCGACATCCTTTGAGACTAAACAAATACTATTTTGTTCTACCGTAAGTCAGGAACAATGGTAACAGAACTGCTTTGTTTCATAATCACTGCCACTGTCTTCAAGAAGCGGTGTCTGTAACAATTTAAACTGTGATGAACTCTACCTTAAATATAAACCTTAGATCATTTGGAAATTAAAAACAGCGTGTAAAAATATGCATCTTCCAGGTACTACTTATCCCTTGAAATCTGGGAGAAAGAGGAATTGTTGTGAGGGAAAAATCAGGAGTGCACACAAAAAACAAATGGTCAGAATGGTTAGAAAATAAAAAATAAATATTGAGGCAAAACAATAAGGACATATGCATTGATTATTATAGCAGACTGTTTCACAAACAACCAGTAAATTTCAGTTTCTTAGTGTGTGTGAAGAAATTTTAGAAAATCTCATACCTGATTAAATTAATGTGGTTATTGAAACCTCTGCTAAGGCTCCGTGCAGGCATTTGGTCCAACCAAAGCACAGGTTGGTCGGGGTCTGCTATCCTACAAAGATAGAAGACATTATCATTGGCACACATTTCACTCCATGTAATATTTCTAACATAACTTTATTCTTACACGAAATAATTTTAGCAAAAGCTAGAAATAGGCGGTCACAAAAAAGGGAAACATACCTAGGATGTTCCTAAGAATATTATTAAGCATCTCACATAGCTGTGGCTTACACAACATAAGGGCTCCAAACAAAGTTGCAGTGTATCTTAAGGTCTTCCACAGCTTTGCTTCATCCACAAAAAGTCACTGCAAACCTTCCCCCCACTTTTTTAAAAAGGGAAAACAGTATTTTCCCAAGTGCACTCCTGATGATGCTTAAAGCATCAATCTGTTTTATCAGAATACTTTTACTCATAGAGTGGTAGACAGCATTCATTTTCTCCTCTTTTTAAAATTCGGTAGTGCAATAAGGGTTCTTGCTTTTGATGTCTATCATTTAATAAATTAATAACAGTAGCCCAGGTAGCGGCAACAGATGTTTTCCTAGTGCCGTCCTGCTGATATGCTTCAAACATGTTTTGGGTAGGTCTGTTTTTAAGGAGAGGCTATCACTCTGATTGCTGCTCCTAACTGGCATATTATATCTAGTAGATCTGTGCAATTATTATTAACACTATAATATTACTGTATTTCTTCTTATCCTTGTTTGTTTCACCTACATACTTTAACTTGCTATCACACAATAGGCTCTTTGCTACGCAAACTGCCTTCTATTTTGCAGAAGCAGCATAATAGGGACTCAATTTCACTACAACTTTTAGATGCTACTATCACATAAACAAAATTAGTTAGCCTACAGTAATAGGGATTCTTCAATCAAATGCGCCTACGACTACTCCATTTTTAAGGTGATTTGGACAAAAGAAAAGATCTCTCATTGCCAACAGAATCCACAAACTATAATGCCATCCTACTGACTAAGGTATATACTGGATTCCACCTATGGCAAGTTTCACTTCTAAGGGAGAATTTTTTGCTCTTCTCAAAAATTAAACACAATGGTATGAGCGATGTATTAATGCCAATACCAATGCCCATACAGAATTAAAAATGAATGACTTAAACTCCTGAATTTGGAGTTTGCAGTGGACTAATATTAAGTTAGGAGAGATATTTTACAGGTTTTTGGTTTTTAAAGAATTAAACCAATATAAATGCTGTATTATTACTTCTTGGTCTCAAAAAAAAAAAACAAAAACAACCCAAACGTATGCCTTAATTCATTCTTACTCTTAACTGCTAATGTTACTGCCAGAATAATGACAGAAAAATGTGAACTCAGGAGAAATGTGACTCAGGAAATGCACAAGCCACAAAGAAACATGGCAGATTGCAAAAATATTCTTGATGTCTGTTATGTGCTTGCTCTACCTTTCTTAATTACCTATAGTTGGCCCTTGCTGTTGACAGGTTGCAAAGTTATATTTATTAATCACTGGGCTTAATCAGTGCAGAATCTCACCTATGGACCAGGAGCCCAAGCTGGTAACTTTCTCACTAAGGAAGCTGAAGAGGTGAGACCAATGTGATAATCATCACATGGCTATGTTACTACAGATTTTGTCTATTAACAACTCTGAAGAATTTGCTTTGAGCGTAACTTCAGATGAGAACATCCTATGTTTTTTATTCCTCTCTCTAAATAATTGGGCACCAGAAAGGTCCGCCAACACCAGGCACATACTATGGTATTGGCATGACATATATAAATGGAGTATTAAAGGACAGAATTTGGCCAAAAAGGATGTCTTAAAATAGAAATCAGTAAATGATTATACATTATATGAATAATTTCCAAATAATTGGCTATTGATCTAATTAACAAAAGTATAACGAACAGCTCTATTAGTAGTAGCTCAGTGCCAAAAAATCTCTGTGCTATATACTTCTTTACAATCAGAAAAATTGGTTGAAATGAGAGGAAAGATATTCTTATGATGAATGTTTTATGCACTGGGAGAGGTAAAAAAAAAAAAAAAAAAAGCAAGCTGGGAGACATGTTAAGAGAGTCCCAAATTCAAATTTCTCAGATGAATCTGATCATACAAATGTGTGGAGCAAGAACTGATCCAATCTATGTTTGTAAGACATCTTCGTTTTAGTCTACTCTGTTTACATTAAAAACTTCAAACAAAAAAACAAACCAAGTAAACACCCCTCAAACCCCAGAACACCTCAGTCTAAGCTCTTTGTTTAGATGATGTATTGTTACAAAGCCCTTTAAGGAATGCACTGGATTTTTCAGACTGGATGAGGATGTGCACAAAGATACATTCAAGTATATAGGCTAACATCCATCTGTTTCTAGCAAAGAAAGAATAATTGTTCTACCTGTTCTGATTTCAGCCCCTTGGTTAATTGAAGCATGCACCACTGTTAAACTTAAGGCTTGTTTTCTCTCTTCTTTTACCATTACCTTCGCCACTTCACAGCAATATCAAACATATCCCTCCATTGCATCAGTCTCGTTTTCCCATTCATCCGAACTTTTGAGTTTGCCCATGTTCTCTGCACAGCTTGCATTACCTCTAAAGTAGCCAACCCCATTGCTGGGAGATGGGAGGAATGAAAGACAGACAACAACAGAAGTAGAAAATCAATTAGAACCAGATGCTTATTTTCAAACAGACAATAAAACCAAAGCAGGGAAGTGATGTATATAGAGACAAAACTGTCAACATCAATCAGAACGGGGAGATCATGATTTCCAACCAAATTGTTGATACCATTATTCTCATTTTAAAACTATTTATTTAATTATTTCAAATGCATAGAGCTTAAGATAAATTTACAGACAGCAAAGGCAGAGCATTAAATTGTAGCTACACTAACTTTTTATTTTTCAAATTTATAGAGCTTTTCCAGTATACCTCTGTGTATTCTTTTATTTGGAAGAAATCCTGGTGTCTCATACTGCATCATGGAACCCAGATGATCAGCCACACATATGAGTTCTTGCACATCAGTCCTATAGCTTTCGAAATTCTGAAACAATACATCTCTTACAGAAGAGAAAAACATACATCAGACTTAACTTGGCAACATAAAGCCTGGAAATTATAAAACACAATTTGTTTGTATGGTAATCAATACAGTTAGCATGGGAAATACTCAAAAGCTTTATAAAGAACACCCATTTCTCCTCACCATAACCAAATATACACACTATATGGCAGTTATGCTCAATAACTGAAGTCAAATCCTGGTCCTACTCAACTTATTATTATTAAAAGCTATTTTTCCTTCAGACCCTCTCATATTAAGAGGCACTGAGTTAACTGACAACACACCATCCTTCAGTGTTACATACACCCTGAGGAACCTCAACACTAAATAAGAAAAGAATACATACAGAAACTGGAAACCTTATTCTATGACTTCTCTCAATTCTGTAAAACACAAGTTTTGTATCTGGAACAGAGCCACACCAAAGCCAACTTAACTCAGCATTATACACAGATAGAAGGAATACACGAGAATACATCTAGAAATGTATTTACAGCAGGTGAAATTACTACCCTTCATTTAGGTACACGTTTCTGAAGACAAGCCTAAAACATCTACTTTTGTTGACTGAAATCATGCTCCTTCTAAAATACTGGTTACGTAAATTATTCTAGAGAATGTTTTTTCCAGTGAAACTCAGCTGTTACTAAAAATCTACTTAATGCCTGGGAAATTACACCCATAACAAAACAAAAGCACATAGGAAGAAACTATAGCAAGGGTGCTACATATTACTGTACTGAGGATCTCAAACTTATCAATATCTTAACATTATTTGCAAAGAAAACAAAATAGAATTTTAAATAAATAAAGCTGTATAAAATAAAACAGTATTACTTGATTATGTGAAGATCAACTTGCCAAAACCTGTCTTAAGTTTCATTCTTTCTTTCTTATGATATAGATCAACTCCAACCCCAGAGATTTTGGAAAGAATTTACACACAGAAAAGGCAGGTCTAAGTGCCGCAGAACTACATTTATAGCAGTGAAGATCTTAAAAAACATTGGAACAGGCTTAAAGAAATAAAAGATACTCACTTTATATGTGGCTGTAACCCTGGTTGTTCTTCATAATTTTCTATGAGAAAAGGAAGATTTTTGGCCCAGTGGTCCTTGAAGCTTCCAGGGAGATCTATATCAATATTATACTCTGTAAGAGGGGTATCCAAGTGTGCATGCAAGTATCTAGAATACTCTGGAGGAAAGAAATAAAATTAAAACCCAATTGTGCATCAGTTTACTTCCGTAGTTATATGAAACCACAGGTTATATATTTGTCATTTACCCAATATGATTTTAATAACATGTTGCTTTTAAGATAATAAAATTTTGCTATTAGAAGACAGAAATACATCTACTCCAGCTAAGTATTTACCAGTACACAGAAAAATACATCTGACTTATGGTGCTGGTTTTTAACTATACGATCTATTGCTAAGCATGTAAATTTTTGGATGACGCACTCTACAGCACTCATTAGAATACACAATGGTTTCTTTAAAATGGCCATAACCATAAACATGTGTGTACTTTCAGAGGAATTAAGAAAAAATAACAAAACTAAATTAAACTAACAAACAAAAATTTCAACTCACCTCGGAGATATTTCACTTTCAGATACTCTGGGCTAGCCTTCTGGCCCGGCAGTGGATCATTTAACATAACTTTAGTCTGAGCTTTAATGCCTTCATAAAACTGTCCCATTGCAACATGGCTGAGTCCTTTCATATACTGACATACTTCATTGTATGGTTCTAGCTGTAGACACCTCTAAGAGATTAAAGGAACAAAGCACCGTTAGATCAAGAAAGAGAGAATGAATATCTTCAAATAAGCTAACTTGTTCGGTCAGACCTTCACTAATGAAAAGATCTGTTGATTATTATGTTCCACATTACATCAAAAGTTTTTTTCAAGTTATGCTGGTCATCAAATCCTTAAGAAAGAAAATTATTTTTAGCTTCACTAAAGAAAACAAAAGAAATTGCCAATGTAAATGTGCTTTTATCTCACATTCGTTGTCATGAAAGCAGATCATGTTTGCACTAATGGTAATAGCATTACAGTTTCATTAGTTTCATTCAACTAGGAAAAAAACACCCATATTCCTGATGATAGTAGTGATGGGTTGTTTTTGAATAGTTCAACATTTTTGTGACGTCATTTCTTCAATCCCTATCTTCCCTAGTTCATGTATTAGAGCACTTCACTACGTTAGTCAAATATTTACTATATGTTAAACACAGGGCAAGTTTATATTTAAACACTCAGTATCACTCTTGATTCTTTTCCTGACAGTTACATCTCTTTAGAAAAGCATATTTGCCTTAAAAGTTTAAACACCTTTTCAATTACACCAGTATCTACAAATTGTGTTATAGAAGAGATACACATAACAGCTGACAAAGCACTCCTCGGGATAAGCACAGTCAACCGTGTTCTGGGCTGCATTAAAAAGGGGGTGGCCAGCAGGGAGAGAGAGGTGATTGTTCCTCTCTACTCAGTTCTTGTGAGGCCCCATCTGGAGTACTGAGTCCAGGTCTGGGGCCCCCAGCACAGGAAGGACTTAGAGCTCTTAGAGTGGGTCCAGAGGAGGGCCACTAAGACGATCAGAGGGCTGGAGCACCTCTCCTACAAGGAAAGGTTGAGGGAACTGGGCTTGTTTAGCTTGGAGAAGAGAAGGCTCCAGGGAGATCTCATTGTGGCCTTCCAATACTTGAAAGGAGCATATGAACAGGAGGGTGGAACGGCTGTTTACAAGGGTGGATAGCGATAGGACAAGGGGGAATGGTTTTAAACTGAGACAGGGGAGGTTTAGGTTAGATATTAGGAGGAAGTTTTTCACACAGAGGGTGGTGACACACTAGAACAGGTTGCCCAAGGAGGTTGTGGATGCCCCATCCTTGTATGCATTCAAGGCCAGGCTGGATGTGGCTCTGGGCAGCCTGGTCTAGTGGATGGTGACCCTGAACATGGCGGGGGGTTGAAACTAGATGATCATTGTGGTCCTTTTCAACCCAGGCCATTCTATGATTCATTCAGGAAGTGACACACTCATGCGGACATCTTATTTCAAGTATCTTTTTAGGATATGAACACACGATCAACATATATTTTATTGTTTTGCCTGCAAAATTAGGCTGTTACTTAATATGCACAGAAAGAAGGAAGACTGTTTATCTACAGAAACACACAGTTGGCTTTTTCTGCAAGCTAGACAGATCACTGTAGAGCGACAGAGGTTTCAAACAAAGGAAATAACTAAAAAAGTTATATACTCATTGAAAATTTGTATGAGTATTTTAAGCTTAAAATTAGAAAGAAGACTAAATACCTTCTTCCCTTAATCATAAAAAAAGCATTAGGCTTCAACCCAAAGTAAAGTATTAGCAAAAAAAGAGAAAACTTTTCAACTAGCACTTGGTTTTCAGAAATTCCTCCTGCAGTTAGAGGAAGTATCTTTGTTTCAGCCAAATTTCATTTCCAGCTACCAACTGTAAGGTTTAAGTATCTTTTTATGACAGACTTCAAAACTGTTTTAATACAACTGCACAATCATTTTTGTATTCAGAATGTAAAACCTTGTGGTTGTTTTTTTGTTTAAACATTTCTTGTTTGCTACTCCTTGTTAAAAGAGTTTTAAATTTATTAACTTAGGGCCTTCCACTGCATACCTTAAAATTCTTCAGCGCTTCATCTAAGCTACCATGATGATAAAGCATCATTCCTTTCAGCTGTAATGTTTGAACATGATTTTGATTTAGCAGCAAAGCCTTCTGGAAGCTCTCTGTAGCAGCATCGAAGTTTCCAAGTTCCCTATGGAAATCCATAAAGTGAGGAATACAGAGGGGAAAAAAAAAAAAAAAAAAAGAGTTGTTTTCATGTGTCCACAGGAGATCTCAGGAGATCTCATTAAAAAGGCACGCAATGTCACTGGAAAGTTTCCTTAAGAAATGCAAGAATTCTGCAACTGTTTTTTAGTGGCTGGAGCAAGTGGTTGAGGTGAGGAACAGGCCCCCCAGGGCAATGGTCATGGCACTGAGCTTGCCAGCATTCAAGAAGCATCTGGACAACTCTCTCAGACGTATGACCTGATTTTTGGGTGGTCCTGCATAGAGCCAGGAGTTGGACTTGATGATTCTTATGGGTCCCTTCCAACTCAGGATATTCAATGATTCTACAACAAATGTAATCCAATGCTTTCAGTGAAAAATGCATGCCCTGTATGCTGAAGGAAGCATAGAGCCTGAAGAAAAAGAGCACACAATCATGTAACTAAAAATCTGTAATTAACACTTTTGTATCAACTCTGCCCAAATTAACCCTTGAGACACATTCTTGCTGCAGCGGCATCCGTGCTGTAGATCAGCAATGTCCAAAGATAATACATTAAAATATGAAATAAAGAACTGACAAGAGACAGCAGGTTGGGGAAAGAACTACAGCATGCAGAGATTATCAGCTGACAAGTAATTTACATTCTCATCTTATTGAATACAAGGTATGCATATATTTCTCCTTAATAGTTATCTGCAGACCACTTTTAAAGTAACACATTTCATTCAACAGTGAACTAAATCATTTTTGATGCAACTTTCTTATTTAATTGATACTAAGAGTAACAACATGTCTACACGAAAAATATCCTAGCTAGATTAATTCTCAAAATTGTAGCAGCGACAAGAGATAAACTAATAAAGGATCTAACAGACAACTGCTGCTTAAATGAGCCATATTCACAGTGCAACACGCTGTTCATAAATTTAAGTAGCACAATAATCTCAGCAACTAATGAGCACAATAATCAAATGAAATATAAAAATATATTTTGTATTAAATGTTTCCATTGTTAAAGAAAACATCTGTGAGATATGAATTAGGTATGCTAAATACCTGCTATTCATCTAACCTTTGATCAGGAGCTCCCGGGAACTGAATTAAAATTACAAAGCAAACCTAGAAATAATCTGTATTGAACACCTGACGTGCCACACTGGCCTGAGAAGCCATCAAATGCATATACAGTTCTGTACGGATTTGTAACAAATGTGTGAAATTTAGGAATGCATTTTAAATAATTTTATAGAAAAAGAGCTTAAAACTATTTCTGACTGTCATTACCTGTAGGCTTGTCCTAGACTTTTATAGGCATCTATGAAGTCTGCTTTCTGTTTTAGAGCTTCTTTGAAAGATTCAATGGCTTCCTGTAAAGACACCAACATGATATTAGTCATTTCCTTGATCACCTTCTAGCCCGTTCAAGGCACCATTTAGCATTATTCCCTCTTCATCCCCTTCTCCTTTACAAACCCCTAGGGAGTCTTCATTTCGTGGGAAAAAAAAAGGGATAACATCATAGAGATCTTAGGGATGCCAAATACAAACATCTCTGAAAGCACCACATAAACACATCATCAATTATGCGTTGTATATTCATCAATATCCAACAAGGTCAGCAGTACTTACATGTCACATTATGGAGTATTACATTGTTAGTAATGGGATCAAAAGCAATAGCATTTTCATTCAGCTTGTACTCTTATGCCTTAAAAAAAATCTTTATGTCAGAAAAATATAAAAGTATATCAACACCTAGCTTGTTCTATATAAACAATTATTTAATATTACTTTACCTTCAAAAGGCCTCTGTGAAAAAATGTTAAGCCTTTATAAAGCATAGCTATAGGCTGATTTTTGTTCAGTTCCAGCGAGTGCTGAAAATCTTCATGGGCCGTTGCATAATCCTACAATAAAGCACATTTCAGGTGACAGAGGAAAAGTACAAATAAAGAGGGATACAAATTTGTACCTTCATAAAATTAAACTTTAAAACTTTGTTTGATATACAAAGTTAGCCGCAGGGTTAAGCAGCAACAATTGTCAACTGCCACTCAAAATATAGAAGAACAAGAGATGCATAATACACTTCCAACTTGATTTTCAGCAAGTGCTATATGACATACAATAAACTGAAAAAATAGCTAGACAGAAAGTAAAGCGAGTTACCAGCTACTCAGCATTCAGACAATCCCTAGTGTAAAACAAATAACATATTTCCAATGTGTAAGACAACTGACAAACAACAAAACAGGGCATTAGAATTTTCGTATTAATTTACTTATTAAGACATATGGTAGTTACTGCATTGGCCTTATCTTTTTCTCCTTTTGAGACTGATATCTAAAATACTGCCTAAAAGTAGCTGTAGGTTATAAATCAAAACAAACTATATCCACACCCAATTTCTCGAATGAACAAAATAATTAAAGATGTGCAGTTGAAGTAAACCATACGCCTGCCCTCTGCATTAAATAGAAAAGTAAATGAAATCACTGAATAGTACCTCTGAACTTCTGGAAAGTCAAATACACAAAAAGCAGGACTTTTGTTGCTGTTTTTTCATTCAAATACCAAAGATGCTCTTGAACAACAGTAACAACTGGTACTAAAAGCAAAAAAGGACAGCAACAGAAACACCCACACAACCAAAACCAAACAGGACCCCGCATATCTACTAACCTCAGATATGAAGTACAGGGTACCTCTGTGTCGGTAGAGCCGTGCTGATGGTTGTAACTGAATAGCTTTGGTGAGATCAGATAATGCTTCACTGATTCGTCCCAATGGGGACAGTATCTAAGAGGCAAATAAATATATATGTTTCACTGCCGTTTTTTTTTTCCTCTAAACTCTTATAAATAAAATGGAAAATCTGAAAGCACTTCCCCCCTGGAATACAACTGTACTTCACCATTATCACCCCCATTTGCAGAAACTTAGTATTTCAAATAAAAATAAGTCAAGGAAAAATACTGTATTTCAAAGAATTCCAATATAATCAACTGGTAAAGTAATTACAATGTTCTCATAATCCTTTTCAATAAAGGCAAAACATTCCACCCAACCAAAAGTTGTCCATTTTCTATTTAAATGAACATCTTTCACATCTTTTAGATAAACGTTACTATGAAATGTATTAGAAGCAATTAAAAACATGAAAATTCTGACTTACTATTTCATATTATGGCATTTACTATTAATATGCATTATTTTGAGTTAAACATCCTCCTGAATTATCTAACTTAACTTCCTGAAATCCATTTTCAATAGCTTAATTGGCTGAAGAAAAATTATTTGCACCTCTGAATGACATTTTATTTATATTCATAAACATAAAACCAAAGCATTTGATTAAAAACTTGTTCTTCATAAGGTGGGTATTTTCCCAACTTGTGCTAACAATAAGCTGCAACATGCAGTGCTATTGCATTGGCTGCAGTAATGTCACATTTAAATTTAAAAGTAAACATTCCAGAAATTACACTGAAAACACTATATAACAGCGATGACTTCCAAAAGGATAAAAAGAGAAAAAAAATGCTCACTTCTGCTCGCTGTTCAAATACTTCAGGATGATCTGGTTCTAGACTAATTACCCTACTAAGCTCAAAAAGAGCAAGTTCAGCATTTTTCATATCCTGAAATGAGAGAAAAACAAGGTAAACAACTGTGCATATTTAGAGTAATACACTCTGAAGACCAAATTAGAACTGATTTGGTAAAGATGCCTTACATACTTTTGCTAACAAGACTAAAACGCAGTACACCACAAATAACTGAAAAAACTCGTACATGTTAACAGAAACAAACTCTGCTTGTATATATCAACTTTATGTTGCCCTTCTAGTAGCTCATTTATGTAACTGAATAAACATGGAGTTTACAGATCCATAGTTATCTTTCTTGGCAGGAAAGCTGGATCAAGTTCTCACATGAAATCACAACAGTGTTTTCATGAGTACCATCTATAACTTAACGTTAGGAGTTCCGGTAAATAGACTGATGACATCAATATCTAGTCTAAGTTTTTATATTTCCCTCAATAAATTGTAGGATGGGAGTAGTTACTTTACCTACAAAAACAAAAAGAAGAAGAAAAAAAAATTGGTTATATAGCAAGTTCTGAATTAGATTTCATTCACCTTTTAAGGCAAATGAATGTCCAAGGTGCTAATACCACTTTCTTGCAACTCAACAGTACTGTTCAGAGAAGCCACCTTTTATGCAGGAAAACTTTCTAAATATCCAATATAACTCAACAAACCACAATGGTGTTAAAATTTCTCATTTTTGCATGTTTTTAATCTCCCATCAGCAACTGTAAAGAATTAAAGGTCCCGCACAAAGTAAACTTTCAAGAACTTATTCAACTCTTCTTCCCTCTAGAATATCCAGAAACTACTTAATCATGAGTTAATAGGCTACAGAAACTCAAGTTACTTTAAAACTTACTTTGCTCAAGACGTTTTTGAGCAGCTCCAAATAATTTTATTTCAAATCTTTCTGAACAAATTAAAAGAAATATGAGTTTCATGAAGCATGGCAACCAAGAAGCAACATAAAGCCTCCTGGATTGCAAGAGCTGATGATCATTCCATGTTGCGGTAAGACTTCTTCATTTCTAAATACTGACAAGATACGAAACCAAATTCAGTGGGAGTTCAAAGAACCTTCTCTCCAGAAGATTTTGCCTGTTACCTTTTTAGTTAACGCTTTCCAGTGGATGTGGCTCCCAGCCCTCAGCCTTACTATTCACCACTCACAATTGGACCTATATTCTCTCCTTTGGCACCCTTGCTTCATGTGTTGCTTTATTTCCACACTCATACAAAGATAATGTACCCATGGGCCAAGTAGTACAGCTCATAGAATCAATGATTCTATGATTCTATGAGAAGAGATCACTATGTTACAGAGTACCAACCAAGAGAAGGAGGTGGAACACTTCAGCACCACAGCACAAAACAATTTGGTACATACCTATCCAGTTCTAATCAAACTAGCTCCTCCTCCTACAACAGGCCTTCTTATAGTTTAGATTCAAATAATTCATTAAATTTTACTTTAAATAATTATTTACTTACATGGAGTCCTTTTTTTCCATATGCTATCCCTCGTCCATAAATTGCACTAACCAGCTCTGGTTCTTCCTGTTAGATTGAAAACAAGTACTACAGTCAGTTAAAAAATTTTTCTTCAGAGTATGTTTAACACTCGCTAATGTTAACCAGTAAGCAATAAACAATCACAGTTGCCAGGCAAAGATATTAAGTTGATTGTATTACAACCCATACTTTCATGTGCTCACAACTTCCTATTTAATTTACTGGCATTATTGAGGAATCATTTGTCAGGAAAATGAACTAAACATCTCCATTAGTCTGATGAAAAAGAAGAGATTTTGCGTGAGAAATAACACTATCCACAGAGGTGTTTTTTTTTTTTTTTTTACACCAATTTATAGCAAAAGCACCCAATAGCAAAATACAGAAGAGATACAGGTATACTTTTATATTCCTTTCTTCTAGTCGTATTTATAATTTAGTTTTATAACACAAAAAGAAATGAGTTTAGATTCTGATGGATTTTAGCAGGGAAAAATCTTGTCCAATAAAATTTAATCCAGCCATGGTTTCCCATTCAAATATGAAGAACAACAATTGCAAGACGGTTTTCCTGGCACAATTATACCTATACTGTCATTGTTTCCCAAAAAGTCAGTCAGGAATCACACGCCATAACTGCAAACAGGTACACAGCAGCGCTACAGCAGTCTGCAGAATAGACCTTGTCTCATTTACCTGGGACAACTGCCAGGAATCAAATTACTTCATTGACTGAACAACAGATAAGTGGAATAACCAGTGCTGACGCTTTGCCAGACTTCAGCTGATTCCAATCGTACACTTGCCAATGTCAGCTTCAGGTAACTTTTCTAATTTTAATACAGTGACTAAACATGACTGTTTTGTTCTAATAACATGACTGTTTTTGTTTTGTTAAGTGTTCTAATACTTGCTTTATGTTTATTTAAAATTATGGAAGACGAGCAACCAGTCTACATTCTCTGAGGCATTCAATCATATCATGATTTCAACCAAAATGTGTGCCATACAAATCTACTCTATTATACACACATTTTTCATAGCAACTTTCTAGAATTACTATATCTTGCTTATCTTGCTCATCAGAATCCAGGAGGTGTTTTACAATTCCAGTGTTTTTTGGAAGCACGACTTGTCGTTAGAAAGATAAGTAAATAAAATCATTTCTCATATCAGAAACAAACGTATGACAAATCTCTATATACCTGAGGGAAAAAAAAAAAAAACCTGCTTCAAACCTTTTTTGTCCTCTGATAAGCTCCCTACAATTATTTTATTGAATTGCTACACTTTTGCTCAATTTAAACATGAGCCAGATGTGGTTTGAATTGAAATACATGACATTATTTCCTACTTATCACTTGCATTGTGTACTACAATCAGTTTAGAACAAAAACCATGCACATACTTCTAGTAGTCACAAGTTCTTAGCCATGCAGATATAGTAGTTCAAAATCAGCTTTAGGCGTTGGGCTTTTGTTATTTGTTTGCTTGTTTTCTTATGTGGCTACCTAGATTCATAGAAGATTCAGAATATCACTGAGAACACAACAGGATATTTGACATTAGCAACAAATGATCTTGTTTAGTTTTCTCCTTATGTTACTAGTAACAACTGCAGCCCACCTCCTCCCACACACATTCACACACACAAAAATTAAAAAGATCGCTGTCTACACCCTAAGACTAAAGGAACTTTGATTTTGCACACGTCAGTTTCTGAAGATGTCCTTTCTTCAGAAAGGAACAAGAACATTATTCCTACAGGTAAGAAAAATAACCACCAAAAAAGATACTGAATCACCTGACTTTAAGAGCCTGTTCATGTTTGGATGCAAAAAAAAAAAAAAAAAAAAAAAGAAGAAGAAATAACCGAGCAATTGCTCTCACTATAAAATTCTTAATTCTATACCTGTTGTGGTAAAAGCCATAAGTCATAGCGGATAATTTCATGAAGTGATACTTTTCCTTTTAATACTATATTTAACTTAAGGAGTCCAAAAAGCAAACTTACCTGCAGCATTGTTGAAAACTGTCGTATGGCTTCATCGTACAAGCCATTGCCAATCAACACATAAGCAATTGCTAAGAAGAAGTTACAAGTGTAAGAAAAAAAAAAAAAAATCAAAAAGTTGTTTTTTAAATATGTATATTAAGTACAATCAAAGTGTAAAACATATTAGTCCTTATATTGCACTGAAGAGGTAGACAGACAAGGGTTTTCTAAATCACCACTAAAAATTGCTTTCTTTAACCATTACCTACCATTTGTTAATTATTCAATTTGGATTACATTCATCAGAATTGTTTTGGAGTTCTGTGTTTGCTTTACCCCTCTCCTTTTTACAAGCTGTACAGGAAAGAGTTCACATTAGCTTCTGAAGTACTTGGCAGTAGAAAAGACACCATGACTCCATTTGATGGCCCTAGATGACCCCTCAAGTTGTGAGCTTGGCTACCACTAATACTTTTTTGACACTTCCATTAGAAAGCATTTGATTTTACTCATTTGCACATGTTTTGCTCAACTTCACTAGCTCACAACATTTTCCTTCACATGAAGTATCTAGAAAAACTGAAGCGATTCTCTTGCTTTTATAACGAGATTGAAAAACACAATCTTTACCCATTTTAAGGTATGAAAGGTTTAAAGTTCTTGCATCCTTCCTTTGGAGCAGAATCCAAGCGTCCAACAAAGAAACAGACAACTGTTTTTAGAAACAAGTTCTGTGAAGACTGTCAAGGCGAGGCTGGATCAGGCCCTGGGCAACTTGATCTAGCTGTGCATGCCCCTGCTCATTGCTGGGGTGTTGGACTGGATGACCTTTAAAGGTCCCTTCCAACTCTAAGGATTCTATGACTCTAGAAGGACCTAGGCTCCTCATGCTATGACATACTTGACATAAAGTGGGCAGGTAGGTGCCAGCCTACAGGCCAAACACAGGAATTGGGACCTTCTAGCATAATCTTGAGAGTCCACAGCGAAGATATTAAAGGCATCATTTTTTTCTTTTTCTGCTGGATGGAAGTTCAGTATACCCTGAATGATTCTATGAGTATAGTTAGGTTTGCCACATAAATAAAAAAAGAGATGAAGCCCTCAAGTTTTGCTGGGTAAATCCTTGAAAGCAGAAGTTAGATCAACAAAAATCTACTTGATTGTTTTTGCTTTCTTAGATAAATTATGAGTAAAGTCTCCCCTTAATGTTATACAAGATAGTCTGCTGTCTTCCTTGAAATACGCTCTCAGTAATCTCTTTGCTCCCTCACAGTATCTCTGCTTCTGATGAGGATACACATTTGGAGAATCAGAGCAAGTAACTTCTTCCTCAAAGCTTTTGAGAAAAGTATTCCTTGTTGATTTATTTGAAATGCCTCCACCTTCTGCACCAAGTGCACTTTGAAAAAAACATTAGCAAGTAGTGGATTGCAAAAGGACAAAAACTGCTACTTGTGTTGATGGAAAGAATGTATGAATCTATGCTTGACAGAAACCACATCCTACTGGTAAATTTTTCAGGATGCCTGAATAGATTTAGACATCAGTAATAACAGTAAACACAAAGTAAAATACATTTTACACTGTTTAATAGGATGTAATAGTGATTTTTGAACAACTTCATAAGCAGAAGCAGTGAAGAATTCCAGTGATCATAGCAGGAAGGATTCTTGGGAAGACACCAAAGAAAACTCTCCAGGCTTTTCAGGATCATTTTAATTTAATGTATCACCTAGGAATGGTTAGTTTAGCTTCAAAATATTCAGTGCTACCAAAAAGCATGCAATTCACCTGCGCAAACCTTCTAAGATACCTTACCTAGCTCTTCATTTGTGTTGTCATTATCAGTAGCAAATGGAAATCTCTTCTGCTCTGCAAGCGACTTTGCTTGACTCTGTAAAACATCATGGTTTGTAGTGTTTAGCAAACAATGGTAAATAACAAACTTAACAGAGAACGCTTTAAATCAAAATGTTAAGACCACTGTGATTGCTGTAAATGAAAACAAATACACTCCCAGTCTTCTGTAAGGAGAATAACTGTTTTTCAGTAAGATTCTGCTGTCCTTTAACATAAGGCTAGCCAAACATTTCAGATGTTTGGACCTTATCACATTTCAGTGGCGGTTGCCATTTCTGTACCACAACTAAGATGAAGTTTTAGAAGTTTAACACCTCCCACTTCAAAGGAGAGCTTCTGTTCTTCACTCCACAAATAATTAATTTCTTTGTCTCTACAAAGGGAAGAGTACTGCAGAAGACTAAAACAAAATAAAACACTGAAAAGAAAATAACTCCAGCAATAAACAAGCTTAACTTCACAGTGCCGTGTTAAAGGAAAAAGGCTGTCCTTCTAACAAGCTTTATTTATTGATGAGACTACAGCAGGCTGAACAAAGATTAAAACTTATGTTCCTCAAACAGTCTATCTACAGAAAACAATTTTGCCAGAGACAACAGCTAAAATACAGAAATCCTGTACCCTGTTCATCTTCACAACTGTATTCCACAGATAGCTGCAAGCCTACCAGAGCAGTACACGTTAAGAAAATTCAAAATGCTCATTTAATAAAAGCCTTCAAAACTAAGAAGAATGGTAAAACGAAATCTCTCACTGTTCAGTTCTCATCTTTTGCTCCAGGTAAACCGCACCTATGCATCTTCTACTTCACAGAAGACAGTCTAACACGTTAAACTTCAGAGAACATCGTCATCTTAATTTCTAAGAAGACTGCATTTTGTCCTCCTCCCTTTTTTTTTTTTTCTTTGGCTCCTTCAGTCAAAAGAAGTCCTATTACTTGTACCCGTGACAAGTATTTCAACGACTTACGGGTGCAAAAGTAACCATCCTAAATCAAAAGAACACTTTCTGCCCTGTACACCTAATGAGAAGAAAGCTTAGACCAACTCTTCAAATTCAGAGTTTTAAACAACATTTTGGAGGGTACATAAGATCAGCAAACCATTTTTTCTAAAAACTGTTTTTGTTAAAAAAAAGAGATGATGTGTGAGCTCAGACGTAATGTAGAGAATTAATACCCTACTCAGCTCAACGGAATGGAATAGTCCTTCTGTCATTAATCAAAAATAATTAAGTAGAAAAAAAAGAATAAGCGGGGCTCAACAGGTATACCAATCTACATTGTGCAAATATTCACAAACCACAAACCTCCAATAACAATCCTTCTGCATCATCATTTGTCCTAAAGCAATTTCCAGAAAACATGCTTCAGAAAGTTATTTTCGGTATTTAGCTCCTCAGAACGTGAAGGCAATACACACTCACAAGTTAGATATCCTACAGCTCTACATGCAAAAAACTACAAGACATTTCGCCTTTGAGAAGCAACTGAGAATTTATCACTGCATCAGCTTCAAATTAAATGTATTCTCGATCTCTTAAAACAAACAAACAGAAAGAAAAACTACCCTCAAAAAATAGTTTTTGAAACTAAGAAACTTATAACAAATCAATACACATTTCATTGCCTTAGAAAGAACTGCTGCTACTCCTAGACTAGACAGATCTGACCAGCTTCAATTAGTACAAACTGCTGGGAGCCCTAGATACTCATGATGAAGCCATTCTTACATGACCAATTTTAGTTGGTTCATACTTCAGCTTCTGGGGACATACGTCTACTGATTAACACATTCTACTTACAGTTATTTGATTGAAATTAACTCAAACTAGTTATGCTGTTAAAGCCAGTTCAACAGCCTATTTAAAATTGTTTTGTACATTATATTCTTGATAGCATACCAGAATTTTTTCTGTGTTGAGAGAAAGCACGGACTCACAAGACGAAGAGCTTCTTAAATCACAGTCTGATTCCTGGAAGTGCAAAAATGATGAATCTAGGGGAAAAGAGCAATAGTTAATACCTGAAGAAGTCACACATGCTCCACTACCACATTTCCTCACGTTCACTATTTCTGTTTATGCTACTGACTAAAAATACATGGGGGGGAAAAAAAAAGTTTAAAAAGTCAGAGAAGGAATAAAAGAATCTGGAAGCAGGAGACGTATCCCCATTTGATACGGTGATGCTGATCTCTGGTCTAAGAAATTGAAGCTCAAATCATCATTCCAATTCTACAGAGGAAGATAAATGGAAAGGAGGTAGAAATAAATGAAATTACAAAAGCTCACATTAAAGTCACTATCTGGTCTACATGGTACTTTCACTGCTATCCCAAAAGAACTGTTAGCTTTTCAGTCTTCCGATCCTAAAGCTTCTACCAACTTGAAACACTGCAAAAGCAAACTAGAAAAAGCAAACAGACAGTATTCTCTTTTATTCTGTATCACAAATACCAGATATTATATTTAAAAAACAGTAGTACCAGTAAGTTTGGAAGGTGATAGGGAGAGTGTGTTTGCATTAACTTCTGGAAGAAGTGTTACACATGCATTTTCACGGAGGTGAAGTCTCAGTCTGCAGTTAACTAACTCCCCATTTCTCTCAAACACAGACCAAAAAAAAAAAAAAAAAAGGCAAAAACAAACAAACAAAAAACCCAACAGCTTCTCATAAGGAAGTCAAGTAGCATTTAAAGTCAATCCCTGTAAAGAGAAACTTGGAACTAAGCTGAGCCTTACAACAGAGGCAGGACTAGTGAAAAGCAGAAGGTCAAAGTTCAAAGCTGGGAAGCCCTGTAAGAACAGTGGCTCACAATGCAGTTTCCAGAAAGAAAGCACTGCTGCTGGGAGGTTTCAGCTTTGCCTTATTCTTAATGCTGGTCAGAACTCTCCTCTTCGGTGTCATAGGCAGCATCATCATTAATACATGAGTTGCGTCATATCAGTGCTCTAAGTCAGTGACAGCTAGCAGCCATCCATCAGGCCTGCTGCGCAAACTTAGCTTCTCAAGTCAAAATGAAAAGATGCAGATGTGGCTTACAACCTCCACAACTGTTTTCTGTATAGTAGTGAAAACGTAGCAGAAGAATTTCTGAATGAGGTGGCAGAGCATAATAACAGTCTATCTGTTACAAGGCATAGGGTTCCCCCTATGGACCTTTCAGCCCCTGTCTTTGTCCACAGGTTAGGTACACTCACAGCTGTACAACACTGTCTTCTTGACAACTTAAAGCACAAACAGTAAAGAAAGCAGACCAGACCTCGTGGTGGCTGCAAGAGAAACACTGTGAGACAACAAGGTACTCGGCTTCTGGGAAAGGAGAACTAAAGCAACAGTTGAAAGCTTAAGGGAACTTTTAAACTGGCTATTTGTTTAGCAGCAGGATTCAAATAGCTGTGTACCAGCCCACTCCTTGCTATCTAAGGGTTAGCATGTTGGCTTTTAATTGCCAGTTATGTGATTACCAGCAAATGCCAAAAGTGAAGGCAGTTGATGATTGAAGCAGAGCACCACAGATCAATCCCAGTTACTCCTAGCTCTATAAAAGAGCATCCTCTACCAAACCGAACCCTAACCTTCCACACACACTGCCAACAGAGACAATCACCTGTGCCTCACTGAGAGAAGAAAGGCCATAAAGCACTTTGCTATTTATTAACTCGTACCTAACGCTGATTTTTATCTTAACGCCGGGTGAAAGTCTTTTCGGGTCTGTGCCGAAGCGTTAGCGAACTGGGGCTGAGGTCAGCCGAGAAGCTGTCACTATCTAACCTGCAGTATCTGTACGGGGATTCTCGGCCCTGTACACACGCAGCCCAGACCCAGCAGGCCCCGCACTGCGGGCAGCCCCCGCACAGCAGCCAGCCGGCCGGCCGGCAGCCTCCCCGCCGCGCTCCGCCCCTCCCCGTGCCCGCAGGGCCGCGCGGAGCCCCGGGCTGACGGCCTCTTGCCGACTCACCACACTCCGCTGAGTACTGCTCTGCCCACTCCCCCGCCGAGGCGCAGCCCCCCGCCAGGCCCTGGCGCTGCTGGTGCAGCTCCTGCTTGAGTAGGGACAGGGTCGGATATTGCTCGGTCAGAGCCACCGCAACCCGGGCCAGGGCCAGGGCCAGCACGAACAGCGGTGCCCACAGCCCCCTCGCAGACCCAAGTCCGCCGGCAGCTGCCATCTTCGCGCGGCGCATGCGCACCGCTTCCACACCGCACCCAGGGAGAAGAGCAGCACCCCGCGGGAGGAGATGGGGGGGGGGGTGGGGAGCAGAGCTCCGCCGTGCTGCCCCATGGGATACGGAGTCCTGCCGCGGGGCTGCCTCACTGCCAGGGGGAGGGAGAAAAACTCAACTCCCGGCATGCATCGCTGTGAGGGACCATCTTTCTTCCGCCTCCGAACTCAGAAACGAGGCGGCTGGAGTGCCGGCGGGCGAGCTGTGCTTTTGTGTGCGATGGCGGAGCGCGGTGCCTACCGCTGCGTGGAGTGCAGTAGGGAAGCGGTGGAGCTCTACCGCGACTACCGGCACGGTGTGCTCCGCATCGCCGTTTGCGTGAGTCGGGCGGAAGCGGGCCTGGGGCAGTGTGGCTGTGACGTTTGCGGCGATGCTTTCAGCTATTGCTTCACATAATATCCAGCTTTCCAGCTTAGATAGTGTTTAGTGTAGACTTGTGGCCTGGCATGAGTTCTGGTGCGTTTTTCTGTAGTGTGTGGAGAAATTGGATCACTTAGCATACTAATATAACTAATGTATTGGGGGGGGGGGGGAGGGGGAGTATATTTTTTATTCTCTCCCTTAAGTCAGAAATAAAGCCTACTTGAAAACTGGAACCATCAGCAGGTATTCTCAGGCAGAAGGCAGTCAAGGTTATAGAGATGGATTTCTGCTGTCTTCAGACCTGTATGCTACAGGGAAAAAATATATATATATGAATTTTTGATTGCTTTTTGTTAATATTATGCTATAGAGTCTGTCTCCATCATTCCTGTAGTTTCCCTTTAAATACTGAAAGGCCAGTATAAGGTCCCCTCAGAGCCTTCTCTTCTCTAGGCTGAACAGCCCCAGCTCTCTCAGCCTGGCCTTGTAGGAGAGGTGTTCCATCCCTTGGATCATTTCTGTGGCCCTTCTCTGACCACACCCCAACATGTCTATGTCTCTCCTGTACTGAGGACTCCACATCTGGATACAGGACTCTAGGTGAGGCTTCACCAGTGCTGAGTAGAGAGGCAGGATCACCTCCCTTGCCCTTCTGGCTATGCTTCTTTTGTTGCAGCCCAGGATATGCTTGGCTTTCTGGGCTGCAAGGACATACTGCTGGTTCATGTACAGCTTCTCATCCACCAGTACCCCCAGGTCTTATTCTGCAGAGCCGTGTTCAATCCTTTCATCCCCCAACTTGTTTTGGTAGTGAGGGTTGCGCTGACCAAGGTGCAAGACCTTGCAGTCATGAAGTTCACCTGGGCACACTGTTCAAGCCTGGCTAGGTCCCTCTGGATGGCATCCTGTTTCTCAGGTGTGTCACCTGCACCCCACAGCTTGCTGTCATCAGCAAATTTGTTGAGGGTGCATTCAATCCCAATGTCACTGATGAAGACATTAAAGAGTATTAGTCCCAGCATTGACTCCTGGGGGACACCACTTGTCATTGATCTCCATCCAGACATTGAGCCATTGACCACCATTCTCTGGACTCAATCCTGCAGGTAGTTCTTTGTCCATTGAACAGTCCACCCTTCAAATCCATCTCTTTCCTATTTGGATAGAAGGGTGTTGTGGGATACCAAGTCAAAGGCCTTACTGAAGCCCAGATAGATGACAGTGGCTCGTCACTTACCCATTGAGGCTGTGACATGGTCATAGAACATCAGCATCATGGCCCTGGGCTGGGCCATGCTCCTTTTAATGTACCTGTCTTAAAAGTGAGGTTGCAAGCAGGCCTGCATTGCTGAGCTGCTCATACTGATGTTCTCCGAAAGTGCTATGGATTATCAGTGTTCATAAAGTTACATCATTTTAACTAGTTAAAACTGTCAAGATAACCATATAGGTACTTGAACGGCATTAACCTTTGCCTGTGTTGGTTTGGCTGAAGTCAGGCTTTCATCACATTTGCTTCATAGGTACTTAAGGTTAACAGCAGATATTTTAGTATTATAGCTGGAAAAAAATAACTGAAATCCAGGCATGGAGAAAATTTCATCCTGGAATTTTTATTAATTCTGTGATGTTCTCATGATTTCAGAATTATTATCTTCATTTTGTCCAGTAAGTTTATGTCAGTGCACATACAAGTCTTCTGCAGTGAAATGTGTTGTAGATCTCACTAGTTCCTGAGTGACCTCACGCTGACTAGGTCACTGGCTGGGTCAGCAAAAAGGACTCTTCGTTTGTATATGTCAAATAGAAATAAAATATATTAAGAACAGGATTCTGATCTAACTTAGGAAGATAAGCAGACATGAATGAATTGTCCTGTCTTTGTGTGAAAAGTCCTTGAAGGTGGCTGCTTTTTGTGATATCGATTTTTCTCTTCCTGTTAAATCAACACAAGTAAAATAGGATTCTTAAATGTTTGATAGTATACTGAATTAAACGTCAGTCTTACAGCTGTAGATTTATTTGGCTATAGTTGGCTGTAGCTGTGCAGCACTATACCTATGCTTACAGGTACTACTGCTGCTTGCGTATACATCTGTAGCAGTCTACTGCTAGTACTATCAGACAGCATCCAAAGGTGGGCTAGAAGATGGGGCAGAGTCTGGAGGGTGAGGTGTGTGAGGGGAGGTTGAGGGCCCTGAGTCTGTACAGCCCAGAGCAGAGGAGCTGAGGGGGGGCCTCATGGCTGCTGCAGCTCCTCACAGGGAACAGAGGGGCAGCACAGAGCTCTGCTCTCTGTGCCTTCAGTTGTAGTTACAGTTTCTTCTGTGGTAGATTTTTTGCTTATTAAATGCTGTAGCTGTTGTCTTCTGTTAATAATGTCCTTTCTTCCATCTCTCTGGCTTCAATTTTAGATCCATCAAACTGTTGGTTAATTAATCTATTTTTGAATTAATTCCTTCTAACTTTGTTACTGTCATTGTATGTAGTATTTTCTCATCCAAATGAGTTTGCTTTTTTCTTTCTTGGAACCAAGAAACACTGATTAATGATAGCAGCAGATGCTTTGTTCAGTTTATTCATTTGTTCACGTTTTTTCTTGATATAGATACTGGGCTTTTAAGTCAAGCTGCTAGTGAATTTTTGCATGCTTAACTTCTCTGATAGTAATTCTGGTAAGTATCAAGGCAAAGTTAACTTTGGACACAAGGAAACACTGTCAAATTGATCTGCACTCTGAGCATGGCAGCTGATGTGGAGGCCTAGGGGAGTGGAATTAGCTCAGGGCAAGCTAGAGAAAGCTAGTAGCAGAGCTGGAGGATTGGTAGCAGAAGAAAGCAGGCCTGCAGACATGCAGCTTTCTGCAAGTGCCCTTTTTTGAGCTGAAGTGGCTGCTGTGACCAATTGCTGCTGCTCCTCTGCTCTCCCCTAGAAGTTATTTTCCCCTCAGGTCTGCTGGTTGAGCCTTTTCTAAGACAATTCTGTTCACAAGTACAACAAGGTAATTTTGTTAGCCCCTCTCATTAGCTCAAGTCAAGGAGAGGGCACCCATCCAGGTTAGTCAATAAATTTGAAGTGGCTGATGACAACCTGTTCCCAACGGACTGGGTGAAATAACCTCTAGTAGGCACAGCAGGAGCCAGCAGATGCATTGGAGAAGGTTTTTTTTTTTTTCCGTGTCTTACACCTGTCAGTAGCAACTTCTGACTGTGAAAACTACATTTTGAGTTTTCTGATTGCATTGATATTTGGTTGTTCAGTATTGAAAATGAATTGAAACACTGGACTATTTGTCAGCATGAAAGAACAGAAAAAAAAATTATTTCTTGTGAGGAAGAATAAGGTAGGATAGGAGGATAAAGCATATCTTTTGAATGAAGGAAATGGTAAATGAAATAAGTACATCCTTTACAGTTTGTTGATCTGTATTAATCTGAAGCCTATAAAAATAGGTGATGTATCTTTCTGGTTTATAATGGAAGTGCTTATATTGACTGTAAAGTCAAAGGGCAAAAAAGCAATTTTTTTGGATGAATTAAAAACCAATTGAAAATAAAGATTACATTAAGGAAAAACTAATGAGAATTTAATAGCTATTTTGTATTTATGCATTTGTGCTAAGCTCAGGAACATTTCATGAACTCTTGTTTTCTTTCTAATTTTTGTTTTCAGAAATCGTGCCAGAAACCCGTGGATAAATACATTGAGTATGATCCTGTTATCATCTTGATTAATGCTATTTTATGTAAAGCACAAGCATACAGACACATTCTTTTCAATACAAAGATAAATGTAAGTTGCTATGCCCCTATTTTGTGAATTTTTAGGTTAAAGGTAATACTTGTGTTTGATACGTTGGTTGGAATAGGTGTAAAATTCAGGGTGTGCTCCCATCTGCAGATAGTAGCAAGGTGAACCAGTTTTGTGCTCAGATTAAGGGTCCAGTGTTGTGAATAGAAAGCACAAAGTCTCAAAGGACAGTTCTATTAACTGCAGCGCAGTTTTGTTTTTATACTCCTAATTGAAACAGCTTTCTCAGTTTAAAAAAAAAAAAAAAAAAAGTAGAAAACAGGCCTTACGAACTACAGTTACATACTTTCTTCCATGCAGTTTTCTGTATCCTCTTATATTCCTATCTTGTTAATTGATGCTTAAAAGATTATTTGCTAAACTAGTGATACAACAGAATAATTTGTTTATATTTCTAAACAGATAATAAAATCCTCCAGAGGTTGTTTTTTTAGAGATATAGGGATGTATTTTAAATACTTATTTAATATTGGTGCTTTAATTTATGTTTTTATTATTCTTTCATTTTGCAGTTTCATGGGAAGCTCTACATATTTTGTTTACTCTGTGAAGCTTATCTCAGGTGGCTGCAGCTCCAGGATTCTAGCCAAAGTACAGATCCTGATGACTTAATCAGATATGCCAAGGAATGGGATTTTTATAGAATGTTTGGTATAGCTTCTCTAGGTAAGAACAATAATTATTTCACGTAACTATCAAATGTACTTCTTAAGCATTCAGTAATTTCATGAGTCTTTCAGCAAACCTGCATTGCAAAAACTAATAGTAAAGAGTAGAAGCCATGTCCAACCCAGCATGGCTAAACGATTATGCACACATGCTCTAATTTGCCTTCATTTATTACAAATTCATTTTTCAAATTTGATTACAGTTCAGACAGATATGATATTCACACTGACATGATCAGCATTTGATATCAAATCACTAGAAAGTGGCAATATTCAGAAAACAGTCTTAATTCATTTAAATAGCTTGAAGACTAGTATAGAGCTCGGCCTTATTCCAAGGTGCAAAGCTCCAGGTACTGTCATTGTCCTGTTTTTATATATGATCATTGTTTCTCAGCAGTTTACATTGTGCTGCATTCTCTTGCATGATACATTGCCAGTTGCATTCCCTATAATAGAGTGTGCTCCTCTTTCTACATTAATCTGTTTAAAAGGACCCTGTTGGTTTTACTCATTTTAAAATCAGTATGTATCATGGGGAGATGCTGTGTTATCATAGAATTTTGCCTACAATTTACTGAAAAAGGAAAGACAACTCTGTCAGAGCGACTAAATGCTCTTTTAAAACCAAAACCAACTAACTGAAGAAAAGCACTCCTGTGCTCTAAGACTACAGTTGGAGGCAGGGAGAGTTTTTGTTTTATTTTGGTTAAGGCTTTTATTCTCTCATTTTTTCCCTAGGTGATATTCTTTAAATCAAGCATGCAGACAAAAATTAATATTTCCCTTAGACACTGAAAATTTAACTTTGTTTATTTTCTAATGTTGCTCTAGTAGGTTTTCATTTTGTGTCAACAAAAATGCTGGAACTTGTATTTCAGTAGGAATTCAGCTATTACAGCTGTCATGAGAGTTGCTCTGATGTCTGTGTAAGTTCCAGTGTTATACAGGGAGAAGGTATCATATAATAGCTCAATGATATTTTCACCTTAGTACTCCTCCTTATGTTGCATGAAAGAATTTGTCGCCGGTGACCTTTTCAGAAAGGAAATGTACTGATGACTCTGTTTTACTGGCTAACAGACAATTAGAATTTAAGAAAAAAAAATAAAAATACCCAACATAAAATAACAAAAACCTCACCTTCTGTTAAAAAGTTTCATGTACCTGTGCTGCGTGATGTTAGAAATTACAAGTATGACAGTCTTGCAAGCAGAATTTTGTGATAGGTTTATTTTGAATGTAATGATACTGAATTGTTTTAAGTAAGTAATGCTAGTGTACGACTATTAAAATGAACATATGAGATGCAAATCATGTTCATGTTTGCATGTGTCTTTTAAATAGCAGTGGCCCAGGTGCATTTGAGATGCGCCATTTCACTGTAAGGTATCAAAAATGACTTGATTTTGGTGCTTCATTTTCTCTTTTCAATTTCTCTTATTGTCTCTTAGAACAAACTTCATTTTTGGTTGGCATCTTTATTGCCTTGTGGTGGAGGAGACCCAAGATGCTAAAAACGAAGTCTGACTTCATTTTACTTCTCAAGGCACTGCTCTTGTCCAGCTATGGAAAGCTTTTGCTAATTCCAGCTGTTATTTGGGAACATGACTACACACCTTTGTGCCTTGTGTTTATAAAAGTATTTGTCTTGATATCAAACTCTCAGGCAATTAGAGGTACATTCTTGCTTTGTTACTGTATTATTTGTATAGAATGTGTGAGAAAATGCAGCTGCTAGATCAGTAATTTCTATTGCTATATTTTTTAATCAATATGAGATGTGTGATTGAAAAAGCTCTAGCCTAAAATGATAATATTTAGATTTCATATAAAGTGAACTAAAAGGAAAAACAACTTACCATAATCTCTTTCTATATACTGTATTAAAGCCATCAGATCCATCAGTTATAGTTTGAGACACTTCAGTGTGGATCACCAAAACACAGAATGGAATTACTTGCGTGTCTGGAAGATGAATGTTTCATATTAATTTTATGCATGGCTTTGGGAAGCCGGTGTTAACAGATGTATGTGATTTCTTAGGCATAAAAATTCGTATGAATTCTCACACTGTTTCTATGGTCTTAGATGGAAATCCATAAACTTGTTTTGTTTTGTTTTCTTTTGCAGTTACGTTGAACTTGAACCGAATGTTCCCTTGGTTGGCTATTTTCTTTGGATTAATTTTGGAAAATGGTGTGGTCTGTTTGGTCCAGAAAATGGGATGGGATGTTTGAAATGTCAGCTCAGACCTAAAGAAATATGAACAGGGTGATAATCATTTTCAAATGAAGAGGGTCATAGAATATCCTGAGTTGGAAGGGGCCCACAGTCCAATTCCTGGCTCCACACAGCACTACCCAAAATTCAAACCTTATGTCTGAGAGCGTTGTCCAAATGCTTCTTGAATTCCGGCAGTCTGGGGCCATTACCGCTACCCTGGAGGGACTGTTCCAGTGTTTGACTTACCCTCTGCTGAAGAACCATTTTTTAACAGCAACTTGACCCTCTGCTGATGTAGTTCCATGCTGCTCCCTCAGGTCCAGTTGCTGTCCCCAGAGAGAAGAGATCAGTGCCTGTGCCTCTGCTCCCCTTGTCTAAGTAAGACCTCTGCCAGCAGGCTCTGTAGACACTGTTTTTATAGTAATAATGAAGATGATCAGTAATAAAAATTTTAGTAGACAGTTTGAGGATGAGCTAAAGTGAGAAGCACTTGGAAGTTTGGCTGTTTAATGTGATGAGCGATGAAACTTCTGCCTTAGCTCATATTTCCATAAAAAAATATGAACATTTCACTATCCTAAGAGCTTTGTAAATCTGGCTATATAACTGACAAAAAAGGTATGCTAAAAAAAATGGCAGCACTGTTAGCAATCACTGCATTTTGGCAGAAAGAGAGGGATGAATTGTTCCCTTAGGAGGAAGGAAAAGAATCGGTGGAAAATTGTAAGAGCCAAAATTGATATTTCTGCGAAAACAGATTCCAGAGAGAAATGAACATGTGCAAACAGATTTTTTTAATAGAAAAGGCAAGTATTGCAGATGAAAGTGGAATGGAAAAACTAAGTTCCATTCTTTGGATTGTTTATATATACATTCCAGAATAATAAAATACCTAGTTCTAGAGTAATCTCTAGGAAGTACAGTTTTAACTGGTTTTGAATTGTATGTGATTTTATGAAAAGGGAAACGTAAGGCTACTCAGCAATGTTATTTTATGTAGTAGTATTTCTTGAAAAAATGAGACAAGATTTGCAAAGTATTAACAAGGAGACACTTAAGAAAGTTCTGCACCTTTTTCCTTCACAGGCAAGGAGAGGGATAGATGGCCCACGAAGGAGCTGGCAGAATTGATTTTCTCAAGGCAGTGGTTAGGACACTGACCTACTCTTCTACAGACCTGTTTCCATTGTGTTTCATTCAGAGTTTAATTTTCCTGCTTCAGTTCTAGAGGGCTGTACTGTCTACAGGTACTATTTAGCTGCTTCATTTTTCTCAGGTACAGTCTCCTATCTATCTTTTGCAAAATGCATTAGTTAAAATTTTTCAACATCTTCCAAGTTAACTATGAACAGGTTTAGAGTAGGTCTAGATTATGATCACAGAAAACATCAGACATTAAAACCCTTGCAACTACTCAGGCCGTGTTATGTTACTCTGTTAGAAAAGCAGAGGATTGCTAATTTTTTTTCAATAGATCAGAAGCCAACACCACATATGTACCACTTGTTAAAATTGGCATCTTTCTGAGCAAGTGATGTGGTCAGAGAAAGCAAAAAACAAAACAAAAACAAAACAAAAACAAAACAAACAAACAAAAAAACCCCAAACCCTGAAAAATAAAGTGCAACTCCATTTAAGTACACAAGGTAACGCCAAAACTGTTCCAGTAAGCACATAGTTGTGAAGGTGTATGAGGGATCCACCTTGCTGTAGCAACTTTGGCAACGTGGTATCTAGAACATGCTTTGCATAATTAGATTTGGAGAGGCACTCCTCCCCCATGTTCTTTTTAAAAACAGTACATTGCTAATGGTGCTTTGAAGAGCTTGTCTTCCTCCACTGCCAGACACATCACTGCAACATATGCTGCGGTTTGAGAAGGCACAATGGGAAAGTGCAGTAAATATTTTATAAAAGCTTCAGGGATGCAAGTTTGGCCTGCTTTCATTTTCTTCCTTTACCTTCTGGCTATAGTGAAAGAGGGGATGTGGTTCTGCTGCAGCAGAGAGGGCAACAAGAATATGCACTAGGAAAATGCTGGTGTTCGCTGAGTCAAACCCCATTTGTTATTGTAACTCTCATATGGTATTTTTCAGCTTCCTGTACATACGAGGAAAAGATTTTATATTACATGTTATGTAAATACTACCAATTTAGAAGCAAAATGTGTAAATAAAATGTATATAAATTTGAAGGGAACAATTTTCTTAAAGTTTATTTAGAATTAAAAATAAACTATTTTGGGACACTTTCTGAGTTTTATTTAGTAGACCTAAAATGGAAGTGAATGCTTCCAAAGAAGTGCTTATATCTTCTGTCACACAAGTTGATAACATCTCAGCTATGCACTCTGCAATGCTATCGGGAACCACCATTATTCTTATGCAACTTTGAGGGAGGAGGAAAAATTAACGCAGCCGTGGACAAAAGTAGGTGTTGTACATGCTTTTGGTCTTTCAGAGGCATCATTATTATCTAGTCATGCAGGGCACTCTGCCTTGTGTGATTTTTATGGCTACTAATGTACCAGAGTTAATGTGACAAGTGCGCTAATACTCCATGAATCTAGTATGAACTTGAGGATTCCCCCTCTCTCAGAAAATGTATTAAAAATAGGCTGCCCTTCCTACATATCTTAATAGCATTTCATTAACTTGTATGAAAGGATTTACTTAGTTTGGGGAAAAAAAAAAAAAAAAAAAAAAAAAGTAAAGGTCAGAGAAATGAAGTGTTTTGCTCAGAGCCCAATAGGAAATCATGGCCTATAGGACAAGGAAACAAGTCCAGAGTTCTGTCAGATGAAGTGTACAAAACAAACAGTGATGTTATTTAGACTTGGGTTGTGCCAAGGTTTAGTGATTATCCAGTGAGAGCTGTGAACTTTAACTGGGTCCATAGGTCAAGTATTTAGAAATTACTCTATACAACAGTGGAGAACTGGAGTAAAAGTTAAATAGTTAAAAGGATATAGGTGGCAGGCAGAATTCAGAAGATCATTTAGAAAAAAAAAGGCGGGTTGGGTTTAGTCTTAAGAAATGTTAATGCAAGAGAAGATTGAGCTATTACGGATGTAGTATAAAACAGTATGAGTATGTGGTTAAACAAACAAACACCATACTCCTGAATATTTCTAAGGATGAACATGAAGGAAGAATATTTCTTGTAAATGTTCTTGCCATATTCTAAGTAACAACATTGACAAATGACAAAGGGTATCTTCCAAACAGTAAAGCCAATGACTTTCCCTAAAGAAGTTACTGATAGCCTCATTAATTCAGCAATTTGCACTCCGTCCTTGTAAATACACGTTTTCAAACTAATTATACAGAAATTGATAGAAATAATTGTGGAATGAATGGAGAATCTCTGCTGTTGCACAGCCCTTCCTGTTCACATCAATAGTATGCGTTGCCTTAGGTCTCACTGGTGGGGAGAAGGCTACTACCCTCGTGGCCTCATTCAAGCGTAGACAAGTGAGTCCTTTCTTACACAACCAGCCCTATCTCCAGCACACAAGCTGCCATTTGTTATCCCAGTATTCATAAAACTGAAAGTAAAATACCCATCTGCACTGGAAAACTATTAGCAGCTGATTTCTATTAAAACAAGAAAGCTATTGTTTTTTCAGGAACTTGCATTTTTCCAATCCAGTTCTCACCCAAGTAAGTAATAGTAAGCACTGCAGTGCCATCTGGAGTTTAAGAGTAAAGCACTGTTGTTTCCAAAACTGGAAGGAATGCAAAAGCACTGTTAGTACATAATCTTTCATTATTTTTCGTTCTGTAATATCTCCAACCTTCTAAATAAAACTATTACTCATTTTCAGTTTGGAAAAATGCTTAAATGAACTGAGTGGTCAAAATCAGCCCACAAATTAATTCTTTCCCAACTTTGTAACAGAGTTGATTCACAGTTTCACCAGGAAAGCTAGGAAATGCAAATTACTTTAGTATGACACCTTATTTAAGACATAAACAGTCATGCAAACTGTGATTAGTCTGAGTTTAAAAAGAAAACCCATGTGGTAAAAGGCATAGTGAACATGTGACTTCAATGCTAAAAGTCAATAGGAATTTTGTCACTGAAGTAATTTGAAACCGAGGTTGCCACAGTTAGAATTTGCAGGAAGGAGTATAGGACGAGATTTCAGTGTTCTCTCCTCATTTATAATGCTGTTCTGACCTTCTGAATCTTTCCAATAATACTGACTGTATTACTGAGGTGACTGGAAAGAAGACCTGAAGTTGAAGCGTTCTGTAAAATCTTTTCCGTAAATATGGTCTCCTGTATATGTAAAGCTCTTTTGAGCACTGTATAAATAAACAGCAGGAATACAAAGCAAATACTACGTAGCAAATACTGCCAATTATGTTTTAATTGCTATTCATATGGATTATAGACTTCTTTTTTAAAACAATTCTCTCATTTCTGGGTAAAACTGTGGTTTAAATTCCTTTACATAAGAGTGTGAACTCGTATAGTTTTTATGTGTGCTGGCTGCTGGAGAAGTCCATATGACCCCCAAATTTTCTTCTTGTCTCTAACTGTAATTTTGAATACATTTTTAGGCAAAAGAATTGTCCACAAGATGCACAGTAATGCATGCCACAGCTATGTATGTGAGCAGAGGAGTAGGGATATGAATTAAAATCTCAATACTTATAATGAATATGAGTCTGACTACAGCTGTGACCTTGTGTTGGTCTATGTATGTATGTATGTATCTCCATGAAACGATTTCACCTCCATCGTCACAGGATTTGGGGGAGGATTAATTTGTTGTCTGCTTAAAAAGATGAAAAGCATTAAGTCCTCTCAGCTGCAGGTTTCTGGGAGTCAGTCAACACCATGAATGTCAGCTATTGAAACAGACATGCCAGGAGCCATAGAATGTGAATATCAAAGTTGACATGTTCAAAGAATTCTTCTTTGTTATGTTAAAGGAGGCCTTAATTCTGAGCTTTGCTGACCAACAGTTGAATAGCGTACACGTTTGCAGACTTTTAGGGGTATATACTGCAAATCATTAATCCTTTAAAAGAAATTTTAAGTTATTGCAGCTGCATGTGCCAAAATAAATCTGAAATTGGTTCAGTAAAATTGAAGGGGTGGGAGCCAACACATTAACTGATCTTACTTTCAGCTACCTGAAAGGAAAATTTACTTGGCAGTTTGAGGCTTTGAGGTGGAAAGGACAGGTATGTCTTGCATAAAAATTGTTTTTTGAAAAAAAAAATATTACTATTAGTGTCTTTTTTTGTAAATTAATCCAGTAGCATTGCATACATTTAAACAAGAAAGCAAAATGTTGATACAGAAACACTTCTATTCATCTTACATCATCTTCTTATAACCATTAATTCACTCTGCTTGTAAGCATCTACAAAGGTTTTTACCTTTACAGCCATTTCCGTCCATGGATGCCTGTAGCCCATCTGATGCTGTCAGACATGCATCACTGTTGAACTTTGATCCCTTCTTTGGTCTCTCACTTTGCTTCTAGTATAAGGTTTGGTTCTCACCTTCAAAGCCATTGATGCATCCTGTCTTGGCTACAGCAGAGATAGCATCTTTTTCTCTCAATAGGACTACAGCATTCTTTTCATCAACAGAAATCAAAAGCCAACAGTGATGTTATAATAACTAATTAGGAAGAGAACATCCACTGTATAATAAAGTGATGTGTACCAGAATCAGGAAAAATGGCTTGGACTTTTCAGGATAGAGAGCGTAAGTATAGACATCATTTTGAGCATACTGCTGATCAGCTTTTTCAATACCAAGGGTCTCAGTTTCCATCTGAGGACATTTCTCCTACTTTGTAGTGTGGAAATGGCAGATGAGTTACACAGCTAGAAAACCATAACCCATCTTGAATTTATTCCATCCTGGGAGAGAGCAATATGAAAATAAGACAGTGTTGATAAATGAAGTATTTGTTCAGCAAGTGTAGACAGATTAAAAACAACTTCTTGATAAAACAGCATCAAAAAATGTATACAGATCATTTCTGCCTTCACTCATTGTTACCTATCTGCTTTCATTAAATAAAAATGCCAACATGGTGATGCTAATCTAGTTCAGCTGCAGGAGCTCTTTGATAGTAAGTTCAGAGAGGCTTTTAATCCTTTATGTTCTGTCCTGATGGAGAACAGCAAAACAGGAAGTTCTCATGCACAGCTCCTTCCTCTTTATAATGGCAGAGTGGAAGATAGCCATCTGCAATTTCATGCCATTATACTGAAAAGTGCTGGCTCCTCTCAACTCCTTGCAACAGCTGTTCCTGAGTGCGCAGCTTTGTCCTGAGCAGGCAGCTGGCTCTGCTGCTATTGGTGGGAAGTGATCTGTTTGCACAGAATCAGGGCTAAAAGGGAACCCAGAGATGATCTGGTCCTTCCTCTGTCCGTGAGGCCAGACTGGCACTTTGGACAGCTGTTATGGCTGGCAGCCAGAGATCCTGTCTGTGAGATCCAAGTTAAGCTGTCTATCCTAAGTTAGGAGACCTGTTAAATTTCATTGTGTGCAGTGGCAGTTCGATGACCAGTTGTTTTTCAGCCTTTAAACTATGTCAGTTTATTCAAACAATATAATTTTGTGAAAATGTAAAATTTTACATGAGGAATTCATTGTGAATATGGTGGCTTGATTTTTACTAATGCAGTTTCCTCTTTTTATTTTCCAGTTGCATTCTTTAAAGTCTCCACTACTTCCTGCAACAGCTTTGCTAGGACAGAAACATTAGCTGTACAACTGCGATGCATGTAGGACTTTAAAATAAATAAGGTAGTTTGTACTTTTTTTTTTTTTTTCTTTTAATCTGCTATGGAATTCTTGTCCAGACATTTACATTGGGTTATGCACAGTTAAGTTGAAACAAAAATATGATCACTGCCTGAAAACTAGAGCATCTATTTTAGTATGGAATGCAAGGATTGGACATGGTGAATTGAGATCTCTGTTTCAGGATAATAAATGCATCTGTACAAACTCCCTTTTGATTTGCAAAAGAATTGCAGTCCAAGTCTCTATAGCCAGCGCACTTTTAAACGGGTTCTCTTACAAATTAACATCTACAGTGAGATATGCGTGGCTTCTCTAATACTGATTGACGTATTTGTCTACACACCTGCATTTAACGGCAGAGAAAAGATTTTTATTCTCTATGAGAAGTTATATTCAAACAGTAGAACAATTCACCATTTGCCACATAAACAGAAAGGACTTTGTGAATGACTGGCTAGCGATAAGTGGCAGGGGAAAAGAAGTCCCATTGTGTGATCGCAGAAAGCACTGAAGACAAGACAAACCTATTTACATATGAAAACTCAGACCTTAAGCAAATCCTACAGAAGAGGACATGAGGCAAGATAAACGAAATACATAAAACAGATGGGAGAATTCCTTCCCCCACCACCCCAGAGATCACCACAAGTTTCTACCACTCTCATTTATCATTAAATTTTAATCCTTGATGCAAGTGCAACGATTGTCCTCAAAAGACACCGGAGTTCTCTTCATTCTCTGTTCTTCCTCGTCAAAAAATGCACACACAGTGGTATAAATAATATACCATGTAAGTGCTACATATTCCATTTCTCTCTGTAGGGTTATATTGTATGATACGTTGTATTTCTAGAAATACTTCTCCAGTTTGAGCAAGGTGACCAAGTATCAGTCAAAAAGAGCAAGAGTGATCTAAAGGTACTAGCAAAGATTCTCTTTGATTTGTACAATATTAAACAGATGAAAGAAGGAATATCAGGACTCAGAATGTAGGTGTCCTGTATTCAGAAGGTAACAAAAGGTAACAAGTGGTAACAGGGTTTTGATAATCTTGTACCATGACAAATGTCCTTCCTAATGATGTGTTATTTTTTTTTTCAGCTGATTCTGATAAAATGGCCTTCCCCTATACCAAACAAGCGTTTAAGTCTTTAGGTAATTTACCCTTTGCGGAATGTAAAACACAAAAATAGTTTTATTCCATGACATGAATAGCCCATGGTATGTTGTTAATAACACAGGTTATACGTGTGGTCCTGTCTAAGCTTTTGCTTTTCCTATTCAAAACTTGGCCTCATTTCTTATAAATTCACCTCTGTATGCAGTGCTTGAACTTTCCAGTATCTTACATAGGCATAACAGCCTTGTAAGCAGTGGGGCTTTCTGTACAAATAGTGCTACAGATTGTTGTTAAATCCCAGATTCAGTTGAACTGAAGACACGGCAAAGGGTTGAGTTCAGAAGAAAAAAGATAACAAAACTTACTGCCTGTATCCTACAGGTGCTTTTCTAAGTGAAATAATGACCTTACCATATTGCCCTTTTGCAAATGATTTAAAAGGTTCTGCTGTTTGACGAGTCAGAACAGTTTAAGCTATAGCTGGTAGGATGCAGACAGGCAACTTTATTGTTTGTGACAGTGGTTGGTATCCTGAGCCAAAAAGAGCTCTAAAACTATTACTCATGTGTCTAGCCAGATAATCACAGGGAAGTTTCTGACCCATGGAAGAAATGCTTGAGATTTCTGAAAGAGAATATTTAGTACTGCGAGAAGGGTTAAACTACTTCTGCTACCACAAATTTAAGGCAGCATTTTGACACACATCTGAACTCTACGCACTGACAATTCCCAACAGCAACCAATGTAGTCTGCTCTGGTCACATGTTTTAACTTCTAATAATCCACAGTCTGTAAGAGATTTCTCCTCTTATTTACACTGAGGAATTCTCAAAAATTGCATTATCTTAAAGGCATTATTTTAGTAATGTTGTAGCATTAATGCATTTAAAACCCTGGCAGAAATTAAGTGGAAGTAGTCATGAGCCTGTGTGTTTCAAAAGCAAATAGTTTTGTCTCTTTAAATTACATACCGACCTTATCTGAAAAATGTAAATTCTATTGCTAAAAGCACATTCCTCTGAAATCAGATGTGAGCTTGATTACCCAATGCTGTTTGTTTCCACATCCATCTAATGAATTTTCCTGAATAGAAAGGATGAAAAAAAGTAAAAGCGACAGATTTGTGCAGTAAATGTTCATCCCCTCCAAAATTACCCTCTCATTTAAAAACAAATGGCCAAATTCACCGCTGGCCCTCTGAAGTGAGAACTTTCTACAGTAGTACTTCTGCTTTCTTATGAAGCTTAATTGCCCTGCAAGCAGCAGGCGCCAGTCCAGCGCAAATCAAGACTCACCTACAGTTTAATCAATTACATCTGCCCTTGAGCATATCTACATTGTGAGCTATGTCTGCTCTTCCAGACAATCTGATCTTGGGATAGCTTGTCACTGTTTACAAACCATGCGTACAGATTTCACAGATTGTTTTAACCTCAGAATACCAAAGAAGCCAGCCCTTTGCAACAGACCCTGCGTGCTTGCAGAGCTCGGAGTTAGAATAGTCAGGAAGCCAGTCAGAACAGCTTGGTAGGGAGCCTTACCACTTAGCGTATGGAGCCTTAAAACTTCAGAAATTGTTAAGATCAATATGAGAATACTTTTGAAATAAGACAGAGCTCTAGTTTATATTACTCTTAATTATTATTTTTTTAAGTTATTTCCTTAGGTCATGCAGTGTTGTTAGATTTAATAGGTTCAGATAAACCAGCAAATATAACAGTGGATGGCAAACACACATCTGAGTTGTTTTCTTAGAAAGTGCGCTTAGTAAATGGAAAGGAATATGAACCTGAAACTACTGTGGTGATGTATTCTTTACAGGCAGACCTCAATAAAACAGGAGTAAATTCTTTCCAAATGGCTCGAAGGCACAAAGTTACACACTGGGCAAGAAAACAGTCCCGATGGTAGGACTCCTTCTGGCAGGTACACCTATTAATCTACCCATTTCACATTTCTCACCAGCAGTCAGCTGCATGACAGAGTGAGGAAATTTGTACCCCTTGCTGACAGAACAATCAGAAGAATCTCACTCCTTAAATAAAACTAATGCTTTTAGCTAGACAGCAAGGCAAATACAATGCTTTATTTTCAGGTAAGCAAAACTAAGCATCTGCAATAAATAACTTCAAAATTAGAAATCCATGACAAATAAGTAGTGTATACCCAGATTTTAAAACCTGTTGAAAATGACAAGAAAAATCCCTCAAGCTGTGAGCAGCAAAGCTAGTGAAACCAACTTGTGTCTGAGCATCTCCTTCCAGACCTCACTTACCTCTGTCCTCCAAAAGCACTGACATTCCTCACCACAACACTCACACCTTCCAACATCCCATTACCTTTTGGACAAAAGGTAATATCCAGAGTCTCCCCTAAGCCTCTTCCTCCCATGGAACTTACCCAGTTCTCATGCTCACCAACAGCCATGCTGCAGTCTCCCACCTTCCTACACCACCCACAAGTATTTAGTTTTGGCAGTTAGAACTAGAGAGAATGCAGCAGGCACCCAGGCTGCTGAGGAGCTCCAGGCAGCCACCCAGCTTTTGCTTGCAGGCTGCTGATGGCCATATGGAAAGGAAAACATGAATTTCACCTGTGATCCTGGCAGTCAAAGCAGCACTAAGTCTCTTTCTTCTATCAGTGGCTATTTTTCACAAGGCTTGCAAAAACAGACAAACTTTGCGACTTCTATCACATCAAATATAGTTAATAGCAAAAAGACGGACTGCAGGTGTTTGGACAGTCATTACGTTAGCTGTGTTTCTTGAGGAACTAGATTAAATGCAAGGCAAAGCCTCAGCTTAGTAAATGGACACGTTGATTAACTTATTTACACAGATTCTGGGGTTTTTTGCTACTCTGTTGCATTTAAAACTTTGCAAACTTAATCATTTATAAGGAAATACAAACTTATTTATTTTATAAAGCTGTGGAAAATAATCTGGTTACCTACATTAGGAACTAAATTATTATTTGCAAATTTTGAGCATTATCATTCCCCCAGTCTTTCAATTTCATGTGACCAAATCTTGCATTAAAACCTCATCTTTTGAAAGCAAACTGAAAGATGACTCCACGCCATCTGTAAACAGAGAGTACAACTTTGTTCCACCTTTACTTGACAGCTTTCTGTGAAGCAACGCTGATCTTTTTTATAGGCTATTCAAATGATCATCTGTGGCAAATTTCATCACATCATCTTTGTAAATACTTGCATTGCTTGTTTGAATACTTCTCCTATGTAAGCATAGGTTGCTGAAGATACCACCATGCAGCAGCAGTTCTGGTTTCAGGAAAAGATCCCTGCTTCCAGCTCCATCCCACTAAAATCTATAGAACTGACCGAGAATTCACCAGGAGCTGAAGTTGGACCTAAATGCCATCTCTTATAGCTGTCAAGCACATCAGCCATCCTTTTTATTTCGTGAAACTTGAGTTTTTGAGTAGAGCGCTATTTCAAGATTCTTCTCTGTTTGCAGACTCTGAACATTTCAAAACTAGACTGTGAATTGATTATGACCATACGACTGCAGTTGTCATAGCAAGAAAATGAAGGTATGTTGTCAAAAAGCCTTCAAGCAGCCAACACAGACCTGGTAATTCCCTATTTCTAATCCTTTTACTCCACATGTAGACACTCTAGAGGAAGACTAGCAAAGAGCTCACAACAGTTCATCACCTTCTCAACCACTTTACTAAGTTTTCTATCACTGAGCTGCAGGATGTTATTCCTGCCAGCCTTCTCCAAGGTAGCATCGGCTAAGCTGACCATGTGGCCTAGGAGTTGCATGGTATTCACTTGGTAATATACACTGTATTTTAATAGAATGAAAAAAATCTTTTCTCACATTTTCAGAAGTATCTGTGAAGCTCTCCTTTGGCTGAGGGCTCCCATCTGCCACAACTCCCGTCTGCTTTTCGTGGTAATGAGGGATGTGGTTTAGTGGGGAAATACTGGCAGTAGATGGACGGTTGGACTGGATGACCCTGGAGGTCTTTTCCAACCTTGGTGATTCTGTGATTCTCTCCAGGTATGCCTGCATCCAGCAGAGCTAGATCTGGTGGGAGAGCATACGTTTTCCATGCCATGGTAAGATACACAGCTATGACAAAGGAGGGAGACTGAAGACACAAAAGGTACCCATCTTTTAGAGTTCATTGTACACTGCAGCCTCTGTGACTGTGTAGCTGACTAAACATTAACACTCATTCACTTTACTTTAGGGGAGATGCTGCAAAAGTGAGTCAGTCAAGGATCCTTTCATACGTACTTACTGACACGTGATTCATTTTAATTGTTTTAACTAGCTGCTGTCCCCATTTTATGACTGCAGGAGTATGCTAGCCTCTCTTTTCATGTACTTCAACTCTTTTCTAGAGAAAACTGCTGAAAAGGCTGTAGTCTTTACATAAAACAAAGTGAAATCAGTTGTGTTGTTTCCAGCTTTGTTCATTCCTGCTAGTACAGAGAGAAACGATGGTAAAAGAGGCAATCTAGGAGGCTCCTGGAATGTACTGAGGATAACTTGCTGAGCCAGGTAATAAACAGCACCTGCAGGGTGGACGGATGCAGTGCTGGACCTATTGCTCACCATGTCATGGTGACATCACGATTGGAAGCCTGCACTGTAGCGACCATGCAATGGTGGAGTTCATGCTCTAGAGGGATATTGGACAGGCAAAGAGTAAAATCAGGAAGCTCATTTCTAGGAAAGCCAACTTCCAGTTCTTCAGGGAGTCAGTCAACAAAACCCCCTGGGAATCAGCCCTCAAGTACAAGGGAGCGGAGCAGAGCAGAGCAGGCAGATCTTTAAGGAAGCCGCCCTAATAGCACAAGAACTCTCTATCGCTAGATGGAGGAAATCAGGAAAAAAGACAGGAGACCAGCATGGCTGAGCCAGGACCTACTGGTCAAACTGGAGAGCAAGAAGAAAATGCACATAAGTAAACCGGGGCTATGGAAGAAAAATGGGAAAAAGCATTGTTGTTATGTGGTTTGGACTGAAAGCAGCAGGCTTGTGTAGTGACACAGCTTGTTCAGTCATCCATATAACCAAACTCTGACTTGAAGCTGCATGCAACAATTACTCAGTATTTAAGCTATACTTTCTCACCAAGTATCTCTCTTTCAAAAGAATTTCCCTAGCTCATGATGTTGTAATGTGGTGAAGAGACACAGCTCAGTAACCAAAACAGGCACAGAACTAACTATGCTTCTGGAACAACTGTTTATTGACTTAAAATTTATTATTTTTAAAAAACTTCTCACTAGCCAGTCAGCTATCACTGTATTTGAATCTGGTTTAGGAATAAGGACCACAACTTCCCTCCTATGCAAGGTGGTCTTAAAAGGGACAAAGTGCTAAAAACCTTAGCAAGTCCTAATAGTCCATCCTTTTTCCAGTACAAATGGCACTGTGGAGTAATTCCTTGAAACATTTATGTTTCTCCTGGTACACACCACATTTCCTAGCTCACAAGCATGCTGCATTAAAAAGCACAAATGATTTATGTTGCTAACTCTAAGCTTCATTTAAGAGAAAGCCTTACGAATTTCGCTTGAGTCCATTCTCACCAGTGGGACTACTCAGGAATTGCACTGCATAAGCATAAGTAAAACGACCTCTGACTCTTGCAGAGACAGGATTTTCTATGCTTAATTCAAAGAAGTCTTTGGAGGTGCTGGATGTATTGAAACGACAAATTAGCACACGCAAACATGAAGTTCTGCTAAACACCGTGCTTTTTATTTTTCAGGAAAAAGCAAGAAAATAGCAGTTATTTCAACAGACTAGAAAAAGCCTCATATAAATACCAAAAGCACAGCAAATTATATTCGAAGCCGATACATTCCTAGGTCAAAGCATCAAGTTGCATGCACGTGTACGTGTGTATATATATACAACACATACACGCACACAAATATAGGTGTAGCCATTTGGATTATTCGCATCTGACTTATTTATTTTAGTTTTGTGTGAGTTTAGTAATTAGACCAGAATTAACAAAAAGAAATCCAGCAATCTTCACAGACTAGTTTAAGAGTTTACACACATAGACAATTACAGCACAGTCTTTACTCTTGTGGCCATTAAATTCCACTAAAATAAACCAGTTTTAGAGGGAACGCACAAAAACCCCACCCTGAAGGTCTCCTTGCTTTTATCACTGCAACATCCTAGCGTTTGCTAAAAAACTAAGAGAGTAACTACTCCAGAAATTGATTTCCAATTCATTCTGTAAACTGTATGCATGCCAGACGTAAACCATGCAGAAACCCCTTGAGCTTTAAGCCCTTATTATTAGCTTGTGTCATGAGTCAGGCACTGTGATTTACAGCATTTCGAAAATGAAAGTTAAGAAATGAAAATCACTTTAGGAGCTGATTTTACTTAAAACAGAAACGAGGGCAGAGTAAGATAGTTGGCAACTCACGGATTCCACACTAATTAAGCCTTACAGGTACATGCTATGAAATTTTAAAAAAAGAAAATTGAGTGCTTTAAGTTCTGAAAACAAAAATAAGTTATACTTCAAAGAACAAGTTAGTATAAAAAGTTTGAACGTATGCAAAGTACGTGCTCAAAATATTTATTTTGCGTTTTTAAAAAGAGCTGTAGTCTACCTCACAGAAACAAAGTTCACCCGATACAAAATATTGCAGTTTGTCCCATTTTGTCATATGAGAGGTTTCCTTATTCTTCATATGATCCAGAACACTTGCACAAGAGTTCACGTTATTCCAAGCCACACAGTGGCAGACAGACTATGTTTGATTCTGTGCTTTTACTCCTCAGTACAGTAAAAGCTAAGCAAACCATTTCAGAACAGAGTTTAGCAGGTCAAAGAGCTGTTTTGCAAGAAATCCAGACATCTGTATAAAAGTTAATGCCAAACGGCAGTACCAAGATAAGTGAATTAGATCAACAGAAAAAAAAACTGCTGATAGCATTCAGTATCACACGTACAGCTTGTAAGCTGGGTATAAGGAAGTCAAAATTAGCTTAAGAAAAAAAATTAAACTGTGTAAACAATCCACCCAGTACAAAACTGGATGCAGCTGATAAGAGCAGAACTAGCTTAGTAGAGCTGAGGATGTGCGTGCATCCAGATGCCTGTTCAAACTGCATTTATCAATACTGTTGACAGAACAAAATCACCTATAGCTATTTACATCACAGCGGAGGCTTCCCCCACCCCAAGGAGTTACTACAGATCAGGAAGTCATTACTGTCTTCTATGATTAAAATTCCAGTTATAAGCTATCAGTGTTTGTAAGCTGAAAACACCCACCTTGCAAATTACATTGAAAACTCTTGTCAAACATGTTTGAGGACTCTTCAGAAGTTACAGTACAGCACTTTCGTCAAGTGGTATTTGCATGAGTAACTTGTGCTGACAGCATGTTAGAATAAGTGAACTGAATGCAAGTTAGGGTAGCTGGGTGCTCCTCCTCAAGAAGCGATCCATCTGTAGAGATTCCAGTCATTCTTGGTGACATAGTGTACGCAGGGAGAGAGTAGGACCAAAGACTCCAGACCAGCCTTCTTATTTCTAGAAATATTCCTCCTCTTCGTCAAAAAAGCCATTTTCCAGAGCATACGTGCAGTCTGCATTAGAGTCAGCTTGGCAGGCACCTTTATATTCTTGAATGGATTCATACAGGGAGTACAGCTGACACAGAAGTGACATATCTAGCTGCCGAAGGCCAACCTGATGGGGAAGGAGCGGAAGAGAAATTAAAATAATAATACTACAAGTGTGATTTTATTTGCAACATAATGCTTGTACATGCAACAATGCGGAAGACATACTTTTCTGATATCACTGTATGCCTTTCACAGATCTCATCTTGATTAGAACTGCCCAGATTAAAAAAAAGCAAGTGCAGCTCTGATTGGTTTCTCGCTTCATGGCTGAGTATCTGCTCTGTTTTCTGTTCTATATTGACGTACACAGGCAGCTGGCTTCCCTGCCTTGACATGGCTAACCACATCTAACACAATACCGCATGCCACCTGAAGGCAGCAAAACTTAAGCTGAATGAGATAAGGGTGCTCGTTACAGTCTGCAAACCCTCCAAACATTTTTACATGCTACTCAGGATTCCTTCTGGTACCCCTGGAGTTCTGTACGCATTGGCCTGATTTGTCATCAAGTCCTTTGTATTTTGGGTCCCCCAAACTCCTACAATATTAGGTCGGGGTCTAGTTAAAGACTTGGAGCAACACACCCTGTAGCCTGCATCTTTATTTCAGGCACAAAAATGGGTAAGCTACATTGAACACTAAAGCTGGTTATTTAGCTTGAAGTGGTTTCCCTCTGTGGCAACAAAATGAATTCCTTTGACATTTCCACCTATCCAGGTGAGATCACATTAAACCTGAGTTTTCTCTTGCAGAGAATTAAAACCTCTGTCTGATATAACCTTTTCAAGTACCTATTAGGCCTGAATTTTAGATTAGTAAGTGTTAAGCTGACTGGCTATACCTAGTGAGCTTCAGTCTTTCAGCAGTTTCTGCTATAATTTGCATTTGAAAACAGGGGGGAGGGGGAGGGAAGGGTATATTTTACACAGAATGAGAACTCTTACCTCAAAAACTTTTGCTTACATATTGAAATTTTAAGAACTGGTGCACTCAACACACAACAAAACCACAAGAAGTTTGACAAAGATCTTTTGTTTCTGAGGTTTCTCCCAGCCTGCCCTATCCCATAAGCTCCTTTAGATAAAGATGGGAGGAGGAAAAACAAGCATCTCACGCCACACTACCACTCCACCTTAGAAAAACAGGATAGTTTTCAGAGCTAAGCTGTATTACCTGGTCAGGTCAAGAAGCAGAGACACGATCACATCTCCTACAGACCAGGTCATCAATACTTCTGCCTCTTAGGCAGAGACTGCGTAAGGTATGAAGCACTATACCGGGTGCCAGAAGATTACAGATCTGCCTTTCAGTACCCTCAGATCTTCTGGCCAAGCAAGCAGAACTCACTGAACAGTACCTGCTGGCCTTTCTGTACTCTGTGACAGAAGATCAGCACTTGGACCAAAAGGGCTGCACAGTGGCCAACAAAAGTAAGTATCTGCACCATATCCAGACCTATTCTACTTAAGTCATACTTGAGGTAATTTTTTCAGGCAAATTAAGCTAATGAATGTTTACCTGCCCAAGAATGAAGTCTGAAGATCAGCCTTTATGGCTGGCAGCTAATGAAGTTTGGCTTGCCCCATCTAAACAAACTGCTCACCTCAAGTAAGAAAGAATTCTATGAAGCTGGACTTAATACTGTTACATGTAAACATGAGAAGGATTATGAAAACTTGCATCAACACTAAGTGTCTGAAAGACAAGACTGGTGAAGAATTATTCAGAGTGATTAGGAGAACAGGGAATGAGCTGAGCAAAAAGTTCAGCATGGAGACAGAAGAGATTCCAGATGAGAGATCTTTGTCTTCAAAGGAGTACACGTGAATTTGCAACAGCTTTCCTGTCTCCTCTCAGTGCAGCACTTCAGTGCATTCAGCGATAGTCAGTTCTGTACTTGCTGTAATCTCCAAGCTAGACATTGCTCAGCAGAATCAGTTTAGGAAGCCTTAGCACCAAGTAGTTATATGTAATATGTCTGTAGCTTTCACTAGTGTCAATCAAACAAAAACAGTATATCTACTGAGAAAACCACAGCCTCTAGCTCTTCACAACCTTTAAGTGTGATCCTGACGGTTTCAAAAGCCTGAAGAAACATTCGAGCTTGCTAGCACAAACTTAATGTTCTTAATCCCAACTCATCTGCATTTGACTCTAGAGATTCCTCTCCTAGCACATACGAGGCAGCACACTGTGCCCCCCCCAGCTATCAACATTTCTCCTCAAGATCAAAGTTCTGAGATGAACTTTTCCGTGACGTCCTTCCTCTGCCAGTATCTAAACTCACCACTCTCCTCATCAAAAAGCCAATGCAGAACATCTTGCAGGAAAAGATGGTTCCTCATTCAGTACTGAAACTCTGAAGTGAGCTCATTGCTCAGTTGTAATGCTATCTTTGATTACTGAAAGGAAGAATGTTCAAAACAGATAACAATGTGCTACTGTCCCCATGGTGAAAGGCCGCCTATCAGTACGTGAGGGTACAGTCAGTTTGTATGGGCCACAGAGGAGCACACCTGGAACTGAAGGGACTGCTGCTTCAAAGTCTTTGGTGTATTTGTGATAAAACACTTCTGAAGTGTTTATATATATATATAAATTCATCATCAAGGGTAACAGATTATCAGAGGGGAATTCCAGTGCCAAATGAGTTTAACAAGCATCTCATTTGATTTCCCCTTAGGAAAAGTAAATCAGATTTTTATAGGAGCTAGCTTTGCTTTTTCGGAAAAGATTAAGACAATAAAGTTCATATCCTCGGGTTCCTTTGCACTGCTATAGAAGAACACCCCTGCAGTGGATGGGCACTCATGCTTCCCATCCTTTGGGGCAGATCAGTATATAAGGCCCTTTTGAGCTGTACTGGGATTAGTTGTTGAAGCATTCGTGACAGACTAAGCCTTCATCACGCTGTACATTCCTGTTAAAGCCACAGAAGGGTCTTTCAGAAGTTTTTTTCAGTTCAAATACCTTCCCACTATGGCAAAAGGAGCCTTAGGACGGGCAGATTTTCAGCAATCCTGTACGTTGTTTCAGAACACAAAGTGCGTAACACTGAAGTGGTTCATTAGTCATTAGGAGCGCATCTGGCATCAGCAGAGCACCAACACCCACACGAGTGCTGAACCCAAAGGTGTGCCAGACCGCCCCGAGGAGCTGTGCTAATAACGCTGAGTTACAGAACCAAAACAAGGTCTTGAGGAAAGTTGCGCCCAAGCGTCCTTCACCCGAGCTAAATGAATCAGTGCTCATTTTTCTTTTAGAGGACAGCGTTCTGAGATGGGTGGCACATTCAGACGGCTGTCACCGAACAGGGCGTTCATTGAGCAGCTCCGCATTCTAAGAGCGTGGAAAATAACCACTGCGGACGCAGTCTGGCAGAGACCACAACTTAGCGTCCTTCAGCTCCCCGTGGTATTTTTACCGAAGGGCCCACAGCCCAGACTGCAGACGCCGGGTTCCTCGGGGCCGCCCCAGCCCGCGCCCCGCGCCCACCTCCCCGCGGGCCCTACAGCCGCCACACAAAGGCCGCTCGCTTCGCCCTCCGCACGGCGGCTCTACACGGCGCCGCGGTGCCTCCCGGTGGGCCCTTCCGCCCGGCAGGCGACCGCTTAGCGGCGGCACCCCCCGCCGCGCGTGTCCCGCCCGCCACGTCCGCCGTCCCCGCCCGCCTCGCCCCGGGGGCTCCGCGCCGCCGCCGGCCTGCCCGCGCCCTGCGGCCGCTCACCATCTCCTTGCGGAGCAGGGCCAGCGCCGCGTCCAGGTTGGGAGGCTTGGGGGGCCGCGGCGAGCCCCGGCCGCCGCCGCTCAGCTCGTCCTGGATGCGGGACTTCTGCGCGTACAGCCGCTCCAGGTCCCGCCAACGCCCGCCCTGGCCGCCGCCGCCGGAGGAGGAGGAGTTGAGCAGCCCGCTCAAGCTCTTGGGCAGCGGCGGCAGCCCCGAGCCGCCGCCGGGCCCCAGCAACCCCGGCCCGCTCATGCTGCGGCGGCGGCGAGCGACGGAAAGAGCCGCGTCGGCCGCGGTGCGGGAGGCGCCGCCCGGAGCCCGCCCCGCCTACGGGCCGCGGAGGGGAGCGGGGCGCCGCGTGGGGCTGCGGAGGGGCCGCGGAGCGGGGCTGGAGCGGGCGGCGCGCAGGTGCTCGCGGCTGGCCCCGGGCTTTGTCTGCGGCGGGGCCGGGCCTTGCCCGGGAGGGGTGGCCCCGCGCCGCCCGCCCTCGCGCGCAGCGGTCGAGCGCCGGTTGTGAGCGCGAGCTGTGCACCCTTTATTTCCCATTATTATCTTTGCCGTTGCATAACCAGGTGGTTCGGAGCAGATGGTTGAAGGTGGGGTCCTGTCGCCGCAACCGCGGTTGGTTTGTGCAGGTTTCTGTTGGAGAAGTAACGAGATACAGCGGTTTTTTAACATTAGAGTTAAGGCTTCACGTCGTTTCTGGCTTTGTTTACTGCCTCACGTGGCTTTTTCATGATTTCAATCTCATCAGACTCGCTGGCAATTATCTTAAACCGGCTTATAGCTGAGGAATCTTTCCCCAGTCTTTATTTGTATCTACTCGCTACTTCAGGGCTTGGTACGTAAGATGATATGCTCTGTGTTTTAATGCTTTGTGCATTAAAGTCAAGAAGATTTTGGGTTTTTTTCCATTTCTAGAGATCTGACTTATGCTGAGATTAAATGTGAAAAATTAAATAGTGTTATTAGCTTCTATAACACCAAATTTGTTTCAAACCATTCCTACCGTAGATTAAAAATATCAAGAAAACCCTTTCTTGATCTTTCAGGGTCTTTCAGGGCTGAGTGTCTGACAGCAAAAAATACTGATTCAGTTTGCTCTCTTTTTGCTTATTATAAGCAAACAGCATTCATATATTTGCTTTTCTTCCTAGCTGTCCCCCCACTCTTTTTTTTCCCCAAATGACAGCTACTTGGAAAAGCTTATAGTCATGCTTATTTCACCCAGATCAGTGTATCATCATTATCTTTTTTTGGCTTGCCTGATCCCGTTAGATTATTAGTGCACCTTTTCACACCTGTCATCCAAAATCCAGAAAGAAAACTCCCTAACCCCAATGTGGTGTTAGAAAGCAGCATTCCTTTCTTCCTCTTGATACGCACCAGCCAACTTGACAGGTTCTACGTTCAAGCAGTTCAGATGTACGTATGCAATACGCTGGTATATATATTCATTCTTTTCCAAGAACTCATTAATATATGCTGATATCCTTCTGGGCATGAGTGGTAGGGGCCTACAGCGGTCTTAGATCACTTACTTTCTCCTCGTTTTTCTACCATTGGCTTCATCATGGTGACTTTTGGCTGACCTCTTGCTGTTTTTCCACAATTTGGCAGATTTCTTGCTTGTTAGCCATAATAAGCAACTTTCTTAGTGCACTATAAACCAAAACAGTGTATCTGAAACCTGAGGAAGAAGTCCTTGCAGCTGGTGGGTACAAAGATAAAGGTAGACTACTGTGGCTCCAGTGCTCCTGTGAAACAGGATCTTTAAGAAAAACAAGGCCATTCACACACCAAGCAAAGCTAAACTGGAAAGTTTTAGAACTAGCACTCATTGATTCCTTTTGCTAAACTAATATATTGGTCCTTAAACATTGGATACGAGGTTTGAATGTTGGTGATAGTGGCAGCTGGAGTCTTCTGCGGTTATGTTTTTGCTGTTTTGTGTATCAAGCTTTCTTGTGCTGTATATATTTCTCAGACTTTGATGTTTCCCGGGGCTGAGCTACAGAAATGTGTTACTCAGCTGTCGTTTGTTATAGTCACTTCCTTAAAAAATGAAAACATCTTACAAATACGTGTAGTTCACCTCATAAAGAATTAGGAAGTGTCACAATAGGGGTGCCATTTCCTTATGCAAATTCATTACCGTATATTTTTAATTGCATATACTTACGTGATTTTTTTTCCTTTCCTCATTCATTACGACAATACACTTAACTATGTATCATTCATACCTCACTAATACTCCTCTTTCCAAATGTGGTGATCCATATTCATTATCGAGTATATTGAATTGATAAATGAGAAGAGTTTCCTACAGCCTTTTCTGTGTTGCTCTTCCCTGTAATAACTACAAATGTTAGCGAATTCTTTATGACACCCCTGTGACAGAAGATGCTATCATCCACACTGTAGATAGGGAACCAGGACTTGGAGAGCAAAAGATAGGTTGTTTTGATTAGGTAAAAATGTCTACTCACTCTAAGTGTCTACTTGGTCATTCTTAAGGATGATTTTCCTTAGAAAAGAAATCTTTCTGCAGCAGTTTAATGTGCAGAAACCTCCCATTAGTCCCTCTAGTTGAATGTTCAGCCACCCAACAGAACTGGCAGAAGGACATGAGCCTCAACTTCAAGCTGCCCTGTGCAGAGCAGAACCTTTGCTCAAAGCCAGCTTCGCTAGTGATTTAAAGTGAGACACCAGACTTTGCAGTGATTTGGCTAACATCACATTTTGTCTACTGTGCTGCAGGGGTATCTAAAACTTGCCAGACAAGGTGCACCAGAGCTCGTCTGTCACTGCCATCGGCATATTCAAGAACCATTCATGTTTGCAAGATGTTTCTCATTGGGTCAACTCACAGACACGGATGCTCGCAAATAACAGGTCAGGATCCAAATATCACAATTAGGTGTATGGAAGACAAATTAATAATTAGTGGTACATGGTACACTCTTCCATTTCCTCCTGTAGTCAGAATGTCTGAATGTACTTCATTTTTCATGAGGCATCTGGTTTTCGTCACTAATGTGGAGGAAGAGAGATCATGCTGTTCTGTGATGCTCTGTGAATCCTGTAAAATGTGGCCCTTTGGGTCAGGAGAATTCAGAAGATGCTGGTGTAATTGGCACACAGTATGCAACTCCGCATTGTGGCAAATCCAACCAATTTTCAGCCAAAGATCATTCAAATCTTAGGCACCATAAGACCACATTAAAAAGTGTTTTTAAATAAAATTGTCAGGAGTCCCAATTTTGGCACTTATTTCCCATATATATTTCCCTATCTATGCAGAAATTGTCAAACCTCAGGTATATTCTAACATCGAAAATATCCAACTGGCTTCCATGTAGGTTCTTGGCAAAGCTCCTACCAGTAGATCCAGAGTATGGATCTCTCCTGTTTAAGTTACCTGAGTAAACAAAAGCAAAAAAAAAAAAAATGTCATGGTTTTGTAATTTTTGCTATTGGTATTCCACATCATAACATCATGTGGAGCACAGAGAAGAAGAACTGCAGGTCCCAGAGGACCTCACAATCAAAGAGGAAAATATGTCGTGGAAGCGACACTCGCTCTCTCTCTCTCACTGCCTGGCAGCAGGTGTGGGTGTGCTTCCAAGCCGTGCACCTTCAATTTCAAAGCAGGCTTCTAGGTCTTCGGAAACCTCTCTCTCTCTCTCATTTCACTTGATTTTTTAGCCTCAATTTCCAATTAGATTGTATTTCAGTGTGTTATCTCGCGTTCCGATACCATAGTTAGTAAAATAAGTTTTCCTCTTTAGATCATTGCCGCTGCTCTGTTTCCTTGAGCCCAGCTCCCATCTCCCTTCCCCTTTCCCTTTTCCCTTCCCATTTTTTTGGGGCTGGGGGGTGTGGGGGGGGGGGGGAGGGGCACGGGCCTACTGCCCCCTGTCACAGACTTAGATTGATCTAGATAACTCTGTGACATAGGCTGTTAGCTTTTTATGGGTCTGCTGCCACATAGATACCCAAGGATCAAATTCAGCCTTTCTCTGTCCACCTAGGGGATCCAGAACTAACTGCTGGAAGCACAGAATTAGCAAGATGTGGGGATCTATGCCTCAGTTTAAGAATGCATTCTTGAGATTATACACCCTTGAAAGCGCCATTTTTCCCCTCAGCCTGTTCCTCTTGCCCATATTGCTGTTATCACCAGTTCCTGTCCTTAAATGGACCATATTCCTAACCAATATTCAACCAAAATTTAGAAGGAAAGAAGAATCAGAGAAGCTGAATAAAGTGACGGGTACATAGAAATGTGTGTATGAGTAACAACTTCTCCACTGAAGGCATATTCCAGTCAGAAGTAATGTTCATGTAGATAAGTTTTTCCTTTTTGTTCGCATATCATAGAATCATGTAATTATTTGAGTTGGAAGAGACCTTTAAAGTCATCTAGTTCAACTCCCCTCAGTGAACAGGGGCATCTACAGCTAGATCATGTTGCTCAGAGCCCTGTCCAGCCTGACCTTGAGTGTCTCCAGGGATGGGGCATCCACCACCTCTCTGGGCAGCCTGTTCCAGTGCCTCACTAAATGGCAGCTAATCCATCCTGAGCTCTGTTCTCTCTCTCCTTTTCACAATGAAGATGGTACGGATTTTTTAAATAATTTATGCACTGTAGAAAGCAGTGATAAGCAGTACAAAAATCTGAAGAGTGTGGTGGCAAACAACCAGTTGCATTTCTGCAATCTCTACAAGTAATTCCTCTGTCTCAAGGATTTATTTATTTTTTTACATTGTAATCCATTACCAAATGCTATGGGATTGTGTTGTGGAAAGAAAAATAATAGAATTCCATTCTTTTATATCAGAAATTCTGGTTTAGGATTATGTAAGGATCATGCTCAGGGTAAAGAAAGACTTGATGTGATAGTAATATTGATGGGAATGATGATAACTACCATTTTATTTTCATGATAGTGTTGAAGTCTGTCTTGTTCATGTTTCTGCTTAATCTTAGCTCATACTATCAATCTTCTCCGTAGTACATCACTCTGTGCTCTGCAACATTCGTTTTAAAATCTCCTCGCTCTGTCCCCTCACTTTATTAAATTAGATGTAACAGCATCAGTCTTTTCTTCCTGCCTCTCCAGTCTCATGAATTCTTCCCCATAGCATTAATTCTAGCAGAAAAGATCTGTCATTTAGAATACACCAGCTTCGTATTGTTGCCAGATCCTCGTCCTCAGAATTTCTGATGCAGTTAACAAAGAGAGTATTTCATAGAGATGGTTAAAGCAAATCCTAAATGAAATGAGAGACAATGGCATGTTGTAGGAATTAATCGCTGTGGTATTATGTGAAAATTCATAGGCGTGAAAGACCGCAACAGAGTTTTATGAGATAATTATGTCATAAACTAGCCTCATGTCCATGGCTGTCAATGGTGCTGGATATCTTCCCGTAGCCTCCTTCTTCTGTGTCAAAAATATAAAAGAAACTAAGGATTTCAGAGTGCCTTTTGGTTCTCCCCCCACCTACTTCCTTTGAGCTCAATGTAGTTCTGATAAGCTTTGGGCTAAATCATTTGCTTCTTCAAAATGATGGTTTGAGGGGGCCCTTATTGCTGCTCTGCTGTTTGTTCAGTCTGTTAGCCCCACTACAGCAGGTTGCTTACTCCAAGCAGTACAGACACAACTTACAGTAACAGCTTTCCAGAATCTGATTACTGAAAGTAGATAGCCAAGGGATCAGAGCTACAGGCTTTAAGGGTATTTGTCCTATTATCCCAGTGACACTGAGCAGACTCTTTCCTTCAGTGAGATCTGCATCAGGGTCAAACCTTGAGGATGCTGTCTAAGCTGTGCCAAGGTCATCTGAGGTAAAGGCAGTGGAAGGCCTAAATCTGTGGGCAAAATTGCGGGGCAGAAATGAAGTGCTAATAATGTGCAGAAGTAGTGAGAATGATTTGGGCTTACAGATTGTAGAATTCTGCAGATTCCCATTGTTTGATATCTCTTTTTAAGTGGGAAGTGGTAACGAATCTTTTTTTAAAAAAAAGAATTCAAATGTTCAGCTATAAGCAAGCATGGAGCTGAACTATCATGTTCAACTAATGTTAATACAGAGATCATATAGCTTGCTTATGTCTTCTGCATTCTTCCTTAATAAAACCATGTAAGAGATTTTTTTCCCAGGCTGAACACAAAAATTTGTTAGATAGCACATTTCCATAAGAGAGATGCAGATTGCACTGCTCAGGAGATAAATATTTCCCTTCATCTGTGAATGGCTGTAACACTTGCTCATAAAGAGATGTGATTTTATATTGAGATGTAACTGTGCTCCTGAAAAATGACCTTCCTCTTCCACTGATGCAGGTAGACAGATTTGTGCTGAATAACAAACTGCATAGCTGAAGCCACAATAAAAAAAAAAAAAAAGCATAATGATCTCCTCCAGCTGAGGTAGGCCTACTCCTGCCATCGCATGGCACATCAGGCCTGCACTGGGCTACAGCCGCTGGGTGTGTGCAGGCCTCAGAAGGGAGAGTGAAGAGCTGATGGCAGCTTATCCTCCCAGAAGCTCAGGCTGCATGGAGCTCACGAAGGCTGAAGCACACAGCCGAGAACAAAACCCTGATGCTGAGTGGTGGCCGGGCTGAAGTCTGCATGTACCCTCAGGTGTCCTTCTGTGCACCCGGGGCACTGTAACTATTACTGAAATTTAGCTGCCTCCGAGGCAGGATGAGGGCAATAATTTAGCAGTGCATAGCATTCTTTGTAAGTAGTTTAAAGGAGAAAAGTACTTTTTGTAATTGAAAGTTCATTTAGGTAGATAGAATGTAATTATGTGGCACAGTTAGAGGAGCAAAGCTATTGTGAGTCTCTGATGAAAAATGTCATCGGTTATTTAATGGCCAACAAGCGATTAGAATTTTTGTTTCATACTTCATACAGGAACAGCACATTCAGCAGCCTGGTGACCCCTGAATTCAATGCAGGGCACTGAGCAATTACTGACTCAGAGGCAGATGTTCCCCTGGCTGAGCTGTGATCGTTGCTTCTTGCAGCACTCCACTATGTGGCAACAAGGCTGAGCCTTATTTAGTATAGGAAATCAGCTTTTATAATGGTATAGGCAAAGGAATAACTTTAAAATACAACCAGGATTTTAAACTGGAGTATATTCTGTACGGTAAACATAAAGCTTGAAAATAACTTCCTGGCTTAAGTACCTGTGATACCGCATTTTTACCTGAGGCAAACCTATCAGAGAAATGCCATCAAAGCAGTTCACATTTCAAAAGCAATTCACCTCTCTTTTTACCCCCTTTTTGCTATTCGAAGTGTTCCTCTCAGGCCGTGCCAACTGAGTGGCAGCTTCTCTGACTCTACCCAACAACTTTAGCTGAGTGTACCAGGAAGGAGCTCTCATCTATTCCACAGCACAACCACCCTTGGTTCATTGAATGCAGGCAGGTGCCACTGTCTCAGATAAGTTCCTGTCTGTAGAGAAACATCTACAGTGCTGAGGTTTCCAGGGGCTTAGATAATTTCACCCTTGTGAACTCTAGGTGGCTTCCTTTGCTTCTCAGAGTTGTCCTTCCTTGGCAGAAACACTGGGGAAGAACAGTAATGGCAACAGGCGGAGTTACTAAGTGAGATGTTCTGGAGTGCAGTGGTTCTTACCCATACCTCAGGCACCTGTAGTATTTTTGTTGTTGACAACCCGGCACGCAGCAGGATCAAACCATATAATAACTCAGTAATTTCCTTGTTATGTTACAACCAGGTGCCATATGGAACATCTCACAGAGCCTTAAAAAAATAAAAAAAAAGCACCCACTGTATATGTTAAGGTTACAAAAGGAAACAAAAAAATGAAACATAACAAAAGAAAAAACAAAAACCCCTCCAGAGGGAAATGTGATAACAAACATACACAAAGGAGGGAAGCTGTGGAAACCAGACGTCTGTGCTGGAAATGTGATCAGATCAAGCCAATCACTGCAGCACTCATCAGTCACTGGCAGGAGCAAACAGGTGTACAAACAAGTTAGAAGGCAGGAGCCTGGATTTTCGAAGTATTTTGACAAGACTGGCAAAATAAGAATCATTCTGTCAGGGCAGATATGAACTGAAAGAGTATTTGTCTTTGCTAAATTGGCCAAGGAAGACTGAAGCCTGCAGAGACTGCCTGAGTACGAATCATTAGAAATTTGTGCATCAGCAGCTAGTAACTTTGTACTGATACATAAATGTAGTTAGTAGTAAAATATATGTGACTCACTATTATTTGAGTGAAACCCACTCTAAAATTTCATTTTAGGGCCCATCAATGAAACTTGGTTTCTATATCCCAAAAGAGTGCAAATGAGGCAGACGTGCTGAAGATCTTTTACAGCTCTTGAGTATACAGATCTGAGAGGCAAAAGGAGAATGTGCCTTCCCACTCACCTTTCTTCTTCAGTTTCTTTTTTAAAAACTGTGACAGGATAGAAACAACATAATTTTTACAAGGCCACAAAACCACTACAGTGTGAGAAATACAATGTGGAGTGCAGGGCATACTTGCTTTGAGTCGAACATTTCATTTTTATGTTGTCACTTTTTGGAGTGCAATTGATTTTTAATTACAAGTTTTCAGAACTTTTTGGAATACCAGTGACCTGAAATAACTGTAATATACCTTGTAATTTTTGTCAATTTTCAACTGTAAGCAAAAAATAGCAAGATCTAGCTCTTTTATGTTTCAAAAGTTATGAAAGTGTTCAGAATAGAATCAGCATTATTCTGTCAGTGCTGTGAGAGCAGGCTACGTGCATCCTGAGGCACTTGCTCCTTTGATGAAGTCATTTATATTTACTATCTCTGTTCTTGCCGAGTCATTCTTTGCTCTCATACTGCTTTGAGACAGTAAGGGAGATCAGATGATAATTTTATATAACTTTGGTGAACTGTCACAGATCAGAAGACAAAGACGTAATGACGTATAAATACCATGTTTTTTTAATAATTCCAGATCTCAGATTTCTAAAGGAATTTGCTGAAGTGGTTGCAGAGCCACCCTCCATCACATTTGAAAAGTTGTGGCTGCCAGGCAAAGTCCTTGGTGACTGGAAAATTGAAACATTACTCTCATATTTAAGAAAGGAAGAAAGGAAGACCCAGGGAACTGCAGGCCAGTGATCCTCACTCAGTGCCTAGAAAGATCACAGAGCAGATCCTCCTGGAAGAGAAGTTAAGGCAAATGAGGAATGAGCTGGTGATTTGAGACAGCCAGCACAGCTTTACCAAGAAAATGTTGTGCCTTGCTGATCTGGTGGCCACCTACGATGGAGTGATGATATCGGTGGACAACTGATGGGCGACTGATGTCATTTACCTGCACTTGTGTGAGGCCTTTGACATGATCTCACACCATATCATCATCCTTAAACTGGACAGATACAGATTTGAAGGGTGTGCTATTAGGTGGATAAAGTATTGGTTGGATTGTCACAGCTGGAGGGTTAGTGTCAATGGCTCTATGTACAAGTGGAGGCCAGTCATGAGTGGTGCTCCCCAGGGATCCATCTAAGGACCAGTGCTCTTTAAACATCTTTATCAATGACAGTGGGATTGAGTGTTCCCTCATGTGTTGCACTTGGTTTGAGGCAATACCAGGTATGAGTACACACTGGGAGAAGAACTCACTGAGAGCAGCCCTGTGGAGAAGGACTTGGGTATCCTGATGGATGAAAAGTTGGACATGAGCCAGCAGATCAGAAGGCCAGCAGTATCCTGGGCTGCATCAAAAGAGTGAGGACCAGCAGAAAGAAGGAGGTGATTGTATACGTCAATTCTGCCTCCGTGAGACCCCATCTGGAGTACTGTGTCCAAGCCTGGGGTCAGCAGTACAGGAAGGATATGGGGCAGGTGGAGTGAGTCCGGAGAAGGCCATGAAGATGATCAAATGACCTCTCCTATGAAGAAAGATTGAGGGAGTTGGGCTTGTTTAGCATGGAGAAGAGAAGGCTTCAGGGAGACCTCACTGCAGTCTTCCAGTACTTGAAGGGAGCTTACAAGCAGGAGAGAGACTGACTTTTTACACAGTCTGATAGTGATGGGACAAGGTGGAATGGCTTTAAACTAAAAGAGGGGAGAATTAGGTTGTATATTAGGAAGAAATTTTTTATTCAGATGGTGATGAGATGTTTGAACAGGTTGCCCAGAGAGGCAACCTATCTGTGGAGGCATTCAAAGCCAGGCTGGAGGGGACCCTGGGCAGCCTGATCTGGTGAGTGGCAGTCCTGCCCATGGCAGGAAGGTTGGAACTAGATGATCTTTGATGTTCCCTCCAACCTAAACCATTCTATGCTTTGATGATGAAATACATTTCTGTCTGTTCTTGTCTTGTTTCTGAAAATGAGTCACTTGTGATTCTCATTCATTTGATGAAATACCAGCATAACCATAGTTAGTTAAAACTGCAAGGAGTGTGCAATTTAAAATAATTTCCAAGACTTCGGTAGGAAGATGCCTCCTACTATTTTTGGAGACGTCTGGCATTCCTAAGGCAAGCCACGCGGAGTCTGATCCAAACCTTGTTAAAACCAGTGACCACCTCTCTTCTGACTTTAGTTATAGAGGGAGCAAAGAGATGGTGGCGGAGCTGGAATAATCTCCCTCTAGAGGGCCTACACATGTTCCGCTCAGTATGCACTTTTTCCCCAACCTCTAAGTCAAGTGTAAGCAGGCTTTTAATGGAGGCAGTGTTCTGATACTGCTCTCTGCAAGTGGGTGCATTTCACTATGGGGCAGGCAGAAGGGTTGTTTAGCTTTGTGCAGGAAAGGAGTGGACAGGTGACTTGGGACAGGGCTGAGGATGCCCAGTGGAAATGCTGATTGCACAAGGCATGGCTCATTCTCCAACTGCTGCTGTTTAATAGCTGGGCAACCTCTGAACAATCCTCTCAGAGGGATGATGCAACTGAGGCATCCCAAGGTATTGAAATTAACTGAAAGCATAGGAAATATCAGCCTGCTACTCCTGCTCTCTTTCAGTCTGCTCGGACAAATGTTCTCACTCAGTTTTTCAAAACTGAACTTATAAATACACTACAAAGGCTAAGGTTGCAGATACACTGTTGTTATTTTCTCAGTCTCAGACTAAATTGGTCTGGGAACATGCTGTATCTCAAGCAGTATGTGGTCTTCTGGAAAACACCAAGTAGAAAACGTCAAATAGATCACAGTATCAGTAATAACATCTGGATTACATTGCATTATCATTAATATGATTTAATATGCATTATCTGTGCATGAACACAGCACAGCGTAGAACCAAACTGGTATATAGGGAGGATTTTTGAACCCAGAAATGGATGCCATTGTACTGCCTCTTTAGCGTCTCATTCTAAATTCTGTGCATTGCTGAGCCGTATCTCAGACCACTCTTGGGAAAAATGATCTTCTGAGGAATAGCACAAACCTGCAACATATCAATGTGAAATGGATGCATACAGCCCTGCTGCATCAGTACTTGTGTTTCTTCTTCATCTCTGGAATAAACAAAAGCAGATTGAGCTGAACACAGTTGGTCACACTGAGCATTGTGTGACCATTCACTCAACCGTTAATCCCTGCTCTTAAAAAGTAACTAAATGTCTATAGTGTGTGAATGTTATGTTTCAGACGTAATTCAACCAGTTTGCTATGTTACTCTCTTACCTTGACCAAACAGAGCTGAGAGCTGAATAACAATCACATAAATAGAGAACAAGAAGAGGAGGGATTTCATTAAACTGAATATTGATAGGGATATTTTATCACATTCCATGTATATCCACTAAAATATTTGTTGTTTGGCTGAGGGCAGACACTTGCAAACTGTAAATGTTCCTATTCATACTGCCAGTGATACGAGATGAGCTGAAGGACTGCAGGTGACCATGCTCTAGGCTGTGTTTATAGATAGCATCACTGCTGCCCTGCCAAACCCCCAACTGTGCAGATAATCTGTCTTGAGCATAGTCCTGACTGGTTTTCAAGCTATTACTCCTTGCTGATACAACTGAGCGCACCTCAACCTTTCTCAGTTTTAATCTTCAGCTTTTCTTCTTTTTTCTTTATTTTACTTTATTTATTTATTTTTTAATTGACATTCTGCAATATCTTTAGCACTGCAGACTGAAAAGCCTGGTTTGAAACAATCTCTCCTTTTCCACAAAACTTCTCCTAGAAGCACTAAGTGTGCTGCCATATCCGTTTGACCATCAGCACTGCAGGAATATAGCAGGTTGCATAATGCACTTCTCTAAATCAACTTGAGCAGATGGGAAGGCAAATAGCTTGAGCCAGCAAAGTGCAGCTCCCCTTGGGCACTTCTCAGATGGCAGTGGAAGTGCAGACTGGCAGTGTCCTGCTGTCTTAATTTTGTCCTCTCAGGTGACAGAGCCAGCTGAGCCTGAAGAAAGCTTTATCCCCCTCTGGCTTTTCTTCTCCTCCCAGTCTACAGCGCTGCGCAACTACATTCTTTTAAACATTACTTGTATGCTAATTTTTCCTAGTCACCATGTATTGCTTCATTTTGACTGGTATTTAGGTGAAAAATAAAATAAAGGATAAATAAATAACAGGCCACTCTATTAAGCATACAAGTGAAATGTAAACGAGAACAATGTAGGTTCAAAGATGAACCTACATACTCTTCTGTAAGAGATTAGACCTTGTTTTTTCCTGTGTTGTTGGCTTATCAAGAACCTAGCACCAGAAATGATTAATTGATCAGAACCAGAAACATAAAATATCAGAGGAAGGAAGAACTACCAATCCAGGCCAAGCACACCACTGAACACGACTCTATTGAAGTCATACTGGAATAAATTTCTGTTTAGCTGTCATCATCTGTTATCTGGAGGAGAAGCAAATGGTTATATAAAAACAGTGGAAAAATCAAATTAAAACTCAATGTTGTAATGGGCCTGTGGAGAAAACAAGCTGCATGTGAAGACCATTGAAACTGAGTCCATTGACTGAACAGGAGTTTCACCTGCAAAATGAATTGCATACGGAAATGCCAGCTGTGGTATCATGCACATCTCTGTAGCCTGGGTGAGCTAGTCAGTGAAGGAGGCTGGAGGTGCTATGCGTGTACACTGCCTCATGCTACAAGGCAGGAGATCTTGAGGCTGTTTTACACCCTTGCCTCAGATAGAGCCATGGATGACACCTAAGAACCTGTCTGAGGACTGTAAGATGACAGACTATTCTCCTGTTCCTGCTTTAGTAAGACAGCAGCTGTATCTGACCTCTTTTTCTTCTCAAATTTCACCCAAAGATTGAACTCATTTCCATTCCACTTCTCTTGTATAATTTATTTATATCAGTGGCTGAAAAATTGCTAACTACTTTAAGCTTTTAGGATTTACAAAAAGACTACAGCTTTGTCTGCAATGATATTCCCTTATGAATGTCCTCTGCCACTTAAACCATGCTAGACCTATTTTGGGATGACTGCAGTATGGGCCAAAAAACTGCAGAGGGTTGAGGGTATCAGATACTTTATAGTCTAAAGACAAGCAGTGAGAGCTTGGGGTAGCAAGGTACTGAGACAGACTTCAGTCTTTTTAAGCTGTCTTGGTTCTGATTGCCTACATATACAACAGCTGGCCTAACTTTGAATTTCTGCACTCTAATTCCTCCTTATCTGTTGTTTTTGCTGTGACGTTTCCAAAGTTTCATACCACCCTGTTCTGCGTTGCCTTTGCATCTTAATCCAGTGCTGTGTATTTCCATCGCACTCCTGAAACTCCTTTAAATTAATCATTCTGGATCATTTTGCTGTACTTGCTTGTCTTGAAAAGGTTGAATATATTTATCCCTGTCTCTCTGAAGCCTTGGTGTAATGCAAAACACCAGGGGCGCCATTCTGGCTTTTATTTTCTCTGTGGGAGTCCATGCTCAGTTTATCATCTTTGCAGGATGCCATGTGAACATCAGAGTTCATAACAGACACAGGAAGCTTGAAGGGGCTATCACTATCGGTGCAGGTAGAGCCTATACATATTTCATCACTTTGGCAGGGGTTTCTGCAGGTCTTGTGATCTTTGCAGGTTTCCTTTCAGGAAATGCAATGGGGAGAGTCTCAGGAGGGGTTGGAAAGCAAAAAACATAAGGACAGCTTTGTGGCGATTGTGTTGGTGGTGGAAGAGAGATAATAGCGTTGGAAAAGAAGTAGTGAAGAAAAGAAGAGATAAGAGCCTCTTCTGAGGGTAAGGATTCTGCAAAGAAGAAAGAGCTGAGCTCAAAGAACACTGGAGCTTTGGCTGAAGCAACAAAATGGGGAAGAATAAGGAAACGCAAAGTGCTTGTTGAGGGAATATTGCCCCAGTAGCAGGGTGAGGTGTGTAGCGAGTGATAATGCGGGAGAGGTAAGAAAGAAAGATGTGCCAAAGGGAAAGGAAAACTTTGCTGGTGCTGAGAAAATAGGATGCTCAAAACAGTTTTTAAAAAGGTCAGCAAGACAGAAAGAAGCCAAAGAAGGGGGGGGGGAAGAAAAATTAGAACAGTTATGCTGAAACACACTCAGGGGAGCGGATGCATTCTGATTCCCCTATTTCTTCCTAAATTTCAGTTAATATACATACTGAAGAGCTCTTATTTTTCCACTCTTGTCTCTTTGTATCTTAGCATGTACATTTTCCATAGTTACCCAAGTCTACGTGACTTCCTTGGCACCACCCTGGAGAGTTCCCTCAGAGGCTGTGGCAGGATGCAGCTGCCAGAGCCCTGTGATGGTTCACACTGTGAGCAGTCTGTGCAGGGCAGTGACTGACAGACGTCTCTGACACCCTTTTTCTCACCAGCTGCGGGAGCTGCATCTTTACTTCTGGCTGGACCTCTGGCTTCTGAGAGCAACAGAGTCACCTCTGTCACTGACAGCTGGTGGGGGTCTGCAAACCACATGCCCGGAGGTAATGGGCTGTGGCTACACAGTGGCGCTGGGGAAGACATCCTCTGTGTCATGCTCTGGTCAGGCCAATGCAATGGACAGGCCTTGAGAGACAGGTCACTGTTCCATCTTGTTCAATGGATGTTTGTCAGAAGGAATATGGGATGGTTGGATAGACAGGGTTTATTAGACTGTTTGGGGAAATACTGTGTCTTCTGTCTGTGAAAAGGAATACATTTGGAGATGCTATTGTTAAAATATGTATGTGCTCTCTGAAGATTCTTGTAGACAATGCACCTTATCTGTCCATAAAATAAGTAGGTACATGCTGGTACTGCACAAACCCGACATCTGTGTCAAGAGCTCAGTTCTCCATTGACAAGCAAAACACAGCTGATACTTAAACAGGTCTTTGCTCCTCACATGATATTACACAGATTGGAGGAAGCAGTCCCTGGAGAAATAGATTCCTCAGGGATTACTTTGTGACAAGATTTCAGTACACGTTGGGGAGCAATGTGAAGCATCCATAGCCAACATTCAGAAAGTATGAGCAGTTCCCTTGCCCAAGGCACTGCAGTCACAAGTGGGCAGCCTGCTTCTGTGCAACTGTGGGGAGAGAGAGTCAAAGACAAACCCTGACATTTGGAAATTAGTCGGCTGCTCCCTGTCACTCCTGCTTGCCTGTCTGCTTAGCAGCACAGTAAAGTGGTAAAAATGTTCTTCTGCTCACAGTTTGGAAGCAAATTGGCAGATCTGTGGCTGGAGCATATGTCAGCATTACCTTCGATCAGAATGCTTCACGGAACTATTCATGTTAGTATCACAAAAAATAACAGCTTGGCTTATCATTTAGCTCCACTCCTTCCCGTCTTGCTCCCTCTCCCAAGGAGCCTCCCGCACCCCTGCTGATGGGGAGGCAGGTTCAAGCACACATTTCACCAACCACGCACGTGGACATCCTGGGGCTTTTACTTACTTCCACTGGCTCAGTCCCACCTCAGAATTCTCTCAGGCACCCAACTGATTTTAAGGACAAATCAATTCCCATCCTACAATCCATTTCATATCCTTATGTAGCTCAAACAAGAACTCAAGACTTGCACTCCTCCGGGCTGTTGCCCATCTCCATCAAATGTTACCTTTGCAAAAATACTCTGATAATCCTTCCTTCCTCCACCCCTGTCCTACTCTATACTTTTTCCAGTATCACATGTAGCTCAGGATCTCATCCTCAGCTCAACCTCCTTTCCCACATAGGGCACAAGTCCTCAAGCAGGAGGAAGGTGCTGCTGAGAGATGAAGAAATACTGTGAAGCGTAAGGCCCTGTTCACATGAGGTGGACAGGGCTCTTCGTAGCTCTCTGTATGCTTTCTGATGTGTTTCTTGTCAGTCTTGCAGCTCTCAGGAGGAAGTGAGAAAATGCTTTTTTCATCTTATTTAGTCAGGCAACCAGATAGTCAGGTAGTGCAGATAAAAGTCTGATGTCATCACAGTCAAACCACACAAAGCCAGAGACTGACTGCGAGGGAGACATCAGACAGCTTTGTGCTATGGTTAATGCTAGAAAATAGGCTTTTGCCATTGTCGTATTTTAAGTGTTGGGTTTTGACAAATGCGTCTTTCAACTTTCCATTTCTTCTTTCTTTAACAGAGCTCTCTCTCAACAAGTCAAATAAATTCTCTTTGGGAGCTGCATTTCTCTGTTGAGATAATTGGAAGTTAAATTATTCCCATAAACTGTTAGACAGTGCAATATCAATCATGTCTATCAGAAAGATTACCTCTACTGTAAAAGGAGGACTATTGTCTCAGGAGGGGTTTGCAAATGCAAGAGCAGCAACAGATAGAGGGAGATATAATGCTTTATATTAGACCAAATGACAGATTTGAAGAAAGGCCTTTGCGTCAAGAGCTGTCCATTTTCTCCAGTACCACGAGTTGTTCTAATAAAAGACACTGCTTCTCCCTGCTAACCTTATACTGCCTGCAGCACCTGTGCTTTGATCAGGGTCTGATGCTTGCTTCACTCATCTCCCCAGGACATCTTCTTGTTTTAATCACCACCGGCCACCTCTTTTGCTATCAAAGGAGTTCCTTTTGCTAGCTTTTGATATGGAGAATGCATTACTCTATAATCAAAGTGATGTTAACTCATCCCTGAGCATCTGGAAGGAAACCTTGAACAGCAGTTACTGGCTAAATGTGAAATACATATTTATTAACAGCTGTGCAGGCGGAGCTCTGTGTGTGTGCATAGCTTATACAGATGGCCCGTATGTATACAGCTTGTGATTTTGTATTTTTATGGCTGGAATATGGAGGCAGCTTCTTTTCTACATTCCAGATTCAAGGCATAATATCTTTACTTTTTAAACACAGATGTAAAATACAACATTTTCATATGTAGGAAAAATAGTTTAAATTTCTTATTCTATTCAACTGAATGGTATTATATCATCTTGAAAGCATACCCTAATACATCCAGAGATATTGTGATTATTATTGTAATTATTAGTAGTGGACTGACAAATAGCACAGTCAAAATAAATGAAAGAAGCAAGTATAAGAAAAATGCCATCTTGTTGGGCCACCTTACCAGCCTCTTCCATAATTCCTGCAGACCTCTTTCACTCCCAATTCCTGCCCATGTTTTCTGGATTGTGGTGGGGCTACAAAATCAAGCTGAAAAATGCTCAGAACTGACAAATGACTATTTCTTATGTAAATATGTGCACATAAAAAAGGTACATATGCATAAGAAACAATAAAAAAAAATTACTACTATATTGAGACCTGCATGGTCTTAAATAACGGCTTCACTGATGACGCTATCACGAGGGTTGCTCAAAAAGTCGTACCTTCTCTTTCACGATGGTGGCCCACAACATCAGAGGCGGATGTTGGTGATATCTCACTAGAAGTTGAACCTTTCCAGCAATATTCTGTTACATGTTATTGCTGTGTGACAGATGGCAGCAGAGGGGCGTTCTGACACAAGAGAGTCTGACATGGTAGTGCAGATGAAGCACAAGTGTGTCACTTGTTGTAGTAGGTGACAGCAAGTCACTGAATTCCAACACGTGGAAATAACGGCACCCAGTGACATTTATCAATGCTTGCTGAATGTTTATGGAGACCAAACAGCAGATGTGAGCACAGTGAGGCGGTGGATGGTGCATTTCAGCAGTGGTGACAGTGGGTCACCTCCCCTGGTACAGATGTTCATGAGCACAGAACATAGGCTCTTGTTCATTGTTGGTGAAAATGCACAGCTAATTGTGGTGACTAAGCTGAAAAACAGTGCTTTGTAGCTGAGAATTTTCTCTATCCAACAGCGTTATTGTGCTCTTTGTATCTGTTGCTGTTCACGGGCCCATGCCATGCAGGCATGTGCCCTCACACACCTGTGGGCTCAGGGACATGAGACCTGAGGGGTGCTGCAGACACAGTACATGGCCTGTTTCAGTGTGTTTAGAGCATGGCCCTTCTTTGCTCAGCCCTGTGTCCTTGAGGGATGTAATTATACAAGGTTGTAATAGATAGATAGCCAGAGGTTATAGAGGAATAACTCACCAACACTGAGGCTCACAGTTAAGATGGATGCTTACCACAAGGAACTCCACACAGGAGCAATCTCCAAAAGAGATTCTGCCTTGGTGGTGGTCAGTCCTTAAATGGGATCTAGGAGAGGTGGAGTCAAGCTCCACCCCTTCCGGGAGCACAGCTGAATTGCCTTCACCTGTGCTCCCACAGCTGACCCATCACTTGCCTCAGATGGTTAATCAGAGGTTCAGGCTGTGATTAACAGTTTCCCATACAAGGGATGAGAGTCAGTTAAGCTCAAACCTTGGTCCTGCTACCCCAAATATACATATGTATATATGCATATATATACATACTGCTTCCCTGTATATACACAGAAATGGCTATCAGCAAGGCCAGGAACAGTACCAACTGCTGTTTTGACAAAAGAATAATGCACCCTTCTCCTCTAGTACTCATAGAATCTCTCCATCTCCTAACTGGTGCTGTCACTGTCTCCTCAGCAAGCAGTCCCACAGGCAGCACTGGGGCCAGTTGCTGTGACCCGGAGTCTGATGGCTGGTGTGGGGCTGACCTCGTCCTCTGGGCTCCCTCTGCTGTCGGTGAGAGCACGAGCCAAGGACACTCACACACACATCTATTTGAGTATTTATATATGTGGCTATAGAAACATACAAATATCTGCAGGGCAACCAAGGTACCTGTGTGAGCACTGACAACCTGGCCCCAACAGCTGCAGCTGGTGAAATGCATCCCACCCTCCACAGCGACCTCCAACTTGCTGGTCTGTGCTGTGTGCGCATCACAAATGGAAAAAAACAAACAAACAAACCTAATCAAACCAAGCTAAAGCAAAACAAAACACAGCAGCATTCAAATAGGAAGCATTCCAATTATTACAAGCAAATGCAAATCACTGTACTGCCCTCATACAAAACATTTCCTGTGCTGCTAAATGAGCTGCTGCAAACATTTTTATATTCCACTGAATGATGTTACTCAGCAACTACTGTGGTTGTTCAGCAGTGAGCATGGCAAACTGCATTTTCCTAGCATAAAAATAATGAAAGAAAATGGAAAGAAGGAGAGGTAGAAAGGAAACGACAAAACTGGTGGCAGATCAGGAAAGAAATGAGGAGCAAATAGGAGTTCAATGTTCTGAAAAGGTTAAGCTGCAAGCAAAACCCCTGGAAAGGCATCAGGGGTCACCATCCTATGAGGAGATCAACTGATGAAGCAAAGCAGAACAATTTAAAGGAAGGAGCTTGAGAAGGACAGGTTCGAACAGTGCATCATACTGCCAGGGCAGAGGCGTGCTGTGCTGGTGACAAAGGGATATGGGGTAATCCCAATTTTCTGACACACTGGGTGGTTATAGAAAGATGCCAACACATTGAAAATGCATGACTTCTGCTTGCATTTAGGGCTGGCTGGGGAAATGGCTCAAGAGAAAAATAAAATTAAAAAAACTACCTATGACTGGCAGCTCTGCCAGTCAGTCTCCCTTCCACAGTCAAATGACAGAGTGCCTGTACACAGTGGAGCTGATTTCTGCAGGAGCTGCAGATGTGTGCTCACCTGCATGAAGGGAGCCTTGCACTTATAGGATACAAAGATATATCTGTCTACCAAACTGGGAGTTCTTTTAGCTCTACCACCCGCCTTGACCATTTTTTCTTCCTCCTCATATTCTCTTTAGGATTTTTTATCTGTTTTCTTATGCGCTTATTCTGTATTTTTCCCTCAATACCCATTACTGCTGCTGTTAATACAAGGCGGACCAGGCTCATCTCTGGGCTACTGGCCACAGCCTTTTTTATCTTCTTCCTTTAGAAATGAATTACTAAAAATTAAATCATTTGGTAAAAGGATAAATGGAAGATGGGCTGGGGTTCTTATTTTCTTAGGGTAACATGAAAACACGTATGTTATATTTTGTTTAAATTAAGGCTATAATCATATATCCACTGCCAAAGCTGTTATGTTTCGTAAAGTGGCCTCTTTATTTCCTGCACATTTCCCTTTGTGTGCGGAGCTTTTTCTTTCTGTTAAATTGCATATCCGTAGAGGATTTTGGGGCACTCAGCCAGTCAATCCAATTTGGAGTTGGATAGTGGCTGTTGTTAGCTAAGTCCCTTATCTGTTCCCTTCAGCTGTCACATTTCTCTGCTATTCACAGAAACATAAAATTAAAAGTGGAATCAACTCAGAGGCAAGAGCCCAGCAAGAGACCTGGGACGAACAAGTGACAGGGGGAGATCCTGACTCATCTCTCTGCAACTGGAGTAATGTGCTGGCAGCTGTTTTGAAATATGCATGCCATAGATTTGGTACTTCACAAATATCACCATTTCATTTATCTTTGTGGGTAACACAGCAAGTATGTGTAGAAAACTGAAATCAGGTTGGAAACACTTCTTTTTTAAGAAGTAGGGTTTATGGGATTCTGCATTATCACATCCTGTAGACTGAGAAATCATTAAACTAAAGGAATGAATAGGGTCCAGAAAACAGCTTAGCCATTCTTATAGGGCTAAAGAAGAAGCAGAAGTAAGAACTGCTTGGAATGCGTGCTTGATTTTGAGCATGCTCCATGTGATGTACTCACTATGGTGAAAAAGCAGCTCATACTATTGAAATCAGCTGTTACAATGGCACAAAATCAATGTAAATAAGAATTTAAATATGAGGGACCAGACTGTCTGGTGTGCTTCAGAGCTATCATTTCATTTTCTGACCCTGGACTGAATAAGGCCCTGTCTTTCTTCTAGCCCAGTGCTTCCCAATAACATGAATGACAACAGCTTCCTACATCCCTCTGTGGTACGAATGCAGGGTGTGCAAAAGGATCACTCATACTGAAAAGGGAAGCAGCATCTCTGCTTATTTAATAATGCCAAAAGACACTATCATTGATGAAAGGAAAATGTACCAAAGGGAAAGAAAGAACGAAGGTGGGAATAATCTGCTTTTCAAAGCAGAAAATATAATGCCAAATGAAACAATAAAAACACAAGTGCAATTGACCTGGTAGGCCTCCACCTCCTCCCTCCTGCTGAGCACCTCAGTCAGCTGCTGAGGGAAAGAGACGTGCAAATCTCAAGCAGATGAGGCACTGGACTGATGAAAAAAGGTATGCAGGGTTCATACCTTACAGACCCTGCCTCCCCACCTGATTGATACTGACATCTCAGACAGACGAGCCACTCTTCCTTGTACCATCCTCAGTGCTGCTGCAGGGACTGAACTGCTCCTGCTCCTGCTCCTGGCCCTGGGGAGGCACCAGCACTTTCATTCAGGAATGCTGGAAAGCAGGCTTTCTGAAGTGGATTAGTTCTTGTGAGAACAGGTGGTGAGGTTGTGGCACAAAGGACCTCCCTTCACAGCTGTGGTATGGATTGACACCAAATTACAGTGCCTGTGTGGGTAAGATGTGAGTCCCCATTGAGCCTGGCTCTGTGCTCATGCAGGGTCTTCTCTATCTTGAGTCTATGATATATAATTATGTATGAGTTCTTATTTGCTTATCAGAAAACAAGCTAGAAGAGAAGAGGAAGCCTAAGGCAACTCTTGCTTCTGCAGCCTGCTCTGAAGGTACTCAATCTAGGCCTCACTTGTGATTATCTCCTACAAGTCTTCCTAGCGATCCTGCTTTCTTGGCTCTTGCTCTTTCTTTCTCTGTGAAGCTTCTAAGCCTAGAGGTCCCTTCCAACGTCTGTGATTTTCAGTGCTTCTGAATGACACTGCAGAGCACACAGGAGGCTTTGGTCAAACTCACTAGAACTTCACAGAAGTCTTGTCCTAGTAGCTATAGCCAACAGGTTGCACAGGTCTCCAGGCCTTTCTCCAGCTTCTGGAGGCCTTCTGGGAGGCTCTGATCTGTAGCTAGTTGCAGAATAGAAAAACAAAGCCTATCTGCTAGGGTATTTATAGATCCTTTAATGGCTCGGAAATTTCCTCAGAATCTGTTATCTATTGCTAAACAGTGATAACATATTCTGTCTTCTCTTATGTTTAGCAGAGCTGGAGAAAAGCTACTTAGGCTTCTCTTCTTGATAAAAGACCTTTCTCGGTGAGTCACAAAGCAATCAGCTCTCTAGTTCAGTGCGTAGAATACTGCCTGCTCTTTCAGGGACAAAAATTCACTACCTCATTTCTGTGTTTTCTTTATATGTGGAGAGATTGCCACATGGTGGCAATTTACATCCACTTTGTGACAGTATGTACAAATGCGCAGCCTGGTGTCATTTTCAAGGCTTTTCCCAAGATGTTTTTCAATTGTGCCCTTAGGAAATGTTACCACTTCAGTGTTAAGATAATTCATTCTTCTTTTTGTCAAAGACGTTTGTCCGTCTTCTCTCACTCTTGCCTCCTCTTATGCTTTGAATATCATCATTTTATCCAACCTCCTCCCAGTCTTCCTGCCAAAAGCAAGTGTAAGAACAGCTTTGGATTTTACATACTTCTTAACTATCTTTTTAGGAAGCCAGACCGAGAAATTTATTTTCCTTCTGGGCATGAGTGGGGTGACCAGAGGGGAAATGGTGCAGGGAGGCAAGGCAGGACCAAGGCTGAGTTATGACTGACTGCAGGTCTGTGTGCAAGACAGCTTTCTGCAGCCTTCTCCTCACGTGGGCATGGTGAGCACAAGTTTGTGAGCTGAGTGCAGTAGACTGGGATGCTATGGCACATACCAGCGCTCCCTGATCAGACTGTTCCATTGGTCCTGGTGATCGCCGAACACAGAGGCTTTTCAATTTTAGTGATGCTGCTGGAGGGTACAGATTGGAGAGCCATAATCTGATCTGACATAATACCTACTGAAACACCATCATCTCTCTAAGAAGTTGGCACACTAGCTCCAAAAAAAAAAAAAAAAAAAGGCAGCAAATGCTATAATAGCTCTCTATAATAATCATATTGTGAAGGCGCTGATGATAATCCCATAGGCAATAGTGATCTACAGTAGGTTTAAAGCAGGGCACCATTTCTTGCTCGCCATTACATATGCGGATTTGTGGTCCACTGCTCCCCTCTCACCTCTTAAGAGTTCTGAGTTCTGAATTTTAACAAAAGGAAAGGCTCTCGCTCCTGAAACAGCAGCAAAGAGAGGGTTCCTCACATGGCAGAAAAGACAAAATATGCCTAGAGTTTTTAGACTCTAGGCATATTTTAGAATTCCAGAGGCTTTCAGTCTGAAGGATTGTGCCACAGGAACATGAGATTTACAATCAGGACTCTTGGAAAAAATAAGATTAGTGCCTTTGATGAAAGAAAATCACAAAGAAACATAGGAACTTACTAAAAGGTGCTCAAATGGAGCTCTTACTGATATTTGCGTCAACCTACTGTTGTTTTTTTTTTTTGTTGGCCTATGTGTTTATAGCAATGCTTTTCTCTATATAAAATTTAATTCATAGATTGCTAGAGCAGTCCTAGGAGTGCATTTGTCAATAAATGTTTAGGATCAAGCATTAAGTTTTGCCATTTAAACATAATAATGAACATATACTAAGCAGACGGTCTGAATAGATTTCCACCATATAGAATTGTCCTCTGTCGTGAATTATACATATATATATATATATATATATATATTTTTTTTTTTTTTGGGGGGGGGGAGGATTTAATCCTCTGACAGAGAAAATTCAATATGTAGATGCATTTATGTTACAGATATATTCTCCTGCTAGCCAACAGATAAGCTTTCTATCAGCAGCCGTGCTTCTGTGACACTCTTCTGGGCTGCTGCCAAGCTCTGCCTTCTCTCCTTTCATGGACAGATCAATGTGCAAACATTTAAAAACCCTAAATAACATAATAGATACTTGAATGCAAGCTGGAAGGGAAAAAATAAACTTGCAAAACTGTTACACTGACATGATGTAACTAATGCAAATCTCGAAAAACAAGGACATAAGGGAGAATGGTAGCACACAGCTACCATTTCCAGAGCTGCCCTGCCTCACAGACTGCACACATCAGCTTTTCCTCTAATCCCCAGTGGCAGCAATCTCCCATGCCTCTGCCACATCACCCCCCAAACAGAGCACGCAGAACCAGCCATGCTGGAAAGAGGAGTCTAGGTTAAGACTGTGTGGTGCATTGTTTGTTGTAAGAGCAATGCAAAGATGCAATGTGTATCTGTATTCACTGGTTAGAGCTCTCACCTATTTTGTCCTCTCTGGTTTTTGTGTAGTTCTTATTGCAATGGTATAAGTGCCTATAGAGGAAAGATCCCTTTTTTTCCCCTCTGCTACCCTTCAAGCTACAGGATGCATGCTTTGAGTGATGCCTGTTAGTGGGAGCAGTGTTAGAGTGCTGGGATCAGAGAGCTCCCCAGGGGTGGGCAGACAGCTGTGGTAAAAGAAGAGAGCTGAAGAAAGCAACATGACCTCAGTGGACAGCTTTTGAGGGAAAAAGGCTGAGGGAAAAAATAAGGGAAAACTAATTGGGAAGAGGTTAATATGTGAGGGCAGGATAAAATATAAAATAAAAAAAGCACAAGAAATGAAAAACACGAAAAAAAAAACCCACAGAGAAACAGAATTAAAAAGGTATAAACAATAAAACAAGAGAAGCAAAAAGATGAATCACATCTCTCTCCTTACTGAGAAACAGCTTTTTTTTTTTGCTTTTTTTTTTTTTTTTGTAAGTTTATTTATAAACTTCATTAGCTTTTTCCTTTTTTTTTTCTGGCAGGAGGATATAAAAGATGCTAATGAGTTCTTACGCAGGGTAAATAGTTTAAGGGGATGATATTAGTGATACTGAAGTATTAAAATAAAGATCAAAGCCATGACTGCCAGAATAGGGTTTCTAGGCTATCCTATACAGTTACAGCTCTAAAAGATTAAAGACTCATTTGAACATGAAAAGAGAAAAAATCATTGGGTTCATAGCCACTATAAGAATGGCTTGGTTACAAAACATGATAAAGGCCCAATTCTATCAGTCCAAACAGATCTTTAGGAGTAACTCAATTGAGATCAGCTGGGCCTACTCAGTAGGATCTTTTTCTCAACAAAATTAAGGGTGACCAAATGAGCCAGTGTGGTCTGCAGGGAGCACTCAAGGTTGGTGCCAAACTTCAGTGCTTACATCAGTTTCTGTTCTGGCCTCTGGAGGAACAGATGGTCAGTAGTGCACTGGACCGCACAGCTCTCCTTTCTCTAAAACCAAATCTCTCCTGAGTGTAAATGTTTAGAGCAAGTTCATAAAATAGGTGAAAAAAGATCTTGAATGGCATAGAAATGGCCTTAAGTTGCACCAGGGTAAGTTTAGGTTGGATATCAGGAAAAACTTCTTTACAGAAAGGGCTGTTAAAGCACTGGAATAGGCTCCCCAGGGAGGTGGTTGAGTCACCATCCCTGGATGTACTTAAAAACTGTTTGAATGTTGTGCTCATGGTCATGATTTAGCAGAGGGTTGTTAGTAAGGGCAGTATGGTTATGTTGTGGTTGGATTTGATGATCTTTAAGGTCTTTTCCAGCCTGAGTGATTCTATGATTCTATGAGAAGTCACTACAGGACAGAGAAAACCAGGTCAAATTTTTAGTCTCTGTTGCAAAGATCGTCAGTTATGGACATATAATCTTAGACTATATCGAGCTTTTAGAGAAGAGGAGGAATGTTCAGTTTGGCTGATCATAGTGGCACTTCAAAGATGCTGTACTTCTTGGCATTTCCCTCTGTAGACAAGGTATTACATTTTTATGTAAACTGTAGTGGTTGAGATAGAAATCCAAAATTCACTGGGTTACAAATCCAGAACTTGTCAGCCATAGCTAAAAAGCATCTGTAAATGTATACTCTTAGGGTCTGGTGTTCGTACCTATTTGTTTTCATCCCTTCCTGTCTGATATGTCCAGTTCTGTTTATATGTCTCACAGCTGCTATTAGCAATGTGTGCACTATGTATCACTGGCACAAGATAGGTAAAAATGAAGCAAAAGTCCAAGAGAACAAAGCTTACAGTGCTTTCCTAATTGCCATAAGATTATGGCTTCCAACATATAATTGAATACTGTGATTTGGATTCACCTGTACATATGCAAGAAGTCTTCATTATACATCACTCCCACTGCTGACGGTGATAAAGCAGAGAATAGAGGCTGTGAAGGTAACAGCATTTCACCCACAGCTTTATCTTATGATGCAGTAGCATAAGGTATCTCTGAAATCAATAGTTATTTCAGAACCTTTCTTGCACTGCTGAAGCTTCTGGGTGGAGGCAGCCCAAACACAGCCCTTCTCTCAGCCTTGGATCTTGGCACAGAGGTCACATGAAAAAAAAAAAAAAAGACTCCTGGGTAGCAGAGAGGCAGTTTTATGTCAGGGCTTTTGCCAAGGGACAAACCTGCCCCTCAGCCCTACACTGAGGAACACAAAGCTTTAACCCACATGGGACTTCCTTTTCCCTCAGCTTGTCATGAGGATGTCTAGGCAAGTTGCAAGTGAAAGAATTGCAGTGAGGAAACAATGAAAACAAAATGGAAGCGTTAATATATTCGTGTTCTCTGTCCCCATCCCTCCTTTTCTACGCATCAACAGTTTAATAACCATGGCAAAAACAAACCTGAAACTACAAGACCCTTTCTTACCCAGTGTCACAAAATGCTCATAGAAGTGTTATAAAGAGAGGTGATTTTTAAAAATATGTTCTTTTTTGCATTTGACATGAGTTAGGACTGCATCTTTAAAAGCTGCTCTGACACAGCAAGCTTGTATTTAGACATAAAAGAAAAAAAAATCTGTTTATGAAGCTGAAGTTAATACAGACGTGGCATTTAAATGAGATACATGAACAGAAAAAGGAATGAAAGCAATGAAATCACTTGTACAATCTCTTCACTATGAAAATAAACTGCTGTTACATCCACACTGCGCTAATGTAGGGTAAACAAAACAGATGGGGGATTTCCCACTGCTGGTTGCTTTCTCCTGAAAATAACCATCCTCAGTTCACAAACTCTCAGCTGCCATCCCCCATTTATTCTCCTAGCAGTTTCTGTTGGGATTATACAGTGACGACAGGGGTGATGCCACACGTCTCCCTGCTGCTTACCCCTTTGCTCCATGTAGCCACAGAATTCTCTGCCGGGATTCCCTTTAACTCTCTTCCATTCTTCCCTCTTTCAATGACTGACGTTTTGTGCATCCTTGTCGTGCTCAAGTACGGAAAGATATGGGTGGAAGATAAACACGCTTGGTTCATTAGTGGGAGCTTCCTCCTTTCTGCTTTCCTTGGGGCGGGGAGAAAAGGCTCCTACGGGTAGAGGAACCCCGCCTGCGTTCATCCCGTTACCTAAACAATGGGTTTACTTAAACGTATAAATACATCGCCGTAGAGAGAACCTTTAAAAACTGTTTTTGCTGTCCTCAGCCTTAGGGCGAGCGATCCCTCATTTGCTGGAGAGGGCTCCTCCCGCCCCTTCCTTCTGCTGCCCCCGCCTCCCGTGCCCATATATCACTACTCCCGGCACGACCACGCACCCAGCCCAGCACGCTGCCCGCCCGCCCGAGCCGGGGAGCGGGGCCGGAGCTTCCCCTCGCCCCGGGCACCGCCGGCTCCCGGACAGCGCCCGCGCCCCGCCGGCTCCTCTGCGGCCCGGAGCTGTCCGCGCCCGGCGGGTGCTGAACCTCCCGCAGGCGCCGCGGGGGATGGAAGCGCCCGGCGGCCACGACCCCGCGCCGCCCGCCTGAGCCCGAGCCCGCGCACGCAAAACAGCGGCCATGGAAGAGGAGCTGAAGTGCCCGGTGTGCGGCTCGCTCTTCCGCGAGCCCATCATCCTGCCCTGCTCGCACAATGTCTGCCTGCCCTGTGCCCGCACCATCGCCGTGCAGACCCCGGAGAACGAGCAGCACCTGCCGGCCCTGCTTCAGCCGCGGGGCTCCGCGACGCCCGCAGCCGCCGCGGCGGCGCCGGGGCCGGGCTTGGGGCCGGGACCGGCCGCCTCGCTGGACTCGGAGTGCGTAGCGGGCGGCGGCGTAGACCACGCGGACAAGCTGAGCTTGCACAGCGAAACCGACAGCGGCTACGGCTCCTACACCCCCAGCCTGAAGTCCCCCAACGGCGTGCGGGTGTTGCCGCTGGTGCCCGCACCCCCCGGGGCGGCGGCGTCTCAGCGGGGCGCCGGCCCCGCCGGCTCGTCCCTCACCTGTCCGCAGTGCCACCGGAGCGCCTCCCTGGACCAGCGCGGCCTCCGCGGCTTCCAGCGCAACCGGCTGCTGGAGGCCATCGTGCAGCGCTACCAGCAGGGCCGGGCCGCAGCCGCCGCCGCCAAGTGCCAGCTGTGCGACCGTAGCCCTCCAGAGCCGGCGGTCGTGCTATGCGAGCAGTGCGACGTGCTGTACTGCGCCGCCTGCCAGCTCCGCTGCCACCCGGCCCGCGGGCCCTTCGCCAAGCACCGACTGGTCCCGCCGCCCGGGGCCCCGGGCCCACCCGGAGGGGGCGATAGCGGCGGGAAGGGGGCGGGCGGCGGGCGTAAGCTGCCGACGTGCGCCGAGCACGACCTGGAGAACTACAGCATGTACTGCGTGAGCTGCCGCAGCCCCGTCTGCTACCAGTGCCTGGAGGACGGCAGGCACGGCAAGCACGACGTCAAGGCCCTGGGCGCCGTGTGGAAGCAGCACAAGGTAAGCACGAAGCACGTGCCAATGGCGAGAAGGAGCCGGAGTGCCAGCGGGGCTTTGTCTCCCCGCTGTCAGTTCAGAACTTCCATCATCATCCCGGGTGTTTTCTCCCTTGCACGGCACTCTTTGGTCTCCAGTACCCTCTCCAATTCGCAGTCTCTGCTCAGGGTCTTCTGGTGTCCCACAGACTCCTCCTGCTGCTGCCTTCCCTTACCTTGGCCAGGCTGAACCAGGCCTAGATGGGCACCTGGCTTTAGCCAGCCTTGATATGGTCTGTACCATCCCTTGCAGGCCTACAGGCAGCAGGAGGAGGTGGGGCGGTCATTCTTTGGTTTCTCTCACTCCTTTCACCTCAATGGGAGCTGCCACAGACGTTTTCCACCATGACTTCCTATCAGTGAGGGAGAGTGGCCCTCAGCCACCCAAAGGTTTTAGGTGGAAGGCATGACAGGAGCTGTCAAGGGACGTTGTGCTGTCTTCTGTGCCTCAGAAAGATCATCAACTCTCCTCAGTTCTCAAAGCATCATAGAATTGCAGGATATCCTGAGCTGGAAGGGACCCACCAGGATTACTGAGCCCAGCTCCTGGCTCAACAGAGCACCACCCAAAATCCAAACCCAATATCTGAGAGTGTTGTCCAAACACTCCTTGAACTCCAGCACTTGGGTCTGTGACTGCTGCCTTGGGCATCACATTCCATGCCCACTGCCCTCTGGTGAAGAACCTTCACCAAAGAGGCCAGAAGGGATGGTTGGAGGGACCTTAATGATATGAGTAGACAGCAGTAGAATGGGCTCTGGGGACAAATGCAACTTTACCAGATTCACACTGCATTGCACGCTGGTTTACCCTTCCCTTCCCTGGTGCTCTGTAGCTCTGGAGGCCCCTGAGGATGTCAGAGGCAGCCACTGTGCAGCACAGGAAGCTTCCTGAGTTCTTGTAGATCTGCTGGGTCATGTGGCCTTGCTCACCATTCAAAAAGTCTTTGCAATCATTTGAATAAAGAGCAAAACATGACCATAAACGTTTAAGGAGTATATGATGCTAGCTCATTCTTATTAAGAACGATGGACCCTCTAAAGTGATTTTTTACTACAGGTACACTCACAGAGGGGAATATAAAACTTCAGTGCTAAGAGCAGTCCTTTGGAGTTTCCAGTTAGAGGGAATGGGCTTTTCCCACAGGCCATGTAAAGAGCACTTGGCTAGCTTTGCTGGCCACAGGATTCCCTTCTCTCCTGCAGTTAGCATCATAGGAAGCCCAGAGAAATACTCTCATACAGGGAGGTCCATGGGAAGGGACAAAGCCAAGACTGGTCTCCTTGTTCTTCAGCCATAGAGTGGCAGAGCAGAAACCTAAGACTTTTAGTAAGAGAAAAAGTTTACTTTCAATTTTAAGGCTTCCCAAAAGAGACTTAGGTTGAGCAGCATAGTTCATGCATCTAAGAGACAGAGTCCTTCAGTATGCATGTCAGAGTTTGCGTGCTCTCTGCCAACGACTCTGCCAGCTCCTCCCTAACGTGAAGGTAGGGGAGTTGTTCTCTTGGTGCCGAAGGAACAGATCATCCTTACTGCTAACAGCAGGATCTAGGTCTGTAAAGAATTATTCAAACGAGCAGTGACTGTTGAAACGTGGTTAATGTTATGTGGGCTGTGAGAGACCAGCTTGTGTTGTGTTACAATTTACTTTGAGTTAAGACTGGTTGGAGCCTTTCTGAGCAATGTGGTAAACTGGTGTAGTCAGTGTGTACGGACAGTCATTTTCCTATTTCTTGTTGTTGAAAGAATGAACAAGAGATTGTTGGTTTGTCCACATTTTTTTTCTGGGAATACGTTATCACAAAATGCGATTCCTCTTGATTTATGGACTCATGGTGGAAGTTCTAGTGGAAGTTTAAATAAATTTCAAAATTAACTGATTTGGGGACTCTGACATTGGGCTCTTGTAGATATTGCTTTTTCTAGAACAATATACTTGGCAGAAAATCATAGAATCACCAAATAAATGTACTGGAACCATAGACAGATAGCCTAAATCAGCAGCTCACATTCATTCAGATAAATTGCTCTAGAATTAGGTACTTATGCTTAGTAATAGTTCTCACATACAGCAATTTCTACTGGTTTATTACCTGAAGTAACTTTGGCCAAGCCGTAAGTTACTCATACGGAAGTATTATTGCGTGTGGTTTACCAATGGAATTCAAGCTGTGTGTTCTCTCCCAGATAACTTCGCATAGAGGGTAGAGCAGCAGGTGGAAGGGATTCTCCATGAGCTGAGCTTGCTCTGATGGCAGGTCGGCACCTGTTCCCCACCAGGTGATGAGCGCCTACTTATCTCCCACTAAGGCAAGGGGTACCATTCTTCCCCTGTAAAGAGTCCCACTGCCATGTCCCCTCCTCTCACAGCTCACAGTTTCATCCCACAACAGTAAAATTAAAAACTAACTTTTTTTTTTTCTTACTGGTCCTAGAGTTTTTCAAGTATCACTGCCCATCTTCTCCTTCAGAATCCATTTTCATTCCATTTCTGCACTGTCCTTCTCTTCAAATTGACTTCTCCTTTGCCTGAGTCTTACACAGGGGTTCACTAGAAAACTACAGACTTCTTGGTGTGATGTCTCAGACTGTGCAGTGAGAAGGGCATTTACTCCCAGCTGTACCAATGGCTTGATGGCTGTACAAGACTGTTTGGCCTTTGTCAATGGTACAGGTTTGCACATTGCACTGCTGTATGTAAATTCTTTAGTAGAATAAGAAATGGTGGAAAATAAAAACAGGGCCACAAGTGCATAAATCAGCTGTAAATCCACTGACATAGCTGGTCTTTGTTACTCTTGCTTACACTACTTACCTATCTGGACCAACAACTTTTGGTTATTAAGTAAAACTCCACAAATCTACTCCCAGAGAAGTTGGTTTAGGTCTTCACAGAAATAATGGATATAAGCTTGTAGGCCTTTTGACCTATGGATATGAAAACAGGTGGTGCATACATTTCACAGTCTACACACTGGTTTTATATGTACAGAAATGCCAAAACAAGCTTTACCTGGACAGGTGTGTGAAAGGCAGGCAGGCAGCTGAAAGTAAGTGCTGGAGTCTGCATGCCTGCTTTGATTTGCTGGTGGGAAGGAGTTGTGCTCCCAAAATCGTGAGGGCTCTTTCAGCTTGCAGCACCAGGATAAGCTTGTCTAATCAATAGCTAATCTGCTGCTGAAGAGAGATGGAGGGAAAACAAGTTAAATCAGCATGAACTGCTTGGTTGAAAGATGGCATTGGCATTATCTGGTTCATTTTCTAAAATCAAAGGAAGCATCAGCCTTCCATGCCTATCTGGATTTAATTACTCACCCTCATTATCTCTCTGTTCCTGTCTTTGATAGAAGCAGAAACCTTGTGTCCACCTCCAGAATCCTTGCTTTTTTTCGTTGCGAGACTAGTATTGAAGTCAAGATAACTATAGGTAGAATACTGCTTGTCAGGAGTCATTAATTGTCATAGTCAGTGGAGCCTGTAACATTTCAGTTTGGTTTCAAGTAAATATTCTGCAGCATGCAAGATTGCTCTGAGTGTGCATGGCATTTTTTTTGTTTGTTTGGTTGGTTGGTTTGCTGAGGGGCTTAGTCATGTAGTTCTGTTTGGTTTTAATGGGAAGTGCATGACTAGGTTCCACTGCTTTGTAAGGTATCTTTTACAAATGCTTTGAAAAGCAGGGCTATTACCTCTAAGTGGGTTTTGTAAACGGGGACCTGATCTTCTCCCTGGTTCCACACTGCCGTCATATTAATGCAACCACAGTTTTTAATGAGCACAAAAATTCACTTAAGAGCCATCTGATCAATGACATTGTCAAGTTTCTATTTCAGTCCCTTGGAATGGTAGAATGCCAGGAGCCAGCCATGACTGCGCCAGTTGATAGTAGTGCATGTTGGTTAAAATTCATTGGTGTGTTTTTGGATTTCTACCCGATGACCACCTGTAAATTTTGGCTCTTCCTTTCTGGTGAAATGCACCAGAGTAAGGGCTGATGTGGGAGAAGTATAAGCTTTACTTTTGTTGAGACCAATCCTTGAAACACTGGGACAATTTTGTTGGGCCAGTCACTAGCAGAGCACATGGTGCTTATGTCCCCTCTTTCTTTTTTCCTGCATCTCCACTACTTTGTCACGTGCCAGCTCCACCTTGGCATATGTCAGCTGGACAAACCAAAGTCCCTGTGGATGGAGTGGGAAGTGCAATCAGCAAGGCTGGGCTTTAAATTAGGCCAACCACATCGACCCACAGAAGCAGATCCTAGTATGATCAGCTGTGCTGGAGCAGAACAGGACCCTTTTAAGGGATTATGGTTTGTTTTTGTGGCCTCAGATAGCTTTCATAGCAAACAGAATTGCTTTACAGTTTTATGAAGGGGCAGAAGTTTGTGCAAGAGACTATTAAATGCTTAAGCATCTAGCACTGTAAGTGTTGGGCTGCCCACTACATTTGTTACAAAATAGTTGTAGTAAAGCATATTTCATTTTCAAATGTAGCACTAATGGAGTGCCTGCAACTGGGCATAAAGAAGAAGGTTTGTGTGGATATGAGAGAAAAAATACAAGCATGGCTTCATTCTTTATAAATCAGCTCTGCTTCCAGCAAGGGTGTGCTGGTGCCCCCTGCCCATGTGTCACTGTAAGGCTGTGGCTTCAGAGCTGGGGCACACAGTGCACACAAGGAGCTGCTGGTCCTGCTCCTTTTCACCCTGAGCAACCGAGTGAGTCCAAGGAGAGACTGTGTAGGAGCATTCAGGTGGGAGGTAAGCCCCAAACTTTGCATGCACCAGGAATTGAGCTGTGCCCTTTTCAGAAGTGGAACGATTTACTTTCCTTCAGGAAACAGATAGAAGCAGGGAATGAGTGGTGACTTGTGGATTGCAGTTGGGTCTCCTGTAAGAAGTTCTCATAGCTTTTGTGCCTTCCTATGCACAAGGCTCTGTCTCCAGGCATCCTCTAGTCCTATGGAGTCAAGAGACTGCAATCTTTTGGAAACCTGACTTTAAGCAAGGAGGCTTCATTTTCTGTTTCTTTACATCAGTTGAATATCTGTTTGATAAGGATAATACTTGGGCATTGGTGGTCTGATAGATTGCAGTTGTGACTACAGAGCTGACCCATGAAAAGAGAGTCTAACCAGTAGGGCTTCGCTTGGCCCAGAGACCAGCATTAGGTGCATGCCCTGTAAGGAAGGCTGAGCATGACAGCAAAACACATCACCAATGTCACTCAGAATGGGACCTATCCCATCCCTTCATGTTACGCTGGCAGATATCTAATGCTGGATTTGGACTAACCAGGGGCTGACGGATGGAAAAACATGGTTTCTGTAGTCCCAGTCAGGCTGCAGAGAAACTGTGAGGACTGCACCTTCAGACAGTTCTTCCTCCTTCCTTCAGGCCATGGTTCCACCTCCTTCCTCAAGACCCTGAAAGTCCTTCAAAAAGCTCCTTGTTCACTGTAGAGATCTCAGCTGGAAGCTGATCAACAGGAAGCTGGGTCCTCGGCATCGGCTTACAGTAGATGAAATCCTCATCTCTCACCTGTCAAGAGCAAGAGGAAGAGGTTGTTTTAGCTATTCCAGAAATGCTCACCCATTTGTTGGGTTGGAGCATGGAAAATTGAAGCCCTAAAAGGACGTAACAGTGAAGTCTAAAAACACAGACTTGTCTCTAAAGTCATAGGTTTGGTAGAAGGCACTACACTTGTAAAGATTTCAGGCTTTGATGAAGTACTATTTTGGAAAGCACTTGAGAATTTTAAAGCACGACAGATGTTACTGTGTAGGACTATTATTTCCTTATACACGTGGGTAGTTGTCTTGTAAAAAGTATTTTGACTTACAGAATCACTGCAATAATGTGGAATGTGCAGCCACAATACTTAACTGCCCCCACATGCATATTTCTCCTTTATTAAATCTTACTACAATTAAAATCTTAACTCTTTTCTTCTAGCACAAACAGCCTGCATGTATATGTGTGACAGCAAGTAAGCCTATTAGCTCATCGTTACTCATTAAAAGCAAGGATTAGTAAGAAATATATTTACATTTTATCTCCAATTTTTCCTTTGATTGTTTTTTCTTTTTTTTCTTGCAGGCACAACTGTCTCAGGCTTTAAATGGTGTTTCAGATAAAGCAAAGGAAGCTAAAGAATTTTTGGTTCAGCTGAAAAATTTATTGCAGCAGATACAGGTAACTGTAGAATGTTAGCTGTTTTGATGATATGTAATCAATAGAACCGAGTGAATAATTTATCTGATGGCTTTGTCTCCTTCGCCGTTCTTGTATTTCCTGGAATCGTCTAACCTTTCTCAGATAGAAGTTTGCTAGGCAAAATTACTCATCAAATAATGTCTATGAGCCTGTTTTAGCTTCCGGATTGTTTGCTATTTATTGCAAGAAGCTGACACTCAGTACTGGACACCAGAGCTGAGTTGATTTGTATTTGATTGAACCCCTTGGTCATGCTTCCAGCCTCCTTCCTGCTGACTCTTCCTTGAATTGGACATTTGAGATAAATTCTCCTTTTTACCTACTCAGAATTTACTACTTGTTTTTCATCTTGCATTTTCTAAAAATGTACTTGTTGCTGGATAAAATCCAGTCAACCCGTTTATTAGACGATTTGTAGGAAGTCAAAAAAGAGGAAAGAAACACATGCTGCTAAGTCAATTTGATTGTTTATTAAAGGAGAAGGTATTTCCATGCATGCAATTGCCCAGCTTTAACAGTCAGAACAGAGCTCATGGTGAGTGCAGTAATTGAGGGCACAAACCCCAAAGGATGCAAGTTCTGTTTCCAACCAGATTTACACTCTGATCAGTGCTGGAGGTCATGCGGTCCTCAACTCCCGTCTCGCCATGCAGAGTGGGGCTGCAGATGTGCTGCTGTGCTTTGAGCTTTGTAATGTCTGGAAGAAGATACTTTCTATCTGCAGCCACGTCGTCTGCTCTATGACATGTGTGCTCTTCTTTCATCAACAAGCAAGTCTTATTCCTGTTGCTAACAGAAAGCCAAAGCAGAATTTCAACAATCTGTGTTTGGTTTAGGATTTAATCATTTAAAAAACGTCACTTAACACTGGAAATTATGGATTTGTACCACAAGTGCTGCCAAAGCTCTCAGATTGCCACAGAGCAGTATAATCACACACCCTCACTGCCTTCTGCAGCATGGTGGGGAAGAGAACAAAGGAAGATGAGGAAACTGGTAAAAAAAAAAAAAAAAAAAAAAGAGCACATCTAGCTGAAAGAAATGAGTGTGGAAACACCAGGTAGTGCCTGTAACATGCTGTGTTTTGAACACACTGAGGTTTTGTTCAGCTAACCTTCGCTATCTAAAAGTTAAACAGCCCATCTAGCCTAGTCACCTGGGCTTCTTTCATTGCCCAAGGAGGATGGGAACCTCTGGAGAGCAGTTCTTCCTATGTTTACTGGCAGCTATTTTTGGGCTGCGGTAACTCATCCAAAGCAATAGTTTGTTGCCATTCTTTTCTTGGGTCACCTAGCTCCATTAAAAACTTATTTTTTTCCCTCTTAAAACCCAGAGGTGGTCTATTTTGACTGTTTATGACTGTGTTGTAAAATCTGTTAATGTATTTCAATAAAATCACTGGCAAATTGCTCTGCATAAGGGAGCTGCTACAATTAAATCAAAAGAGCAAAAAATTTCTTCGGTGCTGCTCCTTGCTTAAATACTGAAGGTGGACTTGTAAGAGGGAATTGTATCAACCATCCATCCTCTTAAATTTAGGCATGCCTGGACATAAAGCTGAACATGAATTTCATGTGTTGAGCCAGTCTCCGGCATGAGGGTGAACAAGGACATAAAATTCCAGCAAAGAAGCACACAAGGGCTAGTTAGCTGCATATGTCTGACCAAGTGAAACAAGACTAGAACGTTACTCTGGGTGCTAGGTGACAGTCACTCACACTGTCTGGCTCCTGTGGAGCTCCTTGGCATCATTTTGTCTCATGACAAATTGCACTCTTCCCAGGTGAAAGAATTGGTACAGGGATTGCTCCCAGTAGGCAGGTTTGGTGCAGTCGTGTTGTTTACGGGAAAGGGTTTAGAAATGTCATGAGCTGATCAGTACCTTTTGGCTGGTGGACCAAAAAGCAGTTCTTGGACTGTTGTTTGTTTGTTTGTTTTTTGTAGGGGGATAGATAAAGATTTATACATGTAGATCCATGACCAGAATACCCAGAACTGAGATATATCTCAGTGCAGATTATTTCTAATAGGTGTTCTCTGGTGGTCACCTCACGAGCACATACAGAAACTTACTCCTCAGCAAAAATACCTTAAAAATGAATTTTAACACAAAGGAATGTGCCACATGTACATTTTATTAACCCATTTCAGTGCATTCCAGACCACTTAGCCATCCACCCTCTTTGTCTCCTCACTGTGAATGTCAGAGCTGTAAGGAGCAGAGCTTTTGCCTTGCCTGAGGCAGATTGCAAATTCTTAATCTCTTCTTCCTTTTTCCTGTTTTGCAGACCTGTTGCTTTCTCCTCTTCTTCCTTCCCTTCACCTTTCTGAGGTCACTTCTACATCTGATAGTCTTACAAACTTCCTGTTCTTCATTGCCCCTCTGGTTTCCTTGCTCCTTCCTAATGCTCTCATTATCTGATTTTCACATTTTCCCATCTGCTGTAACAATTTCATCCTTTCTCACTTGGAAGAGGCATATTGCCAAACACCCTGTTTAAAGCGTGAACAGAAAATGAAGAGAAAAATGGTGCAGTAATGCCATTTACAAACTCAGGCTGCGTACACAAAACAGCACATCAAGAGAAACTTGATAGAGAAAAGCTTAAGAGGGAGTCAGGTGTGATATAAGCCGAGGAGGGAAAGATACAACAGGAGGTGTCTAGGATAAACCTGTGAATAGTAACTGAGCTGTCTGCTGTCTCTCCTCAATCCCTAATCCCTTCTTGCTGGCAAATGAGTGGAAAAGAACGGCATAAACAAAAGAGCTGAGAAACAGTAATGAGTTAGAGATGTGTGATGGCTTTCTATTGACATGCTTCTCCTTAAGCAGATGTTTAAGTCACATATATATATGCATATATATTCATGATTTGGGAACTGGGAGGAAAGGTGATAGGATAGCAGAGCATTTTGTGGTCTTAGGAGCTTGAAAACATTTTTATGATTGCCTCACCAGCAGATGAAGCAAGGGAGAGCTTCCCTTCCAACGGGTACTGCAGCACCAACTCCACAAGCAGGGAAAGTTATCACCTGGAAGCACAAGATGTTTTTGCACCATTCACCCAGATTTCTTCAGCTGCACCAGGAATTGGTGCTAGCACAATTTGTTCCTCATTTTCCCTATAGGAGCTGATGGAAGGCAGTGTGATAGCCAGGCTTTGTAGGGGGTACAAGTTGTGCACTTCACTTGTTGACCCCTGCCCAGCAGGGTTTTACCAGAGTGTCAATAAAAGACTGTGAGTACTAGCTAGTGATTTCAAAGGAGCTATGATGGGTTAATTATACAGAGTGGGACAGACTCCTCTTATGTATGAGTGTGCAGTAGGTTTTGATTTTAAGTTATGTTGTACTACATCCGCTGTCTGGAAAGTGCCAGTAAATCAAGGTTTTCATAGAAGCCCACTTTGCAGTATGGCATCTTCCTGTTTCATTTTATAGCATGCAGCTATTAATGGCACAGCAGTAATGAAAGGCAATAGGAATGATAAAACCTTGAAAGGAGATCTCTGAATGGAAAAAAACAGGTAAGAATAAACAATAGTGTAGCTATAAAGCATGTTTTCTTTGATGAATATGACTCTTCTTCTAGGAGAATGGATTGGATTACGAAGCCTGTCTTGTTGCTCAGTGTGATGCCTTGGTTGATGCGTTAACGCGACAAAAGGCCAAATTGCTCACAAAAGTGACCAAGGAACGTGAGCACAAACTAAAGGTGAGTGCAGCTCTCATCAGCTGTAAGTATTCAGCTCAGTGTGGCTGTTGATACCTGGAGTTACTGTGCATTTTCTCAAGTCCCCAGCCCTTCATATGGTGCAAATTCCTAATGACCCAATCCTGAAGTTCTTCAGTGGGTTCCAGTTCAGCAGTTTAGTAGAAATGTGCTTATACACTTAACATCAGGCATGTGTGGATCCTTCCAATGGGAGGAAACCACTTCTGCTCAGGTAAAACCTTTGGGATTTTGCTGTCTCTTCAAATCTTTAAAATTCAAGCAAGCCTCCAGATGTCCATGTGCTACTCAGAAGATATTAAAGAAATGCTGTAAAGGGAGGAAAAGAAAGCTATAACTGGATGAATAAAGTGGAAGTCAAAAAATGGATAAGGTTCTTGAAATGTGGAACTGTATAAGTGATTTTGAAGTATTACCGCATGGGTAACATTAATAGTATCTAAGACAGGAGGAGATATCAAAGTGAAAAATGAAAAGCAATGAATAAAATCAACCTGAGATTGGCATTTGGAAATCTCCATGCTTAACAAGAGCCAACACTTAGGACATGATTCTAACAGTATTGCTTATCCTACTGTTTTTTCTCATTAGCCTGGGCTAATTGAGGAGTTGTGCTACCGAAGACAATGCTACTAGGCCTAATTGACAGCAGAATAAAACCCAAAATTGGAAAAAAAAAAAAAAAATGCCTTTTTTAATTCTTAATTCTAGCAGTGCATCCTTAAGCTGAACAGGATTGATGATGAATTGAGAAGAGAATGGTAAAGTATAATCTGCAGTTATCCTCTGTAATATTTGCCTTTTAAGACAAAGATTTTTTGAAAGCTCAAATTTTAGTGAAAGCGCGATTGTAAATGTGAGTATTGCAAATGCAGAAATATGTTCTGTGCTCCTTCTGCCCCGAGCAAACCTGAGCTTTGAGCAATTAATCTGCTCTGAAAATTGAGATTCCCCGTGCACAACATTTTGCCAAACTAATTATCGGTATTTACAATACAGAGCAAGCGAGCGTAGCTGACAGAGTTGTGGCAATGGCCATATGGCAGCTAAATTAAGCATTGCTTTTACACGCTCTTCCATTTGTTTCCTCTTCTGAAATAATTTTATACATTTCACTGTAAGCAGAGGCAATTATTGGAACTGTGCTGATGCCTGTTTTCCAGGTTGTTTGGGACCAGATAAACCACTGTACGCTGAAGCTACGTCAGTCAACAGGGCTTATGGAGTACTGCCTAGAAGTTATCAAAGAAAATGATCCCTCTGGGTTTTTACAGGTATTTTCCTTTCTGGTAAACTGGGGTAAAAAAGATCAAAGATTAAAAGATTTTACATTTAAATATAAAAGTATACTGCTTTGCTAATTAGTGTCTTCCCCTTCCAAGACAGATTCCTTCTGGTAATGTCTATAAGACCTAACCAAAAACTGTGCCAGTTACAATTTGAATATTGCTAAACTTAATGGTTTTATTCCATCCTATCTGCAACAAACAACTTATTGGAAGCTTGTGCTAAGGTCCGAAGAGTTTTTAAATGTGTAGAAGGCCCGTTGGAGTCTGCCTCTGTAAATATATTGAGAGAGATTTTATGGTTAGATCTCATGTAAGCCTACATCAAGGAAGACTGGCAGGTATCTCTTTGTTGTCTGACTCCCTCTGGCTCATTTGCAGGAGCTGTGCAGCCCAGGTCCCAGGGAGGAAGCAGGATGAGTCTTTCATAGTTATCATCACGGAGACGAGGGAGAAGATGGGGCAAGTCATGAAAGGGTCAATTGACGAGAAAAATGATGCATTTTATTATTCAATTACTTGGCCTAACTAATCACATTGTATTAACTATTTTCCTTAATTATTATTTTTCCATGTTAGTTTTATTGCCTTAGTAATTGCCTAAGAAGAAATGGTGCCAAACAAAATGATCTATATGTGGCTGTCGCCCAAACAGGGCATGCCACACATGTGAATGCATGAATGCAAGGCCTCTCACAGTATCCCTAAAAAGCAGGATGAGAATCAGCCATCATAAGCCCATTAGCACTCCAGATTGATTGTTACTGTCATGTCTGGTCTCAAACAAGAATTAGTAATGTGTGGTGTATATTAATCCCAGAGACTCTGCAGCATTTTAGCTGTAGTGTCAGTTGGGTACTACTGGACAAATGTAACCTTTAGGTCTAACAGACATGCTTAGGTACTTCAGATGCTTTGTTTACCACTCAGCTTACTTTTCCTATAACCCTTGTGTCTTTGTTCTTGGCACTCACCTTTCATATAAAAATGTACGTTTTTTTTTTTTTCATTTTTCTGGTTTATCTGACAACGATGTCAAAGTAACCAGCAAGCACTGAAGCACTGCATTACTCAGAGTACCTGCTCCTGTAGCCAGGGTATAGAAACACAGCCAAGAGAGCCAGCAGCCCTGTAAGTGACTCCAGGGTTGCAGGAAGGCTCCTCTGCTTACTGCACAGAATGGCTGGGACCTGTTGGTACAGGAGCCCAGACAGAAGTGTCTTCCAGTGACAGTAGTGAAGAAGGATGTCTGAACTCCTACAATAAAGGAGAATTCACTCTGACCTATCCAGAAAAATTTTACTCTCTTTGATTGACAGGAATATCACTCAGAAGAATTCCAGGTACCCAAGTGGCATAACTGAGCTCAAGGACAGAGGAGTTCATGGATTTCTGTGGTGAAAAGATCTCACTTACAGAGGACATTGTGATCATCTTAATCTGTCCTGTGTCCTAAGTGTCTGTAGGCTGAGGAAGAACAAAGATTTAAACACAAAACTGTGTTTTGATGTAATGATAGTGAGTCCATCGTGTTCTTAGGAAATCTACCTGACGACTTATCTCCCTCAGTGTGAGAAATAAACACCTTCTTTCCCATTTGATTTTTTTTTTATTCCTTTCAACTGAATCATCTCTGCTAAACAGAGGGACCCTCTGACTTGTCAGCCTCTCTTTAAGCAACTGCTGTTTGAACAGGAGAGCAAAACCATACAGTGCAGTTCAGAGAACGGAGTTCTGAAGTGCATGAGGCATTCAGTGATGTGATATATAACAATACTAATGGCCTTTACAAATGCAGTTTTTATTTTTGTACTCTAAGAGGAGAATGTTTTTTGAAAGGAGGAGACCAAAGGATATAACATAAATGGAATTCCCTTCAGAATTACAGGATCCTGTCTCAACTCTCGTGCTGTTGTATTCCTGTTTTTCTCATGCTGCATCTCACAGCTGTTCTGTCACTTCTCATGTCTTCTGACGTGCTGCTGCATCTGCAGTTTCATCATAAGCCTGATGGTCTCTTTCAGATTTCAGATGCTTTAATCAAACGTGTCCAGGTATCTCAGGAACAGTGGGTCAAAGGAGCCTTGGAGCCAAAAGTGTCTGCCGAGTTTGACTTGACGCTGGATAGTGAACCCTTACTGCAAGCCATTCATCAGCTGGATTTTATTCAGATGAAATGTAGGGGTGAGCTTTTGTGTTTTGTTTTTTTTTTTTTCCTGTTTTTCATGCCAGTGTTGAAATTGTGCTGGGAAGAAGGGAGGTGCAGGGGAAGGAAAGAGGAACAACTTGAGATTACTGGGTATTTTTAAGAGGTTTTCAAGCAAATTCAGGTTGTTGGGTGTTTCTTAGAATGGTGCACTCACCTTGCGTGCAGTGACCTCGACGAAGTCAAACAGTGATGCCAGGGGCAGTTAAATATTTGAAAAGATGAATTCTTCAGACTAGGACTGTCTGTTAGCTTTGATGATTAAGAAGAAGTTAAATGTGTGAAACTTCATGCCATTTTACAGAGTTTATAGGTTGAACACAGCTAATTGAAATGCTGATCATCCCCATCTTGTCAGGACCAGTTAAAGTTGTAAATAAATATTCCCCTCAGCACACACACGCTGGAATAGGAAAATAAGACCTACAGGGAAATAAGCCCTATAAACCCATATATGAAAGCTGTGTCATGATTTAAATAAAACTGGGAGACAGAGAGTTTCAGAAGGAATGTAGTCCAATAGCTGTACCGTTCCTTGATTCCAGGTGCCAGAATCATCCTGAGGGACACAGAAAAAGGAAAAGGAGGTTAAGGAAATTATTTAAAAGCAGAAGCTGATAAACAGCAGGTGCCAAGGGCAAAAAAATATATATTAACAATCATGTGCTTGTAATGTACTTGGTTTATACAGAGCAGATTAGAGAGATACATAGACTATCTAGATGTTAAGCCCATTGTGATCCCTGGGAATCATGCCATGATCTTCACTCTGTGGTGATTCAAGCCTTAGTTACACGAGTAGATGACAGAGTAGAGGCTTTCGGAAGTTGATGAATGAGTTAAGGGGATTCATATTGTGATGTTGGATGTGGTGTTTTGTACATCAGCTTTTGTTGTTGTTGTTTTTTTCCATTAAATAAGTGTAAGGATTTATGTTCAGTTTATCTGTTCTCTCTGGGCCTAATTCTGGACCAGTGATACACAAGATAGAGTAATTAGCGTGGATCACTTGCCAGGTGAATGTGTGGAGAAACAATGGGTAATCAGTTAAAGGCCACAGTCTGCTCACTAGGAGTGGCTTGCGCCTCCACAGAAACAGCCTGTGCTAAAGAAGTTTGTCAAAAACTGTCTGAGCTGCTCCTCTGAAATGCCAGCAGCCAGCCAAGCAGACAAGAGAGAAAGAGTATTACCGATAAAACTTCTCCAAATACTCTCTGCATTTATCTGTTTAAATCAGTTTATATCTAATGCTGGCCATATTTATTATTAAATATATTTAATACTAATCTTCCGCCACGCTCCCTCCCAAACATATAAAGAATTTAGCTAAACTATCCACTTAAGTTGCTAATTAACCACAGGTCACTTGAGGTGAGAGCAGCTTAGGCATTTGGCTTTTGGATGTTCATCTGTCAGTAAGCTGGAGGACTTAGAGACTTTAATTGAGCCAGATTCACTGGAGCTCTATGAGAGATACTGCAGTCTGTTGACATTCCCATTTGATATACAATCACAGTTAAGCTCTGGCACTGAGCTAGATGTAGCCTGAGATGCAGAGGACAGGATGGGACTGCTTCTGCTTAAACCTGCAGAGAGGTTACAGACCAGGTTGAGTATTGCTCTGCAGTGGCACTTAAAGACTGGGCCCTCAGGAAGGGCTTTCCCTGGGGCTATCTTGGCATTGACCAGGGAGTACGCTTCGTGTCTTACCAGCTTTGTCACCAGCTGGTGCACATGAAGGCCAGGCCTGGCTTCAGATACTGCAAACAGCAGTGGAAATGCCATTTATAGAATCATAGAAACAAAATCATTTGAGTTGGAAAAGACCTTTAAAAGTCATCTAGTCCAAATCCCCTGCAATGAACAGGGACATATGCAGCTAGGTCAAGTTGCTCAGAGCCCCTTTCAGCCTGACCTTGAATGTCTCCAACGACAGGGCTCCCACTACCTCTCTGGGCAGCCTGTTCCAGTGCCTCATCACCCTTATCATAAAAAACTTCTTCCTTATGTACAATCTAAACCTCTCCTCTTTTAGTTTAAAGCCATTTTCCCTTGCCCTATCACATCAGACACTACTAAAGAGTCTGTCCCCTTCTTTATAACTTCCCCTTTAGATACTGAAAATCTGCTATGATATCTTCCTAGAACCTTCTCTTCTCCAGGCTGAACAGCCCCAGCTTTCTCAGCCTGTTCTGGTGGGAGAAGTTTTCCATCCCTTGGATCATTTTTGTGGCCCTCCTCTGAAGGCATTCCAGCAGGTTCACGTCTCTCCTTCACTGAGGACTCCACATCTAGATGCAGTACTCCAGATGAGGTCTCACCAGCACAGAGTAGAGTGGCAGGATCTCCCTCACCCACACTTCTTTTGATGCAGCCCAGGATATTGTTGGCTTTCTGGGCTGCGAGGGCACATTGCTGGCTCAAGTCCAGTTTGCCATCCACCAGTACCTTCACATCCTTTTTGGCAGGGCTGTGTTCTGTCCTTCCGTTCCCCAGCTTGTACTGGTAGTGGTGGTTGCCATGACCCAGGTGTAGACCTCACAGTTGGATTTGTTGAACCACCCAGGCCCACAGCTTGAGCCTGTCTAGGTCCCTCTGGATGGCATCCTGTCCCTCCAGCACACCACAAAGCTTGGTGTCATCTGACACAGGTTGGTGTCATCTCACACATCTTGGTGTCATTTATCCTGGGCACCATTACTGCAGAGTCATTAGGGATTATGTTATTTCCTTTTGCACTTCTGTGTGCCTGAGCAGCACAAGACACTGACTAGTCCAGAGCAAACATCCATAGGTACCAAGGATAATTTAGTATATGCAGATGCTTTTATATTTTCCAACTTATGACTAGAAATGTATTTGGTTTACTCAGTCTGACATGTTGGCATTTTTGTTTCTGAAATTTACATCCATGGGCATCCTTTTGGACATATTTACTTCCATGGACGTCAACCAATGTTGTGTTATCTTCTTATGCAATAGTGGTCTTGCATCTCAAAATACAGGTAATGCAAAGTAAGCATTGGAGCTGTGAGCACTTAGACCCATTAGGAGAATCACTTTGCTGTGAGAAGAGCTGGTGTTGTAGGGTGCTGCAGCAAAATCACTGGGACTTCTGAGCCTTCAGCTTCAGACACAAAAAATCTCTGTCTCTTCACCTCTGTTCTTCCTTCTCCAGTCTTACCTACTCCAATCTTAGCACACCTGCAAGTCATCACTCTTTGCCAAATGCTTGGTGGGGACTGGGGAGTGTTACTAACTCACCGTATGGATTGATCTGTCAAGAGTAGATGCACTACAGACATCAGAGAACATCTGTAAAGGGATTTTGGGGAGAGCCAAATAGAACAGGGTCAGTGCAGCTTTCCCAGCTGCAGGATGTTTCATGACAAATGCTTTGTGACCCAAGGTCTATAATACTGTTATCAGTGCTTAGTGCATGACTGAATTTCTAGATTTTTTTCAAGCTCTGGCCTCATTCAACCTCAGTGCACTTGCACGGGTCATTTAGAATGAAAGCTTGCTTGTAAGTAAACATTGATTCACTGTGTTGAACAAAGAAGAATGAAAATGAGAACAAATCACATTAGATTTGCTCTGATGACTTGTTCGTGTACCTTACTGGTGGACTCTGTAAGCCCACATCTAAAGCCAATCTCAGCAAATAAAGATCAGGGAGTGTTTTGTTTTTTCTTTTTACAAAAACCAAAAGCAATTCAGTACCAAATGAGATGTGCAGGGGCCAGAAATGTGATAGATGCAGAAGTGATGCTCAAGCAATCAGATTGACAAAAGCATCTCACTGACTGCTTTGGTAAGAGTCCCACAGTCCCCCGGCTGACTGACCCGCTGAGACATGCATATGGCTCTGCTATTTGCTGGTGTGCTGATCTTTCTGAAATCTTCTTCCTCCATCTGAGTGTTTTTCTCCCTCTTGCTTTTTTTCTGAGTGCCTTGGCACATAAATCCTCTTTCTTCAATGAATGGCTCATTGCATACGATGCATTTTCTCAGTTCAAGTGATAGACAAAGGCAATAATGTGTTCCTCTTTTGCTTTGTTCAAACAGCTGAAATTGCCACGCAATCTTGATTTGTTCTAAAAGGGAGACTAGGTACAACATAGGAAAGAACATTACTACCCTTTGCTTTTCTGCACCGCCTCTGAGCAGTCACTTGTATACTCCTTGTCAGGAATGGCTCCTTCCCTCTTCCACATAACAGTCCCTGAGGATTCCCCAGAGATATCTTCAGCAAAGCCTCTCTGCTTTTCCAGCCACTAGTTGCACAGCATTGATAATAAAACAGCAGTGCTTCATACTAGGTTTTATCTCTGGCTCTGCCTGTTCTGCATCACAAACAGGTCTTTGCCTCTGGTTTTTCCTTCTCTCTTGATGACACTGTTTGTAGTGGTCTTGCTACAACAGTGACTCAGGGCGTTCCCTGGTAAAGACGCTTCATGCTTCTAAGGGTCCCGTTCTCCCACTGCATTCACGTCTTTAAAAATCAATCTGGGAAGGTAGAGGGCATCATTGCACAACTTGCTTTGTCAAGATGACAAATAACAAAATCTTAGAACAGCTGTATTGTATTCTGAAGTGAGATCAACTTCACAATGCATTGAGCAATGTGGTTTTGAAACTGTTGGGTTGACACGAGGCACACTTTTTAGCTAAGCATGACCTGCATGAAGCACTTTTAAAATAGCAGGACGTTATTCAAGCTCATTAATAGGTCTTGCTGTGCCAAAGTAGTATCATTTCTCTTTTTATATTTTTAATCTTCTCCTTCAAAAACTCTCTAGGGGAGTTTTAAGTTGAGCAATAAATGGGACAGCGCCGTTATTTAACATCTGAAACTTCTTCTTTTCTGGTAGTTAACCTATATTTGTCTTGTTTTAGTGCCATCCTATGGCTTTTCACTCTGAAGCGTATCCCAGCGTCCCAGTTATTCAACTCCTTCCATACTTTCTATGACTTTCACAAGAGTTCACCCTCTTTCTTCCCAGCGGAAGTCTGAGGTCAAGGTAAATCTCTGCCCATCTGTGTCCAGCTGCACCAGGAGGGAGACAGGAGGGCAAGCAAGGCAAGCCTAATCCAGCAAAGCTGGACACCTGCTCTGTGGGATTTTCTTACCCTTGGTCCCCTGAGTGGCTGTACAGCTCAAGAATTTTGGTGGTTTTCTACTTTATAAGCTTCAAGAATGAGTTTTTCATCTAGTTCTGCCAGAGGGAGACTTGAAAGTTGGAGGGACCCAGTCAATGCCTCCTGAGAGGCTTAGCCAGCTAGCTAACCATTTAAAACTGCCTTTACCTCTGATTCCATTGCCCTCCATTTTTTGGATCCCACAATACCACATCTACGTTACCTCATAGTGCCTTCCAGAGAAAAATCTGAACTTTTCATGTGTAAAAAATGAGCAGATGTTTATTTATTATACCTTCTGAAGCATTCTTGAACACCATGAAAAAGCAACAAGATGGGGGTCTTTTTTGTGGCTCTTTTTTTTCCCCTTCTCTTTTTGCAGAAAATCCTTCAAGAGCTGGTTCATAGAGCTCCTTTGTAACAGACCACGCTCATTCTGCTGGGCTACTAACCGCCTGGGTTCTCTGCAGTGATGGCTAATGCCAGAGGGTAGCTTCTGTATTATTTATCACTAGTGGGATGTTGGCTTTTTGCCCCACTTCCAATGTGGGGGTAAAGCGTTAGACTCCGGACAAGACAAGGGGCATTTTCCTTGTTTTTCCACAGTGTTTGTTGGATGAAGCGTGAACAGTCCTTTTTTGTTTTTTTTGTTTTGGTTTTTTTTTCATACTCAAGGGTTAAATTGGACGAAAAGAACAGCTCAAGGGCTTAGATCTCATGCAGGCAGAGGAGGAAAATAAACTAGAGGCTCCAAGTAGAGTATATAAAAGAAGAGTAAATTGACATAGATAAGAGCTCAGTCAGTGAATGCTCAGAGCACTCAGCTTCCTTGGAGACACCATGCAGCTCCGAAGAAATGATCCTAGCACTGAAATTCAGCCTTGGGCAGAAAAACAGGCAGGGCTTGTACGTCACGTGTATCCCACTTATCCTGTGTGGTTTCAGTGGTGCACAAGACGTGTGCCAAATCTCTCCAAGAGATGGAAATTTCTCATTATAATTTCCAGCAAGGGGTGAACAGTGAGGGTTTAGATGTGCATGGTAGGGGAGGTGTGGCGGAGGCCTCGTTCCTCACAGAGGCATGGCAGAACGTTATGTTCTGTTTACTTTTATTTTAAAATGCTTCTCAACAGTCTCTTGGTGCTTTTCCTATGACAAACAGTAAAAAAACATGTCTGTAGGTAACATTGCAGCTGTAATTTCTGAAAGGACAGAGCTACGAGCAGCCTCCTGTGATACAGATGTTCCTCTTGCCAGCCGAACTTAGAGAACTAGATAAACATTGCAACTGGAATTTTTTCCAAATATGTTTTAATTTACATATTTCAACCAAACGGTTTGTTTAGCCAAGTAATGACATTTTGTTATTTATTTTTTATTGGGTTCTGTTTCAGTGGGTCTCTTTGAGGGTTGGACTAGATCAAAGGTCCCTTCCAACTCAAATCATTCTATGATAGCCCACTAACATTGACTCCCCGTGAAGGGAAAGAAGTGAGTGGTCGTGGTCCTCCTCCCAGCAGAGCCCGAGGGGCTAGGACAGAGCTACACTAATTTGTACTCAGTTTCTGTTACAGTGCCACCCGTCCCACTACTGCAACTGGAGAAGTGTTGCACCAGAAACAACAGTGTGACGTTGGCCTGGAGGATGCCACCTTTGAGCCACAACCCAGTGGAGGGTTATATCCTGGAACTTGATGATGGAGATGGTGGCCAATTCCGAGTGAGAATTTCATTCAGCATTTGTTTGTATTTCTTTGTATATAAGTTTCCTCACGAAATAGATATATTTGTGTCTGGTGGAGGGGGGTGGGGGAGGGCGGCCAGGGAAGGTACAATTTATCAAAGCATCCCCGCTTCTGTTAAATAGATGCTGAAAGCCTTGGTTGTGCTTTCTGCTTGAGTAGGAAGCTTGGTTGAAACTTTTCCTGGGGTACTGGCAAAGAGGCCTTATGCACTACTACTGCATGTCCTTCCTGGAGAGCGCCCCTACAGAAAATCCTATTCCAGCCTGTAAGAGCTAAAAGTGGTTCATGCCACATATCAAAGATTTCTTTGAAGTCCTTCCTCTTGCCTGCCTGTAGCGGCCCCTTCCAACAGATGAGATTCTTGGTCTGGAAATGCAACTCAGTTTTTCCTATTTTTCTGAGTTAAATTGGCATTCTGTGGGGGGGAAAAAATAAAAAAAAAATTAAAAAAAGGTTTGCTAAATATTTTCTTTGGAAGGGAGACAAGCTGAGGGGGTGTTCCTCAGGTATGCTGCAGAGGCATTGGTAAGCATGGGAGGATGCCATGCCAGATGCCATTCTCCCAGAACTCCAGGGTGATTCCACAACTGCTTGCTTATGCCTGAGGGTGCTGAATACTTCCTGTCTCCCATCCTCTCCCTCTCTGTCCCAAAAAACAAACCGCAGAAACAATTCAAGCAGCTTTCTGCCAGCCATGTCCTGCTGGAAGCAGTGGTCTGCAGTGCTGTGGCTTCCTGCTGCTGTTCATGCTTCTGTTACTTCAAGACCATGCTTAACCAATGCCATCCCTAGAGGCTAGTGCCTTGAAATCATTACTGCAGAGCACATCTGCTCTCTTCACAAATGGGAAATCGTGCCAAAACATGGGATGAGATTTGTCCAGGAGTTGTAAACTGACTTCCCACTGGAACCCTGAGGGTTACTAAAGCTGAAAGTGGCCTGGAGCTGGCCTGCCCGACCTCCCTCAGTTGCCTCCCTGTGCCAGACTGCTACTTCCACAGCCAGCAGAGACACCTCATTTGGATGCTCCTCATTAGAAATAAAACAGCAGTGTTGGTACAGTGTTTTGAAAAGTACACAGTGTTTCTGGAATTTCTCAATTTCTTGGTCCAAGAACCATTTGGCATGTGTTTGAAGAGGCTGGTCTCTTCCACTGGAATTGTGAAAAGGTTCTTTTGTTCAGGAGCTGCTGACGCAGTCAGTAGGTAAGAATGGCATAATGAATGAGGTGTTAGGGGTGATGTGTGGCACATTCCAGTGGATTGGATAAAACATTTCAAGTATTATTCACGTCTAAATAAATACTTGTGAATAAACAAGATTTCAGGGGGTGCATATCCAAGGTGTGAATGAACCTCGGTCTGTTTGTGTGCAAAACTAGCAAAGGTTTTAGGACTGCCAGTGCTGCCTGTTTAAGATTTTGTGTTGAAAGGATACAATACGGTCTCAATCCTTATAGCTCAAGGGTTGTATTTTCCAAGCAGAACACTTTACCCACAGAAAGACAAACTACAGGCTTCTCAGAAATGCCATTTCAGTGAAAGTTTTCTGACCATTTTCTTGAAGGTTTATATATCCGAGTGCAACAACACTGACTACACTTTATCAATACTTGATGAGTGGATTTAAAGAATATTTATTGCTTCCTATCGTAAAGGAGAGCATTGTGAATAAACACAGGCAATGGTAAAACTGTGGTAAAACAGCAATCAAAATAATATCTGGACTAGAAAATGTGGGAATTGTCTTACAGATACAGCGTATTGCACAGGCTGTGTATTTTATAACACAGAGATAAAACCTGTTCTATTAAAATTCTTTCCCACTCTGAAAGATTGTAAGGTAGCTCAAGAGATTTTGTTAGTGTAGCAGCCACCGTGGTAGCAAGGCGGGCAAATGTATGCTCTACTTCATCACTTGTTCAATTCACTTCAGGTTCTTATTGAGGAGCTCTAATCAGCAGGACTGCTCCTAGGCATATACTTCAATGTCTTAACTGACCTGGGGGCTAAGAGCTCTGCTTACTCACAGCCTTCAGGTCTTTATAACCTTTCCTGCCACAAATCTATGAATTTTGCAGGATCAGGGGTGTCAGAGATGGAAGGCCTAGGAACTCTGCCTTTCAACATGCTGCCTAAACACGATTATTTCCTTTTCTATCATTTCCTATTCCTTTGTTCAGTTTTCCAATAAATGTGAGGTTTCTAGGCTACTTTCAATTCATCACAAACTATCATCTGGCTGATCCTGTTCATTATTTTGCCTAGCTTTTCCTCCTCCTGAAATATTTCACATTACACCAGTGCTTGCTCTTTAACAAGTCCTTGCACACTCTTACTGCATCTCTGCTGTCTAGTTGCTGTTTCATCAGGTGATGCATGTGCTCCTAACCTTTAGGAGACTGGTTTCTTCTGGCCATGTCTTAGCAGGTTTCAGAATCACACAGTCATGCAGGCATGAGGAAGCCTTTCCAACAGAATGAAACTGTGCTTACTTTTTTTTTTTTAATTCCTCCTTTCCCCCTTTTTATAGTCCAATATAAATATTAAGAAGGGCAATGGTGGTTAAGGTTCTGGGACTACTCTCCAAAACAGAGTTTTGGAGTAAATGTTTCGGAAAATATGATAAAAAAATAAGATCTTTCTCTGTATGTTTCCTTTACTGCTGTACTTTCGTAGCTTTACCTTCACCTTAGTGTCTCCAGTGCTGACCTTACCTCTTGTCTCCACTTCTGTAGCTGTTCATGTTATAACAGCATGCACTCTGCATTCTCCGAAGCCATCATAAGCTATTTACTTGTGATTTATGTTTACAAGTCTTAATGTGATCAAATGTGATCATGAGGCACAGAGGAACAGTTGTTTTTTTTGTTTGTGTGTTTAGGAAGTATATGTTGGCAAGGAGACTCTCTGCACTATCGATGGCCTTCATTTCAACAGCACCTATAATGCAAGAGTCAAAGCTTTTAACACATCAGGAGTTGGTCCATACAGCAAGACAGTTATTTTACAGACATCAGATGGTGAGTTTGATGGTAAATCCAACCCGCATGCAAATGACTGATGTTGTCAAGTGTCAGTGCCAATACCACACGCAGCTGTGGGTGTATTCTGATGGCTGCAGTGGTGCATTTGGACTGCACAGAGCCTGCCATTTCTGGGGGAGCAACCTAGATCTAAATCCACTAATGATAATAGTCATGTAGCCCATTTCTTTACACCTTTAGGGATTTTCCATTGTTGGTAATAATTCAGGTTTCAAAGAAGTGCAATTTTACTTCTGGGGTCTAATTAAGTTTTTAATTTGTTTTAGCATACAGAGACCATTAGGCACTGAGTATTTGTATACCACTCTGTCTCCACTTCTCTATAAATTTTGGAATTTATTTTTTTCCTCACTTTCTGCTTCAATTTCACAGCGAGGTTTGATAAGACAGAGATGGGAATTCATGCTTGTTACTCTGTAATTACAGTTGACATCCATGCGGGCATTACACAAGTTCATCTTCAGTAATGATACCGTAATGAATTGGGAAGTACGTGCTGTCCTCACACGCACTTTTATGCTGCGTTGCCAAAATAGGCCAGTATAAAATTTTTATGCTTTAAGTGCTTTTTCTGGTTGGATTTCTTTTTCCCCCCTTTGATAAACTGATGAAATCTGTCCTAACCACCGTAGACACATTGGTCCTCCATTTCCATCAGAGGCAATCCTGAACCAATTCACATCTGCGAATGGTTTCTACATTATAAAGAAGCCTTTGTTTACTCAATGACTTTCTTTGTTACTGTGTGAGAACAGAAAGTCACTGCCCTTAGAAACCTACACTCGGACAGGCAGGCACAGATGGCATAAGACACATGAGTAATTCACACTTCATAGCACCTTCAAGGCAAATGGACTGAAAAGCGCCTTTCAGGTATTACTGGGCTATGCAGATTGCATGAAGCATTCTTTCCTTTCACTCACCAAAAGGCAGTCTGAGCTGGGTCACAGTGCAAAGCAATCTTGTGTAACTGCCTTTTTTAACAAGGAAGAACGTCCTTGTTATTCAAGAGTGCAATGGGGTCTTAGGAAGTCCCAGTCTCATCTTCCTAGTGAAAGTGGCTGATTGGTCGTTGCAGCCCGGCTTTAATCTTGCCTCTCCTTTTCCCTCGCACAGTGGCATGGTTCACTTTCGACCCCTCCTCGGCTCACAGGGACATCGTGCTGTCGAACGACAACCAGACTGCCACCTGCAGCAGTTACGATGACCGTGTTGTCCTTGGCACAGCCGCCTTCTCCAAGGGTGTGCATTACTGGGAGCTGCACGTGGACCGGTATGACAACCATCCCGATCCAGCCTTTGGCATTGCCAGGATTAATGTTGTCAAGGACATGATGCTAGGCAAGGATGACAAGGCATGGGCCATGTACGTTGACAACAACCGCAGCTGGTTCATGCACTGCAATTCTCACACCAACCGGTAAGCACTGAATGCATGTTTCTCTCCTTACTGATTGTTTTTGTCACTTGTCATTCGAGGAAGGGATCTCAGCAAGCCATAATCCATCCCCTTGCCAAATAGAGTTATTTTATTCCTAACAGAAGTCTGCATCACCTGTTCTTAAAAATCACCAGTGACAGCAATGGCATCTTCTCCCCTAGCAATCTGTATCTGTGTATGTTATCCTCTCTTAGCGGGCTTTTCCTGAGATCTAGCCTGAATCTCCCCTGTTTTGTTTAAACCCATGGTTGCATGTCCCACCTGCAGTGTCAGTAGATAGGAGTGCCGTGCAGTGACAGATTCAGGATCTATTTCACTGCTGGAGGAATGCACGGGGAGATGCGATCCATTCTCTTCCTTAGGAAGACTTTTGGCTACAGGGTCATTAGGCAAACTCCCTGTTGATTGCTTGTCCAAAATGCAGGTGTTTGTGAGTCCTGAAAGCTGACTAAGTGCTGTGCTGTAGGCCACACTGATAGTGATGTGGACACAAGGGCTGTGAGGGCAAAGTGATCGCCTCCCTTGACTGAGTCATTGTATTCAAAACCTTTGGAGGATGTCTCAACCAGTACAACCAATACTGACAAAGGAGGATTTGTGTATACCCCCAAACTATCGTTACCAAACCCCATTTTATCTCATGACTGAAAGAGGATCTGCATGCTCCATGCAGCAGAGTGGTGGGGATAGATCTAACTGAAGCTGGCTCCAGGGCTGAATCCCTCAGGATCATTGCACATTAGCATGGATTCGATGTTGTGCTGACATGGAGGCTTGGCTCATAGCACTTGCAGTAGCTAACTCTGTGTAGTGCTGATTGTGTTTCCCTTGATGGGATGCTGCCCCATGTAGAGGAGATACGATCAGCTTTGCATGAAGCTCCCTGGGGTACTAACAGTGCAGGAATGCACTGCTCATTCTTTGTGCCCAGGGGGAGGGTCAGGCCCTAGTTGAAAGTCAGCTGTGTGTTACAGGGACTGAGGCCCTTGAGAAGATCTCAGCTAAAAACTGAGATTCAGGATCCTAAATCCCATGTGTATTTTGGGTAACACCGTATTTGTATACCTACTTTGCTGTGATGGGAGACGGATGTACAAAGTGAGTGACCAAGGATATACAGCAGATCTTTGGCAGACTGGGAATCAGCTTTGATTTAGTTTTCCACTGACTGTCCCTGCAAGTTTTCCATACTCATGAGCTCAGACGTTGTTTCTGTTATATCACATATAACAGAAAACACATAAAAGGGAAGTTTTCAGTGTTTTTTTAAATGCTCAAATGCTTGTGTTACCTTCTTAGAGAGAGAAGTTTGTACCAGCATTCATGGCATCCTAAAGCTGCTTGTAATGTCTTCTGTTGAATAGTCACTCATACTCTAAAACATGCTTGTATTTTAAGTGAGCGTAATTTTTGTTTGAAGCGGTTTAGTTTTGTTACAGACAGGTGGAAGAACTTTGTAGCTGGACCCAAAGCTATCTGAAGTAAAGGTGAATATTTCATTGGCCCCAAAGGCCTTTAATCACATCCTAAGTAGATACAGAAACCATGTCCTGAGTAAATGTAGAGTAAAATAACATCACAGTCATGAATATGTCCAAAGGTTCTCTGTTCCTTTAATATCTTGATTTGATTTGATTTAGGGTGGAAGTAATGTTAAGCTGTGTTAATTTTAATGCTCTGTGAAACAGCTTATGCTTTCTGGAAAAAAGCTGGCAAACACTCTGTGTGCTGCTGTCCCAGAAACCTATTTTATGGATTTGGTCACAGACGTGCTCCTTCCCACAAGCAAAACAAGAGCCAGCAAGCAAAACCTTTCCTTCTGAGAAGCACAAACTGTGGAAATACTTTGAATTTCCAATCATCCTGCTTAAACAGGAGAACAGAATACTTTCTGTTGACAACAGCTTCCCTGTTTTTACCAGGGAAAACACAAAGATTTTGCAGGCATATCCAAGGAATGGGCAGACCAATGGAATATTCTTTCAAGTGAAATACACTGACAAAGGGCATGCAGTCTCATGGAATCACATGCGCTTCAATGAAATTAGGTCTAAGCATTATATTTTTAACTGTGACAGTCAAGTAGGTCAGTTTTTTAACTCGTTAGCTGTGGTAGTCTTGTGAAAACAGTTGTTGCTGCCTCATCATTTTCCCACCGGAGACAAGACCATGAGAGCACACTGTTGCAGCCCAAAGAAAATTTCTTGTCAGCTTTTGGCCTCTTGGATGCTCCTGTATTGGAGGCTATATCTTGGTAATCATTTCATCCATTCAAATCTGCTCAAAATTAACTTAGAGTGGTAAATAAATTACTAGCTTCAGGGAGCTTGAAAGACCCAGGCATGGGGCCTGCCAGGTTTAGGGCACTTTCCTGTTCTTTTCGTTCACCACATGGGACCAGCCTACATCCTTAAAAACTGACAGTCTGGGCTTATCTTCAGCAATGCTAGAAAGAAAAGCATGAACAGATGAATCTAATGCTATCAAACCCAGAGAGACCTTTGAAAATAGGTTGAGCAAACACCAGTTCAGAAGACAGCTCAGGGACATAGCTCTGTGAGGCACCTTTAAGCCTTGTTTTTCCTGGAATTAGTCAGCTCACACCAGAGACGTGTGCCCATTGCTCACAGGCACTTGTAGCAGTTCTTGCTCCTCATAATGTTCCCAAAGGCAGAAGTATCTCATGCTGTAGGCAATATGCTAGCCACTACATTGTTAAGTGAAGAAAGTGACTGAAATCACACTGGAGTTTTTTATGTTTTATGCTGGAAGACATAGAAAGTCAAAATCTAGAGCTAATCTTTAAGCTCCCTGCTTGAGGAGAGTCTCCTTACTAACTGTGGAGGTCTCAAGGTCAAGTTCTCATCGAACAAAAATGTTACAATTGACTGAAAAAGACTGTTCTTGATGGTAGATGTGGCAGGGCGGGTAAGTTACTGTAAAGTTCATGATATAAATGCCATTAGTGCAGAGTTAAACTAATTCTTCAGCGTATTAAACAGTGTTCATATATTAAGATTGATTTTTCAGTGATAGTGAAGCTTACTGCTGTTCTTAATTCCTCAAGCCATTTCAGTCCAGCAAACTGCCCAAAATGCTGCTGAAATCATCCTGGGAAGATGAGACTCCGCTGCAACAGTCAGTTGCACTTTTAGGGCAGCCAAATTGGTGTATCTGTACTCAGACCTTCCAGCCTTCCACACAATGGCACCGTCAGTACTGAGCCTTGTGCACAGAGATGAATGTTTGTCAGACCGCGTGAAAAGATGTGTGAGAACTGGGATTTACTTGGAATGATGAAAGAGACATGAAAGGCTCATGTCTTCAAAAATGGATCGTCATTGAAGAAGCATTGTAGCAGGTGGCTGTGCTTTCCCCTTACACAGCCTGCAGGCTGTCAGGAGCCTGTAGCAAAGCAACCATTAAACAGTTTAAAAAGGCACTGCAGTAAGGACTCAGCTCTTGGAGGTGCTGACACAGGCTGGACCGTGTGCCCCGCCAGCAGCAGCTCCTGTCCAGCACAGCGTTCTCTGTGGGTTGCAGAGAAGTCAGTCAATGTCACCGTGTAGCACACGGCTAATTAGCCCACTAGAAGCAAATTAGTTTATTATATTGGAAAGGGCATCATCATCTCAAAAAGGCAAAGCTGTTCCCCCAAGAGAATCGATGCCATTTAGAAAGATGTCATAAAATCTATTTTAAAACACTGCATGATATAAAACACGGTGCACTACAATCAGAGCTGTTCCCCACCAGAGAAAAAAAAAATAACGTAACCCATTCGTAGATAGCTCTGAATTGTGGTGCTGCCACTTCCCACTGAACCATTATGAATTTTATGATTGAGTGCTTTTAATGCAAACATCCTAGATACTAAGATCCTGAGGATGGGTAAGTGTCCTAACTTTTGTTGGAAAATAATATGTTTACCGTTGTGTAGAGGAGCATAAAGACAAATGGATTAATGCCTGTAGTACCAGAAATAAGGGAGCTGAGAACTGCGTAGTTAAAAATCTTACATATCTGAGAGCCTAACTGGCAATTCTCAACTGCTTTGTTATTGTTTGAAGAGCTTTAAATAGAGACGACAGCACACTATTGGCGTCGCTATCGCGGATAAAGCTCCTGTCACCTTTAGAGGAAGTAGCGTGTGCCACGTTTAGTCCAAAGGAGACCTGTTTCTGACACCTAGTGGACACGATGAAAATTTCTTACCCTTCACGATGTTTCTAGTTGTTTTTTTTTTTTCTTGATATATGCCGACCCTTATGATAAATCTTACCTTAAAACTGCATTTATCTTGTGAACTTCATGTGCCCAAGGGTAGCTTGTGGTACAAAAGACAGTCGCTTCCTTTCCTGATGCAAATGACTTGAAATCTGATTTAGCCTGAACAAATTGTGTCAGGCTGTAAATCCATCGCAGAGCCCCTGTGACATTAACAAAGCAGTGGTGCCTGTGGCCAATCTGCATATGTAGTAGATTTCTTGCTCAACGCTCTTTTAAGCAGTATTGGATTTGACTAACCCCCAAATCAAAGTGCGTTAATGTCAAATCGTTCATGCATGTAATGGCTGGGTCTGCCCTGGCAAGCTCTGACACCGTGGTAGCTCTCAGCAGCTGCTCCTGACACAGCCAGTTAGCACCAATGTTGATAGCTGTGCCCCAGCTCTTGAAGCAGCTTGGTCACAGACTTGTGCTTGTCCCTAACCAGCCCCACCTTCCCTTCCTCCCCAAAACCAGTGCCTGTGGACATATGTGGGCTCCCCAGACTCTGGAGAATTGGATCCCCTTAGAGACTGCCAAGATGAGCCTCTAGCTGCCAGCAGGTAGAGTGATTCCAATGTGTGCCAAGGAAACGAGCGTTCTGCTTTTGCAATCCCTGCTGTGTATCACTGCTCTAGAGCATGGGCATTCTCAGGAGCTGTGCCTCCAGAAGTCCTGACTTGCACACTCAGCAACAGACTGATCTGCTCATCTGCCCATTTCTTGTCAGCCCAGGGGATTTGGACACCATTTTCACTTCTTAGCTTACAACTGGAGGAGAGATGGACCTCATTTCTCTTTATGACACCCCTTTTAAGCTTTGATGAACATGGTACATCTGTTTTGGGTAAAGGTGTGGCACAGTCACAGTAAGAGTGCTGCGGGAGTAAGTAGTGTGCTGTACTTCTCCATTCACCCCTTGTTTTTTGAGACTGCATGTCCTAGAGAGAACAGCAGTGGTGCAGCACTCTGTCTACACTAAACCCCTTTGTGTGCATTTGTACCTTAGGACTGAAGGAGGAGTTTCCAAAGGTGCCACCGTTGGTGTCCTCCTGGATCTAAATAAGCACAACCTGACTTTCTACATAAATGGGCAGCAGCAAGGGCCTCCAGCTTTTGAAAACATAGAGGGTGTCTTCATGCCTGCACTAAGCCTCAACCGAAATGTTCAGGTAAGTCTCTGTAGTTCAGTGCAACTTACTCTGTTCAGCTAAAGGGGGTCATGTGACCCTGGCCATTTCTGCTGTGACTGATAGTGTCATAGGCAGGCAGGCAGTGTGGATATTGGTTCTTTCCTTCTCAGACTGACACCCCAGCTACTAACGCTTTCTTGAAAACTGAATTCAGCCTGCTGTCTTGCTTCACAGGTGTGAGGGATAGCGTTGTAAAAACAAGTCAACACGCCTGCATTTGATAATGCCTTCATCATTCTGCTGGGGCTTCCTCTGCCAGTTTGACAAAAACACGAGGATGTGAATTCCTCTTACATCTTATGTTGAGAAATGGTTAGCGCTGGCAACAGACAGCAATGCTAGCAGCATAGCAGTAAGTTGAGCAAAGTCAATGTAGGTCAGATTAGTCCAGCAGAAAAGACTCAGTCAGCACATCACTGGTGAAGTTCAGAGGCTGTTCTCTATTCTCAAGAGGAACTCCGTTTGGAGAAACACTTTAAATGTCATGCTTTTTTAACTTCAGAAACCACTGCATATGGCTGAAACAGGAGGTAATGCAACAAGAGGTGTGGCACTGAGGGATATGGTTAGTGGGTAAGGAGGGGGTGGGCTGACAGTTGGACTGCATGATCTTAGTGCTCTTTTCCAACATTTATTATTCTATGGAGAACCAGAGCTTCTGCCTATGGAAAGAGCCAGAAGCCTGAGGATGGTGACATCTAAATCTTTCAGGAAAGTTTCATAGCTTTATTGTATTTGATGCACAAAAGTGGAAGACATGGGCATTTCCCTGCTATTTTCAACAATGGTTTTCAATTGCAGCTTACCTTCAATACCTATATCTTGTAAGCAACTGGCAAACAGTTCTTTCCATGACCAAATTAAAGCAAGGTATAGCCAACAATGTGTGAGGGGGAAGCTATGAATTTGACTTGCTGTTGAATGGTTCTATGGAATGTCTGTGTGGGAACTCTGAACTTGTAGAAATACTATCAGGTTGTAGAAGGAGCTGTGATCTGCCCTGCCAGGACAACAAAGAAAGGATTTTTATGTATTTAATACATTGTCTCAACAGTGTGATTGTTTTCCTGAGCTACTCTGGAGTCCCTCGCAAAAAGACTGTCCACCTCCGGCTTGGGAGCACTGTTGGAGACCTAGAACTAGTGGCTTCATTTAGGAAGAGGTGTTGGCTTCTAAACCCCAAGGTGCTCAGCACAGAGGGGTTCCTGGTAATTTTAGGGGCTCAATATTATCCCATAAATATAGTTGATGATTTAAGCCTGGATCAGAAGCTCCACAGCCCCTCCCCTGTCATTTACTTACTCTGGGCCTTCACAGATGCTTTCTGCTGGAGATGTCCCAGTTTTGATAGTCAGTGTTATTTCTTCTTTGCACAGGTGACACTGCACACAGGACTGGAGGTTCCCCAATGTGTAAAGCAGCCAAAGTTGCCCAGCAACTAATGACGCTCCTGCCTGACCCTGTGCTGGATTCTGTAAGCTGTCTCAGTGTGATTTGGCACGTTTCAGTAAGTCAGTAAAAAAGCACTCTCTTCCCTAATGTGGAATGTTCTACATCGTGTTGCTCACTGAGCACTCCGCTGGTTACAGCTAGCCCACTCCACCTTTAGTTTAACAAGCCATAGCAAACATACCCACAGAACTGGCATTGGATTACAGGTGGGTACCTGAACGTATCTGCACTGCACTGCATAGATGTGCTCACACACGCATACACATGTATATATTTGTAAGGTGAAAAGTTAAATGAGTTTATTTTCTCTCTCGTGGCTGGATTTGTGCTCAAAAGATATGGATGCTAGAAAACACAGGCATGACTAGGACTGGGAAACAATGGCTGTTGGAACAACTTACCAGTTGGTGAACGGGATTCCTTTGCTACCTGCAGCCCTTAATTGAAGACAGCATGTGTTCTGGTAACTGAAGTGGAAGATGTGTGCTCAGTTAAAGAATTCATGGGCAAGATTCTGTTCTCTGTTACATCCAAGGGCTCAAATGATGCTCAACTATTCCTTCTGGCTCCAGATTACAATAAGCTCTGAATTACATTCCCCTCAAATTCAGTGGCAGAACTTGCACTTATCTTCAACAAGTATAAAGAACAGTTCCCAAACACTGTTGTGTAATAGTTCTGCATATTTGAGCTTTCAGCATGGTATGTGCAGAATTCAGGCATGAAAAGTGGAAAGAAAAATATATCTGATACCTTTTCATGTCTCTTACTTAACTGTGACTGTGGGGACTATTCATAGAGAAGATCCAAAAGTGATTATCAGCACTCTTGAAAAATGATGCAAGAGCGATCTTTCTGAATTTAACTGATAAGAGTTTTATTTAAGTATGGTACGTGCAAAGTATCCCACGTAGAGAAATGCTGCTTTCCAGCCTTGATCCCAATAAGTCCTAGGCAGCTGTAGTTCCAATGTAGCTTTGAGATCAAAAGCCTTAATTTTCTATTAGATTAGGATTACGTAACTAACGTCTTGATCTTCATGATGCATTTGAACAGGAGAGATTTGTGAGATTGATGCTAAATCAATTTTTAAGATTTTTTCTGGAATGGGACATAAACCCTTTGCAAGACTTGGCTGTGTCTTGCATCTCCCATGAAAGCAGCAGGCTGCGTCAGATGCTGTCCATGACAACATGAATCTGACCACCATGGAAGTTCCTGGCACAGAACAGAGCTCCCACCTGCATGCTGGTGTCTGAAAACACATTGATTTGCGTGTGTTTCTTTTCCTCTGAAACAAGTTAATGTATGCTACTGTGTGTATAGAGGCGATGCATAAGAACAAGGTGCAGCCTGCATGAGCCCATTACGTTCTGGGCTTTGTTATTTCAATCCTACATTAAGTATGGTGATATCAAACACAAAAAGCATCAACTCTTACATCCTAGTGATGCACTACATCCTCTGTTTAATGCTGCTTATACAGACTTTCCTCTCCAAGCATACATATACGCACATGCATATTGTTCTCAGCCAAGTAGGTATGAAGCTTGAAAAAGTGTATTCTAATACCAATGCAGCTTACTGCCTCACATTATGCTACAGCCACAGGATTGCCAGCTCAGGCCTCTCTCAGAGCATTCAGCTGCAGGTGCACGCTCGGTCCCTGGCACATGGCTCAGGTGGCATGGAGTGCTGGAGGGTTGCACTGCAACACAGCAGCCAGCACCTCGCTGGCAGCATCCCCCTTGCAGCCACTGCGAGAAGGAAAAGACAACCCAACCTGCAGTAGTTGCAGGTAATTTCACAGGTGAATCACAGCCTGCCACCAGTGCTGGTACCTGGCTCGTATCTCATGGCCACCTCTCCTGCAGAACAGCAGTGCGCCTTCAGTGATGTCAAGACTGAAATAGGAAACAAAACCAACAACAGGAAGATATAACTTTAGCTGTTAAGTGGGAAAGCAACTATACAACTATACTTTCTTCAGTCTGAAATGGATTGTATTAGTAAACTTTTAGACATAACTGCTACACTCATCTTCCTTTCTTAAAGAATAGCAGAGACCAACTGTGTTTTAATTTTCAGTTTTGTTCAATGCCATGTGAACTCGTGCAGGATTTTCTAATTTAGTGGGTCTGCTTTAACCTACCTCAGCTCAAATTCTCCCGGACCCCACACTTCTTCCTGAGCGTGCTCATTGTAAACCTGTCTTCAGTGAACACAAGAGCTGTAATTACAGCATTGGCTTCAAATATTGCCAGTCAGAGCAGTGTGTGGGAATACTGTACATAGGCTGCAAAGAGATTTTTATACTGGGAAACACCCTGTGATAATTTTAATACAGAAGTTGCTCCACTTTCACTTTTCTTATTAAAAGCAACCAGGTGTTGTTTGTTTTGGGACTGAACCTTTGGCTTTACTCCCAAATTCTGTGAAGGAAATTCAAATAAATTTAGGTCTTTCCACTCTTCAACCACTGCCAGACATTTAAAATTAATTCAGAACGGGTTTCAAAAGTGTTTGCAGTACTTGGTTTTGGTATCATAGATGCTTTGGTACCTGTTCCTAGTGTTGTATGTTGGGGAGAGTGCAGCAAGTGATACAGGTTGCTGTGTTTTAATGCAAATATGGACAGTAGGTGGGGACATACTTCAGATTTGTAGAGATGCACAGAGAAGCTCATTTGTTATTCTAACACCTGTACAAGCGAGGTACAGACTAACTAACAGCCATTGCGGTCTCTTTGTAACCTAGTGGAGATGCAAACAAAATAAAAGGAATACAGTTAGAAGTAGGTATCCTGCATTAGTAACGCCAGGTCTGAATCTAAACAAAATGAACTATATGTTGGTTGTGCACACATTCAAGGACTTGGATTTGGCATGATCCAATAGCAATAAACCAAGTAACCCCCATACAGCGCAGTCTCATGACTTCAGCTGATCAATTTTGGTAGCGTAACAGTGTAAATGCTTAAGTAGTTGGAATTCTGCTAGGAAACTCATTACGTGTACTTATGCAGAGCAGCCAGATGGCAGCATAAGCCATCTGAACGTAGACCAGAGCAGAACTTTCCTTTTGCAGAATAGCATCAGCTGGGGAGAAGTTTGGCACTTACTTTCACCTCTCTGCTCAAGCTGAAAATAGCTTGTTTCTCTGCAAGTTAACTCTCCCATTTACTTACAAGCCCAGCTGTTTGCATGTTCTTCATCTACAGCATCGCTTTTGCCAGCTTTTGTTTCCTCTAAATCTCTTCTTTGGAAGGGAGCCAGCCTTTAGTAGTATGGTCCTTGCAGAAATTGCGTTACTAACTATCCAGACCGCTTCCCAGGCACCTCGGTAAACACAGAGATGCCTTTCACGGGACGCATCTGCTCCTGGAGCACAGGCCGATCCTTGTGAACAGGAGAGCAGAGCCTTCTGAGCTGGGATGAATCTTGTCCCACATGGTGCAGAGCCCACACAAGGCATCTGTATACTTAACATTTAAAAAAGAAACAAGTTCTCCTCTAATAAGCACAATGAATCTTGACTTCTGCATATATCAATTCAGAGCACCTGCATCTGTCTAAATAAGTACAGCAGGCAAACTTTCTGTCCCGCAGAGCAGCAAGGGATACTTAGTTTGCATCTATCCATGTGAACCCAAACATTGTCCTTTGTGAAGCTTTGTCCCGGCTCTTTCCTCCACAAATTTCTCTATTAAGTTTGGTGGGACCAAATAGAAGGACTGTGCTATCAGGGGTATTGTCAGACTCCCAAGGTGCACAGTGCTACACCACTTCCTACACTTGGATTTCCTCGTCAACACAAAAAAAACTCCCACAAAGATATTTCGCTGAGATGTAACATCAATATGAGCGCAGGCCTAGGTGATGCTCCCTTACTTCCTCTGAGGCTGAAAGGTGTGCACTGTATAACAAATGCCAGTGAGGACAGTAGGACACTGTGATGTATCTTGAATTTGGAAAGCAATTTGGTTGCTATAACAAAGAAGACAGGCAAACAGCTCAGTCATGTCCCATACTTGCCATGCAGTTGAGACACAGAGTAAAATACAATGGACTAAATTGGGGGGGGGGGAAAAAAAAAAAAAGCACAAGAGCACAAGGTTACATATATGAGAATTTAAGAGGAAAAGCATCAAATGTGATTTATGATATGCATAACGTTCCATTGTGTTGTAAATAAAGCCATTACAGTGTATTGCCGTAGTTTGTTCTTGGCTGGTGGTAGAGTTCTGTCGTAGTGCTGTAAAAGTCCGTTCTCTAATTTTTCTTTTCTTCCAAGTGTAATTAGTAAAGATGGCAGAGAGCACCCAGTCCTCTACTTTCCTAGTTGTTCTAGAGCAAAAAGAAACGTGATATGCAGTTTTTTTTCTTCCTTTCTTACATGATATTTATAAAAGAGGTAAGAATGAGAAGGTCAAGGCTAATCTGCCACTACCACCGCATGAAAAACACTGTCTGCGATTGCCGATGAGGTGGTGCATTCTGGACCATATATAAAACAACCTGTCCCTGTTAGAAGGGATGAAGAGCACAGCAACCTGCTAACCGCAGCTTTCTGCAGCCATCAAGTACACCTTTTGTTCACAAAGGGAATGACAAGGAAATAGAGTTGTTAAACCTAATCTCAGGCTTTACCAGCTTTGTAGCATTCTGCTTAAATAGCATAGGAAACAATTAACCTTTGAGCCAGGCAAAATAATATGAAAACCCAAGTATCTTGGCTAGCTCAGCTTTGCAAGGGAGATTACAGTTACAAGTCTACCAACGGGTTATTGCAACAAATCAAATACATCACAAATGCAAATGGCACTCATCACCAACAATTACCAAACAAAGATGGAAAATCATCTTAGTAACTTTTCATTTTGGGTTGTTTTTTTTTTTTCCTTTTTCTTTGAAGGGAGCTGCTTGTAGTTTTTACTGACAACATTTCTGGTGATTATCTGGTACTTGTGAACACTGCACTCATGCAGGTGGCTGGAGTGGCAGCTTGAAGCACAAACCCATCACAGATAAGATGCACTCAGTCTTCTTACGTGCAGAAGCCCATATGCAAGCCACACAAACTAAATGCATGGGGCTTCTGCAGCTTTGCACACTACAGGAGACAGATGTGCATTGACTGCAATAGGTACTCAGCACCACGTTCCCCTTCTGTCAAGCGACCTTCCTTCTGTCGTATTTGTTATTGGAAGCAAATACAAGCAGAATATCATTTCCCCCCCCCCCCCCCTCATTTGAAGATTTCTATTATTTTTCCTTAAATCAGTAGATATAAATATTTATGGATCCAGATCGCATCCTTTCATCGCGATTGCCGATACCACCTCCCTTAAATGTTGTCAATAAAAACCACTGACCTTTCTAGGTAGCATGGTGAGAAGATATTATGTGATGAATATTAAAATAAATGCATGAGGTAGAACTGCTGTTATTTCTGATTGTTATATGAAGCATGAATAACACTAATTTAAATGTTGGCAACCCAAAAAACGTGCAAAGGAATAAGATAACGGTGTTCACTTCTGGTTAAGTGAAAGACGAGAAGTTGTTTCTGTTTTCTTCTTAACCACGACGTTCTTTTCTTCAGCATCATTTCCCACAGCTTATATGAATTTGGAACTGGTGAAATATACATCTGTTCCGTATGTGTCTGTCACCAGGTCGAGAGGAAAATATAAACTTTTTATAATTTTATATCCGCAGCAAAGTTTGTATTTTTTGAATTGGAAACAAACCGCTTTTTGTCTTTTGGTCGGACTAAAACTTTGTGTATTATTGTTACTCTTTTGGAAAAACCTGACGTATGAGTTTATGCCATTTTACAATTTCTAAATAAATTCTTAAAACATTGCCAACAAATCCGACATCGGTACTCTATTCTTTATTACTGAATAAGCTGTCTTGTGTGGATGGGATATGTGCCAGACTGCTGGTACTTGCTTCGTTACCACAGTCAAGAGTAACCCAGAGAAAGCCACAGTCTCTTACTCAGAGAAACCATCCATGCCTCACCTTAACACAAAAGCCACATTGAAACACGTCTCTCTCAGCACCGCTCCATTAGCTTTGACTCACATTTTCTTTAGAGCTCTCCCCTATCCTAGATGCTCTGGGCAACTTCCCAGTCTCCGGAAATTTCTGATGCTGGAGTAAGCAGAGCTTGAAAATAATGCTGACACCAGAAGGATCTGATTGGAAAGACCACCAGGTAAGTACACAAGGCAGGAAAGGTAAAACATGGTAACAGTTTAAAATTACATGCACCGCTGATGCTGCACACCATCATCAAACAGATGCCTTGAGAGGGACTGAGTACTGCTCCAAAAAAGCACGCTTAAGCCAAGCAACCCAATGAACGCCTGTCAATGAAGAAGAAAGCACAGTGACACACCGGGAGCAGTACGAGGGAAAGAACAGAGGCCCATCCAAACCAATCAGTTGGCAGTACGCAAAGATAAGAACACAAAAACATCATCCATCATGGTGATAGGGTGTTTCTAAGCAAGAGACAACTTGGCATCAACTCCTTCACTGCACAGACTTTTACTGGGAGGAAAAAAAAAAAATCACAATGGCTTCAGCATATGGGGAAACAGTAATAAAGCTTATCACAGTATGAGGCATGAGAAAGCGCAAGTAGGAAACACGCAAAGATATCTCCTTTTCTCCCTCATTTTGCTACTTGACTGCAGATAGGTGGCAAAAACAAATGGTCCCAGCTCTCCCTTACCTATAATGAATCAGTTATTCAGTCAATACTGGTTTCATGCATCAGCATATGTCTCCAGAACAACCGTTTGCTGGTTGAACACGCACTTTCATACTCTGTTATTAATAACACATTCATAGTCCAGAGAAACAGTAAGTGCATAAATGTTTCTCAACAGTTGTTAGCCAAATTGCAATCATTATAATTTTTGTTACTGTTACGAAACTGGACTAAAGCTACCATATTTTACTGAGAACATGATCCCGCGTGTATGCAGTATGGCCAACTGAAATCACCTCAATGATTTGATGTTAAAAAGAAACAGCACCACGTAGCAGAAGAGCATACATACCAACATTGCAGGTGTGAGAAACTGTAACTTCTTGAATAAGCTTTTAATTTTTCCAAGCTTATTGTTTCACCGTCAGCTTAGCATTTCAATTTTCATCTTTGTATTTTAAGAACTGAATTTTGTTCAACTCTTCAGCTCTTCTTCTGTTCTTGTAAAACTTGACACCAGGACTGCAAATTTCAGACGCTTCATTTGGACCAAGTTTAACTCCTAAAAACATTTTGGCAGTCGCAGAGGTGGGAAGAGAACTTAACTCTTTAAATTACCTAGGCTGAGGGAGGACACAAACTCCCACGGCACGTAATACCCAAAGCCAGATGAACAGAACTTCATGTAGAAGTGGGCATTAAAAATAAACAAACACCAAGCTAAAGGATCAACCAGGAATTAAAAGATACAGGTTATTCCATAACCTCCAAAGCCCATCTCTTGCCTCAGCAAGTCTTGACACTCTCTACTCAGTCAGGCTTGGTGATTACACCCTCACATGCAATCATGATTTGACATTTCTTAAGTCTGCATAATCAGTAACTAGATAGGATTGTTAATTCCAGTGCGAATTTGCAACCAATACCGATTAAGCAATTACAAAGTGTGATAACAGCATTTAGCAATCTAGCTCTAGAGCCATGTGGGAAGAGCATGCAGAAACACTCCCTCTTTTTACCTGACTCTGTTTTCCCTTCTAGGCTCTCTCCCTTTGAGTCCCCTGTATTGGCACAGTGCTTCTCCAAGACTTGAAAGTAAGGTGAAAGGTATAGGGGAAAGACCATGTGGGAAAGTATCCCATCCTGTGCTGTAGTTCCCCCACCTCAGGATGATTTCTCACCCTGGGAAGGGAGCAGCTTCTGGTGTTGCTGTTCTCATTGCTAGCTGCAAGCTGGCTCAGACCTCACTGCTCACTGAGGTTAAAGATCAGCTTATTCAGGTTCCCATGAGGCAGCTAGGAAGCATGTTTCCCAAATCCTCATGGGTAAGCTGAATTTCACCTGTACACCTAAAAGAAGCATCTCCAATAAGGGCTATTTTCCTTCTCATGTATATCTGCTTCGCTGCCACAGCTGCTCGATACCCTTAAATACAAAAAACAAAGCATGAACTTCTTTCCTCTGTTTTTATCAGTTAGGTTAACTGATAAATGGCAAACGAGTTAACCATGAACAATGCATAGCTACTGGATGTCTGTGCCTCATCTGGCATTCAGCTCAGGTCTTGAACGTTGCCTGTTTTTACTATCTTATGTCACCACCACTCCCCAAACAATCATCCGAAACTGCTTATGTGGCATTCTCTGTAGATACAGAGGTTCAGCCTCTAACTCTTACCTGGGACTAAGCTTCAGAAGAATCTCATTTTTCATTCTTGAGAAGATAATTCTGAAATCTTAAAAGGCTTTGCTGGGCATGAAAACTGTTTTGTAGTTCCACTCTCCACTTAAAACTCAGATAAACACAGAAACAGATGTATGCCTGATATGTCTTTAAGAATATCTACTTCAGGTTCAGAGCAAATAAGGTGCAACTTTTGCCATGTTTCTTCCAGATGAAAGCAAAGAGTTATACATTTTAATATATAATTCACTAGCAGGTGGATTAATTTTTCACTTAGCACCAATAAGCTAACTGTAGAAAGTAAAATGCTTTCCTTAGTTCATATAAAAGCAGCCCACATAACCTTCTTAATTATTAAGAAGTCCATATTTTATTTATAAAATGGTAAATTGTTACATCCCCCCAAGAACAAATAGGAGATAGAAAACCCTGTAACAAAATATGAGGTAAATGAATTAGGACATGGTGGCAGGGCAAGGGGATACGTAAGCCTCTTCTTGAGGCAACAAGAGATCCATCTTAACGCTTTTTGTCCCTTTCATTTGGTATCATAAGTTCATTTGATAACTTTAGTTGATTTAATTTTCTTTATGTCACCGCTTTGTAGAATCAAGGTCCCATCTCTGAATTTTCCAACTTGTCCTGCAGGCCAAATGCTAGGCACCGACCTCTTCCTTTTGGTCTTTCTGAAATAGCAGCGAGGGAAAATGAATCAAGAGAAACACCAGAAACTCATTAAAACATTCAATACATTGAAAACTATCACCTATTTATGCAGTCAGCATTCATATTACCGAATACCAAATTACAGCATATATCGATCCCAGAACATTTATTACCTGCGTTACCGGTCAAAACTTGCAGCACATTACAGAATGAACTACATTAAAACAAACGTTTGAAAACAAAGATTTTCAGATAAAGAGTCTCTCATTTCAGCAAGCCTGCTACGCTATAATTAAGAACGTCACTGTACTTCTCAAGCCTCTATCTGCTGTACCTTGTTGTTTTGCAAAAGTTGCTTCTCAGGGCAAATGCTCTGAGTAAATGTCACATCCTGGGTCCCCACACAGGGATTTCCATCCATCTTAGCTGTCATCTTAAACATGCCAGGGCAGAACTGACATGTTTTCACTTAAGCTGCACAACTAAAGCCTCTGAGACTGCTAAACATGGGACAAGGTCACCATTTTGTAACGAGAGTTCTGCAGTTTTTCAAATTCACGTATAACTTGTGGTATTAGATTGTGCATAGTTACAGAAGGATAATACACCAGCAAGGCTACACCAAAGAAACGTAACTGCATTAAAAATTTCTCACCTTTCCCTCAAGTCTTTCTTCTTCTTCTTCAGAGAATCACCTTTATGTACCTGTGTTTAAATATACCCATCTTAATGGCAAAGGAACAGGGTTTTTTTTTTTTTTTTTTTTTTTTTTTTGCTAACCACCCCACCCCCCGCACTCTCAACATCCAGTTGTTTTTGCTTCACTGAATAAGATGCATGAAAACAGGTTGGGATACCTTTTGATAGGTCAAATGATGCAATGTCTTGCAGAGCACCATGCCCAGAGCTCTTCCTGTCACCTTGTGGAAAGCACAGTCCACCCACGACCAAAATGCTGCCCCTGCCACGTAAAGGCATGCAAATCCAGCCACACAAGGGGTACGTGATAGATCCTTGGGTCAAAAGATCTACTTAGTAGCAAGCAAGTACACCTAGCTGCCTGACTGAGCACACTGTCAAATCAGGGTTTGCCTGCGTTTGGTCATATGCTGGGTGCGCTTTAAGCCATGTGACAGAGGAGAAATAGGTCCCCTGGAAAAGAAGGTGGCAAGAGACAAGTTGGTGAAGCAGAAACCTGCCTGGCAGCCTGCTCCCACCTACAGCACAGGCAGGGAACCAGCTTGAGGCCAGATGGACCACGCTAGAGGATGGATGCAACACAAACCTCACCCTTGCTTTAAATAACGAGCAAGATCCTAGATGTAATTGTGCTGATATAAAACCAGCTGAACATCTGGCTGCCTGCAGTTAGACAACATGCAACAATCATTAATGGAGACCATTTTTTTCCCCCTTGGGACACATGGAAAAAACAGGAAAACTGTTTATTTTGCATCATCAATCTACCATCCTCCAAGGATAGGGCACTGAAACCCACCACAGCACAGGTTGAATTCTGCACCCTTCATACCACACATGACAAGCTGTGACTGGTGAGATGAGTAGTGCTGGAGTAAGGAGCTCACTTCATGGGAGCAGCAGGTGTCAAACACAGGCACTCCTCCTCTGCCTGAGGCATTATCTGTCAGGCTCTTGGGCTAGATCTTACATGCTGGCTTTTTATAGACAAAATGTCACACAGACCTGTCCCTTATCATCATCCTTTGTTGTTTTCTTCACCTTCATTTTCTCCTGGTATTTCTTGTAGTTGATGTGTTCCTTTTTGGGAGGCTGCAATAAAGATTGGAAGTGATACCTCTGCTGAAATTTCCAAATAAATTCAAAAATATTCACATGCTTGCATGGAAATTATTTTTCAGGTGGTGGAAAAGCAGAAGAAATGGTTTATTTCACTTTGGATGAGAGGACTTAAGGACTGTAAAGCAGACACATAGAAGAAGTGTATTTCTTGGTGGAAAGGGTTGATTACTGTGTAACAGATCTACAAGGTTTCCAAAACAACACCGAACCTCAAAAGTCCATACCCTCCTTTCCACCCCCCAAAGAAGACCTAGAAAAACTATTTTTCCCCCTTTTACACTGCCAGTGATAAATAAAACAGAAAAACTCTCAATGGTTAAATCACTGAGAAAATGAATCTTCATAAAAGCAAGTCCATCCTCTTAGCTATTTAGTTTCAAAAGGTCTGTTTAAAAATTAGTAAACATTTTCCATCCCGATCAGTCCTATTTTACTTAAACAACTCTGATAACACAACAACATTAGTATTCCAGATGTCTACAGAAAACTGACAAGACTAAACAGAAAATGTAAAAGTAAACAATGAGGTGGGAGAAGGGGTGGGGAATGGGATCTTGTGTTTTAAAGAAGTGGTGCCAAAACCCCACAGTGTTTCTTACACTTTCCCTGCATTGTAACAGTTGGGTCACCTCCCAGCACAAAACAAGCAAGAACTACCTTGGCTCCCAGCATGATTGCACGTTCCCGTTCCCATATACGCTGCTCCTGTTTCTCATAGCCAGTGATTCCAAACCTGTGCACTTCCAAACGAGCCTAAAGCATCACAGAAAATTGCAAGCATTTTGTAATTGCCTAGTCAGTTGTAAAATGACATTTGACAGACCACAATGAAGTCATACTCCCGGAGACACCTCAGCTAATATCTAAATTCAGTATGCTATAAAATAATAGAAATTGAGTTTTGTACTATACTGCAGAACAGTTGACCACTGTTCATCTAATCTCTGGACAGTAAGGACTAACAGAGGGTCAGTAATTGTTTCTCCTCATTTCACATAAAACTGGATACGTGGGAAGGATGTACTTTGCAGAAAAGTGAGTTGCGTTGTGATGTACACACCAGAGCAATGAGATGTGCTACCCACAGCACTTGGCATTTACAGAGCACTCCAATTGCCTGGCTGTAGAGCCCTTAACTAGTGAGAAACACACACAGGCAGATGGTGAAGTGGTTCATTTACATACATATACATACACAGTTGATACTATACAAGAACACCTTGACAAAACCAGTGGTGAATTCAGAACCCTTTTAAATCCCCACTGTTTCCAGCAGTACAGCACTCCACACTGCATCTCCACTGGAAGATCTCACCGGATCACTGCATGACTTCGAGCAGAGAACAGGCACACAATACAACTTGTACAAATCTGCAGCTAAGAAGGCCAGCGCTAATTACACTTAGAGAAGCACACGTTAGAACAAAAGGACAAATGGTAAAAAGTAATTTGATGTGTCAAAACTGGATGTCAGATGTTTCTTTCTTTTCTTTCCACATATGATATGTTTAAGAGTCATTTGGATGTGGTGCTTGGAGATATGATTTAGCAGAGGATTGTTAAAGTTAGGGTACTGTGGTTAGGCTGTGGTTGGACTTGATGATCTTTTAGGTCCCTTCCAACCTGAGTGATTCTATGAGATCAGAAATTCATGACACCATAGGCCTAAAACACCATATGCAACACATTATGGGTACTCATATAGCTTTACACAGCTAACACACAGTGAACTTCCTCAATAATCAGTGAAAGATCAGAAAGAAAGGCCGCAGAGCCATAACATGCCCCTCTAACATACTCCTCCAGCACAGCATATGGCCAAAATTACATATTAGGAAATCCTCACCTGCAAAACATAACTTTTTCTAGCACTGCTTCTCAGTGGTCTCACTGCAGCTTTCCCAAGCATATCAATACACACACACACGCCTGCACAATGAAGCACTGAGATTAGGTAGATGCCAGTGACTTACTTTTTCGAAGTTAAATTCTTGCTTGTTCACATTTTTCTTTTCAGCCACTGTTGCGGTCTGTGAACAAAACAAAACATTTCATTGAATATAATAACTAAAACCAATTTGAAAGCTGACTGCAATAGTTCTTCAGAAAGCAGTGAAATGCTAAAATGGATGGTAAGGAAGAATATGAAACCTTCCAGATACATCTTTTTCCGTTTTTCTCTTTTAGTAAATCAAGGTAAGAAGGTTTCAGTGGCATTTTAAATACGAAGATATTATAAGGTTGTACTGGAACAGCCTTGCAAAATTTAGAGGGTGCCATTATATCGCAGAGCATATATAGCTTTGTCCTTTGTCCTGCACTTCACTGCCTACACTATCAGCTAATGCTTACCAAGACTTCCAAAATTCAGAAAACAAAACAAAACAAAACCCAGACAAAATAATAAATTCAATTAATTCTTATAATTTCATGTTTTACAGCTTTTACAGGCAGAAAAACAAACAACCAAAAAAACCATTAGAAAATAAAAATCTAAAACAGTTTTTGGAGGAAATCATACTGGAAAAAGCACACAAAAAAAAAAAATTATGGGTCCAACCAACTGCTCAGTTCATGCTCTGGAGATTCCCAGTCCCATGTCAAGCTCCCATAGCAATGAGCCTCAATGAGTGCCCATCAGAACTTATTTTAGAACCGGGCTTTTGATGTTACGGCTATAAACGCAAATTAAGGCAAACAGCCAGAGAAAGACTACAATGCTGACCCATGGTAGACCTCTGCCCAGTGTGGAAGGCATGGCAGCTTCCAGCCAGGCCCAGAGAATCATAAAATTGCTCAGGTTATAAAAGACTTTCAAGATCACTTTTCTCTCCATGCCCTGGTTTTTAGTAGCACGAGGACACTGGGTGCCCATAAACCAACCAGGTTGGTTCTTGAGATCTAATGCCTACAAGACACCTCATCCATAAGATACACAGCACCAGCCCCCTGAGGCGCTCCTTGCTTGTTATAGAGGCCTGCAGGCCCCTCACACCCACCCATCCTCGAGGTGAGAGCAACACATGAAATGCTGAGGCAGAGGAACAGCTGAGAGGCTTTTCTGCCTGTTTTATTTGTGGGACACGGCTAGAGGCCAAGCCTTGCCTTTGACTTGAAGCAATAAACATGTTTATGTAAAAGCATGGCCACTGGCAAGCTGGGAGCTTCTGTTTCATGCTGTATTGGCAGCCCCGTGCATGGGTTTTATTTATATTGCTGGGATTTACTTTTCTGTTTCCAACACATAATACTTAATCAGAGATCTTTTGAAATCAGAAGAAAAAGCCTTTGGTCATAGAATCCTAAATGTCGGGAAAGGCCACCAAGACAGCCTAACCCAACCACCAATCCACGCCCACCATGCCCGCTAACCACGGCCCTCAGTGCCACAGCCACACGTTTCCTCAACATCTCTAAGGACGGTGACTCTACCACCTCCCTGGGCAGCCCCTTCCAGTGCCTCACTGCTCTTTCTGAGTAGAAATTTTTCCCAATATCTGACCTGAACCTCCTTTAGCACAACCATTACCTGTCAGACTGCACTCACCCCCGTTTCAACCTGCAAGCAGGGCCGGCTGCCACTAGCTGGGCATCCAGGGAGGAATCTGGGACTTACAGACACCCGTACTGGTGGAGGCGAGATGCCTGGAGCAGGAGTTACTGTGTTATGGTGGTAGAGGGCAGTGACAACAAAACCAGGCAAGCACCTAGGGATCTTGTTTGCCTTCTGCTATACCCAGAAAGGTGCATCCCAGTCCCTCAATTTAAAGTCTCTGGTGCGACTTTAAGGAAAAACAAAACAAAACTACTCGTGCTTTAAAGAACTTCCACCCACACTCCTGTTTAACCGAGGGCAGCACATTTTTGTTGATAGCTGAGGTTTTCTCATTTTGTAGCAGCACCAACAGAGGAAAGCAGTTTTGGGACGGAGCTCCCATCCCACAAGTTCCCCCCGGCCCTACCTGGGTGCCGCCGCCAGGTGCAGCCGGAGTAGGGCCGGGCCGCGCCTTCCTCTTCCTCGCGCGGAACACCACCACCTCCACCTGGGCGGGGGGCGGCGCGGCAGGAGACGGCGGCGGGGCGGTGCGGCGCATCTCCTCCCGCAGCCCCCCAAAGAAGCCGCGGGCGCTGCGCCGCTCTCCCTCCGCCCCGCCGGCATCGCTCGGGGCTGTCGGCTGCCCTTCCCGGCTCTCCTCCTCTTCCTCCGCCTCGCTAGCCTCGCCGTCGCCCGCCGCCGCGTCCCGGACGCGGGGCTCGTCACCTGCGCGGCAGAACACGTGCGCGGGTCAACTTCGCTTCGCAGTGAGCGGCCCTCCCTCCTGCAGCCCTCCTTTCGGCCCCGCTCACCCACCCAGGTCGTAGAGAGCGCCGAGCACCGCCTCCAGCCGCCGACACGGCTCCCGCGACCCCATGGCGCACAGAACGGAAGGCCGCTTGGGCCCGGGCGGCTCCCGTCGCCCCTAAGATGGCGCCGCCCACGGCGCGATGCCCCCGCCCTCCCCCGCGCCCGCCTCAGCGCTCCGGGCAGCCGGGCCGGGGCGGCGCGGGGCCATGGGCGCCCCAGCGAGGGGGTAGGACGGCCGAGCGGGGCGCGACGCGGCGCGGCGGCGGCGGCGCTCGCAGGGCCATGGCGGCGGCGGTGGCGACGGCGGCCGGGCGGGCGCGGCGAGGGACGCCCATGTTCTCGGTAGGCGGCGCGGGGAGAGGGGCCGCTGCCTGCACGGGCCGCGTTCGCGCTGAAGTGGGGCTCGGGCGGGGCCTGCGGGCAGGCAGCAGGTGCCGGGCAGGGCGGGAGGGAAGGCCTGCGGCTGTCCCCGGGCTCGGGAGCTGCCCGATCTCCCCGTCCTCGACTGTCGGAGCGTTTGGGCAGCGGGTGCTGCTGTTGGCGAGTTCTGGGCTGAACTGGCTGTTAGAGAGCTGTCACGAAGACTGATTTGGCAGAACGGGCTGTCCCGTGTTGTGTCACTGAAACGAGTTCACTGTCCCTGTTTTTTCCCTGAGGAGATTTGGATGTGGGATGTTAAACCTGTCTTCTCGCTAGGGTTGGGGCGTGGGGTTGGAAAAGAGGGATATGGCTCGTAGTTCCAGCTCGGGTTCCTGAACGGCACTGCTGTATCTCTTTGGCACTGTGCCGTTGTCCCAGGTGCACCCAAGTGCGCTCCTGTTGTTGTATTCTGAGGATCGTGGAGAGCTGCGGCATCCCTGCTCCACTCCGTGCTTCAGCTGTGTGGTGGTAACCACGTACAGAATCCCTGATTCCAGGGTTCTCAACAGCATATCCTCTAAGTGTGTCTCTGCCAGCCTGCAGGTGAATCCAAGCAGCAGTTTGGCTGCGCAGCGTGAGATGAGCATTTGTTTCGGATCCCCCCCGTGCCACGTCAGGCTGGGACATGAAAGCATGGAAGGATAGCAGCTGTAGATCAAATCTGGAAATGTGAAATCAATGGGAGTGGCAGGCAGGTGACTTCTCCATCGGCTGTGGCTTTGTACAGCCCCTGTCATCCATGTCGCGCTCTGGCATTAATACACAGCAGCACAGCAGCCGCTGGTGTGGCTGATGCTACCAGAGCTGAGTTCTGGGTACTTTTCCTTTCCCTCTCCCTTTCTCTTCTCTTTTCTTCCAGAAGTGGTTTAATTTTTCTGTTTTATTTGTATTCAGAAAAGTTGCTACAAGGTAGCAAGGCCACAGATGATTGACACAAACTATCTCCAGACTCCTTGTCAGCTTATGACTTCCATGGTGCTTGTGCGATATCAGCTAGGTGAAAGCCGTGGAAGAAGAAAGATTGAAAATTTTAATATTTAATATAGCGTGTACGAGCTTAACCCTATGACTTTTTTTAAAAGTCTGTGTAGAGAGTGGTTCTAAATTACTGTGGGACAGCTCTCTGAACTGCAGTACTGAAGAGAACAGTGAGATGAATTACCAAGCATTGGTGTAGTAAAGGATGGTGCCCAAACCTGGCTGTAGCATATGGGGAAGAATATAACCATGTCAGGCATTATAGGAGGGGTTTGTGTTCTCTGATAAAATGAAATTGGCTCTTGATTCATTTGAGGTTTTGAAGGGCTTTTTTTTTTTTTTTTTTTTTTTTTCCTTCTGGTGGTTCTTGGGTGGAGATATTCCCAATTTCTGGTATTCTGTTTCATTGTTCCAGACTGTCTTCTGGTGACGAATGGTCGGGAGCTAAATGGTGTGCTGTGCTCGCTCCAAATGTCAGCTGCTTTTGATAGTGTTGCTGATGTAGCTACACTGAGCATACAGCGAAAGCTGACTCCCTCTCCCAGGGCTGAAAACGTGGCTGCTGCTGCTGTTTTGCTTATCCGTTCCTGGTGAATGTTTGCTGGCCAGGACTTCATTTTGGGGTCAGGGAAGGTCACTGTAACAGCACAGGAAGCATTGCCATTCATCCTTAACTTTTTTTTTTTTTTTTTTTTTTTTGCTTTAGCATCTTTTTCTAATAAACATTCTTAATCATAATTGCTACCTTTATATCTACGTTTTGCTGAGCATTGATTGTCTGGTGACTACTGCTGCTATTTTGAAGTTTGGAAGGACAAAATTTGAGTTTTAGAAAGACTGAAGGATCATTCACATGGACTGTGCTCTTACAGGAGATAAGAGGAAACATCCCTCTCTGGCACAGACCATGCCTGCTATCTTGGGGAGAAGAGTTTTGAGAAAGATTTCTGCAGTGGGAGGGATCTACAACTAGTTCTGGATGCAGTACTGCTCACTGTGTTGCATTCTAATCTTCACGTGGCTTTTACTTTACTTTTTGTTTTGTTCCTACCTGGCTGTGCTTTCTGTACCTCTGTATCCAAGCTTGGTGAAAGCCAGAGGAGGTCACCAAGGTTCCAGGTGCAACTTAAAGCAGCAGGGATACTACTTTCTTTTGTTGATTGTGTTCTCATAATGTTGTTCCTGTTATTGTCTTCGTGCAGCTGTAAGAGTAGAGATCAAAGCTGCTAATACCTATTAATCATGAAGAGGCTGGAGGCAAGGCATTTTATCTTTAAAGCCAAGGTGTTCCCTAAACCTCTTCCTGTTGGACAGAATTAAGCAATGTGACGTAGAGTGATCTGGGGACCTTTGCAGCTGGAAGCGTTTGTTGCTTTTGTTTTCGTTCTATTTCTTTCTTTCTTTCTTTAAGTTTCTAATTGCAGCATTGTTCCAAGCAGTGCACTGTTCATGCACTCAGAGTATGGAATGCAGACACTACAGAAATCTGGAAAAAAAAAAAAAAAAAAAAAAAAGTGAAGCAACCAAATGCTGCAAAAGTTTTGCATCTAATACGTTACTACTGCATCTAATACATTACTACTGCATCTAATACATTACTACTGCATCCAAGCAGCACTGAATCATTCAAGATGGTGTCTCATTCTTCATTTGTATGTTCCCAGCAGAAAGAGCTCACATCAAAGAAAAGAGATGAGTTTGAAGATATCTTGGAGGAAAGACGATTGTCCAGTGACTTGAGATATGCAATGAAATGTTATACACCTGTGATCTATAAAGGACTTTCACCTTGCAAACCAAATGCTATTAAAAGTGTTGTTCTCCAATCAGAGCAGGTTCAATATGTTATCAAGCAGGTGAGTCTGAACACTGAGCTGTAAAACAAACTGAATTGAATGCATCCAAACTTTGTGTGGCAACAGGAAAAAAGAAACATTGTTGGCCTTGTCAAACACCATAGGTGTAGTTTGGAAGGCAGTCCAATAAATCAGTAACTTGAGAGCCATTCTCCTCTGGCAGGAAAGACAAGTACTGTTTTACCACAGCGTTGCCAGTAAAGCTGTTAGACATCTGATTTACACTGCAGTGTTTTAATTTTGCTTATATCACACTTCACCTTCCAACTTAACCAACGTGCTTGACTTTTTTCTTTTCCCCTTCTCCACTGTCCTTGACACAGAGCAGCATTATGAAAGACACACTGCTTAGTAGACGCTTCTGTACTTTGAGGATGTCTCGTAGCAATTTGATAGGCTAGTGGTGTGTTTATGATGGAATCATAAACGCTACATCCCCTAAAATGAAAGTTCTATTTCACGCAATTCTTTGAAGTAGAAATACTAAAATGTGACTGCGTTTTTGTTTTAAGATGAAGCGCAGCTGCTACTTTGTATTGAATAAAATATTTTATACTCAACTGACTCATATTTTGCATTGCATTTAAATGGCTGGAATAAGGGAATTACTTAGCAGAAGTACCTATTTTCAGTATTAAAAAATGATAATAAATTCTAGGCTAGCAGATGTGTGTATAAGATATTTTGGTTAGTTTGGAGTGAGTGGCTGCCATGATATTTTTAAATGGTCAGTGTCAAGTACGATTCATCAAAGCTTGCTATGAGGTTACAAACTGAAGCACGACCTACACGTTTCAGTCTTTCTGCCATCAGGATTTGCTAAGTAACATTTAATACAAAAAAAAAAGAAACCTTTCAATTTGGAAACATTAAAGCATTATCTGAAAGAAAATATTTTATATAGGATTTGTCAGAAAGATGCTCGTGTGGTGTTTTCTTAAGTGCTGCTTTTCTGATGGAAAATGATTTTGGTAGAAATTTTTCAGATGAGTGTGAAGTGATTAAAGGAGGTTCCCAGTCTTGCTATTGCAGTCTGCTTCTCAGCTCCAAGCTAGAGATTACTGCAAGTATTGCTGGCCTCTGTACTGAGCTGTGCTGTTTAGGAAGCTTTTTGTTCCGTCATTCTTCCTCTTTCTTCCTGTTCGATGTTCAGTAAAAGGCATGTTCTTCATTTCATAACAGCAAAAGATGTACTTTTCAGTTGAGTATTTCTCTATTTAAAAGAGAACATAAGCTTCTCTTATATAAATAGAATAGACGGTTATTAAGTCTGTTTTTAAAAAAACTTCAAAATGGAACGTGCGTAAGAACAGGAAAAAAACACATTGATATGCAAAGCTGGTAGAGACAGCGCTTTGTTTGCGTTTCAGCTAGCCATTGCCAGAGTAAGAAATGAAGTTATTTGGTTAAGTCTTAAAATCCAACCCAAATGCTCTTCTGGGACCCATTTGAGTATTTCTGCAAGCTTAAGTTTCACTTTACTAATGAAAGAAATCTGCACACAACCTTCTTCAGACCAATAATCTAGGAAATATTCTTAGAGATTAAACTTCCTCTGAAGATGCTACAGGCTAAAACATTCAGATAGTATGTTTTTGAGGAAAAAAAGTTACTTCTCAGCCCCCGTTGACAGCTCAGCGTTAACGTGGCTTTCTCTTGCTGTTCGGCACTGAACAGATTCTGTAAGATTAGATCTATGCCTACCAGATAAAACTCTAGAATTACTGCTGCTGTAACTGTTGTGGCACACTGAATAGTGTGTGTGGGCAAGGAGAAAGGGGCAACATCTGACTGTTCTTTTGTTTGTTTTATTTCTCTTTAGTTAGCGAAAGAAATGGGAGAATCGCCTGATATTATTCAGGAAGAAGCCATGGAAATCCTGGATGAGATGGGTCACAGTATGCAATTAGGAACTGTCAGATTTTTTGCCTTTACTCTGAGCAAAATATTTAAACAGCTATTCCAGAGAGTTTGTGTGAATGAAGAAGGAATGCAGAGAGTGAGTACTGTTCAAGAAAAATAAAAAGCTGTGGTATTTTCCTACTGATACTTAAGCAAAGACTCCAGTCTTCACTTATAGGAAGAAATACAAAAGATACGCTTCCTTAAAAAAGACTGCATTTGTGTTTATTGTTGCTTTTCTTAATAAAGAGAGGAAAAGTCAGATGATGTGTATTTGAGGCAAGCAGTCAGAAAAATTTTGCAAATTCTTCTGATGGTAAGGAGACATTTTAGGTGAAACTTCTTGCATCTTTTGCAGAGATTATGTAGGCCTTCACTTGAGATATATTTGACAATAAGGAATATCTGTAAGGTTTGAAAATACATATTATTTATGCTATGCATTTTAATGCTTAGAAAGAGCATCCCTCGTGTAATGAGGTGGCCCTGTCTTTTGAGTCCTCTGGTGCCTTTAAACAACAGAGTTCTATTCTGGAAAATATTGCTCCAGATTTCCCATGGTTCCGTGTCAAAAAAGATATGAATTGAACAAAGAAACTATACTCAGCAAATGAGCTTCTATTCTTCTTATGCTACATGAAGATCTGTATCTGCAAGTTTCAACAGCAATTCTGCAAATACTGGAACAATATTGTTTGTTCTTATTTCTTTTTTCAGTTGCAACATGCCATTCAAGAGCACCCAGTTGTACTGCTGCCCAGTCACCGAAGCTATGTAGACTTTTTGATGCTGTCTTATTTGCTATATACGTATGATTTGGCTTTGCCTGTCATTGCTGCAGGAATAGGCAAGTATGTTCTTTTAATGGTGTTTTTAGGATTCAGAGAACCGGTAGCAAGGGATCAGGTAGCTGCTGCTATAAATGGTTGTGTTTAATTTTTGTTCCAAATACACTTCGTTAAAATGCCTTTGGATTAGATGTTTGCATGGTCATGCCCCCTCTTCTGTGCTGAGTCCAATCAAAAGTGATTTTTTTTTCATAGCAAGTTCAACCAGAAGTACCTCACCTGTAGACCCAAGGCTGGGAAAAGACAGGTGTTGTGAAGCAGACTTCTCTATTGCTTTCTTTGCCTGGAAACAAACAAAAGCTTGGCTAAGAGTTACTGTGTACACAGAGCCTTTTGTGACACTTGATACAGCTTTAAGTGCCGTCACAGTAGCCTGATATGAAGTGCCAATTACCTCTTGCTAGTTGGTGGTGTGACTGATTCCTTGAAACTGATTGGTGACATCAGGATTGGAGGGTGCCTGAGCTGTAGTGACCTTGCAGTGATGGAGTTCACTCTTGAGGATATTGGACAGGCAAAGAATAAAACCAGGAAGCTTAATTTTAGGGAAGCCAACTTTGAGCTCTTCAGTGAATTAGTCAACAAAAACCCCTGGAAATCTGTCCTCAGGGACAAGGGAGCAGAGCAAAGCTGGCAGATCTTTCGGGAAGCTTTCCTTAGGGCACGAGAGCTCTCCTCAGTGTGGAGGAAGGCCGTAAAGGAAGGCCAGAGACTGGCATGGCTGAACCAGGACCTGCTGGTCATACTGGAGGGCAAGAAGAAAATGCACAATGGAATAAGGGATAGGTAACCTGAGAGGAGTTCAGTGGTGCTGCTAGGCTGTGTAGGGATGGGGTCAGGACAGCCAAGGCCTGACTGAAATTGGGCTTGTCAAGGGGCACAAAGAAGGGTAAGAAAGGCTTCTATGGGTGCATCAGCCAGAAAAGGAAGGTTTGGGAGGGCGTGCACCTTCTTGTGAGCAATGCAGACAGGCTTGTAACAACAGGCAAGGAGAGGACCGAGGTACTCGAAACTTTTTTTACTTCAGTCTTCACTTGCAGCTGTTCTGCACACAGCTGTTGAGTGGATGATTCAGAAAGTGGGAACTGGGAGAGTCGTGCCTCTCCAACTGTAAGAGAAGGTCAGGTTTATGACCATGTGAGGAACCTGAACGTCCGTAAGTCTATGGGTCCTGATGAGATGCATCCCAGAGTCCTGAGGGAACTGGCTGACGCAGTTGCCAAGCCGCTCTCAATGATGTTTGAAAAGTCATGGCAGTCAGGTGAAGTCCCTGGTGACTGGAAGAAAGGCCATGTCACATTCATTTTTAAGATGGGTGGAAAGAATGACAGAGGGAACTACCAATCTGTCAGCCTCATCTTTATGCTGGGGATGATCATGGAACAGATCCTCCTAGAAGCTATGCTGAGGCACAGGGAAGAGAGGGAGGTGACATGGGATAACCAGCACGGCTTCACCAAGGGCAGGTCCTGCCTGACCAACCTTGTTTTTTATGGTAGTGTAAGTGCACAAGGGAAGAGCCGCTGATGTCATCTGTCAGGACTTCAGTAAGGCCTTAGACATGATCCCCCATGCCATCCTTCTCTCCAAATTAGAAATATATGGATTTGATGAGTGGACTGTTTGGTGGCTAGGGAGCTGGTTATGAGATCGTACCCAGAGAGTCATGGTCAGTGTCTGAATGTCCAGATGGAGATCAGTGGCAAGTGGTGTCCGTCAGGGGTCAGTACTGGGACTGGTGCTTTTTAGCATCTTTGTCAGTGATACCAGCAGTGGGACTGAGTGCACCCTCGACAACTTTGCAGATGATAGCAGCCTGTGTGGTGCAGTCAACAGGGATGAAAGACAGGAAGCCGTTCAGAGAGACCTAAATAGGCATGAGCAGTGGGCCCAGGTGAACCTCCTGAGGTTCAACAAATTCAAGTGCAAGGTCTGTCACCCAGGTCGTGGCAACCTCTGCTATCAATACAAGCTGGAGGGTGTAAGGTAGAGCACATCCCTGCCAAAAACGACTTGGCACTGGTGGATGGCAAGCTGAATATGAGCCAGGCCAACCGCATTCTGGGCTGCATCAAAAGAAATTTGACCTGGCCAGCAGGTCAAATGAGATGATCCAGCCCCCTCTACTCTGTGCTGGTGATACTTCACCTGGAGTACTGTGTCCAGACGTGGAGTCTTCTGTATGGGAGAGACATAGACCTCTTAGAGCACCTTCAGAGGAGGGCTGCGGAAATGATCCAAGAGATGGAACACCTCCTACAAGGACAAGCTAAGAGCCAGGCTGTTCAGCCTGGAAAAGGCTCCAGGGAGACCTGAGAGCGGCCTTTCATTATCTGAAAAGGGGCTATAGGAAAGGAGACAGACTCTTTAGCAGAGTGCAGAGCTGGTGAGGTAGTGTGGGTGTGAGGCACATGAAAAGATGCTTTTGAGTCTCAGTTCCTGGTGTGGCAGTGTGTAGTGGGGAGAGGCATTGGGCATGGCAGCTGTATCCTGGCTGGGATATTGATTGGGCAGTAGGAGGATGGACATAAAGAGAGGATAGAGTCTGTTCTGTGGTGAGAGAGGGAGGGTAGTAGGAGCTCTTACAGCTGCTGTTGTTGCCCAGGTCCTGTAGCTAATTTCCTTTTATCTTTTTTCTTTGTGTCTAGTGACTGAATATCCATTCTCAAATGTTTTACTGATTGAGGTAGCAAGAAGGCTGAAGCAGCAAATGGCCAGCTGCTATGTAGACTCATTTTTAAATGCCTCCCCATAATATTTGTAACTGCTAAACACTTCCTGGTTTTGGCAAGCTAAGCATTGAGGGATTGCTTGAAACTAGAAAATTAGCAAAAATTGTGTCTGGCTTACACTACCATTCCCAAATTGATGAGTTGGACTCTTATATGATATAATGTAATGTAATTGGTTAGTTTATTTCTGAGGTTAATTTGTGTCTTCTGAGCTGCTTTCAGTGCTAACTGATCTTTCTGGAGATGAGTGAGACAATGTACTTGAAAAAATATAGTCCTTATTGTGGCTGAAATCTGGATGTTAGAATTATCAAAATAAATTTATGTGAATGCTATTTACTTGCATACATATATATGTGTATATATATATATATATATATACACACACACATATATAATTGAAAGCGTATCATAGCATGCCAGTCATGTCTTGTAAGCATTTGCAACAACAGATTCCTTGAGAGAGGTCTCTTTTATTCTGGTAATTGAATCAGCTTATCACAGAAAGTAGTTGGTTCTGCTGCTGGCAGATATTATTAAATTCTCTGTGTGTGGTTTTGATTTCTGTTTGATTGTATTTCAGATTTCCTAGGAATGAAGATAGTTGGTGAGCTGCTACGAAGGGCAGGTGCCTTTTTTATGCGACGTTCCTTCGGCGGCAACAGACTCTATTGGGCAGTTTTTGCTGAATATGTAAAAACTATGTTAAGGGTAAATACATTATTGAGCTCTCAATATTCTATTGCAGTGATTTACATAAAATAAGCGTGACGTTGTGGGCATAAAATTGGAAGTCTTCACTGATGGAGGAAATGCATTTTACCTCAGAGTTAAAGCTGGTGAGGGGCATGCATGTGCTGTTACCGCAGTTCAGCAGTGGGCATTTAACAGATTGCTGCTTATCAGTTGCTTTAGATTGTGTACCCATATCATACAAAAGACAAAATACTTTTGTTAATTAAACTACATAGTTTGGCAAATACAATAGATGAGTACAGATCTGAAATGACTGAGGTTGGAGGGTGGCATGGCTTCCATTAAAAAAGTACCATTAAAAAGTTTTAAGTACCTTAGATTATTTGTGGGCAGTAAGGAAGAAATGTTTTTGTTTTTCTGACCAGCTTTTTGTTTGTTTTACTTTTGAAGAGTGGCTATGCCCCAATTGAGTTTTTTCTTGAAGGAACTAGAAGCCGCACTGCTAAGACTCTGACTCCAAAGTTTGGTAAGTTTGTTGAAAACTTGGAACCTTTTATGATGATTTGTGTTTTCATTAGCAGCTGTGTTATTCCTAAGTTCTTCAGACAAGAGGAGGTGTTGAAGTGGTGGGAAACTGGTGAGGTCTGTGAGTGGTGGAAAATACTACGGTTAAAGTTCCAAAGCTATATAAAGAAGATCAATACATGTCTTTTGCACTCTGTTTTCACTTCAGTTGTGTACTCTATTGCATAATTCTTCTCTCTTTTCTTTCTGGAAAAAAGGCATTCCCTTACCACCTCAGAAATATTGTAGGTTAGCTCTTTATAAAAGTCTTTATAAAAGGAAATCTTCAGAAAGAGATGGGCAAGAACAGAGCAGTACTTCTGAAAAGAGCACAAATAGCTGTGCATTTGTGCACGTATTGCTTACATTCACCTTCTGTTTTAAAGCTTGGACAGTGTCTTCTGCATCTGCTTGCTCAAAGAGGACAAGAATGATGCACACTTATTAGCAGTTTCTAAAATGTAAATGTATCATTTTCAAAGTTAAATTGCAGTTGCTCTCCTTTCCTTGAAAAAGACAAGGGACTCACCTTTTTCTTTTTTCTTTTTTCTTTTTATTTATTTTTTAATGTGATTTGCAGGTCTTCTCAGCATTGTGATGGAACCATTTTTTAAACGTGAAGTCTTTGACACGTACCTTGTTCCCATCAGCATCAGCTATGAGAGGATATTAGAAGAATCTCTTTATGCATATGAACTCCTAGGAGTCCCAAAGCCCAAAGAATCTACATCTGTATGTAAATTCCATAAGAACAGAACATAAGTGGTTATATACGCATCCTGTAGCCCTAAAATTTGCTTTTTTACTCTTTCCATTTCCTTAGGGGTTGTTAAAGGCCAGAAGAATCCTCAGTGACAATTTTGGTACCATACACATCTATGTTGGCCAGCCGGTATCACTTAGAACATTGGCTTCTGGGAGAATCAATCTATGCCCATATAATTTAGTTCCCAGGTACCAAATATTGTTACGGTTTATGTGTGGGAAAGCACTTATTTGATCCTCAAAAATAATGAAATAAAGTAGTTCTCTGTTTTACTTCTGTTTCACTCTCTCTCACTCCCCGTCATCTTCAGTGAAGATGTTCTGTCTGAGCACAGGGTTATCATGCTTCTGACTGGCTGTCTCTGAAGCAAGTTGTTACTTCCATTGCTTTGTTCTAGGGGGAGGATATCCTATTTCAGAAGTTTATTTATCGTGATGTACGATCTAGGCAAAGCTCTGTTTTCTGAGAATTCAGTAGTTTTGTTACATAGAAGTTCCCCTTTCTTTCCCTTCTTGCTTATTACTGCAAGCAGTTATGTGATCACATAGTAAGGAAGATGGAGCTACGACTGGATTGTGTAATTTGATATATAAAATTTAGTTTATTTGTTTGTTCATTTTGAGGATAGCAAGTAGAAAGCATACAATATCAATACAAAGTTCTGATTCAGATGTTGTTGTGAATCTACTGATGTTTTGCTCTTTACTAGTAGTGCAAACAACTGCCCTGCAGGTGTTAGGATCTGGGAGCGATACATAAAAGAAATAAGGAAGAGTATGATTTACATTCCAGATGTTGGAGCTTTTTAACCTTGAACTGTACTGTTGGGTTTGTTTGTTTTTCAGGCATCTTCCACAAAAGCCAACTGAAGATATTCAAGAATTTGTCAGTGACGTAGCTTATAAAATGGAACTCCTGCAAATAGAAAACATGGTTTTGAGCCCATGGGTGCTAGTTGCTGCTGTTCTGCTCCAGAATTTGCCTGCCATGGATTTTGAACTTCTAATAGAAAAGACTGTGTGGCTCAAAGGCTTAACTCAGACTTTTGGAGGATTCATTGAATGGCCCGGTATGCATTGGAAGTGTTATTTCTATTCCTTTTGTTGTTTATGAAGGATGGATAATATTTTCCTGAAAGTGGTGTATGGTGACGACTTTACAGATTGTTTTCATAGGTGCTGAGTCATAAATGGATTTTAGCATAACCCAAAAATGACTCTAATGTATAAGGGAGTTTGTCTTAGGCTGTAGAATATGCTACCTTGAAAGACAGTTAGACTGAGACAGGGCAAGTATTTTACTGTGATTTCCATAATTGTGGAATGAGGGGGAAATTGTAAGCTGTTTATATTAAGCACCAAGATTTGCCTACTATCTTTCTGAACCCTATATAATTCACAGGCAGTTACCCATTCTGCAAGAGTAACTGAGTAAAATGCTACGTTTGTGGCATGACGCTGACTAAGAGTTGGTACTGTGACAAAGAACTAGCCCAAACAAATGTGGGAGATAAATAAGATCCAAACTTTCTCCTTCCTTTTCTGAACAGTTGTTTTAAACATCTCTCTGTGAGCCGAGGTGTAACACAGATGATGTGGAGCCTCAGGACGTAAGTGAAAAAATCAGCAAATAAAAGTAGTACGTGATGCAAATACATAGACCTTTTCCACTTTCAGTATATTTAAACTATGGATCTTTGCTTCTGTAGTCATAATCAAGGATCCCTCTCAGTATTATGATAGAGAAATATGAACAGACCACAGCAAAAGCAGGACTCTGACATTTCTGGAAAAGTGGCACTTCTCCTTTCAGGGATCTTCACTGTAGTGAATGCAAACAAAGTCTGTTCCTGTCAGACTGTAAAAGGAAGAACTTCCTGGCAATGTTAAAACATTGTTTAGAATCTGATTGCACAGTAAAGCAATAAACATGCTGCATTCATGTTTGCTTATTCATTTTATTTTATTTGCAACGCTGAATAAGCTTTTGCTTTAGTAGAGTTGCAGTGTAGTCAGGGAAATGTAGCAAGGCGTTGAAATGCAGACAGCAACTGGGAAGGTTTTGTTTGAGTGTGCTGGCCATGCACTAGGCACTCGTTTGTGTCAAAACAAGATTTGCTATGTGTATGGGTTGGCTTTTCTTTGGCAATAATTTGAAAGAATAAATGTTTTTAAAGGATAATTTGAAGGCATCGCTTTGGTTGTTTTATGTCTTCCTTATACCATGGTGCCTAAACCTGCGCTTGAGGTGAGGCTGCACAGTGCAGAACATGCACCCAGTCCATTCTTCTGTCTCCAAACAGCCAGCTGTTTCTCCTCTTATCATGATGGCTGCTTTTTACAGGCAGAACATTTGTTTATACGTTACAAATTTTATATTAAAAATGGGAGCTGCAAAATGACTCGATCACACCTCTGGTTCTTCTTATGCTGAGAGGCTTGTGGAAATGATGGCAAAGCTGGAATACGCTAACCGAAGGAACAAATAAGGTGCAAGGAGGTTCTACATGAAAGCCAGCGGGAAAGAATTTGAAATATATAAATATATATTTCTGTGAAAGACTGCATTGATTTGATATGCCTGTATTGCTGTAATCGTGTGAACTGTATTTTTGTTTTCATTTAGCAGTTTTTATTGTTTCTTTGCTTTCCAAACACTTCGCATTCAATGGAAGTCATGTTTAAAGCTGAAGATAGTTTAAAAAAAAAGAAGTATATTTCAAGACTTGAGATGCTGTTTTCCATCTGCCTAAAGTTTGTGGTGTGTTACTCTGATGAAAGAAAGTCTTGCCAAAGTATTGCAAAACTGCCTTTGAAGGACTTTATTCCTTTAGAAGAAATGAGAAAACCACGAAATCCATAGCGTTCCTTGCTTAAGGCGCTTTAAAAGAGTTTTAACAGAACTTGGGTTTAAGTGCAAACTTTTCTCTTTGAGCAACTTTATTATGTAATGACACTTCTGTTAGGATTTTCTTGAACTTAATTTGGTATGAGGAATGCCTTGTATAAGAAAGCCATGGAAAAGCTTGATAAAGACTTGCTCATCAGATTGCAAACTTACGGCGCTAGAAATGCCGAAGCAAAAGTATTTTTCTAAGGATAAATGTATCCATCAGGCAGTTCTAGCCTTTTAATTGGAGGCTCGGAATCGTTGTTCCAGAGACAAAGGAATTTCATTTTATTCTTTGAAAGTGGAAGAATTTAAAGAGTTCTAATTACAGAACTATCTGAAATTTATTCTCTTTGTTGCATACAACGCCTAGGCTGAGAGCGTTTTTCTAACTGAATGATGTAATAGTTGTCCTCTGTGATAAAGCTTAATGAAATACTGTTGCATTTTAGGCAGTTTCAACAGAGGTATGTTCCCTGTTGTGTTTTCCTGATAGATAATGTGTGTGCCAAAAAAGCAGTTATGTCGGGCCTCACCCTGCACTCCAACATTGCGCGCCTCGTCGATGGCCACGTGGTCCTCAATGACAAAGGAGTAGAAGATGGAGCTGTAGGGGAAATAGTCTTTAAGCGGGCTTTGGTCATCCTCATGTGTAGTACCTACAGAAACCAGTTACTGAATGTGTTTGTGCGTCCATCTCTGGTGGCACTTGCCTTGCAAATGACACGCAGCTTCAGGAAAGGTACGTCTGGGTGGCTTGGAGAGCCCAGTGCCTTTGCTCCCTGCTCTGCCATCAGCAAGAGGAGCAGGAGGTTCCTGTGGCTGATAGTGGGAGGTACTTGAGAAAGCTATGCCAGGACTCCAAATAAGGTCTCAAGGCATAAAGTGAATGCATTGGGGGAACAGTGGTATTTTCCTTGCCTTTCTTGTTTGTTTACCCCCTGATACTTTTGAAAGTAGGCATATTCTGCTGAGAGAGCAGAGTTATGATGAGATGATCCCCATTCTTGTTTACACTATTCTGCAATCCAGAAGCAATTGAATTTAGAAGTTAAGTGTCTGGGACTGCTTGGCTTCCTTCCCTTGCAGTATGCATTCTGAAACTCCCGTAGGGTGAAATGGCCCCAAAAATAACAAACATCGACCTTCATATTCCAGCTATTGAAGAGAGCTATGTTTGGAAGTCTCCTGCTTTTACAGCAAGGCTTCATTTCATGGTGGTAATACAGTGGCTTATTTGCTTGTTTTGTTGATGTTCAGCAGGCCTGCTTTTTAGGTTACAAGTCCATGTATGGCGCAGCCAGTTCTCAATTTTTCTTCTCAGTACTGTTTCTGAAGTGTTTCAGTGTTTTCTAGAACTTGTCTCATTAAGAAATATTTCAAAACATATACCTTGACTTTGTGCAGCATCTGATTATATGGCATTTAATACGTGCTCTGGGAAGCTATGGTCCCTTGTTATTTCCTTTTAGTAACAGCTGAATTGAGTACTTGCTGTTCCACTGTGGTGCTTTCAGTTATATACGTACGCAGGGCTTTGAATGACAGGTCCAAATTTTATCTAAGATAGACATTCCCTCTAAAATAAGGTTTAAATGACTTTTCAATGGCATGTTTTAAATGATGTTTTTAAACAACAGTGCTTTACAATATTTTTTTTCTTCAGAGGAAGTCTACAGCAGCTTCAGCTTCTTGAGAGATGTTTTTTCTGATGAGTTCATCTTCTTTCCTGGTATTTCGTTGAAGGTAAAAACATCCCTTATTCAAAAGTCATGCTAATCCATAGCACAGCCAACTAAAACAGCATCTGATTTTGGATCTCACCTTAATGTGTTCTTTATGATAAATATCTGCAGAGGTAACAGCTTGATGTGTAGCTGAGAGGGAGAACTTAAAAGAAAGTCAGAGCGGAGGTATTCATTTGGTTAGTTGCAAATTGCTGTCTGAATCCACCAGGTTGCATTTGCATTTGTTGGTTGTTTCGTTTTATTCCTTCTTCCTTCCTCCCTCCTACAGTGGAAAAAAAACAAGAAGCCTGAAATCGCCCAATTCTCAACTATTGCAATAAATTGAAGCAGAAGTTGGGCTTTTTATCGTGAAACCACTAGTCTTCCGACATGGGTTTAAAAATGAGCAGAGCAGTCTTTTTTTTTTTCTTTTTCTTTAATTAAAAAAAAGAAAGCGCGTGTACTGTTCTGTTCTTTTGCAGCTGTGAAAGATACGTCAGACTGTGAAGGAAAAAAAAAGTCTTAATGTAGGTCTAATTGGATTCTTTCACACAGTGGCTATGTTCTGTCTGCTCAGAAGCAAAACGGGAATTCTCATTGAGGTTGTAGCACAGCTTCCTCAAAGCTCTTGCAGAGTCTAGCTGAGAGGCACTGCTGCTCTTGCAAAAAGTCAAAATATAGCTACTACATCAACTTATATATATAATTTTACATATATATATATAATGTTGATGTTTCATGGTTGAGTTCTTTTACATTTTTATTTCTGGCATTTACATTCTTTCACAATCCACAGATTTGGATAGTATATTGTGAGCACTAGGATAGAAGTTCTTAAAGTAAAGCCTGGTTTAAATGTCACCGGTTGAAATCTCACAGGCTGTACCTTTTCTGCTCTGTGAAGGCTTCTGAAGTGAGAACCTTGCTAATTGCACAAGAGTGTCTCTAGTAGGGTCTTTTGGAGGCTTTAGTTGCACTGTATTTGCTTGAAAACTGCTTTCTTTGCTTGAGCCCCACTCCTGTATCAGCATTACTGAGACAAAGCCAGTATTGCCCTCTAGATTTTTTCCTCATCTTCTTAGCCATCTTGCGGAGAGTCCCTAATAGTTTTATGTCTTCCTTATGTCATAGTGCCTAAACCTGCATTTGGAGTGAGACTGCACAGTGCGTAGCAGAGCAGGACAATCCCTCCCCTCACCTTCTGGCAGTGCTGGGCCTGGTGCACCCTAGGCTATAATTGGCCCTTTGGGCTGCTAGGGCATGCTGCTGGTTTGTGTTCTATTTACTGTCAACTAGAGCCCCCAGATCCCTTTCTGCAGAGCTGCTTTCTAGCCTCTCATTCCCCCGCTGCGTACATATTTGCAGGGTTGCCCATCTCAGCTGTAGAATCCCATGCTTGTTCTTGTTAAACTTCATATTGTTGGTGATTGCCAGCCCTCCAATTTGTAGATCTCTCTGCAAGGCCTCTCTACCCTTGAAGGAGTCAACGCCTCCTCCCAATTTAGTACTGTTTTTAAGGTTCTTTAGTGTACCTTCCTGCATCAATGAAAACACTGAAAAGAACTGTCCCTAAAACGGAGCCAGGTGGACCCCTACCAGTAACTGATATAACCCCATTTAAAGATGCAACTCACTATAAATAGTGTCATGCTGTTGTTTTTGTTATGGTGGGTTGGTTGGTTTGTTTTTGGATAAAGCTCTCTGTACTTGTTTAGGTGCTAACAATTCAGTTGTGCTTCTCTCTTCCAGGATTTTGAGGAAGGTTGTTTTCTTCTCACAAAATGTGATGCAATTCAAACAACTCAACAGGAAATCTACCCTACTGACAAAGGAAGTGTTGTAGTATCTTTCTTGTCAGCCATGTTCAGACCATTTGTGGAAGGCTATCAGGTGGGATGTTTTTCAGAAAATTGGGTTGTTTTTTTTTTTTTTTATCACAGTTTTGTAGGAAAACTAGAAGTGCGGTGATACATGTCCACTATAAATAGCAACTGGTTTCATGGCTGGGGAGTGGAAGAATAGAGAAATAGTAGTAACCTGCCCATCCTTCGGAAGCTCGATTACAACTTTGGCTGAGAATTTTCAAAATGAAAGAAACAATAAACTGTCTTGTAATCTAATAAGCTATTGTGGGTTTACGAGCTTCACAGGGAGTGAGCTGCTGGCAGGCTCCATTGCTCTTTCTTACTGGGAGTTCTTACTTCATTCCTTTTGTGGGCTGTCCTGCCCGGTTCAGAAATGAGTTTGTATGTGACCCATTCTTATCTCTTTAAATTCTTTTCCCTAAGATTTTAATATAGCTAAATACTTACATTCTTATGATAATTAATGTATACATAATGAAGAGGAGACTAAAATCTCTGATATATTATCAGCGTAATGCTGAGAGGAATGCAGACATATGAACCTAGTAGATGAGGGAACAGTCGCTGATCTGGTGTCTGACTTAGGCTGATTGGTACTGACTTGCCTGGTTTTTCCCATCTGTAAAACAGATAACCCTCTAATAAAATTATACTGGTTTAGATTGCAAGAACAAAAACATTACATTCATGTCTAAGGTAACTATTACAGTAATACTGAGTCTTATTTTAGTATCTCACGCTTGTTAAACAGTAATAAGAATTTCAGATGTGCTATTTAATAATGCCGTGTAAGTTCCTCTGCTAACTTTTCAAAGTATAACAGTATTACTACTTTGTAAGGAAGTGTTTGTTTGTACTTAAAAACAAATTGACAATCCCAAGGAAGTGCTAATCTTTTTTGTTTGTAAACGTTAGTTAATTTTCAGGTATCTATCAAAGGAAACAAAAGAAGCCTTTACTGAGAAGCAGTTTGTACCTGGAGTCCGCAACTTTGTTTTTCAGCTCCTTGAGAATGGTACGTATGGCTGTTACACAGTGTTGTTTTACAAGTGTAATCTGTTAATGGGCGGTGATAAAACTTTTAGTTGTTTCTGCTTTTTTTTTGTAGGGACTACACAGTGTTACGAAGCGCTGTCTTCTGACATGCAAAAAAATGCCTTAGCAGCTCTTGTGCAACTAGGCGCAGTGAAGAAGAAGAAAATGTAAGTAAGGTTGGCTCTTTGGTATATAAAAGACAAAGCGTGGCCTTACTGGAAATTCTTAATGACTGAGCTATTAGTATTAAGCAGGATAGGAGCCATACAGTTTCTTGAACACCGGCCGACTGAAGGTTGATTTGGGCGTACCTGAGTTGTGGTGAAGGCCTAGGTACTTCTTCCTTTCTGTACAGGTAGTGGAAGCAGGATGCCACCCCTCAGAGTGAAAATGCTCCATGGGCTCCAGCAACGGAATTTAATAACCCGCTAGTGGGCTTCTTCTGACTTTCTGTGCTTCTTGGTTTTCAAAGTTTCTGTCAGGGTTTTGATAAGCAAACAGAACAATTCTGCTTACTTTTAATGGAGGAGTTGTTATTCTGTGTTTTATAATAAGACTCATCAGGCAACGCAAGCAATAATTGGAAACACTAATGCTTTACAAATATTTTGGCACTGACATCTCAAATCAATTTAACTGAAAGCTTAGTCATTAAAGTTATTTAATACGGTTTGCAGTTTACAGTTCTAAGGTTAAAAACCAGCTCTAGTTATACAGAAACATAGCAACATGCATTTCATGTTATCAAATCAATTAGCGTGGTGGTGGTACTTCTATTTAAAAGTATAACCATAGGAGTTCCTGCTGAGAGTCCCTACTTGGCCTTGGCTGTTTTCACAGAGCACTGTTGGCCGCTGAGGACCCTGAGGTATTTTCTTGTGTGTCTGTTGAGGAAATTAATTGTTTAAGACTTGTAGTGCTCATGGAAAGCACACAAAGTGCTGCTGTATGTCCCCTGCGATGTCACTGTGCTGAACGGATATTTACAGCTGGATTCCCTTTCCCCTTTTAAATAAATGAAGCAAATTAAGTGCAGCAGATTTTGAGATCGGCCGAAGATTTCAGATATACTGTTTCAGAGGTAGAGTCTTGAAAATAGTAGTATTAAAAACAAGCAAGCAAATGTTCTTTTACTGTAGTTATCCCTAATGAAAACAGGGGAAGAGAGACATGGGGAATGCGAGCATGAAGAAGGATAAAGAAACCATACCAATCCTTGAGCACAACTTGTTTAAAAGTCTACCGTGCCCTAAAAATTAATGTTTGCTGGTAGGATGAAAAGTATGATTAATTTATGATTATTTTAGTCATTTCCACACAAATAAGAAATAATCATTGAAGAAACAGTCGCATGGTTTTGTTTTTGAACCACAGGTCCAGTGGATTCTCCTACAGTGTGAATCAAGAGGCTATCCATAAAATCCTGGATGTGTTCGGTAAGTGCCTTGAGTGGTGTCTGATTTGTTTGAAAAGCTTCTTGAGTCGTACACGGACTTGGACGGTGACTCCACCACCTCCCTGGGCAGCCCCTTGCAGTGCCTCACTGCTCTTCCTGAGAAGAACTTACTCCTAATATCCAATCTTCTCTATTTGAAATATTGCACAGCCCCAGTGGCCAAAGAAAATAAACCAACAAGTAGTTAATTACAGCATTTTGTGCTAAGCGTTGGCTTTTTGCTTTCCTTGCCAGATGCGAGGACACCTGTACAGAAGCCCATGGCTGCACGGCTCTGAGTGCTGCCGAGCCTCCACGCATCTGCTAAGGCCGCACCGACCGAGGCCGCGTCCCCTCAGCACACCCAGAAGCCCGGCAGGAGCATGGGGCGGGCTGTAGGGAGTGTGTGCTTCAGCGGGACTGCTTCCTGCTGCCACTGAGAGACTGTGCCGCTGAGGGTTGCAGTTGATTTGTATACTCACTGTGTTTTGTTGGTTTTTTTTTTTTCTTAATTGATTAAATGTTTTTTTGTTTTTTATATGTATATGTATTTAAAGAGAAGTGCACAGTAATGGAGGCTCGAATACGTTTTGTAGACTTGTAACGAGGAATGTGATTAATTGCTTTCAATTATTTCGTTGACGTGCGACTGTAACGGGGAACTGAAGGCTTAACATTAAAACTAATGATGTTCAGACAAGTCCCGTCGCCGTGTGGCTGTGCGGAACAGACGCTGTGTTTTTAAGCGCCCGGCACTGCACCGTCGTTCGTGGCCGTAGGGCGGCGCGCCGCCCCTCACTCACTTCCGGCGGCGGCATGGCGGGCGGCGTGGAGCTGGGCTTCGCCGAGGCGGTGGGCCCGGGCGGCGCCTGGCGGCTGCGCAGCGCCCAGTTCCCCAGCAAGGTCGGGGGACGGCCGGCGTGGCTGGGCGAGGCCGGGCTGCCGGGTTCCGACGCGCTGCGCTGCGGCCGCTGCCTGCAGCCCCGCGCTTTCCTGCTGCAGCTGTACGCTCCGCTGCCCGGCCGCCCCGACGCCTTCCACCGCGCTCTCTTCGTTTTCGCCTGCCGCGGCGCCGCCTGCTACCGCCTGCCGGGCCCGGGGGGGCCGCTTTGCGGTGAGCCGGGGGCCGCGGGCCGGGAAGAGCGCCCGCTCCGCTCGGCGCCGCGCTCACCCGCCGCTTCTTCCCCGCAGCGTTCCGGAGCCAGCTGCCGCGCCGCAACGCCACCTACCCCGAGGAGCCGCCCTCCGAAGAGCCCCCGCCGCTCCCCGAGCCGGTCCCGCGGCGGCTCCGCAGCGGCGCCGCTCTGTGCCGCGTGTGCGGCTGCCTGGGACCCCGCGCCTGCGGGCGCTGCCGCCGCGCCGCCTACTGCGGCCCCGAGCACCAGGCGTTGGACTGGCGGCGTGGGCATCGCCGCTCCTGCGGGAAGGGCGGGGACGCAGGTGGGTCCGGGCCCGGGGCTGTGCGTAAAGTTGGCCGCAGCGTTAAGTGAGGGGCGGCCGTTGGTAACGAGCTGATCTGCGCCAGTCGACGAGTCGCATTTTTGAAACGTCTAACAGAAACAGTGAAAACGGGAAATGTAACAGCACGTAATTAATACTGTCGTTATGGAAGACATACCACGTGCGTTTCTGACAGCTTTTCTACTCGTAGTACACAGTGGATGAAAAACGGTACAGCCTTGGGGTGCGTGTCACTAGTATTTGTTTGGTCTAGCAGTGATGTAGTTTGTATCTGCCTTTGCAGCGCTTGGGCTGTATTTTTGCTACGTAGCACGCTGTAGCAGCTACTTCTGGGTAGAAGAGCATGAAACATGAGATGACATTCTGAAGTTGTATCTATCTGTTTTTTGTTTAATAGATGCCACCGAGGACGCAGAGCCAGACCATAACGAATTCCTTTTTCCAGAATATGAAATTTTGACAGAACCCGAGGAACCAGAGTTTCCTGCTGGCAGCAGTGTGGATCCTGACGATGAGAAAGGAGCTGTGGATGCATCAAAGAAACTGGAAAAACAAGAGGAAAGCAGAGTCACAAGCACTGCAAGTAAGAAATACATTAGTAGCGAAGCCTGCGTTACATCTTTAAAACGTCAAATGCTGTAATTCTTAAGTGTTCTTTGTAAACTACCAATGACCAGAAGTTATATCTACGGTTCTTGGTGCCTTTTAGTATACATCCCATAATGTAAGTTGCTTCTGTAGGAGAGACTGAGCTCCAGCCACAGGAGCTGCTGGAGCAGCTGTTGCTGCAGTGAAGTACTGGACATTAGGGAGTGTGCTGTACCCTTCTGTGCTTCCCTCAAGAAAGGAGAAACTTGAGTGATATAAGGAGCGCCCTGAGCATCTGCCTCTTTCAGGACTCTGTTGGAATCTGGATGAGTTAGATGTGCTGAGCTTTATTGGGCTGGTTTAGCTTGTGTTGCTTCACAGAAAATACAGAATAAATAAATAAAGAATAAATAAATCTCTTTGAGCCAGAATAAAATTGTTCTCAAATAATTTTAGTTGAACTAAAAAAAAATTGAAGCGCAGGCCCCTTCTCCCCGAAGTCATTGTTTGTAGTCAACCTCACAGGCTTTGTACACACCCAGGGTGGAGAGTTTATAGCATTACAGGGGAAAGCAAGTGGGTTCCCAGCTGTCCTTTATGGTGTAAGGCTTCCTAGGGATTCTCTGTGCTACACATTGATGTGAACATGGGAGGGCTGTGGCAGAGGTGTAACTCTTAGTGATTGAAATTGAAGTCTGGTCCCTGTGCAGTGTGGATGGCCTTTTCCCAGTCTGCAGGTTCAGCACATTCCACGATCCCTTCTGGAAGCCGTAGATTTTGGTAGTTTACCTCCTTCCCTTTCTATTGTTCCACTACTGACATCTATGGTTAAAATGCTACCAACTCTAATGAATGCATGCATGCATGCCATAATCTTGGTATGCCACCGAAAGAAGAGCGATATACACTAGGACTGACTGAGAGCCACATGCTCTTAGGGATGCAATATTGTTTTTAATTTTTGCTTTCTTATGTTAACTTGTAATCTTTGTGTGTTTGTTTTCTTGCTTAGGTCAAGCATTAGATGAAGAGACACTGGAAGCAATGGCAAAACATGAGACTAAAGAAGACAAGATCTTCCAGGCATTTAAAGATCGAATAACCGCTGAGCCGGAGCAGGTCAGATGATGAAGCAGCCTTAGAACTTGCATAGTGTTGTGCTCCTGTAAAATGTTTCGCTTTCAATCCTTTCATTTCATTCATACAATTAGAAACGGCGATGGGAATGCCTCATCATCCCCTACGCATCTCAATTAAGCTTAATTGTCCACAGATTTCAGCGCATATAAAATTTTGACTATTTAAACAGTCCTCTCAAGACTGTTTATCTGCTGATAAACTTTTCCATGAATATGATTCAAAGGAACAGACCTTTTTCTACAGCCATCTTAAAGCTGTATCTGTGTTTTATAACACAGGGAAAGACAACGTTAACTTGAACTGCTTAATTTCTGCTTTATTTTAGATAATTAGATACTGCAGAGGAGGAGAAGGCCCAATCTGGGTATCAGGTGAAAATATTCCTGAAGAAAAAGATATCCCAAATTGCTTATGTGGTGCCAAAAGGGTATTTGAATTCCAGGTACGTAAATTAATTTAAAGATAATACCGTTGATACAGTACAGATTTAATGGAATCTAATTGTAAGGACATACAGTTAGAGCAAGGTAGTTGAAGTTGCTACAGAATAACAGTGTTGGCTTGTACAGAAGCCACGTTTACTCTTTCAGCTGCTTTTCCCTATAGGACTTCCTTCACATACAGAAAGTAGATACCCATCCTATTAATTTGCACCATACGTAAAACGGGGCAGTTGTGAATATGGAACCGTCTCTTAAGTCATAGGAATCTGGTATTGTTTATTCAAAAATACACCCTAGAGAAGCATTTGGGATGTGAATTGGAAGTACACTGAGCTGTAAGCATTCAGCTGTACAGCTCTGAATGCTAGAAGCACGTGTATGTTGAATACTCTTCATATGATGCAAAGATGAGAAACACAATCACGGAGATAATACTGAAATGGAGAGTAGCTGCTAAGTTTAACATTGCCCATCTACAGAATTTATTTGTATTGGACTTCAGTAGGGGCATGCCTTTGAGTCCCTTGGCATCTAGTACACTGTTTCAGGAAGTATAAACTGTTACTTAGTAGTTCTAACCTGTGTTTTCCCTGAAGATAATGCCACAGCTCCTGAACCACCTTAAGGTTGACAGCCTCGGGGAGAGCATTGACTGGGGAACGCTGGTTGTGTACACGTGTGCTGAGAACTGCAGTGCAGAAAACAAGTACGCTGAGGAGTTCATATGGAAACAAGATTTCTCTATAGACTCTACTGAACTTCCATTAAGTTCCTAAGTTGAATCATCTGTATATTACACTTATCTCATTTTTCAGCGCATCTGCAAGAAACTGAACTAACACCAGTGATACCAGGCTAACAGTTGTCTTGTTGGTATGGGGTAGGAGCCCTAGGCAACCTCTTTCTCATGCTCTAGAGCAGCAACTTGAAGTTGGTAATAAAGCCAGATGCAGTTCTTCATTGAATTTCACTTCAAATCTCAACTCTGAATGTTTATTTAAATAAAGATTAAATGGTTTTGGACTGGTGAAAGTATCTTTTTTGGCAACTGAATTGGTGAATCTTAGAAGGCTGCCTGAGAGAACTTTGTGCTTTAAGAAATGGACAGTAATTCACAGAGAAAAGCTCTAAGCTCACTTGTGTGCTGATGCTCAGCAGGTTACAGCAGTCATAGCTATGATGAAGCTGCACAGCCTTTAAACAGGCAACTTAATTATGCTTCTCTCTTCCAAAAGTTACGCTGGATCTTAAGAGGCAGTTGTTATGTGTTGTGATTAATGGTAACTCAGGATAAAATGAACAAGTAATTGTTCTGTTTGACTTTAACTGAGTCAAACTATTTCTGCATCGGACTGTCTATTGCGGAAGCAATTTAAACAACGCCTGCCCTGCTAGAAGATGTTTATCAGCTGTTGCTTTACTGTTCTTAACAGCAGATTTTTAATCTGAACTGGGTTTTGTTTTTTTTTTTTTAACTCTGCCATCCATCTTTGGTGAAGTTTAAAAACAGGTGCCTTCTGTGGGGATCGTTCTGGTCTTTGTCTGCTGTATAACTGAGGGAAGAGCAAAAACATAACTGTAACACTTAAGTAACCGGGACGGTTGCTTAACTACTCTTGCGGATAAAACTCCATTTGCAGTAAGAGAGGAGGTGGGTTGTTTCTACCTACAGTACAGAATTTACTTTAGTTATTTATTCCCTTATCCTGCTCGAGCCCTCCGTGTCTGCTTACCAAAGATTCCACGAGCGATTTTATGAAAACCCTAGAGCCACTGCTTTCATGTAGTTTAGAGGCTGGCAATCCTCAACTGAGCAGGCAGAGAACACCTTAAGTGTAAAGCTGTTCACTCATCACCACACTTCTAAAAGGGTCATTTCCTGGAATAGCACACACCATCTTAAGTCACTAAAGCACAGCTTGGCTGATTTGAGTGAAAACCATACGATATAAAGCTTAAAGTTTTCCTGCCATAGTTAGCAGTTCCGCAGATGCTACAAAAGCACAGATGGCGATACAACTGAACGTTGGACCAGCTTGCCCAAATACTGCATCACTGCTGCATGCTGTATCTCGTTTGATTATGTAGCCCTGCCCGGGTAAGTACATCAACTTTCTGATATGATCAGTGAAACCAATTATTAAAAGACCTGTTGATAGCAGTGCAGCGTGCGCCGCTATAACAATAAGCAAAGATTAAGAATTAATAAGTTCACTCAGGGATTTGCAAATGGTGTGGTAGCAAAGCCAGCCATACTACTTATCTGGAATAAAACATCATTTTAATTAAGAGACCATGGTTACATTTGGGTTAGTTTTAGACAAAAGCCGTTTGAAAGAATGTGCGAGTCATAGAAAGGTTATTACTGGAAATGTACTGGAGAAAAAAAAGTTTATTTTTAGTTCTCAGCCCATTAAGCTTCAAGCACACTTCAAAGGGGAGATTATGTACACGCTGACTCTAGTTGGAAGGGCTTTGACATTTTATAGGAACACTAATATAGTGAGACTGTCATAGTTGGTAAAATACAAAAGTGATTTATAAGAAATCTTAGAAGCTAAGCAAGAATCTTTTGTTCCAATTCACTCGAGTGTAGCTATGTAAGACTTGCATAAATCCCATCTGTTGAATGGGAGGCAACACATACTTGAACACAAACTCCTGTAGCCAGTCTTCTCTTTCCTGTTAGTGTACTGGAAGTAATCAGGCTGAATGTTGCCAAGGATATGACTACTGGTAAGCAAGCCAGAGCGTTGTTAAGATTTTCTCCAAATGACAAGCCATTTACAGTAGTGCGTGTGCTATTCAAAAATCCAGATTAAATTAAAAAGAACTTCTTAATATATTCCACTTTACCAGCTGTGCAATTTTAAAACTCATTAAGACAGTTCCCATAATTGTATAAACAGGGTTTATTGTACATGTGGAGCTGAAGGAGAAAAGAGGAGGAATATATATATATTATATATATATATATATATATATATGTACAGTGAGCTGTTTTCATTAATAAATTTATTCTGCCTTGCTTAATACTGGAAAGAGGGAATGCGTCTGGCACCAAAAGAAATTTAAAACTAGGAAATTTAAAAGCTTAACTTTGAAAATTATAAAAACCGTGGTCTTAATGGAAGGAAATTAAAACATATATACATGGCAACTTAAGTGGTTTATACACTGAGTGACAAGGTCGCGTTCATCTTTTAAACCAATTTGTGAATTTTCTATTAATAGAACTGGCATTAAAACTATTTAAAAGCTAGAATATAAATAAAACTCGGAGGGACTGCTCCAGGAGCAGCCCAACAAAGCAACTCACAGTAACTCAGTAGACATAATCATCGAGAAAACAATTCCCCTTGAGCATCAGGGAAATAGGCACTAACTGGGAAATAGTCCAAGTCTGGTGTTGCAGTTTCACTGAAGTCCATCTCTTGTTACTGCTGTGCCATATACAATGCCTTTTAAAATGTACCCCCCAATTTCTCTGAAATATGTAGAAACTGTTACGTTGTCTTCCGGAAACCCTTTAAAATAGGATAGATGTTTTCAAATGCTTCGTAGATTTCTGCTCGAACTTTAGCACCTGCAACAAGAGAGAAACTGACTTAATTCCCTCTCTCTCCAGATCCAAATAGTTCATTTTAATTTTTAGAATGTTTCTTTGAATGCAGCTTTATATACATCCGCCTCTATTTCTACACGTAATTCTTCCTTTGAACAGACATTTCCTATAAAACATACAGTATCAGAATAAACAGAAGGCTAGTAAATGAAGTCCTCAGGGTTTGTTTCATTACCATCTTCGTGCTTACGCCATACTTGCAAATGAGATTATCTAAGCATATTTTCTCAGTACACTCAACTGCAAACACAGCCCCATAGGATGTTTCTGCAGAAAGGCCTGAACAGCAGAGTTCTATTCAAGAGTGAAAACATCTGGGGAAACAAGGAAACAACGACTGAAGCAGAGGCCAGCAGAGGCCATAGTGCAGGTATACATTCCTTCTTTCAACTGTGGATTCATTTATTTTTTTTCAATACAGTGAAGCTTAGCGCAAGAGGAAAAGGGAGGGTGTAGGTGGAGTCCCCAAGGTTAAGGAGGCCCCAGAGCTCGGGTATCTCCCCTTCTTTGGCTGCTGCATCAAAGGAAAATGGCAGCAGCCTCCAGCCAAGCTGTTACAACACAGTGAGCTCAGTCACACGCACCGAGTGAACTAAGAAGCAGACTTTCAGATTTTGCTGGGAACGTTACCTGTGCCTCTTTTTGGGTACCTGCCATTCTTCATTAGGATTCAAGATCGCTGCTTATATGGTTTAACCAAATACATGTGGTTTGCTTTGTGGGTTCTCAACCACAAAATACTGTATTGTCTGTTCTTTCCCAGTACTGTCATTTCTAAAGAAGAGCAACTAATAAATTGCATACTTGTGGGACCATTGTTTCTAATGCAGTCTAAATCTAGCCTACTGGAATAAAATACTTCACTTACCAGTTAAAACCACTTTTCCAGAAACAAAAATAAGCAGAACAATTCTTGGCTTGATCATTCTGTAGATTAAGCCAGGAAACAATTCCGGCTCGTAGCTGTAAGAGAAGAGTCACAGTGTTTCAACGTGCCAACAGACAGATGTCCTAGCCCTTCGTCTGCAGGACTGCAGAAATGGACAGTGCAGATGTAAACAATTTGGGAAGAGTAGCAATGAATTGTTGCCCAATATCAACCCATGAAAATTACATCAGTTACCCCAGAGGCAGAGCTAGGATAGGAACAAAGATGCTGGCTCCTCTCTGGTGTAAGGGAACAATCTTAACAGATGCCACTCTCTAAGCTAGTCGCTACACGGCAAGAATGAAAGGTAGGCAAACCTTCATTTACCTGCTGAACTGTTGGTGTGTGAGTACCAATCCTTCTAATCTGATAGGAAATTTCACATCACAGCTGCCCACCATGTTCTGAATTTTAAAATCCAAAAATTTTGCAGGAAAACCCAGTTTCTGAACAACTCTTGCGTACTTCCTTGCTGCCAGTCTGGACTGCTCTTCGCTGAAGGGAGAAAACGATAGCCAGCTTATTTCCCCTGATAAGCACTACAAGCAAACGGCACCAAGCCACAAATATTTAACTGGGAAAGAAACGTTGTGTGTGTTGCAGGAGAGGAGAGTTGCAAAATGTTTACATCCAAAATTAACAACTACTACTGGTTTGCACGCTTAGTTGTAGTACTAAGGTCCTGAACACTTTAACACTGCATTCACTAGTTATGCAGCAGAAAATTCTACTCTACTTTGTAACCCCATGCATTTCCACACACTTCAAATATGTACCTGGCTCCCTCTGTAAGACATTAAAATCGTTACTTAAGTTTTCAATCCCACTACTGCTAGAAAATACAAACTCCTGTAGGAGCCTGTAAGCTGCCAAAATCCTCCACTTGATGCAGCCCAGGTACTCAGACCTGGGTTTAACACAACTGCATAGCCTTACTTGCTATTACAGAACTCAGTTTGTTTCAGTTTTGTAAACAGCTGAAGATCTGGTTCCTCCTGAGGCAGAGTAAGACAACTTGAACTGCGAACACCACCAGGCAGATGAAGTGTTTCCTGTGCTTTATTGGAGCTCTTGGCCCGCAATGAATGAAACAACTCAAATACCAAATTGCTCTTATCCTGCCACTGCCCCTACAGTTTACACAGTTACAGTGCGTAGCCATTTTATATGTGCGTGCATATACAACATGTATATAAACACTGTACAAAAGAAACATTATTTCTAAAGCATCACACTTTCAAAAGAAAAGATGGCCTTAATTAGTTTGCTCGTAACAGCTGAACTTACCTTTTTGCTCCTGTGCACACCATTTTTCCAGAGCTGAATATAAGTGCAGTAGTACGTGGTTCTCTTATTCTCATAATAACAGCAGCAAAACGCTGAAATATGAGCGTTGAAATTATTAGTGATACACGAATGTAACAACTACATTAAAACCAAGCTTGCATAATCTAAGTAGCCACTGCAAAGAAATAACTAGATTCAAGTATACTTGCAGAACACTTCATTCAAGCATTTCAAGTAAGCTTTAATTAGTTTCAAACACACTTAGAGGTAGAGTTGAACAGGAAGGATTTCTAGTACTGCACTCCTCTTTTACTAAGCTCATCTCTGACTACCACGTACACGACACAAATACTACAAACATTTGCAACACAACGACAGCAACAATCTTAATACCAAGTTTTCCTCCACATCTTGAAATTCAATGTGTTATAAGCAGGATGGAAGGTTACGCAAATATTTTATGGTCTACTTTGGTTTTGTACCTTAAACATTTGGGTAGCATTAGAATATCGTCAAACAGAACCTCTGGGAAGTCAGAAGCCATATTCCATGTAAACTGAAGTCACCTTAACTACCATGGTAGAATACACCTGCATTTATTAACATTCTTAAACTCTTTGAAGCAACAGATACTGCAAACTGATCTGGGCATCACATGCAAAATCTCTTTCTTGTGCTGTATTAAACTTGGACCAGTTCACTATATGATCTCATATACTGTTCTGCTGACATAACAAAGGTAGTAGTACGGGTTACCCAAAAACACATTTGTCAAACTGTGGCTTAAAGAACACAGCCAAGCAACGTCTTTGTTTCATAAAAGGAAGTACTGACTAAAAGTCAGGAGTGTGTTACATAACCCTTCTTTTCTCTCCGCTGTAAAAAAAACCCAGCATTTCATATTGATCGTTCTAGCCTACAAGTTTTACACAGCCACCTACCCCTACCATAAGAGCTACCATCGCATGCTCAAATGTGAACTGCACGAGCATCTTACTCACATGCAGTTGTTAACAGCATCACTGTTATAACTGACAGCAACAGTCAGTACTGGGGGAAAATGTGAAAGAACAGGGCTTAGAGGGGGAGAGAGGCCGTAAAAACCCCGTAACTGCACTGCTGCCACAGGAATTCCAGGGCAGTAGCCAGAAGGAAGAAACTTCAGCACCCGTTACAACCACAGCTCTTACAGAGTCCAGAAATTGAATTCTCCCTTCCTTTCTTCTTGTTGGGAGATAGGCAACAAGACTTGAGCATCAGACATCTTGCAATAACACAAAAATGGAACTTTCTGAACAAAACCAACAAGGGTGCCCATATAAACAGTAACTCAGGACAGCTCTACAACAACAAAAAAAAACCTTTCCCAGCATATTACAGTACTTAGTAGCGCTGTTCTTTCTAAAGCTCCCAAATCACATCTTCACATAAAACACAGCTATATCAGTATAAGAATGCTTTTTAGTCATTCAGAAAAGAAATCTTCAATGAGCTTAGATAATTCTATTAACTCTACCACAAAACTGTTTCTGAATAAAGATTTTTCAATCCAGCTGCTACAGCAAAGCACACTCCAAACCTGTTCTGCTGACATACCTGTTACTGGATACATTCTAACACGCTTCTCTTACCTTAGGATTATATTCAGCATTTCGGGCACGCAGTGCAATGGTTTTTAGGTCAAGTTTGCAACCAAGATTCACCGTGGACACAATATTCCTGAAAATAGTTCAGAGAAATACATTTTAAAAAGTAAATTAAAGAATTCATGCATCTTATCCATAATAACATGCTTACTAATTTCATTTTTTAATATAACATCTCTCCTACTGACAGGAAACTCCTCTTTTAGGGCAGTACCTCCTAAGGCATGACTGCTGATTCCTCCTTTTCTGCCAGCTATTATGAAAAGCATCCCTTGAGAAAAATCTCAACTTCAGTTTGGCAGGAAAAAAAATTTGAGGCTGTGCTGCGAGCACTCACCACAACCCAGGAAGCTGCTGGGAACGGGCAAAAATGTAGTAGCAATGATACTATCCTTGGGATGCCCTTCAAGGAGAAAGACGTGATGCGGGACTAAGTGAGAATGCCCTCACAGATAAACCCATTGCTGATGACAGGAAAGAACAATCTCCAGAAAGTTTAAGAGAAGTCCAAGGAAATTTTGCATTTAGTAACACTTGTTTACTTAGAAAACACTGAAATCTAAAGGTCTTCCATAGAATTTCAAAAAAAGTTAATATTGGAGACTATTCTTTTGGTGCAAAATTCACTTTGTTTAACACCTAATTATCTTTGGGCCTTCCATACATTGCTGTATAAGTCTCTACAAAGCTACAGTTCAGTGAAAACACTTTCGTACCTGAAAATCACATAATTCTGAATTGTAGTAATGGACTAGAAAATGGAGCATGGAATATTAAGGACTACTCAGTACTAGCTTTTAGACTATCAGCCAGTATCTTCCTCTCAACCCTTCCAATTCCATTACAGATGTTATCTCACTAACAAAATTCTCTGCACAGTGAGGTGGATCTACTCACTTTTTGGTGTATCCAGTAAGTTACAAATGAGTGCTTCAACGTACATGTATTTTGAAATACCAGATCATCAACTCAGACAGCTTCATAAGTGAAGCAAGACGAATTCCTACAGCACAGAGCTTTAGTACGATACTGCTAAAGGACAACATAATCATAGAATCACAGAATGGCCTGGGTTGAAAAGGACCACAATGATCACCTAGTTTCAACCCCCCTGCTATGTGCAGGGTCACCAACCACCAGACCAGGCTGCCCAGAGCCACATCCAGCCTGGCCTCGAATGCCTCCAGGGATGGGGCATCCACAACCTCCTTGGGCAACCTGTTCCAGTGCGTCACCACCTTCTGGGTGAAAAACTTCCTCCTAATACCTAACCTAAGTCTCCCCTGTCTTAGTTTAAAACCATTCCCCCTTGTCCTATCACTATCCACCCTCGTAAACAGTCATTTACTGTTAATGTTCTGTACTACTCATACAAATAAATATTAAAGACCTCCCTTCTTATCAAAATGCAGTACCCAATTCCTCATGTGGCTTTACTCTTGGGTATTTTGAGTTAAAGCACATCCTGAGAGGTCATGGTGTACTAGCACACAACACACTCACTGTAGCTGTGGCACTATCCCAGAGCTCTCAGATGCCGGTGTCGCAGGAGTTATAGGAGTCATTGGAGTCATTGGGGAGGGGTACAAAGGTGTGGTTCCTGGTAAAGGGGCTGTGGTAAGAGTCTGTGAGTGGAAGAGCTGGGGAGTTTGACCAGATGTTCCCTGTGTTGCTTGCTGTGAAGTAGACTGCTGTGCTGCCTGTTGCTGCTGCTGCTGCTGCTGCCGCTGCTGTTCCTCAAGGATGGACAGACTGTTGGTGCTCTGGACAGGCTGCGGTGTCAGTCCCGTGCCATACGGCATCATTGGGCTAAAAATTGGAATTCCAGGAGTCATTGCACCCTGCAGAAGAAAGCATGAAAAAGGAACCACAGATGCTTTGACTTAATATCGTTTTAAAGAGAAAAAGCTTGAAGTACTAGTATGAGAATAAATCATCTTAGTCGGTCACATCAAACCTGCAGCATATTACTAACTTGCTAAAAACAGAAAACCTTTGGAAGATTCAGTTCTTCCACAACATGAATCACAACCTGAATGGATCTGTCAATTCCAACACTGCTTGGCACCAGTCAGTGATGTTGGTATGTTTCCTACAATACCAGGAAAGCACGTCTCAACTTTGACCCACGATTTCTACTTGCAATCATTAGAATGCAAATGCGTTTGTAGCACAACTGTAGTCCATTACATATAGCCCAATTTAAAGGATTCCAAAAGCAATGAACAAAGTTAAAATGATAAAATGGCTTGAGTTGGAAGGGAAAGTCCATCCAGTCCCACCCCCTGCCAATGGGCAGGGCTGCTATCCAGCAGTTCAGGCAGCCCCATCCAACCAGGCCCCGTGTGCCTCCAGGGATGGGGCATCCACAGCTTCTCTGGCCAGCCTGTGCCTGACCACCCTCTGAGTAAAAAATTTTCTCCTAACATCTGACCTGAATTTCCCTCTTTTAGTTTAAAGCCATCCCCCGTTGTCCTACTGCTATCAGACCATGTTAAAAAGTCAGTCCCCCTCCTGCTTGCAAGTTCCCTCCAAGTGCTGGAAGGCTGCAATGAGGTCTCCCCGGAACCTTCTTATTTTCAACATGTCAGTTATGTTTCAGCTTCAAGAAAGCTGAAACCTAAGCATAAATATATCAGTATATTTCTTAAACATCTGGATATACATATCAATAGTTTTTCATCTCTGCTTTTTACTAATTCAGCTATATACAATAGAATTTTTCAGATCTGCAAACATACAAACAAGAAAAGACACAAAGAAATTACATACAAGAAACAGAAAACACTTTCACAAAGAAATTCAGACCACTGTTGCATATTACATCGCTCCTTTTTACCTGAGGGGAGGCTAAGCCTTGAGCGTAGGGTGGCAAGCTGTTGTTCTGATCCATGATTCTGGTTATTCTTTGGTGAGGCCAGAAATATTTCCTTCAATTAATTTAAATTAATTTAAAACCAAAAGGGTCTTTGACCCTCTAAAGCATTCCAGCAAAGCAGCTTTTTAGCCAAGCTGAAAACGTCAGGAAAACATCAGCTCCAGAGAAAACGTGTTGCGAGTCTAAAACACTAAACAGTGCCTGAAAAGAAAAGAAGTAGTATCTTGAGAATAACATTTAAACAAAAGCACACCTATCAGCTGGTACGTTAGATAACAAACACCCACATACAAATATATGTGAGAACACTCATACGCATGCACACACCCATGCACCTTATATAAAGCAATCTCCTTCTATAGCACCTTACAGCCCCCTGGATGCCCCTGGTGAGCATCCACTGCACGTGAGCAGCCACCTCCAGAACTAAGCCCTCCTTCACACACAGTCCTGCATGCTCACCATACCACATGCATCGCTTCAGATGGGAAAGCACTGACTTTCAGAACTGAATTCCACCAGCTACTGACAGATAAGCCTAAAGCCACACATTGCTCACACATCTCCTCCTGGGCAGAGTTAAGGCTTGGCCTTCCAAAATTGTTCTTTTCTGCTATGGGAAAACACTGCTGGTAAGCTCAGGTTTAGGAAGCCTCCTTCCATCTTCTTCCATAAAGCAAAGTGCTTTTGAACTGCAGTGACGTGCTTCACGAGGGGAAAAAGAGAAACTGAAAGCCAATTCCAGGTATACACATGAAATGAACGTATGCTTTTGGGTGTTGTTGTTTCACTTTTGTTTTTTAAACAATGTACCTCCATTGGCATGCTATGCAAAGAAACAGCACAAATAGAGAACTGAAATGCTCTCATTGCACCATAAGGGCTGGAAGTGGCCTCCAGAGATCACTGAGCCCACTCCCCTGCTAAAGCAGGTTCCCTACAGTAGGAAAGTGTCCGGGTAAGTTCTGAGTATCTCCAGTGAAGGAGACTCAACAGCCTCTCTGGGCAGCTCTATCTTCCTCTATTTGTACGGAACTTCCTGCGCTGCAGTTTGCATCCACTGCTCCTTGTTCTGCCTTGATACGGGAAGCTCAGAACCGGACACAGTGCTCCAGATGTGGCGTCAGAAGGGCAGAGCAGAGGGGGAGGATCACCTTCCTCGATCTGCCAGCCATGCTCTTTGTGATGCACCCCAGGATCCCGGTGGCCCAGAGCACACTGCTGGCTCACGGCACACCTGCTGTCTGCAAAGACACCTAGATCCTTCTCTGCATAGCTTCCTGTTATGAAATGCCAAACGTTTTTATCAAATACTTTTCCATTAGTTTATAGCTTGCTTAACTCGCCACTTACACAGAGAGCTTCAAGGCCATTTTTAGGCATACCAAATCTGAAGAAAGCCTGGCCAGCTTTTTCTTGTCTTTAAGGCACAAGAGCTCAGAATCACATTAACTTAACGCTGTAGCCTAAACAGCATCCGCTGTTTTCCCCAAAGGCGCTTCCACGTTTCATACCCTGGAAAGAGGGGCCCCCCGGCCCAGCCGTTACCCAGCAGCAGAGGCAGCCCATTCGCAGGCCGAACGCCGGGCATGCCGGGACGCGCCGCGCGGACAACACCTACACCGAACCCATCCGCAACCCTCCGCCTGCGGCCCGACCCCGCCAGCGGGAGCGCCTCGGCCGAGGGACGCAGTCTGCTCCCCCGAGCCCTGGTACCGCGCCCACGTGCACGGGAAGGGGCGATTACAGCTCGGGCCGCTCTTCCCGCCGCACCAGTGCCAAAGCGAAGGCCGCCGCCGCCTTCCCCGCCCGCCATCACGTGGGGGAGGCGGTGACCGCCGCCCGTCGCCATCACGCCCCCGGCACCAACGGCCGTAGCGGGACCGCTCCCGGCGCGCCGCTCGGCTCAAGGCCCGCCCACACCGCTCATCCTCCCCCTCCCTCCCCGCCGCTCGGGCCTGCCCGGAGGACACCGACCCTACGATGGTGCCCACGGGGAGTTACGAAGCGGGCTCAGCCCGACCGGCCCCTCCCGCCAGAACCGGCACAGCCCACGCCACGGTGGGCTCGGGGCGGAGCGGGATACATAACCGTCGATACCTGCCGCGCCCGGCGACGCCACCACCGCCGCACAGCTCCAGCGGGAGCCAAGCTGCGCCCCGCTCCCGCGCCGCCGGCGCGCGTCGATTGCGTCACTTCCGCCGCGAATCCACCCCGCCCTCTCTACCGCCATCTTGAGTGAGGGCGGGGCGGGCGTGCGTCGTGCCGCTGCCCGCGGGGTATTGGTTTTACTCGCATCTCGTGCCGCGGTGTCTGGTATCGTGCTTATAGTGAGAGCCTCGTGTGCTTCCCATGCCTTCCTCCCGAAGGCTGGCCTAGCTCATGCGGCTGTACGGTTGCCGACTTTGGGGCGTGGCACCTCCAGGGCAGACAAGACGAGGTGCCTCTGCCTCATAGAGTGCCGCCTCCTCGTTTCCGGTGCCGCCATTTTGCCGTGAGACAGCAGGGAGCAGGGGTGCAGGGATGCTGTCTGCCGCCGGATACGCAGAGCTGAGGCCGGAGCCGGGCTGCGGGTTGGGCGCGCCCGTGCAGTACCGCTTCTCGCCCTACACCTTCAACGGCGGGTGAGAGCCTTGGGTAGGAGCGGGGCGGGCTGAGGCTGAGCGGTGGTTGGGCCGCGTCTTGTTCGTTTTCATCTTGCTGGCCCCGTGTGACGATTCCTGTACCCTGGTTAGCGCGTGTCGGTAGAGCAGTAGGGGAGAGCTGGGGTTGGCCTTGCGAAGGGCTGTGTGTCCCGCAGATCGGTGCTCCTCTTCAGCTTTATTTCTGCATGCTACTGTGGCTTTTGTCACACTGCGGACCGCTGAACTCTTACGGGTCAAAGCAAGCGTTTTCCCTTACCCAGGGGCTTATTTCTTTGTAGTGGTGCAGGAAACGTGTCTAGTGGTCGCGTTATTTGTTTTTAAGGCTGTAACTGAGCCACGAACTGCTTTGTCATAAGTATTACAGGTGGGGTGATCTTTTGCAGATGCTTGTTCAGAATTGACAAGAATCAGGGCAGCTTGATATTCTTTAGGTTTTGTTTTTTTCCTTATGATTCATTGCTTTATAAAGGGCATCTCTTGGCTACTTAGTGGTAGTGGTAGTGGCAATATAGCAATCACAGAGTAATTATTTGGAAATTAATGATGTAGGTTAACATTAAGTTAAGAGAGTGACGCTTATTTCATGATAGTGGTGCTAAGTACTTGGCTAGAGTGGATTTGCTTGGAGAGCCAACCGGCTTTCCTTATCAGACTAATAAAATGGGAGTCTATTGTGTCTTCTCCTTGCGAAGCTTCTATACGATTTGCAGTCAAAGCAGAGAATCATGTGCATTCTCTTTAGTGTGTCTAGTGTCTTCTTTCTTCCAATCTTGAGTTTCTACATAGGGAAATGCATAGTGAGAAACATCAAGGAAGGTAATAAGATTCATGACACAGCGTGAGTGTGGGTAGAGAACTTTTGTCTGTTCATTGCTTTCCTAAGAACGAAGTTGTGCCAAAAATTGTGATTATATGAATACTCTTCTTTAAGGACTGTGTTGGCGATTGCTGGAGAAGACTTCTGCATTGTTGCCTCTGACACACGACTGAGTGAAGGTTATGCAATTCACAGCCGGGACAGTCCAAAATGCTACAAACTGTAAGTCTGCACTTTATAAGAACTGAAATGGAGGAGTGACCCAGTATATTGTTAAGCATGTTGCCTGAAATTATCTATCATGTTCCTTATGTAGAGCTCTGAGGAAAAAAAAAAAATGGTAGTAACAGAATTAGTTTTGGAATTATGACTTTTGCTGTAATGTGATGCTCTAAATGCAGTCGGATTTCTTATTGCATGCTGTTGAATGTTTTTAGCATGGTGCCAGACTTTACCTATAATATAAGCTAGGTGGTTTTTGTGGCATGATAATCAGAAGAACGTTTGTGTTAACTGTAGCAAAACTGTAATAACTAGTTCTGCTTTGTCAGGCCACAAGTGTGCTCACTGCTGTCAGTTTCTTTGCTTATGACATGTGATCATCTAAACTTGCGTTTTTACCTGGCTAGCTCTATGCAGTATCTTTGTCTCTGTTACTGTCCAAATGAAAATTGCTTTAGTATAATTAGTGTAGAGCCCATGATGGTTTTGGGTAATTCTGGTGACAGAAACTGAGATGATCTCAATTTAAGTTGTTTTGAAAATGACTGCAGAGTATGAAACCTATAAACATGTGTTGTGTTTTAATCTCATAGACAGCTAAGCGCTATGCAAGTATTTGCTCACTTCCACCCAAACCCACTCTGCAGTGGGATGTGGAAGAGAGTTGGGGAAGGAATGAGGTAAACTAATGGGCTGATGCAAAGATAATTTAATAGGTCAGAAAATGAGGGAAATAATAAAAGAACGTAGAGCGCAAGGCAGTTGTTCTCCACCTGCTGACCAATGCCCAGCCAGTTCCCTGAGCAGCAGTTTCCCCCTCCGCTTTGGTCAGCTCTCCCACTTTATTATTCCACATGACCCTGCATGGTATGGGACATCCCTTGGCCAGTTTGGATCAGCTGTCCTGCCTTGTCCCCTCCCAGCTTCCCTTGCACCCTCAGCCTCAATCGCTATCAGTGCATTGTGAAAAGCTGAAACATTCTTGGCTCTGTGTAGTGCTGCTCAGCAACAGCCAAAACATTGATGTTATCAACAGTTCTCATCCTACATCCAAAGCACAGCGCCGTAGCAGCGACTAGGAAAAAAGTTAGCTCTATCCCAGCCAAAACCAGGATGATGTGTCAGTGTTTGTAGGCTTTCATAGATTATGAGAACTTAAAATTCAAATGTGTGTTCCTGTAGTTATTGCTTATTAAATGTTTGCTCTGAGACTGAGTAAAGAGCTAATATTGTATAATACATCAGCAAATAACCACTGTTGTGCTGACACAAAAAATCACCTGCAGCATAAACGTTACCTCACCAGCTAAAAGCAGTCCCCTGGCCAGATGGAGTAAAAATGTATTGAGTAACATGACACGGTGACATGGTAGTAACTACAGTTAGAGGTGCTTGAAGAAATCAAGGTATTTTTTTTTTCCTGAGGTTTACTGTGGAAATCTGTGGGTTGAAGAGTGACATCTGCGTGATCCCACACTTAATGAGTCCTTTCCAAGATGTAAGCTGCAGTTAGCCTTTATTCTTGGAATACCTGTTACTACTATGTTTTAGACAACTATTTCTGATATGATGTTTAAGAAGCTGGAAATACATTTGATATTTTAATAACTTACTTTGTAAGAAAGCGATGTAGTTGATACTAAATCTAAAATCATGGCAAAACTTTGTTTTACAGAACAGAGCGAACAGTCATTGGATGTAGTGGCTTCCACGGTGACTGCCTTACACTTACAAAAATTATTGAAGCAAGATTAAAGGTAGCCAACTATCTTAATGTATTTAGAAATGTATATATTTTTTGGTATTGCATTTGAGGCCGATTATGATTTTAAATATGATTTTTTTTCTGTTTGTCATCAAGTGTTCATATTGTAACTGTAGCTGTATTGCTAGTGAAAGATCAGGCAGGGTGAAATTGAGGCCGTGTTCTTGCCGAGTGTGACATCACAAGGTTAAAAACTGAAGCGCTGAAGGGAATGATGAGGCAACATCTGTTCTTTGCTAAGTCTCAGAAAAATATGAAGTGTGGTTTATGACAAGGCATTGCTGTTAGGCCAATGTTGTTTTTTGTAATCATGCTAGCTAACATTTTGCTAAGCATTGTTCTCAGTAATGAAGGTACAGAAAATGTAGCTTTGATTGAGTACAAATTTGTGTGTGACATTCCCGTTGGACATGCTGTGCCATTTACAGATGTACAAGCATTCCAATAACAAGACCATGACTACTGGAGCTATTGCAGCAATGCTGTCTACAATTCTGTATTCTCGACGTTTCTTTCCTTACTATGTTTACAACATAATTGGTGGACTTGATGAAGAAGGTAAGACTCGAAACAAATTTTATTTGTGGCCTTTCAGTGTGGTGGAGATTATGAACTGTGAAGGTCAACTCTGGAGATAGGTTTTCTATGGAGACTTTTAAATGTTAACTAATCTCTAACAAAAATAATGACTTCTGCACGGGTGCTGTAAGTTTAATTCTCCTCTTCCAGGACTTTCTGGATCCAGCGGTGTGGTTGAGCTTCTAAAATACTGTGTTCTCTGTCTTTGAGCAGGAGCTCAGAAGTGGTCTTGTTTAGAGAATTTCAACCACTCCCCACAGTTTGCTGTTAAAACTAAGTTATAGTGCTTCCCCAGTCTTGCTGAGGTATCTGCAGTATGTGGAGGGTGAGTCAGTCTGCCCTGCATAATGGTGAATGTCAGACTGTGAGGGTGCAGTATCGTGTAATATGAATGAGAGTACACATTTGCACACATGGGTTTGATTTGGGTTCAGTAAGGTTGATTTGTTCTGATGTCAAGTTACTATCTGGATCTGTGCCAGGGCTGCTCAGTTACCAGTGCTGTGTGGCCAGCTTATCGCATCAGGTGCAGCCTGTCTGAACAGAAGGAATGCAGGCACTGCATTTTCGCTTGTATTCCTTTGTGAAACCCTGTAGATGCTACAGTGCATCTCTGTCTCCGATGCTGGCACAAGATAGCTTGCTTTGCGCAACCTGGCCTGACTCCAGAGGGAAGCACATAAGAGCCCAAAGCACCATCCCTGTTTCCAGGAAGGCACTGCAGAAGCATCCAAGCACATGCTCTGGAAGTAGTTCCAAGAACTATGCGCTTCTGCTGACTAAAATTTCTGCTAGTTGTTAAAAAAGTAGAGGTCTTTGTGCGGCACTGTGCTCTAACACATTCTTCTGTTTTGATTATTCTTCATTAGGACTTTTTCTGTGGTAAGTACTGTAGGAAACATCTGTTAAAGGATGGGTATAGCTTAAATTGTGAAGATAACCTTGCATATAGGAGGGCACTGTAACCACAGTAAGCTTGCTGTACAAAGTATTGTCTGAACACAGCACAGTGCTATTTTGTAAAGGTTTCTTAGGAGACCTCTGGTATTCTAGAAACTGCTTATGGACAGAACTGGTTTTTCTTCTGTGCAAATCCTTATCAGTATTAAGAATTGTTCTGGATTGCAATTACATACTTCTTTTTTTTTTCCCTTAAGGGAAGGGAGCAGTCTATAGCTTTGATCCAGTAGGCTCATACCAGAGAGATTCTTTCAAAGCAGGTGGATCAGCAAGTGCCATGCTGCAGCCCTTACTTGATAACCAGGTAAAATAGTTCTTGTGTTTGGTTTTTTTTTTTTGTTTTTTTTTTTTCTTTTTAAACAAGCTGAGTGAAGATTTGCAACGTTCAAATTGATGTGACTTTACTGTTGGGGAGGTATTATTTGAGAGAAAGTTTGGATGTATTACAGGTAACATCGTCAGTCCATGCATCAAAAAATTGTGTGGTTCTGCCTTCTCAGGAAAAGTCTGAAAATGTTGTTTTCAGATTTTGTTAAGGTTGGACAGTGGACGGTCTGGTTACAGTAGTTAAACATTTTAACTGAGAAATTGTTTCCCACAGAAGCTGATTAGCAGACAAGGGAAATGGAAAGATAATGTAAACGTGCCTAATACCTGGCATTAAATAGTAATAAATTAAGAAGGCAGAATGTATTATACGCTCCAATTAATTTTATCAATCAGTGTATCAGAATCGTAGGAGTGGGAAGGGACCAAACCAGTCAAAGGGTTAAACAACCGTATGGCTGTCTGAGATTCCAAAGTTCTGTTCAAGTTGTGACTATTTTTCACAACATTCTTATGTAAAACTGCTGAAAGCTTATTTAACTAAATCTGTGAAAACACTTGACTTTTATTGAAGCTCTTAATTGTTGAATGACTCAAGTCTTTACAGTTTTTTTTTTTTAACTAATTTTTCAGCTTTGATTCACTTTTAAGGTTCGTTAACTGTAGGGAATAAAACATCTTCTGTTGCAAGTTGTTTTTATCATTTCTGAGTTGGAAGCATAGTAAGTGATTCTTTGCCCTCCTTTTTCATTTTGGACGCTTAAGTAAATCAGCTAGAATACACTAATAAAGCCAATCATGTTCCAATATGAGCTGTTGTTTTTAAATTCTGGGTGCACTTAGGAACATTTTTTACAAGCAAGTAATCCTAACTACAAAATCACCAGGGATGAACTGGTGTGTAGTTTTGATACTGCTAACCCAGTGAGAAATTTCTGAAGAAACAGATGAGTATCTTGTAAATGCTGAACGTTAGTAGGAGAGGCTATGCTTTACTTCAGTTGTTAGCACTGGTAAAGTTCTGATCATGTGGCTATAAACTCTACGGAGAACTACTTCTGCCAACTCTCGGTTTTAAAGCAGGCTAATGCTTTGTGTAAATCTGCTCATTCTAGTGCAGAGGCTGAAGATGCCTTTGTGCTGGATGGAAGGCACTTCCTTTGAAATGCTTTATCTTTTCTTAGATTGGTTTCAAGAACATGCAAAATGTGGAGCACGTACCTCTGACCCTGGAGAAGGCTTTGCAGCTGGTTAAAGATGTCTTTATTTCTGCTGCTGAGAGAGATGTGTACACTGGTGATGCACTTAAGATTTGTGTTGTCACCAAAGATGGAATTAAAGAGGAAACCGTCCAATTAAGAAAAGACTAATTCAGTTCACATACAAACATGTAATCTATGATGTACAATTTAACTGTAATGTGAAGGTGTTTGTCGTATTAAATTTTTTCAAGAAGTTCGACTGTTGCAATTCTGAATATTTTTTTCTCCTTGGTAGAAGTGATAGGGGTATTTTTTTATGTGTATGTGGTTGTTATTTTTTTGTTTTTAGAAAACAGAGTAATTCATGATAAGGAACAGGTAAGTGAGGATGTGGTGGAACATCCACCCAGCAGGTTATCTAGGGGCAAGGAGGCAGACTCTATGCCTCAACATTACCTCTGCCAAAAAGGAAAGAAGTAATTGTCTTGAGCATCTCCCTTCTGAGGGGAATGGAGGAAGGCCCCATGTGTTGGCCAGGCCCTACACTGCAGGGAGGTGTACTGCCTCGCTGGGGCTTGAGTCAGGGATGTTCATAGGAGACTTGCTAGTCTGGTTTGCCCCTCTGATTATTATCGTTGACTGATAATTTGGGCTGGCAGTGGTTAAGTCACTGAGAGAAGCCTGAGGGCTATCAAAGGGGACTTCGGGGAACTGGAGCGGTTAATGGGTGGAACGGGAGTACGGGTGGTGGTTTCCTCCAACCGCTCAGTGTCAGGTAGGGATACTGAGTAGAACAGGAAAGTGCATCTGATAAGGTGTGGCAAAGAGGCTGGTGCCTCTGTAGGAATTTTGTTTTTTCAGTGTGGGGTAAACATTGCACTTGGCCTGATGTTGTCTGCCTAGGTCATAGGGGGAAAAGGAACTTCCTGGGCTCCTTGACAGGCCTGTAAACTAGGTTTGAAGGAGGAAGCAGGTGATAGTGAGCCTACCCATGACAAGGTCCGGGATAATATAGCTAAGAGGGACAAGGTGCTCTTCCCTGAGAAGAGTCAGGGAATGCTTCACTTGGGGAAGCAGTGGGGGAAAACCTCAGATTTTTCCCAGAGGCTTTTGGGAGGGCTTCTCCAAGGAGATATTGCAGCTGAAAGCTCAGCTGAAGTGCCTCTATACCTATGCATGCAGTGTGGGAATTGGAAACTGTGGTACTTCTGGAAATCTGTGTTTTATTGCTATCCCTGAAATGTGGTGAGATGATTCATGTAACTCCCATATTCAAGAAAGGGAGAAAGGATGACCTGGGGAGCTACAGGCCAATGAGCCGCATCTCTGTGCCTGGGAAGACTGTAGAACAGATCCTCCTGGAAGAGGTGTTAAGGCACAGGTGAGATGTGGAGGTAATCCAAGACAGCCAGCTCAGCTTCACTGAGAACAGATTGTGCCTCAGCAGTCTGATGGCCTTCTAATAATGGAGTGATGGCATTGGTGGACAACTGATGGGCAACTGATGTCATCTACCTGGATTTATGCAAGGCCTTTGAGTGGCCCTTCACCACATTGTTATGTCTAAATTGGAGAGATTCAGATTTGAAGGTTGGGCTATTAGGTGGATAAAGAATTGTTGTAGCCAGAGGGTTAGTGTCAACTTCTGTGTTCAGGTGGAGGCTGGTCACAAGTGGTGTCCCCCAGGGGTCCATCTTGGGACCCCTTTGTCAATGATGCAGACAGCGGGATTGAGGGTATCCTCATCAAGTTTGCTGCTGACACCAAGTTAAGTGGTGCAGTTGATGCAATAGAAGGGAGGGACAGCAGCCAGAGGGGTCTGGACACTCTCAAAAAGTGGGCACATGAGAATCTAATGAGTTTTAACAAGGCCAAGTGCAAGGCGTTGCATTTGGTTTGAGGTATGAGTGCAGTCTGGGAGAAGAACTCATTGAGAGCAGCCCTACTGAGAAGGAATTGAGTGTTCTGATGGACAGAAAGCTGGATATGAGCCTCCAGTGTGCTCCTGCAGCCTGGAAGGCCAACAGTATCCTGGGCTGCCTCAAAAGAGGGGTGGCCAGGAAGGACAGGGGGGTGATTGTCCCTTTACCCTTGTGAAGCTCCATCTGGAGTATGTGTCCAAGCCTGGGCACCCCAGCACAGGAAAGATGTGGAGCTGTTGGAAGAGGTCCAGACAAGGTCTATGAAGATGGTCAGATGGCTGGAACACCTGTCCTGTGAAGAAAGGTTGAGGCTATTCAGGTTGGAGAAGAGAAGGCTCCAGGGAGACCTCGTTGCAGCTGTCCAGTGCTTTAAGGAGCTTAAAGCACTGGACAGCAGGAGGACTGACTTATGATTGACCGTTTGATAGCGATAGGGCCATGGGGAATGGCTTTAAACTAAAAGAGGGGAGATTTAGGTTGGGTATTAGGAGGAATTTTTTTACTCAGAGTATGGTGAGGTGCTGGCACAACTGCCCAGAGAAGCTGTGGATGCCCGATCTCTGGAGGCATCCAAGATCAGGCTGGATGGGGTGCTGGACAGCCTGAGCTGGTAGGTGGCAGCCATGCCTGTGGCAGGGGGTTGGAACTAGATGATCTTTAAGGCTCCCTCCAACCTAAGTCACTCTGTGGTTCTATGATAGGTTCTATGATACAATGCTAAGAGTGATGGTAAGGGTTTGTTGAAGTCATTTTGATTCCTCTCATCTTGATCTATTCTAATCACAATGTTAATTTAATGCTGTTCCTGCAGCGCCTTATGCTACAATGTGGAGAAGTGTAAACTTATTAAAGTTCTATCAACAAACTTTTGTGATAACGCTTCAGTTCAGACTTGGTTAGTATTGCCTGTGCTCCTGCTGCCTGAAACCACTTTTTCTGGAGAAGGAGGAAGGGCATTAAGTGAAACCATTCAGAGTTTAGTTCTGAATGCTGCGTCTTGGCTCACCTCCACAGGTTTGTTATTCAATTGATGTCCAAATTAGGAAGCATCATCTTTTTTTTCTGCCTGCTGATGGAAAATAAGTTTGTATGGAGATTCTTGGAAGCCTGTGAATGTTGAAAGTTTGGAGGGGGAGGCTTGGGTTGTTTCCTACTACTGCTTTTGATTCTTGGGAAATTGCATCAAGCACGGACTGCTAGTTGGATTCCTGGAAATCGGCTTTTAGTGCTTGGACCTTCAGAAAAGCAGGGGTGCATAATTAAGAGCAAAACAATCTTCTCTTTTACGGGAATCTTTTCAGCTAGTAGCCGTGCGGAGAGGGACATACAAAGTATCTTTTTGCTTGAGGTTATGTGCTTGGTCTTTATGAAAAGTAATTTTGCAGAAGTATTTGAGCCTGTCGCAAGTTTGCGACCTAAACCCAATACAGTGTTTTACGTGTCATGCATTTTTCCTAGCTCTGGCAAGCCTTCGTGAGAGATGGTAGTTTCTAGGCAGTACCAGTAGTAGGTAGCGTTTCAGCGTCAGAAGTAAAACAGGTACTGCGTTTAATATGACCCGGAGTGGTCGGGAAATCCAGTGGGGGAACTCGGAACAGCTGTTTCCCAAGGTCCCCTTGGCCGCTTGGTGCCGCTGTTGGGCTGTGTAAGAAGGGAACGTCTAATCTCAAGGCAGATGGGCGAAAAGGGAGCTCAGTGTCCCAAGTCTGAAGAACACGGGCTGAAGTCACTTGATTATGCAAGTCAGAACTTCTAGGCACATTCAAGTATCTTACAGGGGTGTTTAGGATCACACGCAAAAGTCACATTAAATGTACACAGCTGTATCTATAGGCTGTTTCTTTCTGAGCACACAACACAGTGCGGTAGTTCAAAGAAAGGAAAGAATATATATACTTAAAAATGCAAATCAGCAATGCCAGATTAAATACATCCTATAAAATTCAATCAAAGCGCATCAAGCTCAGCTGCCATTGGTCCAATTTTTATGCTGAATTGCGCAAGTATCTCACAATAGTTTTGTACGGAGTTGCTGAACTCCAGTGGAAGTGAGTAGTATTTAAGTTGCAGTGAGAAGCAGCTGATGGTAACAAGTTGGCATGCCTGCCTTCTGAACAACTCCATCCCAATATACAAGATTTAAGCAGTTATCAAGGAAGGGCAACAAACAAGAAGAGCTATGTAATTTACACCTGAATGAATTTAGTGCTCATGATGGATGCCAAATGAGTAGGAGAGACACGAAGTGATTTGAGTGTTCAGGTTGTTTGCAGTCACAGAGGAGGTACAATAGCACGCACTGGGGTTGCAAGTTCCCTTGCTGCTGTGTGCCGTTGCTATCTGGTCGGAGCATTGGAGCAGGTGAGGTGGCCATTTTGTGTTATCTTCAGTTTTCCTGCGGAATACATCTGGCTGAGGAATTGGCAGGGAATGAAAGCTTTTACACAGGCCTTTCGGACTGCAAACAGCAAACTCATTTCTCAAAAGAAGATATTAATTGTTGTATTAATTCCCTCTATGCTGTGGTGTGAAACTAGTGACCTACAAATGTTTGTTTCCCAGTGTTTTTAACTTCCCTGGCCATGCCCTGCCTTGATGCCCTCACTATTCACACTCAGAGTGACAGAAGATACATGAGGGAAAGTATTCAGAGGCTGCTCAGCTAGTTAGTGCTCAGTCGTTAGTGTGAAGACGCATTAAAACATTATGGATGTCTCATGCAGATACAAAGCACCAAGAGGCTTTTTAAAAATCTGCCGAGCTATTCAGCTCTGCTTGCAAAGATCACATCATCCTGTTAGGGCAGGAAGGTGGGGGTACCCTGACATTTTGCAGCCCTCCTTAGTGTTGTGTCTGTAGTTGTTGTATATAAATCAAACCAGTAGTAATCTTGCACTGTCTACCATTTATATTAATTTTTAATTAAGCACTTTGAGCGCTATTTAGTTACAGAACTGGGCAGATACACTGTACAGGTACAGCTGGGCGAAACAAAGGTAAGAATACCACTTACAGTTCCTAGAAGCAGAGGGCTTGGCAGGTCTACTTGGCTAAGAATTAGAAGTCTCTCACGTTTCTATGGAAGATGAGGGAGAGGGAGGATCTTTTACTTGCAATACGTTTTCTTAATGCTAAAGAAGTAACGCGTATTTCAAAAGCGAGCTGTTACAGAATTGTTTGGTTAATCTTGGAGTGAGCACTTCTAACCACCTTGATCAAGTAGTTGCACATGGTGGAGGGGGCATAACGAGCTGCAGTAGCGAGCTCAGCTTCGTCTGCAGCAGTGCCAAGTAATACCTTAAGATGGCAATGGTTAGTTGCCGTCGCTGATTTCAACACAGTTACACGGGGTGTGGGTAAAAATAGTCATACATACTTTACTGGTTTCCCACTCTAATGTGCTTTGCTGTAGTGTTTACTGAGGAGACGGGAGGCTTTATTTTGATCTCTGCCAAATGGCAGCGCACTGTTGCTTATATAAGGGACTGCACAAGGTCAGAATTGGCCCTGAAGAGTAGGTCTGTAAGAAAGTAGGCCTTGCTTTATTTTAGACATATGTTTTCACCAATATTGTTTATGTGTCAAATCCATTTTGTGTACAGGGGAGGGGGCTTGTTATTATGGAAAGTGGAAGTGCTTGACAGGGCATATATACTGCATATATGCTTCTAGGACTCCGGTTCACAGTGTCATTCCTGTGTCAAGGATAAGTTTAATTTTCCTGTAGCTAAAACTAAGACGATCTTAAGGTTGACTCATAAAATGTTGTTTTATAAACCAAGTGCAGGGGTTTCTCACCCCAGGAAGGCATTTCTCCTGTTTACAGTGCCTGCAACACTACGTGCCTCAGTGAGGTGGGAGGCAGGAGTGGGCTGTGTCGGTCTTATTGCCATTTCCGAGGGAAAACCAATGATGTAGGAACTATAAAATGCAATTTGGAGTATAGCGGTTTGAGGTGATTCTATGCAATTTGCTCCTTTACACTGTCTGTTTGCCCCAGAATTATCCATACTGGAAACCAAGAGAAAGCAGGCTTTGCATGGGCACTGTTCAATGATGATAGAATCATTAAGGTTGAAAAAAAGACCACTAGGCTCATCTAGTCCAACCATCAACCAGGTTTTGATGCCAGGTTTTACAAACCCGAGCTTGGGGAGAAGTGGCACGAACAAGCAGGGAATGATTAAAATAGCATTTGTGTGGATCTGAGCAAAGTAACAGTGTTGTTTTTCCCCAGACAAGCAGAAGACAGTTTTAGGAGCGTAGAGTAATTTCTGCTTCCTCCAGGGTTCCTGATCTGGAGTCAGGAACCAACTTTTGAGTGAAAGGGATTTGGAGATGACAGCTTTCCCATTCTTTCTTTCAGTCAGCTTTTGTTTAGCATGAATGCCCTTTGCTTTTGGGCCATTTGGGGCAGTCATAAACCAGACAATATGGCACATGGGCCCGGAGTTAACTAGGAGTTTTTTCCAGAACTGCCTTCTCAAGCCAAATTCCTTTTGAGAAGGGGTTTTGTCTGTGTGAGAGCAGCACAGTGAGACCAACTTTATATTCTTTCAACTCTAATATGTAGTTAGTTTAATTGTGTGGACCATTTTATGTGCACTTCCTTTTCTAAGCAATCTCAACAAAGTGTTCATAATTACAAAAACATGGTTTAACAGAAAAACAAACAACAAATCCTCAGTATCTTTCCTGTTCGGCTGTTCTTGGACCTTTTCCTAACAGTTGCTGACGAAGTTCAACTTCACTGTTCATCTCAGAGGCTCAAGTGAGGGTAGAGATGGACTCTGTCAAGCAGCTCAAGTTCAGCGTAGCCTACAATAATTAATATTCTTTGGCACAAGACAAATTAAAGGGATACTAACAAGAGAATAGGCATCAGATCCAAAATGCAACCTGTGCTTTGTACTTCAGCCAAAGAACCATGAAAGAAGGGTTAAAAACCAGGATTCTTATTCTTGGTAGAGGAGTGAGATGTAGAAGACTGGAAGTAATAGTGCAGTGTTATAGATAATTCATTGTTGGCTTATTTGGTTTACTTGAGCCCTTATGTCTCTGAAATTTAGGTATTTCTGCTGCTTATCTTTCTGCAGCCTCAGAGGTGTGGTGACCTCCTTGTTTCTAGTGCAAGAAATCACTGATGTGCTGATTTAACTGGTTGCCCCCTGGAGCGCTCCTGACATCTGCAATGCCAGTCCTGCTAAGGTGGCTTAGCCTGGCAGGATTACAGCTTCTCTGCACTGATGCTATGTTTAACCATAGCTTTGTGGCTTTGTGCAAAAGGTCTGTAATCAGCTTGGCGGCTGGGTCTGATGAGCGATCAAGCTGCTTACTGGGTTCTCATTGCTGTGCTCTCGTGTTTGAGACCTGGGCAGCTCAGCTGGCCGCCTCTTCTCTGGGGCCACTGATGGAGCTGTACACAGAAGCTGGTGATGCTGCTGAGCACTCGGGAGTGTGTCCCCTACCAGGAGCCCGCCCATCAGAACATATATCATCTGTTTGCAGCTTGCTTATGTGACCTTTGCAGAGAACTTCATGTACCAAGATTGCAGGAAGTTTGAAGGCCAGATGAGGAAGGAAAAAAAAAAAAAAAAAAGAAGAAAAAAGAAAAAAAAATAGAGCAGGGAAAGCTTTATCTTAGGTTTTATATAAGAATCCATTCTGGAGAAAGCCACATTCCAGTGTCACTGCCTTATGCTTGATCTGAACTTTTCTTGACATCTACCCCTGACTGCAGAATGGTTAACACAATCTCCATTAAGTCCCGTGGCAAACAAACATTTTGGTGCGGCTGGTATTTGTTTGCTAGTTGCAGACAAGTCGATCTCATTAGAAGTGCATTTACAACTTCTGCCAAGCATTTTGAAATCGGTTGACATGCTCAACAGCTGCTGGAGTCGGAACGGCATTTCATTCCCCGCCTCCATCTTATTAACACAGGGGATGGCTTGATTAATGACAATTAGATGGGATTTTTAAAAATGAAAGTTTGTCTTTGGAAGAGCTGTGCAGAGTGTTTTCATTCTCTGATTTAAAATAAGCCACAAAGCCTGGGTGTTTTGTGCTCTCACAAAAGCAAAGAGAAGTGCTCGTCCTGAGCTAACCCACAAAATTTGAAGTAAAAACATCCTTAAGTATGATGCAAAGTGTTTTCAGCTGGCACTTAGCTGGGCTTTTGCACCAAACTGCTCCGTAACAAAGCATGACCAAACAAGATTTCCGTGGTGACACTTAGATTTTTCTTGCACAGCTCCAATGCTGTGCAAGGTGGGGGAATGGAGTTCTAAACCTAGACTGTCAAATGTGCTTCATCTGGCTATGCAGACTTTAAAGTCATGGGCTGTGTTAGCCTTCAGCTCAGTTAAGGTGTGACGTTGTCGCAGGGGCAGTCTTCACCAGACTCAGTGAAGCACAAGAAAACCAAGATGCTCTTTCTTTGGTAGCTGAGAAATCACAGTGACCAAAGCAGCACCTACCACGCAGGCAATATCATCCCTAATTTAACCCATCAAACTCCTCCACAAATGTTTTGTTGACATTTCTGGCAAGTTAAACTCTGTGTTGGTGTAAGCCTGCTCCAGTTAGTTTCACTGCAGAGAGTGTGATGATAGAGATGGCCTGGCTGATTGAGCTTCACCCCAGAAGCGGGGGGCTGAGCTCACAAAAGCAGGCTCATGTAAGCCTCTGCATCCACCTCCCAGCCCACATGCAGGCCGTGGCTCTAGCCGCAGTGTTGGACTATGGGATTGCTGCCTTGTAAACGCTGACTGCAAGTTTTAATGAGACAGCCCAATTAGATGGCTTGACAGACCATCACAACAGTGATGCAACAGAGCTCAAACCCCCTTGCAGGAGCAGGAGAATTTCAAAGAACTACTTTAAAAGAAAAGTCACAGAATAGCTCGCACACAGCCCTGCAAACAACAACATCACCCAGGGGGCTGTGTAGAATAAGGAGAGGGGCTGTGATCACCAAGACAGAAACAAGACAAGTCATAGGAGTTAGTTCAAACACTGATTTCCCTAGCTGATACTCTGTGTGGGCACAGCCTGGGTTTCAGGTACCATCTATGGGACATAACTGCTTTAGATAAGTCCCACGGTATAAATCTAATGCTGCCTACAGAGTTAAGAAACAGCCTTTGTAAAAATGTGCATGTACAGAATAGCTCATGCCAGGATGGGTGTTACGTTGTCCCACAGGTACTCACAGATGCACGGGGCCGCATTCACCGATTCTCCCACACCCATAAACCATTTCTTACTTCCCCCCCCAGAAAATAATAGAGAAAGGTTTTATCATCCCCCACCCAAGAATTCATATTAGAAAGTTCTTCTTTCTGAATGAGCCCCTTTTGCTCATGTTCACATATGTGCCAAGGAGAGCCCAAAATTAATGAAGGAAATGTAAATTGCTGGCTACTGACATCATAGTGGCAGATCGGTGTTATTTCCCCTAAATTAAAGACCCTTGCACACATCCTGCTTGAGCTGCTTGGATGTCAGGAGGAGCACAGGTGAACTTGGTAGCATCATTAACATGTCTGTATTTGCTTCTGCAGAGGAAAATACTCTGTCAGGCAACAGGTCAGTATCACACAGCTAGGTAAGTTTATAATAAACTCATGCTCAGCTACTGCAGTATTAAATGATAGCTTAGTACCTAGCATGTTAACTAATGATAGGATGAGGGAATGGCCTCAAGTTGCACCAGAGGAGGTTCAGATTGAATACTGGGAAACATTTCTTCTCTGGAAGAGCAGTGAAGAGAGTGGAAGAGCACTGCAAGGTGCTGCCTGAGGAGGTGATGGGGTGATTGTCCCTGGAGATGTTCAGGAAATGTGTGGCTGTGGCACTGAGGGACATGGCTAGTGGGCATGGTGGGGATGGGCTGGTGTTTGGGATAGATGGTCTTAGAGGTCTTTTCCAACCACAATAATTCTGTGATTCTATGAGAGGCGATAAGGCAGGGCGGTGCGGCAGTCAGGGAGCTGTAGGTACAGTCATGCAGAGGCTGGCAAGGAGACAGGCACCCAGGGCTGCCCGAAACCACCCCTCAGCCGCACAGCATGGCACAACAAGCTGAGGGGGGTCGGGTATAGCAGGCCCCCTGCATGACACCATGTTGTGGCACCACAAAATGCAACACTGTGGTGTTGTTTGACTGCGCTTGCCCGTATGTGTTACCATGGGTGCTGCAGGTGAGAGGCTTGCCCTCCTTGTTCCCCCTCACCACAGAGGGCCACCCAGCCATGTGCAGTAGAACAGGGCCGCAGCCCTCAGCCCTCGCATCTGTAAGGGCTGGAGCCCAGCCGGGCCGAGGTGCGGGACTCAATGGGCTGGCGGATCAGAGGGCCCGGCTGCGCTGTGCAGGATCTGCTCCGCGTGCACGCACAGGGGCCGAACATCTGTCAGGCAAACAAAAAGCAACCCAAGCGGAACAAAAGAGAGGATTATTTTCACTCAAGTTCTTCTTCAGTCGCAGCAGGCAACGCTCAAGCCGTTCTTGCATTCAGACTCTAAGGCCTTATGGGGTATGGGCTGTCCGGGAAATGCCAAACGCTGTTACCAGAAGACAAAAGAGGGGGGAAAGAAGAAGAAAAAAAAAAAAAGTAGATATGGAAAATGCGGAATGTGTGGTTGGGTCATATTGTGCAGGAGGGCAGCAGAAGGGGCACTGGTGAGGGAGCAAGAAGAGGGAGGGGAAAAGGACAGGGTGGTCATGCACTCAAGAGAAGGTGACAGAAGATGGTGATGGTCCTTGAAAACGCTGCTGAGCACATCAGCCATGCCACAAGGCACTGAATGTTGCTGCTTGGCTCTGAGGGGCAGAGGGCACGGAGGCAGTGCCTGTGTCTCTCCCTTGTGCTTGGCACTAGGAGCACTCACCTGTAAACAGCAGCCCACAGCATGCCGTGTATCCATTATTTTTACTGCCTCCCTTTGTTGTCCATTCCTTTGGTCCTTATCAAACTTCTGGAGAAGCACTGCACAGGAAGAATGGGGAGCAGATTGCTGTGGCAGGAGGTAAAGGATACCAGCTTCCCTATTTCATTGCATAGCATGCTGTACTGGTCCCTTGCCATAAAACTTCCGAAGAGGATACTGTTTCCCATATGAAACAGTTTTCTCTCCTTTAAATGACAAACTCTCTCTGTATATTTTTAAATTCTTTATAAACATATCAGCAAAAACTCTTGTTTCTGCACCTTCCCCTCAAGCCAGAGTTATAGAAGTGTCAGCTTTTATGGTTTAGGACGCTACCTGCACATACCTCAGGGCTTGCAAATGTGATCGCTTTAGCTTTAAGGAAAAATACCAACTATGGACAAATGTTAGCAATATCCTAACCATAATAAGGTATTGAGTTGTTATTGATGACCTATATGAGAACTGCTTGCAGAAGTTAAATAGGTGACTCCTGAAATTCCTGAGACATGACCAAACCAGATATATCTATCTCTTATAAAAAACCGCAGCCTTGGCAAAGCGACAGCATCCTGGGAAAGCTGCAGGTAAGTAACTGAGGACCAAGGACAGTCAGCAGCAACCCAGGCAGGGCAGGAGTGCAGCAAGGAAACAGGCTGTGATCCGGAGCCTTTTCCCCAGGGTGAGGCTGTGTCAGGCAGCTCATAGCCCAGCAGAAGCTGACAAATCCTGAGAGCAGTAGAAAATGCAGGACTGGCGAAGCTTGGATAAGAAGATGTCCAAGGCTAGCTTATGAATTACTTTGTTTCAGCAGGAGAGTTCAGTCTTTGCTCTCCATGCACAGACCTGTGGGGTTGTATGCCAGCTAGGGCTGTTGCTGCTTGAAACATCTGCTCCAGCAACAGTAGGGAGCCTTATGGGGTAAATGAGCCTGGCTTTGCAGCATCCATGGTTTTAGGGGCTTTTCCAGTTCCTGTGAGGTTGCTCCACAGAAAAATACTGCTCTGGAAAACATGGGTCAGGAACCTAATCAGCAGAAGGCTCTGGGTAACCTGGGAGTTGAGACGCGCACAGATGTGCTCTGAGACCAGACCTGACCTGCGGTATAATGGTTCCTGTTTTTTCTGGAGTCACAGAGCACCCATGTCTCTTCTGCAGTCTGTCTCACCCCTTATCAAAGGGCTTTTAATTGACACAGTAAAGACACATTACAGAGACAACAGCAACGTGCAATGTTACTACGACTTTACAAACTACTAACCTTGGTCTCTCAGACTGCAGCTTGGGACCTCCTGCTCTGAGTGCCTAAGAGAGGAAAAGGATGAACTGGTGGCTCTCAGACAAACAGCTGTGACGCGTGCCATCACAGTAAGTTCATGGTGGCTGCAGTTTTGACAGACTAAGTCAAAACAGAACTGAACAATCAGGGCGAGTTTTTGTCTTGTGGTTGCAATGAATTCCCTGGTGGCTGCATGTGGCCACTGTTATTGTCTGTGGGAGTCACTGCCCTAAGAGAAGAATTCTTCAACAAGTGAACAAATAACTCAATTAGAAATGAAAGCAGTACATTCCTGAGAGGAGCTCAGCAGCCTCTTCTCCCAGTAGCAACAGTGGAAGTTCCCAGGCTCTGCACCTCTCAGCCCTCGACCCTGAGCCATGGCTCCTTGCTCCCCTTCAACAGATGACACCTACCAGGGAGTAGGACCGACCGCTTCACAATGACATGCCAGCTTGTTTCTTTTGGGTACCATTTGTTGGGATGTGGCAATGCAGTTATTTTGTTTGGTCAAATTTCAGCTTAGAAAAATAATCCAATTACACACAACAAAATGGAAAGAGCAGGGGAGATGAGAGCAGATTTATGAACTGATGAATGAGCTTTTCTGTTGAAAAATAATTACTGAGTATTCACTTTGTGGGTGAACTTGGTCTACCAAGGAGAAGGAAAAATCAGCAGTCCTGGGATCTAAAAACAGACAGGAAATCAAACTCAAGCAATTAGAGCTTGGCCAGTCTGAATCAGGGGATGAGTGCAGATATGATGACTTTCCTCCAAGGTACGAAAGAGAGAGAAAAGTATTTTTGTTAAATGTATTCGGTGCGTATGGGAAGCAGGGACCTCCTGCAAGGAAGAGAATATCCTTTGAGTGTATGTCGTGGTAATCTAGTACTGAAAAGCAGAAGGGGTGAAGGAATTGTGAACAGCTGGTAAGTGGCAGCCCTGTGCCGAAAGAATAAAGTGTGGAGGAGGGGAGAAAGCAATTAAAAAGGGGGGAAAAAGGAGGGGGGGAGGGGAGGGAAGGAGGGGGGCTAAAATGGAAACTCCTAATTTCAACAGTAAAATAAAACCAAAACAGAAAAACAAAACAGATGTGTTGGGAGTGTATTGTCAAACACCAGATTCCCGTGGATCCTAAGAGCTGCAGAAGCTATTGTCCTCTGTTGGGGATCGGGCCATAAAAAACAACACGCTGGGCTGGGAGCATAACTGCTGTGTGCTCTCACTCACAGTTCTCAGCTAAACCCAACACAGCTCTCTACTGATCACAAAAGATGCTCCAGAGAGAATGCGTGCAGCCCTGACTAGTTGACCTGTGAGCGCTCACCTTCCTTTCTGTGCTCCTAAAGCTGCACTTCTGACAGCGGGAATAGAGGCTTATGTCAGCCTCAGACAAGGCACACTGACTTCACCCTGCCTTCTTCAGCTACCAGAATAGCTCACTGAGGATGTGCCTGTGGCCAGGGTGAGTGCAGCACATGCTGCTCACTGATACACAAAGCTGGAGAGCAGGTGAAACACTGTGTGCTGGTGCACAGCAGGAGATCCTGAGCTGCTGCTTTCAGTTCCCTGGTGAATGTATTTCTCTCACTGCTGGTTGTTGGCTTCAACTGTTCTGAAGCTGAACTGTTCTTCTGTTGGTAGTAGGCTTAAGATGGCTGGTGGCTGACTTTTCCAAATTACCTTTCGGAGACTTCTACTTTTCCAAATAACCTTTCATAGATCTCTCATAAGAGGCCAGGTATGCTGCTCAGGAATCAGGTACAGTGTTCATACTGGTTTGGACACAACTAGGTATGCCCATAAACGCAATACACAGCGTCAACTTCAGCTCAACAGTCCTTAAATCACAGACTATCCAGTATCTGGAGGACTTTCATTCTTTGCTTGCCCAATTGTTGCACACTGCTATTGACCACTGTTGGAAGATGGGTACCAGGTAGGGAAGATTTTCCCTGAGCCCGTGGGTATAGCCTTGTTTCCCTGTATTTTTCACTAGACCTTTGAAATTTGGCATACCAAGTGATCAAAATCAACTTGTCTTTGAAATAAACGCATTAAAATTACACTTATCAAAGCTCCACGTTAATCTAACTGCCACATACTTCAATATGCAGAATATTTTCACTTCTGAAAAGGGTTCTGCTGATGGCTGCACTCATTGTTTTTAGGGCATGATTGACAGGGATCTATTTCAAGACACCTCCCCTTGAAAAAAAAAAGAGAAAACTACCTTAATGGTGAGGCAGGGAGTGACAGCAACAGACAAAAGGTCACTGCTTTTTTGTTCTCCACATCTGAAGAAAATACACAGAACTCCATTGTATGACTTTTCCACTCACAGCATTGTCTCCCTTGACCCCATGCACATCTGCAGCCTCTGTTATCTCTGGATAACAGCTGTTCCATCGCTGATTATGCACCAGCTCCAGTTCAGTCTGCCTAAGGTGCTGTGAAAAGCCCCCAGGTTGCTGTGTTTGCTAATGTGAATTCAAGATGAAGCCTAACGTTGCTGAAAAGATGAATAATGGGTAACTCTTATTTGACAGTTTGTTCAGTTATCTCTAACAAGGGAGCTTATATTTCAGAAGCTTGGGGATCCTTAAATGCCCACTACTCTCATCTAAATCCTTTTGTTTTAAAGTCAGCATTTGACAGAAAAAAAAAAAAATGCATTCAGCACTGGGGAAAGAAGTAAGTTCTTCAGATATACGAGTTGCAGGAGCAGAATTTGAAGAACGATTAATTACTGAGGATTTTGAGTTAAAAGAGAGTGACTGAAGGGATGGGATATGTGCAAAACCGACCCCTTTGAATGCAAATGCTCCTTGATCTTTATTTGGGGCAGAGGAAGTAATTTCTGTCTTCTCACGCTTGCTATGAGAAGCACAATTCAGCATGCACCCCCTTCCCAGGTAATTCATCTTCTGTGCCTCTCTACATCCCCTCCCCATCTCATTTTCAACCTCTGCCACTCCCCAGTTACGGATGCTCCCATTCCCACATGGGTGCTAAATCCCACCAGTCCCTCTGTCAGAAGGATAAGGATGGAAGAGGATTTCTTTGATCTCCAGGGCTCTTTCATGGGTCGTTTGGAAGTCGAGGATGGAAGAAGGTGAGGATTTCCAGTTTATCAGCAAGGTGTTGATGGCCACCAGATTGCTGGGAACATAATAGAGGACAATCCTGTAAAAAAAAAAAAAAAGAGCTGCTTTGCAGCCCAGCACTAAGTTGTTAATGAGCTCCTGGTGTAAATGCTTCGGGTGCAGGGGCTGTACCTAAGCAGGTGGCTCTGCAGTAACAAGCAGCCCCAGGTTATCTACTCAGGAGTAAGTTGTACAGCTCCTGTCCGTGAAATCTCTGCATACCCACTGTGTGTATGTAGGGCAACACTGCAGATCCCACAGCAGCGAGGTGTATTTCCAGAAGTGTGGGCCCACCTTACAGAGTGTGGAAGCGCAGGATACCCCGTGGAGCTGGCCCCAAACCCTGCTACCCGTGGCCCATTTGCCCTGTGGCCATTTGTAGAACAGCTGCTCAGACGGGGCTACTCTTTGATTACCATAGTAAAGGGGCTATGCATGCACAAATGCTGAAGGCAGCGGCAGCGTGCCTATCACAGCACAGAGCACTGCGCCTCACATAGGATGCAGGCACGCAAGCCTACTGAAATGACAGAGGGACAGAGTTAGAGGTAAATATTAAACCTTTGTCCCAAATTGCCCGATTTGATTGCAAAACCGACTTTTTTTTTTTTTCATGCTCGCAACTTTTATCTCTTTGAGTCCATCTACATCACATCCCTTGCAATTACATTACACTCCCTTTGTCTGCGAGCCAAGAATTTGCCGAGAACTTGCAAAATCCTCACCCCCGATTGTTTACCTGTTTTGTACAGCATTTCTGCCTTTCTTCAGAAAGCAGTTCTACTATAGCCGCCTTCTGTTAGACAAAATTATGCAAATTGCATAGATTAAATTGCTGTATAATGGTTGATCAGCTTTTCCTTATTGTTTGCCATTTGTTACACAGGATTTGCGTGCATTTAAGAGTTTTATGTGTTTAATAGTTATTTAAGAGGCTTAGCATAGCTAATACCTTCAAGCAGTTCTATCCCTTCAGACTGCAGAGAAGTAAAGGCTACCTCTGTTGTCACTGGCTTTGACTCTGGGAGTTTGTAAAAATTGTCTTAAAAGCCCAAGTGGCCAAGGAGCTGGGGAAAAAGCAGTGATGTGGTGACGCTGTTTCAGCGTGCTGCTGTTTACTGGAACAACCCCTGCCCTCTGCTGATAAAGGGAGCTATGGAGCAGCCCCAGCTGGAGGAAAGGGCCCCACAGGATCCGTGCCATCCCTCTCACCTCCAAATTCCACTTTGTTCAATTATAGCCTGTTGCCATTCACGTACATAAAAAAGCTTGGATTCGCTTTCACGCAAGCATAGGCTCATAGTCCTGCTTGAGGCTGTTTGCAAGCGAACACAGAGGCATTTCCTTCAAGTTGCCAGATCCTGTTCTCATTAACATGCTGCCAACACATTAATCATATCTCAAACCTCGTGTGCCCCTGAGCAGGCCTTCCCTCCCAGATGCCTCATCCCCATTCCTTGACAGACGTACTTTCATCTCTCTCCCATTCCTTACGCACCCCGATCTCCTCTGAGGGCTGCAGCCCAGGCAGAGCCAGCAGGCCTGGGGAGGCAGGGGGGCAGGGGGCAGGGAGCAGCTCACTGCCATGCGGCTTCCACGCCAGCAGCCCAGCTGAGGCTGCTCAGCAAAGCACACACAACTGCTGCAGTACCTACAGCTTTTCTGTAAGCAATTAACTGAAGAAGTCAGGTTCGGTTTTCTTAAACAAATTAGCCTTTTAGTATTGAGTTATACACACCGTAGAGAAAACAGAGAGTAAAGTAAATACGTGCTTGAAAAGCAACCCTTCTCTCATGCAGTCCCAGAGAGCAGTACTCACACATTTGCCCACTGCAAACAGATGGGCCATTTTCTTGCGTCTCTATTAGGTAATAGGCTCAAGCTGTGAACAAATAAAGCAGAAAACACCCAATATGCCAATGTGTTAATTTTGTCTTCCTGTAGGTGTCCCTGTCGGTTGCAAAAACGAGTCAGGCCCGACTTTACCATTTCTTATTTTGTTTTGCTAACAAAGAGAAAGACAAGTCGCAACCTTGTTCTTGTGCAAAACAAACTCTATTTTTCATGATAGCGCATACCTAAGAAGCAGTGACTAAGCCACATGCTAGCCCTGCTTGGCAGGCCGTTGGTAAATAGATTCTTTATTTAGACTGCTGGATTCTCCTTTAAACCCTCATCACAATACATGTTACTACTGACCCTAGTTTGAATTACATGCCCAGAACCAGTTTCCGTAATGTACATATCAATACACACAGTACACGTAGTTGCACGTCACTGGCATGGCCTTTCTTGCTTGTGGTAGATGGTGTGCTTCAGCTCAGGGCAGGATCTATCTCAGACATCACAGACCTGATAAACTCCCGTCACAAGTGAATTGTCATTGCTTTTATACACAGGACTGTTTCCATGCTTGCATGAGAATTGTCAGGGGGACCAGAATGAAAGGAAACCACATCTAAGTAGGTCTAGCTATTAACTAAAACATTGCAGTGTGGTGAAAAAGATTCAATATCATTTTTCCAAGGTACTTCTGGTCCAAATTTGCAGTTTGACTTTTTTTTTTGCCTAGGATGTCTTTGTTCTTGCAGGGCTGAATGCTTCAACCCAAGGAGGAGCAAGTGCTGAGCATCAGGGGGGGCTGTGCATTTCCCAAAGCACGCTGAAGAGTTTTTGATGCAGTCAGGCCTACGCTCAAGAGATATAAAGGTTCTTCTCTTTCTTTAAAGTCTAACCTGATTAGAGTCACTCCTATGACTCTTAATTTACCACTATCGAACGACCTCTCCTATTGTTACAACATTTCTTTCTTTCATGAGGGCTCTTTGGGAGCTTTTCACGTACTTGTTAAACGCTCTTGGTCACAAAGCTTGCTCAGCGTTCCCTTGATCGTGTCATCGCTATGGTGTAAAATTGAATTACTTTTACAATGCACGCTGTACCCTAGCAAAGGGAACCCTTTTCCCACAGTTAACAAAGGTGGAAGCCCTTGAAATCGATGAGTAAAGGAGCATACAAAAAATAAAATAAAATAAAATAAAAAGGTGAATTTTCATTAAAAGAAAAAAGATTTTTTTTTTTTTCTCACCTTTTCTTGAAACATGAGGAAGGCAAGCTCACAGGGCTCTCTAGTATATGTCAACCAGCCCTGCTATCTCATTCTTGAAAGCGAGAAATGGATTGACCTGCTTGGAAGGAATTAATGACAGTGAAACATAAAGTATTAGCAGTTTGCTTTATTTATTTTTTTTTTTTGGTGGTGGTTATAGAAGAAACATCAAAGTCTTGTCTTCCTCAAGGAATCAAGAACACAGTTTCTCCATGGCTGATGAGGGATGTGGGATGCTTACAGAGCTTCAGGTCGTGAAGTTAGTTTTCATCCTGTGTCCTTTTTTGTAGGATTTGATACCAAATGATTGCTGTTATCCAAAGCAGGAATAAGTATTAAGACTAGACAAGCCTACACAGAGCATGATTTGGGGCATGAAGTAACTCCTAAAAAAATAGAGTCACTCAGAATTTCTTTTGTATACAAAGGTATTCTTAAACCTTGTTACGCCCTAAAATTTTAACTGTGTGTATAGTCCTCCTAACCCCAGTGGAAATCCATCCACATACTTCATCCTGACAAATACGTCAGGCTTTTTTGTTCCTATTGCACTGTCTAGAAGATCTCGATCAGCCCTGCTTTTTCCTGGATGTCATTATACACTTGTAACACCACATAGTGTCAAGACTGTAGTCACACTCCACTGCTTCACGCTGCAGATAGCAGATGCTTGCACCCATTCTTCTCGTTGGTAACTCAGACCCATTTTCAAGTGCCCCAAAAGTCCTGGTTCAGTTCAAGACAGTCCCAAGCAGTTTCACTCCTGTCTATTCTGTAAAAATGGCTATGCTGCTGCATCACCACAGAGCTACCAGGAATACAATGCACTACACATACTCTGGTGAGAGCTTGTTTCCCACCTGCCAGGGTGGCTTCATTGTACTGCTAATGCCAAAGGCATGAAAGGTGTTTGTGGGAGCTGCTTCCACACAGGCAGCACTGCCTGAAGATGCTGGCAGAGCGCATGTGGGGAGATGTGATCTTCTCTTCTAAGAGAGACCCTCAGTCATCCAAGCAGCAGGAAGAACAATGGGAGCAGCACCTTTTGACTTGCATGGTTTTCACGTTTCTTTTGCATCCCCTGGATTTTCTAAGGCAGGCCGTGCATACTAAAGTGTCACCACTTGCACTTAAGGACTTAAGGTGATAGTGCTACGCTTGTTCACATCAGTGTGAGAGGGACTCCACGGCAGGAAGTCAGCTCTTTCAGACCTCTTTAGAAATGTGTGATAATCTTGTAGCACACTGACACTTTCTCCCTCATCTCTCTCCCAGCCTCTAATTTCTCTTCAACAAGGCTACGTTAGTCTCTACATTTTGTTGCTGCTGCTGACACAGCTCTCCTTTCTCTAAATTTGCCCTGTTTCACACTTTACTGTTCCATACCATTGCACTCTTCAGTGTTCTGTAGAAAGGTTTACGTGTCCACTTGACACCTAGCCTGCTGTGCAGTGCTCTTCATGATGCTTTTTTTCCATATACTTTAGAAGAGACACATTTGGTGATAGATATGCATGCCTTTTAATGTTCTCTTTCTTTTCTTCTTCTTTTATTCCCCCTCTTGTAAGGATTGCTCTGCATTTACATTTTGCTCTTATGCATCACATTCCCCTTGTTCTTAATACCTAACTTTAGAGCCAGATTTATTTTATTTTTTTTTTAACACAAGTTTTTTTTAACCGAACATCCCAAATCTGAAGAATTTACCAGGAAAGGAAAGCCCCAAGCTCAAGTCCCTCTATGAAACTCACATTTGAAGTGTGAATCCACATCCCATACAAACACACTGGCAAAATGATGTTAGTTCTATGTACATGTTTGTTTTAATTACAAACCTACCAAGCAACCACTGAAAGATTGTTTTATCTCAATGTGCAATAAAGTTGAAAGATCTGCAAAGAGTTTCCTGCCCAGCTCTATTTATATCGTTGCAGTATCTGAGTGCCACTCAGAGGTTGATTAATTTGCTAATGCAATCCTGCAAACGAAGCACTAATAGATCAAGCTGGGTTTAGAGCTAGGAAATGAAGATACAGAGGACAGGTTAAGCAATTTTGCTAAGGCAGTACTCAAAATATCACTGTGTTCCCTAACAAGATTCTCTCTCATGATGAAGCTTTATCCCAAAACCCATCATTTTTAGTTAAGAAAGTGGCAATATGTTTATTCCATTACCAGATACCAGAGCACTCACACTTAACCAAACTTTTCATTAAAGCTGCACACAAGCACTGAAGTCTTACAGGGTTCATCTGGAGTAGAGGCCACTATTTTGTATCTCCTGTAAGTTGTGACACTGAAGGACACAGTGGAAAGGCAACATGTCCAAAACTGTGCTGATAATCAGCAGTGAAAGTCCTCATCCCACCACATGCACAAATTGGGCCCCCTGTGGAGGACACCAGGTTTCCAGGCTCCTTTTAATTTGGTTTAAACATTGGATGCTAATACCTCTGTGTATATTATTAATCCCAGCGAAGATCGGCATTTTCCTCTTTAGTGCAACTGAGGTACTTTAAAACCCACCAGGATTTACACACCACATGTGGGCCTCTCTTAAGAAGCTCAGCTGTAAAAATAATTCTCATCACACATTTCAAAGTTGACCATGGTGTTAAACACAGTGGACATTTGGTGAAGCGTACCCCTGGACAGGACCAAGTAGTTGTTAAGCGTGCTAAGAAATGGTTCTTTCATTCAAACAGAGGCTACCAAAATTTTGAATTAGAACTCACAGGATTTTCTTCACTCTTTCATCTTGTCAGGAAATCTCTGTGAACTTCCCTCCTCTCCATTTGCTTTCCTTCCCTTTTCTCTGCTGTCGTTTACCAGCCGGGCTGTTTTCTTCAAAGTACCCCCTAAATGTCACAACCACCAAAAAACCACAGCAAATAATAGAAATGCCCTAGTAACCCTTCTCAAAGCACTTACACACCAACACTGAATAATTTGACCAGCTCTTATTCTTGGGAGCGTATTTTGTTGTAGAGGCAGAGGAAAAGGAATTGTTTCAAGATTTTGTTCCCTTTTCATTTGGTCCTCTTTTGATACAAGGCAGATCTACAAACACGAACGTGAAAAACCCTACAACTCAAACCAGATGCCCCAGAGAAGGAGTGTGCTAGCTAATACAGAACGAGGAACATTCCCATTTAAAGAGCTATTGTGCACTCTTCACTGTGTCTCCCTGACTATGAGAAAATTACCTAGAAGTCCTCAGGGACCTTTGAAACAAATAAGCCATAAAAACAAAGGACTTGGATATAGCAAAGGTACATCTGCTTATCTGTGAACATGGGAATTCACCTGGGAAACAGTTTGTAAGACAGGATTTCAGGTAGGATGCCAGTTCTTACTTTGGTTTTAAAAACCAGAAGCCTTTCAAAAAGCCATGAAAGGGGGTGTTTTTGGCTGTCTGATTCTTTCTAATGTATCATAAGACACTTGTTCTGAAAGCCCACACTATTAGGCGTTTTACTGTGTTAAAGTGTGTTAAGATTCACTACTTGATTAATCTTGGGATTTCTGTATCATTTTATTCAGTGTTGCTTAAACTCGTCATCTCTCAAACAATTTGTTTCAATCTGTCTCTTTGATCACTGGTAAATATGAATTTCATGATAGTTTGTATTCAAGATATGCCTGAAGCAATACCCTCAAACCTGCTTCTACTCAAGGTCAGAAACCAAATATTTGAGTCAGCTCTTAAGCTTTGAGGATGATCTTACTGCAGTCCCAACAAGACCTCTAGATCTAATCTAGAACAGATCTTTGATCTCTGCCCCTTTCTCTTTTAAAGGGAGAGAACAACCCTCAGTGTGGACTTTCGCAATACTCTTCCCTCCTTCCCTTCAGGCTTTTCACTACACTTTATTTGCCTTACCCTAAACAAGCAGCATTGACCTTATCTACTGTCACTGCAGAGACACTTCAAACCTAAGAGTTACTCACGCTGTCTTACAGGTCAGGAGTGAGAAGAAAGTGTTCAATTAAGCTTTCAGAGGTGTGGATTTAGTGATATACTCATCTGTTCACACATATAGTCCTTCTGAAGTAAGTGCTTTGCATCTATGGAGAGCACAACAGTGGCACAGACAGTGCAACCAAAGCAAAGCCAAGGAGCTTCCCTGGACGTGACTAAAGGGGGGACTATAAGAAAGAAGAGGACAGACTTTTTACCAGGGTCTCTTGTGACAGAACAAGGGGAAATTATTTTGAACTAAAAGAAGGGAGATTTAAATTGGATATAAGGAAGAAGTTTTTTACAAGAAAGATTGTGAGGCACTGGCACAGGTTGCCCAGATTGGTGGTGGAGGCCCTGTCCTTGGAGACACTTAAGGTCAGGCTGGACAGGGCTCTGAGCAACCTGGTCTCGCTGTGGGTGTCCCTGCTTATTGCCAGGGAGTTGGACTAGATGACCAATGGAAGAGTTCCATCCAAAACAAATGGTTCTATGATTCTATGGCTGGAATATGCAAGTGAGGGAAATTCAAAAGAAACAAACATGGAAGAACATATCCACAAATTCAGCAACTTAAGTGATTATGTAACGAGGAGAAAAAAATATTTCCATACCCCACTTGAGGACTGACATAACTGTCCTCCTGCAGTGCCTGTTTGGCACTGCAGTGCCTTTTTGGCAGCTTACCATCAGATCTGCACTCCTCTCATACCAGCTACAGCAGTCCAGAGTTGCAAAATACTCCTTCCTTTACAATAACTTTGCCAGAAAAGGCCCTATCTTAGGTAGCACTAAGCCAGCAAAAGGGTTCATTGCTAATTCTGTTCAGCAAACTGACAGTGAAGAGAGGATGTGAAGGCTAGTTGTTGGTTCAGGGAATGACTGCACCAACATTCCCTGAAGGGAAGATGAAGCCTTGTCCTTTCTCACTGTGCAGCTGCAGGAGCTATTTGCCTCCCAGACACCACGTGGCATCAGTTCCTCTTCTTAACTAGAAGCAGCATGAGCAGGAGAAGTTTGCACACCCAGCCAAGCCCCCTCAGTGTCTTACACAACTGCTCAAGAGACGAGTAGGTCCTTGTGGTTGCTGAGACTGGCCTGCTTTGCAGGAAATGCATTGCTGCAATACCCATGCTACTTATATGCTGTAGCCCTCCGTCTGTCTAGCCTGCAAGTTTGTGGCAAGGACCTTCTGGGAGTACGTGGTGCCCAGCACAAAACAACTCCCCTATCAGCTGTGGTTTCTAAACTCTTACACAAACAGTTGCTAATGATAAGATGTCCTTTGTTCTCAGTGTATAAAAATGAGCAAGCAGTTAAAAGCTTTAAATGTTCAGCTCCGGCTTGCCTCCACGCCATGGCGAAGTGGCCAGTGGAGTTGGAAAGAAGCAAACCCAAGCCATTTAGCAGTGTTCTCATTCACTTACCAACCTCTACTCCTTTCTTACTGCAGCCTCTTTGGCAGTACAGGACTCTTCACTCTATTGTTAATACACTGAAGGTCACCATTTCCTAACTTGCCCTGCTGGCTTCTTCATGGGATTTACAAGCTCTCTCCTCCTGGTGATCTGATTTCCATGTGTATGAGACGAGGTGAGAGTTTGGCCACTTCAAAGCCTCGGAAATGGACTCCCAGCACCGGGATGCTGAAAGAAGGCAGAGGAATCAGCATGAGAATGTTATCCTGACACCTTGGCAAGCATGGGAGCCCTCAAAAAAATGTTTATTCAGAGCTGAGGGATGGTCTAGCTGAGGAACATTTTATTTTTCACTCCTAGGAGCGTGAAAGGAAGACACACAAAGAAATTTACGACTTTCAATTCCTCTTCTGAGACCCAAAAGGTGCTACAAACTTGTGGAAAAATGAAAGGACTTTGCTGCTCATGGTGAGCTTAAACCTGCAGCTTGTTCTTCTGACCGTATTCAGGTAAGATTCAGGAAAAAAATGATGTTAGCAAGAAGAGTATCAGAAAAGAGAAATGGGATTTTACCCAGGCTTTCAAAACCGAATATTATTCTTCTTTTCTCCGTCTGGGAACACTCAAAGCGATATGGTATGGCCACAGGGCTGTGAAGGGGGTGAGATAGCTAACAGTGATCAGCAAATCTGGTCAAGTAATGAAAGTTACCATCTGCCTAGCAAGAGCTGTGAGTACTTATCTGGTGTTCTTGAAAGAGCACATGGCATATTAATTAGTGTTAGACACTAATGAAAATCTGGCCCAGTGATTACTGCTGAGCCAAACCAATGGCTGCTGCTGCCGCTCAGTGCATGGTGCAGAAGAATGTGGCACACAGATTGGATATTTCTAAACGTTTTGTTGTGAAAAAGGCAAGCCGCTCCTGCCCCCATAGCATCTCTCAGAAGATCATCCCATTAGTATATTTGACCTTCATGGAATGGCAGCAAAATGTAATTGGAACTACCTCAGTCTAGAGAGGCTTATCTTAAACCCAGAAAGCCCACTTGATTTTTCTGACATGAACACCTGCGTCCCCTAGGCCATGGGACTGCAGCCCACTCCTGTGCACCAAGCAAGGCCTTCACTTCGGAAAGATGATAAATTGCTGTGCCCTAGTGGAGATTAAAAGCAGGTAAACAAACAGCATGGCCTTGGCCTATTGCTCATACATTTCACACAGGTGAGTTCACCCAGTTTCTAAAGTTTACCTACCTGTCAATGATAAGCAGTTTACATTGAGTTTCCTGTTTCAACCACCAGCCACTGGCTACCCTAGAAAAGCGTTATGGGTGACACTTCTCTACTCCAGACCAGCAAGTCCATTGCATAAGCAATCTTCTGACTGAAGCCAGACCTGCTGTGGTGGAGCTAAAGTAAACAGGTGTCCTAGCACAGTAGTTCTCACTGCCCAGTCTTTCAGGACAGTTTTCAGAATAAGAGCAACCCACTATATTAAGTCCATGTGTATGAGTGCCCATGCTTGGTAGTCACAGCAGACTGTTTTCCAATTGATACAATGTACATCTTGCCATCAAAAATTAAAAAAAAATATTGGTAAAAGTCATAATCTTTTGGTAAGGCATTTGTGTCTCAGATAGCATCATTTGTAGATTGCCATATTCGGAAGAACAATAGGTCCAAGAGAGATTTCAAGAACTGGCAGAGCTCTGAGGGAAACAGATTATCTTTCCTCCTCTGGGAATGATGTGGCTTACAGGAGGTAACATTCATCTCAGGCCAACAAGCCAACAAAAATCAGGTTTCTAGTTGGACATGGCACTGCAGTCTCCCTTTGCATTCAGAGACACGACCAGCAGGTTTTCCCACATGTTTTAGGATGGGCTGAACTGCCCTCTGGAAGTTCTTGTTGTCTCTCTACTGGAAAAGGAAAGAAGACAGTGTTGATTTAGATCTGCATCAGAGCAAGTTTCAGACAGCCAGTGCTGGGTGAGAAAGCTCCTTTAGGCTTGGCAGGTCAGGTGCCTCCAATTAGTTGAGAGCACCTGGGCCAAACAACTTTGTCAGCTTCATGAAGGAACTACGTATTTTCAGTATTGCACCTCTTCCAAAACTGATCAGAGAAGAACTGCAGAACAGATGTGCACATATTACAGGCTATTTACTTGCACACTTAGAATTTTAAATCATCTTCAACTGAGTGAGGGCAAAACAAGAGCAACCAGAAACAGCTGTGGTGATTTTGGTGGAAGGACTGAAACTTCCAGCCTGAGCTAAGATCTCACAGACATGCTGGCCACTGTGGCTGTACTCACCAATGTCTTGGAAGATCAGATGATAAGCTTGCACACCCACATGGAATTTTCCACAGCAGCCACAGGAAAAAACTTAATTCCCTCAATGAACCTCAAACTTCCTAGCAGGGCATTTTAATTCTCACATTACCGAAGACAGAGCATGGCTGGCTACTGCTTTTGGTGGCAGTAAAATTGCACTGAACAACCAGGTTGTAGGTTTAAAGAACTCCAATAATTATAATTAGAAGCCCCAATGAACCCCTGAATTCCATGCCTGGGTGGCAAGAGTCATCTGCAAAGAACATATAGGAAAACTGAACCACTGAAGTTTATCTTTCTCACCAATGTTATAAAGAAGTATTCCTGATTTCTTTGGAAATCATCAAGCTAAGCCTGTATCTGAAGATAGAGCCAGATAACCCAAACTGATAATCTGATCTGGTGCAGCAAATCCCTCTTGGTTGTTATTTTGGCCTCTTTCCCCACCCCCCCCCCCCCCCCAGCATCAATAGTTATATTTGATATGCAACGCATTGGGATAATTATCACATCTTAAGGCTGCTTTTTTAGCCATATAATCACTTACAATTGGATGGAGGATTCTCTGTGTGTTTACCAAATAAGTCTACCAAGAGGCATCTGTTTCATTTAGTCTAGAATGAAAAAAATTAAAAGTCAAAATTGAGTACTTACCCCGGGGCAATGCTAAAATTAAGCTACATACTGAAGTTGAGGCTGCTATTCCATTAAATACGTTTTTAATGTTTCCTTGTTAAACTGCTAACCTCTCCTGTACCAGGCGTGCCGAGATCTCACAAGCATCCTTGCCAATACTATGAAGCAACTGATGCTAACCAAGAATAAAATGCAGCAAAATTCAATTCCCAGACTAAAATGAGCTTATATTTTGTGCTGTTATAATAAGTAAACTCTAATTAAATGTACTAAGCAAAGCTCTGGCTCGCAGAAACTCTGCACAGACTGCAGAAACTCTGAAGGGCAGGAGATGCTTTATTTGACAGCTTCTGCTAAAGAAAATAAAAATAAATACTTACACAGAACATTCACATAACCCCTTGCTCATTTCAGAGTCTGTGGTTTGCAGATCACTGCAGAAGAACTACAATTGCAGGACTTGGCTAAGTGAATTCCCACATATCTGTCTCAAAGTCTTGTTGTTCTTTGAAGACGAAGGAAGTTTCAAGGATTAAGATCATATTTAAAATCTTTATGAGGCAGTGTGACAAGGTACTTTGTGCCTGCGTGGAGATGGAAAACCAAAGATTTACAACTTCTTCTATCTTTTCTTATGCTACTAGCAAAACTAAGCTAGCAGAGCACAACCTTGGGCTGCAGAGCAGAGACATCCACTATGTGAGAGATGGCACTTCTCAGGCTGTGGGCATCTCGGCTGTGATCCACACTGCACCATTTGGCCTTCTTGTGGAAACGTAGCCAGGCTGCGTGCCCTGCATTCCTTGTTCCCAGGAGTAAACAGCCACCGGCCTATGGTGAAGAGCTGGGCAGGCATGGGCAGAGGTGGCCACAGCCTGACGCTACCAGGAGGCTGCACAGCTTTGCAGGACGCAGGGCATGCACTGTGCCATCTGGCTCACAGCTGGGGTTGGGTAAAAATCTCTGTCTTCACACCCTGCTGGCAATATTCTCTATTTCAGCAAGGTTCTCTAGCAGCAGAGGCATTACAGAGCTTGGGACAGAATTATACTGAGGGCGAAGCCCTGGGTTACAGCCTCCCAGGAGTTGTGTCCAGTGCTACAGCACTGTGGTCTTTGAGAGGAGGGCAATGAAGAAAAAGGCTCTCACATTCCGCTTTTTCTGATGGTTATCACCTGAAAAGAAAATACCCCGAGAAACCTGATTTAATTGAACAGGTTTGAGCAGACTGTGGGACTAAATGAGCTCCAGAGGTCCCTACCAGTGTGAATTATTCCATGCTCCCATGATTTAATCTCCTTTTTATTCCTCAGATTTCCGTAGTTTAAGAAAAAGTCACCTCAGGTTGAATGTGACTATGTGCTCTTTGTATAAAAGCAACTAGGCAAGCATCCCCAGGAGCTAAAAGCCATCGCCCTGGGTCCAAACCCCCAAAGGAGCAGGTTTACTGAATTAAAAGCATCTCTTCCACTCGGGAGACTCAGTTCATATTTGTATATGTCTTCTTGCATTTCTCTGGCACTGATTGTTTCTTTCCATAGCTGCCTCCTCGAAGCTCCTTACCTAACAGGTTTCTGATTGCTAACATTTAATTGTCCAATGCAGAAGTTGTTTTGCATGGGTTTTACATTTGCTTGAAAGCTTAGAGATGTATGGTGACTTCCAAAGGGATCTGAAGCTATCCGCCCGGAGCTGTCAGTGTCGACTGATGTTAATAAAACACTCTGTAATATTTCAAGCACAGCTTCATGCTCATTTACTGCTATTTAGAAAACCCAACAGCGTGAGGTGAGTGTTAAATAAAAGCACATGTTCCAAAGTCACAGAAATGACTATCAGAGATTGACTTCTGGTTGCTCATTCAGCTGGCTGCTGTCAATGTGAAGAACGAAGCAATTCCAGTTTTTAATGCCATGTAAATTATACCGCTGTGTTGTGATACATCAATTAAGTTCTTTGAATAAATTAATCAGAAAATTCTGTAAGGATGCTTCTCTGCTTTCTGAAGGGAAAAAACAATAAACCCAAACACAAACCCGGGCTTGTGTTTATCTCGTGATTTGTTTTCCTCTGGAGTTAATTCATGGGTTGAAATCTCCATGCATATACATTCACACATGTAAATAAGGAATGAAAAGCTTCACGTTCTGCATGAAAGGCCCAAAAACACTTCTCATAATTTAACTTAATAGATGTTAGCAACATGCCAACTAAACAAAATGCCTTACACGCATTTACATGAAGCATCAGTTTTGCAGCTGACTATTGCTCCATTATTTCTACTAATTACATATTTAACTGCCTTAAGGAGCAGTTATACTATTGATTCAACTGGAAACAGCTTGCACAAAGCCAAAAATAAAGCAGCATTATGAAGTCGGACTTTTACATGCAAATACAAGAGCCAGTCAGTGATGGTATCAAGCAGCAGTCACAGAACTGCACTAAGAGCTGTGCCACCTCCTCACAACCACGTTTGTTTCAGCTCAGGTTTTAACATGAAAGCAGAGGGGCTGGTTAAAATCAGATGAATTTAGGGATAATATGGTACATGGTACATGAGAACATCTTCCGGTGAGCGTGAACACACCAGTGCTACACAAAAGAACAAGAATAAGCTTCACAAGTGCTGAATATCAGCAAAGCTCTCGTCACTGCCTTAAGAGCTTGGCTCATTTGTATTGTCAGGAGCGGTGCTGCGTTTTGAGCGGAGCCTTATTTATCGGAAAGTAATAGCCTCTTCTCCCTGTGTTAGTGCAGTCTCAGTGAGCTGAGATCAAATAACGGTTAAGTCCAAGTTCTGCAGGAGCATGACCCAGACTGAAATATGGTAAGACCCAACACTATTCCTCTCCTGTGTTTGACTGCTTCATCAAGCTTGATGTCCTGCTGATTTTTAATGCTCATGGCTTTCAGGAGTGGCTCTGGATAGCTGAGGAAATGAGTGAAATATTTATCCAATGCACACAACTCTCAGAAGTTGGTTTTGCTCAGCCATTTCCAGGTAAAAATTTGCTTCCATTAACTACTGAAAGGTGAATCATACCCCTTCTCTTCCCCCTGCCACCCCTCCCTTCCCCCCCCCCCCCCCCCAAAAAAAAAAAACCAGAAAAAAGTTGAAAAATAAAATAATCAAATGCTATAGTTCTAAACCCCACTTCACGTGGTACAAAACACTGATGCTGAAAGTCTATGGAGTTGCACTGCTTCATGCAAACAAGTAGACTTATAGAATCACAGAACCACTAGGGTTGGAAATGACACCAAAATCATTCAGTCCAACTGCCATTCTAGCACCAGGATTTCCCTACTAAACCATGTCACTTTAGATGTTCAACATCTAAACATTTCTTGAACACCTCCAGTGATAGTGGCTCTACCACCTGCCTGGGCAGCCTGTTCCAGAACCTGATCACTGTTTTGGAGAATAAATGTTTCTTAACATCCAACCTGAACCTGCCCTGGTACAACTCAAGGCCATTCCCTCTGGTCCTATTGCTAGTTACACAGGAGAAGCGGCCGACCCCCACCTCACCACAACCCCCTTTCAGGGATTTGTGGAGGGCAATATGGTTTCCCCTGGGCCTCCTGAGCAGCAGAGTGGCTGAGCTTTGTCACAGAAGAAGAGGAAAATATTCCCTTGCATGGAACATGAACTGCTGATTTGTATTTCTCTCACTTTGACTTTTTTCTTTGCACATTTCAGTTGAATAAAACCCCTTACCGCTTACATGAGAGGGTCTCTTTTTACCACTAAAATTTCTTACCTAAAATGTTTGAAAACTGTGCTAAGTTATTCTTTATTTTCCTCACTGGAACCACTTTGCACCTGTGATCTATTTGACACTGTTAGAGATCAGATTGAATAGATTATAGATAAATCTAGCTAAATAGCCTAGATGCTAAATTGCTGCAATAGCCCATTATCAAAAATGGTGACGTTTTCCAAAACTCGCAGCCCAAAATGGAATGCTACAGCCAGATCAGTAGCAAAATTGAGCTCTTGTTGGTAAGGAGACAGTGAGTTTTTCTTTTTTACTTTTTTCTATTTACCTACGTGTCTAGGGATTTTGTCATCTAGCAAGTGAAAGATATGCATTGAACTCCATAAACAGTGGAAGAAAGCATATATATTGCACACATCTCGTGTATTCCAGCATGTGTGATTAAATGTACAATATGTGTCATGTATTTTCAAGGGAATGTGTGATTGTTTCTTTTGGAATAATGAGCAGAGCACTGCTTGATGGTGGGACTGAAAAGCTCCCCCATCCCTTTGCAAATTCAAGCCTCGTCTGTACTGCATTCTAGCAAAAAACATAAGCATTAATGCTCTTAAACAATGTGGGCCTGAAGAAAAGGGATGGATGGACCGAGGGAGGGGAGGTTTGTAAATATTGCCCACAAATCATTCAGTGCTTCTTTCACAGAGCAGTACTGAAGCCAGACTAAATTGTCAGTCCACTTCCCCCGCTCTCCTTCCCACTCAAGTCATGTCTGTTTACCCTCAGCAATGACAAAACGTAGACAACTGTCTGCGAGGACTGTGGTGACATTGGCACACACATACCAGACAAGCAGAATGTTGTGGGAAACAGAGATTGAAGCATCTTGATATACGAGAAACAATTATCATGGGAATTGTTGTTTCTCAATGCAACAGCTATAATAAATAGTTGCCATATGCTAAGCACAGATGCCTCCTTGAAAAGCAGCCCTGTGATGGCACAGCCTGTGTTCTACGAAGTCTGGGGCTTTGATGAAATGATCGGCTTTCTGCAAGCAGATCTGCGGCCCCATGGAAAGGTATCTGAGAAAAAAGAAAAGGGCTCAGTAACAGCTTTGTGTTTTGCTGGTGGGTTTTGCAGGGGAATCTGAAGCCGATCCCTTCAGTCAGCTGGGAGAACTGGGATGGAACTTTGTAAAATGGATTTCACCTTTGCTTGCTTCTCAAAAACAGATAAAGGGAGAGTCACAGAAAGCTGTATGGGGAAGGAGTGCCAGTTGCCTGCATTAAGCGCTTATCAGAACTGCAAGACCATTTAGTGCACTGCTGGGCTTTTGGGCTTTGATTTAAGGATGTAGGGATGGAACACTTCATACGCATGTATGTACATACATGCGTGTATATATATGCATCTCCACCCCTATATCACAGGATTGTTCTGTCAGTCTTGATAGGAAAGAGGGAGAGGCAGATGAAGATTTCTGTGGCAGAGACAGATAAAGGAATGAATGGAAGACTGTGAGGTTCTCCCTCCTGTTTCACTAAAACATTACAGGTTTTAGCACTGTTCAATGCAGAGAGCAGATAAAAAAAAAAAAAACCTTAGCAGGTCGAAGTAAACGTGGCAGACAACTGCAGCTGGCAGGACCGATGCTACTTCACCATGCAAATAAACCCTAAGTTTTCCCTGTACCACGGAACCCCACAGGCACATCTCTTGCCTTTCCCACTGCTCATTTTAAAGGTGAGATTAACAATATCAGTGCCTAAAAAGGCAGAGGGGGCCCAGCCCATAAAGTACAAGAAACCACCAGATTTTAGTGAGAGTTAGAAGGGCTGGCTCCTTTGAAACAAACAATCAGAAGTGTTATCTGTACCATTACTGTCAAATGTTTTTTTTTTTTTAAAAAAAAGGAGGGGAAAAAAAAAAAAAGCACAGCACAATTGCCTCTGTGCTTTTCAAGGCAGTAAGCGTGACAAGCTCTTGCAGAACTCAGCACTCCCAGCTATTCCACTATTAGCAATACCTGCTTCTTCACCCGTGTGGAAATGGGATGGCAGGCTCAGCCTGGCCGTCTAGGTGCTGCCATAGTGCAAACATCTGCTTAACACTCAGTGCTGTGCTGCCAGCACACACCAAAGCTGCCATTCAGACAGATGCTGCTAAGTGAGAAAGCCAGGGGTGAACATCTAAACTTGCCCGCAATCTCAGTGTGTGTGTGTGTCACTTTAAGGGGAAGGAAGGGCATATATTTGGAAAGCCAGCTGTAAGACCCTTAGATAGGCTTTGGAACAAGCCAGCCCCATCATGCACAGCAGATGCTGGCTTCATAAATGTCACAGAAGGCAGTGATGTAACCTGCCGCACTGCTTGGCTGACATAATTTATGTGTGCAATCCTACAGAATGCTAATTGCTGATAAAATACATTTTTAAAAAGTTGTTAGCCAGATTACTAAAACACGCTACAGAAACCTTGGCTCTTTTTCCATTTCTCGTGCTATTAACATACGACAGCGATTAGCAACAGAAAGAAATTTCCAATAACTTCAAAAATTTTTCATTCATACGGTCTGTTTTAATCAGAAACTTTCTTTTATCTGCATTCAGCTGCATGCTTTGTCAAGTACTGTAACATCAACAATACCGGGAACTTCCTTATTATTATCCCATTTATGCCAAGGGTTCTGATTGCTACCCCCCACTCCCATCCCAAATTTAAAGGAAAATGGAAAACTGTTAAGGAAAATTAAACCCTGCCGAGTGGTTGCTATGCATTTTGAATAGCCCTTTTGTGCGTGTGTTATACATACATACATACTACATGAACCTTTTATTGGCTAAATTTGTATCCAGTGTATGTTTATTAAACAGCCCCCAAAAAGCCCCTGTTAAGAGGCTCCTGCTTCCAGCACGTGCTGAGTTTGCAGCAGCACTTAGCAGATAGCTGAATAAAGGATGAACACTCAAGTGTTAAAGGCTCTTTTTATAGCATATGAAGACTTTACAGCTTGACATGTGGAGTTCTCTCAGAAGTTCCCGTTTCCAGGACCCTTTTTTGCTCTCCTTTTGAAACTTCTGAAAGTTTGTTGTTGTTGTTGTTTTTTCAATCCAACTTAGTGGTCGTTAAAATAAAGAGGACTTTAGGCAATGGTGATACCAATATACAGGCTACTTTAATTCTGTGAATCCCGCAGCACTGCTTGATCAGGGGCCATACAGATGCAGCCCCCCTTCTGCACCTGGCTCCTTCTAGAGAAGCCTTTCCTGCCTCACAGGGCTGCAGAGAGGGAATGAAATTCCACACTGGCACCAAGGTCTGCTTAAATTTAGACACAGGATCGGAGCCATTCTACAGTCTTTACTTAAACCTTCTCCAACAACACCTGCACTGAAATTAAGGGAAGTACCGGCAGGAGTAAGGACTGCAGGACTCGGCCCTTCAGTGCTTAGGTAACACTGTGCAGAACAAACAGGCTACTGGAATAAGGCTGCCCTTGTCTAGAGTGGTAAAAGGAAACCATTGAGCCCAACAGCACTCCCCAGCAGTTTAGGACAGTGCACGAAGAGGAGAAATGAAGCCAACATGAGGAAGACAGAGAAGCAACGACCAGCTACTTTGAGGTGCAATTCAGCTGCAGTGCAAGAGTTGGTACTTGATAACTGTGAAAAGTTCCAGGAGATGCTTCAGGACAAAAAACAGTCTGGCTTTGCAGTTTATGAAGGAGGAGCTCAGACACATCAAACAGCATCCATGATGGACCCAAACTGTGCTCTTGGAGGGCAGGAAGGCAGGAAGTTTTCTTCCTCTTTAAGTTCATGCTCATTAAGGGAGGCAATTTCCTTCTGCTTCCCCTGGATGAGAAGGCTTATTCTGGAGATGTTTGCAAGTGAAAATTCTCACACTCAGATGAAGGGAAAGGTAGAAAACCAGTAGCTGATTGAGTTCACAAGATGTGGGTGTTCCTGAATGGTAAATCATGGTGTATCCAGGAGAAGTGACACACAGCACTCTACGGAATAGATTAAGTTGAATGCAATGGCATTAATTTCCTGCAGGAACCCTGCCCTAGCCTTCCTGTACAGACCCTCCCAGCTGACCACGGCACAGTCACCAACACAGAGTATGCTCATGATCTGAGATGAAGTTTTTCCTAAAGATACATCTCCAAATGACTTCTTTGCATCTTCTTACAAGCTCAGGTTGAAACCCTTTTATCAGCATTTCCCTGCTGCCACAGGACTTCTCCACAGCCAAATAATTTGTACATTTATTTCCTCATTTGTTAGCGCTGCAGAAAAATTATTTCAGGTGCTACAGCTGTATTTTCCCGTGGCAGATAAGATCTTAAATAGTGCTTATTGCATGTTCTAGATGTGGGCTATCACAGCCCTCCAGAAGCAATACCTGCTGCTCACATCACTCGCTCAGTTTGCAGGGCAGTGGCTGTTTCTGACTGTCCCTTTCTATCACTTTTGTTGTCCCTGATGACTAACGTCTAATAGACAGTGCTGGGAGCCTGGCTCAGGCTGCTTGGCCCAGCCAGCTATTGTTAGCTCTTCTTTCTGACAAGCCTAATTCAGGATGCTCTTAAGTTTGTGTCTGCTGTGTCAAGAGTTCCTGTAGAGGGATCTTCACCTAATCTCCTCTGGGATATCCCTAAGTGTCTTGTTTTCTCTTTTCCTCCCGCTCCGGCTTTGTCCCTTTCGGTTTGCATGCCAGCTACATTCTCAAGTTGACAGCAGTTTCTAAAGAATCTGGAGGTAACTTCAGGTATCTCTATTACAGGAAGAAATTCCTCCTATTTTCCCCAGCTCAACTTTGCATAGACCGAGTAGTTTCCTTGGCTAATTACTGTTACTGTTCTTCTCAAAGACAGACATGGTGTCTGTGTTTGACTCCCAAGCCTTCCAAGGTAGGAAAAAAGAAAAAAAAAGGCAAGAACAACCAGTGGTTTCAGACACACAGTGTGTGTTTTAAATAGGACCAGAACTCACCACTGAAGAGCCACATCCATTTTTGTTACAGTTTGTCATCCTCTGCAGTAGGTTTTACTTACCGGGAATGGATGCGGGAACTGGATGTATCTCACTATGTTTTCAAAGGAGACAAGGAGAAAAAGTGACATTAACATTGGATTCCTAAATGCGCACAGAAGGATTTAAGAAAGTGCCAGAGGTATCAAGGAATCAGAGCAGCAGTCAAGAAAAAGTGACATTAACATTGGATTCCTAAATGCGCACAGAAGGATTTAAGAAAGTCCCAGAGGTATCAAGGAATCAGAGCAGCAGTCACTAGGATGTCAAAATTACACTCTGGGGTTACATTCCTGTAAGTCTCATGAAAACAAGCAGCTGGGTTGAGGAAGCTGGTTCTGTTTGTGCTGTCATTGAATAAGAGGCATTGGCAGAAGCTAAACCTTACTAGGTGCAAGGAATCCATATGGGAAACATAATGAGTGTCTCAGCCATGGGAGAACCCTCAGCCAGAGGCAATTTTTTATTAAACATCAGAGCACAAACAAGTTTTCAAACATCAAGCACAAAGCAGCGATCATGCTCCTTCAGTTCCTTCACTCCTGCCATGGAATATCTTTTCTTCACTTTCTAACAAATTTTCTTATGTGGCTGATCCTCAGGTTCACCTGTCTTAGTTATCATGGGCTATTTTAAAACCCCTAAATCAAAGCAGTACAAAGTATTACATAGGCAGTCTGTTCGCCTTATTCATCAGACAAAGTAGTCTGTTACTACTTGTAAGTTTGTCTGCTCCTTTCCACTGATTGTCTATGTGCAAGTAATCAAAGAAACATAACTGGGAGATCTGTGCTAACGCTGTTCTGCCTGGGAAATTATTTTCTGAAGATAATATTTTATTTAATTTATTGCACTACCAAACACTGCTGGCTGGGCCTGCTATGGGTATTTGCAACAACATGAAATTTAGCCAAGTATGTTGTTTTGCTAAGGATGAAATACTTCTTAGCTGCATATCCATTTCAACAATTTTCTGGTCCAGACCCCTCTAGTCACTTCTTATTACAGAGAGACTGGAGAATGAACTGAAAGGCTTGAGTTTGCAAGGCTATATATATGAAAATCCAGTAAAAAGGGATTTATTCATCTGGTACTGAAGGGAAGCCAGAGAAATATTGGTAATATCAGGAATTTCTGGGAGCCAAATAACACAAAGAATTGCATGAAAGTAATCTGTTCTGAAAGGAACGCATTTCTGCATTATTTTTGCTGTTGTATCTTAGAGTTGTTGAATTCTGCCCTTTCACTAAAATTTCACACCCTCTACTTGGTTGAGAATAAGCTGAGATAGCACATCTGTCACCCTCCTATTGCTGATTGGTTGCTCATAAAGTGGAGGTACAACACTTTCCCTCTTAATCAAAGACTCAGAGTAGACTTAATCAAAGACTCAGACTCACATCATTTGAAAGGGAAAATGTTTTGTTAGTTGTATTTATTTATATGGATTAGCAGAGTTTGCATTATCTCCGTGCTTGGCTGTTGTAAGAGAACATATCTGCATGGTATAGCAGTCTGAAGGCAAATTACAAATGTCAAGCTGATCAGCTTTTCCAGAATGGTCACCAAATGAAAACTGAAGTATTGGTTTTCGTCACATGTGCTCAATCTGTTTACATGATAGTAAGCTTTGCTGAAGCTTCCAATACGTGCATCTTTTACTGACGATTCAAAATATTAGTGTCACGTCAGTGAAGGCACACGTTATACAACTTCAGAAGACCGAGCTCTAACCTAAAGCCACATTTGAGCATGTGCTTGCAAATGCTCTTCTGAACGCTGCTTAGACTTGCAGCTAGATTCTGTTTCAGGGTGTTGCTAAACAAAAATGTAGCTTCACAGATTTAGTACTGTGAGAAGCATGAATAACTGTGGCTAAAAAAATGGTCTTTAGAGACATCACTGGATCAAAGGAATAAGGCAACAATGACTAAGATGGGAGAGAGTTCTGGGAAAACAAAGAAACGGGATCCAAGGAGTTGGAGGTGTCTTCCATCAGAGGGAAACAAGAAAAATAAATTAGTAGTAGAGAAAAGCCTTCTGTATAACAAGTGATCTTTGCTTTTATCATAAATTATATCTTTGTTAATCTGGGTCCGATGGCAATTTTAATCTCTGGTTTTTTTCTATATGAAGGGGAAAAATGCAAAACAATAAATAATGTTTCAACGGAGAAAAAGATTCTTTGGAACCCGAAAGACCATGTTTGAAGGAGATACTAGGTATTTATCAACCAGAGAGACAAAGGAGAAGGGCTCACATATCCAGACAACTTGTTGACGGATATGCTTGCCAAACATAATTTAGTGCTGAACACTGAGCTGAAAGCAACCAAGTAAAAATCAATAGGCATCCAAGTGGTGCTGTGCAGAGCAGTTTTACAGAGGACTGCAGACATCAAAGTATGCAGTGAGAGTGAGCTGTGGCCTTTTCAGCTTTCAGAACTGAATTAAGTCAAACGCACATGGTTTCTTCATACAATGCTAACAGGATAGAAGGAAGACTTAAGCTCATCAGCAAGAACAGAGCAAAGGATAAACCTCTTTGACTAAGACTTAGTTTATTTAGTCAGATGGGGGAAAAAATGGTACACCAAAGCCCCCCTGAAACTACCACTATCCCATCTGTCTGTGTTATTAACAAAGACTCGTGTTAACAAGGCATCTCTGCTCATTTGAACTATACAAAGGTGTAGAAAGCCATAAAGTTAAAGCATTCACCAGACAAAAACAACAAAAGGTGGTGAGAAATCCAAGAGGTCTACTACCAGCATTCATTTCAAGGGCACAAATGCAGGCTACAAAATCCAAGTAACAGAATTTTATTTCTCTTGTCCCATCAGCAAGTTGAACCTTATCACATATGAAAAAAACGGTGCGCATGTGTGTAAATCACAAGAATAAAGTGTATTATGGAGTTCTCTGTTGAACTGTGATCTTCTGTTATTATTAAACCACACATTACCACAAGAAAACAGAACTCGAAGTGCCATAAGAGAAGGAAGATGTGTTATATTGTATGCTGAAATGATGGGTGAAATCCAGCCAGTAATACTGATCTTGGCTAATGCACAAGAAAGTTGGGAACCAGACACAAAACATTATTCACTGACAATAATACAATAACGTGCCCCCCTGGGACTAGTGCATGCAGGGTACTGATTGGCCCACACGTTTTTTGGGATGCAATGCTGTTAGTGTAGTGCTTTGTCTAGTGTTAGACAAGGGAAAATTGGGAGCCCTAGAACCCCCGCAAAGAAAATGGCATTATCAATATAACTTTTCAGTGTTTGGACAACCCTGGGAGATTTCATCAGGCTTCTTTCAGAAGTTACGAGAATTCACATGCCATCTGTTTGTCCCTAAAAGTGCAACAACCGATGCCATTATCAACTTTTCTCGGCTAAAGGGGATGAAATTGACTCCAGCCAGCTTCCCCCATGCAAAGATTGCTTATTCCAGCATGAGCTGCATGCAAACTACTGAGCCAGAATTTGGAGATGATTCCTGCAATGTGAACTCACTCTGCTGGATCCAACAAGTTATGGCTAGACGATGGATGCCAAAGGGAATTTGGACATTTATTGGAGTCATCATCACCCAAAACGGTCTTGAAGCTTATGAATTACAGATGTGTAATGTCCATTCCTGCCAAACTGACGAATGCTTATGCATTAGTAATGGATTCACATGCACAAAGATATGCAAGTTCCACGCCATACCAACTAAGTGACTGGCAACAAAGTTTGCAGGATCTCTTCAGTGAAGATATGGCAGAGAAATATGAAAAAGAGAATAGTCATTATCTGTGAAATGCCATCTGCAAGCAGTGTAGTGCTATACAAGACCCGTGAAGTAAATTTCCAACACATTTCCACAGGGGGAAAATACTGTGTTGTTTATTGGCGGTATATTTAAACTTAGCAGTTCTCCACTTGTGTAATCTCTGTATGTAATCAAATAAAGTGAGGATTATACACAGAAGCATGCTTAGCATCACTGAAGTACCTCACTGAGAAAGCTGTCACATCCAAGCAAAGTCTACGGGTACTAACACCTGCAAGGAGGTCTAGCAACAGAACATCTATCTGACCATGGCTCAGTGGCTGCTGGCTGGACACCCACCTGTACTTTGTAAGATTTCCTCAACGAGTTTCTTTTGGTAGATTAACCTGCTGTTACAAACGGGTAAATTGTCCTTTATCACCAGCTTTCCCTAAATGGGAAAACAGGTTTCATTGGTGATGACAAGCTAGTGCTAGCACTGAAAGAAAAAGTTCTGTTCTCTCCCTGCCGTCATTGTTCAATCCCATCCTTGTGGTACCATATGCTACCTACTGACACAGGGGTTTGTGTAGTCATGTAGTGAACTAGTCTGGAGAAAGCGGGCGCAGATACACCCTGCCCTCCCCCTCACAACCTCTGAAATAATCTGCAAAGTTTATTTCCAGCTGAATTTCTTCCAGATCACCATTAGGCTGCAAAAGGGAAAGTACGGTGAAATAGGACAAGAGTGAGAACAAGCAGCCAGAAGCAGAGGAAGCGTGGAATGACTTCTTTTAGCAACACTGACAACTTATGCCGGCTTAAAACGTCTGTCTGACTACAACTCTGGGATCTTCCAAATAGCGTCTCATTTCAGTTTATGTATTACCATTCCATAACCTTGTCGTCACTGCCTGAAGCTGGTCTAAACACTGCAGGAGAAGAGGGTGGGTTTTTTTTTGAAAAGAGAGAATTCTCTTTCAGAAACCAAACTCAAGACTTTCTTCAGGTGTGGCTAGATGTGAAAAGGACTCAATACCTAAAGCATTCTGCACATTTAGACACAATGTGATCCCTCACCCCAAAATACGCCTTGCCTCGTTGCCTTTGACAAGCAGTATTTCATGATTACCAATCACCAAAAGTCTAAACCAGAGAACATCCTACTGGGAGGGTGTTTGAAGGGACTGAGGAAAAAAAAACTCAGACTCAACTTAGGAAAGCCCAAACTAAGTAAAACAAGATCACAGTTATTCAGAGAGTTTTTCACCCTCATTAACCTAACTTTGGCACTACTCTCACAAGTTACAGAAGAGCTGCTCCCCATTTGCTTCTTTACCTGCACAATACACACAGTTTGTTGTGCAGGTCTGACAGTGTTCAAAACCTGTGCAGATCTCTACATCCAGTGGGAAAAGCAAGCTATCTCCGCGCAGCTCTAGATTGTTTCTTTCTGCTCACCAACAGCTTCATAGCAACAAGTGCCATCTTGAAAACTTCAGGCCAAGATTATAAAATAAATGTTTTTCTCCCCACCAGCCTCCTTCCTCAGAAAGTTTCAATTTTGGCAAGGCTATGAGAAAAAAACCTCAAACATTTATTTTATCCTTCGCATATGGTTCATTTCAGATGAACTTCTTAGCTTCAATTCACTTGCATTGTCTTTTGCTAATAAAACATTTTAAACACATGGCATGAAGTATTATTTTTTCTTCATTATTTGCTTTGTTTCAACACAACTTGTTACACACGTTAATACTGCGTCCTTGTGTACTTTAACACAAAAAGCATAAGGAAACTGACATAACTGAAATTGAGAATTTCAACCTTATAGAAATACAAATGAACTGTGAATAAAGGTGGCGCATCTATTCTACAACAAATATACATTTCTGCTTTTTTTCATCGATTCTGAAAATAAATACCCCTAATACTCATTTTCTGTGGGTGCCTACTTGCCCTCCTACAGGATGGCACTGGAGCAGCTGTAGTGGTACCCCAGAGCCCTGTTTGCTGCTGTAGTGGTACAGCTGGTGACAACTTTTGGACAAATAAAGCATCCTGCAGCACTCTCCCAGAGCTGCCACTCACTCACTGGTTACAATCTGACTTGTATTTTTTTTGTAAAATTGATTGTTGGGGCAAAATTGAACATTCTGAGCTGCTGTCAGTCCTCTGACATCTGTTTTGGCTGAAGCCAAAGTCTCTTTGAGATCAGGGGGTTTTACACGCAAAACAAACTCAAGCCAATTCAGATGCCGATTTTAACCTCCACAGCGTTCAGGTGCAGAGAGGTTTCACTTCCATCCAATGATTCAAACCCACCTTTATGTAAAAGCTCCTACCCCTTTCCATAGGCAGCCTACAAGACTCCAAAAAACTTCTGGAGTTCCAAGAATCATTCTTTTCCCTCACAGCCCTCTGCAGGCACTAGCAAATATAGTACTGATAATACCGAAAAACAACAACCAATTCCTACCCAAAGGAGGGACCTCACATTTGGGATAAAAGCAGGTAATGCCGTTCCCCTCTCCTTCCCAGCACAGTCTCCCCTCAACAGGAGCAGGCAAGAAACATTCTCTGAAAGTGACATATGTCTAATTGGCTGAAAGGTAATATTCAAAGGCCCGCTGCTCCTCTCTGAGCTCAGGGACTGCAGCTGGCAGAGTGTTAAATCAGTTAACAGTTGGGCCCATTACTGTGCTGCACCACTGCTGCTGCTGCTGCTGTTACCGGGGCTGCTGCCGAGCTTGGCTCATTGAGCCCCTCAGTCAATGGAGAAGGCATCTCTATTGTGCACCTCAAAGCATGCTCACAGCCCCTGAAAGAGAAACAGGCCCCAAACTACTGGGGCAGATCGTATGACAGGATTACTTGCTTGTTGTTCCTCTTTCTTTCTTTTTTTCGTCTTTAAAGGACTTCTATTGGACTATAGGAAGGAATTACGTGAGGGGGAGACCGTATTACATAGCGACAGCTGGAAAATTGGGGACTGAGGACTAGTAACAGAGCTGGGTTCCTTCTGTGCCTGCTGGACACCTACCTACAGCATCTTTTAATTAATTTGTGTGGAGAGAGATCTGCAGGGCTCGGGCAGCACAGAGCAAATCCTCATGCAACCGATGTTAGTGGCAGGCTGCCCCCGGCCACAGGGACGTTGGGATCTTTTCCCAAAAGCACACACAACAGCCCCACTTTGCACTGAGAGCACAGCAGTGCAATCAGGGATGTATTGTTTATTAATCACAGTACAACACCTACTACAGTTTACCTTCCAGAGTTGGGGACAGGCCACAGCACCCAAGACCTCTGCTACCAATTAAGATGAGGACAGTAGCTGTTACAAACCCATAAATGTCAAACAGTAAGAGTATCTTATCGCTATCTGGAACTCCAGGACGACCCTTAGCCACTTCCCTTTCCTAGAAATGCTCAGACATTACAAATTGCTGGTAACAGATAGGTATCTGTCTCATCTTACCTTGTTTTGCACCACCTCAAAGCTTTGAAATTATTTAGTTGAAATTGCTGTTCAAAAATCACTCTGTAAATCCACACGGCAATCTAGCTACATAGCCACATGCAGAAATTAATATAACTGCTAATCTCAATCAAAAAGTTGCAGAAAACATGCAATCCTGTCCTGCATAGAAATGCTGCTGGAGGCTGGGCAGATGGTGGCTCATACTGTCAGTTTTCCCTCATGTTCCTTGATCAAGGGAAATTTGTGTTGTCAGTTCTTAGAGCAAAGTGTTAAATTCTGTGTTGTTTTGATTCAAGATGCGTAGCAGCCCAGGCCTGTAAAATCAGCAAACCCCTGAGCTTTATGAAATTCTTGGAAGGGATCAAAAGTTGGCCCCATTTTCATCTATTTTTTTAGCACGGTTGTACCATTCTGGCAATGTAAAGGGACACCAAAGCAGATTGAAAAGCAGAATGGCACCAAACGAGTCACTACAAGAGAAGGTATAAATCTAGAGTGCCCAGGCTCCGCTGTGGTAATTGTGATGAACTGAAGATAAGTGTCTTTATCATAACCACAGTAAACACAAGGCAAAAGACTCAGCTTGCTGCTTGACAAAAGCACAGCGCCTCACGCTCGCCATGGAATACAAACCAGCACAGGCACTTACCACAATGAGGCAATGTGAATCCCCACCCTTGCTGGCCTTGTGGTAATTTGTTCATTGCTCGGCCCCAGGGTGAATAAAACCAACCCACTGTGCCAGAACATCCTGAAATAGCAACATATGCTGAAGTTGTACATTATTATTGTTAACACCTAGGATTATGTCAGTGTGTATCATATCTTATCCAGCTCTACCACGCGTGCCATGTAGTCTCTGAGCACACACTATTATACTGTTCAGACATTTAATTAAAACAATAATTGGTGTGCAGGGTGAAAAAGAAGTAGCCCTTTTTCTTACAACTCTTACAAGAGCCTACAACTCACTCTTATGAAAAGATGGCACAGGTAACTGACAGGATGAGTTTAAAAAAAAATGGGAAGAGGATTTCTGTGCTAGGAAGAGAAGAGGATTTCAGAAACAGAAGAAGCGAGGGGAAGAAGTGGAATGGCCAACCAGAGTGAGCAACTGCCAGGAACACTGGGAGAAAACAGAAAGGACAGGCTGGAGGAGAGGGGCTAAAAACTCTACTTTTTGCTATGTAGGGACTACACATAGGAAAAAAGATTTTGGTAAAACAGAAAATTGACAAGGCTGTGTGGAGGGAGAGGAATGGATGGGAGAATCTTTGATGCTGGGGCTGAGAGATCGTGGAAGTGCCCAATGTGCTCCTGGGACCAAAACTGCAGGGTCAGCAGGGAGAAACGCCAAGGAGTACCAACAGAAAATGAGAGGTTGAGGCATTTCACCACCTCACAGTGTTTAACACCTACCGGCCATCACTTCTTACCCCATTACCACAGTGCTGAGTCTAACCATCACAACAGCCTTCCCAACAAAGTTCATTTATTGGACACTGCTCTTTTCCCCTCACATTAAATACAGAGAGAACAGCCTGCCCAGCCCTTGTTTCTGGTATGCAGCTTCTGCTGGCACCGTGGCTAAGTGGGGGCTCTTGGTGTACAGTGCAGGGCAATATGGTCTAGTGATCTCAGCAGGCGAGGGCTGGGAGGTGGGCATGCCTCGGTTCTCATGCCAGCTCTCACATTTTGCTTCTCTCTCTCTAACATGAGAACACCACCTGCCAGCCCCATAGGCTTGTCGTGAGGATTGATTAACGCTTGCAGACGTTTTTAAGAGGGGGGAAAGCTCTCCAGACAGAGCTGCAAAAAGGCTGCGTGCCCGCAAACAGTTTCATCATTGCTACTATGGCTTATCATCGCTCCGGCCCTACAAACCAAGGCCGACGTTGTAAAGAGATGACTACATTTGGATCCAGTTATGCCTGTAACTCTTGAGGATGTCAGACACAAATACAAATCACAATAATTACAGAGCAAGTGACTTCGGATGAGGGGAAAAGTTGCTTTTGCTCAGCCACATAAACAGGTTTGCAGCCCTGCACAGCATCAGGCCTACAGCACTTCTGTGCTGCGCCAGCCACGGCCCACAGGCCCTTCCCACACACACCTCCCGGCCAGCAGACCTGCTCCTGCCCTTAGATCTGAGCTTGTGATGGCAACAGTTGATCACAGCCACCACATTCACGTGGGTTCCGCTTCAAACTTCCACATTCGCCCCAAAACATGCAACTTGAATCCTGTGGAAAGCAGCCAGTGTAAGGACAAGGCAGGGACACGGTAACCCGTGCCCACCCGGGGCTGCCATTCCAGAGCACAGATAAAAGTGAAACCCGAGCAGAAAATGTTTGTGGTGCCACTGGCAATCAAGGGCTGGGTTGTCCCAGCAACGGGAACACTTCATCAGCTCAGCTAACAGATGGTCAGTGAGCAACAGGCAGCATATGTTCCAATAAGCACTGACATCAGCACAGATGGAGGGTGGGCAGGAGGCTGGCCCTGAAACATAACCTGACATTTCCTTCTCATTTGGTGCTGCATTGTTATAACTCACACAGGAAGATTAGCAGGGAAAAGTGAATAGCATTAGGGAATCTGCTCAGGAACCGATTACTAACACTTCAGTGCAGTTTTAGATTTTTACTTAACTAGAGTGCAACATTGTTAACAACATTCAGGGGTAGAAAATGAAAATGCAGTGGGTTTTAACGACGGGCTTTATTTTCATCACAGGCAGGTTTTCCCAAGAACACTAATTAACAGATTGCCACCTTCTAGGACTCTGGATCTCCAGTTCCACCGATTTCTACAGCTTTTTCTTTTACTCTTTCCATCCCTCCCCCAGCAGAATGCACCCAAATGCCCCACAGGATTAAATAAACCCCCACGACACAATGTCAGAAAGGGTATAACTTTCCTCTGCCCGCAAATAAACTTTAATGGTTGCTACAAAAGACAAAAAAACTAAGAGCCACAGAAGAAAAAAAACAAAACAAAACAAAACCCTCAAACATATATCCTTGCTGATGAGAGTTCAGTAAAAACCAGGAATCAAAGGGGACTATACTGCTTGGAAAGCAATGAGAGATTGATCTGGGAAACAGGGAATCAGTATGCAAACAGACTGCATGCATGTTGTATATTTATAGTCTTGCACTGAGGATAATGGGAAAGCATGCTGGACGGCTCCAAAACGCCTCTTTGTGACAGACAGCAAGATTTCAAGCAGATCTATCCAAATGATGTTGGCAGACCACTGTATCACAGGCAAATAGTAAAGAAATGCAACATGCAGCAATAACCTTTTGTTGTCTTGTGAGATGCCTTTGGAATGTTAATGGAACTTTTCTTCCATTAACACATGGGAAAGTTTAGTAGGCACCTCTCTTTAACTCTAGTGGGACTTGGATGCACATCCATCTCTTGAGCAAGCAGAGGAACAGACACTGCAGTGAAACCAGTCTTCAGTCCTGGGGGGTCTCTGAAGCAGTTTTGGGGATAGCAAATGCTTTCATCTGTGTTCATTGTACCTTTCTTCAGTGTGCATGAATTTGCTCAAAGACTTGCAGTCTGGAGCCCAACCCCCAGTTATCTGTGTCTCTGAAACTGTACTTGGATACTACAGAGTCCTACAGGCCATTCACATTAGGATCTCCTACTTCTCTTTCAGCAAAGGGTAGCACAGACAGCCAATTGCTCACATTTCAAGTGGCTTCTAACTTTGCACACGTCAGTATCTGGCCTCAGCATTGCATAATTATTAGGGGTAATATTTCACTGGCATTTAGTAGCCACTTGCTACAGACAGAACAGTGTCAGTAGATCTAAGCTCCATACAGACTTCTAGAGAAAAGAAGGCTGTGCCCCAGCAGATTGCAACAAGTGGCACAAGAAATTGGGATGTCTTAACCAAGGTCATTAAGTAAGCAAATGACAGGCCTGGGAAGGTGAAGGGGAGTCAATCAGGTTTTCTAACTCTGTCCCATATCCTGTTGGTTAGACAGAATCTTCTTACAGAAGGCCAAATTCATCAAGTCTGAAAGACTCGAGTCTGAAAGCATGCATTCAATGAGAACTTTTGAACAAAAGATGTATGCAAATAAGTGGACAGTTGATCAGATATAAACTGCAGATTTTTGCAGAGTAACAGTATGTCCCATGTGCTTTCATTGCTGACTTCCACAGACAAGCACTGAAATTCTACTTAAGCCATTTAAGGACATTGTTAACCCCAAACCAAAACCCATGAGTAGCTGAACCGCTTTTCATCAGTTCCAGGAATAAGGTTGCTGGATGTTTTACGCTATCAGCCTATGAAAAAGACAATCCATAAGTCTGGGATGATTTAACCAAGCCTACCTCTTTCAGTATCTGGATGGCTCTCTTCCTGTTATAAGTCATTTTTCTTATTTTTCTCCACTTCACATGTATGAAGCTTGCACATACATCCTAGTTTGGTGCAGCCTCACTACATGTTACTTTGTATTTCAAACAACACCGTTTGGTCCTTTGGCAAATCTTCACCTATGTTAAAGCAGCACAGCTCCTTGATGATGAACATTCTGCTTACATGGCTGTTTAGGGTGGGCAGACACACAATGTCAAAATGAAAAATTCAAAGCATGTATTTTAACTGCAGCAATAACAGAGATTGCTTACAAAACACCTGCAGGGTGAGCACAAACATCCAGTATCTGCCTACTAAGAGCATTTGGGATGATATTTAACAAATTAAGACTTTTAGGATCCAGGAGGATTGGTCTCGTTTTGCACAATGTGCTCTACATCAGAGAAAAAAATACCACCCATATCGTTATTTGCACTATTTGAACCAAAATAAGAGGTAAGCAGTGTATAGTCAACTGAGATTGTCCCCAGAAAGCACCTGATTGACACAGTTTGTTCCCCAACACATGGAATTACTTTAGTCAGCCAGGACTGAGGTAACACCATGCTATTCATGGAACTCATACTAACATCAGTGTGGAAACAGAAGTGCTTTAAATTCCAGATGGCCAACATCTTTAATGTTTTCCAGAACAAATCCAGTGCTTCCAAACAGTCACATGAGGTTAGATAAATAATCAAATAAGTGATTAATTAGGTTATTAATGGTTTTATGTACAAAAAGATTTATGTTAGATTCTAACTCAAGATTCAAGTTGCAACTGTAGAGTAGCCGTACAGATTCTAAAGGGCAATTACAAGCCAGTTTAATGGCTTAAAACTGGAAGGTGCATTTAGTTTAGATATTAGGAAGAAATTCTTTACTGTGAGGGTGGTGAGACACTGGAACAGGTTGCCCAGAGAAGTTATGAATGCCATCTCCCTGGAAGTGTTCAAAGCCAGGATGGATGGGGATCTGAGTAACCTGGTCTAGTGGCAGGTGTCCCTGTCTATAGCAAGGGATTGGAACTAGGTGATCTTAAAGGTCCCTTCCAAACCAAACCATTCCACAATTCTATGATACAACCCATGTATTTCCATGAACATGGGTTGTGTCAGCTCGTTATTGCAGCGGACATTTAGTCAACACCTTCTAACAAATACTGTTTCTTGGAGCTTTTGGATGCAGAACTCAGGACAGTGAGCTCATCTTTAAGACTGCATTAATGTTCCAGAACTTTGGCCTGTTTGCCAGCGTGTATTATCCTTACTGAGCAAATTTCCTTCCCTGTGACTCAGATAAAATATTGGATCTTTTTCTCTGAATTCTGTTACATGAAACACTACATAACAGTGAATCTCTCACCATGCGCACCTTCATCTTCTTCAGCATAGACACAAACATGGCCCAAAACCCAGAAATCACAGTACCTGACTGATTTGCTGCTTCTGGGGGATGAGTGGTATTCTTGAAGGGGTGACAGCGCAGGGAATGGAAACACAGAGTGGGAACATAGCCCACACTGATGAAGTAATGCCCTTTGGGGGTGACTGGGAAACGAAGCACTGTCCTCCCTGGCATCAGTGCCCTGCTTCCATAGCTCTAGCAACAGCAGATATCACAACTGCAATGCCTTGGAACTGAGACTTGGAACTAACTGAGAACTAAAGAAGAAACAGCCAAACAGAAACTGCTATCTACACTGCTGACCACGTGTGGTTTGGGGGCCCTGGGCAATGACCAGTGTTTAGGTTTTGGGAAGAGAGGCTGGGTTACATCCATGCAGAGTTTTCAGTCAGCCCGACTCCCTGACCATAAACAAGGCATGAGCAAAGTAAGCCAGCTGACAGCAGTTTTCATTTTGATACTGCCCACTGGGAATTTTCAGGAGCTCACAGACCAGTAAAGGTTCCAGACTCTCATTCTGCTTTATTCTGATAGCTTTGCTGTACACAAACAGAGCAGGAAATATTCCCCAGGAGATCAAGCAGGCAGAAAGGGATGTGCAGTGGCAAACACCTGGGAAGCGCTGCCAAGCGCAGGCAGCCTATAGCATATGCTCTGCATCTACAGCTACCATCTCTGACAGGACAGACAAAACCACAGTCATCATAAATGAATACAGGACACCCAGAATCAGTTTACGGAAGACTTCCTGTGCAATTGCCTTTGGGACGCGAAGGGCAGGGGTCATAAAATATAGAAGAATCCTCACTGAGCACAGTGCCTGGGGCCTATGAGATCACAGCAAATGGTGTAGTTGCTTTGCCTTGTGTCCCCATCGATATGAGGGCTACAGTGATACGTTAAAGCATCACTAATAGAGGGACCTCAGCAAAATTTGCTCCAAGAAAGCATAAACAAAGCAGTTCTAATGAGACTCAAGCAATATTAGGAGCATATTTGTGCAGGGACTGGCAGTGTTTTACAAGCAATTGCAGGTGCCTGATCTTAATGCTAGCAACCGCTCCTTTTTGTCTGTACTGCAGCCAGGACTTGCGAGTGTGAGAGAGATTGAATGCTTTGTAATGAAGGTATATTGTAACATTTCTCTCCAGGTGGCACTTTGTTAACAACAATTAGATCCTGATTGATCTTTGAAGGGCTAATTCTTATGTGGTTTGCAAGGGTCCTACAAGGAGCAAGTGTTGAGTGGGGGCACTTTAAAAGTATTAGTGAGGAAAAAAAAAAAGAATAGTGCCATAAGAAATTTGCAATACAATGCTCAAGCCTCCTTTGCACCCCACAGTAATTTGTTCTTATTCCTGTTATTATCCCCTCGGGCACTAATGGTCACTTTATTAATTAGTTGAAAATTGCATTCTAGGTCAAATGGCAGCTTTTTTCCCTCCCATTGTTGCAAATTGCTAGTGGTATGGCCCAGTAAATGGCAGTGTTACTGCAAAATGGGAAAGATCCTTTGCTTTTCAAGATAAAGCCCACGGACCAGCTGCGCTTTCCATGACATTTCTAAGCAGAGCATTTCCCCAGGCCTGCTTTTAAGCAGTTAGAAATTAAACAGAACTCACTGTCATTGTTGAGATTTCTAATCATAGGCTGTTACTGTATTAGCTCTCACTCTCCTCACCCTCCCCCCCTATTTTAATTCTAGCTGAGCCTGTTTTCCAAGGTGCATCTCGGCAGTGCTTAGCCCCGTTTCTCAGGAAAGGAGGCAAGAGTGTGTAGGTGCCTTCGTTTATGATGCTCTAATGGAAATACTTTTGAGACATCTGCTTTAGCAGAAGAGGACAGATGCTCAGCAATTTCTGAGAAATATGGTCCTGTCTGTGGCATCTGAAGTTAGAGGCTCAAAAACTAAAAATCACTCTTGCAAACATTGCTGGCAATGTAGGAATAGAGCAAACTACAGCCTCAGAAAACAAAATTGGAAATGACAGATTTTGTGAGAGCTTTTCATAAAGAAAACTCCTACTGAGGACAATAGGTGTTTAGCCTTTAGACAGGAGGACCAGCCCACCAGAAGTGAACATCAAAGCATTCTATTTTCCATTAACTCCTTTCTGCAGCCTACTGTGCTGGATGCAATCTGTCACACGAGTTGTAGCCCAGCAGTCAGGACACCTACCAGAAGTCAGGTCTGGGCTAATTTCCCAGCCTAATGAATCTAAAAGGATGTGGTTAATCTGAAGACATTTGCGCAAGGCATCTAAAATCAAACATAACCCTTAATTTCTATTTTTCAAGCAGTACCCTCAGATTCTCATTCTTCTTTTAATCCTCTTCTGTAAGATTACCTTCACACTGATTTATCACCTTTTTTGGTGGGCTCAATCTAAAACCGACTTAATGCAGGAAAGAAAACCGCCCTCCCTGTGGCCTCTCAGAGATTTGAAGTCATACACAGCGAGGAATCTTGTACAGGAGGAAGATGCTTCAGAGTGTCTGACAGGAACTTCACACACGCTACCCTCACATACCTAGAATTATAACCATAGGTGGATTAACACCATTCCTTTTTGAAGGCTGTATCATATCTAGCACATGGAAAGGAGAATGCGTCTCATCCTCCAGCAGGCTGGACACTCATCCTCTCAAAATCCAAAAGCTCCAGCAGGCTGTAGCAGCTGGAGCCCCTAGTTAGTATTACATGCACGGTTAACAACCCCTTGAATCACTGCACTCCGGGAGCACAAGCAACAGAAGAGAAGCATTTTTATTATTATTTTGTCTTCCAAATCCTAATTTCTAAAACAACAAATCATCAGCCTCATCAGTTTGGGCTTTCTCTGTAGACAGATGGGAGTGTTCATCAGGGAGAGGGAGGAATAACATGGAGGACTGATCAAGCAATAACATGTTAGTGTAAACAAATGCATAATCAGAAATTTGGGATTTCTTTCTTAGGTCCAACAGGCAAGTGCTAGGACACACAAACTGGCTCCTACTAGCACTTTTTTTTTTTTTTTTTTAAATGCTATTTTTTTTTATTACTTGGAGCCAGAATTTCTTGTAGAACTACTTATTACTGAGAATTAACACAGTAACCACTAATGCAAAGGAATAGAAGTCTGTTCTCAAAGTAAGAGAGGGCTGAATTTGCAGGTTATTGACTGCTTTTGTTCAATTACTTCAGGAAATCATTCAAAATGTAACCTTCATGCAAAGCACAAACCACGGTCGCTGTCAAGACTTGCAGAGGGGCCTCAAAGTTGCCAAACAAACCTAGATGCGCACAGAATCTGTTCTCTGCACAGGGAAGGTAGCAGAGAAATTATCTAACGCCTTCAAAACAAAAGCATTCTCAAAGGCGTAAATATTGTGATTTGCTCAAAGACGTTTTAGATTAGGATTATCACTGTATTCAGTAAGCAACACATTTAAACCTGGTGATCTTTCATATGCGTACCCCCTCACAAGAGATCTTCATCACCAGCATGCCTCAAACCTGAACAAACTTTACACAAATTGAAGGCCCTCCAGCAGAATGCAGGCTGGAACTTAAGGATCCGATGGGTAAGTACACCAGAGGGTGAAGATGATTATCAAAAAGCATAGCATTACACATTTGCAGCCTCTTAGATGAGCTGCATCTTTATCACAAATGAAAATTGTTCTCAAAAAGTATATACAGAGCCCGCTAGGCCTCTGCTATTAACAGACAAACTACCTTTTGACTAGAATAAAGCTTGATCTGATAAAGGTAATTCCTGAACGGTTACCATGAATTAAGTGTTCCAAATGCCATAAATGACGTACAAGTTTCTCCTCACAGTTCTAAAAACTACTATTGCTTTCTCTGACCAATGGCATTTAGAGCAAACTATGGCACATTCAAAAATCACATCTGAGGTCAGAGCAATTCTTACAGTACACTTTTGCTCTTTAAGAAGAGTCCAGAGACCAGCTGCATAGCTGGCTACTGAATATTTAAGACAGAGGGCACTACTCTCTACTTATAAGCCTCCAGATCATTGTCAGAGGTATCATACCCAGGATTGGTTTCTGTGTCTAGTATTTTATGTGTCTTCCGGCATGAAGAAGAGGACATGAACACATTTGAAGTATCAATGTATTTCAAGCTAAAATTCATGCCTCGGTTAAGTATATTGACTTTGAACATGTAGCTTTTTGTCTACGTGACCAGTAATAATAATAAGTCATTCAGTAAGTGATTTAAATAACAACTACCAGAGAATAAAAAGTACTAACAACAACTTCAAATCCTAAAATTATTAGAAGCTGTATGCATCCTTCATATCCTGTGTATCTTGTTTCCCCAGATAATGCATTTTTTCAGGTTCGTAAATGTATCGGATTAACAAACAGAATCCATCTCTGTGGGACAAGTGAGCAGTAGTTCGAAACTACTAGGAGAGTCTTTTGATGATGCTTATTGATGAAACACAGTTTTGATATCAAATACGAACATCTAAGGTAGAATGCAACACTGTGACTGAAATTCTGCAGTCAGTGTAGCTCTTTGCCCCCAGTCTACATCCTATCTGTATTATGTAGAGATATGGATGACAAAACTTGAAACTACTACAGTCCTGTCTGCACTCATATAATCCTTAAAGTTGGAAGGGACCTCTGTGGACTAGATGGCCCTCAGAAGTCCCTTCCAACTCGAAGGATTCTATGATTCTATGATTGTTTTGAACAAGCTTCACATTTTGAAACACTGTGTACTAGTTAACGGGTGAGAAAGGTCTGGATGTGAGCTCTAAGGTCTACGAAAGCAACAAATGCAAGCTCCTAACTAGAGACAGCTTTACAGTGACATTGCTGGTGTAAATGTTTACTGTTTTTCAAGCTGCTTTCAGCGGCAAGCTATTCCATAGAACATATTTATTAGTTTTACCTTGTCCAGTTACTATGGTACCTGCAAGTCATTCTTTCTGATGACCTGTGCTGTTTGGGCCATAAGCCCCACTGCCACAGAACAGCGGGAAGAGGGAAGGGCAGGTGCCGTGAAGGTGTAGGCCCACAGTACCCGAGCAAGAGCAGAGCAAGTCTGGTGATGGTAACCAGGTTCATGTGAAGTCTCCTGATTGCTGGACAAGTCCACAGTGAAACCTGTGGTGAAACCAGGAAACAAAATATCTCCTGTTGGTCACTATTTCTGTTGAGTCAAGGTAGACCAAATTACTGACATTAATGAACGCTCTCTGAACCTTTCTTCAAGAAGAGATGATAAATAAATGCATAATTTCAATGAACATTTGGTGAAAGCCAGCTACCCTTCATAATGGCTAGAGAAAATGGTAAGCGATCTAATCAAACAAAATAAGAATGCTTTTCTTGTTTTTTTTTAATTTTTATTTTTTTTTAATTCACATAGATTCCTTCACTTCAAATCCATGCCTGTTTTACCAATTCAAAGTAACCCTATAGTCCAATTGTTAATGCAACACTATTAGGCTGGAAGCTTTAAGGCTGTCTTCCTGTACATGAATTCCTCCTACAGTCCATAAGCTTTGTGGTACTCTGCTCGATTTAAATTTCAATGACATTGGAAAATAACCCCTTTATCTTTCAGCTTCCTCCTTCTATTTTGGCTCTGTGATTCCAAGTGGGAAAAAATCTTAGCTTGGAAATAATAACAGCAACTTCTGCTTAAAGTCTAATGTTAGGAGGAAAAAAAAACAACACAAATTCTCAGAGTCTAACAGTTCTTCAGTGGTCAGGGTAATTATTACCAACAATTCATATCATACCACAACTAGCACAGCAAAACTCCCACTCTAACTGTATTTAATTTTCTTTATTGAGGTCAACAAAAATCTTTCCTCGTATCTGAATTGAAAGGGGAATTACTAAGAAATTCTGGCTCACAGTGGCATTCTTTTCATATACACTATTAAACACGACATTCCTGAAAATAAAAAACTTTCCATAAAACTCAGACCACGTTATTCCAGAAGCTTTGGGAGTGGGAGGGAGAAGAAAAAGAAAAAGAAAAGAGAAGAAGAGAGGAGAAAAAGAAAAAGAAAAGAGAAAAAAGAGAAAAAGGAAAAGGAACAGGAAAAGGAAAAGGAACAGGGAAAGGAAAAGGAACAGGAAAAGGAAAAGGAAAAAGAGGTACTACAATTAGAGTCATTGACAAATCAAGAGGAAAGGAAGCAGGAGTATCCCTATCAAGACAGGAGTCCTGCAACGCAACTCAGATACTATATTGTATAAAAACTGTCTGCTCAGAATTAGAAATCCCGTGTTGCTGTCAATTTATTTGTTTTGTTGTTGCTATACACAGAGTACAAAAGGATGTATTTATTGTGTTACAATCAGAAAAAGACACATAAGAAAATTATAATATTTTCATCTACTTCCAGTATTGAGTAGTGTCATCTGGGCGACCTAAAAGGTAAACAGTTGTGAGGAGCCAAATAAGACACACAAACATCAACACTGAAACAATTCTAGTAACAAAACGTCCTGTGAAAAGCTTCAATACCAAACTGCTCATGAAAGCCTGAAAAGTACTATTTTGAATTTCCTTAAAAAAAAAATTCCTTAGATAAAGGGAAATCAAGGGAATTTAGACAGAAAAGAATTGGTGGATGCCAAAGGTGTACAAATTCAAGCCAGATAGAAGGCACTGAATGTTTGGGTTTTTTTTTTGTTTGTTTGTTTGGGTTTTTGTGTGTGTGTGTGTGTGTTTTTGTTTTGTTTTGTTTTTTTACAGTAACAGAACTATAATTCTTAGCTTGAAATATTATGTATTCTGTAGAACGTAACCTAAAATAACTTAAGCAAGAATCGGGTCACAACATCTTACTCACTCAGCACAGTAAAAAGCTTGCTGATTCTCACAGAGATCGAAAAACAGAAAAGTGAAAAAACTCTCAAAGCGGTTTGGAATAGTCCACATCCTCTATAACTAAAGACAGTCCTGTGAAAATCTGCACGCTGTACCCGATTTTAAAACTTCCTTTGAACCTTTTGCCTCCATCTTTGCATATCCTTTATTCATTTCTGCTGCTCAGTCTTATCAAGCTTTCATTTTCCTCTCGTCATAAACTTCCCATACAAAGGAGAACAGAGATTATGATATAACTTAATATACTGAAAATGCTGAAGTACAAAACTAAAGATATGATGATTCCAAAGCACATAAACAGAGGAAATCCAATCAGTTCCATAAACATCCACCTGAGTCAACCCTACTAAAAGATCACTAAAAACCTAAGAAAATGAAACTGTTGAGGATTACATACATGAAGACAATTTTCAATTACACTGTTGAGATTTTGGATAGGGAAAAGTCTGGTTCTTATAAGTATTATTTATTGCCAAAATAGGGCAGGACAAGACTCAGATTCTTTCTCTCCTGTGCAGTGTTGTGGTTCAGTACACACATTCAGATGAGAGAATTGCTTAAGTACCGAAAGCAACAGCAGTTTTTGGCTATTTCAAGAAAGCACTACATTTTACAGAAAGGTCATTTTGTTTTGCTGGCTGGTGATATTTACATGGCAACACTGATGCCATGTTTCAAACTTTTCAACAGGTTTCAGTACCAATGGCATAACCCTTAAAATTAAGATATAACATACCCAAAACACAAGCCACAATTCAGCATTAATATTCCACATGATTCATGATGAACAAATTCTTGAAGTATACAAAACTAGAATAGTCAAGAATATCTTATAATGCGGTACAAGCACACTAGAATTTCCATTGTCAGTGGTATAAAACTATGTAGCTACACCTATATAACACTCTGCTTCAGCTGGTACCATTACACCATCAGGTGTTCTGATTCTGGTCTCATAGCAAGATTAGACATAGCAAGGGATTCACATACTAATTTCCCTCAGCTTTGTGCCATTCCTTCTGCAGTCATATGGTTCAGTTATTCCGTAAAGTTTGTAAGAAGAGGTTCTCACAGACAAAAAACAATCTGAACAGCAACTATCCCACCATCTCGGTCAGCTAGCTCATCACATTTATTCTTTACCAAGGAGGAACGTGGAATCTTCTCCTCTGGTCTGGATGTCCTGATCTGTATCTTCTACCTGAAGGAAATCAAAATAGGAAAAGCTTGTTTAGACTGTCTCCAAGAAAAATTATATTCATATATTTTGAGAAAAGAACATGTTCCTCTTCAGCTGGCATGTAATTACGGATAGTACTTTGAGAAGTTAAAAGCTAAAGTCCATGATGGAAGTGTTCTTCCTGAAGCTCCTAGGCTACTGTAATTTATTTTAAATCTATGGCCAAGTAAAGGCTCTGGATTGTGAACTGCAGAGGTTCACACACAATGGTTGATAGATCAGACTGTGTGAATTCAGGAAAAGAAAATACACTATTTACAACCAGGTAGAAGCTATACTAAGAAATATTTTCGTATCATTTTAAGTGTGCCACATACAGTACTGCTTTACTTGTACAATGTAGATCCCTAAAAGCAAAGTAGGATCCTGAATGTAAAACTTAGAATAGAGTTGACCCCCAAATCCAACTTCTAAATACTAGTATGACATTGTCAAAATACTTCACTATTTCCCCACCTCACTGTTGATGATTCTGGTGGTAGCAGACTGGTAGCTAAAATTATTATCCACCACCTCTAGCACTCTGCTAGCTTTTATTCATTATGTTCTCATCCCCACCAAGGGTCCATCAGAGGATTCTACCCTACCAAAGGCAGATCAGAAAAGCTATATCCTTGCCAATGCCTTTCAGTATTTCAAATGTACTTGGGTATCCTCAGCCTTAATCATTCATGTAGCTATTACAACTGGTCCCATTGACACTGTCTTCCATAACTCCTTCCCCTATCTTCAGCTCGCTTTTGTGCTTTTTCAGACAGGTCTTCAAATAACAGCTTGAGAATCAATGCGCAAATTACTGATATTTTTAAACAAAGTTTTAGAAATAGAAGACAATACGCAGATGAGGTTAGACTTTTTTCCCCACTATCTTTTATACACTGACTTAGAACTAGTTAGTAGTTTGTATTGAAAAAATATAACTGAAAAAATATAAATGTTTGTCAGTTGGACTGCTGCAGAGAGTGACAGAGATACATGCTAATAGTGGTTTCCACAGTTCTTATTGCTCAGTTTATTTTCAGTTCTTTGCAGAAAGAGGTGACAATGTGATTCAAAACATAAGTGGTTTTAATTCCAATTAATCAAGTTTTGTCTATCAGTAGGCTATACGGCACACGATGCTTCAGCCATGAACCTAGAATTCAGAAACTCCTGCTTTATTGCAAACGTTTGTTGTACCTCAAAGAAGACTTTTCAACACAAAGCACAAAAATTACCAAGAGGTGCAAAGCCAAGTTTTTAGCTGTTTTACTTCTCAGTAACAGAAGCCTACGCTTAGCTTTAGATTAGATACCTAGAATCTATTTAATATGGAAACTCAGAACACTAAGCAGCAAGTCTTCTAAATTAACAAATAAGAAACACTGAGGATAAAAAAGGCCTTGGTGTCCCACTGCATTACATGGATGCACTCTCTCGATTTGTAACACACAGCCAACACATTTATCAAAAGAACATAAATAAATAAATAAATAAAATACCCTGCCCCCCAGATTCCCTTCTTTCAAACCCCAGATAGAAGATTAGATAGTAATTACAACAGACCAGTGGTTAGTATTCATCACAAAATGAGGGATACCTCGGTTCAATTCTTATTCTGCCCGAGGGTATTCAAACCAGCATCTCATTGAAATACTAGTGAGTCTTAGGTTTATGCTTTCTAGTGGAGGCACTGTTTCCTCCACTGCTGAAGTCAAGCCATTGTCATGGAATTCTTAAACATTAACTGATAAGCACGAGCAAAGAACACCTAATCACTGGGTACTTTTCTGACAGAAGATATGGGTCCCATGGTTACTGCACCATTAACTTTTAATGTGTTTTTTAAAACACATTTTATTTAATGATTTGTATATAATATGTAACAGCAGGAAATTCAACATTTAACAATGGCCTTGCAGAAGTCCAGAGGACAACATCAGGGCCTGAACCTGCGTCCTTCGGTCCAGTGAGACATGTCACTGGGTTAAGTGCTCCAGCCAGTAGGCCAAACGAGGTCCTGATATGTATACAGATAGATATCAGAAATTATCATAGGAAGTTTTATCACAAGCTGTCACACTTTCTTCATTTTTATTCCCTGTTTCTTTGATGAGAGACACACAGAACAGAGAGAACAGCTACATAATGAACCAAATCAAATACCTGTCTTAACATCAGCAAACTTATGAAAAAGAAACTCTGTTAAAACATCAAAAACCTCGCCAGGTCTGTTTAAAATGAACTCTGAAACACTTCAAGGCTCTTTCATAAGGAGAAACATGTTTTCCTACGAAATCATTTTTATTTATAACAGAGATTTAAGTGCAATTACGGCATCCTATTTTAAGAGTGCCCTGAGGGTAGTAAATAAGGTTTAATTTTGCCTGTGTAGAGGAAGCCATAATATTTTATTAATATTACTGAATTATGATTATAACACAGTTCAGTGCAGTTAGTGTGGAATATACTTTATGGAATACATCTCGTGGTAAGCTCTGTGGAGGTGAACAGAGTGCCAGCAAAAGTGATTCCTGAATAGCAGGCTTTTTGAGATGGCCACAATGATAAGTTTTGTTTTTTTGCTTACAGTCAGCATGAGCACTATTGTTGTATTTGTTACATATACCATCAAACAATTTTATATGTGAATTAAGTGATAGTATCTCATTTTCAAGAATACAACAAAAGCAGCTGACACACATTGAAGACTTTACCGTATTTGTTTTTTAACACTCCTCCCTAATCACATCAGTCTTCTTTGAAAACATCATCTGGAAACACAGAAGAAATTTAGGCTCTGCAGACTTAACAAAATAACTGATCTTTCTTAGACACTTCTCTTCCTTTTGCTTATTTTCTTTAATCTATGTTTATACGCCTTCATTTATAATAACAAGGAAGTAAGACTGAAGTAATATCAAGTCCATGGAGTTATCCACAGTGATGCGTTACTGAAATGTCTGTTGTGTTCAAAAAGTGGGATTGGTGAATGATTCAAGACTAATTTTTGTCAAGACAAAACAGGACTTCCATTTCTATTATTTAGGTAATGGTCTGAAAACTGAGACCTGATCTAGAAAATGATGTAACATGTGTTTATTTCCATTCTTAATTGTTTTACTAAAGTATGAACTAAGATTTGTAAATAAAGACTTTACACTTGCATTTCGATGCAGCTGTGCCAACCCATTTTAGATCTATTACAGTTTTAAACACCACTCAGCTGAGACCAAGCATGTAAGGCTTAAATACCACATGAAATATTCTTTTTTTCAGAACATTGTGAGGAAAGGAAGTCTTACTTCACTTGGTAGAGTTAGTTTCTGCTAACGGTAGTACACAACTATAAATTTTAAGAGTTTTGTTGCCGAGTGCTGTGGGCACAGGGTGACAGCAAACATACAACATATAAATATATAAATGCATATATATATAAACTGTACATAGACACAGAGCTGTTACATCATTCACAGAAAGAATTCTAAATACAAACATCTTTTACCTTGTGGTTGAGGATTTCTCCAGAGGTTGCCCCTCATTTGATTATGATACGGAGAAACAAAGGAGCTTCTATGTGTTTGCTGGAACCTAGGATTAAGTTCTCTTTGGTGTGTTCCTGAAAAACAGAAGTTACTAGCCAACTTTGATGGTATAGAAGATAAAATGAAGAAGAACAGAGAGAACACATTCTTTTTCTTTTTTCTTTTTTTTGGGGGGGGGGGGCTGGGAACACATTTATTAGATTTATGTCAAAACAGTTATATACAATTACGATTCTTTCAAACTACTCAGCCTAATAAGTATGGTTTTTGTCCTCATTTCCATCTATAGACATCATGATTACAAGCTGCTAACAAGTAAAACCAGATAATTTCCTGACACAGATTTGGAAACTGAAGTCATTAGAACGAAACAGAAATCTCTGTCCAAATTAGAATCACAAATCATAATTAAAATGCTTAAGTACTGCTCTGAAGCAATAGCAGACACTAAACAGATTTGGTATCATAAATCACCAACAGATACCCTTAGTTCTGAATGCTACCCACCACTATGGTATAGTATCATATCCAGAAGTGGACAGAAGTGCTGTTACATAATGCGAAGTTCTGAACTAACAGAAAATCATTCTGCCTGTTGCAATTTTCTCAAGAAATTTTTATCAGGTAAATTTTATCCTCACAGACATCATACTAAGCAGGTAATAAAGATAATACCAGCATAAATGCTCTATTACATGATGTTCAGGTGATTCAACCGCAATCCAATCATGCCTGAATCAGATCAAATTTACAGTGCTAGGTGAGTCTGCCATGTATAGATCAATAACTAATGAAGGCAGAACCACATCTCTACTGGTAGACACTGAAACTACAGAACAGCTTACATAAGTAAAAAGGTCCATAGACAGGTTACCTAGACCATCTATCAGTTTATACATTCAAAACTATCAAAAAAACCTTCCTTTCTCTCACATAAAATGAAAAAGCACTCAAATTCATAGAGAGAAGCTGACATACAAAGGGAAGCTGGAGGTTCTTAGTGTTCTGTGTAAAGATTATCAAAAGCTGAAGGCATAAACTTTTTCTCAATAGAAATAACTAGCAGCTAATGCCTACACTGTCTTATCCGTATTTCAACAATGTATAGACACTACTTAATAGCAGCATTTTGAATAGTAATAATGACATTTTAAAATCTATTACTTTCAGAGTGAATTATTTCAAAGCCTCAAACACCTCAACAATCAAGATGTGTGTGAATGATGCTGAAAACATCTCAGATTTTTCTTTTTCCTGAAGGTCAGGCAGATCAGGTGGGAGAACGAACATCTTTAGTAAAGCAAGCCACACAGCCAGAAAAATGTAAGCCAAGTCTTAGGCTAAAAGCCCTTCTCCACACTGCCCCAAAGTTTGCCCTGGTTTTGAACTGCATCAGTCTGTCTTCAGTGCCTTACTCAGACCTTAGATTATCATGGCTAAAACAGCTCCCTTGAGGGAAAGGCAGAAAAAAACTGTCATTCAGTTCTTCCTATAAAAATAACTTTAGTCACTGAGCAAATAGCAGTGGTTTCTGTCAGTGAATAATATTTTATTTACTGCATGTATCTCACTAGCTATGTAACTCGACGGAAATATTTTATCCAAACTTGGGTAATCCAATCCACACGAATTCCTAAAAGCAGGAGGTATTTTCTTAAATCTCTCCTTTGGTTTCTTGGAGAAAAAACTTATAATTTACTTAGCTTGACACGCTCCCTACATAAATGCAGTTGCAGCTGAAGGATAACTGAGTTTATCAATACATTGATTTGGTTGAGAAAATTAACATAATGCCAACCTGTGATAAATCCATTCCCTCTTGGTCTGCTCTGTATTGCTCTTTTCTTCACCGCACAAACCTTGCAAATGAGTGACTTCAGATTCTGGAAGGGTGTATATAAAGACTCCTGCAGACAACAGCATTAACATTAATGGCTGTTCTATCTTTCTGTCTTCAGCTGTAGCACAAATCAATTACACATACAACAACTAAAAGAATTTTATTAGCCTACACTCATATACATGCAAAGACGTCAAATTTTCTGGTTCACATTTTTTTGGAAACAAAATTAAAACGTTTAATATTAAAAGTGGATTCTTAGAGGGGTCAGTAGGGGTGCAGAAGGAATGCTTTTTCCTCTTTTGGTTAAGTTTGTTTTTCTCCTCTGCTCGCGTCTGTATATTACTTACTTCCATATTCTACTGTTTTGAATCTGCAGGCATTGCTACCCAGGCTTAAGTCTACCAGAAGTACCTCAGAGAGAGACAGGTAAAGTCTCCAGATAAAGTGGGATGAACCAGTAAAAAATCAAAGTATCTTAATCTCATACGTTACAAACACAATAGCAATGCATCAGCCTTAACTCCAGATATTTGTTACCTTATAAAATGGAACCTCATCTAAAGAGACATGGAGGAATTAAATGCCAGTGTTTAACCTGCGTGCTGAAAACTTGTGCTGTCAAAAAGAAAAGCCAAAATGACTTGAAGACTCAAAACTAAGAGACGTGGTATACGAGGGCTGTTCTGATAGCAATGCCTCCTATCTTATTATGCTGGCACAAAATATCAGATGCAAGTGTTGGTGATATGGCAGCAGAGGTTGAACCTTCCCACTAATATCCCATTGCATGTTGTTGCTGTGCAACAGATAGCAGCAGAGGGGCATTCTGACCAAATGGCATCTGACATGGAAGTGAGTATGAAGTGGAGGCGTGTAAGTGAATTTCTCCATGAGATAAAAACAACACCCACTGCCAATCATTGGTGCTTGCTGAATGTTTATGAAGACCAAACAGTGGATGTGAGCACAGTGAGGTGGCGGCTCGTGTGTTTCAGCAGTGGCGACAGCAGACCACCTCCACAGTGGGCCACTTCCACAAATCATTACAAGTGCAACATGCAGGCTTGTTCATTGCTGGCAAAAAAAAGCACAGCTAATAGTAGTAAATATGTTGAAAAAGAGTGTTCTGTAGATTCTCCACCAAACAGTGCTATTGTGCTCTTTGTATCTGTTGCAGTTTCCATAGAGATAAACAGGAGGCATTACTTTTGCAGCAACCTACATATCTAACTTTACTGGTTTCAGTGAGCTTTGTAGAAGTGTTACATCCTAAAATCTTTTCCTTTGCTTATTGATTTATACTGGGCATGTGGGAAGTTGTACACATCGAAAAGAATGAGAAAAATAGTAGATTTTAGAACATCATCATAATTAGTGATTTTCATAAAACTGAACTGATTTTTAATAGGATGACAATTCCACTTTGTAACCTATGTGGTGGAAAGGGAGCAGCAAGAATGAGAGACGATTATAGGAAAAGGTAAAAAGCCAACATGTGCCAGGACAGCAGGAACTAGAGAGGTTTCTTAAGAGTCTGAATCCCTGAACTCCTTCGTGAACTTTCCTAGCACTTGCTTTTTTTTTTAATTATTAATGAGCCTGTTTACAGACAAAGTCTTAAGCACAACCCACAGATATGTACATTTTTTTTTTCATACAGACTAAGTACAGTCTGTGAAGAACTCCCACTAATTGGAAAATCCTCCCACTATATTACTGAGAGAACAAATTCAGGATGTGCTTATGAAGGTTGGACGAACGGCATGATCAGAAAAGGCCAACACATATCACTTACGCTGACCCAGTAGGTCATTTGTTTTTCATTTAAAAAAAGAAAAAAGATAATGAACATACTCTGCAATAAAAAGACTAATGAAGTGATAATATCATTGCCTCACTGCTTTATGGGACTATTATATCAAATTTTCTGTGTGCATAAACAAAGCAATATGATTACAATTATGAAAAACTGAGATCTAGTGCAACAAGAACTCAATATATATATTTTAAAAATGAGGATGGATATGTTTTCGATTCTTATCAGCCTTCATTTTTTTTTATCTTTAAAAATTTCTAAGGCTGTGTAGAGCTGAATTACAAAAAAAAAAACCAAACAGACAAAAAAAAGCAAAAAAAAAAAAAACCAAACATCTTGCCCACAGATATCTGAACTGCACTTAATTTACCCATTTTATTCTTTCAGCAAAAGAATCTGTAGTAAGCAAACCTTAAAATGTTCACAAGTGCTTGTGCACATGTAAATATTTAACCAAAATGGTGTTTCCACTGTAATTTTCATAAAGTTATTAAATGTATTTAAATCATCATAATCGAAACACCTCTGATTCTGAACTCCCTGAAGTAACATAACTGTCCAGATACATAGAGTGACCCTAGGAGTTAGCAAACAAGCAGGGAACACCAAAGCAGTAACTTCTTCCTCTTATTTATCTTTACAATAACAAAACACCCACATAGAATAACTTTTTTTTCCCCCTAAATACAATGCCGTAGCTATCATCAGGTTATATTTATGATGCTGAAGGGTAGATTGCTAACAAACAAGTGCTGAGAGACTTTGGCTTCCAACGATACATTAAGCTCTGCCAGGAACTAAGTACCAGTTTTATTTATTAAGTTGAATTTATAGTAATAGGAGCAACCAATCACATACACTTGTTGTTTTGCCAGTGTCCCCAGCTAAACTGGCATCTCTCAGCAATTCTCCCAAAACAGATTCTTGCTTTTCAAACTGATAAGCTGGAAAGCTATTTTACTAGTCTGGAAGGTCTCTCTGCCATATATGTACCATAAAATCATACCTAAAAAATAAAAAAGTTATTTAAAATTAACAGAGCTGGGCTATTTTTTTCTCCCCACAGAACAGTTTATCTGGGGTTTGTTTAAACTCGAGTATTCTGCTTTCTAGTTGGTCAAATAAAACTCCAGCTCTGTTCTAGGGATCTAAGCATCTTTCCTCACCTCCCGAGACATGCTAAAATAGACTTCAATCTGGTTACAGTGAGATTTTCAAAGGTTAGCTAAACATACCAGCTAATATATTTTAGAATTACTCTTTTTTTTTTTTTTTTTCCAGATTCATGTATACATATGTTAAAAGCTATTAACTTATTTATTCTTTAGATCCTCCCCTGTTCTGCAAAAGTTCTACAGGTAAAACTGAATGAATAGCTGGCCAAATCCAAAATCTACTGAAATCAACAGACTGATGGCATCAGGTTGAGCCAAGGGAGGTTTAGGTTGGATATCAGGAAAAACTTCTCTACAGAAGGGGTTGTTAAGCACTGGAATAGACACTCCCCAGGGAGGTGGTTGAGTCACCATCCCTGAATGTGTTTAAAATGCATCTGGATGTGGTGCTCAGGAACATGATTTAGCGGTGAGCTGTTAAGAGTTAGGGTAGTATGGTTAGGTTGTTGATGGACACGATGATCTTGAAGGGGAATGGATGCATTCAAGGTCAGGCTGTATGCAGCTCCGGGCAGCCTGGTCTAGTGGCTGGCAACCCTGCCCATGGCAGGGGGTTTGAAACTAGATGACCTTTGAGGTCCTTTTCAACCCAGGCCATTCTATGATTCTATTAAGGTTTTTTTCCAACCTGAGCAATTCTATGATTCTGTGATTCTATGATCAGTAGGAGCCACAGGATTTGGATGGAGGTGATAGTCCTAATCATACAATTGACTCCATATGGAAAGGATTATCATCGACATTCCACCACCTATTTGCATTCCACTCATCACTCCAGATTAGGATGCAATCTAATTGGACACAAAATTGGATAAGAAAACTACAGTAAGACTGTTACGAAATGCACAAGATTGAAATTATTAAAAAATAAATCTAATTTCTCTATAATAATATTTATTTTAACCTCAAGTAACAGATGTGACAACAGATAAAAGCCATTTCAAAACTAAAACTTTCAGAAATAATTAAATTATTTGTGTTTTTCAGTTCAACACTGAAAACAGAGGTATGAATTTGGGAGGTTGTAGTGAGCTGGGGGTGGGCCTCTTCTCTCGTGTAATCAGTGATAGAACTAGAGGGAATGGTTTCAAGCTGTGCCAGGGGAGGTTCAGGCTGGACATTAGGAAGTATTACTTCTTGGAAAAGGTAGTCAGGCATTGGAATGCACTGCCCAGGGAGGTGGTGGAGTCACCGACCATGGGAGTGTTCAAGAAACGTTTGGATGTTGCGTTGAGGGATATGATTTAGCTGGGAAGTATTGGTAATGGTTGGACTAGATGATCTTCTAGGTCCTTTCCAACCTTGACAATTCTGTGAATTTAAGGTCTTAAGAGCTATCCACATAGGTGAGTACAGATGTACCCAATCCACATATTCTGTGTTGGTGGGACATAAGCCAGTTCTCATCTGAGGTTCATACAGCCTTGCACCTTGTCAAGCAGACCTTACCTCTGAGGTATCACCTTAATGCATCACCATGGCCCATACCAAGGAAGACTACCGATATCTGTCTGCTCTAGTCAATGCAGACATGTTTTAAATAATACAGCTTTTAGGTAACATAGCATGAAAATTGTAAGAACCCCCAGCTTCTGAAAAATGAGATTGGGTGTTAAGTACTTAAAGGTACAAGAAAACACAACGTACATGGTGAGATTCTGTAAAAAAAAAAACCCAGATGATACCTTCCTCTGACCTCCTGTTCCTTCTGGACTTCACTAAACCTTCATCTCAAATTTTAAGTTCCTTAATACCTTCAAAATATCTCTCTTATGTGCTTTTAAAGTCATACCTAGTAAGCTGATCTAAATACATTCTTATGATTTTGCCTAAAATCTTACAGCAGAAAGATCTCACTATTATATATTTACAAGTACTAGAAAACTGCTATGGTAATTTTCATTTTTTGAAACTGGCGAACATTTTTGTACTTCCTCTTATTGTTTTCTAAGTATTGGAAACAAAAAGAAAGGCAGACGCTTAGCTTCCTGCATAGTCTCAGTATTTCTACCTTATTATAGTTTATCTGGCAGGAAGGATGAAATAGAAATAATGAAAAGAAGAAAAATACAAGGAAAGGAGGCCAGTGCAACAATAAATGTTATTATATACATAATTATGGACAGGTACATTTTTCAAGGAATACAAAACTCTCTAAGAGGATGCAATTACTCACATTGCCTTCCAAAAGCTCCTCCAAAGAGCAACTTTGGTGTGACTTTTGGTATTTTTCTTGAAAAAGTTTTCCATCAAACACTTTCCAGGGCATCAAATCATCCATGCTGAATGGAAAGCCACAGGCACTATTGGCCATGAGCAGTGTTGTAAGGCCACGAACCAAAACAGCGCCAAGATGTACAGCTCTGGAGTCCACTTGCACAAGCTGATAAAATTAAATAAGTAAATAAATAAATAAATAAATAAGTAGACCTCACAAATTAGGGAATATAAGCAATCTTACCATGACACAACCCTGGAAACTGCAGAGCAAATGAAAAATAGCCCCAAAACTGTGACAATTGTGGTTTTCTATTGCACAGTAGAATTAATCAAAGGATTCTCTACCTAGTTTTATTCAAGAAAACAAACAAAGTGAAGTTTGTTTTAATAAATACAGCATCATACTCAAGTTTCTTAAGACAGATACATCTGTAGTGAAAACTGAAAGACAAAATAAATGACTGTTCTCTACAGCATTTCTCAAGATGTTAGCAGTTCCCCAGAAAGAATTCTGTTAGCGGAATGTAAAATATGAACTGGGTGTATAAAAAAAGATGTGTACAACGATCCATTGCCCTTCCACAGCTTGATCAACCAGGAAATGTTACAGCACTTACGAGATCGTTTAAATTACAAGATTTGATGGAACAAAGTTTATTGTGCCCAGGCCTCAGAAATACTTTAAATACTCAAAATTTCCTCTGATTGATTTGACTGAAAGCCAAATTATTTCTCTTAAGCATGGATGTTCCCAGAAGAAATACGGTAATGGTATGACAGCATCCAGAAAATGCAAAATGAGAAACTCAACAAGAAAAGTAAAACTTTTGGCCAAAATTAACTCAGTGGGTGAATTCAACATTCCTTTGTGGCAGAATGTAGCAAAATGTAAAAGCCTTGAATCCAGTAAGTGGAAAACTTTGATTTTAAGTATTTTGTAGATGGTACAAAGCTCCTCAGTAGGGAATGCTTCTTCTACACTCTGTATTGCAGCAGTCTGTCAGGACTACAAGGGGTTTATAATGATATGGACATCAGTACTGTAATCCATAGCAACTGTTGTACCCTTAGAGTACAATTTTCCTTACAGTGTAAGTTATACTAAGAATGGAACAGCATCCAACATAGTCCAGCATAGAAAGTACAAAGAAATGGCTCAAATTCATCTTAACTCTACTTTCCTGAGAGCTTTGTTTGTCTGAAGGGCGTTGGAAAGTCAGTTTTGGTTGCCATATGATACGGAGGACATAAAACTATCTGAGAGCAACCAAAGGAGGGCTAAAAGTTGATGAAGAGTTTGGAGGCCAAGATGTATGAGGAGTGGATGAGGTCCCTGGGCGTGCTCAGCCCAGTGCAGAAGAGCTGAGGGGAGGCCTCATGGCAGCTGCAGCTCCTCACAGGGAGCGGAGGGGCAGCGCTGAGCTCTGCTGTGTGACAGCAACAGGGCCCGAGGGAACGGCATGGAGCTGTGTCAGGGGAGGGGCAGTGGGGGTTGGGGACAGGGTCTGCACCAGAGGGCGGTGGGCATGGAACGAGCTGCCAGAGTTCAAGGTGTGTTTGGACAACACTCTCAGACATAGGGTTTGATTTTTGGGTGGGTGGTCCTTAGGTGGGTGGAGCCAGCAGTTGGATTCAGTGATCCTTGTGGATCCCTTCCAACTCAGGGTATTCTATGATTCACTATTACTAATGATAATATCATCTTATATCTTGAAAGATTCCCAAAAGATTTACAGGTATGCACATATACCACCTCTATTCTATTTAAGAAAAATTACAGGTAATAGCAGACAACCTGAAATCTCGTTCTACTGGATCAGAACTTTTTTGCCATTATGGCCCATGTACCAAATGCAGAAAAGCTTTGCTAGCAACATATAGCCACAAAAAACCTTTCAAAAGAGCCAAACACAGTCGATCATTTGGAAGAATATAGCTAGAAGTTAGTCAAAGACTTAATCCTGCTGTATTATTCAATGAGAAAACATTGCACAACTTGACAACATGAACATGATTTCCGTGATAGGGACCCCACTAAACATAGACAATGGGCAGGAGAGCTTTGTTTAAACTAACTTGAAGAAGTGAGGTTACCTCCACTGGCTGTTTTTCTACAGGGCAGAAGCAAAAGAGGACCTAGAGATGATGATGCTGGCAGAGATACCAGGCAGGGTCACCCAGAGCCCTCTGAGAAGAATTGTGGCCTCCAGTGATTCCCAGAGAGGCATCAAGCTGACCTTCAGGGAACTGATCCAACGCAACACTTGGTTCCTGAAATTCAGTCAGTGAGACAACCAAAGACAACCACAGACATCCAGACAAATGCAGACAACACAGGCTAACTTGAGCAGTCATTCAGAAAATAAAAGGCTCATCATTTACCGAATGTGATACTTCTTACTTGAGTAAGAAAGACTTTCTCCTCCACCTCCTCACTTTAAAATAAAAGTATTTTCAGGATAGGATCAGGCTACAAGTTTCAGGAAATTATTGCCTCCAGCTGCAAGTAATCATCTTCCCAGCCTAGACCAGTAACTACACGCACTCTGACATCTCTGTTGCTCTGGCAAGTAAAGCAGGCTTTTGCAAAGCACTTTAAAATGCCGGCAGGTACTTAAAATAGGAATGTGGTTTAAATGAACCAGTATTATTTGTACTAAAGTAGACTGTAAGAGTGCACAAAGCACACAGCCAGTTATTAGGTTGCAGCTGAGAGATTCTTACATCATGCTAACTTAATTGCTTCTGATCACCTGGCTAAATCTCAAGACCCGCTAAGGAAACTAATTCACCTCAATTCAGGCTTTAAAATACATTCTGCTTGGTTTGTGACTGAAGTGAGACTTTATGAGTGGAAATCCAATGCGTAGGAACTACCGAAAATCTTCACAACTCCCTTTTCTTGTAATTTCCTCAACAGAATACTTTGACAAGTACTGAATTAAGGTAAGGTTTTGCTATTTAAGCTTGTATGGAAAATGGACGTATCAAGCTAAAATTAGCAGCAGAGCCCAAGAATGACAGTAGGACATTAATCTGTTGAATCAAATTTGTTGGACAAATTTTCATCAATATGACTTACAAGACCAATATTCTCTTTATTATAGATATCTATTTTTTTATTCCTTGGCATACAGATCAGTATCCTCAATCACTGAAGTCTCAGTAAGCATTGATGAAATCAAAAGATTTAATTGTTGAAAATAAACTTACAAATACTAATGAAAGCAGGTATTTAAGGTGCTGAAAAGAAAACAGTAAATGCTATCTTAAACAGAAGCAGTGTCCTGAATGACCATTCATACCTTTTTGTCATTTATTGACAGAGATAGGCTCTTACTGTCCATTTTAATCCCACTGGTACCAAGGATGTAGAACAGCTGTTAGGACAGATTACTAATACTATATATAGATGCTGGATGCCATCTGGGCCACAAATATTTAAGGCAGAGATTTCAAATCTTTGTTTTATTTTGTTCTAAAATTTCCAAGCATACATACAACACAAGTATGTGATTGACCTAACTTTCTCCAATGACGTTATTCACGTTAATGCAAAACGAATGCATACATATTAGCAGAACAAACATCTAAATGAGAATTTGAAAAATTTTCCTTTTGATGGTGACAGACAAAATAATAAAACATAGAAAAGGACTTTGAGGTTTCAGTTTGAATGACATCTCAAGCTGGAGATCAGTGTAGTACTGTCATTGATACCATTGATCCTTAGTGAGTATGAAGTCTGAGCTAGCAATATAACCCAAGCAGTGCTCTCCAGCTTCAACTGAGATAAGAAAGTCACTTGTGGCAGGTTTTACAAGTCCCTAGTCTTCACTGTCTAGGGATAACAACCCATAATTTTTCCCAAGAACTTATGTAAAAGGTGGGAGGTGAAGGGAAGGCTTGATTTTTAATAAAAATCCATATTGCTAAGACTGAGAGAAGAGCTATCAACAGTGATTTCTTCGTTTTAATAAGTCAGGAAATAGATTTGCTAAAGGGCAGTTTTTCTATTTTCCGTGTCTGCTAATGAAAAACGAAGAAAATGAAAGTGGAGCAAGTCTATAACAATAAGCCCATGCACATGGCAAACCACAGAGTTGCTTTGCCATGGGAATGCTGACAACTGCTTGGTGTTTGCAATGCAAAGATGTCATGATGAGGATAAGTGGAAAATTCCAAAAGAAAAGAAGACTTGTCTTCCAGGGCATTACACCCTAGAGATTACTTCTTATTGGAAACTGTGTCTGTGCTTTTTGCTATTTTTATGAACTCAGGACCCTAGTGAATCATGTGAGATACACCCCTGTGATCCTGCTGCTGCTACTCCTACCATCAGCTGATGACATCTGTGTGAGAGAGACAAGGAGTGCGTGAGAACAGCTTCTCTTACACCAGCTGCCTGCGTTGTGCTCCTGTCTCTTCTCCCACCAACACCAGCTTCCCATCCTCCCAGGGTTTGGGGAAGAAAGATCACATTTCCAATTTGCCAACACTGATGGAAGACTGAGAACTCAAAGGTCACAGTCCTCTAAAAGTCAGTGTAGCAGAGGTTATTGATATTGTGCTTAGAAGGCCTGAGCTGAAACGGATAACCCAATTTGAAAAGAGAAATGCAGCAGTATCCATGTGACAAAAGCCTAATGCTTTTTGTAACAATTTGAGAAATATCTTTGCTAGAAGAGACATAATCAGAGAGCAGTTTCATACTATGCTTTCTTCTGCTCTACAACCACAGTGTTTCAGCTGATGGACCTTGTAATTTCAGGCTAATAGCTGTGCTCATGTGCATCCTCACTGACCACTGAGAGGGGCTTTGCAAGAAGGAAAGTGTTTACTCACAGATGCAGCCAGCAAATCTAGACCAAGAGACTGTAATGTATATCCGGCTGAAGGTTTTTTCCTCACAGGAAAAAGTACATACATGGATCTTATATACAATAAGCAAATTTTCAGATCAAATAAAATTAATTAAATCATTTAAAAAAAAATAAAGAAAACATTTTCATGAAGTAAAAATACCTCGATACTTTAAGACCTTTGAGTCTTCTTTGTGGATTCCCAAATGCTTTCTTAATAGATGTATCAACTTTATCTGATGTGCTTCAAAAGCAGCACGTTTGTGTGATATGAATACGGCAAAAACAAAAACCCACATATCTTTCACCTAGAATGGTGAAACTCTACCAAGTTTTAAGAGTTCCAATTCTGTGTGAAAGATAAACAGGCTCTACCACGCTTAAATTGTGACAGTAAGTATCTGAATATGCCTAATGTCAGAACAAACAAGTGACGGCCAAAAGCATACTCAGTGGTAAACTGGTCTTCATTTCTAGAAATCAAGACCAATAAATACATGGTAATAATCTCACAGTTCTTTACTTCCACTGCTTTATTCCTCATCTGTACTTCAATGCACTAGATACTATATTTCATTTAAGAACTGGTTCCAATTAAGTAGGAATTTTAATAACATTCTGGGGACATCCTTTATTAGTCATTAACACACATTTTTGTTACATTGGATTTTCGAGTAAAGTTGTTCTTATACATTTTTCCCTCACTTGTTGCCTTCTTCCTGCAGTTGGGTTGAATATAGAAGATATGAATATGGCCGACATTTAAAATGTTAATTTAAAAATAAATGGCTTTAAAATGGCACAGAGCTTTTTCTTTCTCCCTTCTCTCAAAGGAATATTTGTGTTTCTCTTATAAAAAGGAAAGTGCAGCTCTCAAGGACAGGTTAGTACTTGCTTATTTCTGGTTAAAAGTAATCAAGTGAAGAACAGTAATTAAAAATGAGTGAAATTTGATTGCAGCGGTAAGCTGCTGGAATTCATGCGATGGTGATAAAAATCTAAGTACTTTTCCAGTTTCACCATTTCTTTTTAGACCCATTTGAACTCAGTGTATTATCAGTATATTACTTGGTGGATTACTGCCCTCAAACACAACTTAAAACATCAAATATTTACCATAGGCAATTTATGCTTGAGCAATAAAGGTAGTAAGTAGATCATATCTTAAGTTCTTGTCATTGAAACAGTAAGGCTTAGCTTTGCCTGGGAGAGGTAATGCACACTGTGATTCAGATATAAACAGATGAACTGTTAACTGATGACAGCTTCATTGAAGTTAAAATTTGCTACAGTGGAAAGAATCAGTGAACTGATTTTTTCAACCTGAAGACAAGAGTCATTTCCAGAATTCCAGGTGTCCCTGCCTTCAGCCCTTTGTATAAATTACAAGTGCAAGTTGTCAAAAGATCCATATGTACTGGAACTATATACTTAGCTCTTGCAAAAATAAGCTCAACTGGTGCAACAGCAGTAAATGCAAGGAGCGTTATCAGAGATGATAACACCGACGAAACAGTATGTTTACTCGGCAGCGGTCAGCTTTGTGCAGTGGGTTGCTGGAAGTGTAGTAAGTACTTCACCTGCTCCCTTCACCTGTCACAGGGAGAGGGGAGTAAAGTGCCTGTGTTTTGAAAACATTACTAAGGTTTATTCTGATAAAAGATTATGGCTTAGTTTAAGCTCTTCCTGCTTAAACAAGGTGTGTGCAAAGGAAAATGGGGACTGAAAGGAGGAGATCCTACGAGGGTATCTACCAGCAATGCAAACGAGAAAAACCAGTTCTTAAACACTTCTAAAGCCTTCATAGTAAATATTTAGCAGTAAACAACCCAATTGTTCAGTGTTTGTATCTCGAAAAAGGTTTATTTACTGTGTTTTGTCAGGAGTTCGATGTAAAATGATACGCTGTTATTTACATGAAGCCAAAAACTCCAATGAAGTCAACCTAAACAAAGCTTCAAAACTGCTTTTACATTTAAGCACCAGAGGTAATTACAACAAAAAATACTACTGCTAACCAGCCTATGATCAGATAAAATTCTCCTTCAGTTGCAGAAAGACAGCTTTTTCATTGCTCGCTTCATTTTCAAAGATACCAATACTTATCAGAAATCTTAGCAGTGACTACAACAAAATCTAGCATAAATGAAATTTCTATGATGATGAATATTACACGAGTAAAAAAGTTCAGCCCTTTCAAGTTATTCACACAGTTATGTCACGGGTAGCACACTAGCGCTTGCAGAAAGATTAAAATAGCATCACTTTTCTAATTGTAACCACAATTGTGTTCAATTCTGACATAAATAACTGCAGGACTAATAACAGTCCGTAATGCATGTGACATTCTCACAACATTCAGATAAACTCTGAGTTACAGTCCTCAGGCTGTGACCCAGCCAGCAGTCACATCCCTTCCACAGAAATGGGTTCACTGGGATCTTAACTCTAACCATCTTAACATATATCTTGGGATATTTAGAGTACCCTCCTTCCTCTTTTCCCCTATTTAGAAAATCTGCAATAACTTATTTCTTTCTTACTTCTACAGCACTGTCAAACATTCCTGAAAACAGCCAACATATTTAGAAGCCATTAGGAGAAAGTAGAAAAAAACAGTTTAGAGAACTGTACAGAAGTTCACCTTCCTCTCTCAGTTCCAGTAACTTCCCATCGTAAACCCTCAGAGTCCAAATTTCTTCCACTCTCTTGCTTTTTCTGACACTCACTCCATATTTCTGTATTCTATTATGCACAGATGAACACCTCTAGCAAAACACTCAAAATCAAGGTCTTCACTTCCCACCACCAGCATCTTAACTACAAGCTCAATCTAAAAATCTTATCCACACCTTACCTTGGCCTTTCCCTTTGTTTAATTCTAGGACTGGTCCATAAGAAAGTTACAGGAATAAAAAATTTGCCAGCAACACAGCTGCTCAGCAGAACATACTTGGCTTCCTTTGCCACAGCAGCAGACTATATTGGTAAAAGATAACGCGTATGGTGTGCAACTGTTCTCACTGAAGTGTGCCACTCACTACTGTCCCTTCTCAGGGATGTTTTTCACACAATACTGTGAAACAGTTGTTGTGGATTCAGACATCGTTGCAACTACAATGAAATATTGGTAGGTGAGAGTTAATTAGCTAAGCTTAGAATTTACTTTCTCCCTGGAGTCCAAGTAGATGTTCAAGATCTACTTCATTGTCTCAGTGTATAACCACTCCCTCGAATCTGTTTTGAGTACACACTTTTTAGGGACCTGATCTATTTGTGACTGAAACCAACAGAAAGACCAGTGAACTTCAGCAGAATTTACATCAGGTGTTGCTTGGCACATCTGAAGCTCTGTACCCTTCAGAAAGCTTGCAACAATAGTTACTGAAGTCGTGTCTACTGTATAAGCTCTTTAAATGAAAGCACCAATGAACTGAGATGGTTAATACAGGGAACTTCGGGAGAACGGTCACTGTTTGCCAGTGCAATAAAGCATTTTTTCTTCTTTCTCCCTGCTGCCAACCCCCAGTTTCTTTGTATTGCAGAGCAGCTGCACAGTTAGATTACTGATACTAAGGTTCACCTCTGAAGTGATATGTTCCAAGGTAAACAGTTCTGGCTAAAGGACTTTCAGGTGCTAAGTCCACATGTTGAGGAAGAAAAGAACTATCTGCTTCTATTTCAGGACAAGCTTCAGGTCCAAGACAAATCAAACCACAGGTCAACACAGCAGCATCTCAGATGACCTGTTAAAGGATCTGCAAACCTTCAGCTTGTAATCAAGTATGTTCAAGGTACTGGGAATCAATTTGTAATTAAATTGCAACAAAGCATCCATTTCTAGAACATCAATTTCTTCTGGAATGGAAAAACTGCCATACAGGACTTGAAAAGTGATAACTTCTGGTACAAAAATGTCAACCCTACGTTATAGTTTAGAAGAACACAAAACAAACAAACAAAACAAAACAAACAAACAAACAAAAACAAACAAAAAACCCTTGAAATTTGAGAATCCATGCAACCATACTATGCAACCATAATTTTAGCTGAAGTACCAGATTGTCTTTTATCTTAAACATCTTGAAATAGCAATAGAACTAGACAGGGGATTTTCAAGACCTACTGCAAACGCTGAGTAACTTCAGCTCCTGAGATATATTTGAACAGATTAAACATCTGTGCAATACTTAACACTCAGTAATAGAAACATGGAGCCATACCCACCACTTCATGTTTAACAGAAAAAAATAAACCAGTTCCACAGAGAGAAGGCAGCGCACTGAACCTGACATGGCAGCCCAAGAGCCCAAAACACAATTAGAAGGAGAAAAACAGAAGATAAAAGGCTGAATGCATTCAGATTTATGTATAGATTTAACGTAAGTGGGGTTCCCAGTGTGCAACTGGTTACTCTGAGCTTGCTTAACTGAAATTTCAAAGGTTTTAAACAATGTCAGCAAAATCAGGTGTTCTCTCCCAGTCTTCACTTGATGCAAGCTCTTATTGATTAACAATGTAATTTTTTTTTTTTTGGGGTAATATTTAAAAGCAAAACAGATCTAGCTATTTGAAGACTTGAACTGTTTTATTTGGACTAATTCGCTTAAAATGACCTTGAGGCAATGAGAAAAAAGCTGTATTTCTAAAGCCGAACAAGGACCGAACCAATCTCAGCTTGAAATCACATGCTGTACTACTGTACTTTTATTCCAGATTAGCTCAGAACACTGAGAAAACTGAAGGCTACAGAAGATGAAAGTATGGGCTGGGAAGCAACGTTAAGACAGTCAACAACCTCAGCCTGCCCCTGTTCCCCTCTGACTAGTTACAATTTTCCCTATCATCTTAAAAACACCATTGTCAGATGCAAAATTTTTTGTGGGAATACAAAGCCCTGATTCAGTAAAGCACTTGGGAATGCATTAATACCAAAATACACAGATGAAAGCAGATAGATAGTGAATAAAACAGATTTATCTGGGAGATCTCTACGATATTCTTTCTTATATTTTATGTTTTCCTTAATCCAATCAGATGGCAAATAATTATTTTCATAGGGAACAGTCAGGGTCTCTCTTCTGATGAGAAACAATTTCTTTTTAAAAAATAATTGTATTTTGAAAAATATAGATCGCTTATAAAGGTTGTTTGGAGTCTGAAAATCATGGCATCCAATGGCTCTGACAAACTTAACTTGGTTTAAAAGGCAAAAATGGCTTTAGCTATTTTTGCTTATTTGCAAATTTTGCTAAATTGACCAGACAAGTCAGAAGATATAAATTCTGGAATGTTCAGAATCAGGTTATTCTTTATACTTTTCTGTTTGGATGGCAAGGAAGAAAAAAATACCAGGGTTAAAAATACAAAATAATCTAAATTATTATAATTATTCTAAAACATACTGCTTTATTTGCACGAATGTGGCTAAGTGTTTCTCAGGAAAAAACTGAGAGAAAATTCTCTTGCGTAATTTTGATATCATACCACTACCAAGCTAATTTTGCTTCTGTGCCACTGTAAAACAGAAGATATCAGAACCTTCTACACAGCTACAATTCTTGCTGAAGCCATTTTTGCCTGTTAAACCAGTTTGCTGAGGTTTTTTTTTTAATTTTTAATTTTTATTTTTTTTAAATTCCAGAATCTAATGAAGCAATGCTTGTTAGTGATTTTTGTGGAAGTTCATTTGCAACCAAACTGCAAAGACTCTGGAACTTATCGTGTGAGATCTAAAATGTCTGTGCTTACCCCGTATCTGTAACACTTTCTAAATAACTGAAAGCACTTGAACTGCTGAAGGCATACATTTCAAGTCTGACATTCTTGCCTATCATACACAGCCAAACAGACTCTTATACCAGGGGGACAAAAGATGTAACTGCTCCAGAGCAGATACTACAGCGTAATTGGATGCATTATGGCAAAACTGTAAGGAGCTTACAGATGCCATGAATTCAAGCAGTATGTGATGCCTAGGCCCACCCATGTATCTCCCACTAACATTTTGTTAGTGTTTTATGATGTACATACAACTTATAAAAGCATTTACAGAACTCACAGAATCACAGTCATAGAATGGCTTGGGTTAAAAAGGACCGCAATGATCATCGTGTTTCAATCCCCCTGCTATGTGCAGAGTCACCAACCACCAGACCAGGCTGCCCAGAGCCACATCCAGCCTGGCCTTGAATGCCTCCAGGGATGGGGCATCCACAACCTCCTTGGGCAACCTGTTCCAGTGCGTCACCACCTTCTGAGTGAACTCAAATTTCATGTATCAAATTCCAGGCATATTTGCTTTTTAACCAAATTTTCCCAACCAATCCTTGGCAACTTTTGTAAAGATGTGATTCAAAACTTTCTATCACTGAAACAAATGTTTTATATGTTCCCATACTTGAAGAAATCCTAGAAGAAATGTATTATTTCTGTTTGTAACTCACTGCGGCCTCTCCTATTTGAACAGCATTCTAGACATGTTACAGGTGAAAGATGATCTATCGTTGCACTTGTGAAGAACCAGGGCTGGCACAATATAAGAAACAACACTGCAAGCAGGACTGCTGGGTGCCTCTTTTTCTCTACAATGGCTGCAAAGTTAGACTGATGGCTCTCTGGGCTTCCTGCCAGAACAGCACGCCAGATTAAAATAGAAGGGAAATAGGCAACCTGGGGCCCAAAAGTTAATTCTGACCTTATGTATAAGCTCTACGGGAAGCTTGGGCAAAGCAGAATACTAATATACCATATAAGGGGTGCACAAGGAAACCAGTTTAGAAAAAATGAATTTACAAAAGCTCTTGTCTATCATGTTCACATTTTAGTACTTTGAAACCACTGATCTTGAAAAATAAATCTTCACGTATAAGAACCGAGTAGTTGCTTTTACTGAATAGTATAACGTGCATTTGAGTGGTATGTCCACAGGACAGTTGCTTTCAGTGTGAAGTAAACTGTATTTTTTTATGGCTTTAACCCATTTTATTCAAACCGTATCCCTTTCTATTTCATGGATTTGTAGGCTTAAGGATCTCATTAACTATGAAGTATGGATAGCATATCAGAAAGCAGATTTGGAAGTGAAGGCTGAAATGATCTCTTCACCATATAAGAAAATTGGGCTCTATTTACATTTTCTCCCATGTTAATAATATAATTTTTCAAATATTTTTACTAATGGATTCTTGTGCAGGAATAGAGCAAAATTATTTTGATCAAATTAATGTTCTTCACAGAATCGTTTAGAAGGCTTAAACGTTAACACTGTATTATCATTTAAAATATAACGACAAATCCAAGATTGCAAATTAGCAAGCATTTTCATAAAAAACTGTAGATGCTGCCCAAGTTAAACACAACTTCTTTGAAAGCTTTGTAGTAAGTTCTTCCCAAAGACCACATTTAACTTTTCAGAGAAGTATAACAAGTAGATTAAACTGTACTTTTCCATTTTCCTCCCATAAAACTCATATTCACTAGCTGTGTACTTGAATCCTCTACTGATTTTCAACATAAATACCTAGAAAATCAAGTTAATAAATATCTATTGCAGAGTGACTTCACTTTTCAAAGTACCTGCAAATGGCAACAAACCCAACACTATACTGCCTGCTTCAGTAGAGTGCTTCAGTAGAGTGCATGATACAGCATAATAGCAGTTTCATGTGTCATTTGCTTTCATGCCAGCTTATCTCCCATAAGCTTTGTGGGTAAACTGCAAAATTTTGTGAACAACTTTGAATTAGCAGAATGACTGCTGGAAAGTATTATGCATCAGTAAGTATTACATCTTTGGATGCAAAATAAGTTTCCTGAACCACAAGGCTAATGAATGAAAGAACAAAGACATCCAATTCCAAGAGAACAAACTTCCAAGCACTTTAGAAATTTACATAACAACACCTGTAGGGGCATCTATAACAAATTGTTTCAATACTTCCTGCTTATGCTTGGCTGCCTTTGTGCTTTTACTGAATGACTGCCACATCAGACTTGGTAAAGTAATTATATGCTCAGTGTTAAGTACATTGTGTGTAATAATGTCCTCAAGACAGAAATAAATCCTACATTTTTGCTGTTTTCCATATTGCTATCATTTCATTGCTTTGTTTCTGGCATAGAGGTCTAACATTTGACTACCCGCAGAACAAATTTGTGATGAATTTGGGGAAAAAAAACAACTAAGATTGGATTTCATCTGTCAGAATGAGTCCAATAATCTATCTGGAATCACACTGTTTTTGTTATTTTGGTTTCCATGTATTAGAAACTAACAGACAATGACAGCAGCTGTTGAATTATCTTGCTATCAACATAAATGACTTACTAAACTCTAACATGGGCTGGTTAGAGTAACATGGAGTTTCCTGGAAATATAACCAAGATTTTCTGAGTGAAGGTGAATTGAAGCTCCTACTGTTTCTAACCCGTCCTTATTTTTAAGTAAGCCCGCAACTGAAATAGCCACTGACACATGCAGTCTGTGCTTTACACTACTAATAACTTGAATGCAACCTCAAATTGTGACTGAAAATACTCTTGCACAAAAGTGCAAAAGATATTCAAAAAGGACTATTTAGAATATCCTACTGCAATAACTAAGAAACTGTTTTTCAAAATGTGAATTCAAGAAGATAGGAAAGGGGAAAAAACACAGATTTGCACAGAATCCATACAAAATTTAATATCTCCTGAATAATGGACAGTCACAAAAATTGAATCTTAACCAAGAATTACTATCTCCATCCCTCAGTCTCTTGACTACACAGCGTATGAAGGAGAGCATGCTGTTCCTCTGCAATCACTGTACAGAAAAAAAATGGTGCGATATCGATTTCCCTAACCATTGTCAGTATCTTCAAAAACATTTTCAAAACGTACTACAGTTTGGTTCCAGGTATAAAAGCAGATTGTAGAAGTCCTTGTAAATATTAGATCATTTTATATTTCTGCTTTTATCAACACACTGCTATTACTAATGCATCACAAAATAATCTTTATTTGACTGCTCAAATGTGCAGTCTCCCCATCTAGCTGTTTCCACAACCTGCCATGACCCATACAGTTTCTGCTGTCTTTTCATTCCCTGCTAACCATTTACTAATAAAAAATAAGAAATAAAATATCCAGCACTAAGTTAGAAAACATTTATGCACAGATCATAAGCTCTAAGAGATTAGACTAGACCACATCAACATGGAAAAGAAAAAATAGCTCACCGTAACCTAATATTATAGTCTAGAGTGACCCAATAGGTCTTCACTACAATGGGGCCACATTAGGTAACATTTTTTTTTCTGGCTGGTTATACATTCTGCCACAAACAGTAATACCAGATTCTACTTAGTGCAGTGATTTTCAAACAGCTGATGTTCTGAAACACTGTTCTTCTAAGGAAAAAAAAAAAACAAAAATGAAGCAATGTTGCAGGACAAGATTCACCATTAAAATTTTCCATCATCTAAACATCCAGAAGCCAAGTTAGGCAGAAACCTGAGACTCATTCCTTCACCCTAGGAACCCAACCACTAGAGAATATCCTTTCTATTTTTTTTCCCACATGATTAACAAATATAAATATTTACATGAACTGTAGCACTAAAAGCCTACGTGTTTACCACCACGTTCAGTTCCCATATCTGAAAAAAAAAAATTAAAGCTGAATCCCCCTCCCGCTCAAAAATATTTATCTCTGAGTTTCTGTGAACATTTTCTGTTACTCAGTTACTCCAATCAGTACCTGCAAACTTGCCAGTTCAGCAGCTGACTTTCCTCTGAGGCAGAGAATGAGTGCCACAAATGCGTATAAATCTTCCAGAGAGAGACTACTGACCTAAAACAGATGAAAAAGCAACACATTATTTGCAGGCTCTGAAGAGAAATTTTCTGATAATTGGCTCCTCTTTTTCTCAAGTACATCAAACTTAAATCAATGACCTCATGTAGTTATGACATGAGTGAACCACGAATTCACTGACAAGTAAAAGACGTTTAAATGGAACAAAACACTTAAGTTTCAATATTTGAATGAAGTGCATAGCTCACTATACCTGTGTATAGCATTTACACACAATTTCAACACGCTAAACAAAATGACCACTCTTTACCTATTCCCTTCTCCTGTTCCTTTGGCACTTCTTAACAACAGGAAATTTCACAGAATCACAGAATGGCCTGGGTTGGAAGAGACCTCAAGGATCATGAATCTCCAACCCCTCCACCACAGGCAGGGCCACCAACCTCCACATTTAATACTAGACCAGGCTGCCCAGGGCCGCATCCAACCTGGCCTTGAGCACCTCCAGGGGCATCCACAACCTCTCTGGGGAGCCTGTTCCAGCAACTTACCACTCTCATAGTAAAGAACATCCAACCTAAATCTTCCCTCCTTTGACTTAAAACCATTTCCCCTTGTCCTACTGCTATCTACCCTTTCAAAGAGTTGACTCCCCTCCTGTTTATAGGCTCCCTTTAGGTACTGAAAGGCTGCAATTAGGTCACCCCGCAGCCTTCTTTTCTCCAGGATGAACAAGCCCAGCTCCCTCAGCCTTTCTTTGTAGGGGAAGTGCTCCAGCCCTCTGATCATCTTTCTGGCTCTCCTCTGGACCTCTCCAACAGCTCTCTGACCTCAAGTGAGTCACAGATGCCATGATCATTAGGATTTATTCAAATGCTTACATAGTTACCTGTTGTAATCTGAAAAAAACCCAGCAAATCTGAACTATTTCAATTTCCTACTTTAAGCTAAATTTCAGGATTAAAAAAAACCCAACACAACAGGATTCTTTTTTGTTTGTTTGTTACATATTGATGTGGGAACAACTCAAGATTGTAAGAAAACTAAATCTAATATGCTCAAGCAATAAAACATGAAGGAAAATTCTCAATTCATACAATAGCTCACTCAAACATTTCTACCAAAAAAGGGAGTATAAGGGGTATTTACTGTTGTGAAAAAGCATGTGGGGATTCTCTAGATGCATGTGGTCACCTCAGGATGAAGACAAAACCTCTGTACCAGCCAGACTAACTTCCTGATGGTACTGTCTAATTCTGATCACCTGCTTCCTCTCTATGAACAATGTGAATTATACACATGCATCAAGACAACGTATCTGTTACAACTGTTGAGACTACAAAGAGGACTCTAAATGAGATTCACAAAGCACTGAAAATCATTATCAATTGGAAACGGAAGGAAAGTTTCTCTTGCAAAAGTGAGGAAATGTGCAGTGTGGGATTACAGTACAGCTAAAAGGCTGTAAGGCCTACAACTCTGCATTACCCATCTTTTAATGCCTTGATTTTCATGGAAAGTTGTGTAAACCCTATTTCAACTCTCATGAGTTTCTATTAAGACTAAGATAAATTACAAACTAAGAGGAAAAAATGAATGAGAAAAATAACAAAAAATACTGATGTAAATCAATACGAAAAAGAAACACGAAGAAGACGACTGTGATTACTTCATTCATTTATTTGCTTAAGAAGAGCAACCCTTAAATATAAATTATTCAACCACTACTGAGAATTGTTTTGTTTTGCTGTGTTTTTTTCTTATCAGATCTTACTACTTATCTCACTGTAAAATACTTTCCTCTGTATGAAGTTATTAAAACTTGCATAAAGCCTGAGAATGTAGGGGATATTAGAGAAGTTTTAAGCTTCCAAACATTCCTTAGTATTCATTAACACCACTAAGAAGGCTGCTAAGATCTGATGATGACCCTACCTTACCCTGTATTTCAGCTCGGGTGTCACCTTTGTGTAGGTGGCAACAAACCTGCGAATTTTATACAGTAATAGAAATTTCATCTACAGAGCAATTCTTGCACAATTCTGTCCTAAGAAAAAGAAATCACCACAGGGTTAACAGTCCACCTTAGCTCTTTAATACAAATGCAAGACTGAAGTGTGAAGACAAGAATTATACCACGGTTAGACAAACATTGTTTTCTCAGCTATAAAAACAAATGGAAGCACTACTCTCAACTCGAAGTGCAGTTGCTGACACTTACTCTTGTTCTTCCTTTCAAACACCCTGAGAAAACAAATGGACAACATCAGAACACTAAACAACTAAGCAATGAATCACATTTTAATCCAAATCAGATCACTACTCTGGTTCACAGGGTAGACTGCATCTGTGCAACTCAGTGCTGAAAATGGGACAGGTGTTGAGAAACTGGCACTGCCATGAAAAACATTCCATCACCTGGCATGATGTCTTTGCTGTTCTTCTTGAAAATAAGAGCCACAAAACTATTTTGCTCTGTTTTTAACATCAGTTATTGGATAATACGTTCTGAAGACCATAGCCCTAAATGGGATTTCTTTCATTTTATTAGTATTCTGTGTTCAAGGCTCAGTAAATCCACTTTTCTGTAGGTGATCTATCCTGTCACTTAACTTCTTAATCCCACCAAAGAAAACATTCTCTAATAATCATACTATGGAAGGGTATACAGAATAGCATGAAAAATAAGTGAAACAGTGAAAACATATCATATACAAACTCGAAAAAATATTAAACTATGTATTTAAAGCTAAGTACGCGATACTTATGTTGCTGCATTGAAATGGTAAGGCATGAAGTGAGGTTTCATGACTTTGATCTTCAAAAAATACTTCCATTAATATTCTGCTATACAAAGATTAAAGAAAAAAAAAGGAGCTGTACAGATCATTTGTTTAATTCCCATACATACTGCTCAATGCGTCATCTAAGACTGAGCAAACATATATGAAGAAAGAACAACAATAGGAAACCCAGAGAGAATCTGTTTTCACTTATCACAAACCAGTGTAATTCTGTTATTAAGACAAAACATGTAAAGAGTAAAAAGCAAAACATGGGATGAAATGCAATTCAGTGTTAGTAAAAGTGCAGCAGAGTTCACTAGATTAGATAAAGGCATTATAATTTTCTCATTCTCAGAGAGAAAAATATACTTGTGAGATCACATTTGAAGGTGGCAAGTATAGACAAAACATTACACATAAAAGAAATATAATTAATGAAGTAATATTGCACTTAAATTTGCATTCCTTTTTATTACAGATAAGTTAGTCTGCAGGCTGCCGGGTATTTAAAGGTATCTAACAGAACTATTAACTAGCGATCACCTATTACTCAGACTTTAATGAGAAGAGCCATATCCTTAATTCAGACTTGAAATGGAGTAGATTACAAGCTGGTATGAAAAAGTAGTGAGAGCCAACTAAATACTTATACTGTCTGTTGGCATAGCCTGCGTAATCATTTGAAGGGACATCTTCTTTTGATGACACTATGGAAACACTAAGAAAAACTTTCATTTTCAAACAAGTCCCCAAAAGGGTGAAAAACTCCTCCGTTTACACTCTCTCTGTTAAACTGCCCAAGGGGCTTTTTCATGGACACGTGAAGTTATGATGAACTACTAAAAAAACGTGTTTCTTAAACAGGATGATGCGTGTCAAATGGGGTAATTAAAATGCTGCAGTGCATGATTATTGTATTTGATCAACTATGCCTCCAGTAATGATTATGAGAAAAATTGTCCCCAGGCCAGCAAGAAAGTTGACTAGTCAATCACACCTATAAAGGCTGACAGCTGAAGAAACAGTAACTGTCCCGGTTACCTGCAGCATAAGGTAGGTCAGCAAGCAGCAAAATGCTGCAACAGGTGCTTCTAGAGCTTGGAGCTCTTCCATCGCATCCTGAAGGTGAAAGCATGCCAGAAACGTACTGTACCGCTGCTTTTCCACGTCAGGTCCTTTGGCAAACCACAGTGTTTTCAAATTAGGTGTTCCACCTAGAAAAGAAATCCATTATTTTATCTTGGCAGCAACAAGATAAAACACGCATTCCAAATTACAATTTGAAAGGAAACTACTGATCTGCTTTTGGCACTTGAAAGGACCATAGAGTGACAGTAACATTAATTTGACAAAACTTGGCATTTGAAAAAAAAAAAAAAAGTTAAGGCTTTCAATTCAAACAAATTATATTGAAAGGTTAGCTACAGGAAGGAAGGGGGCAGACTCTTCAGCAGGGTGTGTTGTGATAAAACAAGGGGAAATGGTTTCAGGCTTAAAAGAGGGCAGATTTAGGTTAGATATATGGAAAAAGTATTTTACAGTGAGGGTGGTGAGGCACTGGAACAGGTTGCCCAGAGATGTTGTGGATGCCCCGTCCCTGGAGACTTTCAAAGCAAGGCTGGATCAGGCCCTGGGCAACCTGATCTAGCTGTGCATGTCCCTGTTCATTGCAGGGGAACTGGACTAGGTGGCCTTTAAACGTCCCTTCCAACTCAAAGGATTCTATGATTCTATGAATATAGTAACATTTAAGAAGAGTGGGCTTAATTCAACAGTTACAGAACACAGACAACCTTGAGATAATAGACATTTACCCTTTGTAAGAATAAAGTATGGCTTAAAGTATGTCTTTTTCCCTGCTCCCCAAGAGCACTAGGTGAGGTTAGTTTCATCATAAAACAGTGATTCAGTGGGATATAACATCTCTTTCTTTTCTCTCCTAGTGACAGTGCATTGGACTCCCCTGAGGTATGCCAGAATCTCCTTTTTCCTGACCACCTCCTTTAAGGAGCAAATTGGCCACTTATGCCATTCTGCTGGAAAAGCCAGTGCATGACTGTTCTGCAGTAAGTTCACTAGCAAGTTTGGGGAAAAAGATTGGAAAAAAAAAAAAATAAATTAAAAAAAAAAAATCAAGGCTATCTGGCACTCTGTAGTCCCTAGGCAAACGTACAAAACATTACTGCAAACACATGCAAAAGAACAGTCATTGGTGACGTATAATATATCTTTCCAGGCTTTCCTATCGCGTCATTCACCACAGTGTCTAAATCTTTATTATTTACTCTGTTACCATCTCCCATCTTGTGATGTGTTGTCCAATGTAAAATTTGTTCCCTATTTAAATTACATTTAATCCATTATCCAAATAAACACTAACGCACATGAAATAACAGAACAGCTAAGTGGCTATGCCTTAGAATCCCAATTAATGACAGACTCCTACCATAAAGCACTGCTGCTTCTGTAGGTAAATAAAAGAGGTGTAAATTTTAAATGTGGATCAATTAAGCTACATTTGGTAACACCTTCTCTTTTTGAGATGTGCAGCTGCTGTAGTCCAGCTAGGAACACTTGGTGGTAATAAATTGTTAAAGTGACAAGGTGCTGAATCTATACAGATAATGTTTATTTAGCCAAGAAAGCTCATTAACCAAATGGTACTAATTCTACAGAGAAGGTGAAAGTAGAAAGTTCTTAGTATTTGCTTTCTTCATCTCCCCGGTGTATGTGTGCTTTACTATCTAAGACCAACTTTCCCATCCAAATTTTTAACTATACAAAGAACTACCACCATACAAATGGTAAGTTTCTCATCTTTGTAGAAAAAAAAAAATATGTTGTACATAAAAACAAACAAACAAACAAACAAAACACAACAAAACACAACAACAATAACTTGATTGGGGTTAGAAATGCAGGTTAGTGATACCACAAACACCGGCGGTGACAGGACTGGTATGGACAACATGATACAGCTGGTTTAGATAGTGGTAACTGTTGCTTTAAGGAAATAAAAAATAGCAGAGTGAATTCCAAGAAGAAATGCAAAGGTTACATGCGTAAGAACAAAACAAAGCCAACTTTTCCTACCAAGGATAACTAAATGTAAGGCGCGAGACAATTTTTACGTAGGTAAGCCCAAGAAGTTTTGACGGCTTCTGCTTTCCCAAAGGTTCACGTTCAGCTGCATGAGGAGAAACTGCAAGAACCAGTTCCCTTCCTGACTGTACTTTTTAAAAACGAATTGCATCCAAGGGCATACCTAATAATAGAAATTTTTCTTTTTTCAGAGCAAAACCATGAACTACATCAATAATCAAGGCTACATATCTATACTGAGAGAGCTCAACAAAAAAATTCAAGACATTTCTTCCATAAACAGTTCCTTATACTTAAAGAAGCGAAACTGACTTGCGCCTGGGAAAAAGAGGTACTGATGAATTATGAGTTATTTACTCTGGGAAAGAAAACTTGACACTATCTCCTTTTGGCACATACTGCCAAAGGCACTATTTTTTTGAAAGAGTCTTGATGCATTCTACAAATAATTAAATTCCATGTCATAATCAAGAGAGAGCAATCTATTAACCCTTAAATGAAAGATAAGTAAAGCAAACAAACACACTGGAATTTAATGATTCCCTCAGGACCATGTGTACAGTCAACAGACCTAAGATTCATATGAAGTAGATCCCCAAAACAGATTTCTGCTCTAGTTTAAATCTTACAATATACTGTGCAGCAACTGGAAAACACTCCTGAAAGAGAAAATTACTAGGACAAGAATGAGAAATATTTTGCTTTCTTAACATATCTAAGTATTTACTAAACTGACTTTGAAACAGCAACAACCACAAGTGAGTAACAAAGAGGAGAGAAATAGAGCAAAACATGCTTAAAAATATAACTGATACATCTTTACAGTAAAGATTAGTCACGAGAAAGGTATTTATCCTATTTGGGTCATAGAAATCACAAGGCCATACGAAATACAGAAAGAGACTCAAATGCTGCATATGCTTATGGTTATTCTCAACATACACAAAACTGTGTGAAAACAGTATTCAGTAGCATATAAACCGTAGTCCTTGGGCACTCCCAGAAAGAGAACACCACAAAGAACTCCATGGGGTCAAATGGTAGTACTTGAATAAATATAAACACGGCCAAACAATAAGTGAGAGAAAAATAATTTACTATTTTTTTCCCCTTTTCATTCATAAATTTAAACACGCTGTCATCATGAAAAGTGTTTCATTTGTTTGAACTTCAATAACCGATTTATGAAGATGCATTGCATGCAAAATGCATTAACGTTACAGTATCACCGAACACTGGGCTTACACAAAGGTGACTCTCACATTCTTACCAACTTAAATAATATCATCATTCTGCATATGGACATAAATGTACAATATTAAACTGTTTACATCTGTTTGAAGTAGTGAGTGTTGACATTTCACGTTAGAACACCAGCAACAAAACACCAACATTTCATTGCTTTACACACTCACGGAAACACTGAGTAACAAAAATAAGATTATAAAAATGTACTGGACAATGCTCAACGTACAGGTGCGCTCAATGTTAACATATGACCAACCTTGGCCAACTCTAAAGATGCTAGAAACCCAAATACCAATTAAATCTGACAATTAAAGAAGCATTCAGGAAACAGTATCAGAAAAAAGTAATTTGAGTACGAGCATACTCATGACGTATTCCTGCAAGATACAATGATCATAAGACTGAAAGTATATTCAGACTCCTTCAGGATCAAGTAGTCTACATACACAACCAGCTACAATATCCCATATGTTTTCAGAAATAAAACGAAATGCAAAATCCATACATTTCCAGTAAAGATTTTAAAACTTTGTTCCATAACAAACTGTACAGACATCAACTGGATGTTCACACATTATGTATGTTAAACAGCAATTTCTTAGATCATAGATCTTCTAACGAAATTCATTTCTCGAGCATGTTTAAAATCACTTTAAGTAACGCTCTGTTGGTTGTGGGAAACATCACAGTCACACTCATTCAGATGAAAGGAAACATTCCAGAAGGGAGAAAAAGAAATTGAGAGTAAGGAAAGATGCTAATTAAGAAGATTCTCTCAAGAAAAATGCATATAAGTAATAAACACTGTAGTTTAAATATATTTTAAACTATCATTTTACTGCCCTTAGGATTCAATGTTTCATTAAAAAAAAAAAGCTAATATTCAATATATCACCAGCAAGCTTTTCATATTCAAGACAGTTCTGCTGTTTCACACACTAAAAATCCATGCATTGGTAAAAACACTTTTTTTGGGTTTTTTTTTCAAGATCAACGTGAAATCTGTAATTTTTAAGGAAGCACAATTCAAAATTCATACCAAATATTCTTTCTTTTTAAGACCTAAATCAAATACAAGAGTCATGATTTCCCACATATTCTCAGTACACTTCTAAAGTAGTTACTATGATGTTATTCTTTTTTTCCCCAAAAAAATTAAACAAAGAACTTCCTCAGACCAATTGCACCTGTAATTTTTCAAATAGTTCCTACTAAGGTTTCTTGTCTTTTTTTTGAGTAACCTGATCTTGATTGACAGCTTTGAACTCTTAACATCCTTTAAAAACTTCTTTAAATGTAGCTCTAAATGTGATCCCTGTCTGAAAAATGTGATGCGCTGTAGAGAACCTTATTTGGTGAATTAGAAAGACGTGCTGTGGAAAATAAAAGATGCATGAGCGAATGTAAGGCATACAAATATGGACTGCAAAAATTTTAGAAAAATATTTGTTCGCTGAAGGAATGACAACAGAGCACTAAAAATAAACACTAGAAGTCCTCCACCCCCTTTTTAATAGTCTGCTAGAACAGCCTTTCATTACTGAGTTAGTAAAGATTATGTCTCCAAAGATAATGTTTTTACAAACTCCTGATATGCAGCTGCTGTACACAAACAAACGCAAAGTAATTTGAAATCCTATTTATTGTCAACATGAAGGTGGGTTCTGTGTGTAGTATGTTTGCAGAGCAGTAGAATCAGAGTACATTCCTCACGAAAAAGGAAGAAGGTACTATATTACCTAGGAAAGAACATTTCACAATAATAAATACCATAATATTTACCACGCTATCATTGAGTAACTATATAGAAATCATTTCTACTTCGTTGAGTTTGTTTGTTCTCACACCCTTGTACGCTGAAATAAAACAGTTCTACAAGACAGGCAAATCAGTTTTTATCCTGCCTATTCATATCCATCTGGAAAATTTCACAATGATTTTATGCCATCATCAAGTCAACCAGATAATTGCTCTGCTAATAACATATTGGAGCTACTGCACAGTGAAATTATTGTATATCAAATGAAGGGCTTGTTTGTACTTTGTTTACATAACTCAATTCTTTCCACATGTGTCCTTTAAAAAAGATTCTGAACAGGCTGCTATCTAAAGATCGGCTGTTTTCCTATCAATCTTGAAGGCTGTTTTAAGGTATTACCACTTTTAATAATGAAGATAAACATATAATAGGAGACTTTAAGAGACATTTTTCTGTAACTTCTTAAGCAATCCCTAACAACAACAACAAAAAAGCCAGCGTGCTCCAACTTGATGTGTATATTCACATAACAGAAGTGAAAGGATTTAAACCATACCAGAAAGAGGACTGCTATGCAAAGCTCTGAGTACTGCAAGAAGTATTAGAAATTACTCTAAAATTTCAATTCGCTGGTCATTTTTCTTAATCATATTTTCTTAAGATATCAATGGTATATCAATGGAAATGTTTTTCCTATAAAGACCACAAATTCTCTGAGCTCCTGGATCCACATACTATTGGTTGAAGAGAAAGAGAGGTATAGCTGTGAGAATAAAGATAGAGTGGTTACAAGCACAGTAGCACGGTCAAATTAACAATTAGAACATCTTTCCCTCTCAAAAAAAATCAACAACCAAAAACGATATAGTACTGTTTACTTCCTATGCTAAACTTGTATAGCATGACATAGTTTAGTGATAAAGAGATGAGTGATATGTAGAGTGCCCAATCTTTTAACTGAAGTATCCTTCCCCATAAACACATCCCTCATTGTAACGATTTCACAAAGAGTGTTCAAGAATACATCTTTTACCAAAGGAAAAATGATATGAACATACAAAACCCTCAGTGCTTAAGACAGTGAAAGAGCACACAAAAACAGATAGCCCCACTACACTTCTGCTGAAAACTGGGTTCTCTTTTCTGAGTTGTCTCAGGTGATCTAAAATTGCCATATTCTCCACCAGCCTCATTAACTCATTCTCTCAGCTCCACAGGAGAATTTTAATTATATCCCTGCACACCACTTATCGTGGCCTCAAAGCAGTATTTAAAACATTTCAGGAATTGTTTGCATTTTAGAATGAATGTCTGAATTAGCACTGGGTTCCAAAAGACATGGTAATAAGATATAGCTCAAAGATGAATCCTCTTATAATTATACAGGGCAAATAGAAGCAGTTATATAGGCATACAGCATTTTTAGTTTACCTCCTAGATTTCCACAGTCACTTCGGATATTGTGTCTGATGATGCCTTTGGATGTCTGATGTCTTCTAACCCGATTTCAGTGATGTCACTATTTCATATTTAAACACTTTTTCATCCTACCTGGAATAGAGGGCTGTATGGGTTGTATCAGCTCTGGCTGCTGTAGAGGATTTCCACAATAGACAAACCACTCTTTCACCAAAGGACAGGCTCCATCTAAAAACAGACAGAATTGGGTGAGTAAGACAAGTGCAAGTACTGATATTTGCATAAAATAAACAGTGGTGGTAAGGATTCTAAGTAATAGAAAGCACTTCATAATGACATGTTTGTTCAGCTTCTTTAAAAACAAACCAACCGAGAAAAATTAGTTTTACTATTTTTATGACAAACCATCAGGACAAGTGAAGAAAGTTTGAATTACGCGCAATAAATGCTGAGTTTTGACTTGGGAATTACAGTCAGAAATACAAATGAAAAAGTCAGTGAAAAACATTCTACAACATCTTTCACACAATTTTAGGCCCTCCCATTCTAAGAAGAGCTCAGGCAGGTGTGGAGGCATTTGGTGTAGCTTAGGCACCTGCATGAGCTACCTCAACCTCACAGGGCCACATACGCAGCCAGTCCCTAACATAGATCTCCTCTCACCTTCGCCTGATGGTTCCCATGCCAGGACTTAAGATAAAATCCCTACAGGAGGCTATAACAGCTATCTATTTGAAAGCTCAAAGCAATCATTCCATAGCAAGATGCAGAGCTTTCAGATGCCACTGTTCCCAATCTTTTATCTGGTAAAAAATGATTATTTATGTCTAATAGCTCAAGTGGCTTGTTAGCCCTCAAACCCCAACTGTACCCCACCATCCCATGTAAAGACTAAGGTGTTTTTCTTAACTTAGAAAGTTTCTCTACTTTTGAGCTACAAGCTCTGCACCCCATACCGACTTCTATAGTTGACCTCACACTTAAAATCTAAGGGAAGCTGTTTCCTGATCTTGTCCATAGTTCCATGCAGAAAATGACTGCTGGCATAGAATTCCTCAGATATGGTGCTAGTCTCAGGGATACAGAAGAAAAGAACATGACAAAATATTTTACTGCCCTGCTTCTTCTTTTTTCCTTAAGCATGGACCTACAGTTCAAACTCCCAGTAAACTGAAGAGTCGGCAGCTAGATTGCAAAGAACAGCCCTTCACCCGTGCTTAGGATACTTTCTTGCTTGAAAACTGCTGATACAAAGAATACAGTGAAAACTTCCCTCAGCAGGGGAAATGAACACGTTAAACTGAGTATTCCAGTACATAAATAGTCTCACATCTTGATTACAAATCACTGCCTATGATAATGTTATTTCATTAAGAAAAACTTCAAATTTTATATCTCAAAGTCATTTTCACACAGCATTCTTATGTTTTATCATTCTGTTTTAAGGGTTATTAAGTAAATTACACTGATTTATTCAATCCATTCAGCTTATTCAAACTCCCAGGTTCTAGTCTGGTTTCTGAAGGAAGCAAGGCTTGTACAATTAAGATGCCATCTTGTAATTAATTAATGGACCTGCTGGTCTTTTTCACCTAAATATGGAAGAGCACAAAAGATTTCAACCACATGAAATTGCAAAACATTTCACAAAGCCAGTGATTTGGCAGACAAAAGGATCCTATCAGGGCACCAACTGAAAGAAAGGCGGGGAAGCCAAGTTACCTTTTCTACCTCAAATCAAGATGGCAAATAGCTATGGAAGAAACAGAGCTGAATAAAAAGACACGGGGATTTGTGGAGAGCAACAGACAATAGGGGACATACTTGAGAACACAACATATTCCACGATGGAATGCTGTGGATGTGAGAAGTTAAGAGGACGGCAGGAACATGGAAATAGAAAACTTTGCTGTGGGGGAGCCACAAAGCTCCACAACTCACAGAACAGCTTATCAAAATGTCACTTGATTCCAAATGCCAGTGAAATACTATTTTTACATCACCCATTGAGCTCAAGTACAGTAAAAAGAGAAAATAATGGGAAACTTCTAGTATCATTTTTTTAAATCCACGTAGCATTACATCAGCTGAGTGCTTTTCACTGTTACAATCCTTGGTGACAGAAATATCTGACTATTCTCATAAGACGCCGAATAAACACAGCTGAAATCCAAGTCCTGCAAATTCACAGCACATTAACCTAGCAGGAACAAAATGGAGATTTGATTACTAAATGCCAAACCTCCTGGCATGGAATTATCACTAGGGGAAAAGAAAAAAGGTTTAACTTTTCAAAATTCTTCCCCCAACAATGCACATACAGAATATCACCAATTGCGTTCAGAAACAGCAGCTCCTTTGCGTAAATAGGTTCTGAATGAACCATGAAAGGTCTGCCTAGCAGGTAAAGAAAAATTTCAGCTGTGTGCAAAACACCAAAATCAGAGACTGCTGGAAACTCTGTGCTCCTCTACCCCTGCAACAACAACAGCCCTACTGAGATATCCCTGGTGGTAACTGGCAAAAATTCTCCTAATGGCCTGTTTTTGACAGCGTCAAAGGCATGGTCAGTCTTGGCTGCTAATCTTAGAACTGGGAGTGATGCCAGGACTTTTAGGAGCTGGCCACGTGTTCAGGCCACATTACATAACCTTGCAACTGGTGCAGGTATTTCCACGAACTGAGCTCGTGCCAAAACCTGTCGGCTTTGTTCTGAATTCTTTGTGCACAAAAGTGCTTGGCTGTACTACTTACTGTTTTTCCCTCCTCTGTAAATTTTTCTAATAGTACAATTGTTCTAGGAACAATGCTAGAAGTTGTCAGCTTATGTATCACTATAAGCAATACTCAAGCTAATGATGAGAAGAAGCTCTAATGATATTAATTATACATTTTTACAAAACACAGGCAACAAATGCTGTATTATCAAGATCACCATCAGTTCCCTATTTATTTTCAATGAGTCAAAATAAGGCTCTGATTCTGGCAACAATTAAATTAGTAAAAGTACGCACATGCTCACCATACACCAAATTACAGTCAAAGTCATAGCTCCATGAGCAATTCTTCCAGCATACTTGCTCACTTTTTCAGTTAAGAGCTGACTTGTTCATTCCTACTCCCTGCCATTCCTTTACCATAACTGTTTGTGACTACAGAGCTGGACAGGGAAACAGAACCGGGTCAGTTAGGAAGTAAGAGGGGAGAAAGCGACTATTTTCTGTTTCTCAGTATAGGGTCACCATGTAGCTTTACAAACAGCTGCACCAGCACAACTGTGAGGTTGCAAAGGAACTGAAATGAGTGGCTGTGCAAGAGAATTAAACCAGCACTGCTTATTACACTATGGCTTCAGGCAAAGTGGCATATTCTGTGTAAGTGATTTCAAAGGATATCCAGCTCCTGTTGATTCTTGGGTATCTTAGGCTACTTGAAAATCTCAACCTACACATTCAAAACTTACAACAGCAGTTTAAATAATCTCGACTAAAACTGCAATCACTGCTTTTGCAAAATATTGGCTGCTGTTATTTCTATTTTACAGTAAATAAGCAGATTGGTGAACTGCAGAGAGGTCAGTAACCAAACTGCAAACTGGAACATCATGTAGTCAGCCAACTTGGTGTCGCGAGAACTACACTGGCAGTTTTTTCATGATGGCAGCAGACTCCATGTGCACTAATTTAATGTGTTGTTAATTAACTGGTTGATTCCTTCCAGCAAACTCTTATTTTAATGCTAATTCAAAGTAATTCTGCATTATATGACAATCTGCATACGGTGTAGTTTACATCTCCCCTTTCTACCTCCCACTGAACTACAAAAAATAAGTGACTTTATTTTAGTGAAACTGGTGAAGGATTCTACTTTGTAGAGAACGCTACTGCCTTGTAGCTTTAGAAGCAAATGCATAAAAAAGTAACATGGACATTTACTTACAAATTCCCATAGAGCCTAATCAATGGTCTATACTTTTGCTCTGGAAGCAACTACAGACTGGAGTAAAATACCAACCAATGAAATACTGGAAAGTGACATAGTTATAGCAGCTAGTAAATACATGCACTAAAATTGCAGATATAATACGGGACCCATGCTGATACACTCCATGTATCCTTTAGGAAAGGTAGGGACTGGGGGTGTTCGGCTTAATCTACTGCAGAAATTTTTTTCTGGAATTTGAAGCATGAACTGAGAGCAAGTAACACATGTTATCTGTGGTTTTATTTTTAAAAAAATCACTTTCTTAAAAGAAAATCTCCTTCATGTCCAAATTTCATATTCATTAGAATTCTAAATTAATGTTTCTGCATTTCAGTTCTAATCTACTTCATCTGAGTACTACAAAAACTAACACAGATGCAAATCTGCCCACTACCCTGCCATCTTGCAGCAACAATTGTTAATTGGAAGTTTTGGTTCGGGGTGTTTCTGAAAACATCAATGAACATCCTGCTGCGTAGAGGAATAAACAAAACCCAACCAAGTTATAATTGTCTACAAAATTTAGAGGCAGTAGGCCGAAAAATGAAAGATGACAGATGTGCATGGCTACTGCTGAGCTTTTTGTTATTGTCTCTAAAGGACTATGTAAACTCTGATTCAGTTTTTCCAATTTTTTTTTTCCTATTATGGTGTGACTTCAAACCCCAGCTGGTGAAGGAAGTCAGGTACTTAATTTATAAGGCCTTTCTTTGAATTTTGAATATTAAGTTGATAGTTTTGCACTTTCATTAATAAAAATGTAAAGTGATAAGCAAGGAGAAAGCAACATATTAAAAAGAATAAAAGCGCACTACAGTTTTAATTTTCAAGTCACTGCCTAAAAGCCACTGAGAGCATGAAATAAAAGCTACCACAGCTAGAAGTTAAAGCAATGGAAGTCTTAAAAATTTGTACAAGGATACATGCAAATAATTCTGTGTCTTAAAGTAGAATAGAAGCACGGATAAACCCACTGCAGAACCTACTTACACCATTGGATAAATAAATCTTACTTTCTTCCACCTTGATATAAGCACTAATAATCACCAGCATGACTACTTGTGTTTGTATTACTGCAATAAATACATTTGCCTATCAAATGTTCTTAAAACTGCAAACCTAAAGTCAACAGAAGGTAAAATGGTAACAGTGCATTACTGTTTTGCAGAAGTGTATTACAGCTGAAACTAATTCATTAGGAGCTGTACTTAAGGAATATAAGGCTTTATCTCCTCTCAAACTCTTAAAATGGCCTAAATGTCACACTTCTGCTCAATCTTCTGATCATTACCGAATTTTATAACTTCTCATTTAACAAAGTATTTTTAAAAACATCTCTTTAAAAGCACTGAAATTTAGCAACATGTAGAAAAACAATTTGTGAAGTTTTCTGTTGATTCCTTACAAAGCATATTTCAGCTGCCCAGCTTTTATCCTAAATGCCACGCAGAATCAGCCACTGAAACAATGAATTCAAGATTTTGGATTTCAGAATTTAAAGCGTGCTTGAATAGTGGTGTAAGTAGGCTCAACGTTACCTTTTTCTGATTCCAACAAGACAGAATAAATATGCTGACGAGCAGGGCGATAGATGAGTGCCTGTCCAGGAATCTCTGTATCACAATCATCTTCCAACGAGTTGCTGCACTCAAGCTCTCCATTACTCAGGATATTGAAGATTGCATAGTTTTCAGACTGGATGTGATGTTCTTTAGCTAACTGTTTGTTCAAAGAAAGAAGGCATTATCTTCAAAAGTAATTACAATCAAATAGTAAAAACAGAAAAAAATAAATGCATTCACTACCGGAAGACACCGTACTTTATAAGCGGAAGTAGACAAAATGGTTGGGAGGGAACAAACACTCTTTTAAAAAGAAGGAGTCCAGCATATTTTCAGACAGGTATCCTTTTGTGGATAGGGATTACCAGGGAATTCATCATTGCCCTTCTCTTCAGTCCCTCCCTGAATTCTGAAAATTGGTGTTTTTTTTTTCCACGATATCTTTTAAAGAAAGAGTAATCATTCACTGCATGAATTCTGAATGCAGACATTGAAAAATGAACTGCCTTCCATTAGTCATTCATCTTTCCCTCTTAAAAAAGCGTATACACACTTAAAGGAAAAAAAAAGTGAAAGCATGACAAAACCCAAACTTTTTATTCTATTTCAAGATGAACTACACCGGACAGTCTCTTCTGAGAGTAGTTGAATTTGTGTAGTTTACACAATGGTGAATCTGGAATACTTAAATTCATCACACTTTTACCTTGCAATAGCTTTTCCACCACAGCAGTGCCCAGACGGCAGGTTAACCACACACTAGGTATAGACACATCTATATGCAGGGAGTACCACCAAGGGGGACTGCTGGTCTGGAACATCTTATATGGAAAAGCAAAAGAGTTGCTCTCAGGCACCTAACCCTAACCTGGACTGGGCAAGGGCAGAGCCAGCCATACCTTGTACTTCACAACCTCAAACCAAACTGCAGGGGTGCTCAAACAGTTGAGTGAGACCTATTATTTCCATGGGGTACCATCAGTAGACTCTCTTGCTTCCATACTGCATGGTGAGCAGGCACTGAAGTTTCTCTGCTCAGCATTCCCTACGTGTCATGCTATCTATATGACTTGCGTTGTGCATATACTCAACTCTCTCCGTCTCTTTCATGGGGAATTACAGATTGGAGAAACTCACTGTCTCCACAGAATTCCAGTGTCTGCCAGCCTGGGAATCAGGAGTTCAAAGCTTCAGTCAAGCACTGGCCATTATGGATCAAAACTAACTCAACTGAAATGTCATACTTTCCAAAGAACTGCACATAAGGAGCATAAAATGAACAGTAGGCTTCTGCACACATTGCCAATCAACAGAGCATTTTCTTATAGCAATATATTTACGGTTGCCCTGGAAGAAGTACACAGTATTCCTTCCATACAGAAACAATGCAGTCTCCCAAATCTACTTTCACATAAAACAAAACCAAACCTGAGGGAATCAGTAACATGAGGTCATGTCCTTGAACTTGGAACTGGGCTGTAATATGCCAGTTATGTGCATTTTATATAATATGCATGGCAAATGGAATTATTTTAAAGATTCCAAAATATGAAACAAAGCACACCCACAACATACAAATATCTAAACACCTGTAGTAGAAAAGCAGAAGACCAGTTTACATGTCTTCAATTTTGACTGTGATTTCCTTGGCTCAGTGAATGGCTTAACACAGGATTTATGCAGCGAGTGGGGCGCTCTTCACTGAAGCTTCTAAACATTAATATTTTCATACCGTAGTAGCTCAGCACAATGCTACAGAACTGCAACCTTTAAAATGAAAGATCAAACTAAGATATAATGACCTCTTCTCATAAAGACCACATGATATGTTCTCTTAAGGAGTAAGGATGTTACTACTATCGTCCTGGCTGTAATCCAACATAGATGATTACATTCTACCTAATTTTTCCTTGCACTTCAAACATAAATAGTGTTTTTCAGCATTTTGTTAGGATGTACTGATGTTTGTTTTTTTGTTTTTTTTTCCCAATGGTATCTTCTATTTAACTAGTACACAAAAAATTACATGTATTGTATTTGTGTGTGGTTAATATCAAACCCAGACATCTGCAGTTCAGCTGAAATGAGCATTGCATAGGTTTTAACTTTTAAGTGCTTTGGAGTCTTTTTGAAAAGGAAAATGTACATTAGAGGATTACATGAGAGTAATATAATGAGGAAACAGAAAAACAGTTTTAAAGGAAATTAAGTAACAGACAGACAAAAAAATTTCTCTTTGAAGCCTCTGTGTACCTAACAAAACAGGGAGTAACAGCAATAGCTACCTTCTCTTTTAGACTTTTTTTAGACTTTATTTTATTTTATTTTTTATTAAACTTGAATACATTCTCTTAATTGCCATGAATTTGCAACTATACACTAAACTTACTACCATTGTATAGACTCTGATGCAATGTAGCCCAGTTGGTGTAAAGATCAGTGCATGTGTCAGCAGCAGAGTTTTCTCCTAGCCAGGCAGGCAACCCTAGTTAATATATCCAATCTGCAGATGGTACCTCTTCACAACCCAACACCAGTGCATCTCTTTTTCATGCAGACCTGCTCTTTCAGGATTAACAGGCCACTGCTTTTGGTTCATCCATGGACAGTGCATCTGAACAGTAATTAGCATGGTCCTAAAATCATGAAATATAGATTTATTGGAAGCTTTTCCAACTCCTCCATGACACCAATTTCAAATTCTGTGTTCTTAGCACAGTTCCCCTTTGGTACTTGGACTGCCTGTGCCAGGCACAGCCAAGCAGACCATTAACCAGCTGTATCTGACCTGCAGGTTCTCAAAGCAAAAAGCAAGTTATTCCATTGTACAATACATGGAAATCGCATTTCTTTTCCCAGCTGTGGGCCCATACATGTGCTGCTTCCCATTATTTGACCTGTCTGATACTTCAAAAAGAAAGGAACAACTTAATTAAATGTGTTGCATCTGCCCTGAGTATTACGTATATAATGCTCCTAATTGCAGATTCAGCAAATTTAAATACATAGGTTCAGCATACTCAGTACCAGCTTTCACTAAGCAGTCACGACAACAAAGTGCCCAGTAAGCTTTAGAAGCCAAAGTACCTGAAAGATTTCCTTGTCTTGACACATGGCTGTTCCTTCTTGACCTGAGAACATTTTGAAATTTCTTGCATCAGGAGGAAGCCATGGAGACTGCTGCCCTGGCAAAAGATAAGACTCCAATCCTCTGTGAAGTAATGTCTTGTCTGATCCCAGAGGCAGTATCTCTTCCAAGTGTTTCAGGCTGCTGTACGAGCATGGAATTTTGGAGATATAATTTGCTACAGCTAGGATTATGCTCGTCTTTCTGTTGTAGTTCTTATTCCTGGAGGGACAGGTGACTAAACATTTATGCCAAAAGCCTTCCAGCAAGTTTTCTGGAACAACATCATTGCCAAGCAAGCAAGCAAAGAGAGGAAGGTGCTTCATACTAAGACCTAGCGCACAGCAAAGATCTTCTCTGGAGTACATAACAGTGACTAGTCTGTCCAAGGAGAGCTTCTCAATGGAAAAGTAAGGAGATGTGTTATAGATGAGGTAGTCACTATCTTGCCCAAGAATTCCCATGCAGTTATGTTGCAAACCATATGCAGCCACCTCAAAGTCAGCCTCTTGCAATGTGCACACAGTTTTCTGACCAAGTGATTTTAGGGCAAACCGTGTAAAAGTAGGCAAAGCTGAGGGAAGAACAAACATTCCTCTCCCCGGCTGTTTCCTGTGAGTCTTGATAAACTGAAATAGGTTGGCTATTTCCTTGTTATTCTGCTGCCTCCGTTTGATCCACTCATCTCTCTTTTTCTCTTCTACCACTCCATCAAAGTAAAACACCAACTCGATACCAGCTGCTTTAAAAGTTTCAATAAAATCCTCTAAAACAGCAAGGTACTCTAGCCATTGGCCACCACACACCCAGGATTCTGGTGTGTACCAGTGTCGAACGCAACTCATGGCATCCACTACAATAACAGGCAGGACATCTGGATGATCGATGCGGTGTTTTTCTGCCATCTCCTTCAGATCTACCACTCTGCATGCATCAGGGCAAACTCTCGCCACAAATCCCTGCAAACCTTTAATGCCCATGGTTGATTTTTGAAGCTCGCAGCAGTCTGAAAGGAGAAAAATAAAAACAGCATTCCAAATTGCAGCACTGAGAAATGCTACAGTTGAAAAAACAGCTCAGAAATGAAACAATGTTTTTCTGTTTTTGCTAATAGCTGGCTCTTTTACCCTGGCCTTTAAAGTGCCACATCCAGTTTTCTTCCCATCACCAGCTGAACACGTAGCCCGTTTGTTTTGCCTTCCATCTCTGTTGTTTTTTTTGTTGTTGGGTTTTTTTTGTATGAGTAAAAACTGTAATTATCAAAATGTTCTCAGAAGTATGCCTTCAAAAATTTCAGAAGAACACTCTTAAATATAAAAAGTATACACTTCTAGAAAAAACAAATACAGATGTATTTAAAAGCCTTACAGCATCTTACCTGGCGGTGTGCAACACATGAATTAATGGCTTGATTTTCACACTGAAAGTATATTAACGTCTTGAAGCCAGTTGAAAAAAATACTGAATAACTTTAGAAATTGGTTCTGTACCTTCACTGTTCAAATTGGTCAGCTGCCGTCAGTGTTTACAGGCAATACTCCATCAGTGTGGCACCAGTTGCAATACCTTGACATTATCAGTATCGCCAGTTTGCTTTGGATTTACCGTCTGATTCATTTCACCATGCTGTCATTTGAAGACATAATATTATGACACACTGAAGGACTACAGACTTACATATAAGTAAATGTACAAATCTGACTGCCACCGATAGTGAAGTTAACTTATTAAATGAGACTTCTAACACGCACAGCAATTTTGAATGAGCCTATTTTCAAAGACACACATACAAGCACTGGCTAGAAATTGAATCATTAAAAATGGAATAAGTCTATTTTCTATTTGCAAATGGCCAAAAGAATGAAGCACAGCCTCCAACTTTCGTGGCAGAACTTTATTTGGAATGCTAAATGAACCAACGTATATATTCCATGAAAAGAGCCATGGGATAAAATTAGAACCATTGATGACCTCCACTTTGTTTCTAGAAGTCTCATTGCATATTATTAGTTTGGCACAGCTTTGATATTAGATGTGCTTTTTATCGCAATGCTATTTTAAAGGACTTTGCAATTAAATCTGGAAGAAACAAGTTGATTTTCTCACTGAGCCTTGCTTTGTTCTCTATTCTCAAAAAAACCTGTTTTGTTTTTATGTTGATTTTACTTAAAAGTTGAACGCTTCTTCAGTTAGTGAAGACATTCACTATGTTTTAATTAATCAGCTACAAATTCTGTTTTGTTTTTCACGCTGCTCTGACATTTCAGTTACAGGTTGTCTCTGGAGCACTGCACTGCTACACTGAAATAGCTGCCCAGGGGAGTCGTGGAGTCACCCTCTCAGGAGGTGTTTAAGGAAAGGGTAGATGCTGTACTTAGGGACACGGTTTAGTGGGCGTATTGGTGGTAGGTGGACAGTTGGACTAGATGGTCTTAGAGGTCTTTTCCAATTTTAACAATTCTGATTGCAATAAACATGCCTGTGGTATATAGAGAAAAAAAAAAGAATAAAGGAAGTTGAATTCAGAAGAATTGCAATTGAAAATTTTTAAAGGTATTTCTGAGCTCTTCCCCCTTCAAGTTGCAAATATTTAAATGCCCTTCAGATACAGTTTTTGAATGCTGCTCTCTTTAATGCGATATGAAATACACAAATGCACATGTAATAGATCTGGGAGTATGCAAAAGACATCACTGTTATAGAATCAGAAATAAACAACATATAAATCACACACATAGCTGCACAAGTATGCAAGGTAGGGCACTGCTTTCTCTGCGATGCTACTTCCTCCCAGTAATACCTGCATGCCCTTAAAACTCCAGCCATTTGCTTTCCAGGAAAGATACACTTCTGATTATGAATGATTTGAGTCCTGGTAGGTTACCCCTTTTTATCTCTTTCCATGGAGACCTAGCAATGGGTGTGAAGATTTTCACCTTTCAAACTCACAGCACAGATGCAAAAAGCCATAGCAGGTTTTACTTCTTCAGTAATGCATTGTGTCCAAGCAAAATTTATGAATCAGTGCAGACTCTGTCCCCAGCAGCTACACAGCTAGAGCAAGAAGTGCAGTAAACAACTTACAAACTATACGGTGCCATGTGCAATTGAAAGAGACATTTACCCCACCTTCTGACACCTGTATCTCAAGATATTCTTGCCTAAGAACTCATGCAAGTTCTTGCTTAAGATCTCATGCAAGTCCATGATACTATTATTCCCATCAGAAAAATCTCCATGACCAGTAATGGCCTCGTTTAATCAAGAGATAGTTAACAGCCAGCCATATAGGCAAGAATATTGGCCACTACTGCCATTTCAATGTGACCACAAGCATTTACTGGAAACATCACTAAAAAAATTAAGGATTTTATATTCTTCCACCCACCCTGTTCCACCATTAAACAGAAACCTGCACATTAAGGAGAACACTAATTCACCAGTGTCTGTGAAGGGAAGGCAAACATTCTGCCTGCAGTGCCTCTGTCAGGGGTACCTCAGTAAGAACTGGAGGAATGACAGAATCATTGGGGTTGGAAAGGACCTCTGGAGACCGTCTAGTCCAATCCACAAAGTAGGACTAAAACGCTTTATGTTGGAATGCTACATTTCTTAAGAGAGGAAAACATATTTTGTGCAACTAAGGCTGGATGCTTGTTACTTTCATGAGATAAACGACTCAGGTTAACGTAGGATTGTAGCTGCAAAGCTACCAAGCGCATAAACTTGAGGAGGAAAACTCCGTGACCCAAAATAGCCAGTAACGTTTCCCTCTGCGCTGTACAGGCCAAAAGATACAGAGTATCCCTACACCTGGGGAGAAAATACCACCCACGGCCTTTGCAAGCCAACAACCTGCGCTACGATAGGCGTGCCATGCCCACACAACACCGTGCCCCATCGCAACGGGCGGCCAACAGCACTCCGCCCCAGGAGCACAGCCCACCACTTCCCGCTCACACGCACCGCCACCCCCGCGGCCCCGCAGCAATCTGGGCACAGTGAGCAGCCCGCGTGCAGTGCGAGCCCGCAGCGCACCGAGCCCGTCCCGCGAGCGGCCGTGCTGCCAGCCAGAAGCGGGACCCCGCTCGCACCCACCCCCGAGCGCCCCCCCCCAGCACTGCGCGGTGCGGCACCCCCGGCACTGACCCGAACAGGCGCTTCCGCTTCTCCGAGGGCGGAGCCGCGCATGCGCGCAGCGGCAGGGCCGGGTCGGGCCTGGGGAGTTGCGGGTCGGGGGCTGCGGTGCCGTCCGCCTGCTGCAGCGGGCCCATTCGCATCACAATGGCGGCCTGGGGCAGGGGGAGGGTCTCGGGATCGTCCGCGGCCTGGTGTCCGCCGGCATTGGATGGGCACAGTGGGGCTGGAGGGCTCATTGTGCCCCAAAACAACCCCGGGAGGGGGAGATGGCAAGGGTGCGTGCCGAAGTGATCTGGATAAAAAATTAAAATAAAGAGTCCCAGCCTTGCATCTGAGATTTGTGTCATTTTGCGTCTGCGCCGCTCATTGACTGGTGTTTGCAGGGAAAAAAATAGCCGAGTTTGACCAACAAAGTGACCCCTGGGACCCTGCGGGGGGTGGGCGGTGTGAGGTGGGGATGGGTTTTGCCATGCTTGAGGTAAGTGGGGAGCCCCGTGTCCCTGCTGCACGCCCACCTCTGCCCACAGCCAACAGGTGGGGCCTGGATAGCTCCACATGTTCTCAGGCGAAGGAGGGGAGCGCGGAAGGCTGAGATCTGATGTTATTACCAGGGAAAAATTAACCAGAGCGGTGCTCTGGGGAGCACAGATTAATATATTTGGTGGCTCGGCATGCACAAAGCCTGGCTATTGTGGCTGTGTCTGAATGCCTGTGAATAGGACGGAGCATATGTGGCCTGTCACCGCAGGTGCCCACATCTGTTCGTCTCCGGGCAGATGCTCAGAGAAAAGAGGAGAGCATTTCCAAATGCATGGCCCGCCCCATCCGTACCCATCCTCTGCCTCATAATCACCTTCTGTGGAGCCCTCTCCCCCGTGCAGAGATGCGGGAAGAAGTAAAAACAACACAATTTGGAAGTGGCTCAGAGAGCCCTGCAAACATACAAACTGTGGCCCTCCTACCCCTCATCTCCCCCCTTCCTCCCCCCCCCCCCCAAGGTTTATTAGCGGCAGGTTCTGCCCTGCAGCCAGCACACAATGTGTGCACTGAGCGGGGGGGCCGCAGGGGACAGAAAAACCCCTCATGCATGAAACATGGTACAGTACAGCGGCACGCTGCATGGCCTGCAGGCAGGGAGCAGGGCTGGGGGAGCATTTTGCAGTCACTCTTTGGGGTTCTGGCTTATAAAGATGATAAGGAAAGCCAGGGAAAAGACAAGAGGGTGTTTCCCTAGGTGAAATGGTGAATGCATTAAGAATTGCTGCTGGGAGGAGTATTTCTAGTCTCAGTGTCAAAGTGCAGAGTGCTTTTCTGAGAAGTACTATAAGTTTCCCTGTGTGCACAATGTGAGCCTGCTCACACCTCCCATTCCATGGCCTCAGCATCAGGACAGGCCTGGTCCAGTCCTATGGGGGCTGCATGTTTGTCCTGGCTATCAGAGGGTGCCTCAGATTGGTAGGCACTGTGCGTGCTCCTCAAACAGTTTCCGATTCCTGGGGTGGGGAGCAAGTGTGGAGTAAAAAAGGAGAAAGAGGCTGCTTCTTTCCTGAGAAAGTGGGGCTGAGCTGCACCCAAATGGGTGCAGTGGTTCGTCCCCACATCCCTTCTGCAGAAGCAAGGAAGGAGATTTTGGCAGATGGGTGGGTTGCTGGGGAGTGGGTCTTCATGCAGGCTGGGCACCCTGGAGAAGGCATCTTTCCTGGGGAGGGAGCCCAAGGGCCTGAGGCACGGGAAAGAGCCGGGGAGCCCTGTACGGGATCCCCGGAACCTCACAGCAGGCTCTGCTTCCCACTTCCCTCAGTGTGCCCCTAAAGGATGTGCATCCCGATCCGTCCCGTTTTGGAAAAGCACACACACACAAGCGGCCAATTTTATCCCTCGCGGTTTCCCACGAGCGAAATCTCATCGGAGACGAACCAGGGAGCAAACCCAAACAAACACGGAGCGCAGGGGAACGGGGCGGGGGGGGGGTGGGGAGGCTCACTTTCTCCTCGTGTGCCATCGGTAAAACACATATAGAGGCCACTTCGGGATTTGCCTGGGGATGGGTTGGAGAGCAGCTGGCTGCGGTAATCGCATCGGGAGACAAAGGAATGCCCCGCCGGTCCTGGGATCACAGGTAAACACACGGCCATTGTCATGGAAATGAGGGGCGAGGATAGGGCCGGAGCAGATGATTTGCGATTTGAAAAAGGGGGCTGGGGGGGAGGGAAGGCCCGGAGCTGCTTATCTATCATCTGGCCTCGCTGTGTGCCAGCTGAGCCACGCGACTGCCCTTTCTTATTCTAATCAGCACATGCCTTTGCAACTTTGGGCTAACCTACATGCAGAACTCCGTAATCCCCTCCCGCACACGGCAGGCGCGGCCCCTGGGCACCGTGCGCGGGGTCCGGCGGCGGCCGAGCACCGCCCGGGGCTGCGCGATGCCTGCGCCCAGCCCCGGAGAGGACCGGGATGCCCGGGACAGGTGACGCGGGGCTGCGGCCTCACGCATGCCTCCGCAGGGGCCGGGGGGCTAATTAAAATATTATGCACACTCGGCTACACATAGCTCCACACGTAGGCACCGTTCGCCATATGCCCGCGGCCCCCCCGCCCCGGGAAGAAGGCAGGGTCGGGGGGAGGCCTTCATCCTCGGCTCCCCCTCCTCGCTTTGAAGTGACTTTTCCCATCCTCCGGTTTATCGAAGGGAGCGCGATCCACGAGGGAGCGCGGCAACCCAGCCGCCCCGGTCGTGGGGGGGGGGGGGGGGGGGGGAGAGATCACCGCTCAGCCCCCGCGCTGCACACCGCGAGCGCGCACCTCCGCGGGGGCGGCCCGGGGGAGCGGGGTGCGGAGACACGCGGTTGGGAGCGAAAAAGCGCCATTTGGTTGGGAGCAGATGGCTGGCTGGGGGGCTGATCGCGTCTAAAGGCGTGTCATCCCCCTTCAGCGAGAATCCCTAAGGACTCCCCTTGTCTTCAAAATCAATGAAAATTAAAGTGCAGAGAATGGATGAATAGTTAGACCTCGAGTCCCTCCTTTGTTCGCCTCAGCTACTGGTGGGCAGGAGTTAAACTACAACAGCCTCCTATAGAAACACTTAAGTTAAACAGTCTCCCCGTTAGCCCGGCATCTGAAAGAGAGAGGGAGAGGGGGGAAAAAAGCAGAAAAAGGAGCTTTCTGCTTGATTTCCCCAATACAGAATCGCGTGGCATAAATTAAGCCGGAGAAGAATGAGCGCCGTGGGCAGGATCCTGCCGGCTCTCACGGCGCCTTTCAGTCACGCTCAGCAGCGGTAATCGAGAAATCTGTGCCACGTCAGTTTAACAAATACCCGGTGCCGAGGGGGGGTGGGGGGTGGTCGCAATTCGGGGGCACGGTTTTACGGGGCTTTTTCTTTTTTTTTTCTTTTTTTTTTTTCCTTTCCTTTGCTGGGTGAAAGCCATCGCGCGTGGAACTTTTTATTTCCACTTTCTTAAGCAAGGGGATGCTCAAGGACCAACTTTCTACCTCTCCTAGGCTAAAAGATCCTTGGCGATCCTCGGCAGATCCATCCGCCCTCGGATCTCAGCTACTGCCACCCCTCCGCCCCACTCGCTTGGTAAACCCGATACGGAGGGGTCCGGGTGTGTTGTTGTTGGTTTTTTTTTTCCCTTCCCTTTCCCGAGGATAACGCCGCAGCCAAGTTGGCGGAGCGGCACCGTCGCTAGGTGGCAAAAGCAATGTGCGCTTGGGGCCGCAGCAGCCGCGCTCCCCGCTCCGCCGCCGGTCACGGCCCCGCTCGTCCTCGGCCGCATCCTCGGGCCGGGCACGGGGAAACGCAAACATTCCGGTACAGTGCAGCCTGCGAGCACCGGGACGGGGGGGAAGAGATTCTCCTCGGGTACCTGCGTGCAGGTGGCTGGCTGGAGCGGAGCTGGATTTAGAGGGGAGAAGGCAGTGCCCGCCTGGGTCCCGAGGCTGCACAGTCGCGTGGGCAGCGGCGGTCCAGGAGCAGGCAGTGAACGGGGCTGAATGGGCTCATTAGCGATTTTCTTTTAATTGGTATTACCCGATGCTTTTACTTTAAGAAGTCTTTAAGATTTTTTTTTTTTCCTAGCGCATTGTAACATAATTTGTGATCAAGACATCTGCTTCAATGAAAGTCACATTTTGCCATGCAAATGCACGTTCCCACCCAATAAAGTCGCCATAATAAGGCTTTGAGCACGGCATACCTACAGTGAGGTTATTGTAGCCAAATCCTCTCCTTTCGCACACCAGCTTAATCTGCGCTGAAATGCTCTGTTACAATTAAAATGACATTTAGGGAGACAGTTACACCTTGCATCCTAATGAACCCGCGGCCGAAGGTGTTTCGCAGAGGGCCCGACAAAGCGGCAGACCCCGTGCCAGAGCCGCCCTCAAACTTTTATCCCCGATCGCATCCGTCACTACGGAGCTGCTCGAAGGGAAATCGTCCCTAACCCTCTATCTATCTCCTCGCCACCGAACTCCTCGCGATGTTTTTACGACCAAAACAAAAGTTCCAGTGTCTGATAGATACGTGAAAAAATAATAAGGTGACGGTTGGGGTAAAGTCTTCTTTTTTTTTTTTTTCTTTTTTTCTTTTTTTTTTTTCCTCCACGGAGCGGGGAAGTGCTGGAAGGGATTTCTTTAAAAAATGTGCGGACATTGTTGTAGAGGCAGCAGCGTGCGCCGAGGGGAGCTCTTTCTCTCCCTCGCATTGTGCAGGGAGCAGGTGCTGTCTACATTACCATACAGCTGAGAGCACAAAGAGCTAACTGATTCAGCCCTCACACAATAACAAACGGCCTTAATGACAGCCACGCGAACGACACACACCAAACTCACTTTTTACTAAGCTGAAGCAGGGGGGGAAAAAAAAAAAAAAAAAAAAAAAAAAGGAGACAGAGAGAGAGAGAGAGAGAGAGGGGGAGAGGCCGAGGTTGTTGGCGATGATGATAATAATCATAGAGGGGTGCAGGACCCGGGCGGAGCGGGGAGTTCTTCCCGGCGGCGGTGCTCGTGGAGACGGGAGTCGTAACCCCCGCAGCCCCCGTTCACCGCTCCCGGCGGCGCTCCCGGGGCCGGAGGGGGGGGGGGGGGGGGGGGGGCGGGCGGCGGGCACAGACGGGACCCCGCGGGCCTCCACTCCGCTGCCGGGACGGGCGCTGCGAGCGGAGAGCGCGGACGGGCAAACCCGACTCGGGGTAGCGCCGTTCGCTCCCCGCTCCCACCCATCTCGCCGACGCCGGGGGAAATGTGGGGCAAACGGAAAGGGATCGGGTTCTCCCCGCTGCGGCTCGCTGCCGCCCACCGCCCCCGGCCCCGCGGAGCCCCCCGGCAGCGGCCGCGGTCTCCGAGGCGCTTCTCGGGGCGGTGGAGGCGGCGGTGTCGGGGCCGCTGCCCGGTGCGGCGGGGGTGTCGCCCTCTCCCCGTAGCAGAAGGGGGATTCTTGCGGTTCCCGAATTTGTAGGAATGTAAATGAGCACGTTTTGTGAGCGCGGAGGGGAGGGGGAGGAGGGTTGCACATTTTACAGCTCACTGACCATTTGGCGATCCATTGAGAGGAGGGTTTGGAAAAGTGGCTCCTTTGTGACAGCTCCAGCCAGATTGGGGGGCTGCTCATTTGCATCTCATTAGGCATGCGGGCGGCCGGCGGGATATAAGGGAGGCCGGCGCCCACGGAGAGGCAGATCCTCGCGTTCACCCTCGGAGAGAGCCGCGGGGCCGGGGCGCAGAGCGGGAACCCCCTGCCCCCCCGCAGGAGCACACCCGGACACGCTCCGTGCGCCGCTATTGAGACACGAGCTTATTTGTGTTGGCTGGGATTCCTCTCAAAACAAAAGTCAGCCCACAACAACGAACGAGCGGGAGCTTCTTTTGCAATTAAAAAAAATAAAAACAATAAAAAGAAAAGAAAAAAAAAAAAAAAAAAAAAAAAGGATCAAGTCTCCAACGTGACCCGCTGCCGCCGCTGCCGCTTGACACCTTCCAGCCCCGACGTGCGCAGGGCGAGCGCAGCCGCTCGGAGCAGCGCAGAGCCGCCCCGCACCGCTCCGGGAATTATCGCCGCTGCCGCCCCGTCCCGCGCTGCCTCTGCGGAGGGATTTCCAGAGCGCCGATTTGTGACCTTCCTTGGGAAGCCTCTTCTCTGCCTCCGTTGGGAATTAAGTTGCTTTTGTTTCATTTTTATTTTGTATTTTTTTATTGTTTTCTTCCTGGAGAAAAGGAGGAGCACCGTGGATTGGGCGAGAAAAAGAGTTTAGCAGATTAATCGTAAAACTTTTTTTTTTTTTTTTTTTTTTTCCTCTTTCTTTCTTTTCCTTTTGCCATCCGAAAGAGCTGTCGGCCGCCGCCGGGCTGCACCTAGAGGTGTCGGTAGGGGGATAACAGTCAGAGACCCTCCTGAAAGCAGGAGACGGGACAGTACCCCCTCCGTCTCTGCGGGGCTGCTGTGGCCCCTCCGTTCTTTCTCCCTTCCCGAGAGACACTCTTCCTTTCCCCCCACGAAGACACAGGGGCAGGAACGCGAGCGCTGCCCCTCCGCCATGGGAGGCCGCTTCCTGCTGACGCTCGTCCTCCTCTCGGCGCTGCTGTGCCGCTGCCAGGTAAGTGCCGCCCGCCGCCCCCCGACGGGCCCGGCCGGAGGGAGCGGGGAGGGCCACCGGCTGCTGCCCCGCGCGCAGGGGCGCTCCGCGGGCTGACGGCCGCTGTCCTCGGCAGGTTGACGGCTCCGGGGTGTTCGAGCTGAAGCTGCAGGAGTTTGTCAACAAGAAGGGGCTGCTCAGCAACCGCAACTGCTGCCGGGGGGGTGGCCCCGGAGGCGCCGGGCTGCAGCAGTGCGACTGCAAGACCTTCTTCCGCGTCTGCCTGAAGCACTACCAGGCCAGCGTCTCCCCCGAGCCGCCCTGCACCTACGGCAGCGCCATCACTCCCGTCCTCGGCGCCAACTCCTTCAGCGTCCCCGACGGCGCGGGCGGCGCCGACCCCGCCTTCAGCAACCCCATCCGCTTCCCCTTCGGCTTCACCTGGCCCGTAAGTGTTGGGGCGAGGGGGGAGGAGGGGAGCCTTCCCAGGCTGAAGGCGCGGCGCTGCCCCCCGGCCGTGCCCGCCCTCACGGCTGTCTGTGCTCCTTCTTTCCCCAGGGCACCTTCTCGCTCATCATCGAGGCTCTGCACACCGACTCACCCGACGATCTCACCACAGGTACCCGGCCCCGCCCGGACCCCTCCCCACCGCGCTCCCTTCTCCCCGTCCTTCCCTCCCGCTAAGCATCTCCTCATGCCCAGTCCGCTTCGGGCTCTCTCATCCCTCGTCTCTCCGCTCTCGTGCAGAAAACCCCGAGCGCCTCATCAGCCGCTTGGCCACCCAGAGGCACCTGGCGGTGGGTGAGGAGTGGTCCCAGGACCTGCACAGCAGCGGCCGCACCGACCTCAAGTATTCCTATCGCTTTGTGTGTGATGAGCACTACTACGGGGAAGGCTGCTCTGTCTTCTGCCGGCCCCGTGACGATGCCTTCGGTCACTTCACCTGTGGAGAGCGTGGCGAGAAGGTCTGCAACCCAGGCTGGAAGGGCCAGTACTGCACTGAGCGTGAGTGTCCCCCTCGTGTCCCCTGAGCTCTCTGGGGGGGTTCTCTAACCTCAGACTCCGTGGAGAGGGGACCAGGCAGGTGTGCATGTTGCTAGATGCAGATTTCATCCATGTGGGGTATAGGCAGCCCTCAGTATTAGCATAGAAACTTAAATCGAGCAGACACATCTCGGGTTAACAAAATGGCAGTGCCAACATCACTCGCTTGCTCAGTTGCCAAGCTGATGGCAATATGTTCAACAGTTGCTTGGGGATGTATCACATCCATGGGTATGCAGCTCCACCTTTGCTTTGGCAGCATCCCCACAGCAGGGCTAGAGGTAGGATTGCTGCGGCCTGATGTCTTCCCACCTTGCACTGAAAAGAGCAGTGGGATATCAAAGATGTCCTCTGTGGCCTTCAGGCTGTATGTTTCTCCTTTGGGCCACTCACACACTGCCACTGCCAGGGGAATTGCACCCTGGGCCACCAAAACACTCAGCTTCTTCCCCATCACTCTCCTGTAGCATTGCCGTGATCTTTGCTACCAGCAGGAGTAGGCCATGGGACGTGAGTTTTGAGTGAGCCTGAGCTTGAAGTTGTTGAGGAATGCAGTGTATTGGTACAGCAGGGAAAGCTGGGGCAGCAAGCAGATCCCAGAGGGACGGGCAGTAGTGGTTGCCAGGTACTGTTGGTTTTACAAGAGGAGCCCTCTGTAGATATGCAGCTGTGTACAGGCAGACGGATGCTGAGCTCCCACTGCAGTGTGTGGTGGCATTCTGTGTGCGCACACTGAGGCATACTGGCAGATGACACCGGGTGAGCCCTCCAGGCAGGCAGGGAGAGGACAGTCACAGTCCATAAAGCACCGTGGTCCCGGCTGAGCTGCCTGGCCCAGACCAACTGCTCACACTGCTCGTGGCTGCTAAGATGCTTTTAGCAGTTCATCTTACGATGTTGCACAATAAGCAGCACGCAAAAGGGCTTTCGTTTCCTTTGATAGCATTTTAAATAGGAACTAGAACCTTTCCCATGATCAAAAGTGCTTGTCCCGGCTGTGTCAGGGGGTGGGGTGAGAGGAAGCTCTTTGATAACGAGTCCTTTCGGTGCTGTCAGCACTCGGGATGCCTTCGCACCACCGCTCTGCCCTCCGCCCAGCTCGCCGTTGCCCATCTCTGTGCAGAGGACGCGGCTCCCGAGCTGTGTTTATGTGTGCATGCGAAAAGAATGTCTTCCCGTTAGCGAACCGAGCTCCCAGTGGCAGATTGCTTCCCGTCTCCTTGCCCTCGGCTCCATTCTTTCCAACTTTGAGGCGATCTGATTATCAGCACCGATTCTTTCTTTCCCCTCACCCCCCCCCCCCCCTTCACCCCCCACTTCCCCGCCTTCCCCTTGCATGCCATTGTCTCCGCCTGGCTTTGTTGAATTAAAACTTTGCAGTGCCTGCTTAATGAGTTCCATAACCAGGCAAAGTAATGAGCAGAAGTCCCTTTCTCCCTCCCCTCTCCTCCCTCCCGCTGGCCTGCTTACCTCCTCACCATGCTCGGAGCTGCCCGCCCCTGTTCCGAGCCGGGGGGGAGGAGGGAGGAAGAACTTTAGACTTATTTATTTGAATAAGAAAAAAAGTTTTTGCAGCGAAATCACGCGCGTGCCATAGATTAGCCGTGGGCAGGGATAGGCTGCCCGGCCGCCGGCACCGGCCCCATTGGCTCCGGGGCCGGGGGTATTGTTGCAGCGGGGCAGCTGCTGGGAGAGAATAGACAATAGAGCAGCTGTCTTGCACTGGCACCCTGCACACCAGCTGTCCACTCTTATCTGCACACACACTTTCGGGGGATATTAAGAGGTGGAGCTGTGTGCATAGAATTGGAAAAAAGGACTTCTGACCCTCGCTGGGAAGGGAAGGGGGGCGAGGGGCTGCGGGGAAGGCAGCAATTGTGAGCCTTCTTTTGTCTGTGTGCAACTGTATTAAGAAGAATGCTCATCCCTGGCGATAAGTAAAGTGCCCGGCTACCAGGCGAGATCAATACTCCTGCAGGCTCCAGAGATTAACTCAGCTGCTATTAACTGCCCGGCCCCCCACCCACGGGGTGCTCTCGGGAGGGGACTCTGCAAGGGGAGGCCGTGGGCCCTGGCGCTCAACTCTTCCCTCCTTCCTCTGTTCACAGCGATTTGCTTGCCTGGGTGTGACGAGCAGCACGGCTTCTGCGACAAACCTGGGGAATGCAAGTAAGTTTTCCGCTCCCCCCTTCCTCCCTTCTTTGTCTTTAGCTTGGAAGCAGCAGTCCTGCGAGGGTCAGCTTAAATGCCTTTCTTCCTCTTAGATAGTAATTCAAGCAATCCAGGTGATGCCAGATCAAGGCAATGATCTACAAGTCAAACATCAGTGCCATTAATATTAACCTAATGAGTTTACGGCGCTGCGTGTAAGGTTTGGCTGCTTGTTATTAGAGTAAACAAATTAACTACCTGCAACCGTGGCTTTATCTGAGGAAGTGCAAGAGGTAGCTGGGGCTGATGAAAGCTGATGCTGCAGTTGGACTCGCTGACTTTCTCAGATGAAGGATCACTGAAGGCTTTTAGGAAACTTGATCCCTGGCATCAGTGTGTTTGCAGAGTTTGCGATAGGGTTTCCAAATGTGAGAAGTCTAAATCTGACAAGACTTTGTTGTTGACTTTTTTGTTGTTGTTTTTTTTTTTTCTTTCTTTTTTTTTTTTTCAGGTGCAGAGTGGGTTGGCAGGGGCGATACTGTGATGAGTGCATCCGATACCCGGGCTGCCTGCATGGTACCTGTCAGCAGCCATGGCAGTGCAACTGCCAGGAAGGCTGGGGCGGCCTTTTCTGCAACCAGGGTAAGTTCTTGGGCTTTGCCTGAGCATCTCCCTCCAAAAGCGGAAAGCAGGCAGCTACTTCCAGCTCGTGTGTTCTATGCTGGCCTTACAAATGAGCAAGCATTTTGACTGATTTCTCTCTTTTTTAATTTTTTTTTTTTTTTTTAAATTTAAATCTTTCACAGACCTGAACTACTGCACTCACCACAAGCCGTGCAAGAATGGTGCCACATGCACCAACACTGGTCAGGGGAGCTACACTTGTTCTTGCCGACCTGGGTACACAGGGTCCAGCTGCGAGATTGAAATCAATGAATGTGATGCCAACCCTTGCAAGAATGGTGGAAGCTGCACTGTAAGTTTGAGTTGCTTGTGCTGGGTGAAGCCCCAGGGGATGAGTCAATGTCAATTCTACTTATTTTTGAAGTTCTCCTTTGTATTTTAAAACAACTTCAGGTAAATATTTTGAACATTTATCATGTCTTTCCCTCAGGATCTCGAGAACAGCTATTCCTGTACCTGCCCCCCAGGCTTCTATGGTAAAAACTGTGAGCTGAGTGCAATGACTTGTGCTGATGGACCGTGCTTCAATGGAGGGCGATGCACTGACAACCCTGATGGTGGATACAGCTGCCGCTGCCCACTGGGTTATTCTGGGTTCAACTGTGAAAAGAAAATCGATTACTGCAGTTCCAGCCCTTGCGCTAATGGTAAGGCCAAACATGCTACGGTGACATTGTAAAAGGACACATTCCAGTCACTTTGCCTTCTGGTCTAGGGCTCATAACGAGGCCTGGTGATAAACCATGGACCGCGTCATGTCAGTAGTTGACTGGGTGGAGAAATTGTACTTAAAAAGGAATGATGTGTTATGGGCCACTACTTCAAATATAGTGTTTTGTTAGGGGGTTACTGTGGCTGTGTAACTTGGCCCAAAACTTCATGCATACAGGCATGGAGGATTATATTTAGAAAGACTCTTTGAAGCCATACGAACACTAAGTATGATTAATTATAATCCAGCAATTGAAATCTTCCTGTTTTGATAAAAGTATTTAAAACTTTCTTTAATGCAGTCCTGCTCATTCGTTGTCACTGTAACTCTGTAATGTGAGATCGTGATGTGAACCTGATCTGAACTAGCTTCATAGTCCCAGCTAGATCAAAAAGGGATGCTGAATGAAAAATAGATTTGATTAAGAAATACCTTTCTTTAATAAAAGGTACTTTTTGTGTTGGCTAAGACCTGGCAAAGATGGAGCTAGTTTCCCAGAACGGAAGCTTTTCTCAGCTGTGGGTTGTAACAACGGCCCTGAGAGCAGTAGTTGGGGTGTATTGTGGGGAGGGTCTGAGCACACACCGCTTAACCTTCGTCCCCTTTACATCTTGCAGGAGCCCAGTGCATTGATCTGGGGAACTCCTACATATGCCAGTGCCAGGCTGGCTTCACTGGCAGGCACTGTGACGACAACGTGGACGACTGCGCCTCCTTCCCCTGCGTCAATGGAGGGACCTGTCAGGATGGGGTCAACGACTACTCCTGCACCTGCCCCCCGGGATACAACGGGAAGAACTGTAGCACGCCGGTGAGCAGATGCGAGCACAACCCCTGCCACAACGGGGCCACCTGCCACGAGAGAAGCAACCGCTACGTGTGCGAGTGTGCTCGGGGCTATGGCGGCCTCAACTGCCAGTTCTTGCTCCCCGAGCCACCTCAGGGACCGGTTATTGTCGACTTCACCGAGAAGTACACAGAGGGCCAGAACAGCCAGTTCCCCTGGATCGCAGTGTGCGCCGGGATTATTCTGGTCCTCATGCTGCTGCTGGGCTGCGCCGCCATCGTTGTCTGCATCAGGCTGAAGGTGCAGAAAAGGCACCACCAGCCCGAGGCCTGCAGGAGCGAAACGGAGACCATGAACAACCTGGCGAACTGCCAGCGCGAGAAGGACATCTCCATAAGCATCATCGGTGCCACTCAGATTAAAAACACAAATAAGAAAGTAGACTTTCACAGCGATAACTCCGATAAAAATGGCTACAAAGTTAGATACCCATCAGTGGATTACAATTTGGTGCATGAACTCAAGAATGAGGACTCTGTGAAAGAAGAGCATGGCAAATGTGAAGCCAAGTGTGAAACATATGATTCAGAGGCAGAAGAGAAAAGTGCAGTACAGCTAAAAAGGTATCGTGCTTACTCGCGTGCAGGGGGTGGCTTTACTCTGAGGGGTGCGTGTGTCGCTTAAAGGTACCATTAAGCAACAGCCATCTGATCTGTGTTGTTTGTTTTTGTCTTCAGTAGTGACACTTCTGAAAGAAAACGGCCAGATTCAGTATATTCCACTTCAAAGGACACAAAGTACCAGTCGGTGTACGTCATATCAGAAGAGAAAGATGAGTGCATCATAGCAACTGAGGTTAGTATCCCACCTGGCAGTCGGACAAGTCCTGGTGTGTGATTCCCATCCAGAGCAGGTCAGGGTAGACAGACCGTTCTACCTGCTGCCACAGTCATCTCTACCCACTGAAACGTGGCCACCTTCAGTCTGTGGCACTGCAGATGCTGAAAAAACTAGCTGTGGATTAAGATAAGCTCCAGTGGGGGTTTCAGGGACAGCAATTTTTGCAGGGAAGGGTCTAACTATAGTGCAGTTGTAGCCTACTAACCCTACTGACTCATTCTTTCATATGCTTCCTGCAGAGCCTGCTTTTGCTTGGCACTGACGTGAAGTCCTGACCCTCTGCATCCTCACAGTCCTCTGCTTTCTTTTTATTAACCTCTTCTGGTCTCTGCTTGTGTTTTGTCTCAACAGGTGTAAAACAGACGTGATATGGCAAAGCTTTTGTTCAGAACAATTTCAAAGGAGACGTGCCCCAATGAATGCTGCTGAAAGAGGAATGAGAGCTAGATTCCTTCACTGACTGCTGCTGAGAAACTAAATTCAGGCTTGAGCTGGTTCTCTACTGAAGTTAGCAAAGTGACTGCAAAATAAAGAAACAAGATGGACACCAGGCAAGGGTCTGTGTTCAAGGATTACTGTTGCACTGCCTTTTATGAATTTTATCATTGCACTATGGTCAGTTGCTTTTCTATATATATTTAAATGAATGGACTTAATTACTACATAAGAAGCATGCACTGCCTGAAGTGTATATTTTGGATTCTTATGAGCCAGTCTTTTCTTGAATTAGAGACAGAAACACTGCCTTTATTGTCTTTTTTGATACTAAAATGTGTTTTTACTAGGTGAGAAAAAGTGTGTTATTTTTTTGAATCTGTAAAAATATTTTCATGATAATTGTAAAGCTTGAGTATTTTGTGATGTTCATTTTTTTATAATTTAAATTTTTTGGTAAATATGTACAAAGGCACTTCGGGTCTATGTGACTATATTTTTTTGTATATAAATGTATTTATGGAATATTGTGCAAATGTTATTTGAGTTTTTTTTTTTACCGTTTTGTTAATGAAGAAATTCATTTTTAAAATATTTTTCCAAAATAAATATTATTAATGATAACCAGAGTGTTACGTTTATTCCATAGTAGATGATGAGCCAGACTAAACCTTACAACAAGAGGTCTGACGCATTCCTGGGGACTCATGGGTAGATGGGATAGACGAAGGTCCATCACAGTGGGGAACAACTTGCTGTGTGCAGAGCCCCCCCCCTCACCTCCTAACATTCTGAACTATTAACCCCGTGGCTGTGCTCTCTCTTACCCAAAGGCAAACATTTGTAAAATCCTTGAGTAATGTTTGCTCAGTCATGTTGGACTGTATATATATAATACATACAGCATCACTTCCCAAGGAGGAGCAATGCAAATGCACTCCATCGCAATGCAGGCACGGGGCTTGTCCTGGCTCAGCTCTATGTCTCCTGCAACTTCAAACACTTGCCTGCAGTCCATGGGTGTCTGAGGCCCACGAGCTCTGACCCTTAGTGCCAACCCATGGGACAAGAGCTTCCCCAGCCTCTCCAGCCTGGGGTTGGCCCTTCCCTTCTCAGGACAGGAGGACACAGATTTGGCTGATGGCCACGGCTCTCTTGACTATGACATCTATCTCAAGTATGTTGTATCTTTGGCTTCAACTTTGCCCGTGGTGCCTGCTGCCATTATACTGAGTCAATGTGTGACCCCATCCCCTGGTTTGGTGCTGAATGCTCAGGCCATTTCCCAGTTTAGTTTGCCCTAATGAGCAAGGAAAGGAAAACCTAGAAAAAGAGTTTCTTTTTTGATCCATTAAAGTGGATTCCACCCCAGTCACTGTGGGTTACCTCCTGCAGCTTCTGGGAGATGATGGAAATAATAGTCTGTTCCCATCCTATTCAGTAGAGGTGAACTCTATCCCAAAAGCAAAAGCAAGCAATAGCACATATAAACAAGCAATTATGGCAACTGGTGATCTATAAATTGTATATGTGCTTGCCTTATTTTAGCATACAAAAATGTGAGAACAACTAGAACAATATTTCTGTATGGGGTCAGTAGAAAACACACGCTGACTACAGGGGCTTGTCCATCTATAGGGTCTTATCACTGAGTTAACCCTTAGACAAGATCTACTCAGTTCCCCCAAAGTGACCCAACAAAGTATATCCTATGTGTTTATCCCAAAGTGTCTTTTTAGGGAAGGTTTTCATGAGGAAAGCAACGTGAAGTCACTGTGAAATGTTCTGTGATGGTGTGAACAGTATGTACAAGCAGAGGGCTGACATAATGCCCTGCCAAAAAATCAGCCAATAAACCTCACAGTGACCCAGGCATGACAGCATGTATGGCAGTAGCATGCTCAGAGCAATGCAGTCTCACAAACTGGACAAACCTTGAGCAAATTGCTTCGTTACTTTTTGCTCCTAAGCTTTTTCGGGGCAGGCTTGTCTCTTGTGATGTGCAGCACTTTGCCCAGCCACTGCCAGTGTCTCAGCTGGGACCTCTTAATGCTACTTCTGTATAAAAAACGGCAACAAGTAGAAGTCACTGATGGCTGAGGGCCTCTGTGACAATGTTAGGCCCAACTCAAGTATTACATAGCATACTGCCAGGCAAAGGCCTGGAGAAGAATGCAGCCCCTTGCTCTGGTGAGGAGGCACAGCATCAGCTTGTAATCAACTTCATGTAAAGATAAGACTACTTCAGAAAGCTGAGATTGTTTCCATGTGCTAGCTACTGGATATGCTGAATTTAGTGAAGAAAAGGCACTGTGGGAAAAGGGGAGAGCTGGGCTTTGTCCCTCTGAAGCTCTTTCTGCAACCACAGTTTCACAGGTCATCTCAATGGCTTCTTCAGCTCCCGTCTTGAGCATGGCTGGGGCTCTTGCCTCATGCAGCATTTATTTCTTGCACCATGTCCTCCAAACCTGCATGTGTATATTGGGGCTCTTGGTGAACAGACTGAGGCATGCAGTGGTGAGCAATGGATCCTCATTCTGCATCGTAGCACCCAGTTCTTTTGAAGGACAAAAAGGATGACCTAGGCAGCATGCAGAAGTCATACAGGTGGCTGTGGGCTCTGCTCTGCCTGGCCCTGTGTGTGGGAAGGCCAGCTGGCTGCTCAAAAGCAGCAGGAACCCCCCTGTTGGCAGGGTCTCCTGCCTCCTTGATCTGAAAAGAGAGGAGAGCTGGCGTGGGGAGGCCGTTTAGCTGGGACAGCTGAGAATTCAGGGCCTGATCCAACGCCCATTAAAATTATTGGAAAAGATCCAACAAGCTCTGGGACATGTGGCAGTGTGCCCCTCCTGACGCAGCACATCCCAGGGCTGCAGCATGCACTCACACAGTGTAAAGCTCATGGTCACTCCAGCCACATCTGTACCACCTCAAGGCTCATCCCTGGGATGGGGGCTGAAAAAGGCGCCTTCAGGTTACGTCCTACCTGCAAGCCTGCTTCTTAATGGTGAGCGGTGGCATCCTGTAAACGTTTTTTGCAAGGTTGACTTGGACAGTATTTGTCAGACACTCAGATTAGTAGAAGGGGATTTTTGAAGTGAGGCACACACAGCCTCCAAAATATAGCAAGTGGTGGGCTCAGAGAGCCTTAGGTTTAATTGCAAGGCGTGCTTATGCATTGCTTTAAGCTGATATTTGTACTTTGTGCATTAGGGTCTAGGCGTCAGGAAACTTGGGTACTATTCCTGGCTCTGCTGCAGACATGATGCATGACCTTGGGAGAGGAAGGATGGTCTGGTGGTCAGGGCGCTGCCCAGGGACCCAGGAGGGCCCCCTTCTATTTCCAGTGCTCCCTCCAGACTTCCTGTGCAACCTTGGACCTGGGTCACTTAATCTTTGCAGGGCCTTAGGAAAGTAGGGGCCTCCTGGCTGTGCGGGCAAGAAGTTCAGAGGATACTGTGGTGGGGGGGAATGTCAAAATACCCTCTGAGGTGAGCAAAGCTATTTCCTACCTCCATAAGTCAGATTGCTTGTCTGTGAGACGGAGAGCTATTTTTGTATAGTGCTTTGAGATGCTAGCATGGAATAAAGACCCTTATTACAGTTGAAACATCCATCATTTGAGGGAGGAGATGCCCCACACTGGCAGCACAGAGACGCCCTCCCGGGGATGCAGCTGCAGTGTTCTGAGTGCGCAGGGTCTGCCACCGTGATAGGACAGATGCCCCATGAGGCAGCATTCAGGTGCGAAGCAGAGCAGAGCTCAAAGGGCCATCACCCTCTGCTCATGGGGATCCTCTCTGCTCCCTTCCCTCCTATGGAGTTCTTCTTCCACTTGGCTGCTAAGGCTTGGCGGTCTCTATTACCTGCCATGTGAGTCAGAGGAAAACAAACATGGCAGGAATGACTGCAGCCACGAAACAGCACAGATAACTGTGCTCGAGAGACCAGGAACTGTTTAATTTCCCAGCAGAGATGTACCCAGAGCATCACTGAGTGCTGTGCTGAAGGATCCTTGCTCCATGGCATGGAGGGGGAGTGCGGTGCCTCAGCTATGGGGTAGCTGTAGGGACAGTGCAGACACATGCCAGCTGCTCAGGGTAGCACTGTTTGTGCAAAAGCCTGCTCTATGCATGGGCTATATATGACTGTGATGATCCTTCTCCTGGTATAAAACTACACCAACAGAATGGCTTCTGTGGATGCAGCTATGTCAAAACAAAGGTCATGTATATTAGGGCAAAGAAATTCCCTTCCCTTGTTTATTTATCTAAACTGCACTGGTAAAAGTAGCTTTACACCACCACATTCTCCAAAGCACAGTTGTGCTGCTATTGAGCAGCAGGTCTAAATCTGCTTGGACAAGGATGAATTTGCACAGGCTGATGCAACGTGTCGGTTAGTGTGTGCATCTCTTTGGGGTGATTTCCCAGCACACTGAGAGCTAAGCAGGCAAAAGGGTTGGGAGGGGGCATTCCCTGTTCTCTTTCACAACACGAAACATGAACTTTGCGAGGGGAAAGGACTTTGTATGGGAAAGGATAGAACAAGAGAAACTTCTGGCCTGCTCTTGGTGCCAGGAGACACTGTGGAGCCACTTCTCCACCCAGCTCCCAGCACCACTGGGGTGTCTGCATTGGAGAGGGTTTATGAGCATTTTGAACCGGAATTTTCACCTGCTAGAAAAGGTTTTCAAGTTATTATTTTCTAAAAAGAACATTTTCAGTGGTAAAGTTGCTTTCCAGTGATGGCAAATTGGAATATCCACATGAAAAGCTCCTGTGGGTTTCACTTTCTTCATGAAGCAAGAAAGCAAAATGACAAGCAAGCACTTCTCAGCAGACAGAAAGTTTGTTGAAAACTTCCTTTCTTTCTTTTCTTCTCAAAAATAGAATCAATCTGGGAATTCTACCTCATTAACAAGTTGCATATGTTACTTTTGATTTTGCTTTAGCATGTGAAACTTTTTAAAGCTACGTTCTGCCCCTTGCCCCATTTTCTGGCCCTCATAGGCTGTGTCAGAGACAAGCAAAATGCAGGATTTGGCCTTATGTCAGAAAGTGCCTTTAATGTAACCTGCACAAAGGAAAATTGGCATTCTCAGGAACAACTGATTGCGTAAGACACAAACCATTATGAGGAATAAGCTCCTAGAGTACAAGGCCAGTGCTTTACCATTTATAACCTCTCCAGAAAGTTTTCAAGAGACATAGAGTCAAAATACTTAATCTGCATTTGAAATAAAAAACTACACTCAGGAGAATGGGGCCTTCAATTACTTGGATCTGAGCAACATACCCTAAATAATTTGCCTATTGCTAGTGTATTTTCCTTTTCAAGATACTAAGTTTTTCCTTTACGAGGTTTTCCATATATGCAAACATGGGTGTTTACAAAGGCCACCTGTCTGAAAAATGTAAGCCCTTTGCTTCAGTCTGGTTTTACCTTGTTCTGAATCAAAGGGGCTGTGGAATTCTCCATTGCCCACAGTGGTGATGGTCTGGCACAGCTGCCACTGCTGCGGTTGTGGGTGTCTTTGGAAAGACAGACAGTGCTTCTGCTCAAAGCTGGACTGTTCAGAACAAAAACAAACAAAAAAAAAAAAGTGGAAGGACAATATATCATGCTTGTTGTAGCTTGCATCTTAATTTTCTTTCTTACTTTCCATATCAGCTTCAAGAAAGGAACCATGAAAAACGTGTTATGTTGTTTAAGTTCTTCTTATGATTTTCTTCAGGAAGTGTTATCTGGAATGGCAGTTGTGAGCACACAAACTCAGCAGACTTATCTGCGTTATCTAATTACCAGACTATAAAGTTCTGCTGACATTTCCTTTTGATAAATACAATACACTGCTTTCTTTATCTATCTATATTAAAGAAACAGTGTTCTCCTAATTCCAACCCCATGCATGCATTTAACTAGAACAGCGTTGTAAAACCCAAGACTAACAGAAATCTTGCCACAACTTCAACAGTCATAAATGAAAGCAGTGGCTTTCAGATGAAAAATATTATCTAATGGTGGTAGGAAACCACTGCAAATCTCAATGTTTAAACTACAAAAAAGCATGGAACAGATTTGACTGATATTAATTAAGCAAAAAGAGAGAGGTGGAAAAAGAAAAAAGTAACAAACAGCACAGATATTACAAGTATGCTTGCATTTCTTCCCTGCTGCTGATGTGCTTAACTGTGTGCAGAAATACGTTAGTATTTATTGAAAGATTTTCAAGTTGTGATTGCTATAGCTGTGGACTTTCAGAGCTCTCTTCTCGTGCACAGGAGAGTTTTGTGTGGTCATGGAAAATGGGGCTCCCCTGCCCCAAGCTTTGGCATCAGAACCCTGCAGGTAACGGACATAAGGCAATGGTGCCTCTGAAGAATGCTTGTTGCCCTCTGAGCTCCCTTGCTTTCCTTTCCTACACCAGAAGAGGTCTGGGAGCCTCCTGTGCTGGAAAGGGAAGGGCCAGGAGGCAGCCAGAAAGGTGTTGTGAGGAACCTCCTTGCCTGCTCCACAGGGGACCCCAGCAGGGCTTGCTGTGAGCTGGAGGCTCAAAGACAAAACCAACACCAAAACACTCAACATCTGTAGCATGCAAATTCCAGCTTGTAAGCCTTTTGAATTTCCATTTGCCTCAGTAAGAATTAGGCATAGGGAAGTTGGGGTGGTTGAGAATCTTTTGGCACCTGTATACTTGCAAGGAAGTGGCCCTATTTGTCACAGACAGGCTCCATCAGAGAGTCAGAGGCAGAACCAGGAGATGAAGGTGGAACTCTAGCATTGCCAGAATAAAAAAAGAGCCTGTAAATGACAAAGAAAAGCTGCATTACCATAGTGGGGTAATTCACAAATGCACCTTTTAGATCAAAGGTAGTCATCAAGTACTGAGGATGTTCCCAAAGAACGCAGTGTGTTCAGATAGGAAAATACCCATTTTTGTCAGAAATGCTAAAGGAAGTGTTAATGACAGGAATAAATAACAGGTGCTGGGAACAGCTGTTACTGATTAATGACTTGTCCTTTTTTTTTTTTTTTTTTTTTTTTTTTTTTAATAGGTTTTCTGTTTGGAGGAATCAGAAGTTTTCAGTAACATTTCACTGTCAGGCATTTGAGGAATGTTTTTTTCCTTTCTTCATTAAAGGACTTCCCAATTATTTCTAAGGCAAACCAGATTCAAGAATATTCAAGCTAAATTAATATTTGAGTTTCAAGCCACCAATAGTTGAGGAAAATCTGAGTCATAATGGTTTTCAAGTGCACAAATAAGCTTTCTTTCTTTCTTGCCTTTCTCTCTCTCCATTTTGCTTTTTCGCTCTTTCTGTTTTTCTTTTTTTCTTCTCTTTCTCTCCTTACCTCTCCATCTTCCTCTTGCTGTTTATATGAGGTACCTGGAGGTGGTCTTTGACGTGCATATTTAGCCTTGAAGTGGTCTTTTTTAAGTGTATGAGGAATGATGAGATTACATGTTATAAGAAAGGCTGCCACTGCTGCCATTTTGCAATGATTAAGTAATTGAGAAGTCATTGAGAACAGCTCAGTGAAAACAACTGCTCTGTGCCTTGAGGCAATCAAGAGAAGCAAACAAAATAGTGTGATGGAAAACGCACTAATAATTAAATCATTAATTTTTATATAACAGTCTAATTTTCTAATGCATCTAAATCTAGTTCAGAAAACATGGCAAGTACTATGATCTCCTGTTCTTCAGCACAGAAACTTAGGCACAGAAGCAGTCTTGGTCTCTTGAAGTCATTGGGGATGCTGGTATTAACTAAGATGGGACTAGGATTTCTTACAGAAATGAGTACTTACTGTAGATCATCCAAGACTCCTTTTCAGTAGTCTATAGCCCTAGCTTTTTGCATCATAAAATGGACAGAAAGCTGGAGTCAGTTCCCATCTCTACATTTCAAAACAAATAGGGTCAAAAATGAATATATTTCAGAGACTGACAGTGGAGGTGATTATGTGTGTAGGAAGATTTATATACCATGAAAAAAATGCTAGAGTTTACTTACCAAGGGGAACATAGTAATGCATGGAACAGTGAATAGAATTCTTCTACTTGCTTGTTGGAAAAGGACAGAATTGGAGGACTTGAAGCTACAACAGAGTTCATCAGTGGAGTTTTGTCTCTCTGAATTTTGACGCAATATCAAGAGCTTAGCAGGCTTTAAAAAAGGGTCCTTGCTCTTATCAGTAGAGAAGATCTTTACAGCTTCATTAGAGAGAATAAATAATAGCATGCAAATCCTAACATGCTGAACCATAATATAACTATTAACTACTCAGGACACTTTATATGTTACTTACCCTCCCAAGGCTAGAGGCTTTGCCTCTTTCTTCTAAAGCAACTGTTTGAGATCACCTCCAAAGGTAAGATACAGTATTAACTAAAACAGTGGTTCATTCTGGTTTAGAGATAAGGCTGAAGTGAAGAGTTGAGATTTGCTTCCTCACTGTTTTCAGAAACTCAGTTATCTGATCTCAGTTTTCCCTTCATCTGAAGATAATGCTACTGATAACAGAATCATGCTATCACTCAGGCTGCAAGCTCCTTAATCTTTGATCGCTCATAAACTGAAAACACACAGTTGCGATGGAGCCGTAACTGTGGAAGGGTACAGCAGCAATCTGTTACCTATGACAGTTGGAAAGAGAAAAGCAGATACAACTGTACATAAGAGAAGGCTATAGTTAGGCCAAAGGCAACGGTCCTCACTGATATGGCTGACAAGGGCTATTAGCTCATGGCCTAGGAGGAGAAATGAACCCCTGTTCTGTGCTGTGCACAGCCGTACCCACCATGTGCAGTTCCAGGTGGAATAGGGTTACTTGCTGTATCCCGACTGCCCCATCTCCTGAGCTATGTGGCTCCTGGGCTATGCATGGAGCAGCCTCACTGCAATCCTAGCATTGCCTTGTGCCCTCAAATTGCTTGTGAGATACAGAGACTGCATTTCAAGGTAACACAGACACATGACTTTAGTCCAAAGCAATTCTAGAGCATCCATATCCCCTTTTCATCATCCATCCACTGTACTTCTCCTCTGTAACCACATCTAAGGTTTTTTTTCAGCTGACAAGACTGAAATGAAAAGCATTGCTATATTTAGATTTGCTAATTGTTATCAACAAGACACTCCTGGTTCCAAGAAAACATCCCTGCCTAAAACAGTTTCTGATAAAGCAAAGTGCCAAGCTAATGGATATGTTTGGTTTTATACGCAAACTGTGACCATCCTTGACCGATTTAAGGATGTTCAGGAAGTATTCCCTCGGCCCAAAGAAATCCATTCCACAGTTTTCAGCATCCCTCTCTGACAACCAGGATTTCAAATCCCTTTATCTGGAGACAAACAGAAAGTGTGTGCTTGTGGTGAATAATTTGAGCTGATATTCTTGCCAGCTGTTAAGGGACACATGCAAAAAAAAAAAAAAAAAAAAAAAGAAGTCCGTGACATCTGGTCAACACTGATATTTCCTAACAGAAGTATTTGTTTCAGCATGGGGAAAGGGTGGTGGGATAAAGGGAAACACCATCTTCGTGCACCCCTTTGCCCCCTTTTGAAAAGTGAAAGTGATAACATTGACCACAGCAACTGGAACAAAAATTGCAACTTACATCATGGGGAAACGGTGACATTACATTAGCCCATATTACACAATGGTTGAGCAGTTGCTTTCACACACTAAGCTTTCAACTTTAACTTTTTTTTTTTCCCCTTAAGCTACACAATGGATTTTTTTGCTGAGTTGGAAAATATCAGGAGACAGGCAGAAAGCCTTCCTTTTGTTCCTTCATCCTGCCGAGCACCTCATCATAAAGATTTTTTCCCTTCTGCTCTGTTTTGCTTTCCTAACTTCCTTTCCCCTTTTCACCCTCCCCCACCTCTTTCTTTCTTTCTTTCTTTCTTTCTTTCTTTCTTTCTTTCTTTCTTTCTTTCTTTCTTTCTTTCTTTCTTTCTTTCTTTCTTTCTTTCTTTCTTTCTTTCTTTCTTTCTTTCTTTCTTTCTTTCTTTCTTTCTTTCTTTCTTTCTTTCTCTTTCTTTTGCCAAATAAATGTGACTAATTAACAGCAGGACTTCTTTCCACCAAATTGTAAAATCACCTCTTTTAACTTCATAAAGGTGATAAGACCACATCCCCATTTGTTCTTAGGAAGTAGGCTTTTTAACTGCCTTCTAAGTGCTTTGCTTCAAGTGATGGTTTTCCTGGGTCTCAGACTGGAAGAGAAGTTGACTTTAGTTCAAGAGCAACTTCAGATCTCTCTCCCTTTTTGGGTCTTTTCACGGAAGTACACCCAGCTCAAGTCAGTAGATAATAGATATCCCAGAATGGAAACACATTAAAAAAAAGTTGTTTCCTGGGGTCAACAAAGGACAGGAAAAGAGCCAACAATTACTTAAATAAACAGTATTCATAAAAACAAAAAAATAAAAAATACATGCCTATACAAACTGAGTTCCATGTGAAGGAAGCAATGGTTTAAAGAAACCCAGCATTCATTCTACTGAAGTCCAGTAGTGTTAGGAAAAGGAAATCAAAACCAAATGCAATTCCGACAGTACTTACCGTCATTAAAACATCTTTCTTTCCCCCTTCTTCTTACTTCATAACAATACTCTGCTCTTTTATAATGCTTTTCATCCCAAGAGCAGTAGCAGCAGCAGGGTGGATATTTCCTGGGGATCAGTGACAAGCTGGAAGCTAACGAATTTCTGCAGCATCTCCAACCAACAGCTCCACCAGAAACTCTTCAGAAACAATTTCCACACCTCAGGCATTTCTGCTTACTAAGATTAAGAATAGAAGAGTGTTAGAATAATTGTGATTTTTGTACTGAATTGTTATCTTAGAAAAATCTTAGCAGGAAACAAAGAGATGAATAGTGTCTTTAAGCTGAATGTGAAAGATACAGCAGCGAGAGGGGAATTTAGTCTTCGTTTACTAATGACTACTGCCTAATGTCGACATCATAGCAAAAATCAACCGTCCTAGCAATATGGCTTCTCAGAGGAACTACAGGGTAAGTGCAGGGGAGAACAGGCAAGGGAAATTGCCCTGCTGGGAGCAAATGCTTGGCCTTGATAAACAGAGTGCTCAGGCCCTATGATGTGGCAGTGGCTCAGCTGGCAGAAGCAGTCCTGCGACAACTTATCTGGCTAGTAAACTCTGATGTTCTTTAGCAGGAATCAGTGTGAAGGCAGGAGGCCAGGATCGGGACTCAGAAATCTGTGAGAATGGTGGGTCTGTACCTCCTTGAGTTCCCTTGCACAGACATGCAAAGCTGTGCTATTTGTTTTCTTTACTCCTTTGGGCTGGAGCTCCTACATTTCCCTCTGTTCTTTGGTGCTGGAGGCTGGCTCTCTGCCCACAAGGTGGGTGAGGTGCTCTGAGACAAGCCATCTGATACAACAGACCTAGAGTCTCCATTAAAGGAAGGAGCCCTAGGTCTTTTGAATAGCCATTTCCAGAAACACAAAACCTATCAGAATACATGTTGGGATCAGCAGAGCCTCTCAATTCTATCTAATCTGCTTCTTCCTAATTGTAATCATTTAGGAAATGTGAGTTCAAATGGGTAAGGCGTTTAAGGCCAAGTGTGAAGAGGTATATGTACTTGTGTCTCCAGTTTGCTGTGGTGCCACTTTGTACATTTCAAAGTCTTGTGGACGAAATATTTGTTTTGCTGATGATCACTAAGAAGCCTGAAGTTCTTAGCATTTCAGTCCTCAAAATAAGACTACGTTGGCCCACTGGTTTATCTTCCCTGTATATATGCAAAGGCTGTCAATACTCTTTAAGAAAATAACAGTGCGCTCTGAATCAACATCAGAAGGCCCAACAAAAGGTCCCACTGATTCTAGTCTGCGGAATGTTTACTTTTGTTTTAAATAAAAACACCTATAAATAAAGGAACAAAGCAGTAAAAGCAATTAGAATACCTCAGTTAGGGACAAAGGATATATATATACATAATATGTACATATATGTAACGTGAGGGGTACTCCAAAAGTAATGCTTATTTTATTATGTTGGCCCACAGTGTCAGAAGCAGGTGTTGATGGTATGACAGCAGAGGTTGAACCTTCCCACCAATATTCTGTTACATTTTGTTGCTGTGTGACAGATGGCAGCTGAGGGGCAGTCTGACTAAATGGTGTCTGACATGGAGGTACATGTGAAGCAAAGGTGTGTAAGGAAATTCCTTCAGATGGAAAAAATTGCACCCATTGACATTCATTGATGCTTGCTGAATATTTATGTAGACCAAACAGTGGATGTGAGCACAGTGAAGTGATGGGTGGTGCGTTTCAGCAGTGGCAACAGCAATGTGAAAGACCAGTCACATTCTGGATGTCCGTGCAAAGCTGTCACACCACAAAATGAAGAGTGTTTTGATCAGCTTACGCACAAATTGGCAGATTGCAACAAGGGAACTGTGTACAAAGCTGAATATTGTCTTCAGTGCATTGGAAATGATGGTGGCAATGTTCGAATACGGCAAAGTTTGCACCAGATGGATCCCGTGAGTGCTCATGTGGAAACAGAGAGAACACCATGTGCAAGTTTCTTAGGACTTATTGAACCAATACAAGGATGAAGGTGACCGTTTCCTGGGTCACATTGTTACAGGTGACGAGATGTGGTGAAACCACTATGAGCTGGAGTAAAAATGGAATCCATGGAGTGGCAACACATGAATTCTCCATCGAAAAATAGTTCAAGATGTAGCCCTCAGCTGGTAAAGTGATGTATACTGTCTTTTGGGATAGAAAAGGGGTAATCCTTCTGGCTTTCCTGTAACCTGGACAAACTATCAGCTCAGACCTCTGCATCCTGATGCTGCCTAACTTCTAAAGTTAGGCGGGAGAAGAAGACAACCTTTCTCTTGCAACATGAAAACACCAGGCCCTTCACTAGTTTGAAAACCACGGAGCACATTGCCAGTCTTGGCTGGACTATCCTACCACAGCCACTGTATAGTCTGGATTTGGTGCCTTCTGACTTCCATTTGTTTGGGCCGATGAAAGATGGATTGCATTGGCAACATTTTCTTAGCAATTATGCCATCAGAGCATCTGTGAAATGGTGAGCCCCTCTGCTGGTGCAGATTTTTACGAGTGTGGCATACAGGCTCTTGTTCATCGTTGGCAAAATTGCATGGGTAATGGGGGTGACTATGTTGAGTTATAGTATTTTTAGCTGAGAATTTGCTCTGTCAAATAGTGTAATTGTGCTCTTTGTTGTAGTTTCCATGGAAACAAATAGGAGGTGCATATATATATATAATATATATATATATTTCAGAGCAAATATTTGCTCTGAAATATGTATATATTATATATATATATGCGCATGCAGACATACCCACATAAACCACACACATTTTCAAATTTGTTCTCTCTCCTAACTTTTTTTAACTTAATAAAATTGAATTGTTCTCTTTCAGTCTTTTTGGAAACTCTTGACTCTAGCACAGTAATTCCCTAGGCAGCTAGCAGCAGCTAGTACCTTCCTCAGGGCCTTCCCACCTAGCATTTATTTTCCAAGCAGTGCGCTGTCACGGTCAGAAGAGTCTAAAGCTTTTGGCTGGTGGTTTTCACGCTGCACAGAAATGAGAATGAGATCTTGGGCTAACTGCTTTGCTCCAGTGTTCTCGTCTCCAAAACCAAATTGTCGGGTTTTTATTCCCTGTGGTGTTGTGGATGCAATACTGAGTATTAGCATTCTATTTAGCGCCTCCAATAGGAAGTAGGAAGTAGTAATTGTATCACTGTTATCAGGAACCAAGTGGCAATCTCACAGAGACCCCAAACAGCTCTTCAGGGAGCCACAGTAATCTAAATACAGAATAATCAGTGCAATGGCTTGGGAAGAAAAGTATTGCATAATTAGGTGAGCACAACTAGTGAGGTTCAGTGGTGAGTGGCAGTGAAAACCTTTTGGATTATAGTTCTTTGAGAGCAGTCAGAACTATTTATTTAAATTGTTTATCTTGTGTGGTTGAATTTCAGTGATATTGCCACGGAAGCAGCACTGAATTATAGAGTGTCACAGGTCAACTGAATGTTAGAGAAGAGTTAGCAGGTGAACTGGAGGACGTGAAACACTTCTCTGGTAGAATAATGAAAACGAATCTCGTCCATCAGGACAACTGCTCGGAACTGAACTTCACTTTGTGAGGATCAGCCTAGAAGGTGTGCCAGGAACTAGCCAAATATTAATTTTACATGACTCATTCAACAACAGAATCGAGAGTCACCAGTGAAGGATTAAGTTCATATTACGTTTGTATATACACACAATAAAAGCGTAGGGTGGGATAGAAATGACCTCTTTCAGCACCTTATACCAGAGCTGAACAAGACCATGACACAAAGATATTAATTCTGAAACCCAGCTCTCTATTGTTTGGGAAGAACCTAGCATTATTTGGCTTGTGAGCTCTGCATCAAAAAATATCCTGAGTGCCCAAAATTCTCCCATTGTCATAGGAGCTGTATGGTCCCAGGGACAATCATTGGCCTTCAAACTAAGCTTGTTGAACTTGGAGACATCTGCCCTCCACTTGAGTGCCCTGAAGAGGCTGACCTTTGTGTGTCCGGACCTTGCCTAATGCACCCCAAGAGCATCAAGGCTCTCACAAAGGATGCTACCCATGAAGGAGCAAGAGCCTGCTTACCTCAGTGAGCGCATAGAGATAGACAAAAAAAGCAAGCACAGAAGGATGAATACAGAAACAGAAACAAAATCAAGTTGCTTCTGTGAAGTTCAGATTGCAAGTTCTGAAGAATGAGTACGTACTGGAAAAAAAAAAAAAAAAGCCTGCTGGGGCTGTACTATTATAACTGTACTATTGCCATGGAAGCTCCGGAACAAACAGTTTTGCATAATGAGTGCATTAGGCCTGAGTGGCTAGTGACCTTTCAGAACCTCACAAGCAACTGAGGATTAGCCCTAAGAGAGGCTATTTTGGGTCACAGAGGGTCTTCAACTGCAAGGTATTTCCCATTTTTCTGTTCCGCTTCTTCTCTTGATGCTTTCTGATCCTCAGCTGCTGGGCAGAGCTTGACATGACAGTGAAGTCAGCTTCGGCAGGTAAGATCAAAGTCAGAAGGCAAATGCAGACTCACACTGTGCTCCCTGTCCAGCCCTTTGTCATTAATGGAGGCACAATCCAATGATTGCTGCAATTCTTGGCACATACGCCATTGTGGGACTAAAACCCTCCACATCAATTTTTGCAGAAACACAATGGCAATTTCTGTTCCTTGTTCTGGCCTGTCATCTTTTCAGTGATTGCAAGGAGCAGAAAAGAAAAGTGTGTATGGGGAGAGCATACCGTATTGTACCGTAGGTGGACGGGGTCATGGCGCGTGTGCACGGCCTGAGTGGCGGTGTGTAGTGCATGCCCGGAGCAATGTGCACTTACAATTAGTTGAATTTCACTGTGTTGGAGATGGAAGCTGACAGGCCACCACACAAAACCTCCCCGCAGCCAGACTCACGCTGAGATCCAGAGCGGAAAGGGATTTTAAGTGAAAGGCTTTGAAGGCTTTAAATATGGAGGCAGTGAATTCATGCACTGTTTATCTTTGCGGGCCTGGCTTTGACTCTGTCTTTCATTTTGTTTTAATGAACTAGGTGGTCTCATGTAATTCCTAATTACTGTAGAACACCAGTTCCTTAAGCCCTCCAGTTTATGAGGTATGAATATTCACTGGGCTCACACAAATTCTGAAGAGGTCACACTACTGCAGTATTTAGACAGAAACAGTTTGAAACAGGTATATCACCACAGAACTGACTATTACAGAAGCCTAACAGCTTTTGCATTAGCATCTGCTGGACGCTCCACTGGGATACTGAATTACATGGACCAGAGGTCTAAGTGACTGTGGAAATTTCTGTTTCTGACTGAAACTAGGTTCTTCTGTTTGCAGCCAGGACTGAAGTAATCTATGAAAAGAGTAAATTCTTCAGAGGGAGGTCTGAAGCCTCACAGGTGCAATTCACCTCTAGATGAGGTTTCTACACATTCCTGAACACTTTGTTCACATTTGTTCTAAGAGATAAGGACATACATAACATAGATGTATTTTGCAGTTTGCCAACTGATGCTATATAAATTACATTCTTAATAAAATTCCTTACTCTTCTGTGAATCACAGGCTTCATATTCCACAGCATAGCAAGGAAATGGGCTCATCCCACAAGTTCTCTACCCCTCCTTGCTCACGGCATGACAGTCACTGTAGATCTTTATCCACAGTAACAAAATTCAACTTGCACTGATCCTTCTGGCACAGATGTGAGCAAAATGAGCTTAACTTTGATTAAACAGAGAAAGGATGTGAAAGACTATGAGACTCCAGCCATAGCCCAGAGAGTTTAGTTGTCCCAACACCCTTCTCTGACTTGCTCTAAGTGCTTGTTCCTCATCTTCCTGTCTGGTGACTGACTGAGGGCAAGATGGAATCAGTACCTGTTGGAACATTGCCTATTCCCACTCCCTTCCCAAAGATTTTAGCCAGCAGGGAGTCAACAGCTTTACTTTAGATTTTGGAGATATGACGAGCATTTACACTCTTCACATACGGAGCTACAAGGTGCACAAACAGCTCTGGTATAAGTCAATGTTCAGTTGTATCCAGACAGAAGCTGCTAAAATTTCTATTTATTTGCTTTCTTTTCTTGATGGGAATATGAAAGATCATCAACAAAAACTGGAATTTCTCCCATGCATACAGATTATTTCTCTTCAACTCTAGAAGGTGCATATGCTGATGGGGACTACTGCCACCCTTCCATAGATGGTCTCTGGCTGTGGTCTGTCTGACAGCTGATGAGGAATGGCAGAAACTCAGAAGTGCATCATGTGGGAGATCATCCTGTATTTTTCTTGTGGTGTTGCTTTGCACAGCACCCACTCTGCCAAGTAACGGATACTTGATGTAGATGCTGGAAAGGACATTTTGTTATCCGTGAAAGAGGAGCATTTATGGCAAAGACTTATTTGTACAAGTCATGTCTTGCAAAACCCAGGTTCCTCTCAATCTTTTCAGGCCTCTTTTTTCCTCGTCCCTTTCCCATGCACCTATGTCCCATATCTGGAGTATCACACAATCTGTTTACACAGTGAACTATCAGGAAGAGTTCATTCAGATGTCAGAAAATCCACTTGCAGCATGGATCCTTCCACCTGCAGAGCGTCTGATGGGACACCTCATTCTTTTATATCCTGTTCATCTTTGAAAGAGGAAATGGATACTCAGAAATGGATTTCCTACTTTGTGAGACTTTATTTCATGTCTTTGCCATCAGTTCTGATTCCTAATGTGGACTTTCCCTCCTGTCTGTAGTGGTAGGCACACATTTACCTTGAAGAAGACATCTGCACCATTTGGGTAGGCTTCAGAAGACCTGTTGGTTCTCCCAGTTAATTAGATCATCCTGGCACTGCTGACTGGTATCTCTGATCTCCCATGGCAAAGTCATATTTCCCAAGGGGTATCCAAGGGAAACAGGGTGGCCATGGCTTAAAGTGTAACTGAAAGTCCTCCTCATATTATTCTCCTCATAGTGCATTATCTCATCACAATAGGAAAGGTATCAGCTGCTCAGGGAAACACTGATAAAATTCATGATTAAAACTGTCCTCTCCAGGGCATTACCTTTTATTAACCTCTTGGAATTCATCTTCTGTTTCTTCCTTTTTTATGCTAACTGCTTAGACTGAGCTCACTTTGACACGCTCCCCCTCACTCGAGCTTGTTTCATTAAAAGCTGAAATTCTCTGAAAATATTATTAAAGGTGTTTTTATATACCTGCATGTGAGTAATGTCCTTCCACTGATATCAGTGGAAATAGGACTCAGGCTTCCTCACTCCCAGTGGAGTTATACCTCATCCCCCAAGGACTGGGTTTGGAAGCTCAGCTGGTCCTTTTGGAGTCTTGTGCTTGCACAGAAACTCATGAGGCTGCCAACATACAGCTGCATCAACACCTCAAGGCTCCTAAGAAATCTTTACCACTTCCTGGTAAAAGAGGACTCCCCTTTGCCCCCGCATCTTTTGTTGGTTTGAAGAGCAGATGTGGTGAAGGCAATACTCACCTGGAGGAGGGAGCAGCTGGACAAGACGAGGAGGTGGTTAAGCCCTACTGCTTTTTTCCATTTTTCAGCCTTTTAGCTGAGCTGGCCTTAAAAAGTACCAATTATTGCCACTTGTAGCACCGGCCTTGATGATGGGGAGAGCTGTCAGCTGGAAAGTGGACTGACACAACCAGTTCATTTCACATAGGTCAGCAAACAGCCATCAGATTAAAATGATTTTTGTTCACTATCGACCTGGGCTCGATTGGAATCAGTGACCCGGAGATGAAAGGCTCAGAAAGAGGGGTTTTTATTTTGTATATGGTCACACATCATTTCTGTCTCCACCTCACTCATTTTCTTGTCCAAAACTCATTCTTTTTTTTTTTTATTTTTTATTTATTTTTTTCCTCCACCCCAAAAATTATAAATCCATCCTCCACTCTTTTAACTGCAGTGTGCCATATGGGGATCTGTTGAGGTTTTGTTAAGGCTTCAGTAATCTATTAGTCATCCTCTCCTTTGTATTACAAAAGATCTATCCTTCAAGAGGCAAGTATTGATTTCAGCATTTCTGCAGCAGTTTGAGTTTGGAGGGCACTTTGTGAACTAAAGCAGAGACTGGTTTGAAATCAACAGTGATAACATAATAGCATTAACAATATCAGGCATGATCTTGCAGATCAAATACAAGGAAAACTTAAATGAATGGGAAAGGACATGCACCAGTAGCCCAAATCTACTTCATCTAAAGTTAATGTTCTCTTGGGTCTAACACTTCTCTATCCTTTTTTAAAACATGGGCAACCCTTTGATTCTATTTTGCCACCTTCTTCTCTCTTCCCCCTCCCTCCCCCCCTTCCTTTTGACATGTAAATGAAGCTTCTATTCCCCTTCCCTTTTTTTTTTTTTTTTTTTTGGTAGGAAAAACTGATATGTTTTGGGAAGTGAGTGTGCTTAAAAAGTATTTTAGTGGTAATATATTGTTCCAGACCCCCTCAGTTTAGAGCTTTGTTTGAGAGAGCTTTCCTCTTATTTATACTTAAGTCCTACTGTAAAAACAGGAGGTTAAACATTCCCCTGAGTTAGGGTCTTTGTTGCTTACAAATTGCGCAAGATGCTCCCAAACCTTGAGTTTTTTTAGGACAAGGACAGTTTTCCTTTCTACGCCAATGAAAATGAAAACTACAAAAATGAAATAAATGGGGCTCAAGTAATATTTTAGTTTATAAAAAGTAGACCAATAAACATGTGGGACGCTGTAACAGCTCTCCCTACCATGCTCATGACATTCTCGTTTTTTAAGGATGTCAAAGAATATCTGCGTTAAAGTGCCACATTCTCTGTTCTCCTAAATGAATAGTGCAAATATGGTAGCCCACTACTTAAGTCAATGCAATTTTCAGGCATTCAGAACAAGGCATTTTCCTAGGGAATGTATTCCTCTGTAAAATTCATCATCTGTGATAAACTATTCATTATGATTAAACCTGTAATCCATCTCCTAAAACACTGGTTATTATCATCCTTGCTACAGTTGAGCAGTATCATCATCATCCTCACTGTGGTCATTACCATATGAATCGCTAGTAATAACTGATTTTGTTGGGATAATTGCTTCTTTGTCATGTCGGCTGTTGCATTTCCAGCACATTGGTGATGGCTGAAGACCAGGCATTGGCAGTAGGAGGAGCTGAACCTGCGAGCCTCTCTGGCAATACTATATCTTAATTCCTCCAGATACTTCCATTTAACCCACAGAAGCCTGCAGGGACCAGCTCTTATTTTGAATTTTTTGTCACTGACAAGGTGGAGTTGGCTAGCACTGGCAGCTAAGTAGTTACAGAAAGTTCTTGCTCTTTTTTAAGAGAGAGAGAGCCCTTTTCCTTTGGTTGGTAATACTGAAAACATGGACCCCAGAAAAGTTATCCTGAAAGGTACCTTTGAAGGTTGTCAAATCCACAGCACCGCCCCAAGAAAGGATCAGCTCTACATATGCAATCTATCTCCTCTCCTGACAGATATTTTCTAATTGCTTTTGCAAGGCCTCCAGTGACACAGATCCTGCAATCACTCCCAGCGGCCCATCCAGGTGCTTCACTATCATGATGATCAGAAATTTTTCCTAATGTCTGAATGAACTCCTGACTCATCACCTTCACAGTGGATAGGAAAAGTAGACTATTTTCTTCTTTCTGACAGCCTGTCTTTGAAGACTCATGCTGCTGTCCCTCAGACTCTTTTAATATGATGACCCCAAGTTATGTGGTCATCTCTCATCTTCTTTGGGTTCCGTACTGCATTTGCACAGGCCGTTACTGCTGCAGTTCCAAGGGAGTAACCTTTCTTACCTTGAATGTCTCTCTTATGAATTTCACCCTGGTTTATCCATCCATTTATCCTTTTTTTTTTGAACCCGTTCACATGCTAGTCTGTCTTTTCTTTTTTTAAGTAACTCTTCAATAAAAATTCAGCGCTCTTTTTCTGCAAACTTGATAAAAGTACTGCTTACTGAATTAACCAGATTGTCAGTGAAAACTACCAAAAAGAGGAGTAGATAAGATCTACCTTCACAATGGATGTGTCCAGTCACGTACTATTGGGTGATATCCCACAGAATCATCAAAAACACTTCCTTTTCCAAGCCCTTGGCAAGCCCTGTGTTTCCCGGCACGGAAATGAACAAGACATCATGGCAGGGAAGATTTTCATGAGCTTATCCCAAAACTGTGAGCCTCCTATACAATTGTGAGTTGTATAGGTTGCCTTTCTTGGTGTACATTTTTAAAATAAACATTTTCTTGTTCTATTCAGTCAGTGCTGCACTGATATGAAGCACAGATGGTTGTTCAGTGTCTGAGGTCTCAAATTTTTGACATCTTTCAGTTCAGGAGTACCTGTGACTCACTCAGTTTTCTGACTGTAGAGCCTCTCTTTTTATCTCATATCCTGACATTATCTGCTGTAAAGAGAGTATGTATTTACATTTGTAAAATATATCCTAATATTAGTTATTTGTGAAAATAAATAAAATATAAGCCAAATCAATATAGCAGTGGCATCACTCATTTGAAGCATACAGCAATTGCATTCTAGCAGGGTCCTGGCATGGGGCTAGTGCCTGTGGATTTAGCAGCTGTTGGGATTAATCCTAATGTTAGGATTAACATTATTTTGTCCCTGAAAAACTGCTAGTCCAAGTCATGCTGTCTCTTGCTCTGGAGAGTTTACTTCCAATATTAGAAGATTTTGACCACTGCTTTTCTCTACCTGGAATAAACTCTAGAAACAGGCTTGTTTCTGATCATAGAATCATGAAATATCCCAAGTTGGAAGGGACTCATAAGGATCAACTCCAACTCCTGAAACTGATGAATTTCTCAGTATTATTTTTTGCTGAGAGGTGTCTGGCAATGGTCTTTGATTGCTTTTTGCCTATCTCTCATGCACACAGAGTACAACGTGTAAGTTATTGTATGGTATGATGGCTGTGTGACCCTTGGTAGCTCATTCCACTTGTTCAGTGAGTAGCTGGATCTATGACATCCCCAGACTGGAAGCCGTGGTTACAGGGATGCTGAACCTTTGCTAAGAAGTCCTGCAGAAGAAACTACTGTAGATCCATGCAGCATTAATACAACTGCATGGCCTCTAGAACAAAGTTTCCTTGGTTTTGATGGGGATGGAAAGAGTTTGTGCTTGCCTGGAGTGTGGGCAGAGTCAGCTTGTGTCAGCCTACAGAGTTTTTGCAGCCAAACCCTAAGACAGTGATGCAGAGTCTAGGTATTTCTTTAATTTATTCTGATTCACTTCAAAAACTTTGGCCTCCAGAGCTTTTCTGAAATGCTGGCTAACGAATTGTTTTCCAGCCTGTGTTTAAGCACAGTACACCAGCAGCAATCCAAGGAGCAGGTTTATGGAACAACGTTCTTCCTTTTAGTGCACTTCTGGCTGAAAGATCCATGTTTAGGATACCTGGTGACCAACAGAAATGTGAACAGTTGTTAAAAGTCTCTGATCAAGAAAGCCTAATAACTCCAACACCGAGAAAATCTCCAGACTCTATATTGCCGATTACTTCTCCAACCAGTAGCTGGTTTGCAAGACCACAAAATCTGGTACCGTTCAACAGAATGCTGATGGCTAAATAGAAATGGTCCACAAATAGGGCTCAGTGGTGCTACAGAAATATGAACAACAACAGGAGAGGCAGCACACAACATGACTAATGATGAAGTAATTAAAGCTTAGAGAAGTGTTTATTGCTGGATGTTGTGCAATTGTCTAAAGATGTTATAAATATCAACAAAGTCTCTCTCTCTCTCTCTCTCTTTTTTTTTTTAAACTTTGTTTAGTTCCTTTGCTGGCTTATTTTTGGGCACAGCTTCTGTCTACAAGATATTTCTGGGTAGACCAGGGATTGTACGGTATGTGGACCAAAACAAATTGTGTGAATGCTGGTAAATGAAAATTACAGAGTTTTGTTCGGCTTTCTTGACTATCTGTTGTGAAAGGAAGTTCACTGTCTCTGGATGCAGTATTAGGAATAGAACATTATGCAATAATTATAGTAGTAGTAAAATTATAGTAGCAATAATACCCCTTTTGCTCCTTCCCCATTGATTTGCAAGAATAGTTGGCTCCAGCCCTCTGTGTAATATTATGCTGGGATGCAGTTACTGGCTATAGGAGGCACTACTGCTGGACAATGTGGTGACTTTTCTTAAGATCTAAAAGTTTATTCTCTGTGGGCAGCAGTTTTATTTAAAATTTGGCATCCAGTGCTTGTACAGCATCTTGGCTTCTATGTCGTCTAATCCTTATTTTGGCATTGTTTCCATGAAGCTCAGACTTGGGGATCTGGCACCGGACCCCACTGTGTTTCTCCTCTCACTTTTCTCCTACTGCTCCCCACCAGATAGACTGGAACAAGAAATAATGGCACCCTACATTCCAAATGACTGACAGGCCTCGGGCTATGTGGAGGTGACTTCTCACTGAGGGAAATATTTGACTTGTAAGCAGGTACTGAAATCCTGTTTAGAAAAATCATGTCAGCGAAAATCAGATTTATTTTTTTTTTACTTCTTACTTGAGAGTAGAGGATAAAAATGCAGCTAGTAGCACTTTCTTCAGCGAGGAGTAGGAACCTCTTCTACCTGGTGAGTGGTACAAAATGCCTGGATGTTGCTCTCTGTTTAAAAAGCAGCTAAAAACATGTAGGCTTCCATGTTCAAGCAAGCAGATTTATATCAGGATGCCAAGAAGAAAAGGCGGTTGCCTAAATCAGCTTTGGGCCCTGCCTTCCTCATATCTTTTTGCATTCAGGGGGTTTCTAATGCCCATCAGTCCAAGCAGAGCAGTGCTTCTTGTCAGCTGCCTGGCCATTGCACACACGTGGCACGGCTGCAGCATTCTAAGACAGTCCTGCTGATGACCACACACTTACCATGTGCCACATGAATTTACATTTCTACCTAGAATTTCCTGAACCGATTTTGATGTCTTCTTTGCATGCTTTTGTCTCTTCTGACCTGGTCATAAGAACACATTGGTGCACCCTGCAGCTTCATACTGCATCTAAAGTTCTTGACGTGTTGGTACATATCTCCTGTTGTCTTGGAAAGAGGACAGCTTTGCATAGAATGCCAAATTGTTTTTTGTCACTTAGACTTGCTTTCTTAGACTTGCTTTAAGGAGTCTCTCACAGTGTTGATATGCTAAAAATGCAGTATATTTTTATATTTTCTCTGCATAGAAGTGATATTTTGCTCTAACTGAACACTTATCTTAAGAACAAACAATAAAGCATCAGCAAAATATTGAAAGCGGCAGTTGGAAATAAGAAACCATGAAGAAAAAGATAAAGTAGGGAACAAAGGATATAATAAGTGATAAAATGCAGAAAACTGATAAGGGAAGTCTAAAGTTGGGAAAATCCCTATCTGGAGTTGCTGAAGACAATGAAAATGAATTCTTCAACTACGGTAAGAACAAAAGAGATCCTAACGATGGGACATAAATATTATCAGCTGGAGATTACTATAAAGAATTCCCATGATATGGGAAAATATGTATCCCGTAGCTATTTTTGTTCTTTCTTGATGTATTTCTATTTTATTATGCTCATGGAAGCTCCTTTCAGATAATAGGTTACTAGAAGGAAAGCAAAGCAACATCTTCTAACGATAACCATTCATAAACCATTAGGGCTTAGTATACCTAGAAGTTCAGAAACCATCGGATAAGGAAATTTTCCAGTTGTTGCTCCTTATTTTGAATTAATCATGGAATAGTGAGGATATTCCACCACTAAAAAGAGTACAAATAGCATGCTGATATTCAAAGAGGTCACATAAGATGACCCAAGTTATGGTGGCCAAATTAGCCTACCACTTATGTTTGTATGTGTGTGTGTGAGTGTGTGCGTAGAGGCAATAATAATTCTACTGGTATAGTTTTTAATCAGAAAAGAATTAAAGATGGAAATGTCTTTGAATTCATAACAGCAAGGAAAGAGGATCTTGTCAAGTAATTATTAACTCGTTCTTCAGTGAGTTTCTAGGTCCAAACTTAAAATGTAACTGCAGAGATATGTTTCCGATGCCTACATGCTAGGGAAACTGCTCCATGCAACAAATGGAAAATTAAGGCTAAAGTTCTTGAAAATATGAATAGATCATGTAATGAGTAGAGAATTAGCTAGAGAACAGAGAATAGAGAATTAGCTAGAGAATTAGCCTGTGTTGAAGAAAAGTTGTCTCAGGGTAATTATCTTTTAAAGAGATCGTTCCTAGCGAGCTTGACAGCAGCCTGATGCAAGCATCATCCTCCTCATCTTGGTGTAAAAAAACTGTCCTGCTAAATATCCACGTACGTACAAAGGTTAGTAGAGTGACTGAGGGCAGAGCAGTCATACGTAGCAATATGATCACGGGTCAGATAAGCAGACTGCAAACCCGTGCAGACTTAGGAGCAAAAAAAGCATGCTACTCCTTGAGAACATGAGGTGGCCTGGAATATAGCCAATCTGGAGAACACTGGAACTCACAGTGGACGAGGTGCCGGAGTTTGACTACAGCAGCCAGGTCCAACCATTGGTGCACAGGCCACACACTGCCTGGCACAGCTCACAATGCAACTGCCCTGTGCCCAATACGCAATTGTCACTCAGCAGTGACCAAACATCGGTGCGCCATTAACCCCATCTGGGTTGAAACCAGAGCATGGAGTGTAGTGCAGCGCCAGCTCAAGTTAGTGCAAACAATTTTAAGCATTTTGGTACACTGTCTAAACACTGTCCCGTGAGTAGAAAAAAAAAACATGTAGTCATGTGTCCATTGTGGTAAAGGAATTTGAGAATAGGTTTCAAGACTGCAAAAGGAAATTAGCTTTTTATTTATGCATATTTGCAACTTCATTTTCAGTCAACGTACATGAGCAGCAAATTTTGATATGGAATGCATAGAGTTGTAATCAGACATTCAACTCAAAAAATCTGATCATGTCTTTCTACTGGACTTCTATAAGCCCCGTCTTAGCAAAGAGAAATATCCCACACTTCACAGTCACACCTCATTCATTGTCACTGCATTTTGAAAGTACGTACGTTTGTGAACAAATGTTTTCAAGGTTGAAGCACAGGAAAAATAAAATTTCATCAAACATCTCTGGCAAATACCTTGAGAACTCACTGATAATTGCAGCCACTGCCACCGAACCAGGCATTAGTTTCACAAAAATAGGGTCGCACATCCCACTAGTTTCACACTTCTTTTGTTGCTCTCCTTTTTTTACACTTTAACAAAAAACATTAAAAATTAGAATGTTTTGTTACTTATATACATTCACTATATATTTTGTGAATGCCTCCTATTTTATTATGTTGGCCCACAGTGTCAGAGGCAGATGTTGGTGGTATGGCAGTAGAGGTTGAACCTTCTCACCAATATTCCATTGCATTTTATTGCCGTGTGACAGATGACAGCAGAGGGGCAGACTGACACCATGGTGTCTGACATGGAAGTGCACCCGAAGAAAAGGTGTGTTACTGAATTCTGTAATGCAAAAAAAATTGGAGTCATTGACATTCATCGACAGTTATGACCATTGATGGAGACCAAGGGGATGTATGCACAGTGGGGCAGTGAGTGGTACGCTTCAGCAGTGGTGACGGTGACAGTGGTGACTATGGTGGTGACTATGCTGAAAAATAGTGTTTTGTAGCTGAGAATTTGTTCTATCAAATAGTGTTACTGAGCTTATTGTATCTTTGTAGTTTCCAAGGAAATAAATTGGAGGCATTAATTTCGGACTGACCTACATACATGCAGCCCAAGAAAATTCCTCTTCAACCAATGCAGCTCAGGCAAGCCAAAAGGTTGCATACTCCTGTGCTATAGCAAAGCAGGGAAGGCAGTCCTTAGGTCTGTGCAGGATTAGCAAACTTGAACAGGCAACCCTGGCTGAACACCAAGAAACACCAAGAACAGAAAGATCAAAGAAGTGGCTTCTAGTGAACACCCTAAGGAGTTCAACATGTTTAAATTATCCAAAAAACTAGAAATGAAACTCAACAACAACAACAAAAAAACCATAAAGAGATAAAGATGGCAAAGAAATCTATGTACTTTCACAGGATGAAAATGTTAGGTTCAGGAAGGCCATTTTACTTCAGAAGAGAAAAGGCAGACAAAACCAAACACTGAAGCCAGGCCCACGCAATGAAAACCCAGGTATATATTTTTGAAGAGCTGAAGTCATTAAAATACTGACACAAACTACAGTAGGATGTGGTAGTATTCCATTTTTTTATTCCAACTCATTAGGGCAGAATGGGTGATTTGTTTTAATCAAGCACAGGTGATTAGGCTCAATATGGGAATAACTGGGTGAAATATGATGGCATATGGCATGCAGAAAGTCAGAGCAGATGATGTAACAATCCCTGCAGTCTCTGGCTATGTAAAATTGTGAACTCTGTTATATGAAATTCAGTGCTAGCGAAGTACCAACCTCCAAATTTAGGCTTAGCCCGAAAGAGTCTTTAATGTCTTTGGATCCTGGCAGATCGACCTGCTGTTAATGCAGGCTTCACAAGTGGATCCTGGAAATTCATAGAACTCAGTCAACCTGGACAAGTTTATCGTATCAATCAACTGGGGGGAGGTTGAAGAAGCTGCCAGGCAGCAGCAGATGGCCCCTGCTCAGCAGTGGCTGTATACAGACAGCAGCAGGGACAGGTCTAGAAATCAAGAAAATCCCTGGAAAGAGTCTCACTGATAGGAGTTGGTGTAGGATGAGGGTCCTGATATTTCCGCTTACTTACAGAGGAACAATTCAAATCCAGAGGAAGTAATTCAAAGTTTATGGTAGTTAATATAAATATTATACGCACATTGTACACTGGGAGTTGATAGCACATTCATTCTCATTCAGTGGCTACTGCCTGCTGAAAGCTCCTCTCGGAGATGTTTTAAATATTTAGCGTGTTATAAACTCACACATTTAAATGTCAGCTTTGCAGCCATCTATGAAACAGATGTCAGACTTTGACTACTACTACTACAAAAAAAGAAAGGGGAAAAATAGAAAAAAAAATTAAAGCGCATTTAAGGTCTGATCCAAGCTAACAGTAGGCACAAGACTCAAGGACTGACACTCACGGCCCTACCCTGCTCCCCTTTATGTGCTCCCAGCGCTATGGGCTGCGCTGGCAACAGGAGCAGCCTCTCCCACCATCCTCATGATGCTCCAGTGCACGGCCTAGTTTTGAGTCCAGTTGTTCCAACTAGGACTTGACTACAATGTGCCCTCCTCCACTTCTCATCCCATAGAAGTATTAAATGCAACCAGGGCACTCTCCCCTATCAGTGCTCTGTGTCTACACGGAGAGAAAGCGAACAAGTTAAAGGTAGGGCATCGGCCCCTGTGTTGGATTTCCTGACTTTTGTCCAGACGTGAGACCAACATAGGTTTGTATGTATTGATGATTTCGGTGTATGTGAAGGACCAGTAACTTTTGTGCACGGTTTTGTCTTTCTTCCCAGGTTCTGTTGTCCCTGCTGCCGCAAACACTCGCGCCTGCAGAAAAAAAAAGAATTAAACCCAGGGAGAAAAAATAGATCAGCCTCTATCAATTGGCCTGTTCAGAAGAAGGAATAGATTTTACTCTAATCTGTGCCATTAGCATAACAAGAGAAATGCTGGAGCAGTTGTTAATAACAGCAAAGAGGTTGTTTAAGTCAAGCATGTGTTTCAGCTCCACGGGCTGATTAATCTTGTCACCAATTTTTTTTTTTTTTTTTTTTTTTTTTTTGTCCAGAAAACTTTTCACTGGAGGCAGAGGGGAAAGGAGGGGAAAAAAAAAAAAAAAAAAGCCAAAAAAAGCCAAAAAAAAAAAAAAAAAAAAAAAAGCAGTAAAATAGCCACGTCCCCGCCTTCAAACCTGTCTCTGTGTCTCTCTGTGTCTACCCTTACTTCTGCCTGGATTAGTCGACATAAAGCTGTTTTCGACAGCCAGGGCCCTCAATGGCGAGTTAAATTTAGACAGATTGTGAGGAGTGGAGAACATGGGCCTGAGAAAAGGGACCCGGCTCCCGCCCTGACCCCGCTTTGTTCCCCCGCCGTGGTCACCTGCCACCCCGCACAAAGGGCCGCGCTGCCGCCGCGCCGCCCTGACCCGGCCCGGCCCCATTGGCTGCCGCCCCCGCTGTTGCCAGGGCAGGCCCGGGGAGGCCGGCAGGCTTAGGAGGAGAGCCAGAGAAGGCTGGGGAAGGCAGGAGTGCGTCCCAGCCACCCTGCTCGCCCAGCTGTGGGCCACTGGTGTGGTGTCGCGAGGCCGGCCAGGCAATGGGTGCGCGGGGCCGCGAGGCTGGGAGCAAGCGCCTGGATTGGCATGCTGCTGCCGCATCAGGTGGCCCATCTCCCCCTCCGGTAACCCCTGCTCTATCTAAGTGAATGCCTCTCCTGCCTCTGCTTCGTTTTATTTTAATCTCTGTTTTGCATGGCTGGAGCTGCTTTGCTAAATTAAAAACAAACAAGCAGTGGGTGAATGAGAGCAGCCTTTGGCTCAGCTTGTTATCAAAACCTACCTGTGCATGGCACTTGGTGTTTTTTTTTTTTCTTTCTTTTTTTTCTTTTTTTTTTTCTCCTAGTTTGCTAAAGGATTTGTGGACAAAAACATTGGAGGGAGGAGAAGAAACAGCAGATCTTAGGCTAAATAGTGTGCTTACCCAAATACCCATAATAAAAGGATTTTGTCCACACATGCTTCTCCCACTGAAACAAATAGGGAAAAGGTTTTATTGCTCCTGTGTAGTGTTTTCTGATTCAGGAAGACATTTTAAACATGTGCATTTCAGTAAACATGCCAGTGCCTCTTTCCATTCAGCAGAAGTACTGACATGCCTGAAGTTAATTCTGTTTTATAACATGAGGCCTGGGCCAATGTCATCATCCGCCCCTTGCCGAGCAATGTCTGCAGCCAGACCGTGAGCAGAGAGGCCAGCTGGTCAAAGAAGAGCAATAGCATCCCTGTGATTGGCCTGAAATAGGAAAAAAAATAGCGTGCAGAAAAAAATTTCTGCCATGAATGTGTAAATTTATTTCTGCTGAAACAGTGCGTTTGTACTTTACATCACACTTGAAGCTTGGCTTCTTCTACTGTATTTTGCAGGATCTCAGCAAGGGCTTTGAACAACAGGTTTTACCTTGCTTCACCTTGTCACGGGGCGAAATAAACACCCAGCTCCTCCTGGAAAGCAGGCTGTCAATAAAGGAACCCTTAGAAATAGTGAAGAATGTGGTGGTGCCTCAGGGAGACTGGGGCATGTTAGGAAAGCAATTGAGCTCTCACAGCCAACTTGAGAGGAAGAGTGGAACGTGTCGTTGTTTAGAATATTTGTGTATTGCCACTTTGATTCTATCACAGCTCATGATATCTGGTTGCTAGGATATTTTTTTTACTTTTGATCCATAAATATTAAGTGTTTCATAAGAGTAAGTCACACATTGTACCCGTGGGTTCCTTCATATGCATATATTCTCTTCCTTCTTCATTCAGATTTTACTGCTGTCCTGGAGATGAGATGCTTCATAGTGGTCCAGATCTAGACACTGTCTTTGCTTCTCCAAATTCATCCTCCCTTAGTGATAGAAAAAACTATAACTGAGTCAGGAGGTTTTCCTTCTGCTGTCTTCTGCTTCTGTTAATATGATTTCAGGGTGCAGAGAGCAACTAAATCTTTGGTTCAGAAATGTATTTTTACTGGTCTTACCCAGTAGCAGCTCAGCAGATCATTGAATCATAGAATCATAGAATCACAGAATGGCCTGGGTTGAAAAGGACCACAATGATCATGTAGTTTCAACTCCCCTGCTATGTGCAGGGTCACCAACCACCAGACAAGGCTGCCCAGAGCCACATCCAGCCTGGCCTTGACTGCCTCCAGGGATGGGGCAGATTTCTTATCTAACGTCATACCTGTCTTATCTTGTTAAGTGCCTTATTCTCTCTAGCCTTTTAGATGTGCAGAATGATTGTAAAACAGTTCTAAATCAGTCTTCCTCATTTAAATTGATGATAACACTGAAATTGACTTTAAATAGTTTGTAAAGATGTGAAGGCAGGATAAAGTGGTATCAAAGAGAGTATTATGTCTGTACAATACTTGTTCTTGCAGTCGCTGTGCACGAGGGGGGTCCTGCCCCTGCCCTCAGTGGCTTACTGTCTGTCCTCTGTCCTGCCCTGCTCTGCTGCAGTTCAGATGTTCTGGTTCCTTCTCTTTGTTTATTTAATGGGAACGTCGTGCCATATTGCGAAGTTGTCCCAGGTTCCCTTCATGAGGAAGGGGAAAGGGTAAAAACATTCTAAATGATACAAGTCCCTGCATAAAATAGGAATCACAGAGATAGATATAAAATAACACAATTTTCCCCTTCATTGGAAACCTTTCCCCTTGGGAGAATATGATATAGATGATGCAAAATACGATGCAAATGAGTCTTAACAGGAGAGCAGTAGGCAAATGCAGTGTTTTAAATGGTGCACCAATATTTGCTTTGCCGTTATGTGCTGTATTGCACCACCTGATAGTTCTTCATGGAAAATCAGAAGTGAACATGAGGAGAGGTAAAGATTTTTGAGGGACTTCGTTTTAAAAGTCCCACATTTCTTTTTTTTCCTCTCCAATGTTTCAGACTGCTTTAAGAGGGAATCTTTCAAGGTGTTTAACAAATCAGCTAATTGAGATGATTTCTTTTAGTGTCATTCACCTTGCTTACTTTACATATTATGTAAGAGTGTTGTTATAATTCCATACATACTAAGCAGCCTCAAATTAACGAAAAGTTAAAAAAAACCCCACAAACCCAACAAATGGATTAAAAAAAGTATGATTGCATTTGGGAGGTAAAACACCATTCACACCCTATGTATTGTAGGGAAATGTATATATTTGAAGTCCTAATAGGGAAATTACCACAAATAGAGCTGTAAGTGATAACTATATTATTCAAAAGGCCACGCTATTACAAATGATCTGGGGGAAAGGGAGGGGCACGGATGCATAAGAGATACGATGTCTATTTTAATCCTACCAATTCTGTAAGCAAACATTTATGTGAACAGAACTGAGTTAAAAGATCCAAGTGCTAAGGAAGCTAGCCATCTTTTGAGCGGATTCTGGTCAGAAGGTACGTCAGGGCAGTAACTTTGTAGAGTTGTAAACATGGTTTTACTGGTAACATCTGTTGTGCTTTCTTTCGCCGTGCCCCATAGTGGGCTATTCTGAACTGACACCAAGGATATTGTGGTGAGTTAAAAGTAGCTCTCTGGAGACCGAACTGCTCTGTGCTTACTGTCTCTTGCTCTGAAAGTTCCCAGGAGAAGTGCTTGACGCACGAACTGTTTGACAGAAGGACAAGGCAAGATGACAGCTTGGGACGCCTATGTCCATCAGAAGTCTCAGTCTGCATCCCACTAGCAGAGGGTATTTAAAGATCAGACACATAAATAATAGCATTCACACACATTTGGTTACAATACTTAATAGCCGTATCAGGAATCAGGAGAAAAAACAATGTGTCCTTTATAGCATTTTTAAAGGAATTAAAACTGCTAGTTCTGATATTTTGTTGCTTTTTGTCTTTTTATTCGTTTGTTTTTAAACCTCCAGTTTACTAGTGCCGAGCTGATACTATTTTAAACGCTAAAATGGAACCGAACCGAAGTGTTTCGCTTTCCCACCCGTTGTGAGCTCCGAAGATTTCCCTTCCAAAAATGGTCCGGGCTGCTACTTTTTATTTTAATGGTTTGATGCATAGGAAAAGGGTTAACTGCATAACTCAATCACACAATATCTTAGATTACAGATAGCCTGCAAGAAAAGGTTTTGCAGTGTGGTAATAACTACCACTGCATCGTGGGAACAGGCTGTGGCAGACAATGATGGAATTGACAATGGTGCATACAAAGGCCACCTTTGGGAGAAACCATATCTCACAGCATGCTGGGAAAAGTGAGAAATAGTAGCAGATGCTGTCAGGACTATAAGCAACAGATGCCTCCTGGCCAGCGTTCAGCCAGTACAACCAGATCACACCATTCATAAGCAGGGAACATTTTTTTTTTTTCTCCCTCTCTTTGTAGGAGGGAGGTAGCAAATACAAATATTGCGGAGGAATTAAAAACAGCAGATGGTGGCAGCAGGATTTGATGAGATCAGGGTCAGGTATGGGTATACATTTGGTAGTGGCATTAATCATCTTTTCCCTTTGGGAACTGAAAGTTCAGGCCACTAACACAGCATTAAATTGACCACCTTCAGGTTATGTTTTACTTACCCAGTCACCCTCAATACCCCCTTGTCATTCTCCCCCCGCTTCAACAGCATGGCCACATAGCTCTCCCGCTCACGGCTCTGGTAGATTTAAGAGAGTTTAAAAGAACATATGTTCAATATTTGGTTAATTCAATTTGTGCTTAAATCATTAATAAGCCAGCCAATCCCGAACAGGAAACGTTAAAAGCCTCCTATTAAACTGACTGCATTATCTCTCCGGCTCTTGTGCCAAGCTGGTTGTTTTCACCTACAAACGCTCTCTGTTTATTATTGGCTTGAATATATTTGGTCACCTTTCATCTCCCATCTTAGCTTATGGCTCCCATCGTGAGAGCTCCAAAGGAAATAAGGAGGTAAATAACACAGCCCCCTTGGAAAAACAAAGTTAGAAAGTGTAAATGAGCTTTCTTGCATGTGCTACTCAATGTGTTGGGTTCAATACAGTCAGATCATTATAGGAATGTAAATGAACAGTTCATTTCAGAAAGCGACACAGATTTGTTTTCAGTAGCTTGTTTCAGAGTTTAGTTTTATTGTAAGAGCGGTTTGAACTCATTACAGCTCTCTGTGAGGACTTGTCAAATCTCTGCGATCATTTTTCAAAACCAAAACATATTTTCTTCTAGTCATTGCTCTATTATGAGAGTGTTTAGTAAACAGGATGATGATGAAGGTGTGAGCATTCTTCTCCTAGGGCTGTGGTTTACTTTGGCAATTAGAAGAACATAGCCTGGTAATTAGATGATCTGCATTCTAGCATCGTCTCTGATGCTGATTTCCTCACCTTAGGAAGGTGATATTTCTTCTATTCCTCAGTTTTCTGTATTATAAAATAGAGATTTTCACTGTATACCTGCATCAAAGAAGTAGTGCGGTTTTCTTAAATTATTCTCTATTTGCCTAATGAGCTTGTGGAGCCTCTGAAAAACGTGCCCAGTAGACATGCTGTGCCAAATGCCAAAATGTGATATTTTGGTGGTTGTAGCCTGAAACTTTGGCACTCGGAACTCAGGGTGTGTAAGAGGTGAGAACTGACTTCCATTTATTGAATTCACTTATTGATGCTCTGGTCCTGGGCTTGTGTGGCATGTTCTGGGAAGGCTGACATTACCCCAGCACCCTGACTTTCCATGTCGGTAGACTTTTTGGCCATCCAAGGCAAGAACTGTCTAGAGACATGACAGGGAATCTGGCAACGAGTTGTGGGTCAGATCAGGTCCTCCAGTCAGACCATTAGATTCAACACAGTGTTGTATGATGAACTTTTACATCCTCCTTAGAGGTTTTCCTTTTAATTCTTACTCTAGAATTCATCCTAATTATCAGTGAGCGAGGATTTGGAGCATATTGTATCCATATGCTGGGGATAAATTGGAGGTTAGAGAGGCAATAATTAATTTATTAATCTGTCTGTTGCATAAATAGGCAAAGATGAACAGGAACGAAGAAGGTATTTTGTGGGCAGAAGAGGAAGAAATATTTCCAGTCTCCCTTGCGTAAGTTTTCCTTCTCTTAGATTGCTATCTTCTGCATCATCAGAATCATTTGCCTCAGGGTCTATGGCTTGATCTTTCTCCTACTAAAGCTACTTGACTCCTCACTACTAAAATGGTAAGAAGACTGCACTTTCGTTATTCAGTATACTCTTCTACTCTAATTATTTAACAGAAATGGGGGAAATTCGAGTGTCCGGCAGGAGAGTACATTGGCAATAGGTGCTACTTCTTTTGCACACAGGGTACATCTACGAAAAAAGGCAGCTCAGCTAAAAGGCAGCAAGTGTAAAATGAAAGGGCGTGATTCTTTATGCTAAGTTGTTTCACAGAGCTCTGAGCCAGATAGGATAGCTACGTAGACCACTTGATTTGACCTCCTCTTGATCAGAAATGATTACATTTTCCCCAGTAACTTCTCTTAACTCTCTTTGTATGCATGTTTGTCGAAAGCATAGCTTGGTGGGTGCATGTGCAGTTAGCTGATGAAACTCACACCTTTGAAATATTAATAAATAAGATAAAGTAATAGATATATATGCGTGTAGAAATATTACCTACATTAATGCTATCTGCTCTCAGATTATGAATGATAAAGGTTTTCTGAGACATTAAGTTTCCATGTGCCTATAGTTACAAAGCCGTGGGCTTTATAAAGGATTTTATTATTCTTTTGAAGGCTCTGGCATAGGCCAGTGTATTTAGGACACTGGCAAAGTTTTGATGGATTAATATTTATTATTGCTGTGATATCCTACTCATCAGAGAAGGTACAGCAGAACTCTGTTAGATTTTGTTGGATGAAATGTTTGTATAAAAATCTGGGCAAGCACTCAGTTTACACCTACCAGCAGCTAAATGCACACAGATTAGCATAATCAAAGGGAATGCTTTTTTTGGATGGATATGGTTCCTCTAACTGAAAGAAATCAAGCAATCATTTTGGCTCTGACTTCTTTGAAGCCTAGAAATGCACATGATTTTGTTGTGCAATGTGCCAGACCGAAGGTGAATTTTTGCGGAGTTTGAGCCAGACCTTTATCTCCCAGATGTCTGGAGAACAAACTAAATTGACCCCTGAACCAAAAGCTATAGAGCCCTATAAATATGAATTTTAATGCTGGAATCCATATTTAGTTACGGAGCCAGCTGTTCAGTAATGGGAGAAAACCTGTCCTTGAAACTGAGCAATCTTGAACATGCAGGTACTGAATTCTTGTAAGCAGGTTATGGTTTTGTTCTCCCGAAATGTGTTTTCAAGAAATAAAATGGAACACTTCACTGTGTTGATCCTACTATGTGTTACCCTTTGATATGCTAAGAAAATTGGTATGCATTAATTACATGCTACTTTACCCTTAAAAAGACTCATTCCGAGGATGGGCTGCAGAGAAGGCAGAGCCATGCCCAGGGCAGTGCAGGACAGCCTGGTAGGTTGGAGTCAGAGCTGAGTGCAGCTCAGATGTGGCTAAGGCAAACATGAGCATGCTCCAGCCAGGTGTGGGAATGCAGCTTTGGAGAGTGTGGAGCAACCTGCACTGCAGCATTGTGTGAAGCTTTCTGAGTGGGATCCTTTCTGACCGTGCAATCCTGCATGTGTTGAAATATGGGTATTTAGAGTTAGTTCTTCAAAGATCTGGATCGACTATAGGAATACTGATTGTCCTTTAACTTCCTTGAGGTGTATCCAAAGGTTTTAGCGCCTCCGTGAATCAGAACATTGATTGAAATTCCACCAGCTGGATGGAGCTCCAACCTTCCACACCTGCCTCGGAAGATCAGCAAGATCCATTCTTTTCATTTACAAATTGTAAAGAAAAAGGCTTGTTTGGGAGCATATTTTTTATTAATAGCCTTTTGTATGTGGTCAGCGCTGTTTCTTTTAATTGCTCTTTCAACAAAAGTCGGGAGCTGTGATCGCTGATGAAAACGAAAATTAAAAAATAAATCTTTTGGAGCCTAATCAAGCTCATGCATTTGTTTTCCTGCTAGACTTGGGATAAATCTTTCCACCCAGTAGGAAGTTTTTTGTTTTAACTTTCTGTCTCAAGGAGCCAATAGTCAAACTTCCCTAGTGCCCGCAAGTTCAGCTGTCATTAGTCCTTTCTTCTGAAATGACTAATTTCCATCACTCCATGTCATCCATGAATGGGAAAGTAATCAGCACCATTTAGAGAGAAAAACCACTTGAACTGCAGGATCCTTTTCTCTCCGTTGGCTGATTGTGATTTCATATCTTTTATGTAAAGCAGACTTTTCAGAGCTGTTACCTATTTAAGGAATTTTTCAATTAACATTTTTTTTTCTTCAAGAGTGACCAGGGCCTTTCGATTCCACCACAAAGGGTTGGCTTACTTTTCATATAACACTGTGCTCAGCTCAGTTCCTTCATCCTGAAGGTCTTTTCTTTGGCAGTAATAATTTAGTTTAAACCCTCACCAATCAATAGCTGATCAATGCACAGCGGGAGAGGATTTCTATTGAAAACCCATTACACTTCAAGGGACTAAAATTTCTCATTTGAACAAAAAGTGCTCCAGCTTTATTCAAAATCCGTCTAATTGGCTCTTGGTTAAAAACAAAAATAAGCCTGAAAGGGAAGAAAGTTCCGTATGAACATTAAGGAGAGATCGAGTGTAAGGGCTGGTCCTGAAAGGTAATGAGAGCCTTTAGTTTTTGAAGAACTCAGCCTTTCAGGACTTGAGAAGGTTGCACTCTAATGTTAAAGTGCATTTTATGCAGGTCATAGTTATTTGTAAATGTTTACATTAGGATTGATTTTTTTTTTCTTTCCCCTGAGAGTGGTACATATTATTTCCAAACAATAAATCCTTCATAATACATAGTTTTTCTGTCTGCATGATATGGAGTAAAATTAAATCCCGAACAACATGTATAAGTTGTTTGTTACCAGTATGTTGCTTGGTGGTTCTCCTAACCAGGGAATATCATGGTCACAGGTGTAAATATTGTAAACCTGATCTCAGACCTAATTGTGATATTCCTGCAGGATGATTTTCAACTTTTGTGTGCGCTGTGAGCCTGATCTGGTACAACTGACATCACGGGCAGCATTGCCATTGATTTAAGTCCCGTTGCATTTCTGTCCAGCCAAGACTGCAAGACTGCACTGATACAGTCTGGATGGGGCTTGTAGGGCCGCTTGCCCATACACCTGTTGCTCGTTCCTCTGTTGGGAGGTGTCAGCTGGATCCTGGTGGGCCTTTTCGCATTTTTGTCTTCATCTCTCTTGTGCTCCTTCCTTCTGCTGTTTCCCTTCGCTGTCTCAAGCAGATGAGGTGAGAGAGAGCTGTCTTCTCTGCTGCTGGAGCACAGGCTCTTGGAGATCTATTTCTGTGAGTGCTGCCATACAGCAGCAATGGCAATGTGGTAGTCTCAGAAGGATGAGATGCACCGTGAGCATACTGTGCAGGTAGAGCCCCAAGGAAGCCTTCTGCTGAGTGTCCCCTGTATTGCTCTGGGGCAGGCTGTGCTCCAAGCCTCCCTACCTCCCTGGGGAAGGAGTGACAATCACAGGCTTCTCAGGAGGGATAAAATCGTGTTACTCCATGTATTCTGAAGGGAGGAAGGAACACCTTGGACACCCATCCTTAACTCCAGTGAGGAACAGATGCTCAGGTTCTGGGATTGTTTTATCCAACCAGATTAACTCAGAGCACCCAGAAGTCTCTAGTATCCTCTCTGGCCACTTCTGGTGTGGTCTCTATCATGTCAGTGAGCAGAGCTCCCCTCCTAGATCCCCTGCTACCCAGCAACACCCCATACTGCCTATGCTTGGTCTTTGCCCTGCTGCCTCTGCTGTGTTGGGTGAAATCCAGCCCTGTGCCAGACAGATCCATTTGATGCCTTTATAATCCCCGTGGGTGGGGGTGGCACTCTGTGTGCCACATGAGCTTTCATCCTGTTCTTCCGCACTGAGTCATCTCATTTTTTTCACTTAGACATCAGCGGGTGAAGCAGCTTCCTGAGTGCCTGTGATTTAACACAACCATAGAATGCAAACAAGAGCACAGACACCTGGTTAGTGACACACATCTCTCCTTTGCAGCGCAATTTCCTTATCCCTGGTTGTTTGAAACAGCAGAGTTAGAAAGCAGTGCCAAGCTGGAGATGCTGACTTCCTGCAAGGAGGTGAAGTTGAACAGGTCATCTTCAGAAAGATGCTGTTTCAATTCTTACGCAAGCAGGTTTTTTTTTCAGAGTTCTTCTCCAGCTTTTTACTAATTGGGATAATAATTCAACTTTTTTTTTTTTTTTTTTTAAACCAACTTTGCAATAAAAAAAAAATAATAATCAGACAAAATATTCTTTATGCAGAATTAAAGAATTCCTTCAGTGAAAAGCTTTGTTAACAATTTTGGTAGAGAAAAAGAATATCTGAAAAATTACGGGAAGACATGCAGGGGTGTATTCATTGCAAATACTGTAAAGCACAAACCAGTTTTCATTTGCAGACCTGTTCCGCTAAATGATTTCCCTGAGTTTTGGTCAGTTCTGCTTGAGAAGCATAAGGAAGGCAGACCGAATCTCAGGAGCTAAGATGTGAAAAGAAGCTTTTAGCTCAGTTGTGGAAGATGAAGGACTTTTCCCCTTCCTACCACGTGTCTTCCTACAGCATGCTTTGTGCCCAACAGGACATTTTTTTCACAGAATTAATTATGGGCATTAAAAAAGAATATATGGTTGTTCACGGTGCAGAACTGAAAATGCTCCAGGAGGGGGAAGACATTGAGATTGGTTTTAATTCAGTTAATTTCAATTAGTTTCTCTCCCTCTCTGAGGTTTTTCATTCTGTGTGCCTGTTGATGACTATGTGCCCAGATCCTCTCTGCGGCAGCTCACCTTGTGTTTTAGCAGGCACTATCCCAGCAGAAGGATCTCTTATAAACAAAACTTTAAAACAGAGTAAATGCAAGGGCCAGTACGTTTCTTGTGGATTTGCATAGGTTATCTTTTTTCTTGACTGAAATCTGTGTAGGTGGCTGGAAACCCTTTTCCAAGGAATGAGCATACAAGTGCCTGTTAGAATCGAGGCGTGATGCAGCGTGCTTTTGCTGGAGGAGCCCCAGCTCCGTGGCATGGTGTGGCATGCAGCTGCTCCTCATGGACACAAGCAGATTTCTTGCCCTCCCGATCCCCTCCGGCATTGTTTGGAATATCTCAGGCCGCATTCCCCCAAAGCCTCCTCCCCAGGGATGGAAGCTCCTGGCTGCCTGTGAGAGGTGAGGTGACCATCCTACTGTCAGCCCCAGCTCCCACATCCCTGCTTGAGACTGGTCCCTATCATAATAGTATTACTCCAGGGCAATGCTATACCAAAGTTTAACTAGATTTAATTAACAATGGACAGCAAATATTTCTGCTGCTCTAAAGTTAGGTGGAGCTGCTTCCCGCACCCCAAAATGTTGACAAGAGTTGTTTTTCTTTTGCTGGAGCACAGCTCAAAGCAGCTCCCCTTGTTTAGCCTGAGAGATAAGCTTCAGCTGCTTCGTGTGGCATCAGCACCTGAGTTTCCATGCCAGAGGCATCTTCTTGAAAAGCAGTCCTTAGGAATCACCAGGTAGGCACAGGTGCAATGAGGAAGTATGAAAATCTCAGAAGGAATCCTGTTTTCAGACTTCCAGACCTGCCTGCAGAGCACCTCTGAGGATGTGGATCCAAATAACAGTGCTATAATAATAACAACAACAGGAATAACAATAACATATAAGGTCTACTTTTTGGGAATGCACACAGGAAATCATGCTATAATGCTAGCACTTGGGCAACTTCTGCAGGAAATGAGACTTTGTAGGCTGTTGTTTCGGTACTCACTCTCTTCCATGACACTTCCTCACCTATTTGCCATATTTTTTTCTTGTAGATGTGTTTTGCTTTCTTTTACAGAAGAGTGGGGTGCCCTGATTTCTTCCTTTCAGTTTTCTGCTTTAGCAGAAATCTTGCAAAGCTACAGACATTTCTAGTGGTGTATTCTTCTGTACTGGTGTAAAATGTTGACTGTCAGCTTTGTGTTTAGTTTTCTATACACTGAAAAAATTCCCAGGGGATTAGCCTAAGGCTCTCCAATGACCACTGAGAAGTAGATAAACAAGCATAAGGAAGAGCATTTATTTGGACAAGGCAAAGTTCTGGCACCTTTCCTCACACTCCCTCACACTGAGGGCTGACTTGAGTAGCTCCTGGGACAAGGTGCTATTCAAAGGGTGAACTCGAAGCCTCTCACTTTAACCCTGAGGAGTTAAAATCCAAAAAGGTGCATTGTACTAGTGGTCCTTTCATAACGCCTGCCTCTTCAATGATAGCCATTTCTCCTTGTTGAACCCTTTCTACTCCTTTTCTTCTCTGTTCCTCTCTCCTCCTTTTAAGGCTCCTTTGAGCGGGTGCTGTGCCTCTTGTTTTTCTTTTGCTTTGCTTGCTTCCTCCCTCTTATTTATTTAAACCATTCCCTTGTTCATCTGCTCTCATTTTCTTTCTGCTCATAATACACCCCCCCCTCCCCAAGTGTTATTCTCTGTTGTTTTTTTTCTGTGTGGGTGTGAGCACATTCTCCTGCCTTATCAGCTCTCTGGCCCTTTCTCTGCAACATCTGAGTGGATGCTGGAATTATCTTTAGCCAGAATCTCCCTAGGGGTCTCAGTCCCAGGCTCCAGAGCTTCTGAAATGAAATGGAAAAAGAGAGACACCCTGGCAGCAGCTTGTCCCTAATGGCCAGATGGCCAGCACTCACATTAATACAATATCAGGCATTGCTGTAGTTCTGCCTTGGAAACTGCTTGCCTGTGCTGGCATCTTCTCACACTCCTCTGACAGCCATGCCAGTCCCAGCACCCTCTTGGGAAAAGAAATGGAAATGATCACGTAAATACTTTGAATTCAAGTCGCTGTGCAGGGAGAATGGCCTAATATTTTCATGCGTGAATGTTTACGTTATCCCCTCCCCCTGCACACTCCCCCTTCATCCCCCTCCACTTCCATTATACATTGTCCTTTCCTGTATGTTTTGCTGATGTTGAATTCAGCTCCCTTGCAGCCTGGGACCGATGTTTTTGAATTTACACTAGCTTTCATGTGTACATCCTTTCACACTGTGCTTTGTCGGGTGGGAGACCAGAAAGCAGTTGCACATGTCAGGACTAGAAGGAGCCAAGTATCTACAAAGGAACAATGGGTTGTTAATGTTTGTCTATGGTGAGATGGAGGAACAAGCAGGCTGTTGCTTTTCTGTGTGTGAGTGTGTGTGTGTGTGTGTGTGTGTGTGTGAGACCTTGTAATACTGTGGGGTTTTGCCTTACGTCCTGCCATTCCCAGAAAAATATGGATGTGAAACAGCACTTTGTGGCTGGTGACAGGATCAGAGGAGGTGAAGGTGAGGAAAAGCTGTCGAGTGCATCTTGTGTTCACTGCTGCTCTTCCTTCTCTCCCCCGCAGTGCCCTGTTCAGCCAGAGCTGCCCCCTGGGCCTTACCTGCATGAGAATCTTCCTTGAAATTGTTCTGAGCTGGTGCAGCATAGCAAGGCTTGTGGGGTCCTTCCTTCAGGCTCAGTGCAGGGTACAATACAGTGCTGCTGTGGCTGCGTGTACTCGGGCTTGGCCTGCTGTTGGAAAAGATGTGTTCAGTGTCACCCAAACATCCAGGCTGTGGTTGCTCACCCAGCTGTGCTGCCGAGGTTCCTGCTGGTCAGCGTGCAGTAGCATGCAGCCTTTATGCCACCTGCCCACATAGCTCCGTCTCTTCCTGCACATCCCAGAGCTTCCCTCCCTCATGGCTGTGGGCACCCTGAGGGAGCAGGGGCACCCAGCATGTTAGCGCTGCACCAAAGCCTAAGCTGTGGAGCAGAGGGGAGAAATGTGAGGCATGCTTTTATTCTTGCAAAGGAAGTATCCACAGAGTCCCTTGGTAATATCGGCAGTGACAACTTGCCAGCATGGCCCTGCTGGGACTGCTCAGGTGGACATCCTTTTATCGGTGTGAGCCGAGCACTGTGCCCACAGCTTTCTTTGCTTTTCAACCTCTACTTGTCTCTTGCTTGTCCATCTCCCTTACAGCTTTCTAATCTTTCCTGGTTTTCTTTTACTTGGAATGGAAAGGGGAGGGAGGCTTAATCCTATACTGCTTCCTTTTCATTTTGTGAGCTAACCCTTGCTTGTTTAGGATCTGACCTTGTCCCCATTGAAGTAAATCCCAGAACTCCCCTCAAGTTCAATTAAAACAAGGCCAGGCCCTTCATCACTATTATTATTATGTTATGATCATGAAAATTACTACTGGTGTCACTACAATGCCTACTACAGCTGTTACTAGCATCTCTAATATCACTATTACAACCAATACTGTGCTTTATATCTATTTCTGCTTGCTTTGGAGCACCCTGTGAAGGCTGAGAGCAATATATGCAGCTCAAAAAATTTCCAATTTCTGGCTGAAAAGACAAGAAGTGTTTTGGTGGGAACTTTAAGCCAGGAAATTACCCCTTATGCTAAAACAGGCAACAGCATTTAGTTGAGTTTACATCTGGGAAGTGAACAATGGCTGGAGTTAAAAAAGAAGGAGGCTGAAACAAATAGAGCTTGCAGATCTGGCGCAACTTTGTGGGAGATGTTTACGAGCAGCGTGGACGTCGCAGGTTGAACTAGACTGAGCTACCTTTAGACTTAGGGAGACATAATGAGGGGCAGAACAGGTGGCCCAGCCCTTTATGCACAGAGGGTTGGTAAATATTTGTCAGCAAACAGGGCTGGCATTAGCGCACAAGTCTGAGCAAGGCTTCATTAAAGGCAGTTTCTGCTTCAGATCCTTAATTCATTTTAATTGTGTGCCCACTGGTCAGTGTGGGCTGGGGGGATGCGGCAGGATGAGGCAATGCTGGGAGGGGAGAGGAACACGGGGATGTCCTTGCGCCCAGCCCACGTGCCCCTCGCCTCCCTCATCCTCCTGGCTGAGCGGCGACAAATTTTGCACAGGACATTTCCCCCGGGATTAAATAATGCCTGGCTGGGGTTAATGGCACTTGGCTGTGCTTCATGTCAGCAGCTCCACCTAGCCGGTCATTAATCCATGGCCTCAGGGGAAGCCCTGTACTTCAATTATCGTTGGATTAATGAGATTAGATCTCGTCGGTACCACTCAACAGTTAATTTCCTCATTTGAATGTTGAAAATTGTGTGAGTGATGGGTAAAAATTTTATGTTCTCCGATAAGAGAGAACTCTTCTCTTTTTTTCTAAGCAGTGTCACAGGCCTTGGTTTGATTGAGGCAGCACTCCTGAGGAGATAGCAGGCACCGAGGGCACCGCTAAGTGCAGAAGGTTAAGGCCTGTGTTAGGAATAGAAATGAGAATAACCGTGGCTGTTAGAGCTAGTGCAGGGGACTGACAGTGAATCCTGCTTAAACACCAATCAATATTAATGGTGTGGAGAGAGCAGCAGAATGGCCCAAACAGTGCATGAAGCCGTCCTCGTGTGCATGTTTATTAGGATATAAATACGCAGCATGGGAACCTCTTCTGCTGATCTAATCTGGTTACATTATCCAAGACAGCCAAATATATAGATAATAAAAACATATGCTGATATGTCATTAACTTTAATAGCTAATATACAACTTAATTTTCCTCTATAGTGGGAGATAATCTCGAAGCCTGTCTTATCATTTCTGTCTGTAGATTACTGGGCTTGGATACCTTCTGTTCACAACTTTTCTCCAAGTATGAGCTACGTTTAGTCTAATCTCTAATGCTAACATATGTGCACCTTTGCAAATGTGTATCCCGAAAGGGCTTGGTTTGGTCTTCTCCTAATGCTGGCTTCTGTCTTCATGTTTCACGCCTGGCAATTAGGAGTGGTGTAGCCGCCCTCCTTTCCCACTTCTGTGTGACTGCAAGCTGTTGAGGTTGCTGCTGGTCCCTGTTTCACAGCCCAGATTCGGTCACTGCCTCCCATTCTCTGCCCTTTACTGACACTGAGCAGGGGCAGGAGGTGCTTCCTTGACTCTGGGGTGCCAGCAGTGCTGCAAACTTGCCCCCAGCTTTCTCAAGGAAGAAGAAGGAAGCTCACTGATTTCCTTACGCTTCTGAAATACAACATATGCCTAATAGTTTTTTTGTTAACAAGCCTAACTAAAGATCTATATCCCCATTACAAATCAAAACTAGCAGCTTCTGTCCAAAGCCTGGATCATATTAAGTATGAACCCACAGTGTAGTAGGACTGAGAAATGGAGACTCCTTTACCGTGTGTGTGTTGAAAGACACAGGCTGCAGAGTGGAGTTTCCTTTGGTGTTGCTTCCCAGCCCTAAAAACATTCGCCCCTAGTGGGATGGTGCCCACCCTGGGAGGAGGTGGATGGAGGGACTCTCAGAATGAGAGCCAGGGCATAGGGTTTGTACAGCCCTCAGTAGCGTGGTCATAGATTTAAGAAACTCTTGTGTCTCCCCAGTTTTCCACTAGCTGCTTTACAAAGTTGCCACTGCTTAAGATGCTTTTGACACCAGTGTGAAAAAATTGTGCAAAATGAGTGGGACCAGAGCAGCACGGCTCTGTACTCCCTTCTTCTTTGTGCAGCTGATGCTGAGATCCCAGGGGAGCAGAATCCTTGCTGGGGTTCCGGTCACAGAGGGAGCAGTGAATGGACAGCAGGATGGGCCACTGACCCTTTTATCAGTACTAAAGACATTGGTTAGAAAATAGCCAGAGGCGTTGCGGGGTCCCGGCAGTGGTGTTATCTAACCCAGTACACATACCTCTGATGGTGCCGCTGCTATGGTCTTGTATTCATTGGAGGAAAGAGTATTAGACTCCTCAAAATAGTTACAGAATAACCAATTCACGCAGTGTCATAGTCTGAGTTACACCAGAAGTGCACAGGTCTGTATCCCACATATATACATACGTAAAACGATTCTGTCTGCTGTAACCAGATGTCCCCATTATCCGTGTAAAGGATAGAGGGCATCGTGAATTTTTCATGCAGAGTGATTTCCATTTAAGTGCTGATCTGGATAACATTGATCTGTAGTCCCCTGGTCGTGCTATTATTCTTTCATAGACACGAACAGTTTTGATTCTTCCAAAGGGAAATATCGTATATATATAAATATATTTTGCTTCCATGTTGGTGCAATGAGTGGGACACAGAATAAAAAGAAATACTGAATGGAGTAGGAAGCCTGCGTGTCACTTAGCAAATAGAAGAGTTTCATAGAGAGCTTTCTAAAAAATGCAAAACATGACCAGAAGTATCCCTTAGAAAAATGATACATTTGATTATTATAGCCGTAACAATGAGCTTTAGTTACAGGAGTGGTAAATTGAGTATCTCACTGGGGACGAGGATGCAGATTAGACTTCAACTTGGAAATGATATACATTCACGTAAGCTGAATTTGATCCCAGTCTGACTTTGTAATGTGGTGTGGGGGAGCAGAGAAAGTAAGAAAAAAAGAGAGAGGGATTATAGGGTGCACTGACCATATAATGCCTGTGTCGTCTGAACCTGATCCATCTGAGGAACTAGCAGGATGGCGTGGTGGGGGCCCACCTTGTCCCTTTCGTCTTAAAATTCGAAGAAAGGAACAGTTTTCATTAAAAAATTGTCCTCTAGTAGTGGTTTGTTTTGTCATAGTCCTCCACAAAACCATGTGAGGATGGGGCAAGTGTACATCTACAAATAGTTCACTTGTGAACTCAGACGTGTAGCAAACACCAGAGGAGCCATTACAGCATTCCAAAAGCTGGCAGGGGTCCATGATGGAGAAGTAAGGGATGCACCTCTGCATCCCATCTCACCATGCTAGCAGGTTGCAAATGGTGGGGCAGATCAGGTGAGGGCAGTTCAGGGTTATGTCTGCCCCAGCCTGAAGTTAGCCCTGCAGACAGTGAGCTGCTCACTGCAACGAGCACCTGCATGTGCTCAGCATGGGAGGGTGAGCTCCCACCAGCGCCGTGCGGCTAAAAACAAGCCTTGCTGGGAGATGGTGCAATTTACCCAAGATACACCACCTCATCTCTGTCTTGCTTTGAAGATGGGCTGAGGGGAGCAAAACCCAGCAGTCAGCTTCCTCAGGTCATTTTTTTCTGTGCAGAGATGACAAATACCCACCTTACCTTATGACTGTGACCCACATCCTGTGAGGTGAGGTGCTGCTGTGCAAGGCAGAATGGCATCTGTGGGAAGCACGGTTCATACTTGGCCTCTCTTGAGTGCCGGTCACTGCTCCTGCCCCAGTTGCCCACATCCGAGCCGAACCCTCTCCCCAGCACTTGGTGTAAAGCCCTGCCTGCCATCTTGCTACAGCATGGCCCGAGGTGGGACTGGAGGGTCCTGTGGTGGGGTTGAGGCCAGCAGCACCCTCCCACAAAGGGAGAAGAGGGTGCGGCGTGTTTGGTCTCTTGCTCTCTTGTACAAACACGACCTGAAATCAATAGATTTGCTCACTTCCATGAATTTTTCGCTTTTGCTTCCTGTGCTGTTGAGCGTTCAACAGACCCCTCGGTACCAGGTAGTTGGGGGGCTGGGCAGTAAGGCCCTATCTCCTCCCCCATCCCTTTTCTCTTTTGGAAGCCACTAAATTTTGCACAATCTGTTCAGCCCATCTCCAGAGGTAAAAGGCAGAAACAGTTGCCAGTTATTCGGGGCTCAGTGATCAGCGGTATCAATGCAGTCCCTTCATTTGCCTCCTGGCTCTGGCTTCCTGATCGGTATGGCCGTTAGCAGAGACAATGCCAGCGGAGCAGATGCAGAACTACAAACCACTGAAGGATGAAAGGAAGAGAGAAAAGTCTGTTTATTGCAGCCAGCTCTAAAGGGAGGGAAAAAAATGACCCAAACTCCATCCAATTAAATTTTCTAATTAAACTGAGGACACACACATACTCTGCCTCTCTCATTTCTACTCTCCCTTTCTGCGTGCACACACCCCCACTCACCCCTGTGCCTTCTCAGTGCTGGTACTGCTGTGGAGCTCATCCTCCCAGCATTGAGCTGGGTGCACTGCAACAACGTGAGAGGCTGCGGACACGGCAATGGTAGGATTTTAACAAAGAAGCTCCAGTAACAACATTTAAGGGAAGAGCTAACGATAGAAAAATATAGAATGAACTGGAAGAAAAAGAAGAAACAGAAAGTGAAATGGGTCAACCTCCTCATCTTGTTTGCAGAATCATAACATTCAACAAATCCCGTGAAAGACTTAAACATTCCTGATGTGACTAGCTGAAAGGCCTTGGCCATGAAGCCAGCCCTCGCTGCTCCCCTCTCTGGTCCTGCCATTTGTTGGGTGATGCACTGCTAGAGCAAAGCCTTGCTCCAAGGTTACTTTCTTTGAGTAGTGCTCAGAGAGGACCAGGTCTTTCCAAAGCATTGAGGATGCCCTGAGTGTCGCTTTCTCTGCCTTGGTCATCTTTCCTCACTGTGCTTCTGAGACAGATGGCTCCAGTACTGGCACAACCCAGTAAACCACTGAGCCCAGCCTGCATGTGGTATTTCTGAGTAGCTGACCCAAGCGAGTGAATGTGATTTTGCTGACTTCTGGTTTTTTGTTCTAGTGAACAGAGAGCTCGAGGTCAACAGTTCTCAGTTTGGTAATTTCTGAACTGAAAGAGAGAAAAAGCTCACACAGGTTGTGGGCAGCTTGGTGTACAGGATTGATGCCGCAAAATGTAAAACCGAGCAATTAGCAGCAAGTCTTCGTTGCGATGACTTCACACAGGTAAACAGGAGTGAAACTGATAGAAAGTCATTATCTGCTCGGCCTGTGGTATACTCCACAAACCTTGCCTGCTCAATCTTTCCAGCTGTATTTTACCTGAGAATCTGTTCACTGAAAGCTGCAAGTTATGCCTCTTGACTCTTCTCACAACGTTATTCATCCAGAATTATGGAAGTCTTTCAAGGAATGAAGACATATCAGATCTCTCTGATGGGAGAATTATCCTACTGCTCAGGATGTAGCTCTGCAAAGACTGCTGAGATCCCACCCAGACTAAACTTTGCCTAAGTCACTGCACGCTTTTTCTGCCCTATGCTCCTGCAGTGCTCTGGCACGTCAATCTGTGGGAGTTTGTCTCAGATTAGAAAACCAGTTTTTGCTGACTGCTAACTCTGTAAAGGAACAGATCAGAGGAGAAACTAACAGTTGACCCAGTTTTCAAACCAGGACAAATCTTAGGAGCCAAATCACTGTGTGTAACCATGAGTGCACTGGCCCCTAAATACCTGTTTTACTAATCAAAAAGAGTCTTGGGGGATGTGCTGCAGGCCAGGGGGCTGAGCTTCACTGTCCAGATCCGAAAATTGGGCCTTTCATCCCAGGAGTGCAGAAGCAGAAAGGATCTCCAGCTGTTGTCTGTTCCAGCTTCAGAGCGTCACTTGCAGCAGCAGTTTCTCTTGGGAAGAGCCTGAAGAAGAAAGCTGGGGCTCTCATTTCTGGGGGACACAAAGCCTAGGAGACGGGCACAGGGGTGTGTGAAAGGGGTGCAGGAAGGATCAGGCAGGGTTTGTATGGCATGACCAGGGAGAGATGGCTCAGGGAGAGAGCAGAGGCATTAGTGGTCAGATCTAACGGAAACAGTGTTGAAGGGTTGTCTGTGTATGTGAGTGGCTATGGCTTAATATCAAGGTCCGGGGACATGATCAGGCCACCTCTGGCACCCCTTTAGTCCTGGAGTTTGGGTTGCTTGTGCTCTCAACTCATCTGCCTTCCCATACTCCTCTTTGTTTAGTGGGAAATTACATGCCTCATTTCTCCTGTCCCACAGATGTGTCACAGCTATGACTTCAAGAGGGTTGCAGGAGAGCAGCAGCTCTCCCTGGGCCTCCTGGGTGCTCAGTCTGCTCCCATGAGATGCCAGGCCAAAGTGAGCATCCACTTCAAAGGCTGGATTAGAAACAGCAAATAGGAGCTGTGCCACTGACTTCTATGTGGACACGCGGCGCCTACACCACAGGTGAGAAATGGAGCTCTTTTCTGAGGATACAACTCTTAACTTTTCCATTTCTAAGTACAAATGACATTTCCACTTATGGTGACCAAACACCTGTTCTTAGCTGTATTTAACCTTGTTCTGCCTAGTCCAGCAGACAGCCTCTGGTCTTTTTTTTCTTCTTCTATATTATTTTGGACGAATAGGAAAATATGCAGTTATTTTGTTTCATTTAGCTCCCTGAAGATCCCTACTGATGGTTCTGACAGCACTGGATGCTCAATTCACTGCTCTGCCTCATGACAGCCATATCTGCAGAGAGGAATTGATGTTCCTAACCAATGAAGTGCGAGTGGTGCTCTGACCTTTCTGGGGAGTTAGAAGTTGCTATCTATATTTGACACATTATATATGTTATCAATGGGGAGATATGACCAGTCGTATAAGAATAGTAACACAGAGATGAGTGTTAGACAGACAGAAGGATAGGCAGAAAGATCATCTATGGCCAGATAATAAAAAACGTCCAGCATACACTCTTAGAAAAATAATTACATATTGCGAAAAGGAGAAATGGTTTAATATTGCAAGATGAGCTCCTTATTAGAAGTTATCCAGAATATAGTAGGATTTCATCCTGAGTTTTTTTTCTTGACTCAATCTTTTCATATTTTTTTTTTAACCTCATTTGCCAGGAGGCTAAAGGCAGTATTTGTTACAGTTGCACAGGTCAAAAGTAGTAGCATACAGATGTACTTTCTGTGAGAAACAAATTGACATTCAGAGGAAGACAGATGCTTTGTGATATGCCTCACTATATTTCAGGACAATTTGAAAAGAAGCTTTACTTCCAAAAATACCTTTTTTATCAAATCTCTCTGTGGAAAACAGAATGTGGTGATGTATTCCTCACTCCTGCTTTTTCCCATGCCAGAGGCATACACTGGACAAATGAGGTCTCGTGCTTGGCGCTGCTCCTCTGTTCTTAATTTGGAATGGGAGAAGTACATATGCCAAAAGAAATCCTTTCTTTTATAGGTTTCTAGCCCAAAATGCATTACAAGGCTGGCTGCCCAGCCACAAACCACTAGGAAACACACCAACATCTCCTGCTGCCAAGCCCCACAGAAGACCCAGATGTGCAAGTACCTCTGCAGGCAGCAGCATCCCTGTAGGAGGTGTGAGGGGGTCACCTTTGCCTGGAAATATGACCTGGCTTAGAGCACTAGCTCTGATCTAGCAGTGATCAGCACTGGAGAGGGCAATGACTGCATTTATCTGGAAGGGCAGACCTCCTTTACAACTGCTGATACCAAGCTAATTGGCGCTGGGCACAAAGATGGGTCAAGTACGAGGTGGGATGATGGAAGAAGTCAGAGTGGTCTCCTTATGGCTCCATGTCTCCAGGGCTGGCTCAGTAGGCTGTAAAACAAGCACCACACTGCAAAAATACAAGCTGGTGATCCTTCTGCTGGGTAGAAACTTTATGTGAGAGGATATAATCTCACATGCAGAGTTCAGCTATCTTCATGCCCTCTGACAGCTTTTCTAAACTCATTCTAAACTCATTAAAAGAATCAAGTACTGAAAATTGCCTTCTAGTCTCTACCTTTGTTGGTTGTAGACCTGACGGAGCATATTTACAGGTTGGATTGTGTTGTTTTTTGTTTGTTTTCCTTCTAGTCTCTACCTTTGTTGGTTGTAGACCTGACGGAGCATATTTACAGGTTGGATTGTGTTGTTTTTTGTTTGGTTTTTTTTTTTTTTTTTGCAATTTTTAAGACCCTCAAGGCGCTTTAGATGGGATCTTCAAAGGTTCTGAAAGGAAATGAGGTGTTGACTTTCCACCTCAAGCTCCTTTGAAAACTCCCACTTGGATTCATTTAAATGCTGTAAAAACACCCAAACCAATTCATTAGAAAGGTGTCTTTTAGCTGCAAGGGTGACATGGGCAGGTGGACTTGGAGGTCAGTTTGAAATTTAGGAGAAGAAAGAACAGTCAAAAGGAAGTAAACTTGCTGGAGCATTTAGAGGGACTGTGCTTTTAGGAAATAAATCCAGCATTTCCAGGTGATACCTAGCCATGCTATACCTTTCCTGTGGCTTTGATGGAGTGTTCCTAGCAAAGCCTCTGCCCTTGCTGTCCAGAGTGAATCTAAAGGTAAGCTGATCAAAAGGTATAATTCTACTTAGCTATTTGGATCCTTTTTTTCCCTCCAGCTGCAATGTATTCATTTGCTTTTTATTGCTTTGGCCTTCTAAACAGTATTCTCCTGGTAGGAACTGAAGGGAGCTCTACATGCCTGCATGCCCACTCTTTTAGAGCGGAGTGCAGTTCAGCATGACATAGGCAAGTCAGCTCTGGAGCAGGAAGAATGAAGAACTTGTAGCTTCCTGGGCTTGGAGTTGGGCAACAGAAGACTCTGGTAGCACAGTTTGCTTGCAGCTATGGAAAATCTCCAACTGCAAAATGTGCAGGGTTTTTTGTTGTTGTTTTATGTATATATGTATATATATATATAAACTGTGTGAATGAGAATTTCGCTCCAAACTTTTCTTCTTACCACGCATTTATGTGATGACTGACAGTGTGATTTGTTCTTGGCTAAAGCCTCTTGGTAGATAGTGACTGGTCCTGTGAGGAAAGGAGTCCCCAGACCTAGTTTCTTATGGGCAGTGTGTGGAGGCTGGGTCCCTCTTTGGATTCTTTGATGTCTAATAATGGCTGAGAGTCTCCACATGGCAGGCTGTTTCTGTAGCTGGCTTTTCTGGAATCTTGTGCGACAGTGATGTATAAAACATCCCCATCCCTCTGGAAAATTATTTGAAATTGTATGAATTCAGAAGTCGTTAAACAAAAAGCTGACATGGCAGAAACAGAATCTGAACTAAAAGATAACTCCGGGTATCAGATGCATGGCGCAGGATGACGTTTGCTTTTCCTGCAGCAACTAATGCCATATATCCATTTTGCAACACTTTTTTTTTTTTTTTGTGACTGGATGTCTTTGCTACTCAACTCATCAGCTGCAGAAATGATATCCAAGAAGGTACTTGAAGAAGCAGAGCACGGAGACAACAAAGGTGAGAAATCTTTTCACAGAAGGAGTTGCTCTCACACATATGTCTGTGTCCCACACCATGGTGGAGATTACACTTAAATAGGAGCTATTCATTTGCTAACCACAGTTTGATCCGTCTGTGGATCCCAATCGGCAACTCAGCCTCACCAAGTCCCTGAAACACTGTTGGCATTGTTTACTGTATGTGGTACCAGGGAAAAGCTGGTGTTACTGTTATTTAGCACCAGCGCTCTCTAGGCTGCCAAAATCCTTGTGCCAAAAAAGAAAGGTCATTTGAACCTCAGTGTCTGACAAAACAAGCCCAAACTGTCTACTGTGGGAACACACTTTTTCTTGGCTGATCCCATTCTGCAGCCAGAATGGCTAACTGCAAGCTCTTCCCCTCCCGCTGTGTTTAGAGGTGAGTCCTAAAATCCCAATGAATCATTTTGTTTGTCTTGTGACGCCTTTTATTTTTGAACAGACACTCTGCCTTTTGTTAATGACAAAGAAGTGGCTCCTTCCTTCTCTTGGAAGGAGTTCCTTTTGCAGGCAGCGCGTGCGTGTGGTGGCTGATGGAGCGGCGGCAGGCTGGGCACCAGAGCTGTGCTGGCCCAGCTTGGCAAGCAGAAGGTGATAGTTTCAAACTGCTCTCTTTTTCCTCCAAATGTCTAAATCAGTTTTATGCATTGCTGATGAGACATTTATGTGCCACACAGTAGGAGTCACAGCCCACAGAAGTCTGATTCCTACTTGTTATATGCCCCTCCATCTAATTCTTTGGACACCGAGGCTGTGTTGGAGTGATTGATCGTGGGGAATAAAGGTTAGACTCCTAAATCCATGTTTGTAGATGCTGAGTGCCTACAGCTCCCACTGCTTGGAGAGGACACTGAGACTCTGAGGAAACAAAGCCTGCCTTAGGCAGCCGCAGGATCACTTATCTATGGCCAGGAAGCTGTGGACTTTGGTTTCTGCCTTCCACCTAAGAAGTAGTACATGAAGATGCTCCCGATGGAAATCATACATCAAGGGAGTAATTTGGGGCAACTCTTAAAGTTAGGAATTATATTGCAGTGAGTAGCAAAAATCTTCTTGGAGGTGAATGCTGACAAATTCTAAGTTGCTAAGTCATAGAAAGTATTCACTCTTCTAGATACGAACTCCCTCCCGATCCAAGCATGGGTAGCTGGGAAGCACCCCACATCACATGGCAAGCCACGCTGCTCCTTTGGTGTGAACAAGGAACTTACAACTAAGGCTTCAGTGCTGACACTCGTTATTTGCCAATGTGCATTTGAGTGATCTCTGAACTAGTTCCAGCTTGTCTCCTTCAAGCAATGTCTAAATGGTGAAAGAGCCAATAACCTTAATAAGAGGGCAAGAGTATTGGCCTGGTGGTCTAACCACCAGCTTGTTTTATCTCTATACTCTAGGACTGTAGATGTAAATCTAGGCAAAACCGATACTGCCTTCAACTATTCTGAAACTGATAAGTCAAGCAGTTTGCTATGCAGAACCAGCTGAAGCATGTAGCACATAGTACTTCTTATAAAAATAGGGGGTTACTCGGAAAGATGCTGAACAAACATCCTTTTCTGCGAATCAGGCTAGCTGCTACATGCACTTTGACTTCAGCTCCTCAGTTTCTTGATACGCAGTATGCAGTATTGTGCATGACTTGAAAGCCCCCTGGGGCATCTGTGCTATATAAATGTACACATGATCAATTCTGTACAAAGCAAAGGAATAGCACTGCAGTTCCCTAAGATATGAACAGCTCCTCCTCTTTTCATGTATGTCTTGCTCTTCATTCACGGATCCAAAAATAATCTCTTCTTCCTGTCTTTGGTGGTGCTGGTGGGCTCTCTTCCAACACTGTGTACCTCATTTGCGTTTTCATGAAAGCCTTTCCGTGATAAACAAATCCCATTAGAAATAGTTGTGTGACCTTCAAGAGGGTATCTCCTCCTGCTGTTAGAGGCAGCACTACTAGCCAATAACCAAGGTATCCACACTGTAGCAGTTTGTTTGCAATATAGCACAGCTGAGCACAGGCACATTTTTTTTGTGACCTCTGGGGTTCACGTAGATTTTCCCCTTGCATGTAGATGAAGAGTGATAAATATTGCCTTGCTTTGTTAAGGAACGAAACAATAAATCATTTTGGTCAAAGTAGCAACAGATCCAAACCATGATGGATCCTCACATGGGTTATGTTCTTGAAGAATAGCCGAACATAACTAAGAGGAAGCTTCTATTATTAAATCTATGAAACAGCTCTGCTTGCTTCTTGTATTCCTTTCACAGATGACCTCAGCGACCAGAGTTCAAAACAAAGAACAAGACTGAAGAAAGTCTCACCCTGAGTGACTGGCTGCTGTCCATACATATTCTTTAAAAACAAAGGTGCTTTCAATGCACAGGGACAGAGGATAAAAGAACAAACATGATGGTGTCTTGCATTTCAAAAGAATCTCTTTGCAAATGCTTCTGATCTACTGAGGGCCGATATTCTCCAGTTCTGCTTTCCTTTCCAGGAGGAATGCAGTGACACTAGTCAGTAAATGTACCTGCAGCTTACAAACAAGTGAGCATACCAGAGGCTGTCAGCATGAAGACTTTGTGAGTGAGGGCTAGGTTGCAACCATTAGTGACTGCTCACAATTTCCAAACTCTGGTGCAGCTCTTCCCTCGTTTGTTGCAGAGCGTGCTTGCTGTATCAGATTTGGCTTTGTGCCCAGAGCAGCCTGTTTTTTGCTTTTCTTTTGTAGAATTATGGGGAATATTTTCCAATAGGATGGGTAGCTCAGCAGATAATTCACTGGCCTTTCAGAGCTGGGAACATAGTTCAGGTTCAGTTTGATGTCTCAAGCAAAATGACATCAGAAGTCCAGGCAGTTCTCAGTCTTTTCTAAACAGGATTTTATAAGCTAAATTTGAATCTGAATTTGTCTCTGATTTTCCCCCCCACAGGTTGATTGTAATTTAGAGAGAAAAGCTAGCAGGTCCTTGCCTGGACATTTTTAATGCGATCACCCCCTTCTGCTTCTGAATTGCTATCCATACCTTCTCTCTCCCACACCAGAGTTAGAAAACTATTGATTAATGGGACTTCAGGACCAAGGGGGACTCTTCTCCTTTTGCTCTAGCAGAGATGAAGACAGGGCTGTCTGTCTGCCTGTGCCAACCCCCCAATACCAGGCATCGGTCTCTCTCTCAGTCTGCTGAATACATCTCAGCCTGGTGACTTCCTCTCTCAGCCTTGTCGGCTTTTCAAAAGGATCATCAAGTTGGGCATACCAGCACCCATGACACTTTTCACCTACCTCAGTACCTTGGGTGACCTCTGGATTCCCAAGCTCACCATAGCTAAAACTCTGTACAGATCTCTCCTTGGGAGGTCTGTCTGGGTCATCAGCCCAGAAAGGCAGTTGCCAGGGCACATGGAAGATGAGACTGCTGTATACCCATCCAATGGGCCTCCAGGATTGCCTGCGGTGTCGATGGCTCCTGAACCCCAGGGAGAAAAGCCCCCTGCCTTCAATGGTCTCACACGCAATATTGATAAACAAACATGCACCACAGTGAGCATCCATGGCAAGCACTCCTGGAGCACTGACAAGTGTGCATCTCCCAGCCATTACAGCCTTCATCGTTGTACACAACTGGACTTACCCAACACAAGGACAGCTACAAACAGCTGACTTCACACTTCAGGACTGCACTCCGTTGCTGTGAATGGCAATGATTCACTGTCCCCAAAAGCCTTTTGAAGCTTGTTGGCTCGTTGACCAGTTTTACAATTCCTAACATGAGCACGTTATGTGAGGCCCCAGAGGAGGGGTCTAGATTAGTGGATGAGCTGACCCTGCTTACCCTGTGCTCAGCCTCTGATCTGATGGAACACTATCTAGCTTAGGTGTGGCAACCATATCTCGGTTAGTGTGGTATTGAGCTGGAGACAGCTCAAGCTGAGTGCTACTCCTGTGATCTCACCTACAAGACCTTCCTTCCTTTCTGGTAAAAACTGAGCTCTGTGTGCACTGAAAAATAGTCCAGATACAACTCAGCTATTTTGGGGGAACGGCAGGATTCAAGACCACTCTCTATCAAAGGTCTGGCAAAAAAGAAAAGCAGAAAAACAGTCAAAAGCAGTGACGTACACAAACCCCAAATCTCCTAGGTTCACTGGAGATTTCAAGAACATAAAAAAATCTCCTAAGGCGGATGGAAATATCCCTTCTTCTACACACTATTCTGTGTCCCATGACAGAAAACGTGGGATTTGTACAAGTTTCTTTATCATCACAATCTGTCTCCATCCCTCAGTTCCCTCATGCCATTCAGAGAAGTTTGTCCATACAGAATATTTGTTAATCGTCTAAATAAATGGTATCATGCTTTCCTGTTTCTCTGTCTGTATCTCCCTGTTCCTAACATGAAAATCCTATTGGGCAGGACAGTTCTTTCTTACTGTATTTGTACAACAGGTAGTCTGTTGGCTTTGTGGTCTGTTATTGGGAACACTGCCAGCAACGCTGACCTTTTCATGAAGGTGAATAATAGGATTTTCCAGCATGCCATTGTTTTTCCAATAAATTTCTCACATGTTGCATCTAATATATACACAATTTCTGGCTCAGGTCCCTTTGATTTATGCTTTCAGGAGAAGGATTCACTCAAACAAAAATGCCCTTCTGAAATGTGATTGCACAGCCTTGCCCAACAGATGAAGTGGAAATAATTGAGCAGCACCATAAAGCACTGTGTGGTTCTGCAAACACTGATGCTCCCAGGTCCTACTCATTTACTTCATTTCCCTGCACTGGTTGGGACTAGTGCCACTCTATGAAGTGCTGAAACAGAACACCCAGCAGATCATGGCTTTGCTGAGCCAGGAGAAGAAACCAAAGAGAGTCTGTGAGGCAGGAGACCCACTAAGTTTGTTAGGTTGGTTAGGCTGCTGGGTTCATATCATATCTGAGTGGGCACTCTTGCATTCCACTGTCTCTGCTTCTGTGGCAGTTTGTTTGGACTCTGCTTTGGGTATAGAGCTCCACAGCTCTGGGATCTTTATGCTTTTCATCTAAGCTTGGCTTCCTCTTTTATTGTTTGGGTTAGTTAACTGGTTGCTGTCGTCCTTCTCAAGTCCCTGTAACCATTTTTCATCCCCCTTGTTTTTTTTTTCCACAGGAAAATCAGGAAGAAAGGCGTTTTCAGCAAGGCCTCCCTCCTTGCCGGGTTTCGTGCAATGACTTTAATCATTGCTTTGCCTGGAAAAGGGAAAGAGCTTTTCTTAGAATGTCCTACAGTGGTGTGCAAGGACTTCCCCCCTTCTCTCTTCCTACTCATTAAAGCTCAATTGTTGACTGCTCTGGGGTCCCTGTGGGTAAAGCTTGTTTGTAATGTCAATTACCTTGAGTTTATGAGTTAGGAGCTGGAACTGGAAAAAGGAATCCTTCATTTAGCTGTCACTGGCATATACTGCAGTTCACTCGGCCAAGAGGAAATAGGGATTAAAGGCCTGATCCTGCTCTCACTGGATTTGGTGGCATGGATCCTGGTGAGAACAATGGGAGCAGACCCCGGCCTCAGATGAGAGGGTGGCCCTAGCTGGGGTGCTCCCCCACTCCCCCTCTCCCCAAGTGAATGATGGTAATTACTGCAGGAGAGTCTGTGTGGTGCACTTCCTTCAATTGTTCCCAAGACCTTATTTTGCTTGGTGCTCAGAAAGGGTCGTTTGTTTAGCTGGATAGCAAAGGTTGTCTGGAATGACTTAATGCATTCCTGAAGAACTTGAAAAGATGGGTGATCTTGGTGGGGAAAGGCAGAAAGAGTGACTGGATGGAGGCTCTTTGTGTGCTTAGGCCCATCTTGGTCAAAGCGATAAGGATGGTTTACAGTGTTGGAGGCAAAGGGCCACATTTTTGATGAGGTATAAAGCAGCTGTGACCCCACCATCAGCCAAAGACAAATACCAGGATATTCTGGGACAGTGTTCAGGTACTCTTGTAAAGAAATCAAGGTGGTTCACCTTGCCACTAGCTAGGCTTTCTGAAGGGAAGTTACTCCAATAGAAGATCACTTTTTGTGCAACACCTTAGGCAACTGGGTCCAGCAGAGCTCAGGATGCTGTGGGAGGATATCTTGGGCTCTCTGTGGAGCAGGGACCTGACTTGCAGCACAACTTGCAGGCTGGCCTTGATCTCTGTTGCTCTGGAGACATTTATTTGGTGCAAGATGGCTCTGTTAGGGGAATTATGCCAGAACATAAGAGTTCCTGTCAGCAATGCAAACCTCACAAAGGTCCGGCTATATGGCATTTTTCACCTCAGATGCCTTCCTTGTCACTGGGATGTGCAGTTCCAATGCAAAGAAAAATCCCAAGCCTTTTATCACAACATGCTGATAGAATCAAGTGGACTTCCAGCTCAGTGCGCAAAGCCATGCTTGCAAACACATCTCTGCTGGTAACAGGGTTGGGTGCTTGTGTTTATTCTCCCACCATGGGAATCTTTTGAATCTTCTTGGAAATATCCTCAATGACACCAGGATGCAAACTCTTAGAAAACCAGCAGCTCCACACAAAGTCAGAAGTATAAGTAACAACCGTAGGAAAGCGCACAGCCTTTTTCTCAACCCAGGGGACTATAACTATAACTATAATAATGTCCCTCCTTTGCATTTCTTTTCGCATTCCATCTGAAGGCTAAGTTCTGGGCAAGCATGAAACAAATCTCTGAACACCTTCAGTGAGGAATACGAGAGTTATTGCTTTTCTCTTTAGAGGAGAGATGTCAAGGCACAGAAAGAAAAGCAAATGCTGAAAGTTGTGCAGTTGGAGCTCTGATTTCAGTAAGCCCTGATGGGAGATGAAACCTGAGGAGACATCCATGTCTGAGTCTCCTGGGCATTTTTGTTTTGGAAATGTGGAATGATCTCATTCCACTTGAAATAGCCTCTTCCAGCTTCTCTTCAAATAGCAGCAAGTTTCTATTAAACTCGTCTTTGCGGACAGATGTGGGTTTTTTGGTCTTTGAATTGCCATGAAACTTCCTCATTTGTATGTATGTCAATTGACATTTCCTTCATGCCTGTATGCAGGAAGTCACTGACGATGCATAAGCCACCTTGCAGCCTGAATTCAAAACTTAATCAAAATTTTAAGGATCTTTTTGAGAGTTTCAGAAACATCATTACATGAGCTGTTTTATGTAGTGGGCCATGAGTACCTCTTGAGGAATCAGTTCCTGTGGAGTCCCAAAGTTCAAGAGCTTCAGGTTTACGATTTCATTGAGAGGGTCATCTATTACATCATTAAAAACCCTGTAAGAGGGCCTTGCTTTAAGGCAGGGAATACCTCACTGTGTCTGAAGAGGCCTTAGGTTCCTCTATTTCCAGGCAGCAAAACCTCCACCAAAAGAGTTCACACTGAGAATATGTTTTGATGGCATCTCCTTAGTAACCAAATGCTGAGATTTGACTCCCACTCTATATTTCTCTACCTTAAAAAAATATCCTGAGCCTTCTGAATTTCATAAAGAAAATATTAAGGAACAGAGCTATTTTTCACTCACCACTCTTCATTATCTCTTTAATGTGACAATCCCCAAAAGCTACTGAGTGCTGTTGCGTACAAGCGAGTTGCGATGGCACAGCAGATTAACATGTGTCAGCTGAGCTGCGGTAACCTCAGTAGCTGTTTGCTGTGAATGCTCTTGCTCTGCCCTAGATGTGAGGTAATACTGTTTAGCTGAAAACTTGATGAAAGAAGCTTAAACTGAAACAGATTAAAAACGCAGACACGGACAGCTACAGAGGTTTGGCTGACATGCAGTAACTCCTCAGGCCCCATACTGAGACTGTATGCCTGAACCCGCAAGCTGCTTGTTCACAGGCTCAGTGTGTTTGCTATGAAAGCGTACAGGTTGTGAAGTATAGACAGCACTTTTTGAAAGACTGTTATTCCAATGTGCTGCATGTTTCCTCCTGTTATCTCCAGATTTTTCTACATGTAGCTGAAAGGATTGACTGGATCTTACCAAATGCCTGGTGAGGTGTGTTTGTGTAGACATTGCTGATTGTGTGCACTCTTGTTTCCAGTGGTTAGGCAGTTCAGCTACGTAACTTGCTGTTAGCAGCATGTTGGAAGTGACATAGGCCAGACAGAAAGCCTGTGGACCTCACTGAGGGGAAAAAAACCCGCAGTCAACCAAAAAACAAGACCAGACTGTAGTTTTTATCTATACCAATTGCTCCAGGGTAAGACAATGGCAAATATTTTTATCCAAGCAGGTCATATTTTGATGAGGTGCCACGGGGTCGAGAGATCAGAGGGCAAGAGCAGGAGTCAGAAAGGATCTTGCTGTGTTGTAATTCTTCCCAAGGCAAGGGCTGCATGGTGACCTTGGGTGTGACATTTCATCAGTCTGCTCAACCTTAGGCAAGAGGCAGCAGAGCCCTCCCTCGCATGCCCAAGTATACCTTTTGAAGGGATGCTTACCCTTCCCCTAGCAGAAGTATCTGTTGATGAGTTATTATGTAATGAACAGTCGAGACCTGATTCCTGGTGCACTGCTAGTTAATAATCAGCATTATTATGAGTGTTGTGAATCATACAGATTTGTCAGCAATTAAAAAAAAAAAAAAGGATCTCTGTTTAATAATAATGGGCTGATGCATTAAATGAATGTGGATATTGGGTGTGACATTGCCAGGCTCTGCAGTTTTGTCTTGGGACTTGCCCTCTTGATATTTAGTGCTGCCCCACAGTAATATAGCCAAGGAAAATGTTTAATCATGGCTGGGCAAGATCAGTAAGATAAGATAGTTCTGAAGTATGACTTTTTCTTTTTTCTTTTTCTTTTCTTTCTTTCTTTCTTTCTTTCTTTTTTTTTTTTTTTTTACACAACTTCACTGTTTTCAGACTAGGAAAACCAAATGTGGTTGCCTGGAGGCAGGCAGCTGAGTTCAGGAAGGGAAGAAATGTGGTGCCTACAGAGGCTTCTAGCACTGTCCTGCACGCTCCTGGTGTCCAACCTCCACTCCTGACAGGTACAGCTCTCCCCTAGATGTCCTGGGCACCCATAGACATCCAAAACGGCACTGGGCACCTATGGTTTGGACTTAATCTAGTGCCTGAATTTTAAGAGGTCTGGAAAAATCCCAGTACTGGTGAAGCTGTTGTAGAGCTATCTAGAGAGAGCTCTAGATGCCAGCTGGCACCTAGAGGTAGAAGATCCTCATCTCAGGGTACACTTGGGTCAAGAGGACCCTCCTTCCTTCTGGATGAATAGGAGGAACTTGTGGTAGTAGGTCATGCTGTTCATCCAAATAGGTTGGCTGTTCTCAAACAGTGAATAGATGCTCAATAGTTAAAATGAACTGCTCTTATCTATAATAAACCATTGGTGGTAGTCAGAATTTTGTTGCCTAATTTAACTGCTCGTGACTGTGGCAAGCAGGATGAGATTTCATCTCTTAACAGCACTGCCATATTTCATCTCCCTGCCCTTTCTTCCATGACTTCTGGAGACTATTTCAGTAATACTTTTGGTAAAACCCATCAACTTTTCTGTAGCTGTTTGCCTACTTTCTGAAACCTAGTGTTATCTTATAACCTTAGATAATGATCTTCTCTCTCTTCCCTTCTCCCTCCCCTCAAGATTTTTGTATTTCTTATAATGTCTAATCTTGTGTTCAGTGAAGTTGTTCTTAGAAGAAAAATCATACAAAAATCTATGAGGATGGACTAACCTGAATTGACTCACAAACTCTAGGAAGTGGTACGTGATTGAAAAAGTGAGTCAGAATGCTCTTTTTTTAAAAAGAAAAAAAAAAAAAAAAAAAGCTTAAGTGTGAGTGCTGACAGACTGGAGTAGTATTTTCAGGCTGGTGAAATCTTAGTTGTGTGGCCAGTGACAGCGGAGGATGTTACCTGTGCGCTATGTTTGCAAGTGAGTAGTTTGCCACTGCTTTCTCTGTCTTGGAGGATCTCCCTTCCTGCCTGGAAGGATGGCACATGTGTTTGTGTGATGTGCGCAAGTGATTTGCCATGGATTTGAGGTCTCAGGGTCGCTGAGTCAGACAAGGCCCTGGGCAGAGAAAGACGAAGCACGTGGCTGTTCAGGGACTTCAGGTGCTAGTTTTTGTAGCCTTCGGTGCTTAAAAAAATTGCTAGGTGGTGCACAGGCCATGTTGTATTTGGGGATTAGGTCCTTCAACCCAGCCTGTCCATCAGGGCAAGATGGGGCTGTGGGGTCAACCTTACTTCCCAGAGCGCAGCTGTTTTCTGCAGTGGTTCTGGTTTTCATTGCCACTGTGAGTTCTCACCTCTTCTCCTCTCCACACTCCTGTTGTACTTGATCACGTTTATCTCCTGGGGATCAAGATGTACTTGAACTTTGGAAATGAAAACGGAAATTTGAACAGGAAGCGTGGCAGATTGACATGTTCCTCATTACCACTGCTACATTTGTTGAGCATATGTTTTACAAATCAAAACACTGCAGTATTCAAAGCCCTAGGGGTGGGGGTGAGGAGGGAGACCTGTCCATGCCCCACCCAGTTTGTTTGTTCTTGAGATGATTCATCTGCAAGGCCACCTCTAGCCAATGCTCAAAGTCCTTAGCTACTGTTCAGAGATTTCCTGACTGAAACCCTAGCTCCTCTGAAATACAGTGTGAGCTTACTGTACAGGGAAAACACTGTGGGCAAGATTACATCCTCCATGAAAAAAACCCAAGCAACAACAAAAGCCCCACATGCAAGCTTGCTACACCTGTCAGTTTTGTAAGTGGAGATCTTTATTCTGGTGGCAATCTGATAGATAACCTGCAGTGTAAAATTGTCCCTTCCTGTCTTTACAGGTATCAGGAAATCAAGGCTGAGTTGCTTTGCCCATGAACATCACACCCCTACTGATCTTCTGCAGCAAGCATGCATTGTTTCACATGCATCATGTTTGTTGGGCAGTAGGGATGACTGGTGTGTGGAGCTCTCACCTCTCCTGCATAGGAATGGTTCACTGCATATGGGTCAGCAGCTCATGTACCGTATTTAAAATGTGGGTCATGCCAGGCTGCTTTGTGCCTCCACACTGTGGGTGAGACAGCACAAGGCCTAACAAACAAAGGGACATAAGAAACTGCAGGAATTTCTTCCTGGTAAGCAGAAAGGAAAGATGTTGTTCCTCCTTTCCTTGAAGCTTGTTCTTCAGAGCTTCCTTGGACTTTATTCAGTAGCATATTTCTTGGGAGTTGATCTTGTCCTACTATTGAAATGCATTCAGAAAGAGAAATATGGGATGATTTACTCTTGATATCTTAGCCTGCATGGACTCTTTGGTCAACCTTAACTTTAGCATAAACCAGAGAAAAGAAAGAAAAATCATGATCCTAATGCACCCATACATAAACCAAAAAGAATTTAATTAACACAGTATTAGAAGAAACTCCAATAGGGCTCCTTGCAAAATGACAGGAATATCATGGATGTGACACAAAAGGACCACAGCAAATATGTGTCCACTCCAGCATGGACAAAGCCATCAAGGCAGGTGGATTTGGAGCTGAAGCTGAAAGCTTCCTGATGGTCCCAGGCTTGGGGGAGTAAGTCTATAGTTAAAGCTGATTTTAGGAGGCATAGTGTGTTTACTTTGTACTTTCAAGATAGAAGGATATGGAGAAACGGATTTAACTTTAAGCACATCACATTTTTGATGTGCCTCCATCTTGAGAATCAAAACATGAGCAGCTCTTGAACATACAGCAGTCCCTGCTTTGTCTAAGTCAAGTTGGTCTGTAAAGCAGCCTGAAACTCTTGTCATGGTGTGAGCATTGCTCTCCAGAGAAAACAGCGAGGCCTGTGGAAACAGCCACCCCAAACCACTTCTGCAGGGAATTTTTAGGAGAAAGGAATTTTATCACCAGAATCTGGGAGCAAAGAATTCATACATTTTTGATCTATCACCTGTCCTGCTGTTAAAATTTGAGCTATGCTTAAACGAATTGCTCTCCTCATGGTAGGTCTCTGTGAGATGGTACTCTTCTGGTGAAAGGAGCTTCAGAACATGTACAAGCAGATCACAGAATAAACACAGGATGCAGATAGTTTCCCAAGTTCTCCACTTTTTAAAAACTTCTGTGACAAATCCTTGTAAACTTGGCACCTTCCAGTGTGATTGCATCATAGCTAGGTCACTGAGGGCTGTATTGTGATGGGCATTACAAGAGAATATGGTGCTGGCTGAGAAGGCTAAAATAATCCCCGTCATTCAGCAGGATCGAGCGGGTCACCTTCCAGTTGCGGAATGGGGCAGGGAATTGTGGAAGAAGGCAAAATAACCTTGTTTCTTTTTTGTTTCAGCTGCAAAGGACGCTGCTAAAAAAGAGGTTTGAGAGCTGAGTTAGACTATATTGTCTTCAGGGCTGGTTGTGTGTTTCCCACCTCCATGTGTTAGTGGGTCACATGCAGACCTGCTGGTGATCACCTGTTCTGTTTAAAAAAGCCCTAACATTTTTGGTGGTGGGTCAAGGCAATGAGGACTTCAGGTGGGGTTTCCTGTAGTCAGAGCCTATCTATTGGGAGGATGATTGAAGCAACCAATCTGTTTCTAAGGTTTCCAGTTTCCTATTTCATCTTTCTAGTTTGCATTTTATAGAGTTATTTTTTATAGGCGATGTTTCAGGAAGGTTTCCGAAGGTAACAACTGGAGTCACCTAAAATAAGGGCTATATTGCTATATTACAATTTCCAAATATTTCCATAAATAGATGCAGGGCAATGGGAAAAGAGAGGCGCCCATAGTGACTGTCTCTGCACTGGCTTTTCCTCAGCTCAGCATTACTGAGCACACTGTCACTGAGCAAAACTCAGTGCAACTTCTTCTTTAGTTTCAAGTGAGACATGCTGACTAAAAGCTAATAAAGGTATTGCCCTAGAAGAGCAAAGTTTTATTTCTTCTTGCCATACCTTCCAGTAAAGTGACGATATGCAAATTCCTCTTTGGAATTTTCTACATATCCTCCAAAGGCTGACATCCTAGCCAGCTCTTCCTGGACGAGTTGTCAGTTCTGAAAGAAAACTGAGCCTATAATGTGTCAGTCTGATCCCCACTGAGAGGACAGGCTCCGAAGGGAGAGCAAAGATTTAAAAAGGAAAGAGTATTAATATGACAGCAGGTCATACGATATGTAGTATAATTTCTGGGGTCTAGGGTTTGATTTCCTTGGCTTTGCATGTGAGATTGACACGTCCGCTTGGTGACACGAAGTGCAAGATTTGGGTTATAATAAATGATCTTGCGTTTCTTTCCTGTGGCCGTGTTTGGCTTTTGTACTTGCTTTTCTGTGCTTTATTTCACAGCACTGAAAGCAGCAAATCCCATGTGTAGAGTCTGATCACAGCCAGCAGACCGCTGTGAAAGAAACGGGTCAAATGCTGGTCTCACATGCACCAGGCTCCACCAGAGCGCCTGGCTGCCAGCTCCCATCTAGTTTGGACTGAATTCTGTTACACTCTCTGTGGCTTGTGGTTTCGACTTATCTGGGTAGACAGCGTGTTTTGTGAAAAGGGACACCTGGATGAAGGAGTGGGACTTGATCGCCCTTAAATTAAAATTGCTACATGATGAGATGGGAAAGCTGATTCTAAACAGTACCCTGGGACTTGTCGCTGTGCTGGTTGCTGCCACAGGCTTTGTGTCCACTTGTGCTTGCATGACCTGTTTGCCAGTATGGCCTGTGGGAGAGCAGCAGGCTGCTGTGAGCAGGAGTTAGAGAAGTGTGGCAGCGTGCACTATCACAAGAAAGAGAGGCTATTTTTGCACAAGACTAAAATGTGTGCAAAGGTTCCACCACACACACTTCCAGGCCATCTTGGCCTTGTCAGGGCTGAAAGAATGAGCTGGTGCTGTGTCACATGCAGCAACACGATTCAGACAGGAATTAGCACTCTGAGTCAACAGTCAGTGGTGTTCCATACGTGTTAGCAAGTCCAGCTGCTCCAGGGGTTGGGGCAGTTATACTGAGGGAAAAATCATGACATCTTCCTCCCTGTGCAGTGCCATGGAAGATTGTTGCCCTCCCAGTATAGGGTACTGGTGAGATGGACATTTGATATAGCCAGCGTGGCTGTTCTTGTTATGTCAAAGAATCACAGAATTGTTTGAGTTGGAAGGGACCCTAAAAGGATCTAGTCCAACACCCCTGCAATGAAATGCCCTGCTGTCTGATTTTGAAACACTCTTTAACACCCTGAAAGACAAAAATCCTAGGGCTTCAACCAGTACGCTCATTAATCACACTCATTTACTTAGGGTAGGCAGGGCCCTGGGCCCAGGGGAATGAAAATTGTGGCCACATTCATTCACGTGCATGACCAGGGATGTGCACCCTACCATACACTCTCCAGAGTGACCACAAGAACAGCTTAGATTTTTCCTTTTTGCTGTAATGACCTATTTTCTCCTCCTGAGGTACGATTCATCTTGGAGATCACCAAAATGATTTGTCAGCCAACCTTGAGTCGCCTCAAAACCATGGAATGTTGTAAAAATGCAAACATGTAAAATGAGAAGACAGCTAATGCCAGCCTTTTGGTGGAGACTAGATTTAGGCTTAAGACAGCTGGTGCCAGAGCATTTGCCTGTTAATGTTGCTAGGCTCTGGAATGCCTTGCAAGAGGATATCAGAGCAGCAAAATCAATTAGTGGTCTCAGAAGTGACATTAAGACTTTTTGGTGACATGATCGTTTTGTACTTGGAAGAGTAAATGTGATGGGCTCAGCTGCTAGCTGAGAGAGGTGCTGTGTCACTGTTACAGGGAAGAGAACAAACCACAAATTAAAAGAAAAAAGAAATACAGTTCTTCAGGTGACAATTTGCTTTTATGCTGTGTTTTACCACCTGGGAGTGGGGAAGGGGAAGGCAGGCAGTTTCAGTGCAACATGCATGGATTCACACCTGCCTGTTCAGATGAATTATGACCAGGAGTTTACTTTTGGCTGGCCTTTGACGCAGACTGCGTGCCTGCATGAGGGAGTCAGGGAGCAGGAGAATTCCTCTCAGACCTCTGGCAGGGTGATGACTCCTTTTATCCAAACATATAAAATATATAGGATTACATGCCTGATTGCTTTTTCTCTATAGCAAATGCTGGTCAGGGAGGGACAGAGGCCTTTCCCTTGCTGCTGAGCTGCACCAGTGGCTATTGTGAGCAGCTCGATCCCTTTCTGCTGCAGCTGATCAGCAGCAAAGCATATGCTTTCCTGCAAGCCACTTACCCAGAGGGACTTCTGCTCAAAGACCTGTAAGTTGGTGGTTGGTGGTGGTTCTATGATTCTATGATAAGTTTCAAAGGGGTGTACTGCCCCGCCATCCTGTAGCAGTCATTGCCTCACCTACAATGTAGGTCATGCCAGGCTGATATCAGGAAGACCTGATATCTCCCTTGTGCATCTCAGTCCTGGTCCCGTGGAACTGAGGAGGGGACAGTTGCCGCAGCCTTTCTTTGCCCCAGCTAACAGACTGAGACAGGGCTTACTGTCAAAGAGCCATGAAATGGCCATGGGATGATAAACTCTGCCCGTTGGAGTTAAACACAAACCAGGGATTTCAGAATTTCATACCCTGGCTCTAAGCCACACCCCATACGCAGCAGGCTGTGCAGGACCAAGACCTGCAGAAACAGCACATCAATCCAAGTGCAAGCAGGCTGATGCTTTTGCCTTTACGTCGAAAGAGTAAAACTCAGTTCTCTGCTTGTCAGTTACCCTCTCAGCAACACGATGCACTGGCACTGGCCAAGGGGCACTGCTGTGCTGGAACCTGTAAAAGCATGATGCCTTGGAAGGATGCTCTGATAAACAACGATAACAATGATGACAGTGTTTATACAGAGTAATAATTTACTCCATATACAGTTCTACTTATTTCAACAGGACTGTGCACAGGGAGAACGCACAGGGAGTCTGTTCTTTATTGTTTGTAAGGACCGCTGATTTTTGGGGTGCAGTTAAAGTTTATACCAGGTACCACACAGGGGTTTTATCAGATGCTGTGCCCCCCCTGTTACACAGGGGGAAGAGCAGGGGAAAGATCACTGCAATGGCAGCCTTCTGGTGTCCTCTGAGGTAACACCACTGCTAATGGGACAGCGCTCACTGCTTTTGTCTTCATTGCCAGTGTACTTTCACTGGGACTCTGTGCAAGGCAAAACACCTTTGCAGACTTCAGAGGAAAGAATGAAGGTTGCAAATTGAAAGTGAGATTATATGCAGCCTGGCTTTATCAAAGGTGAATTGTGCCAGAAGAACCTGATATCTTATCAAAGAACACTAATTGGTTTTCCCAGCAAAGGAAACAGGGCTGAACTATCTGGCTATCAGGAAAGCATTTGATATGATGCCACATGGGAAATTATTTGTTCAGAGGGGATGATGGGGCTAGGTAGAATAATGGTAAGTGTGCTGAGGTCTGGCTGAGGGAAGGATGAATACAGGTAGTATTGGGATGGGGATGATCAGGCAGGAGAGACTCCTCGTGCACCTGCTGATGGGGTAGTCTTGGCACTGACTTTACTTAATATTTTCATTAATAAGCTTCTCATGAAAGGTGGGAGTATGCAAATGAAATTTGTGGATGATGGTAAGTTTGGGAGCATAGCTATCGTGGAGGAAGGTTGAGGTATGATACAGGAAGCTGTGCCTGACCTTGAGGACCAAAGAAGCAGAGATGGGATGAAACTCAATACTGCAGAGTGCAAGGGCATGCACTTGGGGACTAATAACATGAATTTCCACTAGAAGCTGGCAGCTTATCAGTTTGAAACAAGCACAGAAGAGAAAGACCTAGGTGTATTAGTGCATCAGAGGGTAACTAAGAAGCAGAGATATCATGCAGCCATGGAAAAGGCAAATGTGAGCATGGGGCGTATGAGTCACAGCCTTCCCAAGGGACAGAAAAGTATTAATGCCACCGGAGAGGGCTGAGAGCCCCTCTGGAGCACTGCTGTCTGCTGTGGTTGAGAAAGATGAAGCCCCGTGGGTGCAGGTGCAGAGCTGGGCTATTAGAAGCACCAGGGGAGCTCTGACATCCATCACCCAGTGAGTGCCAGCCCAGAAGGCACGTGACAAATTTCTTTAAATACAGTGGGGTATAAACACACAGGAGAAGAAAGCATGAACCAAGATGACGACAGTGCTGGTACATGAACAAATTCAAAGAGAAACGTACAGGCCATGTGTTAGCATGGTGGCAGCTCAATAAGGGGGACCTGGAGGCATGGCCGTGGCCATTCGGAGCAGCTGCACCAGCTTTCTGCTGAGGCCTCCAGCCGTCAGCCTTGCTGTGCTCAGGGAACATCAGCCTCCATTTTAATTGCACAGCACCGTCATCTGCAACTCAGAAACTACAGTCACAGTTTTTTGTCCATTTCCTTCAAACAAAGGTGTTTTTTTTTTTTTTTTGTTTGTTTTTTTAATTTAATCTTTATTTTTACCTTCTCTCTCTTCCCTCCCCCTGTTCTTTCTTCTTCCCCCTCCAACACTGGTTGACATTTACCAGAACCCAGTGTGATTTAGTGACCTTGGGCATACTGTGCACTTTAATTTGTCAATTTGGGAAATTAATTTGTGGAAGAATGAGTGGGAGTCAGAGGTCAGGCGGCTGGAGCGCAGACCTGCTGACAGGTTGACTGTCCGTGGGGGGCTAATGAGAGCACACCACCACGCCAACGGAACAAAAGCAGACAGATTACACCGCCCGCTCGCCGCCGGCATCCAGCAACACCCGTCCCATTTCTGCCTCTGGCTCACCTCGTGCTGCAGGCCGGAGTATCCACCTGTGATGAAGGCACCAGTTGCAGGGTGTGAAGTCTTTTCATGGTGAGGATGGGAGCTCCTCACCCCCAGCCCTAGCATGGGGAGAGCTGCATTTAGGTGCTTAATGTCTCTGTGTTCGCATCCTCCTGTAGTCTGGGTGCCATGACGGGAGATGAGCACTAGCAGTAAAAAACGTGATGGCTGCTGCTTGGCACCTCTCTGCTCCAAACTGTTCTCCCACTCAGCCTGTGGGACATACACCAGGTAGGCAGATTCCTGTGGGTGCTTGCCATTCATCTGCTTACAGCACGAGCTGAGGTTTGACCGCAAACAAGACCTGAGTGTGCTGGAGACAGATTGCATCTACCTCCTTGAGGCAACCAAACTGCTGCATCACGCTCCGGCTGCCTCGAGCGCCTGGGCAAAAAGAAGCACGCTTTGGGTGATGACAAATGCTTTGCAGTGCCAGCAAGTCCCCGAGTTCTGCCTTGGAAATGAGTGAGGAGGAGTTGGGAGGCATGGCTAAGCCAACCCTCAGGCAAGACCATGCTGGCAGGGCCACTGAGGAAGGGCCTCAATGGGGCATACAGCTGCGTGTTGCAAGGCTGAAGTGCCAGCGGCTATGGAAGAAGGCGGCTTCTGTGCCTGAGTGCAAAAGCTGTGCTTTCTTGTGGGCCAGATTCGGCATGTACAGCCCACAGGGCAGAGGGAGAAGCCTGCTTGTTGTGCTCTGGTAAAAACAGCTGGCTCTACACACATGAGGCACAGGCAGGCTTGAAACGGTGCTCGTCACTGTAAGGTGCTGGCTAAAATGTGAGGCATTGATGGCTGTTTGGGGAAGGGAGCACAGCAGGCTATGAAAGGAACCCTCTCCCACCCACACTAGATAAAAATAAGGAAGGATATCTCCCTGAGGCTGGCAGCTAAGGTCACCACAGCTGCCTCCGTGCTTTGGGATTTGCACTTGGATTGGGGCACAGCACCTTGAGTCTCGCAGTTTGAGGACTGAGCTCAATCTCCATAGCTTTCAGAGCTTTAGCTGATCCAGGACATCTGCTGAATGTGAAGCTGAACCTGAGGGATATGTGAGGCATATCACACAACTGGTAGCATCCATGAAGGGAGCCCTGGCTTCCACACCTCCTGTGCACCACTTGAGTGTGACGTCCGCTTCAGCACTTATCTGCCTGACTTTAGCAGCTGTTGCTGTTGTGGTGAGGTGTTTCCAGTTCTCCTGTTTAGATAGAACCATGGGATGCCCCATCCCTGTTCAAAGCCAGGTTGGATGGAGCCCTAGGCAGCCTGATCTGGTGAGTGGAGTCCCCGCCCATGGAAGGAGTTAGTTGAAACTGGATGATATTTAAGGTCCCCTTCAACTCAAGCCATTCTGTGATTGTATGCTTTGTGTTTCCACGTTTCCCTTGGTCCCACCAGATTCTGACTGCTCTCAGCCACATGCCTGCTCCATCCCCACTGGCTGATGTGGCTCTGTGTTGTGATCCTCACCATCAACATCTTTCCTCATGGATTTCTTACATTTCACCGGCTCTTGCAACTTTCATGAGCTTTTCAGGAGATGTGTGACTCACTGGATAGCTCAAGGGATGCAGTGGCAGGGACAAAGTGAGATCAGGCAGACTAGGAGATTAGAAGAGGACCAGGAGAGGGACGAACAAGAAGACGAGACCTTGCAGATCTCATCTTGCAAATTTCCACAGTCTATATAACTTGCAGCATTTCCCCTCTCTGCTTTAAAACCTGGCTCCCATGTTCCATTTTCTTTCTCAGAGTACGGCATTCCCACCATACTATGCTCTCAAGATGCCTTGTCCATCACTTTGCAGCAAGTAGTAGGAAACTCGTATGCTTTTTTGTGTGTGTGTGTGTGCGTGAAGAATGAGCATCTCAGCAACTTACCAATTGTTGCCCCTTTGTTTCTCAGGCTATCCTGGTCACCAGCAAGTGGCCTCAGGCCCCAAAGCCATGGCTGCTCTGGGTGTGCAAAGCATCCCATTGCTCAGCTACCTGCACACAGGACAGGTCACGAGTACTTTGGGTACAGGCTGGGGGGGGGCGCACTCAGCTCACCTTGTTCAGCCCTATCAGAGGAAAAAAGAGCAAGGAAGATTCTTTGCATTCTTTCATCCAGTAGTTTTATTTCACTTCTAACCTGGCTGCATCAGTGTGAATTGGAAGTCCCATTACCTTTTGTCCCTTTTATATTAACCTGGGCTTTCCCAGTGACGGACAGGAATGATATGAGCACATAGCAGACATTTGGGTTTGATGGCAATGCTGAGAAATAGAAACAACAGTGCTTTGAGTCTACTAGTCAGAATTTTTGACATGTCTAAATATAGGCTACATATTGTTTTGGAGCTGCAGAAACCATTTGTTTTGATTCCGGCCCTTTAAATGAGAACAAAGGAAATCTGGAGGGAGAGCAGCTGTAGTTCAAGGAATGAAGGTAAGAAAACCTTTGTGTTTTTTATCTCAACAGCAAGGACACTCAGAGGGAATATAGGATCTGGGGGCTCAAAGCCTCTGGCTGCTCCATTTGCAAAGGGTACTGATGTCTCAGGTGCCCTCCTGTTTCACAGGGACAGGGCAGGGGAGCAATCAGAACTACTCTGCTCTCTTTAATTTCCATTGAAGCTGGGCCTCACCTTCATAGACTTCACCATCTCCCCTGAGAGCCCTCATCAAAGCATGGCTCTTACTCCTTCCTCCCTTCCCAACCAGCCTTCTTCCTACCCTTTTATGAGAAAAGCTGGAGCTTCCTGGTCAGTCCAGCCTCAAAAAATGGAAACATCTCTGCTTTCTGCTGCTCTGGTAAAATGTTCCTTATTTTTCAGCAGGGGGACTTAGTGTAAATAAATAAAAACAGAAGTCAACCCTTTAAATTCAGACCCCATCATGAGGCAGCAACTCCAGTTAACACATCCACAGCTAGAGCTCAGTGCATTTTTCAGTTCAAGCTGGTTGGCCTTATGTTTAGGGAGGATACTGCTGGGATGTGGATGGGGCCTCTTTTCTGCTAACGCAGGATTAGCCTCCTTGGATATATTTCTGGCCCCTCTCACAGCCTTGCGCTACACAGCCTTCATCTTGGTTTGAAACAGATCCCCATGTCAGTGGCCCGTCAGGCTGTCTCTTGGCCTGTAAGTCAGCCTTCTGGATGCAGCAGTTGTGGCCGTAAGCTCCTCCATTCCTGAAATAGCTTCCCATCCATCCAGCCTCCTGCAGCAGCACTCCACAGGATCCAGATAAGGTTGCAGTCTGGCTATTTCTCCCTCCGTACTCTGCCTTCCCTTGCAAGACTGACCAGCAGCTCCTCTACTGACACCAGCAGCAAGTGCTGTGTTTCTACAGTTGCTTACCTCACTGTGACATATGAAAATCTCATTGAGGTCTAGTGTTCAGAACAAGCTGAACTTACAGAAATTTTCCGTGCTATTTTAAAATAAACCCTATGTATCTTGTTGTGTCTGGCCACTTACCTCCTGGCACTGTGTCACATCTGTGCTTTCCTTCATCTTGAGATGCTGAGTCCTGCCTCATTGGTTGAGTGGGTTGGAGTTGAGCTGTAGTAGCACCAGACAGTGGTACAGATAGACAGTGGCTTGAGGAAGTACTGCCATTTAGTAACAAAAATTATTCTCTAGAACTAGGATGCTATCATATATGAACAGTATGTAAAATACAATGGAATTTACTGATCTCACTAGAAATCTTTGGAAATCCTCTTAGCCTAATTTTTTCTAGGCCATCCAAGGAACAAATAAACAATCCCCACGCTCAGAGAGGCTACAAAAATTGAGACCAAAGAGGATGAACACACCAGTGAGGCAAAGTGAAGAAGGATAATCACTCATGGACAGCAGCTACAAGAATTCGGCATGGAGGAGGTTCCTACGAGTTAGTGTTCATTTAGGTGCTAACTTCTTCCTTCTTTAGCCATACCAATAATCAAAAACAGAAAGACTAAAAACCATCACCAGAAGAGTAAAGTCTCTTTTGAACAACCTCTCCTAACTGCTGAAGCTTGGCCTGGTCTGAAAACATCATGAAGCCCCTGAAACTGGGAGCGTTTGTTCACAACTGAACAAATAGGTAAGGAAAACCACCAAGAACGTTTTCATGACTGTGCTGTCCTACTCAGGGCTGTGCCTGACACAGTGGGAGGCACACTGGTTATGTGTGAAACAAAAGGGGCCTTTTGCTGAATCCTTAGAAAGCAAGGCGAAATCCCTGTCTGATGGACAAATGAGCCCCATGCTCATCGGGTGCGAAACAATCCTTTCTCCAGGCTCTCTTCCTTCCTAATGAGGGAAAGTTTCCTGTACTCCCTCTTTGACAGCATCAGTCTGGCCCTGACTCATTACACCTGTGTGAGGGCTCAGCCCAGCATTAACCCCTTGCTCCCTGGAAACCATTCATATGCTATGAATGCCAGTCTTGGTCTTTCTCCTCTTGGCTTCCATTCCTGCAAGCCTGCTCAGTTTGCATGAGAGCAGAGCAAAGTAATGAGAAAAGCAACTGGTGCATGTTCCTTGCTGGAAGCCTGTACCTAGGCGTTTGCACAGGAGGGAACAAGGGCTTAGAGTTTGAGAAAATTACCCAAGTTTGTACAAAGAAGAAAGCGTGAGGAGAGGGAAGTGAAGTGCTGGCACGTGTCCAGAGTGTGTGGGAGCATCTATGGGCAGAAGATGAACATGGGCATCAAGGCTGCCCTCACAGGGAGAAGGGAAAGAGGCTGGATGGGCAGCAGAAGGATGTGCTCAGTTGTTGTTGGTACTGGAGCACCCACATGGAGGGTAAGGCTGAGAGAGGGCAGCTATTCTGGACATCTTCCCATTTGGGTTAGGATCTTGGGAAGCATCACTCTTTTAGGAGCTCATATCTGCCATGATGGACTTAAATGCAGACAAACACCATAGCACCAAGCTGCTGCATGCTGTCTGCCAGGAAGCACAAGCCAAGATGCTCCAGCAAGTGTGTTGGGTATGTTCAAACAGTTATTCACACTCCCAAGTTTGGGATAGAAGGGGGATTTTCACAAAGACATCACAAAACAGACTGCTTACATCCCGTCTAGCCTTTGCTCCAGCGACTCTTGCTCCTGTTGCTTTGCACAGCGACACTGGCTCTGCCTACTGAAAGATGGCCAGAGCTTGTTCTGTGTCAGTCAACAATAGGCTTCTACCCCTTGTTTCATTCATAGAAATAGATGAACTGCCTGGGAGATGTTTTTCATGATGTATGTATGAATAATAATCCACTTTGAGGTAGAAAGTCTAGTCTGGAAGGACTCGTTGCAAGAGAGAAGTTTGGCAAAGCTTTAGTCACCTTAAATTAAAAATCTGTTTTGATGGGAAGCATCAGGAAGCTTCAGTACCATTGCTCTTTGCAATCTAATAATATGGTTCCACAGACCTTTTGCAAATTATTCACAGGTATGCATTTTTTCCTCATGTAATGGCTATTAATATTAAATACAATGACCATACATTATTTATACTGTTTTATTCATGTATTAATTTTAAATCAATTCTTAAAAGCTGCAGTGCCAGGGATGGAAATGAATTACTTAGGGCAAGAAGAAAGGGCAGATTCAAGGAGGCTATTAAGTAGAGATATTAAAGATTTCATGACGGACGTCCTTATATTGGAAGCTTTTAGACCGGAACAGCACTTGGTAGGAAGAGCCAGCACCCAGATCATTTGGAGTTAGAGTGTAGAGTCCTCAAATATTTACAGCATCAGAAATGGCATTTGACAGACCCTGAAGAGCAGTCTGTGTGAATGTGCAGCAAGCACATTCCTCTGCTACAAAGACATTCGGAACATCTCTGCTGTACGTGCCACACTTACTAGGGCTCAGGCCAGGGCATAAGTGAGACCAGAAGTTTGCCTCTTGAGATGAAACTTACTGTGACTTTGACACTTCTTTTCAGTGTTTTTTTTTTTTTTTTTTGTTGTTGTTGTTTTGTTTTGTTTTCTTTTATTTTAATACTTTCTTTGCTGTGACACGTAGGCGTGATGGTTTTCATTTGTATTCTTTTCCCAGGCCTAGCATTTGCGGCAAGGCACTAGTAGTAGGCTGAAGCAAAACCCCCAAATCCCTGACTTAAGGGAGTAGGGAAGGTAAGGGAAAGGGCAACACAAGGCTGTAGGAGAAAAGACTGAATTCAGGCAAATATTTAGGTATGGGATTCACCTCACTTGGCTTTAGCCATCAAAAGCTTTCTGCAAGTCATGTAGGCTCAATCTGCAATACAGACAGAGAAAGACCACCACAAAGTGATGGTTTTTGTTGACTGGACAGTTATAGTGACGTGAGATACATCTCAGTTGGGCATTCAAGTGGCTGAAGATCCTCCTGAAAATTTTTGTGGAAACGCTGATGATGATTATAAGTAAGTACAAAAATGACCACAAATGTGCCATAAAGAGTTTAAGGACAGAAGTCATAATTCAGGAGTTCGGCTATCCACCTCCTCTTTGTTTCTCATTGTCTCATTTTACAGTAATGGCACTTTGAGTCTCTCAGGCAATGTAAAAAGGCTCAAAGCATGTTAGAGGCTCTTTCAATGCTACGATCATTAGCAGATTGAACCAAAGTGCTCCCGTATATCTGAGAGTAAATTATTTATTATGTGTGTTAGAGAGATGAATGGCTATGGAGATTCCTGGGGAAAACCGTGCTGTGATAGAGATTAAATGGAGCTCTTGAGAGTCTTTCTCCCTGGGTCAGATTCATCCCAGGTCTCAGTGATTTCACTTATCTCAGTACAATTTACACCAAAGATAAGTTTCGTCCTTTAGTTCCAAATCTCAGGGGAAGCCCTGGCTACTTAAGATGCACAGAGGACCTGGATGAGAATGTTGTCCCTTCAAGCAGTTGTGTGATGAATATGTGTATTATTCATAACAGTGGAATCAGTGGATAAATACATATACCAGCAGAAAGATCGAGCACCAATAATTGGCCCATTCATAAGTTATTCTTTTCATTAATGTCTAGCTATTCTAAATATTCACTATGCTGGACTAAAAAGAAATAAAATAAAATTACTCTTATGATGAACAAGGAAAAAAGCACAAATAGATGTTAAGATAGCAAAAAAAAAAAAAAAAAAAAAAAAAAAAAAGCAGAAAGAAAACAGTGCTTGCAATTTTGCATTGTGAAAGAGCAGCTCGCCTGTGGTTTTTTTTTATCCTGCTGGCTTAGATGCAGACAGAGGAAGTGCGCTAGGACCTAGAGGAAACCGTTCTCTGCATACACCCTCTACCTTCTTCCAGCAAGAAAAATATTATCCACTGAAACAGAAATATACAATGACAAAGGAAAAAAAAAATCTCGGTTTAGAAAGAGGTAAACTACAAAGCAGAGAGTGTGGGCATTTTTAGTTCAGTAAGCTTCAGAGGCTGTAAAATATTATAAAAGTGTTCTTGTAAGGAAAAGTCTGTGTATTGAAGATGCACACTGTCACAGCTGTAATTTATCAGTCCAAAACTGACATATCATCACATTCTGTTCACGGTCATTTAAAAGAAAAGTCTTGCTTATTTTGCATGCTTCAATATTTTACCTAATTGTTAAGCAATCAGTTGCTCAAGGGCAGATTGCATTCATAAAATATCCATTAGCCAGCCCACATTTGGTACTCCCCGTATTAAATGAAAAAAGTGATGCCTTAAGGGAATTTATTGTTGCTATAAATGCAAAGAATAAACGTTTCCTTTCTCTCCAGATTTGTTTCATCTTTTGCAGTTCAGAATATAACTGTGAGACAGCATGGAGAAATAAGTGAAACGTTACACAGTAAATATGATTTGTCCCTTTGAGAACTTCTAGGCTAAATGAGGAGCTGCCCAAGCTTGTAGCTAGTTGGTGGACACAGCTTTCAAGGACGTAGATAAACCACCAAAGCCTATTTCTCAGCACACAGTTGGTCTCTAAATCAGAAGAGAGACTGCTTTTTCCAAGCACAGGAGCCCAGCATTGCCCCATTCAGCCCAAGTTGGAAGTACATAAAATTTTATTATTCCTCATCTGCTATAGTCAGGTAGCGCACAAGAAGACCCAAAGTACTGAAACGAACCTAAATCTGAGTGTGAACACCTCTTCTTCCCTGTCCTATCCAAAAAGATCAGTTTCAGTTTAGAAAAAACTCAGGTCAATTCTGACTTTGTTTAAGCTGGATAGCTTTCCTGTGCCCTCAGTATCTACTCAGTGCTACTAATCTGCAAACAAGATACAATGCACTGATTCAAACAGATGCTAATTTTAGGGCATCACTCTGCTCTTGATGTGAGCAGGGAGCTGCTATTGATCTCTGTAGGGGTTGGTAACGCTCGCTGAGTGCAGATCAGGCACTAACTCTCCTCCCATGTATATCTGTGATAGAGGCTAAAAACTCAACATTAAGAAGTCTTCTCCTGCGGCCAAACTCCCAGATGGTGTAGACCAGTATAGCTTTAATGTCCTTAGTGGGGCTTTGTTGATTTATACCAGACAATGATCTAGATAATACTTTTCCCACATTTCACTTGCAGGTCACTTGTTAGAAAGAAAGTCTGGAGCTGAACTGCTCAGTGGCCTCCCTTGGTCAAGCACCACCCATCAGTTCACAGGGCTCCTTCTCTGGACCTGTGGATACTTCGAAAAGACTCAGAAGATGTAAGTAAGTGGAGAATCAAGCCTTTAGACAAGTGGATAGTGATATCCACATTGGAACTAAACAGCCTCAGAGGATGATATACAAGTGGAATGTGACAGCAGTGGGTAAGAAGGGTGGGGTGGCACACCAGGCTCCTGGGATAGCTCTGAGCTCTTTTCCAGCAGGGCTGAAGAGGCAGGGATTGAAGAAGAATCACAGGAAGAATCTCCCTGCTGGATGGGAGGTGAGGGGAAGGACATTAAACAGTAAAAGCAAGTTCCTCAAATAGCTCTTCCAGTTGTCCTCAGTGAGGGCCACCAGCCAGTACCTGGAAAGAACACCTGTCTGTAGAGGCGTGTGAGGTAGGGTAACAAAGCACTTTGGAGAGGGACAGCCTGGGTACTAGTAGCAGCCATAAAATTTCAGGTCAAAAGGTTTGGCACTATGCAAAGGCAACCAGACTGCTTTTGGAATGGGTGTGCATGCTAGCTGCACATCCCTGCTTTGGAGAGTGGTCTGAGCAGCGGAGATAGGCTTTAAAGTTTGAATCCATATTAGGCTATTTGATCCAACAAGCAGTAAAAAAGTAAAATATGCACCTGAGAAACAGCTAGCAGGAGACATTACATTTCCAAACAATTAATGAAGTTTATCCTGTTTCTCGCCAGTGAAGACCTTGTTTGAGAAGCAACTGTTAGGAAAAGAGGAAGAATGAAAAACCATCAGACAAGAGAAGAGTGTCCTCATTCCAGGACAGAATCAAAACACTGCCCTGGGAGTTACATAGGCATTGTTTCAGAAGTTAATACATCAGTGTTTATGGATGAAAATAACTGAGATACAACGTGAGTCAAACATGCCTGAGCTTGCTAACCAAATAAGGACACTGCAATTATATGACATCAGTAAGAAAGTGGTGAACATATGCCGTATCATGTGTATGGCAAGGTAGAAGGATTGCTGCGAATTGCAGAGCTGGCACGGAAGTTCCCAGAGTGCTGGAAAATCCTGATCTCCTTGCTATCACAGTGGTGGGACCTGATGGGGAGATAAAGAGCTATCAAAAGTTGTTCCCACAGAGAAGTTACTCCAAAGCTGCCGATAAACAGAAATGCTGTCCTTGTGGGATGGCAGCAATAGGTACCTCTCAGAGACTGCATTTTTGCCTGTTCTCCTTATTCTGAGGAAGTACACAAGAAATATGCCCTACCGTTATGTCCAAGCAGAGACTTTATGCTCAGCAGGTAGCTCATGTAATGCAAAGCCCTTTCCCCAGCTCTATTAAGAGCTCTTGTTTATGTCCGGCCTTGTGCAAGAGAAAAGTATTGTTGTCCTTTCTGGCCATATTTTTGCAGCGGAGTACTTGACAAGTGTCAAATTGGATAGAAATTTCATTGCTTGCATTGCTACTTACTGATTCCTTTGAAGTGGCTCTCAGTAGAGTAGCCGAGGCTGGAGAAGAGGTGACAAAGAAGCTGTGCCTCCCCTTTGACCATCTCTCTTGTGAGGTGGGAAGTGGCAAGATGTCCCCTTGGTGCCAAACTTGGTTCCAAGGAGCTCTGCATCCTGCATACTTGTCACTCTCTGAAGTTCAGATGCACTCACCAGCGCTCACTGGGTTGTGACAGTGTTTGCTGCTGCTACTTTAGTAATCTCTGATACTTTTGGCTGAGACAAGAAACGCTGCAGCTGTATGCTGCTCTGATAGCACACCTATTTATATCCTGAACCCACAGCCCACATATTCACCGTGGCAGAGCTTTGCACAGTGGGACACCGCTTGTCCTGCCCTGAGGGAAAGGTGGCATTCCCTTTTCCTGCAGTGCCCACGTGCTGCAGGAGGCTGGTGCCACCTGGATGCCTTCCTCTCTATCTGCCCTCTGCCCCGGTATGGGGAGGGTGGGGGTACCCAGGAAAGGAGGCTGACGTGGCTCTCTTGGGAAGTAGCAGCTCCAGGAGCACACCAGTGTGACTGCCAGCAGCTGTCGGAAGACTCAGCAGTGCACTCTATTGCTTTATTATTTCTTCTTTGCTAATTATTTCCTAAGATGGGCAGGGGAAGGAAAGCAGGAGAGCGGGAGAGCAGCAGCAGTGTGTGCTTGCTGGCAGGGCACAGCAAAGGCACTTGAACCGGCTCTAGCACAAGCAAAGCAGCAGGAGGTCTGTGAGATGGAGCTGGACTGTTTCTGCTCTGACAAAAGCAGTCAGCATTGGCATAAATGTGTTTTTATTGAGCTGGTTCAAAGTGTTCTGCAAAGCAGCAGGCATAGAAAATACTGCCTGCATGAGCTGGAAAGCACCCTGGATGAGTGCTGTGCAGGTTGTAAAGGGAAAGTATGAAACGTCACAGCAGAGAGAGCCCATACCAACAAAATTCATCCACTGCTGCATGTGTATCCTGAGACAAGCACTGGTGTGCTCACACAAGGCCTTGGTCACTGCCTGGTGCTGCCCTGGGGCTGAGGGGCAGGCTGCTATGTTGGTAGCTGGCCCCCTTGCCCCCACCCCATCTTAGGAAGGAGGGGACAATCTCCTTTCCAAGGACACATGGGCTGGGAGGCAGGGGAACTGCAAGTAGCAACAACCTCTCCTGGAGAGGGTTTGTGGCAGAGAGAAAGCTGCTCTGCCTTGGTGGGCTCCAGGCAGGGCACAGTGACCACAGTGCGGTGGCGATGGAAAGCGGCTGCCTGTTGCTGTCTGAGCCCATGGGGGGAAGCTACCTGCTGAGATGCTCCTCTCTCTGTCTGTCTTCTGTCATGTAATAAGCTTGTGGTAGCCTGACACAGTTATTACTGTTTCTTGTTTTTCACTCACTCTCGGAAAAACTGCTGTAAAGAGCTGCTGATTATCTATACTTGATTGCTCAGGCCTGACAGAGGATGGGTTGCAGCATGAATGCCAGTGGTAGCTTGGAGGCACTCTGGGGAGATGCCACCTTATTACTGTGAGGAATGCTCTCCCAAAGACAACAGGCGCACAAAAGTGAAACAGGAATAAAAGAGCTTGGATAACATCAGAAACAGCACCTTTGCATCTGCCCAACCCTAACCTGAGAACAAAACAAACTGAAATATTTCTGAGGCATGAAAGGACATAATTTTTGTTGCCATCATGACTGTGTCTCTCGGAAATGAAAGGCGACCCATAGCTGGGTAAATAGATGAAAATTGGCCTGTAAGGTTTCCAACGTGGTGGTGACAATCTAAGGGCATGGAAGTCTCTGAGTTGTGAGTGCTCCTCCAAACTCTATGGAGCCTCCTTGTCTCCAAAGGCAAAGGGGATGGTCTGTGCTTGATGGAGAGGGTTATCCCACACACCACCACCATCATCCTTGCTGATGGAAATTTCAGTTTCAGGTCTTGGAGCACTTCCAGCAACTTCAGTGTTACAGTGGAGACCATCCTCCTGTTCTTCCCATAACACAGGCAAGCTATTTGCCTTAGCTGCTCCTCTACTGCAGAAAAATAACTCAAGGTTCAACATCCTGAAGTTCATGTATTCATTTGCAATTCATTTTCAGTGGAGGCAAAAGGGTACTGAAAGTGATGAGAAGGGACTTCTGCATCTGGAAAATCTCACTACCCTCTTGTACATCTAAGAAACTTGCATGTCACTCTTAGACCTCAAAATAGCAACTGGACCCTTGAAGCCATCTCTCAAATGGTTATTCACCAGGTTACTGATGTGCGTGGCTCTTCCCTGTACACTGAGGCTGCTGTTGGTTGAAATAAGTAGGGAGTCCAATCTTCGAGAGATGTTTACTGCAGAAGAGTCCTCTTGGCATCAGTGACTAGGGAGATTTAAATTTCCTGGCATGGATTACTCCTAAATATTTCTGGAAACTGTTGCATAGAAGAGAGTGCAGCACTGATTGATTCAAGACAGCAGCAAGGCAGCACTCCCCAGCAGTATGCTCCTCCTTGCTGAAGCCCATCCAGCAGGGCTGACTGCAAAACTTTATCACTGTGCAGTTCAAACATGTAAAGCCTCTCTGGCCTTTCTAACAGAAAATACGCAGTACGTACTACGAATAATGCACCTTCTCTCAAAGTTGTTTTTATGACTTTTCTTCCTTCTTATATAAGCTGAGACCAACCTCTGGGGTAAGAAGCAAGGAAAACACTGAGTGATGTATTCAGGTGCTAGACTGTCTTTGGCTGTCTTTTTACTCTTTTTCCTTCAGGTGCAGAAAGGCTGGGAGGGCATGTTTAGGCTGGTAGCTCTCAAGTGCAGGAAGCGCCTAGCAGAAACATGAGGGAGAGCCTCTCCAATATTTTCTATTATTTTTTCCTTCCTTTCTTTTTTCTTTTCTTTTTTCTTTTTTTTTTTCTTTTTCTTTTTTAACTCAATAATATCTATTTGCCTTGAAAGGAATGACAGATGAGAATTTCTGTGAGCTGTGTTGCTTATCTCGCCTTGCTGGCTTGTTTGTGTATGTTTGTGTCTGCATTTGTGTGAGCCTCACGCAGTCTGAATTGTCTGACTCCATATATATCAAGATCCTGTTTATGAGGACGGTACCATATTTGAGTCTTTTCATCTCAAGGAAGCAGTTCACTGTCTGGTACTAAAATAACCGCTGCAGGAATCAGCCTGTATTTTTAGGTTACAGGATGAATCAAGGACTGGCCTTACACATTCCTATGGCTTCTAAGCTTCCTATTGCACCACAAAGCCGTGTTGAAATGCTGGGAAAAAAACACACTTAGACCTAAACACCGCCCAAAGTGCCGCAAGGAGGTTGTGTTTGCTTCATATGAACACCCTTTTGTTTTCCTGTAGAGAAGCAGCCGTCGTCAAGAATTAATTAGTTTGGCAGAGCTCACCGGCTGGCTGTGCATACTCTATAGCAATCTAGCAACACTTTGCAAAGGGGTCCAGGTAGAGGAGCCCATCATGCTCATCTCTTTGTCACAGAAATGCTCTTCTATGTCCTGTCGATGTGGCACTGATGTCAGCCTGCTGATGTAAAAACACTGAAGACTGCAAAGGAAAAGGACCAGATGGCTGTTCTTGGGGTCCTTGGGGACTCCTACATCAAAAAGGAGCTGCAGAGAAGAAAGCAGAAGGAGCTAAGTGCGAAAGCAGAGGGAAAGGATACACAATGGAAGAACCCACTGCTCACAGTTTCTAGATCTTCTTCCACAGAAGAGCTAAATCCTCAGGCCTAGGTATGTTTTCAGGCAGCTAAGAATTCTGGCTGAAATCAAGTATGGAGTGGCTTCTGGCCTTGAGCAACAGCATGCGCCTGCCCCAAAAAGCAGGATAGTACTGGTGCAGTGCTTACATCGTTGCTGAAATCCAAGGAGGAGAAGCATATGCTCCTTCACTGAACTGAGCCTGGAGGTAGGGAGGATGAGCACTACACTCATGATCAATAGCAGCAGTAGAACCCAGGTCTTCTGGACCAGCATCAGCACCATGCTCCACCAGGAGCTCCCCAGGGGACCTTCCTCTTAGAAATTAGAAAAATGCTCACTGAGTTGGGGCCTGGGGCTCTGTGTTCTCTTGCAGCACAGGTCGTACACGGTAGTAAGCAGAGGAAGTGCTCTCGTGCCTGGCTGTTCCTGCAACATCACTTCTTAACACGCTTTTTCAGAGAAGGGTTTGGAAGCCTGTTCAGCCTGTCAATCTGCTGCTGTGTCAACATGAGAAAGTTAAATAATTTCTCTTTCGAGTAAATCAGTACATGTTTCTCAGAAAAAAAAAAAAAAAAAAAAAAAGGAAAAAAAGGGAAAGGCTGCATTCCTTTATGCTGCTGCTGAGAAGTGCCCGGTTGGGTGGGCAGGCTTCTCATGTTCAGTGGTTTATGAGGTAGGACTTTTCTTTAGCATTTGCTAAGCCAGTTGTCTCACCAGGTAGGTAAGTCATACGTCAAAGACAGTATGCTGCTCATATGTGGCACTGCTAATTTCTGCTCAGCTCTGGGAGAATTTGGGGGAAAAGTTATTCAGTAATTAGATGAGGACACAATTATCCCCCTGCTTTCCATATACTGCTTGCAGATTTTTTTTTTTTTTTTTTTTTCCCCTAAGAAAACATGAAAGGAAGAACATAACTTTTTAGAGCACCATTCAATGAGGCTTTTAATTAAACATCTGTACAAGAGTAAAGCACAGGAGTTCAGTCAGGACATTTTATTTAAAAAGGGTTTGCATGTGATGGCATGAAATGCCCTGGGTATTTAACTGCAGCAAGTTGCAAATGCAGTGACTTGGGCTTCTGAGTGCTTCAAGGATGTCTAAGAATGCTGTGTTCTGGTTACATTTGTTTAACAAAGTACTAATATGTAAAGTGACTTTGACCAAGTATTCTTCAGTACCAGGAACTCTTGAGCATGCTGCCTTCTCCAAAACCCTGCAATCCTTTGTACAGCAGCTGTGCCAAAACAGCCTTGCAGGCCCCTATTCTGATTGTCTCTGAAAAATTCCCATATTCAACATGAAATAACCCAAGCAGCCCAGTTTCTCTATCTGCCAACCTCGTGAAAATAACACCACCTTTCTCCTTTCCCCATACTGTTACCAGCAATAAAGGCTCAGAAGCCTGCATGGCTACTTGATAGTAATAAATCAAACAGTGCCAGGGACTGTGGCCAGGCGCTGGCACTTGCATGCCCGTGCTGTTAATTGTCCAAACCATCCCTGGTGTGTCTGAGCCCATTGCCAGCAAGCACTAACCTGAACAATCCCTGGCGCAGCTCTGGAGCCAGCGCTGTCTCCCAGGAGGTGGCTTGCATGTGGCCCGGCTGCTGTGGCACAGAGGAGTTCAGTAGTGTGGAGGTAGCTTGCCTGTGCCAGTTGGCCATGGGGCCTCAGCGCAGCCCTGGACACATTTAGCTTATTAGTATAGATGTAGCCATTATGTCTTCAGGAACACCCCTGTAATTTTGAGGCTCATTTAAAAAACAAAACAACAAAAAACCACTCAGAACAAAAACCCACATGATTTAACGTCAATAGTATTTTACCCTTGTTAAAACTGACGGCAGTCAGAAAAGCATGTATGCAAACATGGCAACCCTATACAACCCATCTCCCTGTGGGTCTTATGAGTTACATCTCTTTGCTTTGTTCATTAAAATGAATGTTTATTGCACTTTGGTCCTGTTAACAATGCACAGACGTTACATCATATCCTAAGTCACTATGAAAGGTTTCTACTGTTTAAAGGTTTAAAGGGATATGTACAGGCTCAGTTATGCTTATTGGGGGGAAAAATGGGATATTAATTATAAAAATACCTTACACTTGCATTGGAGCTTTCAACCAAGCATCTTAAAACACTTTGCAAAGGAAGATTAATATTAGTGACCTTCATAGAGAGGCTGGGGATGGACACCCAGTGTGTCTGAGTGACTTGGGGAAGGAATGGTAGCACATCAGAAAGCAGCAGTGAGTCTCAGGGCCTCCCCAGCCACAGACGATGGCCTCTCGGCAGTGCGATGGCTCTGGAAGAGTCAGATGCGAATGGATGAACCTGTTGGAATGAAACGAGAATGAAACTTTAGCCTTGGGCTCAAGCAGAACAGAAACTTTTCTGAGACTTAGAAACCATCATTGAACTGTTCATTTTTTCTTTTTATAAAATTTTCTCACGCTTCTGCACTTCCTGATTTAGGGTTGGACGGGAACCAGAAAATAAATACTGAAATACCATGAGAAAGGTTATTCTTGTGGTATTTTCACCCAGTCTGAAAGTGTGGCGCACTCATGAGAAAGCATGTCCTAGCAAAATTTCCACAGAAGAGGTTCACATAGATTCAAGCAAGTATCAGACGGTCTGTGAACTTCTGACTTCTGGTAGGTTCCTACGTGGTTTTCTATTTAAGAAGAAAAGAGATGGAGATCTCAATACCATCAGCATGGGCTCTGGACTAATCTCTTGGGAAGGGGCAATGCCCTGGGCAGGTACAATGCAGGAGCTTTGCTTTTGCCAGATGGTACAGCTGAAACCACAGAGAGCTCCCAGTCCTTTCCCATAGGACAGAGCCACCTTTGGAGGTGTCCTCAGCCCCCTGTTCTTCACAGCGCCTGGAAACAGCTTTGTTGAGAGCAATGCCAAAAGAGAAAGCTGTGGGGGAGGCAGCTCTGAGAGGACAAAAGGCCCTGGGAATCTGGCATCGTTTTTAATATACTTGGTACCAGACCTTGTAAAATGTTTCTGTAGTAGTACAGGTACGATGGCTATACTGGTCTCCTCCTCCTATTAGAAGGAATGGAGTGACCACACATCCAACCACTATACCAACCCAGAAGAGCTGAGGCTGCCCAGGGAAGGTGAAGGGCAGCTTGCCATGGCATAGCACACGCATACCCTTGTTTCCACTCCTATGTAAGACAAGCCTTCCTCAGAGCCTTCCTGCCTGTCCCAGGGCTTCATGCTGGTGAAGGTAATCATGTTGTAAAATATTAACAGCAAGCACCAGAAGTCGTCATCTCTGTGTTTGGGCTTCTGCTAGTTCTGATGTTAGAAAGGACTATTACCATGGTTAGGAGCAAGACAGAAATCTAAAGTCCAGTATGCCTGAAGTATAGAGTGAAGTCCCTGAGACATAAACCAGAGGAAATAGCTGTTTTGAACTTGTCCTTTAAATTCCCTCCACTAGTCCATGCCCAGAAATGGGCACTCCTGGATGGATGTGTGCACATGACTAAGATGGTTGTTTCCAGACAAGTGAATCTGTTTTTGGACAAGAGTTGTCTCTGCAGAAGCTCTGTAAGGAGACTACCTTGTGGGTGAAGTTAGATTTCTGTCTTTCGTATAGCTAAAATGTCACCTGAGGGGAATATGTGTGTCCTGTAAATGAGTGCTGGGGTGAATGCAAAGGGAGGCAGGGATAAAACCTGGTCTGCTGGTTTGCAGTCCAACTAGTCAGCCAGAGAAATGGAGTTGAGGAAGCATCTGAAATCTGTGGTAAGGCTGATATTAGCTACAAACAAGGAAGAGAGAAGTTCTTGGGGAATTGAGGCTGTAACATAAAAATGAATCTGCATGGCAAAGCAGGAAAGATTTAGGCTGGGAATTTGAAAAATTGGAAGTTCTGTCAATGTCAGATTAACAAATGCACCCACTTGTCACCCTCGGTGACTAGAGTCCTCTTCTGTGTCTCTCTAGCCCTGATGCTAGTCTTTGTTTAAAACAATTAGGCTGTCCCATGACAAATTCCACACCAGCCTGGCTGAGGACTTTGTGAGGCCAGCTGACAACCTTCCCTTGAGGCCTTGATCTCCATGTCCTCCCAGAGCAGGAAATGGAGCTGCTCCCGACAGAAGCTACTGCTCATCAGGAAAACGTGGCCTCTACTATTAATTAATGCACACTAGACTGTTCTTAAATAAAACATAGCTGGTAGAAGCAACCCTTTTAAATCAAGAGTTTTTGAAGGCAAAATTTGTTGCCCAGCCTGAATATCCAAGCAAAGGAGAAACACGGGGCAAGAGTCTTCCTTATTCTTCTGTCTGACCTTAAGTTCAGCTGTGTGGGTAAAACTGGTCTCTCTTCCTGGACAGTGCAGGAGAGGGAGCTGGCAAGGAAGGGCATAATGCAAGCAGAGCTTAGCTGGAATACTGTCAAGAATATCCCAGTCTCAGCCACAGCAGGTAGAATACTTGTCAACAAGGCAGTTTGTGCAAGCTAAGTGTCCACCTTCGGGAAATCTCAGAAGAAGCAGTAGAAGTCAGTGGCTCGTTAAAATGCTTCCTGGGATGGTGTGGAGTGGGTAACTAATGAATTCAAATATTGCAGATTTCAGATGTGACCACCTGCATCTGGAACAGAGTACGCAACCTATGGCGATTTGTTCCTGAAGCTTATCCTCTTTTCTCTTTCATGCTCCAGGTCCCAATCTACCCCCACAGCTCTGTGGAGAAGGGCATATCCCCATCCAGCTTGAACTGGAGTTGATCAGTCTGCTACTGTGACTTGGACCCCTCACTGAGTAGGTAGTATGTGCAGGCAGGCACGCAGCTCCGAAGTGCAGCCGTTCTGTCTGTCAACCTCCTCCCTAGGAAAAATAACAATAAATCATGGTTCTTCTTTGCTCCCTCAGTTCACAGCCAGATCTCATCAGTGGCTATCTGGGAGCAATGAGAGAGCTGGCAGAAGAGATGCTTCAATTTCCTGAAAGGTCAAGTAGCCTGAGCCCTCTTCCTTCTCTAATGGACTGCAAGTCATGCTGTAGGAGCAATCGTCTTTAAACTCTCTGTAACTTTGCAGTTCAAGAGGTTAGAAATTACTTTCTATTACTTTCTAGTCTATTTACTTTCAAGTCATGAAAAGCAGTTCCTTGAAAAGAACCATCAAGGTCCTGGGAACCTGAAAAGTAATTAGAGGAGCACAGTAACCGTCCATGCAGAGATGGGCATGGCTGCACAGAGCTGATAAAATGAGAGCAGAGTGAGCTTGCAAGGGAATGGGGAGAATAAGGGGAGAAGGCTGGTATCACTGAGATCTGGCCTGTTATTAAATCTGTTCTTGACCTGGGTTGACTATTTCCATGACTGTTTTGTTCCAGAGCTCAAAGGAAACCTCATGCTGCTCTCCCTTGCTGATGGAAAACAGGAATGAATATTTAACTGGCAATGATGACGAATGAAGATTTCACATTAGAGATTTCCCATTCCCTCCTCCTTACCCGCCTGTGTTGCTCTTTCTTTGGGTCACCATCAGAGAAGGGAATACAACAAAGCCTTCCATGTCTGAATGTAAGGTGCACCTTACATACCTGCCAGGTCCATAAGTACCTAGCAGCATGCCTGAATGTTGGATAGCTATCCAGCAAGGGACTTCATCTCCTCTTCACTGTGCCTTGAATCCTGGCACCACTGCAGTAGGCAGAGAGGGGAGTATGGGAAAAAGTTGGGCCGGTAGAGGAAAATTAGGGAGTGGGAGCAGGGTTGTCTCTGCTTTCACTTTAGATATCTTAATTGAGGAAATACCAGACTGAATTCATGGACACATCCTCAAGAGGGAGGGAGTCAGAGAGAGGAAAATATTTAAGAAATTGCAGTTTGACTTCCTGGAAGATTAAATATATATATATATATCTGTCTATCTGTCCATCTATTTATTTATCCCGAAATAATAACTTAGAACTTATTGTTTTGAAGTACAAATGACACCTAAGAAGTTACAATACTTGAATTTATATTTTGAAGTAGATTCTTGCCACATCTCAGTCTGCTTTCAATCATGTTTTTACAGAACTAGAAATTTTAATAGCTTTGTATTAGTATGTTGGAGCAGATCTGGACTTGTTTCTCTACACCTCACAGACATATCCATACAACTCACATGTATACATGTAAAAACATATGCATACATGTAAAATTGATACTGATATCATAAATTATATTTAAAATGCACCTTTGAACACCTCAGCTGCAATTTGCTTGCCAATTCATTTCTAATGGGCCTGCTTCTTGTGATCAAAAACTCTGACTGTCTTCAAACAGCCACTGTCATATTTTGCAAATCAACCTGTCACAATAGATGTTTCTGTCTCTCTTTCAATGTAAAGCACTCTTCCATTCTGAATTGTAGGACAGGTGAAAATCATTCCTGGATTAGCAATAGGCTCAAGTTCTGAGACCACTGAAAACTTTCCGTAACAGAACTGTGCCTATTTCAATGTTTTAGGTCAAAGTAATTTTAAAATCTTATTTTATAGCATTCTGTAGACACTATGAAATTAACAGAAAAAAAAATCATGTGAGGGTACGGGGTTACCTCGCTGCAGCTTTCCAGTACCTACAGGGAGCCTACAAACAAAAGGGGAGTCAACTCTTTACAAGGGTAGATACTGGCAGAACAAGGGGAAATGGTTTTAAGTTGAAGGAGGGAAGATTTAGGTTGGATGTCAGGGGGAAGTTCTTTACTATGAGAGTGGTGTGCTGGAACAGGCTGCCCAGAGAGGCTGTGGATGCCCCGTCCCTGTAGGTGTTCAAGGCCAGGCTGGATGGGGCCCTGAGCAGCCTGATCTAGTGTTAGATATGGAGGTTGGCAGCCCTGCCTGTGGCAGGGGGGTTGGAGCTTGATGATCCTTGAGGTCCCTTCCAACCCAAGACATTCTGTGATTCTATTATACTTTGGAAAATTTGCTCTTATTAGAAATCAGCATACTGGAGTTCTTTTTTTCCCTCTTGTTTATGAAGCTAGGCAACTTAGATAATGTGACTTTCTAGATCTCTGAAAGTCATTAAAACCTTTAAAATTATAAAAATATTACATTTATGAATAAAATCTGAGTTGAAATGTTTTTGCTTTTTTCTCAAAATCACCTTATGCTTCTATGTCTGTCTGTGTCTGTCATCAAAAAATTGCACATGAACTAAATACTCATTTTTTCAATGTTCATTATTAGAAAATATCCTCAGTTAAGTAACTGCTCTTTTATCCTTCCCATATGTAGACATTTCATTCTGTCTCTGGGTACTTGAGAAATAAAAACTTGTGGCCTTCATTAAAATGTAAGGAATGTCCTCCGTAGATGTAGAGGAAGCTGGCTTGGAAGATGTTCAAGCACAGTTGTTTGGAGGGCAGATTTCAGCACGGGTCAGAGGTTAGTTTTTTATTACCCACCATCGCACTATGCCATGGTTGGCCTCCATCTTTTTCCTTGGTGTCGTGTCCTGGAAGGCCCCTTTAGGCAAGCAGCTGCTTTCTGAATTGTCCTCTCCAATGGCCAGTGTTGGCTTGTTCACCAGGAAGAACTAACAGAGGGCTCAATGATCAAAAATGGCACTTCACAGACAGCCATATGAGCATAGTACCCTAAACGCTGACATCTTCTCCACTATCGGCTAAGCATCTTGCACACAAATTAGAAGGTAGATTAATTTATCAGCAGTTGTGATTAATGATGCCAGTAATAGGACCCCTAACTATTCATAAATCATGGCTCAGGTTCCCTCCTCCTCAGCCTGGCTTGTGCAGCTGCTTTAAGAATCATAATGTGTAATAACAAAGCATTAAACCATTGGGATTCCTTTCACTTGCTCTCGTTCTTCAGCCAGGCTGTGCTTCATTCACTGGTATAGCTATTGCACTAAGGGACACTGAGAGTTTGTGCACCACAGAAATTAAATGCCCCTTTCTTCCCCTCCTGAATTCAGCTGGTATTCCTTAATCCCAGTGTTCCAGGTGCTCTGCATGGCAGAAAAGCAGCAGATTTTGCTGGCATTATGAAAAAAAAAAAAAAAAAAAAAAAAAAGTAATAAAGGAATAATTGGCAGCTTTGCAGTGTCCAAATTAAGAGAAAGCAAGAGAAGAAACTGAATACAGTAAGAAAAAACCAGGAAGAAATAAGCAGAAAAATGTTGTGCTGAATAGCATTTTCCCTTTTAGTTTAAATGGGATTTGCTTTTTAACATCTTCTAAGGATTTCTTCTGGGTATAATTCTCTCCAATAGCTCTACTAGTGATGTTGTGTTTTTACCATAATCTGTTAGTCAAGCATGAACCAGGATCTCTGTGGTTCCCGTTCCCAGCTTTTTTGAAGACTAAATAGTTCCATTCTCTCCCCTCATCTGCTGCTACAGGAAAAGAAAAAAATGTAGGAAATTTGGATCCTTCTAATCCTGGCTTGGAAATCTTGCCTTGGGTGATGAATCCGGACTGTGTCATTCTAGCTGACATTTACATTTAGTGTAGTGAGAGTTAAATGCCAATATCTGGCATTGGTACACTGCAATTAGCAGTATCATTTGTTCTCATCTGAGCGGTCTGAGCTTTGTTTTGTTTTTGTGTGTGAAAGACTTGTTGAGATGGATTTCTACTGCAAGGTTTATAGGAAAAAAAAAATCTACTTTTATCATGAAAAATGTTGTTCTGATGATAGCTACAAAGCATAATGCATAAAAGATGAACCGTTCTACCAGTGCTGCAAAGTTTCCTGAGGGCAACTCTGGAATTACTTACACAGGGCTTTCAGGGTTGTTCGTAACTTCAAGTTCCTCTTAGGTACCTGTAAAGAAGAGCCAAAGGCTTGGTCTTGCTCTGAGCACAGTATGAGCAGCCTTGGGAAGTCTAGACAGCACTGGGTAGACAGAGAGTCTGCTTTTCTGGAGCTTACTGCAGGATCCAGTCCAGTTTTGTTTCGGAGCTGCCAGTCTTGTTCCTGCTCATGTTGTTCAGCTGCTCAGAGCTGGAACTCAGGCAGGAATAAGGCATCATGCAGCCATGTTGCTCTGGCCCTGCTTTGAAGCCTCTGCTGCCAAACTCCACACAAAATAGCCACAGGAGGACTTTGAAAATGCTTTAAGCAGGAGACATGGAGGGCGATTAAAACACTGGGCCAGATCCTGATCCTCCCACTGGGCAGGCACACGTCCCAGCCTGAGCTGTGTCGCCTGGCATGGCTCCACTCCGAGGAACAATGCTCATGTCCAAGGCTGCTGGCCTGCCTGGGTGGCAGTGCGGGCATCCTGGGGGCTGCAGACAGCACGCAGCAGAGAGGTCACTGAGGTCTCCAGGCTGTTGGCTGCAGGGCAGGCACTGGCTGATGTATGGTGTTGAAGGGGATGTGGGGCTGTCTTGCCAGGCACACGGGGACAGGAGGGCCCTGCCTGCCTTGGCTGCCACTTGGATGGGTTTGGGATGTGAGCTCTGGAACAGGGCTCTGAGCTTGCCTGTGCCTCTTTCATATCCTGAAGACCTTGCAACAAGAGACAGGTTCATCCAAGCATCCCTTTGCCACCTTGAGAGGGGCAGGAGAGGCTAAGCCCATCCTAGGGGATTGGCTTAGCACCCTTGAGACCATTCTGTTACACCTCACATAGAACCTCCTCTATGTGCCCAATGGGTCAGACCCCCAGGACAGTCTGGGCTGTAGCTCACTACCAGTGGTATCTCCAGTACAGAAATCTTGCTGAAGAACATGGCCCACACCCCTCACTCCCCTCTCCCCCCTTCCCCTCCACTCATGCCCACCCCAGCTCCTTGCACACACTCTCTGTTGTGCAAGAAACACAAACCTAAAATGCAATACACAAATTAAGTTAATTATCCAATTAATTGTAGCTACAACACATCTGCTATTGTTTCATGGGCTCTTCGTAAAATTTAAAACACATTTAAGGGGAAAAAAAGGCAAAACAAAATACAAAAAAGATCTCTCTGCCAGGGCAAATCCTCAGCAGGCTATGAACAAATAAGACATCTGTTTAAAGTAAATTGGGGCTGGGGAGGACGGACTGGAGACAATAACAAGAGCAAGAAAGAATAATGACAAGGCGAAATCCCAAAGAATTACACTCCCACTTTGAGCCAGGGGCAGCTCTCTTGTTGCTGTGCGGGGCTCTTTAATAAAAGCTGTGAGTGAGGTAGCTGATCTTCTGAAAGTTAAATTATCGCAAAAAAGAAGCCAAAAGAAAAGCCATTGAGCCCTGTCTCTTCGTGGTGTTTGTGATCAGAGGTGGTCGGGATGTAGGGGGGTGGAGTGAGAGGAATTAAATCTATGACTAAACATTTTTCACAGCAACAAAAGGACAGCGATTAAGAGATAAATTAATGCTCTGGCAACGCTTCCTGTTTTGAAGGATGCAGCAGCGGGTAATGAATGGCTGTGCTTGGAGCGGGCCTGAAGAGCCTCTCGCAGAGCTCTCAGCTCCAGCCAAACTGTAGCAAGCTGGCCCTCCACGCCTCCAGCTCCTGCAGGAAACACACTTAAAAAATCTTTGGCAACCTCCGTGCCCCCATTTTCCCCAGGGTTGTCCTCAGTCGTTTGATCTCTCCTTCTTTCCCTCTCTCCCCCACTCCTAAACTTTTCCAGTCCTCCCTCCCTCTGGGCCTGAAGTCTATTTTCAGTGCTCTGCTGTTGAAAGGCTTTGGGAGTTTTGTTTTCAGCGAAATGTTTCCTTGAGAGTTCCCGCCCTGTCCCCGGCCCCGCATCATGGCCTCGCGGGTTGTTCTTGACCCTGGCATGGGGCATGGAGCTGCTCTTCCACCCGGCCCAGGCCAAGCTTTGTGATAAACTCCGGCTCATTTCCAGAAGTGGCTGCATCCTTGTGCTCACTCGGAAGGCACAACAAATCTGTCCTGCTCCTTGTCCCTGGGTACTGAGGGACACTGTTGGGAGTCAGAGCCTGACAACCAGCTGGCCGTGCCTGTGCTGCAGCAGGGCTGGGCAGGTCCCATTTTCGTCCCTCTACTGCTCAGGAACACGAAACGATTTCCTTGGGATCAGTGCCCATTTCCTCCTGGAGTGAGTTGTGAACAAGAGCTTCCTCGTGGCGGCTGTGTCCCACCCATATCCTCCCCAGCCTGCCCTTTGGCCCCGCGCACAGCACTGCTCCTCAGGGACAGGCTGAGGGGCTCCGCAGGGGAGGCCCAGCCGTGGCAGGGAGCCACAACCTCCCGTTTCTTGAACCCCAAGGCCTGCTCCCAGGGTAGCCCTTAGCTAGGAGAACAGCTGTGTAAGCTTTGTTCAGCCTGGTGGATATCAGCTTTGCAGTGCAAGGATCTTCCTGGTCTTTGCACAAAAACTGGGGCAGTATGGCCCACGGAATACCCCTAGGCCATGGCTGGCAAGGACAGCGAAAGCAAGGAGCTCTGAGGAAGCAGTTTGTTTTTATTGCTCGCTTTTTTTTTTTTTTCTTTCTTTCTTTTTTTCTTTTAAAGCTGTGGCACCCTTTCCTCTTCTGGACTATATTGCATGAGCTTTGTTAGACCTTCAAAATTGTCTCCCACAAGCACCAGCCTCACCACCCTCACTGCAGGAGCCTTGTCTGTGCAGTCCTGCAGGACAGGGTGCACCCCAGTGCCCTTCTGTGCCAGCACCTCATCTTGCTCCACTCTTCACAGGGAAAGGAAAGGGAAGAAACACTGTGTCCCCAGGCCAGTTACAGTATGTGGATGTAAGGTGAAAAATCAGCCCTTTAGAGACCCAAAACATTTAAAGGGATTTGTGTTTGCAGCTCTAAGGGCAAATAAAGGGAGGTGGACATTTAAGGAAGCCAGTGATAACAATTAGAGTTTTGAGTAGTCATTTTGCCATAAAAGACTGAATTTGTATACTTCAGAAAAACAGTCTTTTCCTCTCAGCTGATGATAGGTTTCCTTCAATTGCCATAATTGTTCATCTTTTTACAAATGCATAACAGACAATGACATGTGATTAAATCTCCGCCCAGGGTTTCCTTTCTGAAGATCACAGAGACACGCAGAAATCACTCCGCACCCTGAAAGGCTATTAATTCCTGTCTCAGGCTACAGTATACCCACATAATTCACCGTGTACATCCATGCAGTATTCCATGACCCATGGACCTATAGGTGGTTATATACATAGCAATGAAAGTAATACATTTTGATTCTGTCTCACTGAAAGTCCTAAAGAAAAAAAAGGAGCAGGGACAGGGGTGTTAATTTGAGGAATGCTGCCTTCATTGTATATAAAGGCCACCTTTTATGTCCCCTCAACACAATATTCCTCACATTAATGGATTACAGCTCTTATGAACTGACATTGAAACTTTTTTTTTTTTTAAACTATTACTGTAAGACAACTGCAAGCAGACAATGTCTCAGTGACAAATATTTTGTTGTCTGTCTGTACACCCCTCAAAAGTAAATAGGAAAAGAAGAGACATCTCCTCAGCAAAATGATCAAATAAAAGAGTCAAAAATCCCTCTCAAATCAATGAAACCTTACTACACTGGGTATAGAGCTCTGTATTATATATAGCAGCTCTCTTCTTCCCCTTCGATGGACACCTGGAGCTCTTCTCCCTGCTAATCAGAAATTCACAGGTGTTCAGGGGAGGCACAGTGGGGAAAATTAGCTTACTTAATTACGCTCCCCAACCTCAAAGTCACAGAATTGCATACACAGTCCCACATCTGCAAAGGTGATGCTTTTCACCTTGACAACTTCGTCAGCCCTTTCCCATAAAATTCATCTTTGCTTTATTTTGCCAATGAAGTGTGTGATTTCTAATGATAATTGCCTCCATGTAGTCTCCACTCTGGGGGGAAACCTGGAGCTTTCCTGTGAGGAGACTTATTTTCAGAGATTATTTTCAGCTGGTGTCAAATGCTATAACTGGTTTGATTTTGTGGACTGATGAGAAATTACCCTATGTGATGGCTGCATCTCATGGCCTCAGCTAGCTTAAGCTGAAAGCTTTCTGATTTGGTGATTGATAAAAAATAAAAGTAAAAAGTTATTTCAGGGCTTAGATGTGTTTGATTTTTTCTCTTGTACTTCTCATAGTCTTTTAACACTCCTGTGAAAGAAAATCTATTGTTAGCTATTTTTTATTTTCTATAATAGTACAGAAATAAATTCTATTTCTCACTCAAAAGTGTAGCACTTGGAGAGAGGAGCTTGCTACAAGGGAACAGATAATTGATTACTTTTAGCTATTTTTTCTATTCACTAGTTTCTGCCTCAGCCCAAGCTCAGGTTTCTGCAATTGTCCTGAGCAGTGTCAGCTGCGGATGAAGCAGCCTCACCAGGCTGGAGACTGGTTACAGCCATCACTAATATGCTGCCACATCTCATTGCATATGTTTGTGGGTGAGGAAAGCTGCACTAGAAGCTAGGATGCCAGTGTAAATATGAAATGCTGAACAAAGTTTTAAGTGGAGGCTTTCTTACCTATGCATGCTGCGGCAAGGTCTGCTGGTATGGCTTTTCCTGAGCTGCAGAGTGCTGCAATGGGGCTTTTCAGGAGTGGTGCTTGGCTGAGGAGAGCACGCAGCTGGGACACGCTGCAGCCTTCTGGAGATACACGCCATTTTTACTAGGTTATAATAAAACAATAAATAAAGCCAGCCCTTGTTTAGGTCCATGCTGAGGTACAAATACCCAGCATTCTACAGGTCTCTCAGTTCTGCAGCTGTCTTGCGGCAGTTTTCTCAGTCTGTCTTGGGGCAGAAATTGCATGGAAGGGTATCAAGGCAAAGGAGGATATGTGACTTGTTCCACCTGAGTACACCTTTGTCTCATAGGACCCTGCCAGGCTGTGCTTGCATTGCATCTCAGAGGAGCAGGGATACAGTTGTGGTCTTCGAAGGAGATGCATTGTGAAGAGCTTGGGTGCAGTCAAGTGAAGCGGGCACTCTACTGGCAGCTTTTTTTTAGGGGGGAAAAAGCAGTGCAGGCCTACCAGTGCCAGCAGTTAGTCCTTAATTCTGTCCCTCCCCAAGCATAACAATATTGTGTTGTCAATATGCGATCATTCAATATTGGTAGGCTGCCTTGTCTCTGCCCTTCATCTTCTACAGTATTGTAGAGCAAATGCTAGAATGTACAACTTCAATTTGAGATTAAATGCCACCCTCACTGCAGAAGAGAAAGACCAATTTTTTAATTGGAAATATCCAGAGAAAAGTACATTTGCCTGTTTTCAGTGCTTGCAAATGTTTTAAAAGCCAGTCTTTATTTCTGCTTTTTATTCATTGTGAATTGTCCAACAAAAGAATAAAAATTAGTGCCTATCCACATATTCAGGTCTTCAGACCTTCGAAAGGGCTTGTATCAGACCAAAGAGATTGAAGCTTGCCCTGTGCAGATTCAGAGGTTGCTAATAAGCATTGTATCTGAGATATAACACCTGTGACTGGTTCGGTGTAGATAGGAAAATATTATTTCTTAACTGTGGCTGCTTATCCCTGTTCTTTGGAAGAGCTAAATAGAGCTCATCACATTCTTCTAAAATAGACAGTTTTTGTATAACAGCCAAGTGACTAAGTCTCTTGTTTAGGTGAAAGACCTAGATTCAATGCACTTTTTTACTACTGAAAGGTTCAAAGTTACCAGTGCAGTCTGACGGAAGTCAGTGGGTTTTTATTTAATTAGGGGAACTTGTCAGCATGAGTTTCTGAGTGAATGTAGCCATGACCTACTTGAGATCAGTGCTGTGTGGTGAATTTAATGCTATTTGAGAAAACTACTTATCATGAGAGCCTTTCACCCACCACTGCCCTAGGTGAGATTCCCAAACATGCTGGTTGCAATTTGCCTGGTATCCGGCTTCCAGCTGGGCTTGGACAGTAAACAGACCCAGAGGCTGTTCAGATAGGGTGGCGTTGCCTTGAACAGAGAGCTGTACTGTGTGAATTGTGAACAACAAAATATCATATGAAACCAAGGAGTTCCTCAGGAGATGTGTGCCAGATTTAGATAAAGGCTTTGCAGTCTAGTTTTGGAGGTCAGCATGTTAAACCTGCTTTATGTTTGTCTTGGGTACAAAAATATTCCTTGCGTTCTTACCTTGGATCCTGGGTGTGTTTGGGCGTATGGCCCTTAGAATTCCTCAGTAAAAACTGTATGGTATTTTTGGCCTGGGACTGGACAGCCAATCCATATGGGAACATTTCTACTTCCTTGAATGGATGCCAAGTCTTGGTACATTTAAAAATTATGATTAAACTAGGACAATTTGTCAGGAGATGGAATAAATCAAACATCCCAGGGCAAAAACAGAAGCAAGCTGGTGTAGATATGTTGAAGAATTGACAGAAAATATGAAGTAATTCCCCAGAAAACTGAGAGATGGGAGTGAGAAGGGGAATTAGAAATGGTTAAGAAGAAAGAAGAAAAAAAAAAAAAGCACCTAAACATTTGTTTGCTTCCAGAACTGAATGTCACAAAGAAGTTTTTAAAGCTCTGAAAACATGGGTGTGAGTTGTTGGTTTTCTTTGTTAGAGGTTGGTTGTTCTTTTTTGCCAAGAGGAAACAGTGAGTCTAATTCACTCCTTGTTGGCATGCCCTTAAGTCATTCCTCAAGAACAACCCAAATGAAATAATTGGGATAAAAAAATCATTTGGTCTTCATGGTCCTCAGGAGGACTACGGGGCCCATGTATATGATGCTTCCTGGTTAGGTCTGTGGAGATATTTGGACCTTACCAGGATATTTATTTGTATCAGATATGGGCCTCCACAAAATCCTTAATATGGGACCATGTGTGTTTGATTTTAAAGTCAATCAGCTGAAGTGCTGGTGTCAGTCTATGTCTAGAAGCATGCACAGTTATTTAATGCCAACATTTGACAGCTAGCGATGGAGACAGTTGGAGGAATCATGAGATCACTGTGTTGTAGCTCTGTGAAAGTCCATATGTAAGAGGAGAGAATTCTGGAAGGACAGGCTGGAACAGTTGTAAACATTTTACATTTAAAAAGTAAGAATTGTATTTTCCAAATGGAGATAGCTAGTGGGTACACGAGGGTTGTATAGCAGCAGCAGCATTTTCTTGGAGCGTTCTCAGTTGAATCACACAGATCCCTCTGTGTGCTCGAAGAGTATCACTACTGCAACTGTGCCCCAGAGCTTGCTGGAACCCACAGAGAAATGTTCTTTGAAATCCTTGCAGTTTCATCGCATGCTAACTATAATGAGCCACTGGGTGCTGCTGGGTAATCTGCACATCAGTACGTAAAATCCCTGGAGGTTTCTGAACAGAGCACTAACCAGAGGCATGTCGGAATCTCTTTGTTAGCAAGATGTGACTTCATCACACAAATTGCTGTTTTCAAATATTTCACTATTTAATTAACTAGAAGCTCACTTAATTAAGGAGATGTAAAATAGCTGTGATCAATTGCCTACCTGTCGGTCTGTTCTGCTGTCAGAGCTCTTTATAAGATAAATCTCCATCACAAATGCAACCTGACTCAAATATTTATACAGATATCAGGAGAGGGAGCATCCAAATGATTTCCTGTGGGGGCTCCTTCCCTTCTTGTTCCTGTCCTTGTGGAACTCCATCACATTCTTCTCGTTTAAAAAGTAAATTATGTTCTTAAATGGTTTTTAATGTTTCCGATAGCATTTTTGTTGTTGTTTGAGGAATGGGAAGGGGGGGGGGGGGGGGGGAAGCTGGAACGGGAGCATGGGGGGAAGGGCTGAAACTCTGCATGATTTATAACAAGGAAGCTGTTTTCCTGGGGAAGAGCAAGGGATAGGAGCTGAAGGACAGCCAAGGAGAGCTTTGGAGGACATCTGTGCTAGTGTGAGCCTGCAGTTCACCCAGTGCATTTCTAAGCAACTTGTTTGCATTCCTAAACAGCAAACTGGCAAAGCCAGTGGATGCATGTAGATTTACTCGCAAAAGTTTAGTCTGTCTACATTTACTTAAATAAACTGTGAATCTGAACCCTGCAACATAAATATTATAATTTGCATTTTTAAGTGGAAACACATCAGCTAAATGATGTGCTCAAAGGCAGCCATCAAGTCAGTGGCAAAGTGACTTAAGACCATGAACTTCCTCTCTATCAGAGTCAGATTCTTTTCTCTAGTCAGTGCAAGTAGGCTGGATTAATTAATACTACATTTTCTCTACTGTGGTTTTAATGAGGGTATAAGAAGGATGAATTTATCCACGAGGACAAGCTCTATTTGTAAATGTAATGTCCTTGCCTATTTCATTGTGTCAGAAGTCTAACAGCTGGTTCAAGGTTTCTCAGCAGGGCAGGCAAAACTGAATTCTGTTGCTTCGAAGTGGAACATCAATAGACCTGAAAATATATGCATTTAGTTTGTGACTGCAGCAAAGGGTATATCCAAAGATGAGAAAGGGAGGAGACCTGTGGGACTGTAATGAAGATTTTTGGCTGTTTGGGGAAATGCGAAGAGATGGGGCTATGATGAGTGATGGGATGCTTAGGACTGCTGTAGGTGGAGAAAGCGGGCTGAAGGAGGGTCAGTGAAACATCTGGGCAAGTGGTCAGGGGGTGTTCAGCAGTTCTTGGCTTTTCCCCTTTTTCTAGCATGCCTCTCCTATGTATTCCTGCCTCCTCCTTAGTCCTACTTTGTCCTGTGTGTGAGGAGACCATGGATGCATCATCCTGCAAGCAGCAGAGCTAATGGAGACGGCAATTTCCTAGAGCATTCATGGGGACTTGCATTGGATTTTCTGGTGCCTAACAAGATGCAAGGGATGATCTGAAGGTTTTTCCCTCTGGAAGCATTCATAATGTCTCTTTCCCAGGAGGATCCCCACTTTCTAATAAGGGTCATGTTCACATTGTAGCCTTTTCCTCCACTGGGACACTATTTGGGTCTTCTCCTCTAATCGGGTGACAATTTTCATAAAACACGTTGGAATTTAATACCTTGGAGTCCTCTTCTTGTATGTCACATTTCTTTAAAGCTGATCAATGAGTTCAAAAGTTGCTGGTGAGGAGAGGGGCAGCTGAAGTGCAGATACACAGACCGGTGAGCAGACACACATGCATAAACACATGGAGTGATACTGCAAGTATCACCTCATCGGAAAACCAAGTGAAAGTAAATACGAAAGTGGATAGGCTCCATGGCCAATCCCGGTGCTCTCTGCTGTGTGACAACTGAAACGATAATACACCGAAACATCAGCAGTATCAATTTACATCCTTTTGCCATGCTGAGAAGTATGATCCTCTCCTTTCAGCAAAAAACAAATAGCACTGTGCCCTGCCCATCTGACTTAATACCCTCTCTTATTAATTGCTCAGTTCAAGATCTTGTGGGTACCATCTTCTGTGCAAAATTACTGATGGTGGTATAGAATTACATGTCCTGAGCAAAAGGATGGTCTTTGGGTTCCTGCCAATCCTGCCTCTGCTTGTGAAGTGAGGACATGCAACATTACACCCATGTTTTTCCTCTAGTCCATCTTGGCATATAATGGGACTGTAATCCTGGCACAGGTTACTCCACCAGGTCTCCTGATTAATACACTGTACCCCACAAGCTGGGATGAAGTGGGATCATGTTCCAACCATACTCACCATCTAGACTCGTATGGCTATGGGAGTAAACAAGAAATTACTCAGCAGGGGAGGTAATAGCAGGCATGCTCCTGCAAGCTGAGATGTGTATGGAGATATCTCAGTATCTCTGCTCCTTCCTGCATAGTGGCAAAACCAGAGTAGGGCTAGGCAAGTAATTGAGTTTTCTGTTTGACTTGCCACATGTGCTCTCCAACGGGAATGCCCCATCTGATAGAGAATAGCTGGAGGTGACCCTCCTATATGGAGCAGCCCCATTCTACACAGCACAGTCAAATGTTCCCCAGAAATGTGACCAACAAGAAGGACTACCAGCTCAGAAGTGATGACATAGCCAGAGGTGAATATTTGCATCAGAGTCTTGAACAGGCATTCTGAGCAAGTAAGCAGAGTTCTCAGGGTTGGGGAGCCTGCTATGTCCAGGCAGTGAAGGCTTTCTTCTGGCAGGAAAAAGATGTGCTTTTGGAGTCTTTCAAACGGTGGAAGGAACCACACCATTGTTACTCTTGTTGAATTAAATATTCAGACCTCACTGGGTAAAAAAGGATAGTAACTACCTTCCCTTGGCCCCAGTCTTCTCTGCCCTGTCTTTCTCTTCTTCAAGCTTTGGTCAACTCACTACTGAACAATCACAGCACAACCAAAATTTCTCCTTAAAGCACCAGCACTTCAGCTGGGGCAGGCTAGTCCAATAGTTGGTCAGAGCTGTGCTAAATTTTTAATGGGTTATTTGGATGTTCCTAATCTTGTCCTGAAAGCCAGATGCTTCTGCATGACCTCAAGGGTGTGCCAGTCAATGGGATTTCAGGCTGGGTTTCCAATGAAACCTGCACCTCAGCGGGTGCAGCTCTGACATCCTCCAGCAGCAATTTTCAGGGATTCCTTTCACAGAGATTTCTGGGCAGCAGCCCAGTGTTATAATTGTGACACAATCCTTATACATTTTTTATCCCAGCTAGTGGCAGTGGGGATATTTTAGTGAATCACAGAAACATTTAATCCTTGTTAGAATCCTGCTAAGCTCTTTGCCTTAATAATTATCTTGTGGGTTAGCTCAGTCAGGACAGAACTATAAGACAAGAAAAACATCCCCGAGTCTATGCTGGAGTCAAATAACTCAGCAGAGCATTTGAATGCAATGGGAAGTGGAAGTTTAGGATCATACAGTTCAGATTAACAGGCCAATGAACCTTCCCCAGCAGACAGCCGGCTTTGCAATTTGTGATGCTGCTCTGCTCACACTTTTGGCAGAGGTTATGGATCAGAAGCATTTCTGACAGCACAGCTTCTGCATGCACAGCCCAGAGAGCCAAAGTGAGCAAAGCAGCAGCACAAAAATGAGTTTGTTTTCCAAATCCCTCCAGCTTCACTTAAAGCTTCTGAGTCACTCTTTAATTCACACTAGAGAGAAATGAGACTCACACCAGACTCAGCTGCAGGATGACTGGGAATGTTGATCTTAAGAATGTATCCTGTGTTTATCAGACAGGAACCTAAAGACTTGTCTCTTCCACTGCAATGTTTATTCCTTATTCAGAATGAGAATAATATGCTTCTGTCACTGATTATTGTCAGAGATGTAGAAATATCTCTTACAAGATATTTGGGATTCAATGGATCAACCAGCCTGCGAGATGGGTAGTGGGATGGCTCAGCAGGAGATGAACCATCCTTCCCAGCTTGACCTCAGTCCTCTGATCTTCATTTCAGGGGCTGTTTGCAGGGTTGATTTACTGTTTCATACAGGTGTGAAATACAAACATTTCCAAAGGCACGAGAAGCTTGCAAGCTTGCAATGCATGAATGAATGGTACTGCAATTTTCCTTCTACTGTTGGTTGAACCTGGCACAACTGCTTGCTTGGCCCCAGTGCTGCTCTTGTTTGTGACTTTTGATGGTAAAGGGGTAGGTGTATCCTGCCTCATTGTAGGCAGGGGTTGCTGGGGTGGCTCAGGAGTTTTGCTGAACTTTGCAGCTGCAGACTCATTTGGTACCTGTTATCTAAAACCCTGATGCCTTATGAATACTTCGGGCTGATAGCAAAATATCCAGACAAACTGATGTCCCAGCTTCATTTATTCAAAGATTTTCTTTCTTCCCATTTTATGTGTACCAGTGGCTTCCAGTGCGAGTGAGAGTCTATGATATTTCCACCATACAAAACATGCAGGAAAACAAAACCGAACACTTGTGAGCATGTAGATCTCAGCCAGTATTTTTCAAGACTTAGGATAATATTCTGGTGACCATTACATGTTTCTGCTCTGTCAGTATTTCATCTCAAACAACGCTGTTCTCACTGCTGTAGGCTCTATCTGCCTATTAAAAGTTGTTGCTGCTGTTCTGTATAAAACCAGTTTGAGAGCTATTAGGTCTACAGAAACTGTATGTTAGTTGCATTGTTTATGTTCTACAGGACACAAAGTGGGGGAAAAGTAATCCTCACTGGGACTAGGACAAGAATGGGACTCTGCCGTGATCTAATCAACAAACCAGGTTTCATTTAAAAGGTCTCCAGGGTTAGAAGAGAAAACGGCAACAAATGTAACTTGCAGCTTGGAGCTGCACATCTGGACTGGAGACTGATTATGATCTAAAAGACTGGTAAAGATCTTCATCTGAAACGTCTCAACATACAAAAAGGCTTTACATTCAAAATCAGTATTTTATGGTCTATAAGATTACCAAACTGATTTGCAAAAGAAAATAGGATGCGGTTCAAAAGCTGTTTCATTCAGACTTGGGCCTCATCCTGTGGATTTTGCATTTTGGAAGCTGGTTTTTCAGATAGAGGATTTCTGCGCTGAAAAGACCTGCACAGTTGGACATCTATGCTGCTAATACCAAATAGATATGCCAAAGCCATGGATCTATGCTTTTTGGCATATGGTGTCATCACTCACATGAGCAGAGGATGGAGTGACTTCAGATTTTTAATTTTCTCACTTCCATTTTCTGTGGGAAGGGCTGTCTGTCTGTCTGTTAAAACCAAAGAGAGTGTTAAATGCAGCTTTATCAGCAATATCTCTCGCTGTTGCTGTAAGGAGGACAACTTAAGCACATCTAAACATAGCAAGAGAAACACACTAGTCAATGGATTTCACAAAACATCCTGTGCAGGTTTGGACTTCCCACAGAAGTGACTTCCAGAGGAACACACCCTCCAGTGAGAGCATCCACTCTTTGGACAGGGAATGCCAAATTCTTTGCTATTAAGTAAGTTGCGCTCATTTATACCAGCTGCAAACTCAGTATGCAAGTGCAGATTTCCTCTTCTGATGAAAATAGGCAGCCTTATTGCATTTACAGTGCCCATATCCCTTCATCTACAGCACGAACCTGACTATATCTGACTTTGGCTGTCAGAGCAAGTCTGACGAATTTGTGTACTTACACTGACAAAACTTCACTTTGTTGCAGTATAAATCCAGAGAGAGTGTAAGCTTACATTCCCAGAGAGTAAGGAGAATACAGGGCCTGACTCATGGCTGCATTTTTCCAGCAATTCATGGCTGAACAAAAACAGGCTGCATATCCGCGTGGCTTCACTGAAGGACAATATTTATTCTCCAGCTATGCCTTGATTTAAGCCCCAGGGCTCCCCCATAAAAATGTGTGAGGATGAGCCATGACCACAACCACTCTGGGTACTAAGGGAAGGGGAAAAAGTGTGCATAGATGCAGCACCAGGAAAGGAGGAGCTGTGCTCCTGCTCCTCAGCAAGCAAGTATGGCCATTGCCTGTAGCCATGTACCCGCCTGACACCCTCATGCATGCTGTGACGTGGGAGATAGCGAAAAGGAGCCTCCTGTTATCTATTGTGCGTGAAGCCTTCCCTGTAGGTCTGCATCGGCAGGCACATATGGAGGGAGCCCTTTTCATCTGCTCCTCACTGGCTGCCGAGGGCTGCTCCCAAAGAGCCGGGGGGCCCAGGCTGTACAGTTGTGGTGGCAGATCCCTGGGTGGGGAGGGAGCAGCGGGGCTGCATGGGGGAGGCTCGGATGGGGCCAGGGCGGGAGCTTTTCAATGGCAACACAGAGGAGCTGGGGATTGGTTAATTAAAGTGCTTGCAGATGGTTTATGTTATGGGACATATGTGTGTGCCTAGCCGCATGACTTGCATCCGAGCCAATTAGCGGCCCAGGAGGGGAACGCCAAACTTGCGCAGGAGTGAGATGCTGGTGGAGGCAGCAGCCACGTGGGAAAGGTGGGGAAGGGTCTTGGGGCTGCTTCCTGCAGGGTCACACATCCACCAGAGAGCTGCCCTGGCAGGGTCTGGCTTTGTGCAGGAAGGAGGCTGCCGAGGCAACAAGTGAGGGACCTGGGGCCTGTGGGAGTGCTTTGTCCAGACCACAGAGCAAAAAGTAGTGCATGGCTACAGGTCTTGCACATGTTCTGCTGTGGTTTTGCACTGGGAAACTGGGGTGAAGCACTGGCTTTCAGTGATACAAGCACAGTCTAGCAGTGAGCTTCTTAATATAGCTTATTTCTCACACACAGAAAAAGAAAAAAAATTACAAAGAGATATTTTAAGAAAGTTAGAACAATACAGTATACAATTTATCCTGTCATTGAGCTCTGTAAAAACCACAGAAATATGTTTGAAATATTAATAATTCAGTGAAATCATGTCGTTGGCTCTAAGACTGACCAAGAAACAGGAGTACAACTGCAGCAACTGGTTATAAAACACTGACTAAAGAGAGAAAAAAAAAACAACAACAACCTGACTTACTTCAGTCTGTCAGATTAACAAGTGAGTAGGAATCTTTGATTATTGGTTATAGTATTTGCACTTACATGGGGGTCTGTGCACGTTAGTACCAGCAAGCAGTGGCTCTCGGGCACTTTGTTGCTGGTCCACGGTGCTGCACTGCTCTGGTTGGAGGCAGCCTCACTCTAATCCCCTCCAAGATGTTTGCTCATCTTGGCATCATGCAGCACTCTATCTTGGGTGCCTGAGCACTTCTGAGTTTCCTGGGCAGCTCACGATTCGCTTGGGCTTAATTTCAGAGAGTACGTCTGAATTTCTGGATGTTCAGAAATTTGCTCTGGATGTATAATGCTGTTTAGGTGTTTGATTTGCAAAGTGAAATGCTGTAAATGCTCTGAGGATTTTACCCATGGTCATGCTGAAGGTCTGTACTGGAGTAGTGACCTGAAACAAACACTCCTCCCAAAACCAGGGTGCCAGTGTAAATGCTGGATCAAATCTGATCATCTCCGAGCCGCCATTTGTCCCATAAGTGGTGATTAAAACTGGAAGGTATCTTTCTTCCTATGGGCAATAAAGTGAAATTTTCTGCTGAAATTTTTTAATGGACTTTTTTTTTTTTTTTTATCCTTGGGGGTGAAACTACTTCAGTGCCAGAAATACCTAATACTAAAACACTTCCCAGAGTGCTAAAGACAAGCTAATCAATATCAGTAACAGGGGAAAAAGCACCTTTACAACAAAACCAAACATCAATACTGGAAAATAGCAATTGGAAGCCAAGATTGAAATAGGATAACTGCCATATTTTTGTGAGACTGTTTTGAGAACAGACTACATGCTACTAAAAAAAAAAAAAAAAAAATCTCTTCTAATGCTGAGGAAGTGATAGAGATGTGCTTTAGTTATTTAAACTAACTCTGAAGGACACAGTGCCAACTAATCAATGCCTCTTTCCTTTTAATTTAGTTTGTAGAGTGAGAACTAAGGAGTGGCAAATACGAAGTAACTGATCTCAGAGGAGGTAATGAAATATTGAAAGACCTGTGCTAAGCCCAGGCTAATATTGGTCACCTTGGAGCACCGCAGAGAGCCTACAAAGACAGATGCTGGTGACCCCTAAATCCCACTGAAAATGGAATCTCAGCTCCTAAGGCATAGTGGCACTTGGAGAAACATTACTGGGAGCTGGCTTCTCATCCAGTAGTGGGAAGGAAAGGGCAAGAGGAGGGAAGTGAGGTCAGCCACCTAGCTCTGGCATGGAGGTACTGTCCAGGCTCTGTTAGCATCTCCTGCTTCTTCTCTCCTCTTGATTCTGAAAATTTCCAAAGTGAGACGTGTAAAGCATATTGATCTGAGGAGACAATGAAGCAACAGCAGAAAGAAGTAACCCCAAAAAACTCCCGACAAAGTCAGCTCATGAGGAAATCATGTGCGTCTGTGAGTTCATTTTGGCTGGAATTCCCAGCCATACAGATTTTGCACTGTCACAGGATGCTTCTGTTCAGAAGGTACTTCTGTAATTCAGATACTTTTCTCACCATCTTAGGTTAGGACTGAGACAGAGAGAAGAGAAGTACATTTGTTATTCTGCTCTGCTAAGCCAAAACGAAGCACAGATGTGTTGTGGCCAAGACTGGTTAGCTGAGTTGACTGTTTGCTGTAGTTGCTTTCAGAAAACACATAAAAACCTTGGCCTCCGTCACACAAAACAATTTGTTAGACGGGAGCTCTCCGTCTCACCAGAGTCAGCGTTGTTTTACATGAGCAGAATGGTACAGTGGTGTGTCTCAGTGCTGGGCTAGATGTTGAGGTGAGGTGTACTGCAGGATGCAAATTTATTTAGTGGATTAGGCATTTGCATTTATTTTGAAATGTGTGTCTGATAGCCTTCTGGCTCTGTTAAAATATTTGTATGTTGTTTTTTGCATGCTGAAACACAGAGTGGTCAAGTGCCACAATACCTGTCCACCCACGGTGATCTTAAGGAAAATGAGGGCTTTTGAGTACCTGGCCACTTTGTTGCCATTTAGAGAGCTAAAGATCTTGCACACAGCACTGACTGAACCAGCCATGGTCAGGAGAAGAGATCTCGGCATGATACTGAAAGGCCCAGATCCTGAGGTAATGGGTAAAGTGACAATCTCAGCTGTAATGTGGGAAAGAAAAAGACTGTGCAGACCACTCCACAGCCAGCTCTGCCAGCCTCAATCGGGGAAAAAACAGAACAACAACAACAACAACAACAACAAAACAACCAAAAAAACCCTCAGAAATTTAAAAATCAAACATGATTTTGGTGGCATATACCTCCATACCTTAGAATGCCTGGGCTATGATGCAGTTTTCATCACTTCACATGCCATAGGTGAGGAAGAATGGTATGCCATGAGTACGCCTGCCAAACTCTGGTATGCCTTTGACTTAACAGTGATATGACAGAATAACATTGAACTTTCTGTTGCTTTTTACTGACATCCAGTCTTCTCTGTCAAAAATATATAACGAAGATGGCAGTCATTCATACTCTCTTTTTACACTTAAAGGAGGAAAACATGCTAGCTTACTGCAGTGGCGAGTTATTTATCTTTGTGTGGGCTCTTGTCTGAAAAGTCACTTTTTAGATCAAGAAACCTGAAGGAAACCAAACTTCTGCAAGACAGTGAGCAGCTGAACTCCTGCTAGGGAGGAATTTGGGTGAGCTGGCTGTAGTTTACCTCACTGAAGCAGCTTCATGCTGGGATTTCTGGGTACCAGATAGCTGCTTATCTCAACAGCCCTTGATGGAAATATGCCTGAAGCTTCTCATCACGTTGCTGTGGGGATGTCTAGGTGCTTTCTGGAGCTGGTGGACTGGCAGGAAGAAGCTGGTTTTGTCAAAACATGCAGATTTTATCTGCCAGACTGAAACAAAGAAACGAAGGGACTTTTGTTGTTTTTTGTTTGTTTTTCAGTGACTCTTGTTGTAATGCAGTCTGGCTCACTTTGCCAAGATGAACGTGATGCATTGGCTCTGCCACTGGCTATAGCAGTGGCTGAGGGTCAGGGGCTCTGCAGGAAATTTGCAAGAAGAAAAGTGCTGGTTATGAGGCAGCTGAGCAGATCTTGGTCACTTAGCCCTTAGCTCAAGAATGGGCTCCATGAGGAGACATTTTCACATGCAGCAATTAAAAAGCATGCCAGGTAAAACAACAACAACAACAACAACAATAAAACCCTTTTATGGTAATGCATAAGAACTAATATCCTTTCAATGAACTTCAAAGCAACCAACTTAAATGCACGGAATTCAGCAAAGCAAGGATTTCACCCTTATTTTTCTGCTGGTCTTTGGAAAGCTCTGGGTGCTTTTTAGGGAGTTTTTAAATCTCCCTTTATTTTTTCTCCAGTGAATTATCATACATCTGAGGGGGAGGAGGGGGAACTTAGAAATTGGGCTGGCACAAAGGAGATGCAGAAAAAGAAGATCCTTGGGCTGATGACCAAACATGTAGGTCTTTCTGTGTCTGCAAGATCCCCTGGGTTTTGTCTTTGCTTTTCCCTGCTGTGTGCAGACTCAGCCCTGCTGCTGGTGGATGGGGGCTGCAGTGGAGAAGAGACCATGGGAGCTAGAAGCACATAGTCCTTGGCAAACCTTGGAGGCCTTTTCTCCCATCTGCACTCCTCGACGGATTTGAATCCAGGATTTAATCTGGACTTTTTTTGGGCAGACTACAGGGTTTGGAGGGTTCTTGTTGCACCCTCTCCTGCTACATATTTTTGCTCTGTGCTCTCTTTCTACTGTCTCCCTGAACAAATTCAGGAAAACTGTGCAAGTCAGGTGAAGCCATTTGTTTATAGTTCAAAGTGAGGCATTAAAAACAATGGGCCGATTAAAGCATGAAAGTAGATCAATCCCAACCCCATTTTAACTTCCTCTCTTTCAGGATCACTTTGAACCTACAGTAATTATGATTCTTTCTGCCAGCTTAAATCACCCTTGCCCTCATTAGAGCTGTGCAGAGTGACCATTTTCCATTTCATGAGTTGCCACGTGTAAAAGCTGCTGTGTTTGCAAGTATTCAGGCATACCTGGCTGCACCGCACAAGTCATAAGGGATAACAGTCATAATTAATATCCATTATACACCTTCCGTGTACGCTGACATCGCTGATAACATCAAGTGCAATTTATGTGGCGCTGCGAGCAGCAAACTTCGGTCACTTCTGAGGTGTCCTAGACATGGGCTGCTCGGTGCTGGGGGGAGCAAGTGCCTTGCAGGCGCTTGCCCTGAGTACTCTGAGGTGACATAAACGACGTGAGGTCATGTTAGAAGGACGCTATATTCTGTGGACATGGGGTACAAAAAATAAGGGGGCATGTTCGCAGCCAGCCAAGGTATTTTTTAGGTGGGTTTAGGCTTTAATCATATTTTTTAAGTTAAATGTTAATTTCTCAGGATATGCTTATTGCTTCAGTGTGTTTCTTTGAAAGTGGCCATGTGATGGTCCAGTCTCTGAGAACTCCCTCTCTGCATGTACACATATATGTGAAGAAGGTACGTCTATCTGCAGTGATATTTTAGAAAAGAAAAACGCACAACAGCAACACCGCTACCTAAATGCATTTACATTAAGACATCCTTTTTCAGGGCATGACCTAAAAGGTCTGTTAATGACCTTTGTCCATGATGTGGATCCCATCTCTTTCTTGTGCTTTTAAGTTACAGCTCTTTGGAGACCATGAACTATCATAGCTGGGGCGCTCTTTAGAGAAATACTTGGCCATCGTGGCAAAGAAAGAAGCGGTGCTCCTTACATATCTTAATTAACTGCCTCTCCCAACACTGGTGGTGTTCATCGGAGGTGATTTGGTTTCTTCTTCCTCAGGAAGACACCAAGCATTGCCTGAAGATGATAGCAAAAAAAGCCCGGGAGTGTGAACGCCGTCCCCAAAAGGTCTTAGCGGCTGCCGAGCGGTGTAAACTTTTGTCCTCGCTTCATGCCCGTGGAGGTTAATCTCTCCCGGTCCCCTGCCTTTCACATGCATGAGGAGGGTTAGATTTATGGGCAGGCGTGAGGGGAGTGGGAGCGGGGGCCGCGGGGCGGCGGGCGGCCGGGGGCAGCTGCGGGGCTGCCGGCGGGGAAGGGGCCAGGGCCTAACCCGCCGAGCGGGAAGAAGGAAACGGGCGGCCCCGCCTGACATGCGGGTCAGGGGGTCAGCCTGCGCGGGCGGTGGCGGCGCGGCAGATTGGAGGCTCGCGATGCCCCTCCGACATCGTTCAGACAAACAAGCAGATGGCAGGTGTCAGTGGTGACAAAGAGCCATCTGTGCAGCGGGGACCGTCCCCTCCATTCTCTCACAGGCTACTTCATTAAACCCTCACTTCAGAGTGACTGTGCCGTAGCCTTTAACCAATGGGGCCCCTGGTAGCACTTCTTTTTTAATTATTATTATTATTATTTAAAAGCTGCCTGCATTCTGCTCTCTGCTATGTACAGGCAGCTTATCTGTGCACCTTATCACCTCCAAAGAGTCAGGAGGAGAAGAAAATAAAGAGAAACAGCAAAACCCTCCTGTCAAGCCCAAGCAAAGTATCATCTCCTCTGGAAACGGAGGCAGTGTGCCCTGCTTGTCCTCATATCCCTCAGCCTCATGCTCCAGGTTTCTGAGACACCACTGAGGCATCGCTAGTACTGGGGAAGCCCTCAGGAGTGGCCCGTTGTGTGTGGGGATCTGGACTGCCAAAGAAAACAAACAAATACGGAAAGCTGCTGAGATGATAGCACTGTGACTGGGAGGGGGACACTCTGTCAGCCCCGCTTTGAAAGCCTGCCTGCAGCTGCAGTTCATCTATGCCAGCCCAGCAGCAGGCCTCAGCAGAGGGGACATCTTTCTCATTGGGCCTGGGGGGAGGACGGGGACAGGGTGGGGGTGTGGCAGGATTTATGTCTGAATCTGAGTGGGCTGCAGTGGGGGATCTGGGAACTTTCTAGGCCACGGCACCTCTGTGGTCAGTCATGCTACTTTAGCCTCCCCTGCAGATCCCAGTGGAGAACGGCACCAGAGCTGTCTCCAAAGAGACCCCACTGTCCTAGGGCCTCTCACTGGAGCTCTCCTGAGGTTTACTGGGTGACTCCTGACCACAGACCACCTCTTTCAAAAAGCAGCCAAACAAATGAGAGCCCCATGAGTGCTGAGGCAGTGAGACACCTCTTCTCCCCATTCCATAGCATTTGCAGGCACCAGAAAGCAATACTGTTAAGAAACTCATTAGGGAATGAGTTTTGCTGTGGGATAGATTTCAGGGTTGGTTCAAACAAAACCAAAGCTATTCCCAGACTCTTGCCAAGTCCCTGATCAGGCTTGAACTGAACTTTTTGGGAGTGTTGGAACAGTTTCTATTTTTTGTTTGTTTGCCTGTTTAAATGGGTCTCTGCACTTTCTAGTTTCAGCTGGGGGAGCAGAGATCGTAGCACTGAAAATCTAAATCAAAGCTGTCCTAATGTCATCGCTGATTTCAGCAGTACCAGATAGGACTGGAAATATCCTAGGGAAGGACATTGGGCAAGAGTTTCTAGACTCAGGATGTTCAGATATATTGAGAATTGCAACACTTTGTCAGATTTGCTGGTTGAAGCCAACACTTTTCCCGTCAGGCAGCAGTGCTCACCTGGGTAGTTACCCTCTGGCTGATGGCAACACAAAGTACAATCATTTCTTCCTGCAAGGCCTACTTAAAATCATGGCTTTTGATTTCTCTGGGCATGCCCTTCCTATGAAATTGTCCCAAACACTGATGTGAAAACAGTGGGCCAGATTCCACTCTGAACCCTTCTGAATGGCAAACATGATCGGTGAACAGGGAGAGAAAAGCCTCAAGTGGTTGTTGTTGTTTTTTTTTTTTCTTCAGCAGCAGCTACATCTGGCTTTCAGACTGCAACATCAGGTCCTTTATTAGTTTATAAACATTGGAGTCCTCTGGGGAGTTGTCCAGATTCACTTACAGCCTCTGAGTGTCAGAGGCAACACTTGGAGTAGAGCAGCATCTGTGAAGGAAGTTTGGCTTCCCTCTTTATAGAAAAAGGCTCCTGGGACTACAGCAAAAGGCTGACCAGTTACACACTGGAAAGCCTTTCATGCTAATAGTCATTGCTCTCGATAGAGGAAAATGGCCAGTTGACTAAGAAGGGGAAGGAATTAACATTTTCCATCCTATTGCTGCGCTTGTGTAGGGCAGATCCTGATCAAATAATCTCACTAAGGCTAGTTTGAGAATAAAATCTTGGTGATGTACTATCACCTTATGGGCCTGGCAAGGCTTCAATAGCTTCATTGCTAAAGGTCCACTCCACAGTTAGATGATTTTCTGAAAAATAGTTGCATTTGCCAACAGTTTTCTGCTTCTGCTGATAATAAGGTGAAAATTTCTTATTCTTGATAGCTCGTAAGGCAGCCATCCAGCAAATTCCCACCCAAAACATGGAAGAGAACCAGCAGATGACCAGCGGGTGTATTTTCAGCTGGCCTCTAGGTGGAATTTGAAGATGGGAGTGCCAGGTGTGTGTGTGAGCACTCGCATCTGAATAAAATACAGTTTAGTCTCTTAATTAGTAGGTTCCAATAGAAACATTAAGATATTTTTAATACAAACAGGTTTTACTAGCAAGCAGCAAGAATTGCCATCTGCTTATCTTAAATCTTGGCTTTTAACTATTTTGTTTCTGGATTAAGCTCTAATGCTTAATCTAAGGTATGGGGATGCAGAAGCAGATTCCTACATACCCAGACTAGGGAAAGAAGATGAACGTCTTTTTTTTTTTGGGGGGTGGGGGGGGGGCGGGAAATCACCTCAACTTCAACAGTACTTGAAAGATTTGATGACTCTGACACTCCTTCCTGCTCAGAGCCCTCTGGTTCATCTATTTTCTGTAAAGCTTACAATAGGGTCTACTGCCCACCTCTGAGGGGATGTGGAAACTGGCTGTGGTCTCTCTATTATTAAAAGATGTGGAATTCCTAAAAAATGTAATGGTGTGGTAATCTGATTTGCATGGAGACAGGGATACTCATGCAGCCTTACATAAGAAATCAACTTATGAATGATGGCATTTCATTTTGGAGGTGGCCTGTTTTCCCTCAGTGGTATATTCCCATCCCGTGCATATTACTGACTTCACAAAGTTACAGTATGTGAAGAAAAAAGTTCACCAGGAGAAACTTAAGAAAGGAAGTGCAGTTTTGACCAGATTATAATGGTATAGTGTAGTGCTGACAGTACTTTTCCAGGAGGGTCTATCTTGTCTGATCGATGCGAAAAGGGTCGGGGTTGCAGCTCACCATCCTCCTTGTCTTCCTTGAACAAATTAGTATCCATAGACACAATCAGGCCCTCAAATATTCACAGCTGTGGTTCAAATGAAGTCTCCTAATGAAATGCAAATTCAATAAGACAGTTACATGATCAGCATCAGCTCATTAAGGCCGTCCAAGGCTGTGTCTGTTCTTTGTTAGACCGGCACAAAGCCCTCTCCAACTTTGATGGAGTCACCCTGGGCTGAAAGCTGCCAGGCTGCAGGCAATGTTTGGCCCAGGTGGTATTATGCTGCCAGGTCAGTGGTACTGGACTGTTGGACATCAGCTAAAGTTTGGACTTACCAGCTCTGAAGGAGGGCAGATAGTTCAGGTTTACTCTCCTCCGTTCTCCATGGAAATCAGAAGGGGGCCTCTTGAAGCCTCAAGGTGAGACTGATGCAAAAAAATACCCCAACCTGTGGCAAGACTGAGATCAGGCTCATGCTTGATATTTTCCCTGGAGAAACCCTCAACGTGTATTTGAAAAGTTCTTGAAGCTACTGCTCTTTCCTTGGTCACAAGCGGCAGTCTAAAGGGTGTCAGGCAGCTGGCTTGCTACCTTCCTGACCCCGTTTCACAATGTCTGCGCCTTTGTGAAAGGCTTGCCCCAGACAATGCACAAGGGATGCACAGCCCTCACATCCAAGTATGGGGTGTTTTACTTTTTTTTCCCTAGCCCCAGCAAATGTGGTCATGTTTGACAGGTCTGACCTCAGCTGTAATGAGCCATTGGGAAAAACAGGGACAAATGCAGTTACCTCTCACCACAAGTCTTGATGCTGGGACGTGAACTTTGCTACTCTGCCTTGGCTTTAACAAATGCCCCTCAGTGTATCTCACTGCAAATGTGTTTCCTTTTCATTTTCAAATAGGGATGAATCCAGTATGTTGGATTAGAAATTTCCCATCGCTGACAAAGGTGGATGGGAAAAAAAGCCATGTAAAGTTCAAGAGGAGGGCAGAGAGAAGAATGAAAACAAAATGAATGAACAAGAGCCAGTTTCTGCTTTTTCATAAGTAGAATTTTGCAATAATTTGTATTCTAAGATATTTTTATTGAGCTAGGGGATTTTTATTTTTTTTTTTTCTTTTTTCTTTTTGGCAAACCCAGTACAAGGAAATTGGAGTTTTGTACTATGGTTATTTATACATTAGATCTATGTATTCAGTGCCAGTTACCCAGAATGAATAGAGGCGCAAAAATGCAAGCATGCTTATTAAAAAGGAGAAAGAATCCTTTAAAGAGACAGACTTTAGATATGCAGGTTCTGCTATTTGACTTCCAGAGTTTTACATCTGAGTATTAAAAATGAATTTGGGTTACATTTATCGTAGATAGGAATAACAGAATAACAGATTCGAGGCATGGCGAATCTTGGAAAAGAAAATACATACAATACAGTTTTATAGGTATTTATTGCAGCAGGTTGTAGCCTCTCCTCTCTTTCCACTAGCACCTTGTGATGTGGTAGTTGTAGTCTGAGTCACATGAGGAGGGAACTTGTTTAGAAGAAGAAAATAAAAATGCAGAAAAAAAATGAGCTTTGAAAAAAAAAATATAGCCAAACCTGAGGAAATCCCCAGGAGAGCACCAGAACTGATGAGAGGGTGGGGAGATAGAAGCAGTCAGGACAGGTTAGAGGAATTGTTTAGAGAAGGAATTGTTTGGAGAAGTCGAGCCTGAAGGGAAACTATAATAGCAGACCTTGGATATGTGAGGTTAATAGAGGAGAAGTACTGATCTATTGTGCATTAAGAGAGATGCAGGTTACGAAAAGCTTGCTATTGGCTGGCGTAGCAGACAGTGATGCAGGGTGATAGCAGTGGTTCAAAGCAGAGCGTGGACAAGTTCAACAAGACCAAGTGCAGGGTCCTATACTTAGGCCACTACAACTCCAGGCAGTGCTACAGGCTTGAAGCAGAATGGCTGAAAGACTGTGTGGAGGAAACAGACCTGGGGGTGTTGTTTGGTGCTTAGCTAAAGATGAGCTAACAGTGTGCCGAGGTAGCCAAGAAGGCCAGTGGCATATTAGCTTTTATAAGAAATAATGTAGCCAGCAGGACCAGATTGGTGATCATCCCCAAGTACTCAGCCCTGGTGAGGCCGCACCGCAAGTACTATGTTCAGTTTTGGACCCCTCACTACAAGAAAGACATGGAGGCCCTGGAGCACATCCAGGAAAGAGCAATGAAACTGGTAAGGGGTCTGAAGCACCGGCCTTTTGAGGAGTAGCTGAGGGAGTTGGGGTTGTTTAGCATGGAGAAGAAGATAGGTCTCAGGGGAGACCTTATAGCTCTCTACAGCTACCTGAAAGGAGGTTGTGGTGAGGTGGGGGATGGGCTCTTCTCCCATGTAACTAGTGATAGGACTAGAAGGAATGGCCTCAAGTTTCACCAGGGCAGGTTCTATTTGATAGTAGGAAAAATTTCTTCTCTGAAAGAGTGGTCAGGCACTGGAACACGTTGCCCAGGGAGGTGGTGGAGTCACTGTCCCTGGAGGCATTCAAGAAAAGTTTAGATGTGATTCTAAGGGACATGGTTTAGTAGGGAAATATTGGTGGTAGGTAAACAGTTGGACTAGATGATCTTGGAGGTCTTTTCCAACCTTGGTGATTCTATGATTCTGTGACTGTTGTCTGCTGGGGTCAGTTTTGGGCTCTTCACCCTGCTTTGGAGGGGAAGAAGCCAGTTGGTTTCCTGGGGCTCCCTTGTCAAGTAGTTATGCAGAAAACCTGGTGAGAATATGCAGAGATAGTTGGTGGTGAGGACCAGCCAGATGAAGTGGAACATTTTGTTGTTCTGACTGCAAGCACACACATGACACATGGAAACCCCCAGCATGAATGTGAGGACAGAATATTAATTTAAAATCAAACACTTGCTCACTTTTTTTCTGGGCCTTCCAGGTTAGTTCCTCTTATTCTCTCTGTATGTTCTTGCCCTCCTATCTTTGACCCATGTGCTCCTCTGTACAGTTGCTGAAATCATCTGGTGTGTGAACAATATAGCAAGGCTGTGGTAACCAACCTCTCCAGCAGCTTCAGCAAACAAATATTTTGTACATATTCAGACTATAGTTTCCAGTCATGTATTGACCAGAATGTGCTTGGAGCACTGACTGAATGGCTTTGGTAACAGATGCAATCATAAAAGCCAAGGAATCCTTGCAAACAATTTGCGAGTAGGAATAGAAGTGAAACGTGTTGACTATACGGCTTGCTAAAAATAGCCATCCCAGCTCTAGCTGTCATCACATCTCTCCTTTAATCCTGCTAATAGCACGTGAAGGGTTACCCTAATGCCCCTGTGCCAATTCCTTGCTCCAAGCATGCAGAGCTGAGCACCGGAAGAGCTATGAGGAGATTGCCAAGCAAAGCCAGAGCTGGTCCCCAGGCTCTTTGCAATCAGCTGTTTTTGTCATCAAGTCAGCCGCAGACTTCCCCATAGTACTAAGGAACATGCTTAAGTGACCCAAAGTGCCATTCTTTCAATGGAGGCTTTCACTAGTTACCAGCAGTTGTGTTACAGCACATTAGAGGTGGCCTGGGTGCCAAGATCCCGCTGAAGATGAGCTTAGGAGATCATAAAAATACCATCTCAAATGAGTATTAGCAAGCAATAATATTTGTTATGCTTTGTCATGGTGCCAAATTCCAATGCCCGATCTGCATGGTCTTTGTTAGAAACTAAAATGTCCTGTTTGCAACATCTCATCAAAGGAAATGACATCAAATATGGGGTACATACATTTTCAGGTGCTTTACTGCTAACAAGATATTCATCTGAAACATTGCTGACTATATCGGAGAAGCAGTATGTAGCTTTGGTAACAGGCTTTCCTGGAAAACCTGTTCTCTCAACACTATTTCTTTCATTACAAAGTTTTCTCAAAATGAAATATGTCTTAATGCTTATATCTGTTTGGCAAATGGATTCATGGAATTCTTATAGCATCTTTTGACAGGCAGACCTGATAGCTTTATTACAAAGATGATTGAAAGGATATTTCTTGTGTTGAGGATCTGTTCTTCCCTCAGTGGCATCATATGTAAGCCTGAAGAAGAGCATTAGCACTCACTGGATCTGCACACCTGTAAGAGAGGGAAAATGAAAGGAGAGTGGGTTCAGAGTGCTTATCCTACTGCCAATTTTCAATGCAAAGAGAAAAACAGTGGAGGGCATCTCTAAAGGTGAGATACATGTAAAAGAAGGCACAATTGAAATTTAGCTTATTGCATAACCAGAGCTTTATCTTCCTTCCTTCCCTCCCTCCTTCTTTCTCTCCTTCCCTCCTTCCTCCCTTCCTCTTTTCCTCCCTTCCTCCCTCCCTCCCTCCTTTCCTCCTTCCCTCCCTCCCTCCCTCCCTCCCTACCTTCCTCCCTCCCTCCCTTCCTTCCTTCCTTCCTTCCTTCCTTCCTTCCTTCCTTCCTTCCTTCCTTCCTTCCTTCCTTCCTTCCTTCCTTCCTTCCTTCCTTCCTTCCTTCCTTCCTTCCTCCAGGTATGCCAGAGTGCTCCTCTGAAAAGGCCACCTTAGGAAACAAAAGGGTGCAGTGCTGGTCCCACTTCTGCTAAGACTTGTTCAGGGAAGAGAGCTTTGCTCAGGTGCCCATGGTGAAGAAACAGTTGATTCCTCTATGGAGGCCATTCCAGTCATTCCCCTCATATTCCCTCCCCTCCTCTTCCCCCATCCCCCCATCCCCCCACGTTATCGCACCTCTAGCCACTATCTACCTACCACGTGCTTATGCACAGAGCCATTTTGCATCCCAACAATGTTTGCTCTTGCAGTGAATGTTTTCCATGTATCTGAACCACTGATAGCATCAATGACAGCCCACCTTTTGGAAAGTGCAATAGACAGCAGAGGGAAAAAGTGAAGTAAATGTTCTCTGAGTACTGGAAGGAGAAAGCCCTGCCTTGTCATTTCAAGAAAATAGGTGCTGCATACCACAGAATTGAGTTTTCAAAGCTCCGCTGGGAAATAAATGGGAAATGAGTATCCAGATGTTCTACACATCTCCAGAAGACATGGCCGATGTAGAGCTCATGGGAACATAGAGGGGAAAATTCTATTAAACTTTTTAAAATATATATAAATTTAATACCTTACCTTGAAAAATAATCAAATTTTGACAGCTTTCCACTATCTTTTTATTTTTTTTCCATGTTGTTGCTGATTCTACCACTGGTAGTTCAGGGTTATAACAAACTTCACAGTTGGCCGCTTGTTTCATTCATGGAAATGAACACCACTTTACAGTGAATTTGTTTTTCACAGAGGCACTGTCAATGCCAAAATCTTCCTGACCTCCTCCTAGTTCACTTTTTGTGGCTGGAGAGACAAAGGGAGAGTAGAACTCCTAGATAAAGGCTCAAGTGCACTTGAGCTGCACTGCAGTGGTCTTTTCATTGCCACCCCATTGACTTCCTGTGTTTCAGTTATCTGAAGACATGGCTAGCTAAAATAAGTTTTTTGAGCCACTGCAACCTCAGTGGGAACGATCATAGTAACATCAGAAAGTTACACAGCTCAGTGTTTTAGAGTAAGGGTGAAACTGGAGATAAGATCCAACCTCAGGTGGAATGGAAAGGGGGAAGAGAGTGAAGAGGGTGGAGAGAGCAGAATGAAGGGATTTGAACAGGGAAGAAAAGGACGAGTGTTCAAGACCTGGCTGGATGGGGCTTTGGGCAGCCTGATCTAGTGGGAGGCATGCACAGGGGTTGGAACTAGGTGACCATTGATGTCCATTCCAACCCAAGCCATTTTGTGATTCTATAAAAAATGAGGTTCTGGGGAAATTAGGGAAAGGAAGTGGAGAAAAAGGGGGCTAAAAATGAGAAAGCAAAGTGTTATAGTCACACAGAAAGAGAGAAGGAAGAGTAGTCTAAGTAATTACAGCTTGGTACAGTTTCTCCTCTAATGCTTCCCTTAATACTGTAAGCTCACTGGTCTTGTCACACCTTTACATCAACTACATGTTTTAAGTGGGGTGAAGAGGAATGAAGGCACTCTGATCATACAAGAGCAGAGTTCTGAACTTGCTGTTATTACTATTAATTTATGAAGCATCTCTTCTGCAGATGTTGTCTTGTTGCCCTGGAGACAGAGGAGAGAATGCCACCATAAAAGATGCAGATCTTGAGACTGAATTGTCTGAGAAAGGAATGTCAGTAGTATTCCTCCTACAGGATAGAGACTCCCCTATCACCACTGTATGATTGTGTAGGGGGTGTTTTGGGCACTTATCTCAGGCACGCTTCTTGGGAGCCTGGATGGACCTCTGCACCACCCAGGGACTAGACTCCAGCGGCTGTGTTGTACCTGATTAAGTCACTGCCCGTGCATGGCCATTCCTCTACGGTGGGAAGTAGAGGAGCTCAGCTTGAGATTGTTCCTTAGTGTGAGATTGAGGGCTTAAAAGAAAACCTAAAATGAGTTTAAGACCAAGATAAACTGATCATATGTGCAAGTGATGTGTCCAGAAGGGCTGTGCAGCCAATCTTTGCTGTCATCTGGTTTCCCAGGACACACAGATGACAAAGGAGGAGCTGACACCACATTTACTTTTCTGAGTTCTGTGCTATGTTCTTGTTTTTATTGCTCTGCCTTTGTGTGCAGCCTCCGCTGGCACTGGGATCCCCTCGCTCCCTGCCCCAGGGGGAGAGAGGGGCATGTTTTCTTTAAACTTTCCGTCTCCTCTGTGACAGTTTCCATTAGTGGTTTGACACCCCTTTGCTTCTTCCACGAGGGCCTTGCCTTTACCCTGTCTTTAATCATGTTGTCATATGATAATAGGATCAAAAGGAGGAACATTGAGTCTTGCCCTTCTGGAGTGCTTTACGCTCACCCTAATAAACAGCTTGTGCCTGGGATTGTGCTGCAGCTGGCCTGCCTTCAGCACCATCCTTTCTATGCTGTGCTCCTTCTGAACTTTAACCACACAGCCTCCCCAGCGCAGCAACTCTCCCCTGTACTGGGCAGTCTGAGCTACTGTGGCATAAGTGGAGTAAAACCATTACAGAGAAGACAGAGCAGTAGAAAACAGGATGGATTTTGCTGGCATTTCCATCTTCAGCAAAAGTCCAGGTTCAGCAAAGCTTGATAAAAATGTTCAGTGTGTGCATGTGTATGTATGTACTGATGAGGAAAAAGGAGTTTGCCCTAATTGCTGACTAGCACAGGACCTCCCGGAGGAACTGGCAAAGTCCTGAAGCCCTAAGAGATATTACCTGGCTGCTTTTCTTCTGTTCAAGACATCTTGCAGAATTTGGCTTGCTCAGAAGCCACATTCCCAAGCCTGTGCAACAACTGCTGGACCTGAGTCAATCAGTGGAAGGACTGATCAGTGTGCCGCCTTTGCTTATATTACAGTAGTGTTGAGAGAGCCCAGACAAGGCCAGGCCCTTACTGAAGCAATTACTATCCATGCACAGAGCCAGGGACACTTAAACCACTAGCCACATCCCTTGTGGAAAACTAGGTGGTGTAAATAAGTAAATAACTCCTTAGATCTCCACATTAAAACATGCTTCTCAAATCTCTAGCTTATCACAGGTTTGGTGAAGCCTCTTGTCTCATCAATCTTTGTGAAATAAGGACACCAGAAGTGGACACAGTGCCAAGTCTGTCCCACTTCCACCCTAATTCCCTCAGATGTCCAAAAATCTCTGCAGTTCTGAGGTGGGAGTATACATTCAATTAATTATGGACTTCTCTATTCAAGTCTTTCTTGAAGTTATCTATTCTCCAAATTGAGGGTTCAATCTTTGAAATGTGAGCAGTTATTTTCATTTCTTCCTAATACCTTCACCTGTTGCAGGCTTAGTCTGCTAAGAAATACTTTTTTTTTTCTGTGTTTTCTGGCCTTTAATTTATATGTATCTAGTTTACACACGCATCTGTCTTAATCTGTATCTGGTTTTGTTTCTCTCCTAAAACAGTGTTTTTTGAAACAGTGTGGCCTTTTCTTTTGACTGAAGCTTCTGGAGCCAATATCCTCCAGCAGTTCTTGATTATTTTTAAAAATTCTCTGTTTCAATTCATTCTCCATGCCAGCTGGGCTCACAACCATTGTCGATGTTGAGCAATGTTCCCTTTAAAATCTCCAGTATCTATATAATTGTTTTGGACTTCATGTTGTTTGCATAAAACTAGAGTAACTAAATCAATGTTGCTTATGTCAAAGCAATCTCTTTAGTTCTCAGTCTCCTCTCTCTGTCAGGAGGAGCTCCAGGATAGAAATTCCCCATATTCAATGAATCACTCTTTGACTTAGAAAACTGTCCCTTAAAAATTTAAAGGCGCGTTCAGAATTACTACCCTGAGATCTCTGCCCGATTGTGTTCACATTGCCTCGTCTGCTCATGTGTTACAGATAGGTACTTAGAAAGCTGCTTTGCTTATCCCCTGTCCAAACTGATGATCTGTCAAAGCCACCAAACTGCACCTTGTGCTTTTATCATTTAAAGATCATTGCCTCATTGGTGTGGAGCATGACATTTTGTAGAATACAAGATGCTTCTTTTCCCATTTCCTCTTTCTCTATCCTAACATTTATAAAGAATATGATATTATAGGTTTGACATTAATATTTGAAGCATATGAGCCTTCCCATAAATTGTCAGTGCTATCAGTTATCTTTATGCTTAGAAGTGATCACTTTCCACTTACCTTCTTACATCAACTCCTCCTGAGATAATGTAGAAAATCTAAAGCTGTCATATACTCTAAAGTGCCTATTTCTACAAGGCTTTCATTCCAGTTCTGCACTGTCGAGATACTCTTGGATAGAGGCCAGCATATGAGAATTTGCCCACGTGTAACCTCTGAGCCTTTAGAGAATCATCCATCATGGCACTTACCATGAGTGACACGGCAATGATCTGCTCTTCCTACATCAGCACGACAGATCTATATACTGATTTCCAGGCTGCTTTCATGTGATGAGCCCTTAGTGGCACACAGTTTTTTGCTCAGCCTGCTTTTATGTGCTTTGGCTTTGCTTGGTCCCTCAGATAACATCAAGCTGTCTTTTCATACTAAGGACAGGGTCATTTAGAATCATTCAGATAGTAGAAATAGTGACTGGTGTGAGCCAGATTGATTAGAATTGGCAGCAGCTTAGTGATCTAGTAAAGAAACTAAAAGAAAACTACAGATAGTCCTTGCTGAAATAAAGCCAAGGGGATTAGAGTGAACAGAAAACCTTGTTTTGGTTTGACACTGTTATCTGCTATGAGCATTCATTATCAACGTGTTCTAAAATAAATAAATGGCTCTTCATTGACAATACATTGTGACGTGGTAAAGCATGTATGACTCTGTATCAAACCCACAGGCAAATAGTTGAGTGGCCTGGTCCATTTTTTCCTACTCTTTCTTCTTTTCACTGTCTGGGAAGCCTGTTTCTCCAGGGACAAATCCTGCACTTGCAGTCATCTTAGCCCAGAAGATCATGAAGCCACTATCTTTTGTATTCACTTTTTGTACTTCACGCTGCTTTCTTTCTTTTTTTTTTTCTTTTGCTTTTTTTTTTCTTCCCTTTTTCTTTTTCTCTTTCTTTTTCTTTTTTTCTTAAATTTGAACAAGTAAAAGGAAACTCTTCCTCCTAAATCAATGGCTGTTTTGGAAAGAACTGAAACAGAAGGAATATCACTCAACGTCCCCTGAGCCCCTGTGAGCTGCAGTCTGGCTGTCAGCATCCTGGCAGATTTATGAGGATGGCCATGACCAGCTTGAAAGGGCAGTGGGGGGAGAAGAAGAGATCCCAGCCCATTAGTAATTCCCTGCAGGAAAGTGACAGAGCTGATGACATGCATGGAGGACGCATTGCAGGAGATGGGTTGAAGGAGACATTCCCAAGCAAGAGCGATTTCAGGTCACTTTGGGATCCATGATTGCTTTCCATTAATGATCTGTTTCCAGGCTTCTCATCCTTTACCTTATGTTCTGTTTTGTCACAGCACAGAGCCAGATCCTGTACTGTTTTCCTTCTAGAAAAAAGGAACCACATGGTGGTCAGTAAGTTCTGTCAGCTTAAGGGCAGCAGGCTGAGGGTGAATGAAGAGCCAAGCCCAGAACCAGAACCGAGGAGAGTGCCAAGAGCCTGCGACAGGATCATGGGTACCACAATGGACTGCTGAATCACTCTGTGATATGCCATGGAGGTCACCTTCACCACAGCAGGCAGCCAGGCCCCATGAAGAACTCCTTTTTTTTTTTCCCCCCTCTTTTTTTTCCCTTCTCTTTTTGAGGATTCAGGCTAGAAAAAGAGCTGAGAAGCATAATATTTCCTAAGGTAGGTTTGTAGCTGACTTTTTTGGGAAGTAATCTGATCATAAGGAGAAGGGAGACAATCATAGGGAGATGCTTCAAATGAGGAAAAGGACCTCAGTATGATTATTTTACAAGTACTCAAAACTATTTTGTGCAATACTGAAGCCAGTTTTGCAGTCTTGCAATAATTAAACCAGCTTTTCAAAAAGAAATTCTTGGCTTTTGATCAACACTGAAGCACTTTTTTTTTTTTTTAACTGTACTCCTATTTTTCTCTTGCTATTACACTCAACATTTCTTCTTTGATGATGTGACTCATTTCAATGATCCTAATTGAAATTCTTATCGGGCGTTATCCATCAAGAGAGAGAAGCAGTGGACTGCCTATCAATCTGTAACAATTATGAGCTGAGAGCACATAGATGTAATCTCTGTAGACTCAAATAGTGGCTAACCCTAGTTAAAAGAGCCTGTAACAAAGCTGATGAGAGGTAAAGAATTCTGTGGAAGTGTTTTCCTTTTTCCACCTGAAGCCAGATCTGGTACTCTTCTCACTGCCTGTAGTGAAGTCCCTGTCCCTGCTGCTGTACGAGCAAAGAACAACAACAAAAAAGGCATATCTGCAGGCAGTTGTGGTAAAGCAGATAAAGCTCCTCGTGCGCTGAAACAGTGAGGGGGATGGAGCGATGTCAGCTTCAAAAATGCCAGGCTAACTTCAAGGGAACATTAGCCCCTTCACACCCTGGATACTTCTGGGCTGCCCACAAACCCCTCCACTGCATTAGTGTCATCCAGATAGTTTCCCTTCTTTTGCTATATCCTCAGGTATTAATGCTTTGCTATAAGGTTTGATCTTCTGGAGAATCTGACTGTTGGTTTTAATGTGAAAAGCAAAAATAAAGGACTCTAGGGCAAAATCTTGCAGTCACTTTCACCAGGGAAAACTGGGATGTTCAGTTGACTTTAGTGGAATTGCTTGGGGTTTGCACTTGGTGTTTGTAATTAGAGCAGGGCCTTTGTGATCTGGAGAGAACTAATTGTTACCTGCTTGAGTACAGTTGTCATTAGCACACTTCTGGCTCCAAAGGGAAGTGCAGGACTGAGTATGAGAAGGCCACTTGGGTTCACAGATTCTGCTAGTCCTGATTTCACTAAGATTTCTTCCTTATAACGCAGTGGTGGAAGTCCTGGGTGAGTTGCTCTAGCAGATGTAGTAATGCCAGATGCTGTGCCTGAGGGCGTTACGGATCCACTGCAGCCAGCTTTAAAGCAGCAGTCTCAGTTCAGACATGCCACAGAGGTATAGAATTCCCACTGTATCATCACACATTGCTTGCAAATAGGTGTGACTAGTGAAAGGAAGTGGCAGGTTCACCAAAGGTGAGGTGGGGAAGAGCGAAGAAATCCTGGGGTCTATTGGGAAGAAATGTGGTAGCGTAACATGATGATACGAGGACTGGAGAATGGAGAGTTAATATTGTTTTCTGGAGTTTGTACATAACCCACCTCCACTAAGCCATTTTTTCATGACCCCTTAGTCCATACATTTCGCAGGCCATGAGAACTAAGGCAGTCTTGACTGCTGGACTGGGGTGGCCGTGGACATGCAAGACCCTGCTGGCCCTGGTGAGGGGTAGCACTGATGGAACAAGTCTCACTTTTTCTCTGAAGGCAGGCAGAAAGCTTAATAAAATATGGAGGGCATTTCCCCATCCAATTAATGAATAACATCACCAGAAATTACCTACCTGTTCTGCTGCCTTGCATAGCTCCTGGCTGGAAGGGGAAAACCGGCCAGGTCCTATGAGGCCATGGCCTCCCCATGTGATTGAGATGCAGCTGCCAGGTGGTGAGAGCTGAGAAGCACTGCATGCTTTTTTTAGGCCTGCAGGCAGCTCTGTTGACTGACGCTGCCTGAATGCTTTTCAGGAATGCTGACATATTTTCATGTTATCACTTTTCATGCAGGCTTTTCCCCAAGAGCCTGCTTCTCATCTCTTGGCGTCACACTGGGGGAGAAGGAGAGAGGCAAGCTGTCAAGGCACATCAGTAGTTGTCGTGTTTGTACTGGAAGATATATGCATAATGAAGGATAATATTTTCTGATTGCAGAAGGTTGTGGTATCCCAGTGTGAAATGCCTGTGAGTATGTCTGGTATAGCTGTGACAAGAGGGGATTTGTCTTGGGATATGCAGCCTTTTTACATATGATCCCTTGTGCAAATCAGGACAAGTTTGGCAGAGATTGAAAGTCCAGATCATCTGGTGACCCAAATGGATAGTTCCAGATGGACTGGGGGCCTCATCACAGTTGGTGCACTTATTGACTGGAGGGCCAAAACAGAATGAAAAAGCAAATTCAGCATGGAGAAGGTTTGAGTACCTTGCTTCTTTCAGGCCTTGTGTGTAGAGAATTTTGATACTGTAGCTTTATCAGTGTGCCATGTGGCATAAACAACAGGCATTTCAAAACTCATGTTTTGGGATCCTTCCTACCTTGGTGATCTTCATCAAACCCTAATGTTTTGCAGGCTACCAAAGAGTAGCACCTGTAGATAACACCTATAACTCTTCCCTACACACCTCACTTGCAAGGAAAGACCATGTAGTCCTTCTCTACCTCTTGAGGAAGGCAGAACCTGTGCCTGGGGATCCTGGGCATCTGCATCTCCAACCTGGTCTTGAATATCTCCAGGGATGGGTCTTCCACCATCTCTCTGGCTGACCTGTTTTATTGCCTCACCAGCCTTACTGTGAAAAAAATGTCTTCCTTATATCCAACCTAAATCTCCTCTCTTTTACTTTGGAAGCTATTATTTTCCCTTATCCTATCACAGCAGACCCTACTAAAGAATCTGCCCCCTTTTAGGGGTTGAAAGGCCATTATCACGTCTTCCCCAGGGCCTTCTCTTCTACAGCCTGAACAGTCCCAGTTCTCTCAGCCTTGTCCCTTGGATCATTTTTGTGGCCCTCCTCTGGACGTGCTCTAATAGCTTCACTTCTCTCCTGTACTGAGGGATCCACATCTGGATGCAGTACTCCTAGCAAGGTCTCATCAGCACAGAGTAGAGGGGCAGAATCACCTCCCTCACCCTTCTGGCCATGCTTCTTCTGATGCAGCCCAGGATACGGTTCACTGCTGGCTCATATTCAGCTTGCCACTCATCAGTACCCCAAGTCCTTTTTGACAGGGCTGTGCTCCATCCTTACATCCCCCAGTTTGTACTGATAGTGGGAACTGCCACAACTCAGGTGCAAAACCTTGCACTTGGATTTATTGAACCTCATGAGGTATGCCTGGGCCCACTGCTCCTCTCTAGGGGGCATCCTGCCCCTCAGACATGTTGACCTCACCACAGAGCTTGGTGTCCTACGCAAACTTGCTGAGGGTGCACTTGATCCCACTGCTAATGTCACTGATGAAGATGTTAAAGAGTACTGACCCCTGAGGGACATCACTTGTCACTGATCTCCATCTGGACATTGAGACATTGTCCACCATTCTCTGGGTATGATCACAGTGCTGATAGAAATGGGGCAGAAAGCTTTAAAGTCAGATGTCTCGGCACCGTAAAGAACTCTTGCAATGCCTTGTTGTAATAATTGCCTGTTTTCCCCCATATGTCTAGCCGTCCAAAAGGTTTAAGGAGTAACTGATCTGATAGCGTGTATGTGCCATTGATTTGTTAAGCTGAAGGTTTTTTGTTTTTTTTTTTTTAAATCCTATTAACAATAGCATTTGCAGAAGGAATGCAGATTAACTGGGTCTAATTGTATATCATTTGCATGAAGAATGAATTAAAAAGCAGCTTTGCAACACATTGACTCAGGATGTTATTGAGCCATTCAAGTCTTATGGCTCTGAGGATTTGAGCTATTTAATTAGTGGGGGTGGGGTGTGTGGCTGAAGAGAAAATAGTGGAAAAGAGGTGTTTTAATCAACGAAGCAGGGAAATCACAACTGTTAGAAGATGCAAGATTATTCCTTTCAGGCAAATAACTCAACCACATAAATCAAAGTCCAACTGTATGAGAACTTTGCTGAATGAAAACCTGGTAGTTGAATTGAGGTGAGACAATCATTCGGGAGAATTCAATGCCTGTTTTCCCAGGACCGGAGTTGTGGAACCCCACCCAGGGTCTACCTTCAGCCAGTGGCTCCAGAGGGATTTAGTTCTCTCAGCTCATGAGGCTCTGGCTGCATCCTGAATGTCATAGGAGATACTCCTCTTGTCTCCACCTGGTCCTTGATGTGAGGATAGTAAGGATGCAAGGCTCTGGATACCCAATGCCTGCAGCACAGGGATAGATTTGAGGTCAGAAAATAATGATGTTGACAGAATTATCCACTTTCTCTTCCTCCAACACACCACCCATACCTCTTTTTATGATTATGAGTCAATTTCTGTACCTGGTATATGGTGGGTAATAGGTGCCACACCTCTGTTAATTTCCCAAGTTAATTTAAGCAAATTTAAGGAAATAATAATAAAAGCAACAGTAAAAACTAAACATAGTTGAGTGTAGGATTTTTTAATGTCACAAAATCTTAGGTAAAGTAACTGAATTCTAATCCTGAGGAAAAACAGATATTCTGTTAGAAGTGATGGGTTAGTCACTCTCCTGGCATATGTTTAAAATACAAGCTAGATGAACTACGTGCTCACATAGTAGAGCAAAATTGAATTTCTTTACTGTGTTCCTGAACTGAAAAAGTAGTTGTGCATTTGGAAGGCAAGATCATTTTCTTTTTTTTGTTTTTGGAAAGGTAGCCCTCGTCTGAAATGTATTTAGAAGGCTGTGTTCTGAGATGCCAAACTGTCTTGTCATATTTAACTAAAGGGAGTAATTCTCTGGCAGACACTGAGGTATGTCAGCCCAAGACCTCAAATATGATATACTGAAACTGAAGCAGACACATGGTAAGTGGACCACATACATACTGTGGGTGGGCTGCAAACCTTTATTACTGTGCCACTATTCAAAGGGATCAGAACATCTGAAATTGTACTGAAAGTTGGATTTAGGGCTGTCCTGCCTCAGGACAATAAGAGACAATTAGTCAAATTCCTTGCAAGTGACACTTGTATAAATACTACTGGTAAGTATTGTAGGTTAATTATTTTTTTTTATTCACTGCTTTACTAATTGTGTAATTCCAAACTACACCATCATCAGTCAATCTGCTACCATATGAAACACAATATTGAGGCAATAGGAGAGCAGCACAGAATGAAAACATCCTAGAGAAAACTTGCAGATTTATAAAAACAAATCATGCAGCAACCCATTTTGGCAATTTCAAAGCTATGTTGAATAGCTAGTACTGAAACTTATTGTCAGGTTTCTCTCTTCAGACCATGAACTGTGAATCAAGTGATGTTTTCTTAGCAGAGAATGTTACGGGAGAGAAGCTGCATGATTGTCAATGATTTGTAGCGTGATCTTTATTGCTGACAAGGGATGGATTTGAAACCACTTAACCTACACTATTTCTTGTAGGTCTACAGGCTGGAATCAAGCCGGGTGGGAAAAGCTAAGATGGAAGGACAGTATTTCTCCTTTCTGAACCAGGCAGCTCCCTTAAATCTTACACTTTTTTGACAGAACATGGTAGTAGCTGCTTCTCAGTCTTAGCTTTGTTAGTAGTTTATGCCCAGCTGGCTTGCACTGATACCCTACCTTGAAGTTTGGGTACTGTGGGGAAGCAGGCTGGAAGGACCCTGAGAAGTCACAGGCAGGTGACAGTTATCCACATAATCCTATTTGTGACATCCTTCCTGTACCACCACTCTCCTCTCCACCCATGCTTGGCTGATGGGCTGCTGAGTCTCCCTAGCCCTCTGTCCCAGTGCTCTGCTGGGCATATGGCAGCTTCCCTTGCCCCCCAGGGGCATTTGGAACATGGAGGCAGCCCATTCCTTGTTTCTTTTCTTTTCAGTTCTAATATCAGCCCTATGAGACATTGGAGATCTGTGGTTACTGACATCATTAAATAGTATTCCATAACTCACCATCAAAGGAATTAACAGCATACCAGGCCAGCCCTGTGAATAGTAGCTGTCTTTTCTCCCTTGGTATTTCCTCTAAATCTGACAAGAACTGTTGACAATATTTTTTCTGAGTCATGAAGCACTGAAGCACCAGAGGAAGTCGGGCTCTTGACTGGAGAGAAGCGTTGCTCCCAGCTGCTGACAGTAGTGCAAGCATAAACCGCTGGGCAGGCAGGACAGGACAGGACAGGCAGACATTTATGACGAAAACCCACCTCTCCTCCTCTGCAGGCATCCTGGGGCATCCTAGTGACATGTGCACGCAGTTCAAAATAAAGAACATCGTTGTTCTCTTACGGTAAACTAAAAGCAAAATAGTAAATGTTAACACTAGCTGCTCATACTGAAACTCATAAAGGAGCAAAATTGTTAACCATGCAAACTACAGGTCTAAACTAAGGGGTTGCACGTAAATTATGTAATATCTTACATAAAGCCAAATTTAGTGCAGAAGTAAATAGGGAATTGTGGTGCCGGTCAGTATTTGTCTGCCTTCCTAGCAAAGAGATTTAAATACAGTTACTCAGGAGATTATTCTTATATGTAAATTAAGTATTTTCCATACCAAATGCACAACGTAACACAAGCATATATAATATTTAACACAATTATACGTGTAAGCTTTGTCTTTTCTCTTGGGATAATCTCCCAAGAATGCCACGGAATCTGTTACATCCTCTTTAATATCTGTAGCTGTTTTTGAACCATTTTTCTGTTTGTTTGCTTATATCCTGCCTTGGGGAAAAACATCCGTTATTTCTTAAATTTAGCCTTCCCTGCTGGAGAGGTGTATATTTTGCTAGTGGGCTGTGCCTACCCTATCCTTCCTGCTACCTCTACCATATGATGCTAAACTAAAAGGAAAACATCTAAATCAAGACATGGGCATCTGAAAAGAAATAAACTGAGGATTTTTCAACATTATTTCTCTTCAGGAAAGAATACTGAGAATGTATCACCTCACCTTCAGCATTATAACAAAATTTTGTAGGTGTTAGATGTTATTAACAAATGCTCCTTTCACTCGGGTGTGACAGAAATAGACAAACGAGGCTGAAGCATGCAGTTAATTAAAGGCAAGGGGAAATGCCAAGAAATGGTTCAAATGAAACCGAGAGACTCCCGTGCAGGACAGGCTCTTAATTCTTGGGTCATGCTTTGTACACATCGATTGAGTCCACATGAGCTATAACAAAAAATCCATACACTTCTGTTATTTTTCATTTACAGCTTATCATGGCAATAACGACCTTGCTATGGGACGTTTTCTGGGGCTTAATGACAAACTGGGGTTAATGGTCCTTGACTACACCTTGAGCCATCAGCTCCTCTGCAATGGTTATTAATCCCCAGGGGTAAGGCTGCGCGTCTGCACTGAGTCTTAGACATTATTTTAGTCAATACAGGTTTACATATACTGACAGCTGAATGCATCCCTCATAAATCCTGCTTTTACCATGTAAATAATTTTAAATATCAAGTAGCATTGTTCTGATAGATATTTTGTATCTACCTAAGTTTCCAGCGTTCTCCAGTACATTTCATTTCCATTTTTAATATGCTTTTCCCTTTCTCTCCTATGGAAACAGAAGAAATGGAATCATGAAACATTCTGTATAGAGGTTATTCAAAGTTCGATCCCAAGCCCTGAGCTAGGGCTGCACAGGTTTGCCAGTCTGACTTTCCTTGACCCTACTATACTCACTTATTGCAGCACATGTGCAACCCTGAAGGAGAGGAACAGACCACAGATCTTGTTTTTTTTCTGTAACGTCTCTGGCCTATTGCTGCATTTATTATTATTATTATTATTGTTATTATTATATGTCAAAAAGACCATCTCAAGGTTTAAGTTAGTAATGATTAATAAAACACCCTCTCATATATTTTTTTTTCTGACATATGGAAAAATGGAGACTACTCTTCTTTCTTTTGTGGAAAAATACGACAAAATCTTTGCACATTGCAAACGGAGTGCTGTGTCAAGAGGTCCCCGGTGGGAGTGCGGAGTGAGTGTGGCAGTGCTGAGCTTCAGCTGCCTTGTTTTATTGCAGGTATGACAATAGTGACAGGAAACCAAATCAGGGGTTGCCAGATTCACAGCTAACCTCAGCAGAGCAGTTCGGCACATGCTCCATTACCCGCTTGTTCTTCATTCGCCTCAAGCCAGCCAAGCCCATATGCATCCATTGCTCTGGTGAGGCTGTGCTGGGATGATCACTGCAATGGGAGCAGTCAGGGCACGCCTCCTCAGGCCTACAGCTGATGCTGAGGAGTCCATGTCAAGGCCATATGAAATAGCTGACTTCCTAAGTCCCCCTTACTTATGTTACACCAAGACCTGATGGCTCTGGGGGAAGATGAACAATGTCTTTTCCTGGCTTAGTTCCCTGGAACCTTTTATGGAAGCTTTGGCAATGAGAAATGGCCCACACTATAGAAGTCCTGTGGGATGGACACATCTAGGTCTCTGTGTCCAGTGTTCAAAATTCTCTGTCCCTACCATTTTGCAATTCACCAGATTTTCTACTGAGCACATTAGATGAAGCATGCAGCCCCTGCCTTATTACAGATGCACTAATTTTAAATTTCAATCAGCTGTGATTTTGCTAAGGCTCTCTATGCTTTCACTGCAGGAGGAGCTCGGGGTTTCTCTGATCTTAGTCTGTGAATTCTCTCTAAGCCCCATTTTGTTCAATCCTGCCACCAAAGCTCAGTGTCACCATGGTAGGATTGGACCCAGGTGTCTTTAGGACACAGTCAAATGTGTTTTACTAGAGAATATCTCACAAAGGCAAAATCCTAATTCTGGCAAAGGGTCTCTAATATTCATTTTGGTTGTTAGCAGGCCCCTTTGCTGTTAATTACTGAGTTGTAATAGCAGAGGCTTTCATAACCACAGTAAAAGGGAAGTGACAACGGTGACCTTGAGGCAGCAGTCACCTTGCAAGCACGTAGTGCCATTTGTCACCGAGCGGCTCCCTTCATTAAGGAATCTGAGGCTGCTGCAAAAAGATAGGCATTGGCAGGACTAGGGCCGAAAAGCTGTAATCCCTTACTAGGACACTGTGATCGTATCACGAGGAAACGATTACCACCGTATGCTCTCCATATTGGTACATCTTGGTGTCTTTTGTAGGGGAAATTATCTATTTAACATTTTTGATAGTTTTCATCTTTAATCCCTGCTATTATCTTTTGTTGATATCTATCCATCTGTTTTCCTAAGAATCGCTCATTCTTTCTCATTATCTCTTTCATTATGTATGTAAACAGATCCCTTTTTACAGAAGGGAGGTGTGTTGCTTCTTTTAATACTGAATTAATATCTGCAGAAGAGTCAGGCAAAAGGCAGATTCTCTTTTGTTGTACAAATAGATGTAGGTGCCAGATTCTGCCTTCCACTGCCTTCAAGTGCTTTCCACAAATTAGGCCTACTGATGTCACTGGTGGTTAGTGCTTACCCAACCCTGGAAGCTGATGTTTAGCAACAACGATGGATGAAATGTTGAATTTGTGATGTGAGATTCTGGCCTCAGTTTTGACAGGGTCAATTCAAGGCAGCCAGGCTGACATCAGTGGGATCTGCCCAGAATTACACCAATTCAACTTCATCAGGCCAAAAGCAAGTTCATCTATTTGTTTCCTGAGCCTTACTGAATGTTTACTAAGGCCTTCACAGCCATCATGGAGACAATCATCTGTCAAATCTGTGACCTCAATAAAAGTTAGCCTATATATTATTTCCCTTTGTTTTATGGATACTAGACCCCCATTATTTTATTTATTCAACACCATCATGCAGATTATTTGTCTGCATCCATCTCTGTGACAGCAGCAACCTTGACACCCATGATAGCCAAAGGCCAAGGGCTTCCTGAGATTAAATATATGAGTCCTCGTGGTGAACCCAAGATGAACATGCTTTGGGCATCACAGGGATATGCTCAGCAACCGACAGGATGTCGCACCAGGTGAGTGTACCTTTTGGGGTCATGATCAGAGCCTCAGTTCGGGTGGTACTTATGCTGCGTGCAGGAGCTGCAAGCTGGGGGTAAAAAGCATTTCATCATATTTTGTTTTCCTTACAGCTGAGTCTGGGATGTTGAGCTGCATTAATGTAGAGCTGGAGAGTAAGTGAGTATGTGGCACACATGCTCTGAAATATCACTTCTAATTATCACTTTTAATTTATAGCTGCTGGCAGTGTTTATTTATTCTTGCTCAAGAGTTTCTGCTAACCCCTCACCCATACAGAAGACCTCCTTTGCAGAAAGGCAAGGCTTTGCAGAGAAAACTGAGAGGTATCTGATGGAAACTAGGTGCCCCAATACCTTTTGCATCTTTGCAAACCCTGCCCCTTAGTGCCTGCAGCTGTCCCAGCGCTCACAGAGCTGAGCAGCCACTGCCGCAATCTGCATTCAGGGGGCAGCCGCTGCAGCACAGAACTTGATTTAGATGCCACTGAAACACACCACTGTGTGTCCCACGTGCTGCCTGGCCATCCTGCCCTCACCGACAGCCGTGCCCCGGCCTTCTCATGGTGGTGATGGATGTGCTGTGGGAACAAGGGGCTACGCTCTCCTCCCCGCCTCTACCAGCCAGCTGCACCTCGGCTCAGCTCCATGCAGCTAGGGGCTGTCCCAGCCCTGGGGGCTTCCTTCCATCCCATGGCCTTGGCAGACCTAGGATGCCTAGGTTGAGCTGCAGGTGCTGGGTGCATGGTGCTGCCCTTGTGCAGTGCTCTGTCCCTGACAAACCACAGCCCGCCTGTAATACAATATCCATTACAATGTTACCACTGGGCACGCTCACAACAAGACCGAGTTTAATAGCTCCAGTCATTTGTCTTTCACAGCAAGCTGCACATCCGAAACAGGGTGATTAGAGCAGGGCCGAGCGTAACTGAGGTCCAGGGAATGGTTGCCTTATTTCAGAGGGTGCCCACATAAAAAGCAGCTTTTACAATGCGAGTACAGTAACATTTGCACGGCCATGCTTAATCTGACAGTTATTTATTGCGCTGGGTTAGATAAAAACCTCCATGCAGAAAGGAATCAAGGCCTGAACTCAGAATGAGCCAAAATTCACAGATGGCCCTTTTCTCAGACAAATGGGCTTGAAGAGGACAAGTGAAACCTTGAGAGCTGTGCAGGAATCCAGAGTCCCTACCTGCCCTCTGCACCTGCAGCCTCACTGCCTGCAAGAGATGGGCATCTTTATGCAACGGGTGTGGAGCTTGGATGCACAAACGGGATGGGAAACTGAAATGGAGGCAGGAACAAGATTGAGAGTTTCCCAGTCCCACTGCACAGGATGTGCAAAGGGTGGATGCAAACAATAGATCACAGGACTGGGGAGCAAAATGCAGCAGGACTCATGCACACCCCCACTCTGATAATGCAGCCTCCACCCAACATCTTTTCCAGTGTGAATTGCAACACCAAGAGCTGGATGTGGTGAAAGAGCTCAGATGATAAAAAAAATAGTGTGGAGACAGTTGTGCCGGGAGGTGGGATCTGGAGTCGTAAATGAATTTAAATTCAATTAATCTGCACTTGTTTTTTATAGAAGAAATTTCCCCGTGAGCTTTATGAAAGGCGACATTTGTATTTTCAGTTGGAAACAATGCTTTTCTTCAGATTTTCCATGACGCTCAATGGGTTTTCCTTATCGCCCATAGCCTAAAGACAGCTTTATTTGTTTTCTTTAGTTTTCTTGGAAAATTGAAACTTTTAATTTTTGTACAGCCCCAAATGATTATCTTTGAGCTGATGAATTGATGTCTCAGTTACTTAAGTGATTGTTAAAGCCCAGCCGGGGTGAGCTGGTGAGCTACAGATTTGGAAAATGAAGAAAAAGATTCATCTGTCAGCTAGAGGGAAAAAGAGAACAGTGGAACTTGTTTTTGGTGGGAGATGTTAAAATACTCAAAGGATTTCACATATTTCTTATACGTACTTCTTTCGTATACAGAGGCTAATTTAAAGACTGTATTTGAAAGGTACTTCCCTTTGAGCAGCAGCAGTGGAGTCATCCTTTCTTGTCCAGAAGCTTTCCTGGGTTAACCTGAGGCATGCTCTGGTCAAGTGCACTGCTTGGGTTGCTGAGACGGGCCTGGACATCCCCAAAAGTCATGCTCACTGTGAAGCAAGTCACCTCAGACCTCACTTGAGCAAACTAACCTGCACTTCTGAGTGTGTGGGGCCAAGGGAGCTAACATTTCAGCATCTAAATTGCCAAACCAGTTAGTTTAAGGACTTTGTTAGTAAGATATGGCATTCTGAGGGTAATTCCTGAGAAATAAGATTTCTGCTCCAAAAAAGTTAGGAAGTTAAATTTGTCTGAGAAACCATGTCATGGGCAAGAGGTGAAATAGAAGTAATGAATGTGGAAGATGCAACAAAGTGAAAAGTAGAGGACAACCAACAGGCACAATTAGCCATGAACATTTGGACCTCTTCCTTCTCCACAAGCAACTGCATACACAAACTAACATTTGGCAAGCCCAAACGCTGATGTTAAACGAAATACCAGATGTTCCTGGCAGCCCACAAATGCTCTTCAGCCCTTGCTGCCAATACTGCAGACAGTTCTCCTCATTCAGTGTCCTGGGCAATGATACCTGATCAATACACTGACAGGTTTCATGGCCTTCTTTCACAAAGAGAAAATTCTTCCTTTACCACATCCCAATCCCAGAGTGATATTCGCCAGTGTGTATGATGGGTCACTCTGCTGATTTCACACATTGTTCACAAGTGAATCTGATATTTAAACTCAGACATTAAACTTACTACATGGACAACTGAACTTTGCATCAAATGCTGTTATTCTGACAGTGTCTGAGATCAGAAAAACTTGGTTTGTTTTTTCCAGTGTTGAGTGAAAAACATATGAAACAGCCAGTTTTGGATGATGTTTGCAAAACCACCATTAGACTGTGTTTGACCCAAAGCTTCCTGCGTCTCCAGAATCACACACATAATGTTTTGAGACAAGGAGTTATGCAAGTGTGTAGTATGCAAGAAATTACCAAGAGAGAATGAGGGTCTTTAGGCTGTATTTCCACAACACAGTTTCTTTTTATTCACAACAATAATACAAGCCTCCCTGATTCAGCATGTTATTGCTCAAACACATGGTTTACTTCTCTTGTTAGATGAAGCAAACCACATAGAGGGTCATGCCAAAGCCAAGAGAGAATAATATGGTTGTTTTAGATTTATCTTAGTATTATTGCCTACTGCCTGAGTATTAAATGTATATGGAAAGACGGAGCTTATACAACTGTATATTGCAACATATAGTTGCTGTGGATTTAATACTGTTTAATAAAAAGCCATCTGCCAAACTCCACTTAGCCCAAAAGGGGGAAGAAGCAGAGAAAGAAAAAAACGTTCAGCCTATTGTACTTTCAAAGACTTTACCCTTTCAAAACTGAATGTCATGAGCAGGGAACGCTTCCAGCGATCAATACTTGGATGAGGGGAAGCTTTCCAGCACTGCTGAGTGTCTTTCACAGCAGCTGTGATCAAGATGGTTTGGAGGGTTTGTTGTTGTTGAGTTTTTATTTATTTATTTCCTTGCTCTTTAATCCTCATTGATTTAAACATTAATACGAATCTGACGTTCATCTTGTGCTTGCAATATTTTGCATTTAATGGATTGTTCTCCTGATAATGTGAGCAGTGCAAGAGAATACAGAAAGGGGTGTCCTGACTAATTGTTTTCTTTATAATTGATGAAAAAATGTGATGATTAGAAAGTGCTTGCATGGGAATGGCTCCCAGGTCAATCATGACTAAAGGACTGTTTGGCAACTTGCACAATTCAGAAAAAGGGTCCAGTTGGTGGATGAATAGAGGATGCCCCTTGGTCCTGGGTCCCCAAGGCTGCTTGGTAGAGATGGGCACTCCCTGGTGTGGGTCCAGTGCAGAGTAGGAGCAGCTCTGAGGACTCTTAGAGGGCCACCAAAACCTGAGGTGCAGCTGATGACCCTGCACAATGTCAAGCATCCCTCCTGGCATCCACACCTGCAAGACGTGTTCAGGCACACAGTTGACCCATTGCCCAGCTTCTGTGCCTCAGATGTAGGTACCGTGGGTACCAAATGAGCTCATTGGCAAGCCTTCTGGAAAGACACTAAGTGGCTTCCTGTTAGCTCCTCTTGATCTGGCCGTGCTGCTGTTGTTCTGATTAGATTTCCACCCTGATCCTTCGTTTATGTTGAATACAAACAGTGGCACACAATGTGTGGTCCAAGGAGATCTGAGCAAGGGAGCACCGAACCAAATCTGGGATGGATTAAGGCCTGTTATGGGATGTACATTGATGTTACATTTGTGTTGCAGTGCTGTAACATTTGAATCACGATGTCGTGATATGCAAGATAAAGGCTGGGGGGCCCCTTTATATTAAGATCTTTATGGCTCTGGCACTGCACAGTGCAAATCTGCAGAGATGAGAGGGAACAGTGAGTGGGAAAGAAAAGCTATTAAATGAAAGCCCCTAGACTGGTGTTTAACATGAAAGACTCATCAGTTTGTGTCACGTAGTTGTAAAAGAATTAGAGATAGGCTTGAACCACAACTCCCAGTTCCAAATACCTTCACTCCAAGACCCACACAGAGCCAGAATTATGGCTTAAACATGGTTCCGTGAGGACACTTTCCTCCTTCTCTGTTATGGTCATGTGGAAAGCCTGCACTCTACAAACAGTGGTGAGATAATCAGGTCTTAGCCCCTGGGGCTTCCAGTTGTCCTTCAGGGCTGAGGAGCAGTCACAGGACGGCTCCCTACGCTGCCACCGCCAGCTGGAGCATGGATGTGGTGCTATGCACCTCCAAAGGCTGTCTAGGAGAATGTGTTCTCTGCCCAACCTGTCCTGGCACAAGCTAGCAGCAGCTGCCTGTGTGGCACTGCACCTACATTGGTACAAACTAGGTGTGAAAATCCTGCAGTAAATCTAGGTCCTAAGGGCTAAGCATACAAAAATAACTGCTTGCCAGAATTCAACTAATTGTGTTTCCAAATTTCTATTTTGGGAAAAACTACAAATAAGAGAGAAATCATTTAGAAAGTTTACTGGACTGGACTGTAATTATTGTTGCTTTTAATTTCTAACAGCTGATATTTTCCTCAGTTTTATGCTGCCTCCAATTCCCCTGGTGGGACTGAGCTGAGTGGGGCTGATTTTGCATGACAACCATGCCCAGTGACTACAGCTGCACTGCAGCACTGCCCATTAGCATGGGAGCAGCAGCACTGCAGTTACTGGTGATCTCTGCTTGACACACATCTGTTCAAAAGCAAAAGGGCAATGTCCAGAAGACTTTTGTGCATCCCTGGTCAAATGGCTGATAACCAATCTGACAACGCTATTATTTGTACTTTGGCTGCATTTACAGGCCGAGTCAGGGGTCAGGTCAAAGTGTGCTAATCAGGATAGAGATATGAAACAAAGACAGCCCTTCCTCTCGGCAGTCTGCACTCCGGAGGCCATGTCCTGGGAGAGCAGAGCAGCTCCTTGAACCTGCTGATTCCAGCACAGTAGTGCTGCTTTGCTGTGGTCTGGCTGTTGGAAACCGGACAGGTCAGGCAGAGAGCAGGCAGCCAGGCACTGAGGGGCAGAGGCAGGCTGGGAGGGCAAGGAGCAGTGCTGAATAGAAGGGCACCCTGCAGCTCACTGCTCCACTGGCTAACACCCAGTGGTGCTAAATGGGCCAGGGCTTTTCCCAACTATATGAAATGCCTATATCTTGTGTGCAGGCACTTCCTGATGGGCTCTTCTGGGGAAACTTGGCAGGCATCTTCTAATCCTCCACTGTGTACCTTTTAAGGCTGTCATTTGAACAGGTATAAATAACTGTATCACACAAGGTAAGGCAAAATTAGGTTCACATGCGATATTACAACTTCTTTGCTGGATACAGATCATTTTCTTTGACTTCTGATCCCCTTCTTTGGCATTACCCATTGATGTCTGAAGTGTAATCACTACTTCTAAGAGCATTCACAAAAACGTGTCCTTGCCACAGGCCCTGCCAAGGAAGCTGACAGATCCTACACATCAGCCTGCTGGCTGCCTGACCACTAGCTGACCTGCTGCTCTGACAAGTGCTCATCTAGCCAGCCCTACCCCATGCTATATCAGTGTTAAGTACCCTCACTGTTTGCTCACAAGGACCTGACAGCATTTTATTACTGTCCTTCCACTGTCCTCTGTCATTCCCACTGTCCCCACACTTCAACACCTCATACTTGCATTTATCTCATATTACTGCTGTGCAGGCTCTTCTCACTCTGGTTGAGTCAGTGTTTCTCTACACTGCTTGATGATTTTCTCTCTACTTTCCGCTCACTTTTGCCCTATTTTCCTCCTCCCCCCATCTTTCATGAAACATTTCCTGATCCACTGTTCCATGTTCCCTATTGTGCTCCATCCCGTGACTCACTGCACAGGAAAACTGGCTTGTTTTCTCGGGATGTTCTGGAGGGCAGGGGCTGATATCCAAGAGCATATGAGATGTTCCCAGAGGTTGTGAGAGCAATGAGATCCACACTCACTGTCAAACCTTGGAGCAGGTTTTAATCTATTGCTCCCACTGCTTTCCCATTCCTCGTCTTCTCCATGGGAGTGGGACCATCCTAACTACCACTCCTTTGGGAAGAGACAATCTCCATGGCACATCTAGCCAAGAAGCCTCAGATTTGGTTTTCTCTTCCCTTTCCTCATCTGTGAAATACCTCTGGATGGGAATTTCCCTGTTTCTTTAGCTGTGAGACCCAGTGAGTGTGGTGGTGGCAAGGAGGAAGGGGGAGCCTCTTGTTTAATTTGCATGCGGTCAGTTATGATGCCTGTGGTGGTAGTGGGAAGTTCAGGTATAAATCCCTCATTTCTCTGGTCAGGAGTGACCTAAGAGGAAAAATTGCCCTGCATCAGAAGAGCAGGGGTTTGGTTGTGGGTTTCTGCAGCTCCAAGAAACCCCTTCCCTATTTTGGCTCCTGCAGACACTCGGGAAAAACACTGCTTTTGTTCCAGAGAAGACGGAAGACTAATGATTGAAGTTAGCATGAAACAGCTCACCATACTACTTAATGAGCATGGCCTTGACTGTACCTGGTAAGAGCAGCTTTTATATGTGGTGGGAACAGCAGCCCTAGGGAGTGTCCTGTACAGTGCCCAAGGACTCAGTTCTCTGCCTTTCTGCAGAGGGTTACTTACCCAAATTCTGCCTGCTCAACATTGCAGAGTCCCTGCATGCTTTCGTACCTGAAGAGGAAGAAGTGCTCCAGACAGAGGAGGGAGAAAATGAAATGCTCTTAAAAATGAAGTTGTGACAACTCTATTCAGAAACTTGGAGGGGGGAGAAGCTCATTTCCACACATTGCCCAACTTCCTGATTCAGGCAGTTCCTTTCAGCGAACCCCGGGCGGATGGAAATTTGCAGAACTTTGTGTTTCAGCAGCCCCCGGTGCCCTCCTCTCTGCAACCTCTTCCTCCTCTGTACGGGACACCGAGCCACAGGGACAGCAGGAGCACTGGAGATCGGGCTGCCCTGGGACTTTTTTGATTCATAAAAATGCTCCACTGCTGCCTGGACGAAAGGGGAAAGGGAGCTCCAGGAAGGGAAGGGAATCCCCTGGACTCAGCAAGTTCCTGCTCATGGTGTCAGTGGTAGAGGTCCTACTGTCTTCAGCGGGTGTAAGATTAATCATCTCACCTCCAGCTCCAAGCTGCTCACTGGGCACTGCAACACCAGAGCCAAAACTCTGAGTGCTCGGAGCCTCTGCCCCAGCAGTGAAACTCTGTTATCTCTGTCATGTTGCAAACAGCTGTCCTGCATGGTCCTGGCCCTGTGTTGCCCAATTTTGGGCAAAGATGTGCAATTCATTCCTGTGATATGATAAAAACATCAGAGGTTATTTTTTACGAAGAGGTGAGACTGAAAGGAGCAGAGAAAGTCAATGACCTTCTTGCAGTCATGTTTTAAGATTAATTCCTCAGAGGTTGTCTGAGCCTAACTGGAATAGTGAATGAGAGGGGAGGTGGGGATTTGGCTGTGAAAGGAGAAACTTTGAAATAAGTTGGCTTTATTGCTTCACACAGGTCAAATTCAGCCACCAGCTATCAAGGAAAAACTGCTAGAAGCACCCCAGACTTTTTCCTCATTCCATAAACAAACAAACAAAAAAACAACAAACAAACAATCAAATGAAATCCCTTTACACAGATGGTAAAAGTAACCTCCAGCTAAAAAATCTTCTGTGGCCATTCCTGGCACAGTAGGCTGAGAGTGCCCCCAGGCTTCCTGCATCTCTCAAGCACGACCGCAGTCAGGCAGATAGCTGCTGGCATTCCACCCACAGCACCCACCACTGCCTTGGTGGCACTGCTTTTCTCAGGCAGCATTTCCTTGTCAGTTGGAGGGTGTATTATCAGCTCTTACTGAAATAAGTGCATGTGTGAAGGTTGGTGTTAAGGCAGGGATGAGAAGCTGGGAGGGGCAAGCAATATTCTTCTGGGATGAGAGCTGTGTCGCAGCTCGTGGGGTGCCATCACAAGCTACTGTTAGCCATAGGCACCATGTCTGTTTTAAAGGGACTATTCAAAAACAGCCCACTCAGAGACAACAACCACCTCAGAAACTGTCCCAGAGCCATCCTGGGATGTGGAAGTATTAATAAATCTGTTTCTCAGAGGTAAAAAAGAATGGTATTCAGAGCAAGGTCATCAGTTTGCTTATTTGTGGAGCTCTGCTTTATTCTAAGGAATGTCTCCCTAACTAGTGTCATGGGACTGAGTGTGTCTACAGCACAGAGAAACCAAAGTCATCCTGCAGCAAGGCAGTACCACAGGGTACAAGGCGCATGTGCATCATAACGATCCCTACTGCTTCCAAATTGCCTGCAGCCTCTCTTGTAGTGCTTCACTGCACTGTGGTGGGACACCCTCCCTGACAGCTGCAGAGCCCATCTTGAAGATGTAAACTCATAAGGGAGGTCTCTGCAGAAGAGAATGGACCTGGTGACTCTGAGGCTGGATCAAACAGCTGAGTTTTCTCCCTTGCTGAGTAAAGAACCACCAAGAAGAGCTGCACATCTTTTTGTGTTACTTTGGGTAGAGGGACCGGGAAGGGAACAAAAGATTTTCCTGGAAAAGTAAAACTGGATCATCCCAAGCTGCCAATTATTCTCTGCAGTTTGGTACTATTTGATCCCTACACTTTGACTTAAACATTCACTCTTTGATCATATGAATATTATTCAGGCAAAGCAATGGTATTTGTTTTATTTTTTGTTGTTGTTTTAATCAGACTGTCAAACTGATGTGCAGATTGAATACAGATGCTTGCATGGTTTTCTGCACAACTCTTAGAGCAGAAAGACTATTATATTTACAGCACTTTCCTCTTTTAACAGTTGGTACTCCCAGGCTCTTTGGCATCCAAGGGTATGAGGCTGGCTGTGAGCGTGCCTGGTGCTCAGAAGGGCAGAGATTGCTAAGCTGCTGCAGCCCGGCAGAAGCTGGGCACTGACAGACACTATTCAGTCACTCTGCTGCACTCTGCCAAAGCACTTAACCTCTTTGCCATGACAATTCTTGGTCCTTCCTGAGCTGAGACCCACACTGATTGGATGCTCATCGATACAAAGCAATGCGCCTGTGCTTGACAAATGTCTGCGGGAAGCTGTCATTGTCAAGTTTCTGTTCTCAGTAATTTCCCAGTTGTCTCAAAAAATGCAGCCATGTTCTGGAGAAGAAAGGCCAGTGCACACTGTCTTGCAAATGATGAGCTCTGTGAACTATGTTTTCCCCAGCCAAAACACACAAACAGGAAGGTAACGTGCTTTGGTAGGCAAGCTTGGAAATCCTCCAGCATCCAGAATTATCTGCTCTGTGACCTTGTGCACATCTTCTTTGTGCTCCAGTTTCTACCACCTTAATCAGCATGTCCAGGGTCCTGTGATGCTCTCATGCTTCTTACCAGTCCCATGGCCACCACAGAGATCTGAGAAAGATCCTCAGGAATAAGAAGGAGGGGGCACAGTTTCTTACAGCACGTTCTGTCCTAAGCTCTGTTTTGGAACCAAGGAGAACCCAAACCTCACTCTTTCATCACTGGTAGCAGCTGGATGAGCTGCTTTGAGCTGTACAGGGAGAAACTGCAGCCCAGATTATCTTGTGGGTCTTGCTACAAGCTCGCTCCCTCTGATATCCTGCACTGCACCCTTGTTCTCCAGGTGCACACAAGGCATTACTTCTCTCGTGGACCCATGGCTGACTCACTCTGCTTTGGAGTGCAACATAAAGACCCAGACAATGAAAAGTTGATGTCTCAAAGGAAAACACACATCAATATTTGTATGCTTTGAGCAGCTACGAATGTGCTGTGCTATCCAGGAGTGAAGTATTATCATGAGAGTACTCATCTGACTTTATATCATTGCTTGGACGTTCTCTCCAGACCAGTGTACCAACCCCTGAGGAACAACTCCAGCATCATGGTCTGTGTGCTTGCAGTGATCTCACTGGTTGTGTGGCAGGGTACTTGCTCCTGCTTATCAGACCTTTCTCCAGACACTCTGCAGTACTGTTTACTACCCACACATTTCAACTGCTACCTGGCTAGATGGATAGTTGCCTGGCTGGAGGACTTTGCCATAATAATATGTGCAGAGATCTCACCACCACAGAAATGTAGGTCAGTCTGAAAGTAATACCTCTTATTTATTTCCATAGAAACAGCAGGTACAAATAGCACAATAAGACTGTTAGAGCAAATTCTCAGCTACAAAATAGTATTTGTCAGTATAGTCATCACCAGTAGTTATGCATTTTCACCAGTGATGAACAAGAGCCTGCATGTTGCACTTGTAAAAATCTGCACGAGCGGAGGCTATTCACTGCCACTGTCACCACCCAACACCTCACTGTGCTCACATCCACTGTTTGGTCTCCATAAGTGTTTAGCAAGTGTAGATGAATGTCAGTGGGTGCCATTTTTTCTGCACGGAGGAATTCACTGCTACACCTTTACATCATACACACTTCCATGTCAGACGCTATTTTGTCAGACTGCCCCTCTGCTGCCATCTGTTACACAGCAAAAAAAATGTAACAGACTATTGGCTGGAAGGTTCAGTCTCTTCTGCCAAACCACCAACATCTGCCTCTGATGTCATGGGTCAACATAATGAAACAGGAGGCATTACATCCGGAGCAGCCCTTTTATATCTTCATGGAATGAAACTCGTAGAGGTGGCTGTAAACAATCCTACAGACCCAGCTCAAGTTTGGTGTACCTTTTCTGCTCATTTTCTTTCCACAGTGTCGCACATCCAGTGCCTGTCAGAGCATGGTTATCACTTGACACCTGAAAGCACTGAGAACCAGAAACATTTGGAGTCCAACCTAGATCTGCATTATATAACTCTCAGAAACTTTGTCAAGCTGATGCAGTCAGCTCCCATGTAACCTTCCGTGTCTAAGAAATGAACTTTGTCATATGGTGTCTCCTACTGTTTACTTGGCTCTGTTTCTAAACCAGTGTGCTCCAATTTAATCTCAATTTAAAGATCCAGTCCTATCAGATACAAAAGATAATGGATCTCATAATATGAGAAATAGCAGTCCTGCTAATACGGTAGGGGAATCAGAGCTGTCCCTCTCCTGTCAACAGACTGACTCCAGGTACTGTTTGTGACTGCACTTGCTTGTCTCTGACATCCCCTCTTTTCCAGACATTCTGTGGAGTGAGGAGCTGTTCCCCTCCTCTTTAATCTCTTCAGCAACAGTATTGTTCATTGTGAGGATGGTAAAAGTGGGCTTAGCGTGTACGTGAAACCATAAGGGAGTTACCATTTCACACAAGTTTAATCCCTACTCAATGACTGAGCAAAGGAAAAAATGGGTCTGGGAGGCAGATGCTTCTAAGGAGTAGCATCTGTCTTATAAATCTATAAAAGGCACCCAAATGTCCTTGGAAAATGTTCCCACTGCTCCTTAATCAGAACGTATTCTTCTTTTTGAAGCCATCTGGGATAGGCATGTTGTCCATTCCACCTCAGCCAAAGCAGAACTGTCATCACTGTGGTTCAGTATGTTCCCTCTTCAGTGGTTTGTTTTGTACATAGAAATGAAGATGAATTGAAGAGGTGGTAAGAAATTTGGAATGGTCCTGTCCAAATTCTGTAGAAGGACATTATGTAGATGAATAAAAACAAATGTCAAAATATCTTTGAATTTTAAGGGATGCTGTTCTACTTATGGATAACACATTTTAAGGCCTTGTTCTATCTTTGAATGAATTTTTAACTTTGTGTCTGTGCACTTATACTGAGAAGTAAGAGTAATAATATCATTGCTTAAGTGTTTATTTCTCTACAGTGTTTATTTCTCTACTCAGGTCTTTGTGCTTTCTGTTGTGTGTGACAGACGAAGTCTCGGCCTGGCTTTATAGCGCTCTTAGAATTGTTTCAAGCTCTACCTTATTACTCTTTTTTCTTTCCAAATCTTCCAACAGAGTTGCTCCAGTGCAGCAAGTCTGGGACACAGTCCCTTCATAGCAACATCGGGATGGAAGCAGAAATGACTTATGTCTTCCATAGCAGACCTAGGCTGACTGGAGTTGGTACTTGCATAGGTCCTTGCGGGAGACACACTTTGTGACCTTTGGCTGTTTTCAAACACACATGAAGAAGATTTTGTGCACAAGGTCTGATGGCATTAGAATGAGGTCCTAGAATGGTCCTAAACTTGGAAATTTCTAGAGTCCTATGCCAGGAAGTGTTTGCCTAGTAACACGGACCTCTTCACAACGATTAGCAGGGGATTTCCTTGTTTCCGAGTAATTTCTTTAGTAATTCTACAAACAATATCTCTGAATGACATGTTTGGGTACAGTATAGCAAACACTGAGGTTCACATCTCCCATGCTTGCTCTAGCCTGTCCGGCAACATGGCAGGGAGAGTTCAGGAACGGTATGGTCTCATGGAGTGATTGGAGACCTCTGTGACAGCCCCCGAGGTGGGAGAAGGATAGCCATTTTGAGACTTCACAGAATGGAACATTCCTTCAGAAAAGAAAAACCTGAGAAAAACAAACACAGCAGAACGTTCTTATCCAGTTAGACCATCAACCAAAGGGGAAAAACAGCAGCAGTGACAGAAGCACTGAAAAGGCATGTTCTAGTGCAGTCCTGCCTCCTCACCACACTCCTGCTGTAGCACCCCTCCTCATCAAGATTAAATCTTTTGACAACATTTTGAAATCTTCTTTCAGGATATCCCTACACCCATCGCAAACTGAAAAGAGTCACCACAATCACAATTTCCCACCCAAAACCAGGAATTCATTCATTCTGGCAAACAAAAATGAACATAGATGATGTGGTATCCCAGGCCACTTGCTTTCCTTTCAAAGACCTCTTTCTTATGTATTATTGAAACGTCACTGTTTTGGGAGAACAGCCAGAGGCCAGAGAAAAATAAGGCAGGTGTCATGCAGATGTACACAGTGGTAAATTGTCTACCCTGTAGTATTTATAATGGAAGCAGATAAAAAATACAGAAAAGGCAGAAGGAAAAGGGAGGCAGGCAGTCTCAAACACTAACACAGGAAGCTGTAGGAGGCCTGGCCCAAAGACACACATCTCATCCCATGAGAGATCTCAAGATATGGTGTTTTCTAAAGAAGGTAAAAAAAACCATGAAGCTGAACATTTGTGAGAAAGCAAAGTTGGGAAAAAAATAACCTACTCCATTTGTGAACAATAGTTTTCTTGCAACATTTGGTAATATTTTATTTTAATCAGCTTTATGCCCCTCTGTACATTTACTGGAACCTTACACTCTTAAGTTCTCATTCAGAATATACTAATTTCATAATTTTTTTCCCCTCAAATAATTTATTTTAGGATATTTGCCAGAACCTGTTATTCTGCGAACAGCTCTTGACAAACAATGTACTTGACAAACAAATGTTTTGTCATAAGGTTATGAAGCAGCTCTGTTGTTTCCAAGGCTTTTATTCCCTGTAATCATTAACTAAATTATGTTGCTTAAACATTCTGGGAAGGGATTTGATGAAAAAAAGAAGTTCCATGCCGATATTGGAGACTGGTCCAATACAAGAACTTAAAAAGTAAAGATTTGACTTGAGCAGAAAGAGCATGTTCAAATCCAGTCCCTCTCTCAGCCTCTGTGTTATCTGGTTGTCCGTTTTCCTTCCAAAACAGTAAGGCATTTGCCAAAACCGTGGGGCATGTTGTGATAGCAGCAAAATGGTCGTAATCTCAATGAGCAGAGCTTCATGGTGTGGAGCTAAGGAGCAGCCACTCATTTGAGAGCCGGGCACTTCTCCTGCAGTGAATACTACTTTTTCCATTCATGATTCTAGATCAGCTATGTGTCATCACAGATGATTTTATTGTATTTTCAGCAGAATTGTGAGGGGACTTCCATGCCCAACCTTTCAAAAACTAGATACTGTAACTTTGGGATGGATGTTCAGCCCCAGGAGAGAGATTTCAAGCAGAGATTTTCAAAGCTTCATCTGACTTGTTGCCCAGAGAGATCTCCAGTTGCCAAAATTTAAAAAATGACTTTTTTAAAAAAATGATTTTCTCTGCCACATTGGATTCCCATGACACATAAAGGAACTGCTCAGGGACATGATTTAGAGGAGGGTTGTTAGAGTTAGGGTAGTACAGTTAGGTTGCAGTTGGACTTGATGATTTTGAAGGTCTTTTCCAACCTGAGCAATTCCATGATTCTATGTTAACAAACCCACGGAACACAAGAGAGTTTTGTAAGACCAGCTAGGTCACATCAGTCAGAATTTCTGATCTGCATTTTTATTTTAGAGGTGTCATTTTGTGTGTTCTTCCATCCACTGGAGGTTTTCTATCATGGCACTGTGCAGTCTTATCTAAAATTAATTTATCTCAACCACAAAGAAATTGTCAAAGTGCCTGCTACTGGGCAATGGAGACTACAGGTAGTCTTAATCCAGCGAGCCTCTTACAGCCTGGGATTTCATAGTCTGTGAAGAAAAAAGTTTTCTGTGTTTCCATCATAGCCAGCCATTGGAACTTGTCAGAATGAGAGTCTGAATATCTATCATTCATTTCCTCCCCTCCTAACTTTCCGCCTCATTTATCTGAAATCTGTCCTTTTTGTTGAACTGCAAAAAAATGAGGGATCTTCAGCCAGTGGTTCACCTGATGTCTAATTAAAAATCTATAAGAAGTGTTAGAGTTATAATAGATGCTGATGGCATAAACTTTGAGCTTCTTAGTCAACTTCCTTTGGGCAGCCTGGAACCCAGCCAGAGCTGGTGGAATGTAGGTGCCAGTATAATGCATCTCTGTGAGCAGTGACCACAGAAGGGGTGGGTGACCAGTCTTTGTGTCCTCCACTGAGCCCTGTGGACAAGTGCTGCTCCCTTCTGCTGCCCGGCTGCACGCCTCTGCCCACGCTCACTCTGTGCCAACTCCAGCCCTGGTGGCTTTCTGGGAGACAGCCTGGAGAAATGTCACTCAAATGAAAATAAAGCTGCATTGCAAAAACTGCTTGCATTGTAAACTCAAAATAAAAACCATCAGTGTTAAAAAAGAAAAAAAGAAAAAAAAAAAAAGACAAGAAACAACCCCCGTCCTACACAAACACGTTGCTGGATGCAAACAGCTGAATGTTAGTCAACCATTTACTGCACAAAGAGAGACCGGTTGTAAACAAAACGGAGTGAGCTGAGACCCAGCCTTCTAACGAAGGCTATTGAAGTTTGTGCTCCCTGTAACTTGAAAGCCGCAAAGGCTGAAAGAGCCATCTGTATTAAAGCATGGCTGGGATCATGTTCATTAGCTGGTTGGCTGTAAATATAGCCTCCCCCCAACACAAAAGGTAACGCATGTCAGCTCAAACCATCACCAGCAGGTTTGTGTAAATATTTACTGGGCTGTTCAGACTGCTGTAATTTGAGGCTGTTGATGTCTCACAAACAAGTTTGAAAATGAGCTGGCAAGTTCCCGAAAACAGTGTCAAAAGGCAGCTCCAGTACAGTAGAGGGAATGTGAGCTTTGTGCTGTTTTCTACGAGGGCTGGAGGGCTTCATAACTGCTCCAATCTGGCTGGGCTTTGGCCTCCTTATAGTCAAAACTCAGATTTAAAGGTTTATAATCTTCTATGCATATATATTTTTTTTCTTTAAACTCCAGGAGAATGTTTCTCAGGAGTTTTGGATGTTGGAACGGGGATGAGATCCACAGCATTCCAGCAGTTTGTCTGAGGTTTTTTATTCATTCTTTCATAAAAATACATCAGGGATAAAACAACCTGTGAAAGTCTGTGGCATCGGGGCAGTCCCAGCAGAGCCCTTCAGTGTTTGAACAGGCCAAGCCCTCATGAAGAGCTCTCTAGAGGTGCAGCCAATCCTTGCGCAGTCTCTTGCCCCCTGTGTGTTTCTCCAGCTGGGTGGTTTCCAGCTTCTACCCCTGTGGATCATTAGATGACATCAGGGTTATCTCTGTGTAGATGAACACCAACTGCGTTCTTCTTTTGGACTTAGGATACCCATACCAGCTGTTTAAATCCATTGGAAATGGATGGAGGCAGTAAACTGCCTGACTATGGTGCATGATGTCTCTGCTAGTCCCCATGTCAGTACTGAGGAGTGCCATAGCCTATGTTTGCTACAGTAGACATGGGCAAAGAGGAGGTCTAAGCTCTTGCTCCTTGGTTGTCCACACTCTTATCACCCGTGCAAGCTACCAGTCTCCCCGGATTGTATACAACAAGGGCTGTTCCCTGGGAGTAGTTTGGTTTGTGTCACCCATCCAGCGTAGGGAGTGGGGCTAGAAATATCCTCAATTCAACTCTGGCCTCAGAGCTAGATGACAGACTGCTTTGTTTAGCACTGTGGAGCAGGTGTAGCTACAGCAGTTTCCTTTCCTTACCCCAGCCTTTTGGAATAGGAGAATTCCCTTCTCACAAAATAAAAGTAAATAAAAATAAAAATAAAAATAAATTAATAGTAATAATAATTTTTTAAAAGTCAAAGCCAGGCAAATTCATCCTTTATCTATTCTCACAATGCATGTGATGCCCAGGTGTAATTTTTAAAAGCTGAACCAGGAAAGCTGTCTGATTAGCTGTTTTGAGGCACTTCTATTTTGAAAGCATGTTGGTCCCCAGAGTCTCCTCCCAGTGCAGGTAGGAGGAGTAGTGTGGGGACCAGAGGAGGTCTCTGAGCCCAAGGAACAGCATACGGAGGGGTGCTCCTTGGGACCAAAGGGCTGGAAGGTTAGTGTGTTCAGCATATGCCACACATCTGAAGCCCTGCTCAGCCCTGGGGGCACTGGATGGGAAATGTCACATTTCTCTCTTACAGGAAGCACCCAGGAGACCTGCCCCCACTCAGCTGGGCTACTGCTGTGCTGTGCCTTGCTTCTTGGAGCAGGGGGAAAGCATGACTGGTTGATAGTCACTGCACCCATCTGTCTCCAGGAGTGCCCAGCCCAGCTCAGGGGCAACCAGGGCTGTTTGTGGGCAACTTGCAAGAAGCAACCAAGCAGCAAAATGGCTGTGGGTTTCATAGCCAGATGCATTACTATCATGTTATATATCCTCCCTGGACTCTCATGCGTTGACTGCTACAGTGCTTTCATGTCAGCTCTTCAGACGGCACAAGACAGTGAGATTTCATTCCAGTCATTGGAGTGCCCCGACTTACACAACCTCATGGTTTAGTCTACGAGATTTCATGTGATAGAACTCATGGTCTTATCCTGTGATCTCACTGTCTTATAATGTGACTTGTGCACTAAGCCATCCCTCCAAGAAGCCGGCTCTGCAAACACCCAGGTTGTGAGTCATTTTGTTTGTTTGGTGGCAGCGGACAAGTTTTGCGGCCATCACGCATCATTCAGCATTTCAGGTAATTTCCATCAGAGGTAGGGCTCAGAAATCCCAGAAATTTCTCTACTAACCGCGTACAGAGAAGAGACCTCCTCCCAGTACTCAGTGATGTCTCTCTTGGTCAGCAAGGAAGGTACACAGAATGCACTCCACACTTCTGCTGCTTATGGTGTGGGTTAGGAATGCCTAGCCTTGTTTTAGGGAAAGCAAATGCAGAGATATCAAGGTGCTCCATATCAAACATGTCAAACAAAGTGGCTAGATCCAGCAGTCTGTGCTTTTTTGGTTACAGCAGGAAATGCTAATAAATATTGTGTGGACAAGAGACTAGAAGCAGTTCTATGAAGGAAGCATAATAAGCTCAGCTGCACGAAGACACTGTGCAGGTATACACCACACCTATCTCCCTCTGAGAGCATTTACAAAAGGGGTGGAAGAGGACAAGAGCTCGCTTACTGTGACAGGGTATATTGTGGGCACCCTGACAGTGAAGTCAGAACTGGCCTGCAGGCACAAAATCTCTTTGTTTAAGGGGCTGCTTTGGACTGCCTGGACAGGAGGGTGAAATCTGCTCAGTGGGCGACCTGCTTCCATGGCAAGAGCTGACAGCTCTGTTGTCTAAGACTGCAGAAGTACAAGTAGACAGTGTGAAAGGAAAAAGGAACAACAACAATAAGCTATCAGTGAATTTTAAGAATAAATTCTCCAACTGCCATCAGTCTATCAACTGAAATAACTGCAGAAAAACAGGATGCCGCCATTCTTGCTTATGTAGACAAAATGCATAACAGATTTCTCTATGGTGGATCACAGTTACAGTTGTTAATATTAATTAGTTTCATATTTATTAATATAATAAGCCACATAATGTTCCACAAGAAACATTTCCTTATTCTAGATGACTTCAACCGACCCTACAGCTAAGATGGATAGAGCTACTAGTGTATCTATGTCACACCTTAGTTATTGAAGCACTCACTTGGGTGTGCACTTCATCCTTGTGGATTCAGAATCTACTCGCTTCCATGGCAGAAAGTGATGATGTCTCTCTTCTTTTCCTGACTGTTGGTCTTTCCACAGCTGCTGAAATTTACTTCTGGCCCAGGAGCTCAGCAAGCAGTGACTTGACTGGCGTGATTTTTTCAGTCATTCTCTTCTATCTGTCTAGCTGCTTTCAAAGGCACAGCTTATCTGAAGTACACCCTAGAGCACTGGTACCTTCAGTCACCCAGCTAAATTCTGTTTCATTCTTTACACCAAAGGATCTGTTGCTCTATGCTTTTTTTTTTTTTTTTTTTTTTTTTTTTTTTTTTTTTTTAGGTGACTGGAGAGAACGCTTACAAGTCTGATTTTTAGAACTATTTTCTCTCTCACCCTCCTCTAGCTTTTACATTCACTAGAGCATACCAAAGATGGGGAGATCTTGAACCACAGCATAAATGATGAGCTTTGCCCACTCTTCTAAAGCAAAAGCTGCTTTCTATGAACTGTTAAGTTTCACTTCAGAAGAATGAATGAAGAGGTGGATAGATAAGCATTTGGAGGAAATCCAAGTACAGAAATTGTCTTTTAAAACTGCTTAGGAAAACAGGAAAAAATCAGAGATGGACCAAGTGTCTCATCTAATCCAGCTTCCTTCTCACACAGGCTCAGTCTTTGCACAGTCTCTTGTGTTACTATCAAACTATTTTTAAATGATATAAAACATAGCTCTTCTACCACACTTGCATTCCCAACTCCACCACAAAGCACTGGAATACCATGGATGTTCCTAGATGCATCTCCTCCTTCTCACGGCTGCTCCTCCCAGACCAGAGCTGGAAAACGTAGCAATGGCCGGGGGTTGGAGGGATGGTGAGTGATTATGGCTTATGTGGTGCCGGCTGGGTGGAGAGCTTGCCAAAGATGCAGGTGTTTGACAGTTCTTCATGCTACCAAGGGCAAGAGTTGTGATCAGACACTCTGGATTTGTGTCTTTCCAGTGCTAGACCGTGGCTTCACAGCCTGCAAGATATACTAAGCAACAGGAGCCTACTGCATGGATGACCTGAAGAGCCAGGTTTGCTTTTTCCAGGCAAACATTTGTTTTACTCTCAGAAGGTAAGCTGCCATGTGATAACTCCTAATGTATTAGAAAACAGAACATCTTCTTATGGAGATTAATGCCCAGTGCAGAATATTTTTGTATACCACAGAATCACAAATTCGTAAGTGTTGGAGACCACTGAGTCCAACCCCCTGCTAAGACCGTTCCTTACAGTAGATCACGCAAGAAACCTGGTCATGCTACCCTCTGTTCCTGTGCACCAAGCTATCAGCGGCCTTTGACCTTGCTGTTTCCAAGTGCATCAGCAGTGCTGAACTGGTGGCAGCAGACACAAGCAGAAGTCCTGTCTTGGTACAGTGAGGTCCAGCAACTAGAAAAGAATGTGATTTTACTTCTCAAAAGCACACCACTGTTGCAGAGAGAACCGGTACTGAAAATGTGGAAGTACATCATGCCATTTTCAGAGTCAGCCTTTCCTGACCTGAGCTCTCTCTGTAGCACTGATTAACCTCAGCACTAGACAAGTGTAAGATGCTACCAAGACAGGAGCGCCATGCTCCCAAATGCAGCTTATACCTCTGTATATTATTATACAAAGTGCAGAATGCAAATGCTTCAAGCAGAAAAGATTTCCATTTTAAATGGGTAAACAATTTGCTGTTATCAAGCTAATGGGAAGGCAAGCTGGTAAATACTAAATCATTTCCCTGACAGTGGTACTGAATAGGGACCTCATAATGACAGGGTCATAAATAAAGTTGCCTTTCCAGCAAATTGGTGCCTGGAGAATGCTTTCCCGGAACAGCTTCTCTATCTGTGTGTTGTGGAAGCAGATCGGCATGCTAATAAGATACATAGGATTTAGTTCCCAAGTGTGAGCCCTGTGCTTGTTTGCTCTAGATATTTTCTGGTACCAAAAAAATGAAGAGATAAAAAGGAAGAAAATATAGGAAAATAAGCAAAGAAGAGTGGCAGTTTTTGAAATTTAAAAAAGAAAATAATAATAATAATAAAAAAATTTTAAAAAGGTCTAATTACTGTCCATGCACATTACAAAATGATCAGGAAACATGAAAATGTAAGCAGCACCCAGACGTGAGCCTTTAGTGCCCTGCATGCTAGGTTACCTGTATTGAAAACACTGCTGCAACTAGGTCATGGATGCCTGTGTGTGAGCAGCATGAAGTCAAGAGACAGAGTTTTTTTCTGGAGAAATAGCTTGTCCCATTTCAGAACTGGGAGGAAGAGCACTGAAATTTCATGTCAGTGGAGAATTCCCCTAGGGGAGGGAAAAAAAAAATTAGGTAGTCTTCTAACAAAATTTAGAAACAAAACTCCACCTGGGAGTTATATGAACACCACAGCCCCTTGGACTTCCAGATGTCTTTGAATTTCCAGATGTCTTTGAATTAATCATGCCAGAGAGCCAGCGGTCCCTTAGCTTAGTCTCCAGAGTACAATGCTGAGTGATCAAGACAGGCTGTGAGATCTGCTGTGCTTCCCAGCTTGCACAGATGTGGACGCTAAGGGAATGGGTGCTATCAGTTCCAAGGTTCAAAACTCAGATTTGAAAGCAGTTCAGAAATTCACAGCACACTTTGCAAGAGATTGTCCTAGAAAAGAAAGGGGGACAATGGGATGATAATGTGAGCTCAGATTCCAGTGACAGACAGCTTCTGTGGTTATAAAAATCATTATTAGCAGGCTCACCTTGCATGGCTGGATGACCAAACTCATTTCTCAGTTTCTGATAGATGTCACCATACCAAACAAGATGGGGAAACATCTCCTGCCCAGGCTCAGGTGACGCTGGGGTACAAGCAGCTGGTGGGAACCTTACTTGGGAGATCATGCATTGGGTGTCTGGCTTCCTCTGGGATGACTTGCCATGCAGTTTGGTGGAAGAACAACCTCCAGTCTCCTGGAGACCTCAATGAGCTAATGCCGGCTTCAACTGTGCCCCACCAGCTAGCCCAAAAGAGGATGGAGGTGGTAAATATTGCTGATTGGAGGTGGCATATGCTGCTGGTCTGCTCAAATTCAGCATGGATGTAAAGGTGTGCAGTTCTACGGAAGGGTAATATGGTCTCCACAGTAAGTGTGTTTCCAGGGGCCCTTTGCTTTTTGGTGCTGGAGAATGAGAGAGGTTGTTGAGACACAACATTTTGACAGTCAGGCCCATCCATCTGTGTGCCATGCTGGGCAGCCAGCCCAGGGTCACCATTGCCCTCTTTTGGCAAAATCCTGAGTTCTCACCTCTTGCTGCTTGCTTTGTGCTACTGAAGAGCATATCCCACCTCTGAGCACTGGTGTTAGCACTCACTCCATCAGTCTTCCTTTCTGTCCTTCCCAAAGTCCAGAGCTGCTGGGCACCCAGAGGAATGTAAAATATCTGCTGATGAAAATCAGGGTGAATCCTCCCTTTCAAAATGCTGCACTTTCTGGTTTCAGAAAGAACATTTTGTATCTCTGAAGTATGCTGTCCATTTGTGCTTTCTGACTGATTTAGGAGTATGTGCTCTTTGTCCCATTAGCAGTCAATACAAAACATCCTTTGCATGGATGCACATAGAAAAGGCATGTTTTCCTCCATAAGGGAAATTTCTATATACTCAGAAAGCTTTTCTCTGTCCTGATAACTTCTTTCTATCTTATTCACATCAGCTTCAGCCTGTTAGCTTCTGTTGACAACGTTCCTCACTTCAGTCATCCAAAGAGGGAGAATGAAGAGAGGACAATCATTACCTGTCAGACAGAGACATCACTGGGATAAAAAAAAACAAAAACACCAACGAACCAACCAAACAAAAAACGAGTCGGATTTCTTTTGTCTTGTTAAAAGCAAGGGTTGAATTCAAAAACTCTTTGCCAAAAACATTTTGTATTCTTGGTGTGGTGTATTTGATAAGCAGACCTAAACAGATACTACTTCACATACCCATTAAAAACATTTTCCTCAGAAGTGTATAACATCCCAAAGACCAAACCGTAGACTGTATAAACCTTTAGCACTGTATATCATGCTAACATTTCATCAGTTACAGTCATAGTGTCAATTGCCAGTCATTGTCTTCTATGACAATGGAAGAGGAAGAGCATCACCAACAGGCAGAGTGAGGTGATCCTGCCCTTTGCTCAGCACTGGTGTGTTGGGTTCTTCAGTACAAGAGAGACATGGACATGCAAGAGTGAGTCCAGCAAAGGGCCACTAAGATGGTTATGGATGTGAAGTATCTGTCACGTAAGAAAAGGCTGAGAGAGCTGAGGCTGTTCAGCCTGGAGATTAAAAAGCTCAGAATAGATCTCATCAATGTATATTAATATATAATGATTGTGTCTTAAGAAGACAGATCCAGGCTCCTTTCAGTAGTGCCTAGCAACAGGATAGGAGGCATAGTGGGCAAGAACTGGAACACAAGAGGTTCTGTCTGAACATCCGGAAACACTTTACACAGCGAGAGTGACTAAGCTGTGGATCAAGTTTCTCAGAGATTTTATTTAAGACTGGAAAGGAATCTATACCATAGTTAAAAAATTATTGGATGCAGTCCTGAACAACCTGCTCTGGCTAACCTGGCTTGAGCACAGGCATTGGATTAGGTGGTCTCCGAAGATCCCTTCCCACCTTGGCCACTTTCAGGGAAGTGACGCTGTCTGGCACCGGAGCATCCATGTCAGTTTTAACTAAGGTCTCATATAGCCATAAAATCCAGTGTTTGTGGGAAACATTTTCCCATATACAGGAGAACAGGTGTCAGACTTACCGGAGAAGATAAAAGATGTTTTTAAGAGGCTCAACGTAATTGCTGTATACTTAAACACCATTTTACTGAAGGAAGGCTCTGAAGTTTTCCCTTTTTGTGGGGTTTATAGAGTAGTGAAACACAGTTTTTATCCATAAAAGTTTGAGATCATACTGACAGCCTTTACATCCATATGACTCACCCAGGAAATCTTATTGTTACATATTTTGATCTGGAATTAGCAAATATCAAGGAAGTTTATCTAAGATAACAGCTGTCATGTCTATAGTCACTACTGCATAACTTTAAAGTAATTATTGCTCTACGTCTATCTTGTGCTGAAGAACAGTGGAAGCATGAAGAGATCTTGTCCTTTGCTGCTAGCTGCTCTGAAACCACAATATTGTGTATTCTGATACTGGGAGAGCACAATGGGAAGCCTGACCATCAGAAAGGCCTGTTGTTGAATGAACATTAGATTCATGGAGAAATTAGGTTGTTACAATGTACGCTTAAATAATTTGCATATGTAACTTGTTAATTGGCTAGAGTGTCTTTTTTGGTCAGACAAACCTGCAAGAAAATGGCTTATGAAGAGCAGAAGAGAAGGTAGAATCTTGCAATTCATTTGGAGACATGAAAATTATAACAGAGATTAGAAGTCTTTCAAGCACAGAGACTTTCAAATGGTTCATGTCTGTCATAAGGAACAGCTTCCAGATCATATGAACGCTGACACGTTAGAAATCACTAACTCCGGGGAGACCTGATTGCTGGCTCTAGTTCATCAGCTTCTGCTCTGGCAGCACTGACCCAGCCCCTGGAGGGAGAGTTCTCAGTATGGGTCAAGGTGGGAGGGAAGAATTTCTTATTGTTCAGCAGGGGTATGCACCAGTCTAGAAACCCTGAACAGCCCAAGTAGAAACTGGAGGCAGGTAGTAGATGTACCTGAAAGACTGTTGATGAAGAATGAAGATTTATCTTCCCTTCTGCAGAGCTCATCTCTCACCTGGCCATGGCTCCTTGGCATAGCTGGTTCCAACACACTCTTTTTATCATCCTAAGTCTTCTCACCTGATTCCTACTGTACTTTTCCCAGATTATACTCCCCCAGGTCCAATTTTTATCTATCATCTGGCTGAGTTGTCTCAGGTCTCCAGTACACACAACCCCTGAAATGTCTTTGGACATAGCATCTATCATTTAACCCATTACAACACCCACATTTTAGTACCTATTCCCAAAGGGGAGCAGAGCATAATAAAGAGAGCAACAGAATATTCCACATTAACCTGATGTTTGATACCCTTGTAAGACCCTACCTGTCCAAGTTTTCTCTAGTCACATGCCTTGTGTTCATAGATGCGCGGTGGAAGAAGGAGTCTGAGCACTCACAGCCATAGCAAGGGCCAAGGGCCATCTTTTGTTGGCAGTTTTGTAGAATTACCTAAGTTCAGCAGATACAGAGCTGCTCAGATCCTGAACTACTCTCAGATGACACTTTGAAAGCTAAAGAGTTTGCCTACTCTTAACACTTTTGTGACTAGTCTGGTCTCATAGTCTCCGTGATCAAGACATCCAGGAAACTGGAACTGAGGACCTCATGGGGCATTATCTGTTCCCAACAAACAGATCTTGTCCTTGTTTCTTGAGGAAACTGCTTTGTCATTTTCCCTACAAAGCTCTTTCCCAGGATGAGTCCATTAGACTACAAATAATTGGTGCAATAAGAAAGATGTGAGGCACAGGTCAGGATGGAGCAGTATGCATAGAGAGGCCCAAGGACAAAACCACGTAAATGATATATTATTAAGATATTGGGAGCAACAGTTAGAAAAATATTGGGGAGGTTCTAGCTTACTAGATCTTTCAAAGTAATGAGAATGAGAAATAGGAAAATTCTGTGAAGAAAAGAGGCCATACCACAGAGGAAAACGGGGAGAAAAAGACCAGAATACCTTGGTATGAAGAAGAGTAGTGGGTACTTCTCTAATTACTGCTAATTCCCAGGTGGCAGAAATTTTAATTTAAATCCCTTCTATAATTACAGGTACCCTTGATTTTCTTTTAACGCTATGATAGGTTTTGACATGTTGGAATATGCTGGAGTTTGCAAACAGGGTTTTCCCTTCTGCAAAATGTTTAGATTTAGAGGTTAACGTGGCTCAGTGCCACAATTCATTGGTCTCCCAGTGTGATTCAACATTGCATTGCTCAGCAAGAAAATGTAGCCCTTTCATGAACACTGGCTGATGCTGTATTGCTGCTGTGTTGGAATTAGATACTAGATTTTGTCAAAGAACAATTTAGCATTCAAAGATTGTTCTTAGGATCTGCTATTGCAGGGCTTGGAGCTTCTCATGGGAATTTGGAAGGATGAGCGTTTTGCATGATTGGCCCCCAGAGCTCATCTGGAGAGCATCAGATATATCACAGTCTATAGAAAGTAATAGTGCTGTGTTGCTTAAAAGTTGCTGGCATCCATTCGGCAAGACTAACCTACTCTGACACTATTATTCCATTTAGAAAACATACCAAAGCAATCTAAACATCAGAAGTTATACACAACTCTTCAAACCCCTTTCAAAATCTTTAGGGCAACTCATGATTTATTCGGCAAAGTACAAGTATGGAAGAACAGTGTTTGAGGTAAGAAGTGCAGTCTGTTTGCATTCAGTTTGCCAGTGAGTGACAGGGAGGAGATCCTGCACAGATAAACTGATTTGTGCAACAGACAGTATGCAAATGGTGCGAGTTTGACATTTTCATAAGATGAATGAAAATGAAAGAGCAATATAACAGGTAGTGCCAAAGAACATTCTGATCCAAAGCTGATTCTCTGAGGTTGATGAGTGAAATCCAGGTGGTTTGATGGTTCTGGCTAGAAACACAAACATGTCTTTCAGATTCTCTAAAGCCATGTCTTCACTGCCCCACTTCAGAAGGTACAGCAGAAGTCCTGGAAGGGGTGGAGGAACCATGACCATACTTGCTGTGATGCACATTGGAAAAGCATCACCATGCAAATGCTGGCAATAAGTAGGGTTCTTCCATGCATAATGTGTGGCTAACAATTCCTGCTCTCCAGCAAGGCTTTGTGGCCCTTATCAGCCTTTCAGCTGGCTTGCGGTCCCACTCAACCTTGGGGCTGTGCTTACCTGCTGCCAGCCAGCAACCATCACCACATGTGGACTGAAGAAGTAGAAGGGCACCTGGATGAAGAGACCCATCTTGCAGGCAGGATGGTTATATCTAGAATGACATCCCTTATATCTTGTCTTCTCTTGAGAATGAAGGACAATTCTAGTATCTGGGCTTTTAGAGACATGTTTTGAAGAGCCAGATCAGTGATTAATGGGAAATGAAGTTTTTCCTTTCTTTATCTCACTTGTACAGCTAAAGTAATTGGAATCTAATGGCTCCTGAGACAGGAGAGCTTGTGAAGAGACGAATTGCTGAAAATCAGCCTGGTTGAAAACAGAATCAGAAAATGCCAAGCCTGAGATACTGTTTGTATTTTCATTAGTGCTAGAGCCCTTTTCTCTATGTTTTTAATGTCTTCATCCCTCCACGTAGATGCCTTGATGAGCAATTTCTGAAGCAGGCTAAGAAGCAATAAGTGAGGCAACTTAAAGTAAGTAGCAAATGCCTTTTTTCAACAGTGCCTTTCTAATAAGTCACTAGGCATGCTGCTGTCCTGAACCAGGGTGAGCAACAGGAACAGTCTGGTCCCAAACAAAGGCTTTTAGGCTTTTCTTTGCCTGGGATTCCTTAGGGCTGCTGGTGGTGTGAGGCCACCACCAAGAGCTTTTGAGAGCTATAGAGAGTAGGATGGTGAGGGATGGAGGCACGAGGATGCTCCTGTCAGTGAGGGGGGGAAGATTGTCAGCGACAATTTATTTCTGTTCTCAGTCCTTCTCACTGCCCAGTCAGTAAAAACTCATGTGAGTAAATAGGTGCTGCAGTCCTGAGACTGCAAATTCTGACAGCTGTAAAGCCCCACTGTAGTTTGAAGATGTGCTGTTGACATGGATAGATTAGAAAGAAGAAAAACTGAGAGCTGTTTCCAGAGCTGAATGGTCTTCCTTTTTTGACTCTTTTTTTTTTTTTTCTTTAATAAGCCTTTCAGTAGCAAATGCAACCTCCAGCAAAGGCTGGCATCTTATTGTTTCAGGCATCATTCAAACACATATTAAAAGTTTGCTTCATTCCAAAGAATTTACTGTCTAAGTAAACAGGGCAGACAAAGCAATGCAGGAAAGAAAACTGCATCTATAGAAGCAGATAAATAGTAGAGGGTCTATTCTGTGGCCCTTCAGGCCAGTCACAGTGTGGTTTGTGTCCACATGGCTAAACACTCCCCTGCAGTGACTGGGGAAGGGGGAACTCCATCCAAGCTGCCCGCTGGGCAGTCCCTGGCACATGCTGTCCTCTGAACTGTGCATTGACATTGTCTGGGGAAATCAAGTCAGCATGGGCCAAAGCCATGTGAGAGAGCGTGTTAACAATTAAACAGTGTAGACAATTGTGTGCCAGTATTTGAGTCCTTGCACTGGCCTTGTTTTAATTACCATTTCCATGGACCAACATTTGCCCAAGATTTTGTGGGAAACCCATGACAAAGCCTGAAATGCAACCTATATCTGCTAAGTCTTCTTCTGGTGTCTCATACATCATTCCTTTCCTCTCATTCATTAGCTTTTCATATTCTTTCTGTGTTGCTTTAGTGTCTAGAAACAAGTCCCGCTGAGGTTGTTAGTCTGATGTTGTCAATAGTGTGGAAAGCAATACCCCACAAGAGATAGGTTATAGGACCAGCAGGTTGTTTAATTTGGCAACCAATTTTACCATTTTTGGAAAAGGAATGATACCTTTATGGAGGAAGAGAGCATATCAAGGGAATATGTTCACTGAAGTGTGATTTCAGTAATTCATAAACCCTCTCTTTAGCTCTCAGCTTGGATATAACTGCTCATCTTGTATCCAGACCATCTGGAGATACAGTTTAAAAATCCAGTTTGGAATTATTTGCCTGAAAACTAAAAACTAAAGCTGAGATCACATTGTTGGTTTGTTTTTTCTTTAGTGTTCCCTCCCAAATAAACACAATGAGCATACATACACACTTCCCAAGGAAAAGATATAAGAAAGAGTGAAGTTTACTGAGTAAAAAGCAATGAGAATGTTTTACCACAGCTGTCATGCTTCATAAAATTAATTATTATAAATGGAATCAGGGCATTCAGGAAACGGACAAGCAAAATAAAAATAAAAATAAAAATCAGTGTGGAAATAACAATTCAGGATGACTTTAGCCCGTGATATCTGCAAGCCCCATTGACATTTCTCCATCTGTGGTAAAGAGAATAGTGAAAGAAGCTGGCAGCTCACCTTCAGTTTAACTATTCAGTCATGTAAAAATCTTCTGAATCATGAACACATGAATCTCATAGTGCCAAAAACTGTTTTTGTATCTTGGAAGTTCTTGGTAAGAATTGGTAAGAATTCACATAATAAATAGGGATAGACCTTCAAATGGCTAGCTTCACTGGCACAACTAATCAGTGAAAACACTTTTCTAGTCTTCATGTTGTTGCAGTCAAATATAAAATATAAATTCTGATCATTGTGGACAAATATTCATCCTACAACAAGCTGTAGAAAACTGGTTTTGCAGTAACCAACAGGTAGCTAGTTCTTCTTTTCCCCCTCAAGCTCTTCTGTGGAATGCTACTACTGTTGAAGGCTATGCCTTCTAACCATGTTTTGGTGGACTACCAGTGCTAGCAGCATAAAACCTCTTTCAGTGATAAAAAAAATCCCCCTAACACACAATCCGTGATGTATGTTCATGGAGTCACCCTAGGGCCAGTAACCTTCCACGAAATTCTGTCTGAACAAAACTTTCTGGATTCTTGTCTAGGGTTTCTGTACCATCAGCTGTGTGGCTGTAGTTTCTATTTAACCAGGCTGCTGAAAACCTGGTCATCTTATGCAGTTCCTAAAAGAAATAGTGGTTATCACATGAAGTAAACTCCACAATCATGATATGCTGTAGCTTTGGAAGAGATGGTGTCATTGCATATACTTGTCAGAGACATAGAGACCCCACGGCTGGACTCATCAACCCACACTCTGGTTTGAATAATATGACCAGTTATAATCATGAGTTTGATCAGTCAGCATATTGGAAAAAAAGTAAGATAATGCTCTCAGGAGTGAAAGGAAGTCAAGCAACCACATAAATGCTGAAATAATCAGTAATTCCAGTGGACTAGACCTGGATAATAGACTAGGTACCTGTATCAAATCATACAGGAAAAAAATCATAGAATCATAGAATCATGGAATCACTCAGGTTGGAAGGGACCTCAAAGATCATCAAGTCCAACTGCAGCCTAACCATAGTACCCTAACTCTATCAATGCTCTGCTAAATCATATCTCCAAGCACCACATCCAAATGGCTCTTAAACACATCCAGGGACGGTGACTCAACCACCTCCCTGTGGAGAAACGACACAGAAAGGCTAAATTGCTGAATGTCACAAGAGTGAAGCAGAAGGAAGGCTAGTTACAAAGTCAAGACTCCAGCCTTCGATTTTTATTTGCAGATATTAAAGGTGGATTTATGTTTTTGTTGAAAAACAACATCCAAACTCCTTTCCTTTTGGGAAATGCGCCACAGGCTATGGTCAAGTGTGCAGTTATTTACCCTACCTGAGGATAGGTCGCAGTAATTCAGAAGTTCGGGGCAACCTAGCCCAGAAGCCAACATCCTCAGCAGGTTCTCTACCATGCAGAGCACACCAGGAATCCTTGCATTTGGAGGGAGACATATTCTCCTTCCAGTTTCTGAAACTTCAAGGCAAGTTCAGCTCAATGCACTTGGGAAAATGGTGGTTTTGAGGTATTTCATGAAGGCAGAAATATCTCATTTTATGTGTATATTAACTGTGACTCTTTTCTGTGGACTGGATGTGAAAAGGAGCAGAAAAAGATCCTTGTTCCCCTCTTTGTTATTTGTGTGCACAAGGACAACTGGACACAGTTCCCTGGAAGGATAATAATGATGTGCCCATTCACAGATGATGTGGCATTAATAGCTAGGTGATTTTTCAGGCATTCTTCTACAATAAATCTGCATTCTGCTCAAGAAACCAGATTAAAACATTGGATACTACTACTGGTTACACTACATTACACTTAATATATTTTATGCAGCGTATATTTGAGTTCTACATCGTAGGACAGGATGCAGTGATGAAGAACAAAGTAAATCATGAGACTTCTCTAAGAACATATGTGAAATCTGTTCTTGAAGCAGGGTTGTCCCACATCCTGGCCAGCAGCCATGTCCTGCAGAGAAAGAATCATCTTCTACTGGCTTTCTGTGTCAGCAGATAAAGCACTTGTAGACATGCACAGAGTTGAAAATTATGCAGCAAACTCCAAGTGCAACAATAGGACAACCTGGTGTCAGAGGAGGAACAGAGGACCTGGAGAAGCAAACTACTAAAGCAACCATGCTCCCCCTTGTGAAATGCAGTGATAAGACCTTTTTTGGTCCCCTCAGCATCTAGATAACAAATATTATCACCCATTTGCTGGATAACCAAGTAAGGTACCAAACTGCAGTGGCCATTTGCAGCTTTGGGAGAGTATGAAATTTTCAAAATTTGTTAAGCTCATTTGCTTATAAAGCCCACTCCAAAATATATTAATTTGCTTCTAGTTTATTAACTACAATGTAGCTTGTTAATTTTTCTGTTTCTGAACTTCAGAACAGCGTCTTCCAGACCACAGTCTCTAGCTAGTATCACTGGCTGTTACTCCTGCTGCTCTTGTTTCATCTGCACAGTATTCCCCAAAACACAGATCATTTAATCAGCATTCAAATAAGACATTAAAGATGTTGCATGTATAATTTTTCCTCCATTTGTGTAAAAGGTCACGGTGGGGGGTTACTCAAGGGAGATTCTTAAAATAAGGTCATTATTCAGCTTTTGCAGACTGCTCTTTACTTTCATCTGCAAGTTGATTTTCTAACATATTTATTGTTTGTTGTAGAAAGTAGTGAGTAAACTGAAAATCAGTGGATTTTTTTTCTCTAAGGAGTTGTAACAACATACTTGAATTTAATTAGGAGATCCAGATAAGTGACTTGGAAAATACTTCTTTTCCTTCTGCTTTCAGATGGAAGATAATTTCCTCCCTGCAAGATGTTCAGTCAGGGGAATGCTGCTTACATAGTGTTCTGTGAAAGGACACCACAGAGCATGAGTTGCACCCATGATGCCCAGCTCATATTGGGCAAGACTCTGGTTCATAGTATTGAAAAGAGTCTCGATCAGCTTTGGGGCTGAGATTTCCATCTGCAGCTGTTTTGTGACCATTATTCATTAGAGGAACAGTTTCCCAAAAGTCTCTTGCTAAGCCCGACGGTATACTGGAGAGCTGATGGGGGAAAATAATCCTTTCTTCAGGCTAGCTAAAAGCATGGATGCAGTGGTAGACAGTACATTTGTTCTTAGAAGTGCCCACTACATGAAACCAGTGCTTCCACGACTGCCAGGGTTTATGGTTGACAGAGAGACTGTTGTGCTGCACTGCTAACCACTGCTGGTCTTTGCACCATGCTATTTCTACAGGTGAAACATGGAAGAAGACTGGAAAAGGCTTGTAACATGAGATTGGGCAATGTCTCAGTCTGTTGACTGCATCTTCAAGCAAGTCCTCTGCAAGCAAAAATGAACCACCATGAGGCACTTGAAGTTAACACGAGCCCCATGCCCTTGCTGCATGTGTTTCAGAGTGAGCTTTCCTCACTGAACCTTTTCTCTCTCTTCCCCTTGGTGGATGACAGCAAGTATGCCCACCACCCTCAGCCACCAATTCACCTGTAGCCAGCTGGCATAATTCAGGATTAATGTAACAATACCATTTAGAAATTGTTCAGGGATTGTAGGCTGAGGAATTTAAAAATACTCTCTTAAGCGGTTCATTCTATGTGTTGTCCCAGTTGTTCTCTAGCAGAATCGAGCAATGAGAGCAGCAAGAGATGAGTCTGTCTTATTTCTCTGCTCCTTTTTCTGTGCTGAGCTAAATTAGATCTCTGTGCTGTGACTGGGCTATAAAAGGGGCTCCAATGCAGGCAGGGCAGGTGATTCAAAACAAAAGGCCTTGATTGAAGTGGTTACAATACACAGAACCACTAATGTTATTCTGGGCCATTCAGGCTGGTTTATAGCATTGTACAACAACAAACAAAGATGAAACTCACTGTGCTTTGTGACTCAAGAAAATTTTTTTCCAATTTATTTTCTCTCACTCATTTGAAGAATTTGTGTTAAAGGTTTGGAGCGTTTCTGTGATTTGTTTTTTCCTGGACCATTTTCTTGTCTCCAAAGCCCCTTTTATCAAAGATATCTTTGTAAATAACCTCTTTTTATTTCTGTGCACTTGGTTGTCCTGCCAAATTAGCTGTGCTGCCATGGAGACATGGCATCAGCAATCCTTGTTCTTTTTCTGTAGGGTTTCACTAGGCCCTTGTCTCAAGCCTTGACTGAATTAGAAAAATAATGAGATAGATAGATATTGAATATAGATGTTATACTCCTAACATTGTTGTCAATGGTGTTGTAAATACTGTAATATTTTATGATGCTGTGTGTCTTAGGTCCTCTCTGAATCCATGCATCTGTTGGGATTTAGTTTATACCACAATTTAAGCAGGGCATCAATACATTTATTCAGAAAATAAGCTTGTTAGAGAGCTAGTAATCCATATTTCTCTAAACAATGAAGAAAACAGTTGAGCATTTTAGAAGGTACATCTCCTGTAAATTTGTTTTTCTTGTTTTGTCTCTCCATAGAACATGCCATAACATTTAGCACTATAACAATCAAGGTCTGTTTTAATTTTAAAGGACAAAGAAATCTCTCTGTTTAGCCTATGACTGGAAATGATACTCTCTTAAGACTTGCTGCATATACCAGATGAGATGAGCTGTATTACCCGTCACATATTTCTTCTATCATGTAGACTAGCAGTCCTGCAGAAAACAGGCTATTTCAGAAAGGCGAGGAAATAATGATTTCTTCAGGAAAGTTATATTTTGTCATTTCCTGATGCAAAAAGAGAACCCCAAACCAATTCTGCCAAAAATTTCTCAACAAGCTTCAGGTAGGTGCTTCACGGGGAAGAGTCAGATTTTCAAGCAAGTCTATATTGCAGATTTGGAACACAGTTTTTTCGAGATAGGACTTTAGCTGGGAAACAGACCCAATACTGAGGAAGTTCCCCATTGTCCTGATAGGCAGATGGGCTTCCCTGTCCCAAGTTACTCAAAGTACTTTATTAATTTAAGTACTTTCCCATCTGCATCCATATGCTAGTGACAGGACTAATAAGGAGCAGTGAACATTATTCTGAGAGCTGACAACTGTAGCAGTGGAGTTAGATAATGAGATTTTTTGTTCTCAGGTGTTTTCAGTCCCCTAAGGGAGTCTCAGGGGAAATTTTGAATGAATTAATATGTAAAAAAAGGCAGAACTACATTTTGAAATTTCAGTTTTCCAGGAATATTTTCACATTGCAATGTCAGTTTCCTGTTCCTGCTCAAAAGATGCCAGATCACTGGCTTTTTAGCAGAAATGACCAGTAGGAAAAAAAATAATAATTAAAATTCCTTGGCAATTTAACCTCTCTTCCCCTCCCCCCTGCTGACAATATTTGAAAAACAAGGCAATCTTTGCATTGAAGCCACCGAGTTCGCACAATCACTTCCCTTTATGGAGATGCCCTCTTATGGTATTGACCCCTTTCGCAGCAGCTGGAAATCCCCTCCGTGCAGCTACCTGAACAACCGCTTCACTGCAACTCTGCCAACTGGAAGCCAGTTGAATTTTTTATGCAATTCAGCATTCTCGTTGCTAAAAAGAACAATGCAGAGAGTCCAGAAGAGTGAAAGCTAAGAAAGTCCCTCTGAATTTACTTCCTGGAGTGTCCTTTACAACATACTCTAGGAGAAAGGGTGATCTCCAGAGTAAGTGCTATATCTTGACAAAATTCTTTGTCTGAGTGGCACAACTTACAGATAGCTGTTCCATTGACTGCTTTAGAGTATTAAAATGGTGCCTAAAATGGTGCCCAAAATGCTTAGAACATTTGTCTTCAAACGTCTGACAAACTTCAAGTTGTGAATTGACCATTGGTGTAAAGATGAGGTATGTTAGTCAGTTAGTCAGTGGCCTAGCACTAATATGATGCTATACATTTTAAAGCTGCAGACGGTCAGAATATTTCCAATAGCGGAGAGAGCTTTCTGCTTCAAGATTTACCTTGCTGTTCAACATACTTCTCCATACATTCATGGGTTCAGGAAACCTCGCTCCTTTTGTGTAACTGTAATCACAGATGACTCAAAATTGACATTTGGGGTGGGCTTTTTTTTCTTCATGTAGATACAAACTGATTTCTGAGTTATGTTCAGCTTTGGAGCAGGACACGTGCTGGTCTTTCTGCTGCTCAGTAGCAACATCTGCTGGCTACTGAGGACCAGCCATACAGTGAAAGAAGTCCAGTTAAACACATCTGTCTGGAGAAGTGTTGAACATACATGTCCAGAAAGAGATCCTGAGCAACCTATTGCTGAGAGAAAATGAGGTACTAGAAATAGATACAGACCATGACTGACATAGGTTAAACCATTTTGGAGTACAAAGAAGCCCAAGACTGCTGCAGTGGGGTCCCTCGTCTGTCTAAGATCACAAGGAGAATAAAACATTCGTCGTCATTTGCTCTTCACAAATGCACCCTTTGGTGGAGTCAGAGCTTGCAATTGTGACAAACTGCCAAAAATAAAGTAGTTTAATTACTTCTACAGAGAAGGGTTTGTGAGGGGAGGAAGCTCTACCTGTGTTCACCTTCTAGGACAGATTCCCTCACATTCCAGCCAGATGGCAACAGGTTATTCCAGGAAAATTGGCACAGTGCATTGCCCTTCTCTTATCTGAGTAGCTTTTCTTGTAGCTGAGCACTAGTCCAACACATTTGTCACAACTGCCCAGGCTCTGTTACCACAACAAAATGGCAAGAGAGGGATGCATACTAACGTCCTTGCAGAAAAGAGAAAACAGGCACAGAAAAATCTAAACCAAAGATTCCTGCTGTCACAACATCTGGAGGCATTCAAGAAAAATGAATATTTAAGACATCATTGCGACCATGATGTTGGTTTAGAAAGCAGCGTTACATTATGCTGAATCACATTGTTGTTTCTCACTGCCAGAGGGATGCAGTACCTGTTCCCATATTACATGGATTAGTGGAAGAAGCAAGAAAGGCCTTTCCAATATTTCTTCTTATCCAAATAAGCCCCATTACATTCTGCAATTTGCTTCTCCTTAATACTATTTAAAATATTCATAAATACTGGCATTCTTTCATAGAAAAATATTTCCTGAATCAAGGTAAGACAATTTTGTCTGTTGAAATTGAAAGGCCAAATTAAATGAGCTGCTACTGACTAAATCCCTTTCCTGTTTTTATGCTTTGGCATTACACTGTTGTTTTGTTGGTGTTTTTTTTTTGTTTTTTTTTTTTTTAAGAGTTACATTAATGACCACAGACACTGCCAGCACCGTTTGCTTGCAACTTGCCTTTTGATGAAAGCATTATATCATAAACAGCTTTAC